>CM039513.1:33726927-35054335 GCA_022432975.1 Begonia masoniana
TAAGAGACGGTCGCTTTTCTCCTCCGAGAAAATTTCAATTTTGTTATTTTCGAACAAAACCCCCCAAAGCCCATGATCTAGTGTCTTCCCCACGTTTCTCAGAAGCACAGTCCTGCAATCTCTGCTCCACTCTACTCTATCTCCCACCTCGCTCGAGCTATCCATTGATGAGGTTTAAGCGTTTTACTTGCTTCTACACTTTCTACACCTAACTGCTCTTCATGCAGTCTATCTTGTCCGGTTCGAGAATCCACGAGGTCTACGTTTTCAACTGGTAATCAGTCGGGGTGAGCATAGCTGAAAGTTGTCATGATCACTTCAGGAGACATTGAAGAAATCGTATCGAAATTATCTTCCGACAAAGCTAAAGTTCGCGAAGTAACAATCTCTTGCTCTCTCCCTTTTTTTTTGTTCCCTCTTTTTTGACCGCAGGGAGGTCGGAAAAAGAATTTCACGTTCTTCCTTTCGCTTTCGGGAAGGGAGTATTCATAAAATCTTCTATTGCGTGTAAATGTAATATGTGGAAAGAAAGAAAAAACCCTGAAATTTAGATTTTTTTTTACTTGCTTTTTGTGTTTATCATTCATATTTAATGCGACTGTCGGGATGCTTATCTTTTCGTTATCAATGATAACATCCTTTTGTTTGAAATGGATGAGAAAAAGGGAGAGAACTAGTCTTGTAGAAAGAGGCTAACTGTAATAATATTGTTTTTGTTTGTTAGGTGATATTGTCAGTTTCAAGTTTAAGCTTTCTACCTTCCCTCATAAAATGAAACATCCAATGTACCATCTTGCATATCTGTTCAAAACAAATGAACTTGACATAACCACACGGTTTTGATTTACAGGTTTTTTAATGCTCCATATACTAACTTAAATACTTTGTCCAGGAAGGGATAAAATTGCTTAATTCATGGTTAGAAGGAGAAAGAGTAACTAGCTTCTGTAGATATCTTTCACAGAAAACTGCAAAGCTCCAGCCAGATGAACTTTTTCAACGTAAATTTTATCTGCTTCCATGTTTTTTGAGAGGCTGTACATTCTAAATTGTTGATGGTGAAATTAGTATCTTATATATATACAGCTGAAACATGGCCTTTCATTGTCAAATTGTTGACCCAATGTGCATCGCTGGAAATATCTTCGAGCAAGAGGCGGTTACCGAAATTGATATTTGCAAAGACTCTCCGAGTTGTCGTGCAAAAGGCAGAAGAAACAAAATTTTCAGGTTAGTTATTGTTTTTTAAACGATAAACGATTTGACTTATCTGTTTAATGCCTGTATCGTTGTGTTAGGTGGTGACTGATGAGGCTGTCTTAACTGCTCAAACTTTAGCTGAAAAAGGAAACAACCTAAGTTATTACTCAAACTATTCCCATGGTTGTTGTTTTGCCCAGTTCTGTTATCAGATATTGGTTTGCAGGAAACTATTTTGAATTTGTAGAAAGAGATCGTTCACTCTAGAGATTGTCAAGCTTTTACGTAAATGCTCCTTCCATAGAGCAATTTTTATCTTTCCTCGATCTTTTTGTTGATCTTTGAATTTATACATACACGTGCTTACTTGTTGTTTATTTGTCAGCCGTTATATTTTATGATTTTAATTAATACAAATGCAATTTCCTATTATCTACTGTTGAAATTGGAAAATTCTAGTAGAAAGTTGACAATTTTTTAGTGTTGGACTGGGTTCATTGTTAAGCAGTAAAACCATTACTTTGCCTTGTAAGAAAATTGAGAAACCCGATTGGTATTTAATGCTTGAGCCATTTTTTTTTTTTTTAAATTGTTATACGCTAGATGATATGAAATACAAGGACTAAAACTCTTGATGTAGGTCTATTTCAGTCTTCTTCTTCTTTATTTTTGTATAATAGAGGGAAGATCTTTATTCAACAGGTAAATTAGATATTTATCATTGTATTACCATTCATTTATATATATGAGAATTAAGTACTGAAATATTTCCTTCCCAGAGTGTGTTCTTCATGAAGAATATTTAATTTTATTTTTTCATATTTTCAGGGATGATTTTACCACTTTTATGCGTAGTCAAATCTCTTTTTAATCATATATGGGATGTCCTAAGTAAAGTTTCAAGCTTTCAGGCAGAGTATGGGATTATTCTCCGACATTTGTTGTCTGTGAGAGATTATCGTTTCCATCTGAGGAAGCGTCTATATAACAGTGAGTATTTAGTATTTTTCTATTTGTTTTATTTTGTAATAAAAAATCCAAATTGGTTAATATGTTTCTTTGTCATTCTTGTATTTATTATGAGAATCTAATTATCTTTAATCTCCTTTCGAAAGGTCTTGTACTTTTCTACATGGAAAAAGTGGCAACAAGCTTAAGTGAGAAGAATGACAGTCAGTATAATTCCAAAGAGGAGCTCTTCCGCAACATTTTAACGCTGCATTCCCTTTTTGAAAATCCTCCTGGTGATTTTCCAAATAATGTCAGAGAAGATATTGTGAAGGGTATTGGTGAGATTTTTTCATTCGTCAGGTATTATTATGTTATAGATTAAACATCCTCGATTTTTTTTTTTGTTTTTTGTTGGTGTCACCCTCCTAAAGATATTGATCTATTAGTACTTTTATTTGTTGTACCAATCGTAAATGAAGTATAGAGGTGCCAACAAGGTCACTGAGAGGGTACCTTTCGTGCCTTCTAAATTATACTTTTACAGTTAACATAAAAATTAAAAAGTAAAAGAGGAAAAATTTATGGTGAATTACAACAGTATGAATCTATGACTTTATCCGCAAAAGAAGTCTTTTTTACAAATAAGATTTCCAGTCTGGTTAATATCTACGTCTTGAGAATTAATATTTTGGGATGAGTTGATATGACTGATGATAAAGTTATTTTTTCTTTCATTGTATATTAGGGATGAGGGAAAAGTTTCACGGAAGCTTATTGAGTGTGTAAACACGTACTTAGTAAAGGATGGGCCAAATTTGGGATGTTACACGATTGAGATACATAATGCTGTACAACAATTTGTGTTTCGATGTTGGGTGACAACACACGATCGAGTTCTCAAGGTCAGTATTCATAGTTGAGCTAGTTATTTATTTTTTTTATTTGAGTATTTTGAAATTCTGTTTGTTTTGTAGGATACTCTCATTTTTTACGCGAGGTTACAATTACATTACATAAGGGGATCTGAGGATAGGAGTCATTTAATTGAACAACTTCTAGATGTAGTATACAAGGAACTGAATCAGTACAATGTATTGAGCTCTGGTTTGTGGTATGCTCTCAATGTACCATAAGTTTATACATTTTTGGTTTAATCTATTTGAGTTTTTTTTTTTCCTGTTAATCTAATGAATATCACCCGATTATTTTGACCATTTATGCAGGAGTGATGCTGCCAAAGACGATAAAATTGGAAGTTTAAATAGCTCACTATGTGGCTTGGTTAAACTTGCAGCGACAGTAATTCATCAGGTGCTTAGTACAACTAGAATGTTTGATGCATGCTTTCTGTTTCTAAAATAATGTCATTCCGATCTGAAAGGATAGTTTTCTATTAATTTTTTAAGGTTTCTTGAGGAATATTATTAAAATGTTAGATTAGGAATTCAGATCCTTTTGGTATAAAGTTTCTAAATGTATTGTACTAACCTATTTTAATTGATTGTTTATTTTCTATATTTATTTAAATTTGGTGATTGGTATTTCTGTTTCAAGGTTCATTATTCATTCATTTATTTTTTTATATAATAAAATTTCTTCCTCATATTTATTTGTCATTCAATTCTTTTCTTAAATAAAATTTTTACATTACATTTAGCTCTTATGGTTTTTACTCTTTTAAGGTCTTTAGATGTTAAGTTTCTTGGTGTTTGTTAATACCTGTTATTGCTCACAATGTCGTACCTGTTCAGGCATGTGCTACTCCTATAAAAACATTGCCAACTGAAAAACGGGTTAAGAAGGAACACGTGTCAATTCATCTTAAGGAGGCCCTTATGGAAGGAAAATGGTTATGGTATAATTTCAGATGAAACTTTGCACTAAATTCTAGTTTGTACTTCTTAAACTAATAGTAGTAACATATATTATTTTCATTGAAGTGGTTTGTGATTATGGATGTGTAGACTTATATTGTGGAACTGATTGGGTATAGGAATGCCGTCTTTTGTTGCCTCGCTCGCAACTTCACTTCCTCCATTAGTAAGGATCTATTCTTCTTCTGGTTTGAAGGCATATGCTCAAGTTTCGAAAGGTAATACTGTGGAAGGTTATGATACAATTGTTTTCTATTTCATTTTAATAACATTGTTGCGCCTGTGGAAGTTTATTGCAACAAAGAACAACACAAATATTTTACCCTTCTTTTGTTTCTGAATACAATTTCCTTTTACTTGCTTTATCCCTGCTAATTATATTTACGAGAAGCTCTGCATGTTAATTATTTTAAAAAAATGTGCTTCCTACTCATCAAATCTTATATTTTTCATATTTTATGCAACTTCTTCACTAACTAATCGTCTAAGATGTGAATTTACCTTCTTTGTTTTAATGATTTCTTTGACAACATCTTTCTTAGAAAAAGCTAAAAGCTATGCAAGACTAGTTTCTATAATTTTCTTCAAGGTAAGCTTTGTGTAGGAAAGATTGCTACAGTTTGGACTTGTCTATATGCGTGTTGTTTGTTTGTAATGTATTGTGAGATGCTTGTATGCAGTAGCACAAAGGAAGTTTTGCCTGAAATTGTCTTTCCTACAATGCATCATTAACTTATTGAATGTAATTGATTGCAGAATCTTGAAGGATGCCAATACAGAACATTCATATGATAGTTTGGTGTGGAGTTTACGGTAAACTTCTCTAATTTTCATGTTATATCTATTAATAGACTATATGGACATATTTGCAATATATAAAAATATTACTATTGCTATTCTCTAATTTTCATGTTATATCTATTAATAGACTGTATGGACCTATTTGTGTTGAAATTCTTAGAGTTAGGAGATTTAATGTATTAGGAAAGTAAGTTTCCTAAGTAGATTCTTTTTTAAGTAGATTATTTTCTAATTAGACTATTTCATTTTCTCTGTATAATTAGTGTCTATATATTATAAATTGATTATCATTATTCAATAAAAAAATACAAGGAGAAATTCTTCTCTTAATTTCTTCATGGTATCAGAGCACGAGTCTCACCATTAGACCGTACTCTAACCGCGCCATTGCCTAAACTGCCATGGCCACCGATCACGGTAGTTCCACTGTTGATAATATTCATATTCCCTCCCCTCAAATATGGCCTTCAATCCAAATTCTGGAATGTCAGGTAATTCAGAGTCATCGTGTCCAGCTATTACAAATCATAAACTCAATGGACAAAATTTCTTACAGTGGTCACAATCTGTAAGAATGTTCATCTGTGATAGAGGAAAAAAAGATTTCTTGACCGGAGATGTGCCGATCCCAACGAAGGAAGATCCATAATTCAAGAAGTAGAAGGTTGAGAATCACTTCATTATGTCCTAGCTCATAAACTCGATGACAGTTGACAGTGAAGAAAATTTCCTTCTTTATGAGACTGTTTAAGAATCTCTGGGAAGCTAGTCAAAGAAACCTACTCCAATTCTGATAACACATCCGAATTATTCGCCGTGTAATCCTTCCTACACGACCTACGGCAAGGCGATCTCACCGACTCGTACGTTATCGGCAATAACTCGATGTATTTGACAGTCATCGATGGACTTGTAGTAACGACAACGCTCTGTACAAGCAAATCGTAGAATAGAAGCGAACGTTCAAAATCTTTTCTTTGCACATTCGGTATGAGGCATAAAAGAAAAACAATGGATCATAGACTACGAGGCATCCAACCATATAACAGGGGATAGATCACTCTTTCATGACTATAAGCCATGCAATATTAACCTGATAGTGCGCATTGCTAATGGGTCTTCAGCAAGAGTAAATGGATTTGGATTTGTTCAACTCTCAAATGAAATTTTATTTAAATCAGTGCCTAATGTTCCAAATCTTGATTGCAATTTACGATCTATTAGCAAACTGACTCGTGATCATAATTGTTGGACTGCAATTTTTTCCAACTGTGTGTGTCTTTCATGATTTGAGTTTGAAGAAAAGATTGACAGTGCAAAGATGTGCTCAAGACTTTATCTCTTTCAAACTCCTTAACCTGAAGCTGCCCTCATTGCTAGTAGTATACATCCAAACAGTCAGTCCATCTCTAAGTTTATCTCTAGTTTTATTATAAATAAAGATAGTGAAGTTATGCAATGGCACCTATCGAATGAGTCATCCAAACTTTTTGTACTTGAAAAAGGTGTTCCCTCATTTATTTATCAATAAAAGTGAAAAATTTTCATGTGAAATATGCTAGCTTGCAAAACACACACGATGCGTTTGTCCATCAGTGTCTTATTCTCCATGAAAGCCATTTGCACTTATTCACAGTGATATTTGTGAACCCTCTAGAATTTCAAACATAAGTGGAGCCTGTTGGTTCGTGACATTTATTGATGATCACTCTCGTCTCACTTGGTTTTTCCTTATAAAAGAAAAATCAGATGTTGGAAGAATATTCCATACTTTCAACAATATGGTCCAAATACAGTTCAATACAAAAATCCAAGTCCTTAAATTCGATAATGCTAAGGAATACTTCAATCTCATCCTAGGAGATTACCTCTCCAAACATGGAATTGTTAAGCTAAATTCTTGTGTCAATACCCCTAAGAAAATGGTCTCTTAGAAAGAAAAAATGGTCACTTGTTGGAAGTAACAAGATCTCTTATGTTCTCTATGAATGTTTAACAACCCGGATTTAAAATCCCCAATTTGTTTTTCCCAATTTGAGACCCTAAAATTTTTCCCTAAATCGATGTGCAAATTAGGTTAAATTGGATCGTTATAAAATTCTAATTTTAGTCATTAAAAAAAATTATTTATTAAGCGGAAGCTTTGAAATGTCTATCAATAAATATTTAGAAAGTTAAATATTAAACAAACATTAAATAAAAACTTCATTTATGAATTTTAAAAGTAATAACGTAGTTGATAAAAATCCGACAGTGGATGAAATAAATTATTACAATTGAAATCAAACTAAGATTAAACTGTCACTACAATTGAAATCAAATTAAGATTAAATGTCACTCAATATAAAATATCTCTTTAAAATGATAAAATCATAACTTTAATTTGTTACTCAACAACCACATCTTCCTCTGTATACTCGCCTGCCTATGGAGGATTCTCAATTAGCATCATTTCATCCTCAGATAAAAACTCGCTTATATCACAAAATTAATGCGTGAAATAAACTCAGTAAGCAAAAACAAGTGCATGTGACTTTAATTGCATACATTACCCAATTTCACGCTTTAAAAGTTACATACTGGATGAACTCATTTTCCGATCCTTACCATGCGTTCAGGCTTACAGAAAACTAGCAGTTTCTTACTCTTATAAAGTTTTATCAGCCATCTCAATAACTATGCATTCAGACTTTCATTAGCCATCTCAAAAGCGTTCCGTCAATTCCATTCGTTTTCATGCATTATGTTCTATCATTTTTATCTTTCTACATTCCTATGTCAATGCTTATATATGCGTGCCCAAATAGTAACATAATTGAATAATAAAATACTTTAAAGAAAATAATTTAATATATGTTTTGTGATGTAGGGCCTACGATCAAAACATTAAAAATCTAGTATTTTACTTGGATTTCGAGATATATAGGGAACAAGATCGTAGGTATTTTCTCCAACCGTTGGATTAATTTTCTTTACCTAAAAATTGGGGAGGTTTAAATTTCTTATTTTACCCAAAAATAATCCTTGAAATTAATAAGGGTAAAATTTTCCTTACCAATAAAGTCGAATCATTGAATTTTCGGATCTATTAAGCGTCCTTTAATGATCCAAAAAAAAAATTCAGGTTTGGGCCAATTCAGGCCTGATTTCGGTCCGATTATTGTTCTGGTCCGATTACTGTTCTAGTCCGGTTACTGTTCCAGTCCGGTTCTTTAATTGTGTTGGGTTGGGTTTGATTCGGGTTGATCGGTAGGGGTGTGCAAAACTGGTTTCGGTTCGGTTTTGGAGAGAAATCGAACCGAACCGATCGGTTTCGGTTTCAGACTTACAAAACTGAAACCGGTTTTGCAGCATACCAAAACCGAACCTAAACCGAACCTAAACTTTCGGTTTGGTTTCGGTTCGGTTTTGGTTTTACAACCTATTTTCTAAAAAATAAAAAAAAATGTAAATTTAAATTGAGAGAGATAAAAAACAATTAAATATATAGTCAAATATAAATAAATAAAAATGTATTAGAAGAATAAAAAATGAAAAGTAAAGTCAAAAATCAAAATAACAATAAATCAATTTATTCCATGAGTGGTGTAACTAAGATTACTGGATAATATGCAATAATCTTTACAAAAATGAAGGTTTGACCTCGTAAAATAATTCCAAGGAGCATCCAAATATGAATTCAGTTAGACGAACCATTGTCGAAGCCAATTGATTCACAGAGAGAGACCAGCAAAAAACAACTCCAACTCCTCTTGTGATGCAGTTCTCTGATATACAAGGAGAAAGTAAAGAAATGAAAAATACAACAAAAACTAAGGAAATTTAAAAAAAAAAATGATGATAGATTAAACATTTATGCAGGATCAAGAAATAATCAACAGAATTCCACGCCATCAACTAATCTCTGTTACGATGACAGGGAAAATTCAACATCTACATCCTAGAAGATGCGACCTTCAAACAATATGTAACTTCGAAATGAAAACGGCGAGATGAAAGAGAAGAAAGATACAAAGAATTTATGTGAAAATCCTAGTGGGAAAATTTGTCATTTTGAGTTTTAATGAACTGATAACTCTTTACAAAAACAATTTTTGCTCTCGGTGAACACACGACAGAGAGCAAATTGCTCTCTGTCGTGTTTTTGATCTCTGTAAAAACACGACAGAAAGCTGATTTTGCTCTATCGTGTTTTTACAGAGAGCAAAAACAATTTTTGCTCTCTGTGAACAAATGACAGAGAGCAAAATCAACACAAGTTTTGCTCTCTGTCGTTTGTTCACACTTCACAGTTCAGAGAGCAAAATCATTGATTTTGAAACCTGTCAAACACAAAATCAAGCAACGAATGAAAGAATATAACATACCTGGTTATTCTGAAGCCTGCTCGGTGCTGCTGTCGTCGGTGCTGCTGTGAGCTGTCGTCGTCTGCTGTGTCTGTCGTCGTCGCCTCGCCGTCGCCGGATCGCCTTCGTATGCGACTGCGTGTGCGGTGTGTCGTCTCTGGAGGAGAGATTCTGAGATGAAGTGTGAAGTGAAGAGTGAAGGCTGAAGACCCGACGATTTAGGGCTTCTGGGTTTACTCTTCCATTTTGATTTTTTTTTTTTGTTTTTTAGTTAAGGTCCGATTCGGTTCGGTTTTGATCGGTTTTGGCCGATCCAAACCGAAAACCGAACCTAATTCACCGGTTCCTATAAAATGAAACCGATTCGAACCGAACCTATGCTCAAAATCGGTGAAAACCGAACCTAATTCACCGGTTCCGGTTCGATTCACCTGGTTCCGGTTCGGTTTGCACACCCCTATTGATCGGTTCGGTTTGATCTGAGTTAAGTGAACCGGTTCGGTTTGGGTTTCTAAATAAGTTGGTTCTTTTAAAATAAAAAAAGAACCTTAGCCTCCTTCCTCTTCTTCTTAGTGAGTTCGCAGAGAGAGAGATTGAGAAACAGAGAACCAGAGAGAGCGAGAGTGGTTGTCGGCCGAGGGAGCTTCCCGTCGGAAGAAAGGTTCGTCGACGGAGGTCGACTGAAGTCCGTCCACTCAATTAGGGTTCGGCCGAGAGAGGAAGGTTCGCCGGAGAGGTGTTCGGCGTGGCGATTTCCGGCGAGGTAAGAACTCCGATTCTCCTCCTTTCACCGAGCTACCCAATTTATAAGGTTAACTATTCCAATTTTTCACGTTTCTTTCTCAGTCGATGGTCAATTCCGCCGAATATTTTTGATCAAAATCATCGACTGATGGGTTTGTCAATTCGTCGGCTGAATTTTGTCAAAATTTGTTGCCACACGTTTTTGATATGTTACAGAATGTCCCTAAGTATCTGTAAGGGAAATCTCTACTTACATCAACATATCTCATCAATAGAATACCTTCCTGTGTACTCAAATTTCAAACCTCTCGTCAAGTGTTCATTAAATTTTTTCCTCATGCTTAAGTTCTCTCCTCTTATCTTCCTCCGAGAACATTTGGGTGTTATATATTTGTTTATATCCATCTACAGAATAAGAGTAAACTTGAACCAAAGACAATCAAGTGTCTATTCATTGGATGCTCCACAAATAAAAAAAGGTACAAGTGTTACTGTTCTACAACCAGGAAAATTATTGAAATTATGGATGTCAATTTCTCTGAACAAAGTCCATATTTCTCCAAGTCTGAAATTTAGGGGGAGAACCAAGTACAATTTCAGCCTTACAAGTGAGATTATCTAGTACCAGAAGCACCACCACATGTCCTTAGGCCTGAGTCTAACCTGAGCAAATCAACCACAATTATTTTTGAACCAAAATCCAACAAAACTAGTAACTAAGGAAATTCAGGTATACTCTAGGAGGCCTCGGGGGGAAAACAAGGACCTAGCACATCTTGCACCAGTCCAAGAATCTGATTTGGACAAAATAACTGCTAAGCTTAACACAAGAGGAGAAAGAGAGTCACAACAAGATGGACAAGAGGAAAAACAGACTGCAAAAAACTCAGATCTCCCTATTGCTCTAAGAAAAGGTACTCGGACCTGCACTCAACATCCTATTCAGAAATTTGTCTCCTACGCAAGTCTCTATCAAACATATTAAGCATTTATCTCAAAGGTAGATGAAGTTCAGATTCCCCCAAGTGTTCAAGAAGCCTTGAAACATGCTGGATGGAGACAAGCTATTCAAGAAGAGATCATGGCCTTAAAAAAGAATGACATTTGGATTCGGAATTGTTACCCATCTCACTCCAGGAAAGAAAACTGTTAGCTGCAGATGGATATTCTAGATAAAGTATAAAGTAGATGGCAACGTTGAAAGGCTTAAAGCTCGACTGGTAGCAAGAGGTTTTACTCAGTCATATGGTGTGGATTATCAAGAAACGTTTGCACCTGTGGCTAAACTCAATACAGTATGAATCCTCCTCTCACTGGTAGCAAACTTGGACTGACCTCTACATCAACTCGACATCAAGAATGCCTTCTAAAATGGAGATATGAAAGCGGAAATGTATATGGAGATACCATTAGGTGTTCGAATCAATCACAACAATCACAAAGTATGCAAGTTATTGAAGTCATTTTACGTACTAAAACAATCTCTTCGTGCATGATTTGGGGAATTCTCACAGTCAGTAAAATGACATGAATTTACTTAATGTCAGGCAGATCACACACTCTTTATAAAACATAATATGAGAAAGAAGATTGCTATCCTAATCGTCTATGTCGATGAAATAATATTGACTAGAGACGATGAAGAAGAATTGATTGAGATAAAGAGATCTCTGTCAAATGAATTTGAAGTAAAGGATCTTGGCCCTTTGAAGTATTTTCTTGGTATAGAAATAGCTCGATGAAAGAAAATACACATTGGACCTACTGAGAGAAACTGGTATGCTGGGATGTAAGCCTGCAAACATACCTATGGATTCAAATAAGAAATTAGGACGTGGAAATGCAAGAGTCCCTACAGATAAAAAAAGATACCAACGTCGAGCGGGAAGACTTATCTATCTCTCTCATACTCGACCTGACATAAGTTTTGCAGTGGGTGTTGTTAGTTAGTTTATTGATCAGCCAATGAAAGAACACATAGAAACAATGTAGAAAATCCTCAAATACTTAAAGATGACTCCCGGGAGAGGATTACTCTTAAAAAAGAGTGAAGCTCGGGAATATTATTGTATACTCTGATACAAATTGGGCAGGGAGCTAGAAAGATAGAAGGTCAACCACCAGATATTTTTCATTCGTATGGGGTTACCTCGTCATATGAAGAAGCAAAAAACAATCGGTGGTTTCTCGAAGCAGTGCTGAGGCTGAACTCAGGGCATTAGCAGCTTCTAGAGTGTGCGAAGGAATTTGGATTAGAAGAATTATGATGGATTTTATATAAACTGTGAAAAAATGTATAAAACTCAAGTGTGACAATTGGCCTGCCATATGTATAGCAAAGATCCAGTACATTATGGTAGAACTAAACACATGGAGATAGATTGACATTTCATAGTTGAAAAAATTGAGAGTTCAGAAGTTCAACTACAATACATTCTAACTAGAGATCAGCTAGCGAATATTTTGACCAAGACTTTGATAGGTCCTAACTTTAAGGAACTATGTAACAAGTTGAGTTTGCACAATATATACAATCCAACTTGAGGGGAAGTGTTGAAATCTCTTAAAATTAAGAGATTTAATGTATTAGAAAAGTAAGAGTTCTTAATTAGATTATTTCTTATTTTGTAATTAGATTATTTATTAAGTAGATTATTTTTTAATTATATTATTTTCTGTTCTCTGGATAGTTAGTGTCTATATATTGTAAATTAATTATCATTATTCAATAAGAAAATACAAGGAGAAATTCTTCCCTTAATTTCTTCAATTTGCTATATATAAAAATAGTACTATTGCTGTCGTAATACAGATGCAGTAGATACTACGCCTTCTTGCAGTTTTTAAAAATATTAATCATTTGCTATGAGTTATTTCATGGTACCATTTTAAGGTTATATGTTCTTTCATCCTTTGAGCTTATTTGTATATATACGTTTCAAGGGGGTTGCAAGAACTCTCTTCGGTGCTTCTGTATTCACATTCAATGGATGAAAATTCTTCTACCTTGGTTTCTACTTCAAATGAGGTACAAACGTTTGATTTTTTCTTTTGTTATTTTGTTACTATCCAAGTCATGATTTTAATGGTTTTACGTATTTTCACTATATGATGTGGTTCATGGTTAAAATTTTTAATAATGTTCTTATATTGCAATATAGGTTCAATATTGTGTTAAAAAGGTTTGCTATGTCACGATTTCCAAATATTTTTATTTGTTAGGAAAGTTTTCTTATTAAAGAAAGTTGTATAAATATTTTTTTCATAGAATTATTGTTGATCAAATATTTTAAGATTGTGTTAGAGTGTTATTTATATGATTGTAATTGGCTGAGTTAAAGAATAACTTAAATTATTCTCTAATTTATTATTAGGTTTTGTTTGACATATATCCAAGTTTTTAAAGGTTTTTCTTTCCGTTTAAATTTCTCCTCGGGTTATCCTGACATTGTGAAGACTGCCATCAACACCTTTTTTTTTTTTTTTTGATTTAATTGTTGAGCCTTTTCATTTATCGTAATTGTGATATTTATACACAAGTTTATATATAAAAAAAAAAAAATTAGCTATTTGGCTCATAATTGAATACAAAATCAATTAGAAAAAATATTAAAGTAATTAATTATATACAACTCGTAACGCTCCCCCTCAAGCTGGTGTATTGTATGAATCATTTCTAGCTTGTTACAAAAGTAATCTAACTGATTTCTATTTAGAATTTTTGTGAGCAGATCTCCTACTTTACACTTTACATTTTCTGGAAGCCATCCCTTTCCACACTGTAGATTTTTGGTAGAGTTCTCCACCCTGGAGTCTTGATAATTACTTTGGTGAGATGTAGCAGTGTGTATATGATGAGAAACAAAGAAATGACATGCTATTTTGTGACAAGCCATTTGTCAATGATTCAATTACACAAGAAATGTGCATAATAGGCTTAAACCAAGAGAAGACGCCTGAACTCTGTAGTTGCAATTACTGAGAATTCTGGCGAGAGTGAGAGATTGAGGGAGGTCCAATGTGTATTAGGTTAAAAATTATTTTCGAAGATTCAAAGATTATGTGAAATGATGCAATGAAACTTTTATTGTGATAAGTAATGGACTATTAGCATAACTCATAATCCAATTCAACATGATTGAAGTTTAATGAAATTGATAGACATTTTGTCAAAGAGAAGTTGGAAAGTGGTTTAATATCTATATATTATGCCTTTACATATCATCAACTTGTAGACGTACGGGCTAAAGGATCGAATAGTTCTGTGTTTAGAATATTATATCTATGCGGGAGTGTAAGATACCTATTGAATAACTTGAGAGGGAGTGTTGAAAAATATTTGTCATATCATGATTTCCATATCATTAATGTGTCTTTATTTATTAGAAAAACTTTATTATTTAAGAAAGTTGTGTGAATTATTTTATTTCTAGACTTATTTTTGATTGAATTTTCTAGAGTGCTTTAGAGTCTTATTTATATGATTGTAATTGGTTGATTTAGGGTATAACATAAATTATATTCCCTTCATTATTACGGTTTGTTTGACATTATTCAATATTGATCTAACTTTTGTGGATATTGTACTCAATTTGCAGTTTGGACATTCATATAGTTTTTTCAACGTCTCTTTTCTAACTCAGAAAAGACTTTGTCTCTTGGACTTTATTCTGCAGTTTGAACGTGGTTGGCAGTTAATTTGGAGCTGTCTGGTGCATGGTTTTCCCATGTTCAGTAATGTGTCTGCAGTAGTAAGTTTAAAAGCCTGCTACAAGTGATGTATTTTCTGCAATTGCTGTTTAGTTTTGTTGGCAATGTTTCCACAACCTTTAATTTCAGTAATCCTGGACCATTTTCCATCTATTTTTATTGGTATGACCGATAAAGAGATTTGTGTTTCACTCTCTCATGAATAAGCTATTGACATATTGAAATACAACTACTAGTTATTTCTAATTAGTATTTCGTTAGTGTGATTAGAAAAAAATCTTTTTTTCAACTTGTATTGGAACCAAAAAAATTCACTCAATTAGATAGAAGTTGACCTATTGGAAAGATAATGTATTTGATTTCCTAATTAATATGAAAGAAAAATACTGTTAACTTACAAACATTGTCGCTAACTTAGCTGTCTGATTATTCTAATCGTTTATCCGGAATATTGCTTTATGCCAATTATGTAGGATATGGCCACTTTTTGGTAATTATTTCTAACGACATATCAGAATTCTTTCTAAGGTTCATCTTTTATGTATTAACTCAGGTGGATGCTGCCATGATTCTTCTTGGGAACATAATTTTGCGTGTGAGTACAAAATGTTTCCTGTGTCTTTTTACCAATCTTTTTATTTTGTATCTTCAAAATATTCTAAATCTTTTTGTAGAAAAAAATAAGTTATGACTAGTTTCTTTCTTCAATAGAGTTTCCTAATGTCAATTTTTTGATTTAGGATCTAGTGAGTGCATATGTGATACCTCAAGACATATGGGACCTTTCAGTGTTCAAATGCACACCATCACCGTAAGTTCTCATACGTAGCTACATTAGAGCTAGATAAACTTTTTTTTTATTCTCTATGTTTTCTATTAAATTATGAATGATAAAAAGCAACCTGTATTACCATGTTTATTAGGGATAGCATCAGTAATTCATGATACGGTTTTGCACATGGCAGTTTTTCTGAAGTCTAGATCTGTAGTTTTTTTCTTCTTTTTTCTTTTTCCATATAAGGGATCAGCTCCATAGAATTTTCGTTGTACTTGCTTAATTCGTTAGATCTTTCAGTTTTAGGTCTTTCAAATCTTTTTTCCAAACAATCATGCCTCAATTTGGTGCATTTTGATGTAACTAATGGCAAATAGTTGAAAAGGTGATTGATAATGTGAGATTGGGTGAATGAAAGTCAGTGTGTGTAGGAATTCAAGGTCTGGTACATACTTGTATTGTTTTAATGGTTATATCATCCAATTGTATGGTTGTGATCCTTTTCAGACCTGTTCTGTACTTCATATCATGCTGCTTTTCGAGGAAGATGTCTCAGGTAAGTGATCCGATTGTCTTAGGATTACATTTTTGACGGTTTTCTGTATCCCATTTCATTCTTTCTTGCTTGGTAGTTAATTATTTATCATCTCTCTGTTCGTTTGTTTTACCTATGTTTATATTAGTACCATTATGAAATGTGCACGAGCAAATGTATTGTTCTTTCAGGGAAAAAAGTATATATTGAACTATACAATGTATTCTTTATGCTTATTAAAAATCATCACGTATTTGGTATCTTCTAAAAAACTACCAAGGATGTATTTATATTCAGATATGTTGAATTACGGACAATAATCAAGTAGCTTTTTGTTCACCTCATTACTCAAGATGTACAGACTACCTAAACATGCCATAAGCTATACGTTGTTTTGTTTAAATATACTTTGGATTGGTTTGCATATCATTTCTTTGCCTTGCAGAAGCCTTTGATTTCTGTTGTAGGCATGTATGCCTGGTTACTCGAAGTTGGACATTATACATCAGTAGTGCAGATGGATTTATTTTGTACGAAGAGTAAATTATGATAGATGACTAATTGTGCTTTATCGTTTTTGTTATGCAGTTTGAGTTCCATGACATTTTGCGTCTACGAAAAAATTTGTTGAGATCAGTTTTAATTCATCTTGATTGGAAGGTAAGTTCTTGAACAAATAAAGCTGGTCATTCTAGGGCATATGTCGCTTCTTGTTCATTTGTTTCTCTGTTTATGCCTCGTGAATCACATTTTACTTATTGGTATTCAGTGATCCTATGTGATAATTACTCTCTGAAACTGTTAATCAATGTTGGTTCTTTTTTTATAGGAGTCATCCGTTGACAATCATGAATTGGTGTTATTGTTGCCTGCAGCTGTCTATGCTCTTTGTTCTGGTTGTGCTGCCTCAACACAATGTTATGATGCAATGTCCCAGTCGTACTCTTTTGATGTCGCCGAAGCCGTAGATGATATGGTAAAGGGCCTCATAAAACTTCTCATAACGTTTGACTTTTTCCTGTATATTATCAATTTTCTTGTTATTCAAATCAAAATTAAAATATCTTTGTAGATGGAAGAAGATGATCAGGAAAGTCCTCAAGAAGTTTTTGACTGCTCTGTGGAAGTTATAGCCAAAGTTCATTTTGGTTCCCCCACTGAGGTGATGATTTAGTTTCCTCATACTAATTTGTGATTGCAAAACAAGTCAGTTTTGGTTTAATTTTAGTGCTGTCTAGTTACCCCAATGGCCGGGCCCCCCTGGTGTACATCTTCCTCGCCATGTGAGGGATCCTCTATTGGATGAAATGGAGAATGTTCTTCTTGGAGCTGCAACAGAGATGGATAGCGAGAAGGAATCCCTTTCAAATGTTTTCTTCACGTGTGCTTTGTTTTTGAACTTCGTGCACTGTTCTACTTCGATACGGTTTGCCTCGTCTTCATCGATACTTTTTTTCCTTTTTTTTTTCATTTATGTCATGAGTCTGTATATCTTCTTAGAACAGTTTAAGGGCTATTCAAAATTATTTCCTTTCTCATTTTTATCATTAGTTATACATCTTAAATTTCATTTGTGTAGGCTTTCCTTCTTTTGAAAGCCAATTGAACTTTTCCCTAATGATATGATTTTAGATGTTTTCCCGGTTATACTTTTCAGGAAAAGAGAACATGTCTCGTCATTAATTTCCAAAATGACCCATTACATCTTAGAGTTGTTAGATCGAGCTGTAAATGTGATTGAAGAAAGCCACAATGCTTTTCAACATCGGAGGTGCTTTGGTTCTGATTCCATGTTTGGTTTAAGAAGACATCTTTTTACGTCCTTCAAGACTTTTTTCTGTTGTCCTCTTTTCGCCAAACAGAGTAATCAAAACGCTCTTGACGGTGTACTTTATAATAGATTTATTCAATCCATCGAAAGACTTCTAAAAGCGCTTTCCAAATTGTATCAAGAATATTCTGAGTTTGTCCAATCAGAGGTGGTTCAGCATGGTTTCTCTAGATTTAATACTTCTCTACAAAATCATTGTCAATTTGATAGCAAAGAAAACAGGTTAATCGATATGGACTTGGATGCTAATAATGATTCCAGAGAGACAAACAGTTTAACTGCTCAGGGGATTGATGGAATCCCCTCTTCAAGGCATTGGAAGTTGAGCATCATAACACTGGTGTCTTGTTTTTTCTCGGTTCTTCATGATATTACATGGAAAGTTCTTTTTGAACTTCTTGAAAAGGAGATTGATCTTAAGGTATATAACAAAGTGTAATAACATTTCTTTATTACTATTATCTTTTTTTGATTCCTATGCAGAAAGTTAATAGCTTAATTAATTTAATATTTTGACTCAGGTGTGCGGAAAGATTCTTTACAATATTTGTGTACACATCTCCTGGTCTTCTTCTGAGAAAGTACCACATCTGGTAAGAAAAAAAACTGGTTGCTAGAGCATTTTGCCTCACCGTTTATTTTGTGGATAAAAATTTTACAGTTTTTTGTTGGAAGATTTAATGTACATTTATGTTTCCTTATATAGTTGAATTAGATTTAGATTTTGTTTAGTTTATATTCCTAAAATAATGATACTAGATATTGATTTTTTCCTGGATTATATCTAAGGAGGATCTTTTTATAATTTTTCTTTGGTTTCCTTTTTAACCTTTAGTGGCCTACATAAGGATTAAAAATTCATTATTTGAGTGAGAAGGAAAAGTGATGTAGAACAGACGCAGTCTCAAGCAAGCCCAATAAGTGCATGAGTCGTTTTATCATTTTATTTTAATTTTTTATCTTATTTTAACTTTAGGTATTTAATTTCTATTTCGTTTTCTATTCAAAGTGTTGTGATAAAAATTAAGGTAGATTTTAGACTTTGATATTGAATTATTTTATTTCTTTGAGAGTTTATTATTTAGTTTTTCCTATTCTCTATTTCGATTATGAAACAAAATTTACGCTGTACCAAAAAATCAGTTTGTAACATGATGTTAGTGCTGATGAGTTTGTCAAATGCCGGAAATTTGCCTACTATGTGCCTACGATGGGTTTGACATTTAGATTGGGAAGATGTGGAGTTTCCTTGGTTGAATTGTAGAGGCTTTCCAAGCTCCAACAATGGTTTTTTTTGTGTTGTCTCTTACTGTTGAAATCATTTAAAATTAGGAGATTTAATGTATTAGGAAAATAAGAGTTTCCTAAGTAGATTATTTCCTAAGTAATAATAATAATAATAATAATAATAATAATAATAATAATAATAATAATAATAATAATAATAATAATAATAATAATAATAATAATAATAATAATAATAATAATAATAATAATAATAATAATAATAATAATAATAATAATAATAATAATAATAATAATAATAATAATAATAATAATAATAATAATAATAATAATAATAATAATAATAATAATAATAATAATAATAATAATAATAATAATAATAATAATAATAATAATAATAATAATAATAATAATAATAATAATAATAATAATAATAATAATAATAATAATAATAATAATAATAATAATAATAATAATAATAATAATAATAATAATAATAATAATAATAATAATAATAATAATAATAATAATAATAATAATAATAATAATAATAATAATAATAATAATAATAATAATAATAATAATAATAATAATAATAATAATAATAATAATAATAATAATAATAATAATAATAATAATAATAGACTTGATATTGAATTATTTTATTTCTTTGAGAGTTTATTATTTAGTTTTTCCTATTCTCTATTTCGATTATGAAACAAAATTTACGCTTGTACCAAAAAATCAGTTTGTAACATGATGTTAGTGCTGATGAGTTTGTCAAATGCCGGAAATTTGCCTACTATGTGCCTACGATGGGTTTGACATTTAGATTGGGAAGATGTGGAGTTTCCTTGGTTGAATTGTAGAGGCTTTCCAAGCTCCAACAATGGTTTTTTTTGTGTTGTCTCTTAATGTTGAAATCATTTAAAATTAGGAGATTTAATGTATTAGGAAAATAAGAGTTTCCTAAGTAGATTATTTCCTAAGTAGTGTTACAAACAATAATCATCAATATATAAACTATATTAATATATCTCAACACTCCCCCTCAAGCTAGAACAAAGATGTCAATCATCTTCCCCGAGCATTGGTCCTGAAACACACAACCAGTAGACACAAAAGTGATTAGACAGTTAGAATCATGAGCTATTTTGCTAACAAACATTAGGTTACATGATAAGTTGGGCACATGAAGGACATTGTTTAAGGTAAGGAAAGGTGAGACAATGATAGAACCTTTTCCAGCAATTGCAGACATTGAACCATCTGCAATTTTTACTTTTTGATTTCCAGAATAAGGAAAATAGGTTGAAAACATATATGATGAACCTGTCATATGGTCAGTGGCCCCTGAATCAATGATCCAGGGGCCGGATTTATCTAATGAGGCACAAAACACTACTGCATGATTACCTTTCTGTGCTAGGGAAGATGACGGATTGGCTAAGGGATTAGCAGACTGATGATGTGAACTCCACAAACGATACAATTGTTCTAGGTTTTCCTTGTTGAAGAAAGAACTGTCACTAGAAGACTGAGATGTTGTTGGTTCATCATATGAGACTCCTTTGTTGTCACGTGAGGATTTGATTGCTGGAGTGAAATCAGCAGGCTTGCCATGTAGCTTCCAACATTTAGCTTTGATGTGTCGAGTTTGTGACAAAACTCGCATACTGGTCGATCTGAGCGTTTCACATGTCGCTGCGTTGGCTTATCTGACTTAGTGATCATCAATGCAGAGGTCTCTGCTGTAGGAATGGTGGACTCATGACCAAGCATCACTTGACGACGACTTTCCTCTCGGCACACTTCAGCAAATACTTCACGAGTACTTGGGAGAGGATCTCGACCAAGTATCCGTCCTCGCACCTCATCCAAGTCTTTGTTTAGACCTACCAGAAAATCGAATACCCTCTCTTTCTCGACAGTTTTTTGATATAAGGCACTGTCCTTTGCACAATGCCACTTGTAATCACAGAATAAATCAAACTCTTGCCCTAGATTTTTGAGGTCGGTGTAATATTGAGTGACACTCTTCTCTCCTTGTTTGGCCAATTGAGTTTTGATTTCAAAGAGTTGTCCTGCATTCCCAAAGTCTGAATAGGTCTCCTTTACAGCCTCCCAGATATCATTTGCAGTTGGAAGAAATAGATAGGTTCGAGCAATGGCCCGTTCCATAGAATTCACCAGCCAGGACATAACCATTGAGTTCTCAGTCTCCCACCTATCATAGTTGTCACCCTCATCTTCAGGTTTCACAGCAGAACCAGATAGATATCCAAACTTGCCCTTTCCTTGAACAAATAGTTTGACGGACTGAGACCATTGAAGAAAATTGCTGCCGTTTAACTTATGAGAGGTAATATTAAACTGGAGATTTGAATCACCAGTAGAATTGTTGACCAAAAGTTTTTCTGCCATGAAGAATGGATACGCACAGATTTAACCAAACACTGAAGCAACAGAATGCCCTTTCCTTTCCTTGAACAGTGAAGAAATTTAACTAGCTGAACAATGAACGAAGCTAGAACGGTAGCAATACCGTTCTGAGGAAAGGCAGAAAAAAAATAAAACAGGACTCAGCCTTTGATATGTCCCGGTATCTTTATTCAAATCAACGAAACAAAATTTACAAACTAGGGTTATTCGAGAGACCCAACCTCTCCCTAAACTTCTCACAACTACTATTTTGATAACCTCTCTATCCTTAACACATTTTATTTATACACCTATTTTACTAACTTTCCTAACTTCTACTAATAACTCCCATTACTTCTAATATACTATCCTATAGCGCTAGCGGTCTTTTTGGATGACTTCTGTGAACACACCACGGTGTTCGGAGGCAGCTAGGTAAAACGGAGCGACTATGAGATGGATACGATGACGAGAAACCTTCGGCCGACGGAGTAGTTCAGTCGTGCGACGAGCAACGACCTGAACAGAGGACAGCGACTGGGAGATGGAAACCGAGGGATGACGGAGAACCACCGGAAGTCGACTTCGGTGCCGGTGCGGCACACTGCGAGTGGTCGGAGGGCCTCGGAATTCCCCTTTCGTCGGGGTTGGCTAACGGGAACGGCTAGGGCTCTGATACCATGTTACAAACAATAATCATCAATTGTCTTAGAATTACAGAGTTTTTCAATAATATATATATATATTATATATAATAATACTAAAAAGCAACAGAATGCCCTTCCTGTTCCTTGAACAGTGAGGAAATTTAACTAGCTGAACAATGAACGAAGCTAGAACGGTAGCAATACCGTTCTGAGGAAAGGCAGAAAAAAAATAAAACAGGACTCAGCCTTTGATATGTCCCGGTATCTTTATTCAAATCAACGAAACAAAAATTTACAAACTAGGGTTATTCGAGAGACCCAACTCTCCCTAACTTCTCACAACTACTATTTGATAACCTCTCTATCCTTAACACATTTTATTTATACACCTATTTTACTAACTTTCCTAACTTCTACTAAAGTAACTCCCTACTTCTAATATACTATCCTATAAGGCCTTCTGTAGCGCTAGCGGTCTTTTTGGATGACTTCTGTGATAATAATAATAATAAAAAAACTGTAGTAATATATCTCAACAAGTAGATTATTTCTTAATTAGATTATTTCATTTTTTCTGTGTAGTTAGTGTCTATATATTATAAATTGATCATCATTATTTAATAAAAAAATACAAGGAGAAATTCTTCCCTTAATTTCCTCATGGTATCAGAGCACGAGTCTCACCATTAGACCGTACTCTAGCTGCGCCATTGCCTAGATTACCATGGCCACCGATCACGACAGTTCCACCGTCGACAATAGTTCATATTCCCTCACCTCAAATCTGGCCTTCAATCCAAATTTTGGAATATTAGGTAATTCAGAGTCATCGTCTTCAACCATTACAAATCGTAAACTCAATGGACATAATTTCTTACAGTGGTCACAATTTGTAACAATGTTCATCTGTGGTAGAGGAAAAGAAGATTTCTTGACGGGAGAGGTGCCGATCCGCGAAGGAAGATCTAAAATTCAAGATGTGGAAGGTCGAGAATTACCTCATTATGTCCTAGCTCATAAACTCGATGACAGTCGATATTGGAGAAAATTTCCTTCTTTATGATACTGCTCAAGATCTCTGGGAAACTGTCAAAGAAACCCACTCCAATTCTGATAACACGTTCGAATTATTCACCGTCGAATCCTTGCTACACGACCTACGGCAAGGTGATCTCACCGTAACCCAATAGTTCAATACCCTCGTACGCTATTAGCAACAACTCGATGTATTTGACAGTCATTAGTGGACTTGTAGCAACGACAACGCACTGTACAAGCAAATCGTGGAACATAAGCGAATGTTCAAATTCTTACTTGGTCTAAATAAAAACCTGGACGAAGTCAGGGGACGAGTGATGGGATTGAAACCTCTCTTGAGTCTACGAGAAGCATTCTCTGAGGTCCGTCGTGAGGAGAGTAGAAAAAGGTTATGATGGGAAATTTATATGCTTCTTCAGCCTTAGAAGGATAAGCGCTTGCTGCCCAGGGATAGCACCAGCAAACCTCACGCCAACAGCGGAAAAAAAGGCCTAAATGTTATCATTGTGGAAAATTGGGTTACACTAAGGACAGTGTTGGAACTACATGGGAAACCTACTTATTGGAAACCCACGAGAAGACCTTATGATAGAGACAGCAGAGCAAATAAACATAGTGGAAGAACCATCATCATTAAATGAATCAAGTGTTTTCACAAATAAACAACTAGAGATGCTCCAACAACTATTTAAAAATACTCTATCTCAACATTTGAATGCTGCTAACCCCAAAAGTATGCATGCTCAAGCAGGTAATCTTTTTTCTGCACACTTGGTATGCTCAAGCAGGTAATCTTTTTTTACACTCTATCTCAACTTTCAACAAGATGGTCTAAACACGGTTCAATACCAAAATCCAAGTCCTTAAATTCGATAATGCTTAGGAATACTTCAATCTCATCCTAGGAGATTACCTCTCCAAACATGAAATTGTTCAGCTAAGTTCTTGTGTCAATACCCCTAAAAAAATGGTCACTTGTTGAAAGTAACAAGATCTCTCATGTTCTCTATGAATGTCCCCAAGTATCTGTAAGGGAAAACTCTACTTACGTCAACATACCTCATCAATAAAATGCCTTCCCGTGTTCAAATTCCAAACTCTTTGTCAAGTGTTCATTAAATTTTTTCCTCATGCTTAAGTTCTCTCCTTTGATCTTCCTCTCAGAACATTTGGGTGTTATATCTTTGTCTATATTCATCTTTAGAATAAGAGTAAACTTGAACCAAAGACAATCAAGTGTGTATTCATTGGATGCTCCACAAATAAAAAAGGGTACAAGTGTTACTGCTCTACAACCAGAAAAATTATTGAAAATATGGATGTCAATTTCTCTGAACAAAGTTCGTATTTCTCCAAGTCTGAAATTTAAGGAGAGAACCAAGTACAATTTCAGCCTTGGGAGTGAGATTCTCTAGTTCCAGAAGCACCACCACATGTCCTTAGGCCTGAGTCTAACCCAAGCAAATCAACTACAATTATTTTTGAACCAAAATGCAACAAAACTAGCAACTAAGGAAATTCAGGTATACTCTAGGAGGTCTTAGGGGGAGAACAAGGACCTAGCACATCTTGCACCAGTCCAAGAATTTGATTCAAACAAAATAACTGCTAAGCTTAACATAGGAGGAGAAAGAGAGTCACAACAAGATGGACAAGAAGAAAAACAGATTGCAAAAGATTCAGATCTCCTTATTGCTCTAAGAAAAGGTACTCGGACCTGCACTCAACATCCTATCTAGAAATTTGTCTCCCATGCAAGTCTCTCTCAAACATATCAAGCATTTATCTCGAAGGTAGATGAAGTTCAGATACCCCTGAGTGTTCAAGAAGCCTTGAAACATGCTGGATGGAAACAAGCTGTTCAAGAAGAGATCATGGCCTTAAAAAAAATGACATTTGGATTCGGATTGTTACCAATCTCACTCCAGGAAAGAAAACTGTTAGCTGCAAATGGATATTCTCGATAAAGTATAAAGCATATGGCAACGTCAAAAGGCTTAAAACTCGATTGGGAGCAAGAGGCTTTACTCAGTCATATGGTGTGGATTATCAAGAAATGTTTGGACCTGTGGCTAAACTCAATACAGTACGAATCCTCCTCTCACTGGCAGCAAACTTGGACTGACCTCTACATCAGCTCGACATCAAGAACGCCTTCTTAAATGGAGATCTGAAAGAGAAAATGTATATGGAGATACCATCAGGTGTTCGAATCAATCACAACAATCACAAAATATACAAGTTATCGAAGTCATTATACGTATTAAAACAATCTCTTCGTGCATGGTTTGAGAAATTCTCACAGTCAGTAAAATGACATGGTTTTACTCAATGTCAGGCAGATTACACACTCTTTATAAAACATAACCTGAGAAAGAAAATTGCTATCCTAATCGTCTATGTCGATGAAATAATATTGACTGGAGACGATGAGGAAGAATTGATTGAGATAAAGAGATCTCTGTCAAAAGAATTTGAAGTAAAGGATCTTGGCCCTATGAAGTATTTTCTTGGTATAGAAATAGCTCGATGAAAGAAAATACACATTGGACCTACTGAGAGAAACTGGTATGCTGGGATGTAAGCCTGCAAACATACCTATGGATTCAAATCAGAAATTAGGATGTGGAAATGCAAGAGTCCCTACAGATAAAAAAAGATACCAACGTCGAGCGGGATGACTTATCTATCTCTCTCATACTCGACCTGACATAGGTTTTGCAGTGGGTGTTGTTAGTCAGTTTACTGATCAGCCAATGAAAACACATAGAAACAATGTATAAAATCCTCAAATACTTAAAGATGACTCCCGGGAGAGGATTACTCTTAAAAAAGAGTGAAGCTCGGGATATTATTGTATACTCTGATACAAATTGGGCAGGGAGCTAGAAAGATAGAAGGTCAACCACCAGATATTTTTCATTCGTATGGGATTACCTCGTCATATGAAGAAGCAAAAAATAATAGGTGGTTTCTCGAAGCAGTGCTGAGGCTGAACTCAGGGCATTAGCAGCTTCTAGAGTGTGCGAAGGAATTTGGATTAGAAGAATTATGATGGATTTTATATAAACTGTCAAAAAATGTATAAAACTCAAGTGTGACAATCGGCCTGCCATATGTATAGCAAGGATCCAGTACATTATTATAGAACGAAGCACGTGGAGATAGATCGACACTTCATAGTTGAAAAAATTGAGAGTTCAGAAGTTCAACGACAATACACTTCAACTAGAGCTCAGCTAGTGGATATTTTGACCAAGGCTTTAATAGGTTCTAACTTTAAGGAACTATGTAACAAGTTGGGTTTGTACAATATATACAATCCAACTTGAGGGGAAGTGTTGCAATCTCTTAAAGTTAGTAGATTTAATGTATTAAGAAAGTAAGAGTTTTCTAATTAGATTATTTCTTAAGTAAATTATTTTATTTTCCCTGTATAGTTATTATCTATATATTGTAAATTGATTATCATTATTCAATAAAAAAATACAAGGAGAATTTATCCCCTTAATTTCTTCGCTTACAATATGCGCACTATGGGTGGTACAATTCAGTTACAAATTTAAGAAAATCGAACTTAGTATTGATATATGTGCTAATCTTTGAATTTTATTATTATATTAATTTATTTGAATAACTAGAATTATGTTTATCTAGTTTTATTAAGTTTTTTTTTTAAAAAATATCAATTCATGAAATGAAATGCCTCGCAAAAAACGAAAAAAATAGTGTTCGTGAAGGTTATAGTAGCAGAAGCCATTGATTTTTTTTTTATACATTGGAAAAATCCGTTTTGTTATTAATAGGCTAGGAAAGTAATAATAGAAAGAAAAGAAATCAATTAGTTATTCATCAAAGTTTTTTTGATTCAATGACCAAAATTAAACGAGGAAATATAACTTGGAGACGTAGAACAAAAATTTGTTTATTTGCATCAAGATTTCGAGGGGCTGATTGAAGACTTACTTGAACTATTACTCAATAAAAAATAATAGTTTTGATTTCATCCTATTAGGATATAGTTAGAAAAAAAAAGGATTTTTGCCATTTATGGATCGTTTGAATAAATTCAGTAGTTAGAGACCGTAAAATATACTATAGTTATAGTGGATTAATGAACAATGTGTACATAAAGTAGTTGCTTCTTAATCGTAAAATACTTGAACAAATCGCTATATTAAATAAGAATTGTCTTGATATGATTTCAAATAAGATTAATAAATAGGAAGAGTGGAAAGAATCCATCGGAATAGTTTAAATGGAGTTCCTTGCATAATGAACGCCGGGAAGGTAAAGTAGAAATTAGTATGATAAATATCATCAAATTGTCAAAATGAACAAAGATGCCCAATAAAACAAGATTTAAAACTCATAAATGATGGGTTTGAAATTTAGTTTTTTTGTTGTTAAATATCTGAAGCATTGAGCAATAACAATGAGAAATATCATTTTTCCTAGTTTGTTTTTTATTTTTGACATGTTATCAGAGCTTGTATGCTCTTATTTTGTGGCCTTTGTAGTTATTTACTTGTCTATTGCTCGGCTGAGGAACGACTAATACAGGGAGAATCTCCAATTTTCGTTAGGGAGAGAATATCCAATTTTCATTGGAGATTTCTGATTGTTTGTGGACGTGAACAAACTGTGATTGACTTTAGTTTGTTCCCATCCATCCTTCATCGCTGGAATGACCTAAGTTCGAGTGACTCATAACTTTTGTTTGTGGCCATCTCTTAGTCCTCTTCAGCCCTCATTGCTGGGTACATTTGGTTCTAGTGACTCATGACACTCGTTTGGAGTCTTTTTTTTTTTTCATCCTTCTCCAGTCTTCATTGCTGGTTGTTCCCAGGGTGCTGACTTGGCGAAGTTTGAGTGTGGTTCTGTTCAACCGTTTGAATAGATGTTTTATGTCACAAATCCACTTACGAGTTGTTCTTTGAAATTGTCGGTGGCCTTGTTCGTCCGTGTTTTTCTTCTGTTAGTCTCCATTGAGTATTAATTGCTGACTTGCTCGTGGTTCCAGTGAAGCACAATCGATGTTTGGAGTTGAGTGTTCGTTGATTGCTGGGTGTTCCACTAAGAATCACTTTAGGGTGGGTCTACTGGTCTCTGGTTCATAAAATCCAATTTTCAATGTAGGATTGTCCAACAATTGTTATTAGTTCCTTTTTTTTTTCTTTTTTCTGTTGGAATAAACTACAGCATAGTCTTTCATGTCATGGGCCTTTTCGGCAAAGTCTAGCCTCACTGATATTTTTTTGTACTGAATTTTCTTCCTTGCTTGCATTTTCTTGCTAATTGGTTACTTATTAGGAAAATCAACTTAAATTTCAAAGGATGTCAAAAGATAAAGAGACCATGATGAAATTTAAACCCGAGGAGATCGCTAATTTCCAATCTCAGAATTTACAAAACATTTAGGCTGCCACAAATGTGAAAAAAGAAGACCCTTTGATATTAGCAGACCAAGCTGATAGAAGACTCAAAGTTGTGACTATAAGGATGGCCTATGGTGCACATATTGCAAAAAGGGGCATGACACACTTGTGAGAAATGCAGGAATCTTCATAGAAAACCTTTAAGCAGGAATTGTCGACAAAAAAGATTGCAATCAAGGGACAATAGTCTAGTCAACGTTGTAGTACAGAAAACGGAAATCATACCTCATGAATCTTGTAGTCTCAGTGAAAATGAAGTTGACAGAGTAAGAGTTATTATTGGTGGCTTCAATAAACCTCTATGTACTTATTCATTGACATACTCAGAGAATACATGTCCTTCAGCAATATCATTTTTTTTCCCCAAATAAGGTCAAAGTAAGGAAAGACCTTGTGGAGATGGTTCAAGCCAATGCTAGAGAAATCGATTTAGTGGTTGAATACAAGGCAATACACATGTGAATCTTGGATGTCAATCTTAGAGAGAGAATCTATAACTGAATATATTTTGGAAAGTTCAATCAGCTTCAAATAAGTTAATCGTCTTTGGAATAAAAAAAATTACTGAGATAGTGAAGGAGATTGGTTGTACCTAAAAGGGATGCGGTGGAAGCATTTTTTTTATAATGGTCGGTAGATACAATGGAATTGGCTAATAAAGGAATGTCATTGGCCTGTCTATATTTCTATTATATTGGTGGGTAGATACAGAGGAATTCGCTAATAAAGTACTGTCACTGGTCCATCTATCATTCTAAAAGCATACCTAGGTTTTATTTACTGCCTTGTGTACCTCGTGTATAATGCTATCTTTAAATAACGTAAGGGAATGAGGATTATGCTTCCAATGATCTTGGGTTGAGACACAATTAATTGGCTTTGTTGACCAACATAATGCATTAACTTCATATCTATTTCTAATAATAGAGTGACATAATGTATCCTCGGTTAGGAATTGCCTCTGTCATTTGCCCAATAGTTGTGAGTTTCTAGATTGGAAGTTACCAATCTCGATTCCATCTTTAACTGGTCAATCTTAAAAATATTACATTGACTCGTTTGTTTATTTATTGATAAAGAACGATTTACCTTGACTTGTCATTTATGAAAAAAATTATGCTTTACATTGTTTTATTATTAGCTGTTCTTTGCTTTTATCCCTGCAGATAAATATAATGAATGACTTGGTTGAGAGACAAGGCAGTCTAAGATTGGATTCTGGTAGTGTATTATCTGGCATTCACGGTCTGCTGAAATCATTATTATCATTTGAAAATGGAGAAGAGTATAAACCAGTGGAATCCTTTAAAGATACAATAACTGAAGAGGTACTTCTGGGTTCTTTTTTTATACTCTATTTGTAACATCAAGACTGAATTTAATCATTTATATATTTTGTTTTTTCCAATGGCATGAATTGATGTATCATAGCTTTATTGTGGCTTACTCAGTTGAAAATTTTTCAATTGCGTATTTTAGATTTTGTTTTATCCTCCTAATAGATGTACCATTTTATTGCTCCTTTTAAAAACTTGTTTTCTTTTATTGCAGCTATAACTGTATTGACCTAAGACTTGTTTTATTTTATCAACCGGTGATTTTATATTTACTTACAGGACTTTATTCATCTTGGTGAATTGGTAAACAAAGTTGCTGAAAATGATCTTCTTGATTGGTCTGGACGTATTAAGTTGGTTGATTGCATCTGTGATCTTGTCTTGATTAGACCTGGAATTGGTCAGGTAAGAGCGCTATTGTACAAGGTCTGGCATCAGGAAAGTGTCTGAGTGTGATATGTTAGGGATTGGGATGATAAGAAGTTAAATGTTTTTTCATACACGTTTTTCTGCTACGCTAGGCCATTAGAAGAGTCTTTTTCATGACGATATGAAAATTCAAGCTAGAGTTTGTTGTTGGTATCTTTATATGAGGTTGACTAATGTACTCTAGGTAGTGTTACAAACTGTGGACTACAAATATTTTTAATCTTTGGTACTTATTTTATATTTTTAGCTCACGGACAACTCTGTTATATTTTCCAAAATTTATTATGGTCTCTTTATGACCACAGGAAGACTACTGATTTCGGGTATTTGGTGTGTTTTGAATCTTACTTTTCATGTTGGTATCATGGGGCTCTATCAGACAATGATCGAAAGGCTGCTGTTGATGCTTCAAGATCCTGATTATCGAGTCAGGTTTTGTCTGGCTCAACGCATAAGTGTTCTTTTCCAGACATGGGATGGCCATCACGAGCTCTTCCAGGATATTTGGTAGGTTTCACTGTGGAGACTAACAAATATTGTTGGGATTGTTTTTTTTTTTTTTGTACTTCTTGGTGACACCATTTATCCTAGTTGAGCATCTTCCGGCATCTATGGGTGTTCTTGTTATGATAAGACATCTTTGCTGTCGCTTTTGTATGTTCAAAAGAAAATATCAACTTCTCCAAATAATTGCCAAGTCAAAATATAGGTTTATTTGCTGCGATCTTTTGTCATACCTAGTTGCATTTGTTTTTGTGATGGTACAAGGATAGTGCAGTTTGTTAATTTCATTTATATCATCTGATTTAACAATTTATTGTTAAATCACAACTCTCTCAAGAGCTTTCCTTTTGAGAGGAGTGTGGTTGACTTGTGCAAGTACCAATGGGTGGTCGTCTCATTATCTATAGAGATTTAAATGGACATGTTATGTGTTAGTACCATCAAAGTGGAAGCCTACCATTAAGGATATCGTGTAATTTCTAAAGGAGGAATCATTTTTCCCTCGCAATTATTGAGTCATTGTAACAAGGGTAAAGATAAAATAAAATACTGAACTATGAGGTGTTTTTCAATTCAAATGCTGAATAATTTTTTTGTCAATTCAAATATCGAACTATGAAATTTTTTCAATTTAAACATTGAATAATTTTTTTTTGTCAATTCGAACATCGAATTATAGAGTTTTTTCAATTCAAACACCGAACAATTTTTTTCGTCAATTTAAACATCCAACTATACACTGTTATCAAATCAAACAAGTCTGAAAATACCCAAAAAATGAAATCCCTAATTTAACGTTCGATTTACCTTAAGAAATCGAACCAGTCTAAATTAGGATATGCTGAGAATCTTAAGCTTTACCGTCAAAGGAAATCGGTTGTCAAAATCAGCAGCGATAGCATGTGCTCCCTTTGCAACAAGAAAATAGGAACAAGTGTTTTTTCTGTCTACCCTAATGGGAAAACAGTTTGAATAAAGCAGAGTAATTGCAATCCATTATAAAGTCAAAAGCTTAAGATTCTTTGCATATCCTAATTCAGTCTGTTTCGATTTCTTTGTTTAAATCAAACGTTAAATTAGAGATTTCATTTTCTGGGGTATTTTCAAACTGGTTCGATTTGCTAATAACGCATAAGTTGATGTTTGAATTGACGAAAAAAATTGTTCGGTGTCTGACTTGAAAAAACCTCATAGTTTATTGTTCGAATTAACGAAAAAAATTGTTTGATGTTTGAATTAACAAAATCCCATAGTTCGATGTTCAAATTGACGAAAAAATTGCGCAGTGTTTGAAATGAAAAATACCCCATAGTTTAGTGTTTTATTTGATTTTTACCCTTGTAACAATGATATTTATACACAAGTTCATAAATGAGAAATAAAGAAATTAACCTAATCAAGTCTTCCTAATTTGGCTTCTAATTGAGTACAATATCAAGTCTTTCTACTAGGGTCAAATATCAAATCTAATTAATTATATACAGCTCGTCACACTCTCCTTCAAGTTGATCTATAGATGTTAGTAATGCCTAACTTGTTACTAAGATAATCTCTTCGATTTCTATTTAGAGCTTTTGTGAACAGATCTTCTACTTGCTTTCTAATATTTAAATATCTTGTAGAGATAAGTTATTAATGTATTTTTTCATGGATGAGATGACTAGTCACTTTCAACATGTTTATTTCATTTATGAAATACCGGATTAGAATCAATGTGAAGAGCATATTGATTATCACACTATAATTTAGTGAGATTGATTGATGTCTTGGGGCCAACTTCGGTCATCTGTTGGTACGTCCATATAATATCATAGGATGAATGTGCAATAGCCTTGCATTGAGATTTTGCACTAGGAGACACATTCTGTTTCTTACTTTTCCATGTGATTCAAATTTCCTCTAACAAAAACACAATAACGGGTAACAAATCTTCTATCTACCTGTGAACAAGCTTGATCTATATTTTTAGAAGCACTCAATGAGTATGCCCATGGTTTCCACACAAGATGTCAAGTACCATAAAATTTAATGTGAATGTCGTCCAATGAAATCTGTCGAATTGACTTATAATACTGACAGAGTGTGCAATATAAGAATGAATTATAGTGAGATAATTTAATTTTCTACCTGCCTTCTGTATCTTTCAAGATTTTTAAATGGTTCACTATTTGTTATAAGTTGTAAATTAAGAATCATTAGTGTACTTTTCCTGTCTTAGCTAAGCTATTAAGTGAAACACATTTCCTTTGAGATAGAAAAATCCCTTCCAAAAACTATTTCCCGAAGTTATTTGTGTGAAACTGAGTATAAGAAAGCCTAAAGGTATGAATTTCACTGACATCACTTCTAGTAATGATAAACATTTAGTTCTAAGTTTTCTTAGGACTTATCCACTTAGTTCTGTGCACTTTTCTGGCTTCAGTTAATAAGTCGAACAAACATTTCCTTTTAAATCTTAAAGGTGCTTTTCTTGCTTCGCCTTAGCTCAACTACCAAGGAACACTTCAATTTCCCCGAGTTTTTTGTGGGAAACTGAGTATGAAGGATATCTTTGAGGGATGAAATTATCATTTCTAGTAATGATAGGCTTCTAGTATTGATGCCTCACATGGGGCTTTCCTTTCCCATGTACAGAAGTACTGCTGGAAGAACTATCATTCATGTGTATCTACCAAAATCATTGGTTTTCCATCTTAGAAGACCTACATGGAATTGTTTATTCCTGCTGGTTGGTTGCAATTACCTTTTGGTTTGATCAAACAAAACTTGAAATACAGGTGTTGTTATGTTCTCGTAGTAATATTATCCTACTGCTTAAAGGTGGGACGGGTCACACCTGCATTAATCCTATTAACTTTTCTAAACTCTTTTTAAAAATTATTCTGTCGATTAAAATCCTGTTATTTTTTTAATGATACGATACAAATATTTCTTTTGCAAGTGTCAACTTTGGCGTTTTATTGGTGACTTGCTTGAAAGAGAAGGTTGTTACGGCAAAGGAGGTCCTAGACATGGGTCCTCAGCCTCATACTACAATGGAGACAATCATCATTACTCTTGGGCATCTTGCATTTCACAGTGAGAAGATAGAAATGCAGGTATTGAGTCATTCATTAGTCTATATATTATAAGAAGTTTTGGTTATTGTTCTAAGATTGATCTCAAATTGAGTAGCGGCCAAAGAAAAATTTCCTTTATATTCAATATTAACTATTGAATCAGAGGCTGATTGAGAAATTTTTTCACTTTAGTGTTGGATGGATTGGGAAATTGTACTTATGGCAAACCAACCATAACAAGTGTGCCAAAGCTTATAACCTTACAATTTGGCACTTACCTTCAATGTCTCTTGTTACCCTCATTCCTAAAAATTTTTCATGATTCAAATGCAAACTTTTATTTTAAGAGCTACCCTTTTAATATAGTTTTTTCTAATTAGAAGGAAATTATTTTTCACTTAGTAATTCTTGTTTGGATGGAGCTTTCTCCCCCCATTTACTTGTAATTCATCTTTATTAGTACAAATCATTTTCTATAAAATAAAACTTGAAATTTATTTCCTTCTACTTATAATTTAAAAAATATATTGATAAATTCAGGAGATGTATTCATTTTTATGTCTATGATTGTGTTTATATAGATTTATATGTGTCCGTGGGGCTATTTAAAGTTTTACTCACATGGAACCGACTACCGAACTGAATCATTCGTTTTGGTTTGGTTTTGATTCAAAGTCAATCGAATCAACATTTGGTTTTGAAATTTTGAAAACCCATAAAATTCGGTTCATTTGTCGGTTTGACATATGTAAAACCGAAATTCGCCAAATTGAACCCAATTATCCCTAGATGTTTTAGTTTTGTAAATATATATAATTTGTGTAATTAATTGAATTTTATTTATTTTATTCTTAAGAATTTGCAAGTAAATTTCTTTGTTAAAATTTTCCTAATGTTATCCAAATCATGACTAAATTCACCTATTGTTAGTTTGAATAAATTGAAGATTTGATTAAATTCTTAGTTTATATTTACGAAACATTTAATCTAATTAATCACGCTTCATTGAATATTTAATTATTTTTAATAAAGAATTTTTGGAATTAAGTTAAACATAAAAGAAAATTATCATGATTGATTTTTTAATTATATTTAATTGGAAAATTTTAGAATCTATTTATTTAATTTATCATAATTTGAAAAATATAAAATTTTATTATGAAAATTTCTATTCAAATACAAATTTATTTATTTAATTTTATTTTTATCATTATTATTTTTTGTATTAGGAATTGAACCGGAACAGAAACAATTTTTGATTCGGTTTCGATTCGATTTTTGCACCAAAAAGTTCCAGTATCAGTTCCAAAATTTCCAAATTGATCTGAATCGGTTTGTTTTGGTTCTTTCACAAACTAAACCAGACCATGAACACCACTATGAAATAGGTTTTCCTAAACGTGCTATTGAGTGAGGAAGCTTTGCTACTTAAATTTTCTTCTACTTCTTTGAATATCCTATTATTGTTGATTGATAAATTTTGTGGCACCACAGACTGTTTTCATGATGTGTGTCATTTCGGCTATTGACCCTAGTAAGAGGTAATATCTCTACCTTGTTGGCTTTTACATAAAGGATTGGTTGTGGTTATTTTTTTGTTTTCACTTTCTCTTGTCTTTAGGGAGTTGGTCTTAGCTATATTGGACAACCTATCGAAGCAACTTAATTATTCAACTCGGCAAAAGGTTATCTAGTTCTCTTCTTCAATTTATTTTTAACGTTAGCTAATAAATTATTTAATAGACCACAAGATGACTATCTGACCAGATGATTGTTGTTGACGTAAGTAAGTGCATGTAGCTTTAACGACATTGAAATTTTCTCTTTCATTTGTTTCTTGTATGTTAAAAATTCTTTTACAGTACATGGAGGAACTCATGGGATCAATTCTCTTTTGTTGGGTTGCTTGTGGTGTAAGTTTACTTGCATTGGTCGAGGTAAAGTGCTACTACCCTCTGGCTGATTAATGTTACTATTTGAACAGAGTTTTACTTCTCATTATTAAGAAAACTGATTAAAATGTTTACTTCTCAAGTCTAATTACAAGTAGGAACTAATTTGTAAAAAATAAAGAATTGACGAAGTAATCTTTTAGATTATTTTTTTCCAAGTACTAGATATTTAACAAGTAAACAACTCTCCAACCTATGAATTATGAAATATTAAATCAAACTTAAAAACCTGAAATCTAATCTAACTGTATATTTATAATTCTAGTTATTCAAATAAACTTATATAACTAGATGAAATTAATTATGAGAGCATATTTCAATACTCTCCCACAAGATAGTGAATATTTATTCTCCAAAATTGTTCGAAGACCATTGTCTATCTCTTCTCGGGCCCAAACACGAAAACACAACTGTGATTTGCTCACCCCCAGCCGCAGTTCGTGCCAATATGCGTCGCCTGCGCGACTTGCATAGGGAAAACCACGACTGATCAGGCAGAACGCGAATTAGTAATTATCCCGATCATCAACAATACTAAAATTTTCATTGAAGACTAGCCACAGAGAAATAATTATTTGTTTGCAGAGAAGATAATTTTTGTGTTGACGGTTTTTTGATCGAATGTTAAATACTCACGAAATCAATGTAAAAATAGATTTTCTAGTATCGACGGTAAATAGAAAAATTATTGCGATTGAGAAACTTTTTTGTTGTTGAGAACTACAAATTTCTGCATCGGAATTGACCTATCGTTGCACACAAACAAAGACGAAAAGCCATTATCCTCAACATGTGACGACAACCGAGATTATTTAGTCTAAAAGGCAGTCATCCACAGAGAGATTTACGAAATAGAAATTTTTTAGAGGTTAGGAAGAAGTTTTACTGAGATAAAGTTCATTGAGAATTTTGTTATATTTTTCAATATGTAAATCACTGTAGGTTCAGAATGTTTCACTTCAAGTTAGACAACACAAATTTTAGATTTGTGAATGTTCTGTAGTTATTTTTCTTTTCTCCAAGGTTGAACTGAAGTTTAGATTCTTATGATAATATATCAGATATTATCATGGTTAAGATTTTATAGGAACAGATGGAGATATGTTGGACTTTTTAGTATGAGATGCTAAATTTACAAAGTCCAATTTTAGAGATTACCGTTTCTATATGTTTTTTTTCCTATTGAAAAGGCATTGGAGTTCATGGAGATGTTGTGTCTTCTTCTTGTGTTTTTTTTTTTGGTTTTTCATGAAGATAAGTTCTTATTGTCCCACTTTGTTTTGTAAACTTTATTCATTAACACCTATTCTTTTTTCCATACTGAAATATTAGATTCTTTTACTCAGTCCTTTCTCATCCCTTTAATTTTTTTTTTTTTTTTTTTTTTTTTTTTTTTTTTTTTTTTTTTTTTTTTTTTTTTTTTTTTTTTTTTTTTTTTTTTTTTTTTTTTTTTTTTTTTTTTGGTTTTTCATGAAGATAAGTTCTTATTGTCCCACTTTGTTTTGTAAACTTTATTCATTAACACCTATTCTTTTTTCCATACTGAAATATTAGATTCTTTTACTCAGTCCTTTCTCATCCCTTTAATTTTTTTTTTTTTTTTTTTTTTTTTTTTTTTTTTTTTTTTTTTTTTTTTTTTTTTTTTTTTTTTTTTTTTTTTTTTTTTTTTTTTTTTTTTTTTTTTTTTTTTTTTTTTTTTTTTTTTTTTTTTTTTTTTTTTTTTTTTTTTTTTTTTTTTATTTTTTTTTGGTTGCAAGCTATTTGTCTCATCAAATACTTTTGATTTACTTTGTTATTTTGATTTCAGATTATCACATATTGCTAATTGTTGGTCTTACCGTGTTGTGACTGTATGCAGATAAGGCAGTTTTTTGTTTCAGATGCCGAACCTAATTATTTCCTGCGGTATTGTTTCCCTTGGCTTCTTCCTGCTTTAGTTATTCATGGTGACTGCCCCAACCTCGACTGGTTTTCTAAGGTTTGGGGAATACAATACTATAATCTACAAAATATGTCCTTTAGCTTGTTGTGTCGACAGTTATACAAATTTTATTGACCTGAAGATTTTTATAAAGAGATGAGACTTCTTACAGCGAAAAAATATGTTGATTGTGGATCATTTATTGTTGAACTCTCTTTACTCCTTACTTTTATTTGTGCCGTCCTTTATGTTCTAGTCTCCTACCTTCCTGAAGTATTTGGTTATAGGTTTCTGGCCAATCGGTGTCTGCTTTAGTCAAGGATCATTTTGTGCCAATATTTGCACTTTCCATCGTATTGCATTGCAGCGAGAGATCTGGGTGCGATAAAGGAACATTAGTGCTGCAGGGTTCAATTTTAAATTTAGCACAAATATCTGAGAGCGAACGAGACGCACTCATAAAGAAAAATATGGTATGTTTGATTCAACTTTGGTTGCAACTCAGTCAAAATTTTGATTAGAATGGAAATTTCTCCTTAGATAATTTTTTCCTTGCAAATGCTGACATAGTATAATACCTTCACGTCTAGGTCCCATCTCATTTCAGCTAAATGTTTCATTGAGCATGGGGTTTGTTTAAAAAATCATTGCAAATAATTGTGTTATTTTTCATAGCATATTGGTTGATTTTTGTTCTCACCGTAATACTTAGGATTAGAACTTTGATGTTTTAGTTATGGTTCAAGGAATCTAAATTTTTTTTTTTATGGTTGTCATCCATGCAAAGGTTAGTAACCATAATTACGTCCTAATGAGAAGAATTTTGATAAGAATGAGTATGAATGTGATAAAGGCAAGTCCTATCATTTAAATGGTGTAAAAGTTTAGTAGGCTTTTTACTCGCTGTGATACTTTGCTTTGTCATGCATTCAGGTGTCTATCGTCAGCAAGATTCTCTCTCTTACCTCTTGTGCATCAGATCCTATGATGCCTTTCTTTTCCAAAGATGCAATTTCACGTGCAATACAAACAGTTGTTGATGGTTTCATGGAAATGTACTCTATCCTCTCAATCCTCTCTGTTCATACGTTTCTTTCTTTGCGTGAGCTATTTTAGAGCATTCCTCTCTTTAGTGATGGTTTTGCCGTGTTGATATGTTTCTAACTTGACTTGTGCAGCGAAGAGAATGAGATGAGTGCCACAGTCATTGACAAAATCAATATTTTTCGCCCAGATCGAGTTTTCACGGTGATTATTATTTTTTATATAAAATACATTTTGCTTTATCACATCTCCCAGAGGTTCTGTATCACCTTTTTTTTTTGGCTTTTGGATCTAAAGCCTCTTGTCATCTAATAATAAGCATTCTACATTTTTTTATTACAAGTATTTAATTGTCTTGGTGCAGTTTATTATAGAATTGCATTACAAAATCGCTACTCGCTGTGATACTTTGCTTTGTCATGCATTCAGGTGTCTATCGTCAGCAAGATTCTCTCTCTTACCTCTTGTGCATCAGATCCTATGGTGCCTTTCTTTTCCAAAGATGCAATTTCACGTGCAATACAAACAGTTGTTGATGGTTTCATGGAAATGTACTCTATCCTCTCAATCCTCTCTGTTCATAGTTTCTTTCTTTCTTTGCGTGAGCTATTTTAGAGCATTCCTCTCTTTAGTGATGGTTTTGCCGTGTTGATATGTTTCTAACTTGACTTGTGCAGCGAAGAGAATGAGATGAGTGCCACAGTCATTGACAAAATCAATATTTTTCGCCCAGATCGAGTTTTCGCGGTGATTATTATTTTTTATATAAAATACATTTTGCTTTATCACATCTCCCAGAGGTTCTGTATCACCTTTTTTTTTTTTTTTTTTTTTTTTTTTTTTTTTTTTTTTTTTTTTTTTTTTTTTTTTTTTTTTTTTTTTTTTTTTTTTTTTTTTGTTTGTTTCTTTTCATAACATATTTTATGTGACATGGATTGTAAGTTAAACATGACTGTTTATGAATTTAAACAATTACTTAGAGCATGCTTTGAGTGTTTTAGCAAGATGATGACTATATTTCGATAAAAGCAAAGCCAAGGAGACCATACTCTATTTGTGATGTTATTGTAATAGGTAATGATATAGAAGAAATATAAAAAAAGCTTATTGAGAGAATTTGATATGAAAAAAGTAGGAAAGTTGAAATACTAAAGTGGCATTCATTATCCATAGACATTGGCTCTTGTTGCTAAGATGAATATCGAACGGTTTCAATTATCGTTATTGCAAATTTTGGGTGGAAGCTACAATAGTTTAATGTAAAAAATGCTTTGACTTGGAAGAAAAAATTTATATGGATGTTCTTCTAGGTTTGGAATCCAAATTAGGAATAATGTGTAACTTAAAAAAAATAAAGCTCTTTATAGACTTAAACAATCACTCGGTACATGATTGATATCTTTGCTCTAACTTGAGGGAGAGTGTTGAGATAAACTATTAACTTAGTCTTATTAGGTTCTTCATATTTATAAGATTTAGAATTGTATCTATACATGTGTATTTATTTTCTTTCCTGCTTTAGTTTATTCTTTTATTTTCTTATTAGGTTATATTCATGTATATATTCTCTTAATCAATGAGGAAAAAGTAAGTTTAATCTCTAATAAATTTCCTTCTCATTGATGAGAATTATATGAAATAGATAACTCTTAAAATATTTATAATTACAAATCCATTGGACAATAAGAAAATAAATATTATCCAATATTAAAATAATAAATACTTTGAGGTATATATGAATAAATTTCCTTCTTTGATGCTTTGTATTCAATGGTGTAAAGTGTACAAAAAGGGAAGGATAAGAAATTCTCCTTGTCAAAGAAAGAATGTACTCAATTTCTTTCATACTTTCAACTGCAACACTTTTCTCACCATTATTGTTTATTTTTTTCATTCTTCATCTTCCTGTGTAAGAGAACTTGAAATGAAAATAAAAATATTTTCGATGTTGGTTCTGGTGGTCTTCTAGAGTTTAATTTAGTTTGTATTATCTCTTTTTGGTTGATTTTGTTACTTGCTAAAAACATGAAATAAAAACATAAATGTTCATGTTGATCGGGTTTCCTCGACTTTTGTTCTATGAATGAAGCTGATGAAGTGTGTTCATTTCGGTGTTACTGTTCATTTCGGTGTTACTGTTCATTTCGGTGTTACTGTTCATTTCGGTGTTACTGTTCATTTCGGTGTTACTGTTCATTTCGGTGTTACTGTTCATTTCGGTGTTACTGTTCATTTCGGTGTTACTGTTCATTTCGGTGTTACTGTTCATTTCGGTGTTACTGTTCATTTCGGTGTTACTGTTCATTTCGGTGTTACTGTTCATTTCGGTGTTACTGTTCATTTCGGTGTTACTGTTCATTTCGGTGTTACTGTTCATTTCGGTGTTACTGTTCATTTCGGTGTTACTGTTCATTTCGGTGTTACTGTTCATTTCGGTGTTACTGTTCATTTCGGTGTTACTGTTCATTTCGGTGTTACTGTTCATTTCGGTGTTACTGTTCATTTCGGTGTTACTGTTCATTTCGGTGTTACTGTTCATTTCGGTGTTACTGTTCATTTCGGTGTTACTGTTCATTTCGGTGTTACTGTTCATTTCGGTGTCATTTCGGTGTTACTGTTCATTTTCGGCGATCTGTTCATCGGGTACTGTTCACCTCGCACGATCAGCACTGTTCATCACTTCGGCACTGTTCATCACTCTTCATATGGCGTCCGATGACCTCGCTAGGCTGTCCAATTCCAATGAAGAGAAGTTTGGATTTCAGCGATGATTTTTGAAAATGGAAGAAGTTGATAGCTACGTGAAAGATATATTTGTGAATGGCAAAAGAACTCATGAAATGGAGAAGTTTATAAGTGATTCTTATGTTTTTGTGTGCGCTCATGGTTTTCGAAATAAGAAATGTGATGTGTGTGGACTTGTTCTTATTCACAGGTTCAAGGAGGAGAAAAAGTAGTTGTATTTAAGCTACGAAGATGTTCCTACTTCGATTGATCGGCTTGCTATTTTGTGGTTACATCAACTTGAGTGGGTCGAGTTTCTCCTTCCCCGGGAGAATTGATGAGGGCATCTTTTATTTATTTTTGTCATTTCCTAAGTGTCATTTAATATTGTTATTTTCTATGTTCATTTATGTTGGTCAAGCTTAGTTTTTCGTCTTCTAAGGTGTGTTCATTTATGTTGGTCAAGTTAGCTCTTCGTCTTCTAGGATTTGTCCTATTTAAAGGTTGCATTGTAACTTGATAGGATAGATTATGATGATGAATATGAATTGAGTTGCAATGTGTTGCATTCTTCCAATCCCCTTTTCTCTCTAGCTTCCTCTCTTCTCTCTTCCTGGCTATATTCTCCCTTCTATTCTCTTATTCTTCTCCCCTCTAAAACTATATTTCTTTCTGAATATTTCCTGCTGCATCAGAAAGGCTTTGATTGGCGGTAGATATTTGGATGCTCGTGTTCATCAAATTTCTGTCCTTTTTATTGCAATTGGTCATAGTGGCTAATCTATCAATACTATTTGATTACCGCAATAGCAAATTTGTAAAGGTGTAATTTGACCCCAGAAAGTAATCCAAAGCTTTTCACCAAATCGACCACGTTTTTGATTTTATAGTGATCCGTAACAGAAAACAAAATGGTATCATTGACAAACTGAAGCTGGAAAACATTAATAGCATCACTACCAGTTTTGAATCCCCCTAACAAATTAAGGTTTCTTGGTCTATCTAGCATTTTTGCGAGAACATCTCCAATGAGAATAAATACAAATAAAGATAGAAGGTCTCCTTGTTTCTGATAAATTTTGGCATCTTTCATTATGAACAGAGATCAATATGATAGGCCTTAGTGGGGAGGAGACACTAGTTTGTTAGAGTTGGTTAGCTGACGTGGGAGACAAAAGTAAGAGAGATGAGAGAAATAAAGTGTGAGAGAGAATGAATCACATTTCTATAAATAGAAGAAGTTAGACATTAGAATGATACGGAAAATTTGGGTAAGAGTGTTTTGGGGGTGACGAGCAACTATGAAGGTGCTTAAGAGGAAACAAGCTTTTTGAATTGCTTGTTATTTGTAATTTTCGTTTTTACGTTCAATATTTGGTCCTTTGCAATATTTGGGGTCCTATTAATTTGGAGAGCCAGGATTCAATCCTAGGACCCGTGGGTTATGGGCCCACCACGCTTTTGCTAACTTATTAAAATTTTCAATCTTTATGTGACTATCTCGTCCTTCTCTCCAAGAATGAGTATTGACGACACCACCAGAAGATGACTTTATGATCATTCAACAAATGTTTCCTCCAAATCTTTCCTTTGTCAGCTCACTTTTATTTTGTTATGGTTCCCTACCTCGTACTTCACTTGACCCTCCGCCGGTCAAAACCCTCTACTGGGGAGCCATGACATGCTGGGTCCCATACCCCACCAACATGATTTATTCCCCAATAATTTCACCATGAGGAGATTCGAACCCTGCATCTTTCTTTTGTGGGGAGAGATCTAATATGTATCCTAGTATGCCAATTCCAAAAAAACAATCTAGACAAACGAGAAGCAAAAATCCCAACCAACACCCACTCTTGCAGAGGAGTTCGAGAGCCTATGCACCTCTCCCTTTTCCCCAGTTTTTTCCCTCCCTACTTCCCTTATATAATCCACAAAATAACAGAAATTCTAACAACTCTAACCAATTAACCCATCTAATACTCCATTTACCTCTACATCTAATAGATAATTAACATATTACCCTACGATTCCTAATAATATCCGTCGTCTAAACTTTCACCCTGTCCTCAAGGTGTAATTGGAAAATTGAACTGCCCTTCTTCCAAAGAAATCTCCTTCCCCTTCCTTGTAATTGCTTCAGTCGCAGAGGAATGGCCACTTGAGCTTGGTGATAATCGTTCATCGCCACAATATCTCCTTCACCTTCGCTGTCCTTGCAGGAAGTGCAGAACATCCCTCAATTGGATTTGGTGATAACTGTTGCAACGCAGACGGCAGCTCGGTTTGTTCAGCTATTCCCGGTGTCTCTTCCTCTCTGTTCGGTGACTTCCTCGGCCGAGACCTCATCCTCCTGACAAACCAGTACCAACAATTCCTTGGCCTTGCGCCTGTGATCCGGAAAAAACCGTTCATCGCAACGGAAGCACTAGATCCTTTTCTCTCTTCGAGAACAATTCGGCATCTGTCATTCGCCTGGAAGAAAGACGCCGGTCGGAGTGGACTCCCTAGGGCTGTTTTTCCATATAGCGGTGCATATGCCGGACTAGACAATACTCGAGGGGTCGATTTTGCTGGTTGCTGGGTGAACCTTTTTGGCGAAGAAGACCCAGCTCGCTGTGCGTACGCCTTTGGAGAAGTCGACCCAGCTCGAGCTGAATATGCTGCGGCCGTGGCTCCAGGAGACCGTGGCTGGGCCGCCCAGCCGGGTTTGGGCGGTTCCTTTTCCTTCACCCCAGGGCCCGGTCCAACAAGTGAATGGGCTGTTAACAATGAAGTGGGCTGACCCATACCCTTTTCATCCACGCTAGACCTGAGGTTTTGCAGCAGTACGAGCTTATCCTCTACCCTTTGCGCGACACGCATTAAATGGTCGATGCCACTCGGTTTCAAAACCAGAATGCTCAGCGCGAATCTCCGGCCGCAACCCGGTCGCGAACTGTGCCTCCAACAGGTGCTCCAGTAGGTCAGAGAAGTGCGATGCGGCTCGCTCGAATCTTTGGCGGTATTCCCTCACCGAATCTGTCTGCCTGAGTTGCAGAAATCTCTTCGTTAGAGTCCCCTCCAGCGAAGCACGAAATCGTTCCAACAAAAGGTAACGGAAATCCATCCAGCTGCGAAATGGACGACGCTGCTCTTCCTATTGGAACCACGCCAGAGCTTCACCCTCTAAATGCACCGCCACCCATTGGAGCTTCTCAGGCTCGGAGGGGATTGAAATGCGAAGAATCGTTCCACCCTAAACAGCCAGTCGTCTGGATCACCTCCTACGAAGACTGACATTTCTATTCGCCGATTCAGGTATTTCCCCTTCCACCCTTCTTCTCCACTTCTAGCCCGGGATTCTTCTCTTTGGCAGCTAGATTGTCCCGTAGCTTCCTCGTTCAACTTTCGTTTTCCTTTGTCCCACTGTCTCGGTGGTGCAGAATGCACTGCATCAGCCAATGAATCCATCTTCGCCATCAACAGAGCCATGTTTCTCTCCAACTCTGGCAGTCGAGCGATGCTTTCCTTCACAACATCCAACTCATGTCGTAAGTCAGCTTGAGTCCAGGCCATCGGATCCTCACCCCCTCCCTGTTTGCTTTGCTTCTTCCCTGCCATTCTCCAGAACAATGCTCTGATACCAATGATATGTATCCTAGTATGCCAATTCCAGAGAAACAATCCAGACAAATGAGACAAGCAAAAATCACAGCCAACACCAAATTTACAGAGGAATTCGAAAGCCTCTGCTTCTCTCCCACTCACCACCAATATTTTTCCTCCCCGTCTCTCTTCCCTCCTTCTCCTTATATAACCCACAAAATAACAAAATCCTAACAACTCTAACCAATTAACTCATCTAATACCCCATTTACTAATAGATAATTAAAATATTGCCCTACGATTCCTAACAAGATCCTCTAATACTCATTTAATGATTAATTGTGAGCTTACTAGATATATTTGGAGGCAATTTTATCATTTTCAATCAGTCTATGGGATTGCATTTTGAAATTAGTTTTTTATTGAAGTTTTTAACAGGGAAGAAAGACATAAAAATCAAAAGTTAATATTGAGAATAAGTGTTCTGACGATTTTTTGGTCCATCTCGCTGCATCATAATGCCGTTATTTTTGATGAGAAAGAGCTAAATTTCAATATTTGAGACAATATTAATTTCTTTGTTGCCAAGTGTGCTTATTGTTTGGAGTTTTTTAGGATATATCTCATCGTATAGTTCTCTCTAATTGGAGAGAAATTAATTTCAATTAAGTGTTTTTCTCTTGAGAATAGTTGTTGTCCTCTCTAATTTGTATATTCTTTCTTTTTAATATAATTTGTTTTTTATAAAAAAAAACATTAATGATAATTTTTTATCCAGTATATTTTGCTCAAATGGTTGTCAATATTTTAGCAGGCGAACTCTATGATTTGCTTTATTCCTTCTTTCATTTTTAAATTGATTTTTTGCTTTTTTGTTCTCATAAGTTTACTTCCTCAACTTTTCTTACTTTTTACTTGCATTTTATTTGCTGTAGATTTGTTTGTATACGAGGCAAGGCATACAAAATTTGACTACTTTGTTTTTTGTAAAAGAAACATAGTATAGTAAGAGAAAAAAATACAATAGATGAAAATGGGAGAACTCTTCTCAAGAAAAAGAGAGAACATTTAATTTAAAACAATTTCTCTAGATAGAATTACACTAGAAGGATAAATCTTAAAAAAGTCAAAACAATATGGCCACTTAGTAATAGTAAAATAATATTGTTTTAAAAATTGGCAATAGACTCTTTGTACTTAAATAGAATAACTTTTGACTACTAGGAAATATAAAGGCTGTTGCATCACTACTTTCTATATGATTTTCTTTTTCATCCTCATTTTCTCAATTTCAGCTATCTATTCAATTTGGTTGGGCAACTTATCAACTGTCAAGCTTTAAAAGACCAATGCTACTGCATCCTTTCAGCATTGCTTAAAACTTTCAAATACAACCCATCCATAGAAACTATCAACGTGCTTGGTGAACAACTCCAAGTAAGTGTAACTTAAATCATATTATATTGGCTATGTGGATTTGAATATTAACCTGTTATGCTTCTTCTTAATCAATGCAAATGCAGTTTTTGGTGTCAAAATTGGTGGCTTGTTGCATCCCCTCTGAAGTTCATGATGAACCTTTTGATTCGAAATCATCTCATATTTTATCCTTGCTTCTCCAATTAACCGTGGATTCTGATCCATCACTCTATCACTACGTCAAGGTATGTTAACTGTGTATTCTGATCCATCTTTCTGTCACTTAAGCTGGACGATTATGTATCAGCTGTAATACTTGCAACATCAAGAACATATTACTTATGGGTCATGACTTACCTAATTCACAAGTCTTTCATGACCAGTCATCTCATTTTTATTACTTTTCAAACAATTTTAAAATTTTAGAATTTCTCTATTGCTTTGTAATCATTGGTAGGAACTGGAACCCTTCCCTGAAATAGAGATATTTGATGAAATACGAAAGTTCCATCAGGAACTATGCCAAGGTTACTCTCCTAGAGATCATTTATTGAAGGTAAACTGATGTAAGTTCTATGATTATTATTTGAACTGATATTTTGAAATAAATCGTTTTTATGTTCTTTATTTGTTTACCACATGTGATCTCTATTTTCAGTTTGCCAAGAGATCTTGTAATCTTCCTCCCAGATTACTTCCATGGAGGTGTTTTCTCTTTCACTATCACCTTTAAGTAGTTGTGAGGCATATTACTGTATTGACCAACTGACTTTACTAAGTTATTTGAGAACTTTGGATGATGTTACAGTTTAAAGGCACTACGCAAAAAGTTAATAAAGGAAGGGGTTTTTCAAAGTGACGGTAAAATTGATTGTGTGGTAAATGGGGATTGGCATTGTGACCGTGAACTAGTGCAAGCTGTGTGGAAACTTGTGCGGATGTGTGGGTTGGAGAATGCACATAATATTAGAGAGTTGGTTTCTGATTTTGTATCGAGGGTATGATACTTTCTTGTTTCCCTTTCTTCTGTTATTGAATGTTTCACTTCACTTATATGGATATGCTTTGCAGGTTGGAATTGGGGATCCCCGATGCGTTGTTTTTTATTTTCCTTGCGAGGACTCTAATCATATTCACGTTTCCTGGCCTAAAAATGATGGAAATCCTTCAAAAATGACTTTCAACATGTGTTCTGGGCTATCTGATGATCTTCTTATTGCAGTTTTAAAACTCTTGAAAAAATACCTTATTGATGAATCTGTGAAAATAGTTGATATGACATCACAGGCCCTTCGGGTGAGTCTTAAGTGGATCAATTTTGGTTTAGTAGGTCTAATGATATTCAATTTTCTCTAATCCAAACGAAAGTTAGCTTTTGTATAATTCTCTTTCACTTCTGATTTTAATATCTCTCGCTTTTGTATAGGGCCAGTAATTTCAATTAAGAATATCTTGTTAGATATTGAGTTCAAAATGTTTGCTGACAAATAGATTTGTCTTTGTCCTAGAATTAGGGTACGAATATTTTGTATTTGCTAGGTAACACCTATGCAGGTGTGAGAAACAAATGTGATTAGCTGAAGATTTGGCCTTATAGTTGTGCTTGGCATAAGTTTAGGAGTAAATTTAAGTGCAGGAGTAAATTAAGTTTTTTCTAATTTAAATATTTGCCGTTCGTATTTGATGACAAATAAAAAAATAGAAATTTCAGAGGAAATTTTTTTTATAAAAAAGGATGTATATATATTATTATTTTTTTGATAAAAAAAAAAAATTAATAAGAGAATATGTAAAAGAGAGGAGAGGTAAAAGAATCATTTCTTTATAATGATCCACGACGTTAAGGAAAAATAATTTCCCACTAATTAGAGAGAATTAGATTAAAATGATAATTTTAAAATACTTAGAGTTATAGACCTATATACAATAAGAAAATTAACGTTATCCTATAAGTCACTCTTCAGAACTTTATCTTCAAATACAATTTCATTGCGATGGATCTATATAGTCTAGCAGATAAGTAGAATATTGAATCTACAAAGTCGAATTCTTTTCTTATATTTTTTGTCTATTAAAGAACATCATCAATGATGTTCTCAATATTAACATGAATTCCATCGACTTGTTCAAAGAAGAACAGAAACGCGTCCACAGCCATTTAGCCACTACAAATTGGATAATAATGTGATTCAAATTGAATTTGAATTCCTCTATACAACTTTCCTTTCACCAAAATCCATACAAAAAGTTGTATATTTGTGGAAACTCTTTCTTCCGTATGAATTTGTAGAAAGAAAAGTTGATAATCAGATATACAATAAGCTGATAGAAAAAAAATCGAGATGAGAAATCAATAGAGGACTTAAAAGGCCATCTATGATAATCTCATATATTCTCTATTGTGGAAAAAGAACTGATATTGTGTGATTGGTTTGTATTGTAGAGGAGGCAATAGGTTGATTTTTGTCCGGAGAGGGGTGATAAATGTCTGAAAATCTAATACATAAGGGTGTATCTCCCTTCCATCTATCCTTCTAAAAGCGATTGAGGTTCAATGCAATCATGGAAAGATGCAAAACAAAGAGAAGTATGTTTTCATAGATTACAAAAAGAAACGCGATTAGCTGAATTCATTGTCCATCCAAACATTCAAGTACCATATTTGCTTTTGATCACTGTATGGCATAAAGAATCGTGCTCCATGGGAAATCTGCAAAGGCATTTTTCCAATAATGTCTAATTTCGGACATTAAAGTTACTAATCCTCGAACACCTTTGAGAATTTGCATTGATCACAAAATTCTAAGAGATACGATGAGGTTTAGTGACATTATCATTTCCTTTCTAAAAAAGTTTTTGACCAATTTATCAAGCATACTAGGCACTTTGCAATGAAGTTTAAAAACTAATATATAGTAAGTTGGGATATTATCGAGAAGAGCATGATACATCCATTTTAAAAAAAAACATCCATTTTCCACCCATCAAATTTCTTCGGCCCTTTTTGAATCACATGCTCTTAAAAAAGAAGATAGTGGGTTACCTCCCCTTAGAAGACCCAAATATTTTAAATGCCAACTACCTTTTTTGCAATTGATTATTGTAGCCTATTTGTTGAAAATCAAACGCGATAAGTCAAAAAAAGAAAATGCGGAAACCGAACAGTGATATTTACATGAAAAACTCGTTCGGGGGAAAATCACGCGTTAGATATGAATTCACTATAAAATTAATGTATTATAGAGTTTTGCAACTTAAGTAACAATATATAGAGTAATGTAAAATCCGTAATATTGAATGTGGACCAAACTCGAGCTAATTAGATTTCAGATCACAACAAACTTTAACAATCTCCACCTTGACACAAATTCTACTTCAGAGATCTGAAAAACAAGCTTCTTGGCCCAACCTAAAACGAATTTAGAATATTGAATTTTGACAATTTCCATATTTAAAGAAATTCTAATGCAAGGAACAAATTTGCAAAATTCCAACGAAAGAACTTCATCTTCCACAAAGGCCCATGATGAGCCTACTCAACAACCGATACTTGACCAAGTTTAATCACTACTTAAACTAGAGAGTTATACTCAAGAAAAAATACTATTTACTCCTTTGTGATATCATGCAGTTATTAGAATTGTCACAATAAACTACATCGAATATGTTGAAGACTCTCCATTGGAATCGATGCCCTTGAGCACATTCTATGCATAACTCACTTCACTAGTTTCACCATATCACTGCCGAGCTTTAACTTTTCTCTTGGTTATATTGTTTGCTATATTACTCTGATGTGAAACTCTAACTGATGACGATGTGGTGACAGTATGTTATGGTTTTCCCGTCGCACTTCACTTGATATTCTTTCTAGTCAGAACCCTTCACCGGTTAGAACTTTCAACCAAGGAGTCATAACATGGGTGAGTCCCATACTCCCAGCAACAAGGTTCAATTCCCAATAATTTCACTATGAGGAGATTTAACCATGCATTTCTCATTTGTGGGGAGATACACCCCTATGCATCTCTCCTTTGTGGGGAGAGATCCTTCGTGAAGAGTCTATCACAGCTTGATCCTTCCCTGGGGTTTCGAAACCTCTGTAGTAGTTGTCGCTTCAGCTGTGACCATGCTATGAAGGTTTGTGATTGGTTTTCCCACTAGAACAATGCTAATGTTGCGCCTTCAAAACACACAATCACCGTGTCCAATTTTTCTTCCTCCAATAATCGATTGATTCGAAAATATCTTTCCTGCTCTGCATATCTATCCGATAACTTCCGTTCCACAGAAAACAGGTAATTCCAATTTCTGGGGAAGCATGTCTCTATTTGATACCAGCACAATTTCCCCATTACCTCTGGGGTTTCTGTCAGTCAAATGTTGACTACCTTCGGTTCTAGCCGTGAATCTTGCCTACTACTCTTGCATTGCTGTAAAATTCTTCTCTAGCGATGACATTTTCCTGCAACTCCACCTTCGATATTTTTTTTTTGCCAATCCGCCATGGCTTGTTTCTGAGCTTCTGACTGAGTGAGCATTCTCCCCCTCCCAAGAAAGAGCTCTGATACCAAAATATTAAAATCTTGATTATCCTAACGAAAAGAATAGAATAAACAATTGTTATAGATTGCATCAGAATTTCGAGAGTCTGGGCAACTCTCCTCAGGGTTCTCCCCTCCTTACTCTACTCACAAAACTCCACATCCTCTCTTCCCTTTCTCTTCCCATTTTATTACAATTTCTCACTAACTACTAACGGTCAATTCCATTACACAGTTATTCCCTTATTAACTTCCTCCCCTCTATTCTGCTGTTGCCTCCTAGAATATGTAAACCTCACTAGAGGTTTATCACAACATCATCTTGAACATCTGGACGATGCTGACTTATTTGTTCTGATGTAAATCCAAACTTGAATTTCACTTGAAAACGCGACTTCTTTTGAGTCTTCTCAAACAATTCAGTTAAACTTTCCTTGTCATGTAAGATTGTATCTCTGAAAGCATTATATGAAAGCAACAAGTAGAATCAACCCTAAATTCTAATCATACTTGCATATGATAGTTCTCAAATCTGAAACTAATTCTTTGAATGGGTCAAGTGTTCTGTAATAGAAGCTCTTTATATCAATTGATGAGAATAAAGTCGTTGCTTCAAATGCAATTTGCTAGTTATAGTTTTCTTCGTACACAGTTATTCCAATTTTAACCATAATTTAGTGGTAGTTTTTTTAGTTAGAACGTCTCGCAAAATTTGATTTGACAAACACAGTTATACCAAAGATAAGGCTTTTCGATCCTTAAGAATTTTCTCCTATTCACTCCAAGACGTTGACATTTTATCGAGCCCTAACAATGTGTCGTTCAAATTCATCTGTTCGAGCAAATCTCGCATTTTCACTTACTATAACTGAAACCTCGTGTTCCGATTTAATAACAAGACATCAAAATTCAACAAACCCATCACACCAAAAATACGACTTCAATAAATAGTCAACCCAAATATCTAAAACCCAACAATTTCGATATCTTGAAGAAAATCAGCTCCAAAAATTTCCAAACAATGAATTTGGAATTTTATATCCTGAATTTTATTACGTGACAAATGACATAAAATTACAAATAACAAATTATAGTAATACACTGAATCAAAGAAATTCACTCTTCAAGGTTTGCAGTAACCGTTAAGGAAATTTCTCTCACTCTTGTTGGATTAGCACAAAATAAATTTGCACCACTATCACCTTCAGGTGAGGAAACAATTTTTGTTGTATTGGAAGAGTTTTAGACACCTATTAAAGATTTGCTTTTTGTTGCATAGTCGTGGAATTGAATTTTGAACTATAGTGGAAACACACTGAGGAAAAAAGAATATATGGCCTCTTATGGAAATTATTCTATAGACTTCCGTTTCTAAAAGTGTTATAGGATTTTAGTTTCTTTAACTTTATGCTGATTTTGCTTTTGCTTTTGCTTTGACAAAAACGATAACCTATTTACAATATTTCCAAATAATATTCTTGCTATCCAAAGACAATATGAAGAATTTTTTCAAAAGCAACATTTGAAACTGATCTTTTCCACAATGATATACCTTTTTTTTTCCTTTTTCTTTGACAACCAGGTAATACTCTCAACTGAGAGAGGTCAAAGAGCTTTAATGACGTTTGATTCCTATGAGAAGTCCCTTATGGAGGCAAGTATTTGATATCACTTATATTATCATTAGCTTTCTAATATTTAGAATTCCACATTAGATTGAAATTATTCAATTGCTACCTCAAAAGGGTTGACAACTCAATATCAACTCAATTTTCATTACTAAAATCCTTGTTTTATATTCTGTAAATTTTGGCTGATTATTACTTATATCCTTCCATCTTTACACACTAACTAAAAAGTTTAGGATACTCATTACTAGAACATTTCTATGTCTCTTTCAGGTTCATTCCAAAGGTGTTGATATGAAGTTGGTGGACAATTTCTTGTTGGATCTTCAAACAAAGTTCAATGGTGCAGTTCAAAGCTTATTTATTTGTTTTCTAAGATCTAATTGAAACATTAAGCATACTCATTTCACACACAAAAAAAAAAAATCACCCCTCTTCTTTGGTTCAGATGAGTCATGAATATGCATGATTAGAGACGTCATTTTATTTAAAATGGTTGTAGATGGCGTTATTTTGTTGTTGCATCTTGTTGCTTCTTTAACTTCCTGTGAGAATAAAAGCTATTATGTTCTTCTACCTGTAATTGTTTTCTTATACTACCCGCTTTGTCAATACACCAGTTATGTAGGACTGTTGTCCGACATGCTTGGAAAATTATGGAAATATGTGTTGACTTTCATATGCTTGCATGAGCTGGCATCCATTTGTGACGTCTAGATCCCTGATTTTCTTCTGTTCACTAAATTTCAGAATGTTGTCTGGTAATTGACAGAAAAATCTCCATGCAGTTAGTCATGAGTTCAACCTTGACTTATTTGATATATTTTTTATTTTTCCATCTTGTAATTCTATCAAAATTCTATGTAGGAAGAGAACATTGTTTTGTAATAATTTTTCTTTGAGAATTTCTTATCTTCTATCTCTATAATCCTTCGCATTAATATAATTTTATTTCCTAACAAGACTATTAATTTTTCATCAAGGTTTTTTTTTTTTTTTTTCCTGATAAGAAACAAATTATATTAAGAAAAAAATATACAAAGAGATTAGAGGAAAAAACTCCCATAAAAATCTCCTAAGAATTTGGCAAAAAATACATTAAAAGAATATTTTCTAAAGTACTTAGTGTTATAACTTCATTTAGCAATGAGAAAATAAAATTACCCCCTAAATCAATCTGCAGAGATTTATATTAAAAAAAAGTCTCATTGCAATGAATTCGAAGAGCCCAATAGATAGTCAATGTGCATGATAGATTCATCTTCTTATATCTTCCGTCCTTTATAGAAACATCATTGATGAAGTTCCTAATACTGGATATACTCATAGCCTGATTGAAAGATGAAAAGAACCGTTCCCACAAATGTTTTGCCGCATCACATTGGATCATGATGTGGTTGCTTTTTAGTTATGTTAATTGCATGCCGATTTGTTTTCTCTCATTATCGTCCGAAGATAATTTGTTAGAGTTGTATTTTTCTCCCATGTTATGTGGCTCTGATAATTGTATGCCGAATTGTTTTGTTTTTTTGTTTTTTTTGCCTATCAGCTGAAGATAATTCCTTAGAGACTTCTACAATATGGGAAACAAATAATAAGAGCTTTGAAGGGTGGATCTGCCCACTAGTGTACTCACTTATTGGCTATTGCTGTGATGTTATTTTAAGGTGCGAATTTTCAACTTTCAAAATATTGTTTTAAGGAATTCTTTTATTATGTATTCTTATGGTTGGGGAAATTCATGCCTTCAAGAGATTTCCTGATTACATCCCAATGTTGACAGGATGATTCTTTGGGGGAGAGGACGGACGGTTCTCGTTGAAAAGAACCCCTCTTTCTCAAAGAAGGACATCTGAAACTGAAATTGTTCTTTTTCTGTTTTTCAGATTGTGTCAAGATGTTGTATCTTGCAAAGCTGAGCTTGCTGAGCTATTATTACCCTGTGTAATGGTCAATCTAGCTGGAAGGAAAGATATGGATTTGGATCTTCACAAGATAATTTCAATGCAGGTTATCTTTTTGGGTTTGGTTTGTCGATGATAAAAAAATGTTTTTTGTTTTTGTGGTTACTTGTTTTATGCTGTCATTTGGCCTTTTTGCTCTTTCACTTCACCTTTTCAAATTTCCCATTTGCTCGCATACTAACTTTTATCATTTTCTGGTTATTAATGATTTGTGTGTATATGTTTTACATGTATTTATAATAAATTTTGGATGTATAATTTTTCTGATTTATGGGGTCTGACATTTGAAGGATCCCATGTTCCACTGATCGAATAACATGGAAATCACAAATATAAATGGGACTGATTTCATTATAGTAAGGAGCTTGGGAAATTGATCTGGTTTTGGTCAGATTTTGGTAAATCATATTATTTGTGAATTCGCCAAATTGTGTTGATATGACTTAAAATTCGTGTCATCTTATTTCTGCCTTTTAGTCTGTCTAAATTGTCAGTGGTATATTAGAGAAGTGTATATTGTCTACTGGGTCAGAGCTGTTGATGTTTTAGGTGTGGTTAATTTAGAATCTTTTCTCTGCCAAAGGTAGTCAACACCAAGGATATATCAGTAAGAGTACTGTTAAACTAAAAGGGATAACAACCTCCTATATAACAAGATTGGATTCAATTGAATGTCTCTCCTTGTGAGAGTTCTTCTCATTCTATACAAATCGTAGGGAACTACGTAGTAAGCTGAAAATCAACAATTACATGAAAGACACCTAGCTAAGTAACGAATATACATGCTTAGAATTAATTACAAAAATATTTACAGGTATAATATTATAATCCCATTACTCAAGGATTTCTAGTGTCAGCGCAATGTAACTGTCGCTATCATTGAGGTTGGCACATTTGCGCGTATGATGAAATTTTCAATATTATAGTGAGTGTTTTGCCAGACAATATCCTATGTGTTTTCCTTTTGCAAAAACTGTTTCCTTCTTAAAAACTGTAATGTTATGTGTTTTACGTTAGTTACGTTACCGTTTATCTACTAGCACCATTATGAAAGAAGAACACAGATCCTCTCACTTCCTACTTTAGATTTTTTCAGCGTCACTTTGCAAAGGCTTTTGGGAGTTTTGTTGTATCAATGTTATGTTCTTCAAACCAATTTAAAAATGAAAACTAATAAAAATTATTAGACCTTACTCTAGTAATTTCGTGAGGAAATAAAGTGAACAAAAGAAAAAGAAAAAAGGCGCCTTGAGAAACATGATTATAATTTAGGGTAAAGTGCAATTTGGTCCTTACAACTAGGTGAAATGGACAATTTACACCGTAAACTTGAATAATAGGCAAGAACAACCTTAATATATTGATAATGGACAATATGGCCCCTACCGTCATATTTTCTATCAAAAAGTAACATTTTTTCACTTGTTTATTTTTTTTTCCCGAAATACCCCTCACTGGACCGAACCGGACCAGACTGGTTCGGCTAATTCCACTCTAGTTTTTGTTTTTTTTCTTAAATCTTAGATCTCGAAAAAGAAAAGACAGAGGAATAGAATTAAAAAAAAAATAAAAAAACCAAAGTGCAATTAGCCTAACTGGTCCGGTCCGGTTCGGTCCAGTGAAGGGCATTTCGAAAAAAAAAAAATGAACAAGTGAAAAAACGTTATTTTTTGACGAAAATTATGACGGTAGGGGCCATATTGTTCATTATCAATACATTAAGGTTGTTCTTGCCTATTATCCAAGTTTACGCTGTAAATTGCATATTTCACCTAGTTGTAGGGGACAAATTGCACTCTACCCTATAATTTAAATAGAAAATTAAAACACATGGTCTACTAGGATTCTGTTGGAGCACATGATAAAATGGACGTGGACTTTTTAAGTTTTACTGCTCATTTTGCTTGGTCCACTCCATTTTTTCTTAATTATTCAATGACTTTAAGCTGATTTGTCCTCTTTAAGTGATATGGCTGTAACATAAGAATTTTGATAGCTTAAATGAGTCCCTAAGCTGATATGCATTGACAATGGTAACTCACCTTTCAATTCAAATTTACTGCTCGCTGGATTTTTAGGTTAAAAATATCTCCCATTTTTACATCGTACATTACATGCTTTTGGATTTCTTCATCTATGCTATATTTTCTAATTCCAAAGTTTTGCAGTTTAAAAATATTTTAGAATGTTATATCATACAATAAATGCTTGAGGATTTCTAGTTTCTTTCTGAGATATTTTTTGAATTGTTTTTTTTTTTTTTTTAACAAATTGGTTCTTTGTTGAACAAGCAGGTTCAAGAACATATATTTACGGAGTCGAATAAATCAGTTAAATCAATTCAAGTCATGTTGAGTGCTCTCAATGAGCTTAGATTATGTCATGTCCTGGAAAGATTTCAGATATCATTTAGGCAAGAAAATTTCAAGGTTAGTCATCTAATCTTGACTTGACTTCTTGATGGTTGACAACCAAATTGGTGTCCTCTTAAAGAACTGTCTAAATTAACTTTGGCCTAATTCATAGAAAAAGCAGAATGCATTTATTAATGTTTTTATTTTTTTTTATTTCCTATGTTCTATCCTTTCTATTATTTAAAATATATTTAGCTGACTGTTTGAAAAGGAATTCCTGTATAGGTTAAAATGTTATAAGAAAAACAATGAAACAGAGAAAATTTTTAAGTTGGTTATGAATTCACGTGTTTTGGAGTGCTCTGACTCCACAAGAAACTTTTCAAATTTTATTCATGAGTAGTTGTGACTTAAGATTAATAAACCTCAGAAGGAGTTATTTTAATCAAATGTTACTGCATATATACGTGCTTCTTTATTGGAACATAAACAGTTTTGTACACCTCCCTCTGCAGAGTGGAAAGCCATCAAATTATAGTTCTAAGAGCCGGTCTACTGCTGCTAAGGCAAGAGTTTCGGCATCAACATCAAGTGGTTTGATGACCTCTACGTCTTTGTGGAACAAAGTACGGCATGGACACTTATCTTCTGTTGTAATGTGAATTGTTTTTGCTTTAAAACAAGGCAAACTTGATTTTGGTTATTTAGCACTGTTTATTAGATTGATAGTAGACTGGATTTCTAATAGGTACCTTATAAATACGTGAACTTTACTGGAGATCTATCATTCTCATTATTTGTTGTTTGACAAGTATTTTTTCAGGTTTATTGGCTTTCCATTGATTATCTCATCGTTGCTAAAGCAGCACTGGTGAGTCAGTTTTCATAGATATTTTTTCTGAATTTTGTTCCTATTTATTTTCTTTTGTATCTTGACTCTTGTTTCTACTTCCTATAAAATCTTCTGACGTGGATTTCTATATCTTGTAGTTATGTGGCTCATACTTTACATCTATATTGTATGTGGAACATTGGTGTAAAGAACATTTCAATAGCCTCACTCTGGGAAACCCAGAATTCTCCCACATCGAACTGGTGAGTTATGTGTTTACTTTATCGGAAAATTACAATTTTATTTTACAAAAATGGTTGAGTTTTTTAAGAAAGACACAATCATATATTTCAAGAATAATGATTTGAGGAAATAATCTATTTTATTATTATACTTCCAAATATCATACTATTTATCAACTAAAAAATGGAATCTTAATTCCATGATCTTTGAGATATTAAATAAAAAAAAAAACTTAAACCTATTATAACTAGATAAACACAATCTTTGGCAATTTTTCATTTCCATCTTGGATATGATGTTTTGAAATATTGAACTATTTAACTTTTAATAAATACTCAGCTAATTGGCTGTATCGACAATTAATGAGTACAAATTAAATCACTATCCAATTTTTCTTTTGATGAAGTGTCTATCAATTTGGATATTCTTTGTTTGATAATGTTGTACCGAATTGTGAGTTATGTTGATTATTGACTTATTATCATCGTAAATATTATTTTCAGGCAAAGTAACTCACATCTATCTTATTGTTCGTAATTTTGTCTTTGCACTAGATTGAGAGACCTTTATCTTTTTTCTTACTCAATGTTATGAGATTTTCACCAAAAATCTACTATAGCTTGACGTTGATCTTCTATCAACAATTAGCACAGTTATCAGCAGTTAGCATAGTCTGCATCAGTGTATGTCTCAAATAATAAACCTCCATTCCATTTAAGTGCCTTTGAGATATTTTAATATTTGATTTGCCGCCTCCATATGAATTTCCTTTGGTTGATGCATAAGTTGACCAATCATACTTATTGCATATGCTATATCAGACCATTTGTGAGATAAATAAATAAGTTTTCTTACCAACCATTAATATCTCTTTTTATATACTTCATTTTCATTTTTTCTCTTTCAATTTTGAGTGAGTCAGTAATATTATATTTCTGTTGAGATATGAATATTCTCAATCCCTAGAAAATATTTCAATCTTTCCAAAACTTTGATCTCAAATTCCTTAGCTATACACTCACTCATCGATTGTTTCTCCTTGTCGTTGTTGTCTATTACAATTATGTCCTCCGGATAGCATAGCTGTAATTCCCATCGAAACTAAATGTTTAATGAACAAGGTGTGATTTCCTTATTATTTGTTTGTATCTTATGGCCAACATTACTTTTGCAACATTGGGTGGGGGACGGTTTTAGCTTAGCGAAGGAGTTTTTCTTCTGAGTTGATTTGTTTCCCCTAAATGACTCCATTATAGTGAACATAATGTGCATTAATATACTTTACGTAACCAAGCCAAAAAAAAAAACACAATGGGAATAAGATGCTACCACCTATTGCAACAATCTGGAAATTTTGTGAATGGAATTTGACATGTAGCAGCACGTGAGCCTTCAAACAAGGATCATGTGTTTGTGTTTCTTGTGGGATTGAAGCCTAAGATCAAACCTATTGTTGTTTGATACGAGAGTTACATAGAATTGGCATTCTACAAATCTTCAATTAAGGCATGATTATTCTGTATAGCTGTAAATATTTTGAAATAATAGTGCACCTATGAGTTTCTTATTTAGGCTAGAGCATTCATGTAATTGCTGATTTTCAGCTACTAGACACTCTATAATGATGGAAGCTCTCCTATGAGGGTTCTTCAATCCATTATTGATAGACAGGGTAATAAGGGAGAGCTTTAAACCTAGCTGAAGAATTTTGGTTGATGGTTATGTTGGTAAATTCTCTCATTGAGAATTCATATCTTGCAGCACTAATTAGAATGTTCATATCTGGTTATTCACTCGGGATCTGTTTTATTTTTTCCTTTTTCTAAGTTTGTTGAACGTGTTTGCTTCTCTATTTGGGTGTCATTATAGGTTTCCTATGATTGTTATGGTTCTTACTGCTCTCTATCTCTCTCCATTGTGGGAATGTTTTTTCCTTTTTACTTGGCAGCTTCCACATCACATTGAAATACTTGTATCGGCAATTACTCAAATAAATGAACCTGATGGCTTATATGGGATCATTCAATCACACAAGGTCAGTTGAACTATGACTTTACTTTATTGAAACTTTGGTCCATTTTCATTGGGATTTTATATCATCTTTTGTTTACAATTTGTTTACTGTTTAGAATAAACTAATTTTGTCACCAAAAGAAGTCAGCCAAACGGGTAAATTACCAGCATTACTGTGATTAAAAAATAATAGTTTTTTTCTGGTCCACGACCTATCTTTGAAGGAGAACTGTGGGAGGTTTCTGTGTTAGAATTGATATAGAAAAGCCCAACGAATCAATTTCTTAGGATTCTTGTAAGGGAGGATCTCTTTCCCTTATGTCGTTTTATAAATTTTTTTCTTAATAAATTTCGTTGCTTACGAAAAAAAGAGAGCGGAAAATCAAATCTTGTGCAGATAGATATCAACAACTATGAGTGTGTTTTGAGGGAAGCTAAAACACTATGTTTGTGATTTGCGCATGGAAGTATCTTTGCAGTGAAGAAAGCCAAAAAACTTTTAGAATCTATTCCTATAATGTACGCCAAAAACAAAGACCAGAACACAGCAATGTAAGCTGAGAAGGCATTTTTCGGCAGTGGATACCAACAGAAGAACATCAGTCGTAAAAGGTAGAGGAAAAATATGCAGAAACACTTCAGCCATTAAGGTTATATGCAGTAGAGATAAACTATTCTCATCAATGAAAGCTGAGAAGTTATTCTGGGCAATGAAGGCAGAATTTCCTTATATGCATGTCTTGTCTCCTCTAATATTTAGATTATATCCAGAAGGGATATCCTTGGACACTTTCTCTTCAAAATGCCTATGTACAAATCCAATTTTCACATATATGGAAGTCGTGGCCAGTCGATAGCAACTGGTGGAGCACCATATTGGTTTGGCTATATCCTTACACGCCAACCATTCCATTTGCCCTCTAAGGACCTGTCGAATTTGTACTTGTTTGTAAAATCCTACTTCAATTCTAAACCTAATATCACATATTGTCACATGATCTTTAAAATGACTATGACAAAGGTTTTCTCCAAACCTTTGTTCTAACAAAATTCAACAGGCTCTCTCTCTCTCTCTCTCTCTCTCTCTCTCTCTGTTCCATTACCTTTGATGTTCCAATATTTTGTGTTGCCCAGAGTTTATGAAAGTTTATACATGATCTCCTGGCCAGAGAATTGCAAGGATTTCAATTGGGTATTTGAAAAGGGACACTGACATCTGGGAATCACCAAGAAATTCTTAATTTTCTTTCTACCACCACTTTAGACAAATGAAGTGCTGGAACTAATGATGAAAATTTTTGTGACGATTACTGTTCTACTTCTAGATATCTAAATTGGGCATTTTCTAGGCTTTGTGGATGTGTTTAAGATTCTTTTAATTTAAATAAGATATGTTCTGTTTCTTAGTTAAAAAATAAATAAAAAGGATCTGTATTACTAACGTGGTCTGGTAAGGTTTTGACATACAGAATTTGGCTACTGCCTACATTGTAAACCTATGTTTCATAATTGCAATGAAGCTTATATTATCATCTTTGCCTTGGAGACTTTATGACAATCAATTTGGGTTTTACTCATGAATCAATCCTCGTTGCATCTGAGTTTGTTTTTTTTTTTTTTTTTAATGGCGATGGAATTAAAAGTTAAGCTCCCAAATCATTACATTTGAGCATGAGGGAAACTGGAGCAAGGCCCTTGAATACTACGACTTACAATTGCGATCAAAATTTATGGCACAAGCAGATGTTTCTTTTGATTTGCGAAACTTGCCTGTGGATGCAACTCAACCAGCAAATCATTTGTCTAGTTTTTCAGTGGATGATGCAATTAGACAGAGGAAACCATACAAGGGTATAGTTAGATCATTACAACAAATTGGTTGTTCTCATGTGCTAGATTTGTATTGTCAAGGATTAACTTCCAGGAAAAGCCAGTTCCAGGAGGATTTTGAGTTCTGTGAACAACAGGTTTACTTTCTAATTTCAGTGCAGGCTGATTTTTAAGTTCAATCATTAGGATGTGAGGGCTAAATATACTTTTTACCATTTTGTTAACACAAGTATGAAGCTGCCTGGCGAGCAGGAAACTGGGACTTTTCCTTACTAAATGTTGGAAGTGATTTTTCTTCAATTCAGTATAATAAAAGAAGTCATTTCAATGAAAATTTGCACAGGTACTTTTTCTTGTGTTTTTAATTCAATATGTTCCCTTTGAAAGCAAAAGGTCCTTCACGCATTTTCTTTCAAATAGTTGTTTAAGGGCATTGCAAGAGGGGGATTTTACTGACTTTCATAGAAAATTGAGAGATTCAAAGCAGGTAATTTTTCTCTTTACTGATTTTCTTGTTTACTTAGCAGACAGCTGGGAATTATGTTGTCCATTTTTATATTTGTTAGGAACTTGTACAATCAATAACTCATGCAAGTGAAGAGAGCACAGAGTTCATCTACTCAACAATCATTAAACTCCAGGTATTTGAGATATCTTTGATGCATCCTAGCTTAAGTGCTGAGGGCTTTTGCACATATTCAAATAGTGCAAGATCCTTTTCACTATAAATTTTGCTTCATGCTTGCTTTCATTTTGGCCACAAAGTTGACCTTTTGTCAAAGCCAGAGAGCAGGGTGAATTATAATGTTTAATTGTAGCTGTCGATGTTATCTATTTTTATACAGATATGTTAAATGATTATAAACAAGGCACTTTGATGGATCAGACAAATTTTAACGCTCAATGTGTAGGAATGCCACAATTGCCGCTCCTTGGGTTTTTTAAAAGTTCAAGAATTATTATTTTATATGGAAAAAAACTTCGCTGAAACATAAAATGTTAGGGAGAATAAAATGTCTCCCTACAAGAAAGAAATAAAATTTAATTGAAGATTTTGGTATGTTCTTCTGATTGGAAATGAGAAAAGTAAATGGAAAATTTCTCAAGTGTTCGTTTAAATCCATTTTGTAATGAATCCAGTATTTTTCCCCAAAGCGTTATTAGTTGGCTACATGTTCTAAAGAAGAATATTGCTACAAAGAAGGTAAACAACAGTTCAACAATCATTCAGGATATAGCTTTGATTGTGTTGCTTTTGGGATAAGATATATCCAAGCAATTCATAACTTACACATTCTATATGAAAGAACTTGTTCTTTCTTCTTGATTCTCTGTTTAGATTTGGAAAGAAAGAATAATGGCTTGACCTGCAAAAAAAACAACTTTTTTCGTGGACCAACATTTTGTTGAATCATGATCCTTGGTGCAGATATTTTATCATCTCGGTATGGCATGGGACTTACGCTGGCCAATGTCTGCACTTGAAAGTATCAATTTCAAAACCGACACTCAAAGGAAGTTCTTAGATCCTGTAATTCCTACAATTGATCAGGTATTTCACAAGCATACCTTGCATACCGAAGCTAATTTATTTTGTGAATCTTTCTTTGCATGGCCACTTAGAATAAAACTTAGTTTTCTTGTTAGTATCTGTAACTAATTTTTAATACCTTATGAGGATCAAAGTTGGAGTGCATATAATGATGTAAGGAAATTGATTGTTCTTTTAAATGAGGATAGGGTAATAAACAATTTAAAGGGCATCTAATCTCATTAATTGACATGTTAGCTATGAATCTATGTACAACGAAGATACATGTCTTTGTGGTTGGCGTATTATGTTCTTCAATAAATCACTTTATGTATATATCTAGTTAACTTGGCTGAATGCGGATTGGAGCTCCTTTCTGAAAAGAACACATCTGCATCTGAGTCTTTTAGAACCTTTTATGGTGTTTCGCCGGGTTTTGCTTCAAGTTTTAAGTTGTAAAGAAAGTATAATGAAACATCATGTGCAATCTGCTTCAATCCTTCGAAAGGTACTTCTTAGATTCCTGCAATCCTGATTTGCAATATTGCATTCACTTTCTAATTGAGTAATTTGGATAATGTAGAAATCTAGGTTTTCTCAAGCTGCAGCAGCAATACAAGAGTTCAAATATTTGTGTGTTGATATGGGAGAACAAAATTCCTCATTGTATTGGCAAGGAAGGGTACTATTTTCTTTCATTCTTTACAGAACTGCGAGTTCTTTTTCTTGTCAAATTTCAGATTGATCATATATTGGTATTTTTGAGATTGGTGGAAATATTACCTAATCATCACGAAGATCTAGCAATTATCATATGGATCCTACCTCCAAATTGTTTATATTTTTGTTATTTGAATATTTACTAAATTGGAGGAATGTTGTACCTATGTTTGTGTGTAACTTCCAAGTGAAAATATATGCCATTTAGAAAATTCAATGCTGATGGCATGACTAGTAAAGTCAATGGAGTTGGCAGTGTGTCAAAGTTTTTTAACACCACTGCTTGAGAGAATGGTGAAGTGGTTACCTTGACATCGTTAAATAAAGAAATGATGCACAACAGCATGAAATAAAGGAAAACATTCATTGTATGGGGAATGTAACCTTATTATTGTGGAATGAATAACCTTGTCGAGAAATGCTTTTATATCAAGATTATCATGGAAAACTGTGGAACTGGGTTGTCGTTCAAAACTACTTAAGAGAAAGATAAAAGTCTAATTTTTTTTTCTTTAACTCTATTTTTTATCGAGCTAAGAGCAAGAAACCAATATCAGCCCTATTAGAAACTTTTTCTACCATCCAAAAAGTCGAGAGTGGAATCAAACCTGCTGACTAATAAACCCAATCTTGTCTGACAAAATGGAATATATGGCGTACCAAAAAAACTAGAGCTGAGTATATTAAATTAAATGTAGGAAAGTCTAGAGGAGAACATAGCAAATGCTGAGGAATCTATCTCTCCTACAAGGGGACAATTGGAACAAAGTTACAGGTTTATAGTCAATCTTGCCTAAAATCACAGTGAGATTGTCGGAAATATTGCCTAAATCAATCCTCTACCATGGGACAACTAAGAATATATAATTACAAAAGCTCCAATCAAGATCTTTCCATAAAACAGTTACCATTAGACGTTATCAGATGGGAAAACTCCCTCCTTTAATACATAAATTAGACTTTCTTTCCTTATTTGAATATTTCTTGAATTGGAGGATTGTTGTACCTATGTACATTTTAAGTGAAATTCTATGAGAATTATTCTCAACTTTCCACAGCTATTTAAAATTATGATAGATTGTCACTCTAGTTTCACATGATGGCAGCTTGAAGAAGCAAAGCTTTTGCGCGCCCAAGATCAGCATACAATGGCAATTAGCCTTGCGAAATATATATCACAAAATTGGGCTACTAATGAAGAGGCTTCAGATGTGTTTCGTCTGGTTGGGAAGTGGCTTGCAGAAACAAGATCTAGCAAGTAACACAGTTTGGCTACTTAATTAGAAAATTAATTATTATGATGCTAGATCAATGCCAATTAATGTGCTATCCCCATATATAATTTTGTCAATGCAGTTCCAGAACTATCCTCGAGAAGTATCTAAAACCTTCTGTTTCTTTAACTGAGAATCAGAAGTTTCCAAGCACAAAAACTATAGAAAAGCAAAGCCAAACAAATTTTTATTTGGCGCACTATGCAGATGCATTATTTAGGAGTTATAAGGAAAGGCTCAATTCAAATGAGTGGCAAGCAGCTATGCGTTTAAGAAAACATAAGGTAATAGTTAAAGAGTGAAATTTAGTATCACTTGGGAAGGAAAACTAAGTTACAGCATTCTTAAATCTTTTCTTACCACAATTTCTTACCCTTTTGTTCAGACAATTGAGTTGGAAGCATTGATTAGACGCCTAAAAAGTTCAACAAAGGTATTCGTCCATAACTGGTCCTCTCTTTATTGTAATTTAATTGATGAGTTTGCAAATGAAAGAATAATATTATTTGGATGTTATTTTATAAGGGTGAGAAGACTGACTTTTCAATTAAAATACAAGAGTTGCAAAAGCAACTTTCAATGGATAGGGAAGAGGCTATAAAATTGCAGGTATCCTCGTTATCTTATTTGCGTCGAAGGAATGTTATAATAAAGCTTTCTTTCGTGGCTTTCTTAACAGTAGTTTTACTTTGCTGGAGCAGGTTATGGTACATGTAATGTTCTCTTGAGGTTGAAAATAGATCACTAAGATCAAGGAATTGATGTGGAAGATATTTTTCCCATTTTAAAAATGATTACATAGCATTTTAAAAGTATCAAACCAATTTCCATATATAATATGCAAACTGCTTGCTCGCTAATACATTAATAGTTTTTTACAAGTTTTATGACGTCAGCTTTTACCTTATGTCGGTTGTAATTTCTTAAAATAATTCCTTAAATTATCGTGTTAAGTAAATCAATAAGATGGTTTTGATTCATGTGTTTCAACAATTAGGATGACAGGGACAATTTCCTTACAATAGCACTGGAGGGATATAAACGATGCTTGGTTGTAGGCGATAAGTATGATGTGAGAGTGGTATGTACTTATATCCATTTTTTTGGTCGATCCGTGGTATAACCTTGATTATAAGATGAAAATTGTAAACTTATAGTTTTAGATGTAGTCATAAAATATTCTGTTATTATTACTCTCCCAATGTCTATTGATGAATTGGGCTCCTGCTTCCAGGTGTTCCGGCTCATTTCATTGTGGTTCACTCTTTCTTCTAGGCAAAATGTCATTAATAGCATGCTGAGTTCAATTGTTGAGGTACATAAACCATGGTAATATCAAATTCAGTCATGGAGTGAACTTTTTCTGTGATGAGAGAATAAACTTCGTAAAAATCTGTATATTGTTACCAAAGTTTCTTTTTCTTGTTTTCCTTGTTGTAAAATTGAAATCAGTTCTTTTTGAAAACTAAAATCACCGCAGGTTCAATCTTACAAGTTTATTCCTTTAGTGTACCAAATTGCTTCAAGGATGGGTAGCGGAAAGGACGTACAAGGGCCAAGCAAATTTCAGGTTCTTATAGGCATCTGCACTTGAAGTATCGTGTGATGTCTAAATTTGTTACAGTTTATTTTGACTATTGTTATATTGTGCAGTTTGCTTTGGTTTCTCTTGTGAAGAAAATGGCGATTGATCATCCATACCATACCATCTTTCAGGTACTGTGTACAAAGTTTTGCTTTATCGGGAGTGACAATGGCTTACTTTTACAATTCCACTATCTCTATTGTAATTCAGAATTAATGACCTAAGTTTTTAAAAAAGAATACGAATAAAGCATCTTATTAGTACATTGTTTCATACAAACAGAAAATCTAATTTGGAACTGTATTTTCTGTTGTTAGCTTCTAGCTTTGGCTAATGGTGATCGTATCAAAGATAAGCAGCGAAGTAGGAACTCATTTGTGGTGGATATTGATAAAAAACTTGCAGCAGAAAAACTATTAGAAGAGCTATCATCGTATCATGGGCCTATAATCAGACAAGTATGCAACATTAGCTTAGACTTCTCTGTTTTTAAAATTTCTTTTTTCTTTTTGTTTTTTTGTTTTCATATAAACTATGATTGTCAAATCAGATGAAGCAAATGGTAGAGATTTATATCAAACTTGCAGAGCTAGAAACTAAAACAGAGGCAAGTTACACATGCTTACGCTTTGAATTTTGATTTCTCTCAAGTCATGTTCTTCATAAATCTTAATGATGTCGCTATGTTTGTTTATTCTTCAAGAAACAAAGTATTGTGTTTTCATAATGTTTTCTGATGCCGGAATTCAAAATTCAATTTGCAGGATACCAGTAAAAGAATTCCATTGCCAAGAGAGATCCGTAGTCAGCGTCAGCTGGAACTTGTAGGTGCAGATTTATTTTCAGTGACATTCGACTCCTTTAAATTCTGAAAAACATCTTGATCTGGACTTCTATTTTGAATTGTGTAAAAAAAAGTAATGCAATATTTTTTTATAAGAATTATATTAATAAGTGAGGATGAAAGGTAAGGTACTCTGCGTTGAACAAAAGACATCAAACAGAGGGAGATGGAAACAAACTGTAATAGCATGGAAAAGTCTGAAATGTGATTATTGCCCGTGATAGCATGGAAAATATAGTTTCCAATGCTTTGGTAAAAACCCTGAATTTGCACGTGGAAGAACATCTGTTCCCGTACAAAATTGCATGGATTAAAAAAAGGACCTGAAGTTCGAGTACATGAAGTTTGCAAGCTTGCATTTTTCATCGGAGCGTGTTATAAAGATGAAATCTCATGTGATGTGGTGGATATGGATGTTTGTCATGTCTAACTTGGACGACCCTGACTTTATAACGTTGATGCGACTTATAAATGGGGAGATAATACCTTCGTGCTTTAGTGGCTCGATAAAAAAATCGTTATGGTTGTTCATCTTTTAGTGTCAAGAAAAAAAAGTATATTCTCCTGAATGAATTCTTTGCAGCTATAAAACTCGAGGACGAGTTTTTTTTCAAATGGGGGAGATTGATGCATGACAAGATTCCCTAATTAATTATTTTATATTATATGATATTATTTTTCAATTAATTAATATTTTATTTCATAATTAGTTATTTCTTAATCTTATATTATTTCTTTAATTTAATGTTTCCTAAGTCTATTTAAAGACTGACTTGTAATATTTAGAAAGACTTTTGACAAATTAATATAATTTTTTCTATTTTGAGAGTTATTTCTTTGTTGTTATTCTATTTCATGTTTCGACTACGAAACAAAGTTTCCGCTGCACCAGATGTTGTACGGAATTTATTTGCGAGAGAAAATATTATATGTTTATAACTTGGAATGAATGTGCTATCAATTCCCCTTCTAATTGGTAAAAGCAAACTATTCTATCAATCTTCGAGAGAAGTTGAAAATCTTAGACTGCATTACATATAAAAGTCATCTTCATTAGCATTGCAATTGGCTAGAAGAACAAAAAAAATGCCATAACCTTGAATGGAACCACCAAATTTTCTATTGGAAAATTCATTAGTTAGTAGAGATGGTACAAAAGAGGTTGTGATACACTTTTATTTGAATAATCTACCAACTTTTCTCTCTGATATGTCTGTGTATGTCATTGTTGATTTATGGATTAGCATACCAACTGTCTATTATATCTTGTTTAGATAAAGTATATTGTATAGCAGGCATAGAATCTGATCACTTTTCTTTATTGGATGTCTAGGTGCCTGTAGTTACTGCTACCTTGCCTGTTGATCGCAGTTGCCAATACTATGAAGGTTCTTTCCCTTTCTTCAAAGGCTTATCAGATACTGTAACGTAAGCCCTAAAAATAACTTCTTCTTTTTTTATTAGAAGAACATAGCTTCTTCAGTTATGTAAAAAACCTTCAGGATGACTATTAGCTGTAATTCTTCTTGCCAGAATAATGAATGGCATAAATGCTCCAAAAGTGGTGGAATGTGAAGGTTCTGATGGCAGCAAATATCGACAGCTAGCAAAATCTGGAAATGATGACCTAAGACAAGATGCTGTATCAACTTCAATCTACGATGTTTCATTTTTCTATATTGGCTTCTAAAATTACTATCTAACAAATATAAAAATGTTGGATATGAACATGACCATGCTGCGGTTTATCAATAAAATTGCACGTTCTATCAGGATACTTCAAAAATTACTTCGAATTCTAAATTAATCAAGCATTTTCTTCTTGAACTGAATTTATCTTTCATCAGGAAATATCTAATCCATGTCTAGATAAGTATACGATACTTTTATTACCTGTGGTGATATCTGTAATATTCATGCGGTAATGCATCCCTTTGAATTGTGCTGATAGCTAGTATTTTCCAGCTGCCATTTATAGTTTTACATCCAAAGGTTCCTTTAATCATATCAGAAGACTGCTCTCAAACATCTTTAATCGTTGGGATAATGTCTGTACACTATTTTTTAGTTTTTCCCAGTGGAAGGACATGGAAAAATATATTGTTTTTAATTATTGTATTTCCTTCTTTTTTGTTGCTAGGGGAGACTCCTTATTTTCTCTTGAAATATTTTCCATCAATATGATTTTCTTTCAGGAAAAAGTCATTTTCTTTGCATATTTTCTTTGCTTGAAATATTTTCCATCAATAGATTTTTTTTTATGAAAATATAATTTACAGGTGATGGAACAGTTTTTTGGTCTAGTTAACACCTTTCTACATAACCATCAAGATACTTGGAAAAGAAGACTAGGAGTTCGTACGTACAAGGTATTGTTACAATTTTTCCCCTTTGTGTAGATTGATGTTGTGGAATGTAGGCTCTATCATTGAAAAAGTGATAAGGTCCAGCTGTATGTCAATAGAGTCACGTCTTCATACACCATTGAACTCAAGTTTCATTTTTACTTGATATTACAATTGTTATTGGTAAAGTAGGTTGTTCCTTTTACTCCGAGTGCTGGTGTTCTTGAGTGGGTTGATGGAACTATTCCTCTTGGTGAATATCTCATAGGAAGGTCAGTTAGATTTTCATAATTTACTTTCGCTGCAATATTTTTTAAGATTCTTGTGACAATTTTCTCATAATAAACAAATATTTCAGTTTGAGAAACGGAGGTGCTCATGGTCGTTATGGAACGCAGGATTGGCCATTTCTTGAATGTCGAGATATCATGACAAAAGTAAGTACTAATATGCTTCTGTATTTTGATCTACAGAAACAAAATTGAAACTGTTAACTGTGGGCTGCAATAGCACATAGTCATTTTCTTCGAAATAGTTGCATTAGATTGCTTTTAGTTTCATACAGAGGCATTTTTCAATAATTTCTAGTCAATGTTCATCGGTAGTGGTTTATCTGGCTCTGGTATTAAAATAATAAAATAATAATAATAATAACAATAATAATTAAAAAAAAAATCCAGCTTAGTTAACTTCACCTTCGATTTTATCTTGCTGATAGGAAAAAGACAAGCGCAAGGCATTCCAAGAAGTCTGTGAGAACTTTAGGTCTGACCTCTATTGAGTAGAGTAAATTCCTTGTTTGTCACTTTATTTCAGCTTTTATGTATGGTGGTGTGTCGTGCAGGCCTGTCATGCATCAATTTTTCTTGGAAAGATTTTTACAACCAGCTGTCTGGTTTGAGAAGAGACTTGCTTATACAAGAAGTGTGGCTGCTAGTTCAATGGTTAGTAAAATTGTACACTTCCTATGACATTGACTGCGATTGGATTTCATCAATCTAAGAGTTTGTTTGTTTTCTTTATGTGTCCTGAACAATTTGTTGGAAGGTTAGTAATGATAAGATTATGTTTATATCAATTTGAATTTTTTAACAATATATTCGTTAATTCACGCAATAAACATTTTTAGGAAAAAATATATCTTCTGTCGCTTCTCCACTTATGGCGTTTGTAATTTGGTTTTGAAGTAAATCCTAAACATAGTGCCAGATCATTGGTCTAACCAAGGAGGAACACTGGTTTTAGAGCATGATGTCGGACACATAAGCTTGCATTCAAGTTCCATACATAGAAAATAAGCTTTCTTCAACCAATTTTTGTGCTTCAATATAATTACTATTTACTGGAAACAACTACTATAGGGCTTGATTGAACCAAGCCTCCGCAATTTCAAAATATTTCTCTTGAATGGTATGTTCTCCCTGCCCTTTTGGAATTGGCAAGTAAGGTCCTTTCCTTAGAACTTTATATGAGTTTTCAACCTCATACATAGTCATTCTTTTGGAGTCCCATTCAAAGAAAGGAAATTCACCTTATTTTAACTTAATTGACATGAGATTTTTCATAGATCAAAGTTCTAGCATTGGATAAAGGTGCAGTTTGTCTTTCATCTGCTTGCGTATGCAATACTGACAAAAGTTAAGTAAATTTAGGTCGGATATATTGTTGGACTTGGTGATCGACATTCCATGAACATGTTAATTGATCAAGCCACAGCTGAAGTTGTTCACATTGACCTTGGTGTTGCCTTTGAACAAGGGTTGATGCTCAAGACCCCAGAGCGGGTATTTTAGTTTAAAATCTTGCATTTTTCTCTTCATTTAGATTGGTTGTTTCAATCTCTAACATGGTCAGATTCTTTATTTCTTTGTCAGGTTCCTTTCAGGCTTACCCGGGATATAATTGACGGCATGGGTGTTAGTGGAGTGGAAGGAATTTTTAGAAGATGTTGTGAGGAAACTCTTTCTGTTATGCGAACAAATAAAGAAGCGTTGTTGACCATCATTGAAGTATTACTTATCAGCTAACCAACCAACCTTGTATCACTGAAACTTACGTTTTTCCATACTAATACAAAACTGAATTCTATGTAGGTTTTCATCCATGATCCCCTTTATAAATGGGCTTTATCTCCTCTGAAGGCTTTGCAGCGTCAAAAGGTTGAATTTCATAATGTTGTGCTATGACTCTAATATATACTTATGCTTTGTCACTTTTGTTCAATGATTTACTTTTGAGATAGTTCGCCTAGGTTAAAAATCTTCTTTGATTTCTTGATTTTGGTCTTGGTACACCCAATTCTTTTCTCTGCTAGTGTAAGATATTTGTTATATTTGATGTTAGTCAGCAGGATTACAACTGAAAGAGCTTGGCATTGTAATTACTTCATTTATTACTAAAGCTGTTGTCTTACTAATTAAAGATTCGGAAATGCAGTGAATGAGTATATTACTAGAGCAGCCTATTTAATTTTAAGGATTCTTTACCCTAATGCTTATGAGGCTTACTTGCTGAACAGACCAAAGAATGTAGTCATTATTGTCTTCAACTTTAATTTTGAAGTTATTTCCTCCTGCTTTTGGTGACCGTCTATGCTAGAAGCCAATGATATGCCTGTTCATTAAAATGTTTACTGAAAATAAAATGTTTAGTCTCGTGGATAGGAAAGTGAGGTAAGGAGAATTATTGGAGTACGATTGTAATTAGATGGTGAATTCATATTAAGCATTAAGGAGGTAAAGTTGGTTAGAAGTACAAGAGTGAAGTGTGTGGGCGGTGAAAGTAACGTGTAGTCGTGCAAGAGAGTATATATAGTGGGTGAAAGGTAGGAATTAAGGAATTGTCAATCATCTATGAATTAAAGAATATTTCTCTCTTTGAGAATAGTAATTTTCCGAGTCACTGGACTTGTGGTTTCTGAGTCTAGAAAAGTTTTTTCTTTAGATTTGTGGCTGTTTTCTCTTGTTGATTTACATTTCGATCTACTATTTTATACCACGCAACAGTATTCTTGCTATTTTTCATTGAACTCATCACGAGTTTTAGTACATTAAATTGCATGTAATTGCTATATTTTATTTATAAGAAACTTCGGATTAAAAATGATAAATGACAGAAAAATCCGAGTGGGAGAGATACACCCGACCAAGAACCAATTAAGAAGGAACAATTTTTTTCCAATTTGAAAGAACTATATTAAAATGGTATGTTTTAAAATACTTAGAACTATAAGCTCACGCAGTAATAAGAAAGTTAACTTTTTCTCGTAAGTAATTAAGAAAGACTTATTCACAACAACAATTTGAGGCTTGAATCCTTCACTCTTGCGTTGATTGCGTGGGACCCAATCAGCGGGTTTGCCATGAAGTTTCTAGCAGGTTTCTTTGGTGTGGTGGGGTCGGTTACAGTGATCACATCAGAGAGATTTGCGAGAGTCGCGAGAATCAGGGTATCGAGCAGCCATGGCAGAAACATCAAATTAATAGATGGAGCAGAAGTAATGGAGAAGCCACAAAGCATGATATGGCGGCGTTGTTCTTAACGACGGACCTCCGAAAAAATAGCATCAAGACTAAGGAGAGGTTTAACGCTTAGAATACGACCACGAACATCATCGAGAGTGGGATTGAGTCCAGTCAAAAAATCGTAGGTCCGTTATTTTGTAAGTAATTTGAGATAGACCTCATTGTTGGCGGCGTCAGTCCAAGCTGGTTGAGTAAAAAGATCGAGTTCCTGCCAGAGTTTGGTCAGAGAACTAAAATATTGAGTAACTGTATCTTCATCTTGATGCAAATTTCTGGAACGATGTCGCAGATTAAACATTTGTGAAGAATCCTTCAAATCTGAATAGGCCAAGTTGGCTGCGTCCCATATTGCTTTCGCAGGCGGGTAGAGAAGATAAATTTCAGCAATGGTGCCATCCATTGAGTGTAATAGCCAGGCCATCACCATGAAATTTTGGATATCCCAAATAGCAAAGAAAGGGTCAGTTGAAGATGGCTTAGAGATGGAACCATTGAGATAGCCGAAACGGCCCTTCTCTGGAATGATAAATTGAACGGATCTGGACCATTGAAAGTAATTTCGGCTAGAAAGCTTAAAGCTTTTGATTTGGAAGGGTAAAGAATTATAAGAAATAGTAAAAATAATTTTGGGGTTGGATTGAGTTGCTTCTAAAGACACATCGAAATCATTGATACAGCTCATTTTTTTTTGTTTGAAAAAAAAATTATCAACTGAAGAATGTCTTTATTGCTCTGATACCATAAAAGCACTCGGAAAGAAATTCAGAGAGAAGTATTTTTCATTAAAATCCATTGTAAAATCAATTACAATCTAATATTTATATATTTATATTTACAAGAGATAAAGATTAAAATACTTAACTAACTTTCTAATTTATAGAACTAATTGCTAATTTTAAATTTTACTAGCAATGAGACCAACTCTACGATATCTTTCTTTTACAAAGAAGCATCACTGATAACGAAGCTTTCAATATCATAATAAGCTCTTGTTGTGTAATGAACCCTGCAGTATATACTCTACTTTTCAAAATTGACTAGAAAATCATCATTCTACTCAACAAGCCTGGCAAACACTCCTAAAGCATGGACTGCCACTCCTAAAATGCATATTATGCTATAGAAAATTGGTCATAGTTTCAAATCTATTGATACTGTTTTCATAAACATTAATGCTCACGATATCACTTTTGTTTAGGTTATTTAGGTTTAGCTTGATATTGAATAGTAATCCAAAAATCTATCGATTCTGTTTTCATTAGCAGTAATGTCCACTATATCACTTTTATTCAGGTTTAGTTTGATATTTTATAGTAATCCAAAATTTTTCACCACATCCACTAAATTTTGGATTTTAAAATCATCTTCAATGGAAAATGAAAGTAGTGTTACTGTTGTCAGTAAATTGAAGATGAGAGCCGCGTGCAGCATCACGACCGAATTTGCTTTCATCTTTATGATTTAATAAACAGTGAAACTCTTTTCATACAATTTAGATATATATTTTTTTTTTGTTTGTGCTAGGAAACTGATGATGATTTGGAGAATAGTTTGGAAGAACTGGAAGATGAACATGAAGGAAACAAGGATGCTGCACGGGCACTAATGCGTGTAAAACAAAAATTAGATGGATATGAAGACGGTGAAATGAGGAGTATACATGGGCAGGTAGCTTTTTACAGTGTACTGATTGAAAATCATACGAAATAATTAAGTTAAATATTGATTGAAAACAGGTTATTAATAATTTTCTGTAAATAACAAAAGACACTATGCATAGACTGCACAGAATGTATTGAAAAACGAAAGAACAACTTATCTTAAATATCTAATCTGATGTAGAATGGCTACTATGCATATTTAAATAATTTTCTGTAAATAACATAGACACTATGCATAGATTGCAAATAATATATTGATAAATTTATCTGATGTAGAATGGGCAAAACAATTCTAATAAATCTCCTAGAAGAACACAACAAATAAAGAGATTTGAATTATAGATAAATTCTCCAAATATTTTTGGAGAAATATGTTTCAGAATTCAGTTTGTTGTCCCTCTATTCTTCTCGATATTTTCATGTTCAATGAAAAAACAACTTAATTACCTTATTTAAGTTTAAACGAAGTCCAAGTTTGATTTTGTAGGTTCAACAACTCATTCAAGATGCTACTGATCCTGAACGGTTATGTCACATGTTTCCCGGGTGGGGAGCATGGATGTAATGAAGGGTTCTCCGGAGTACCAATAGCAAGCATGACATCATTATGGATTTTTCTTGGGTCGATGCCCGAGCGGTTAATGGGGACGGAAAAAAAATGATTGAAATAAATCTACACTTATTGGAGGATGTCTAATATTATATTAAAAAGATAGACAATCATGTCCTCATTAAAGTCTCAATCACGCATGATAAATGTTGTACATGTTTTTTGATTTAGCAACTCTTCTGCTTGTGAAAGTTGTGAGCTGTACAGTCAGATGAATTCAAGCTATGCATGGAGGAGATTTGCATAAAGACTTCAGTGTGAGAGGAAATGAAAGTTCTTCCTATAATTGCGTATCATCTTAGGAGACTGTAACAAGTTTGAGATCAGAAATCAGATGCAAGGCAGAGACAGGCAAGTGAATTAGCAGCCAATTGATTACTTGACTTGCTTCCTTTTTTGTGTTGTTGACCTGCCCCTGAGCTTCTAATCCCGATTTTCCTTTTGGGGTTTTTGGTTGGGAAATGCTATTATTTTTACCTTTTTTAGAATTCTCTCAATCATCTTGGGAAAATCATCTGGGTTTTGCTTCAGTTTTCCTAATTGTTAAGATCTCCTTCCAATTTAGTGTGAGCATTTTTTTTTTGGTGATGAAGAACAAAATATGTATTATTCAAGAGCGGGTATATATATCCTTAAAAGTCATGCAATTTTGCTAGTTGAAGTTCATCTCCGTATTCACAGCTTGTCAATTATGCCTCTTATCTTTAATTTTATTTATTGGCTTTAGATTCTCAGTATTGTTTAGCAAGACATGGTTGATGGTCAAAATTTAACTTTGTCAGCAGTTAAAATTTTGATTTGTATTTTGGGATTTCAAAACTTTAGTGCGAAGCTAACTAACAGAGTAGGGATTTGTATTTTGGGATAAGCATGTAATGCTGTAGGGGAAGTTTGGGGTGGGAATCGGTTTGGTCCAACGAAGGATATCGCGCCAAACGTATTCTGTAACCTAGTGTAAAGTACGTTTCGGTTGGTTTGAATTTTATAAAAACCTATTGTGGAACCTAACCGAACTGAAATTTTCGATGCAGTTCTCGGTTTCTCATGTAAAATGAAGACCAAGTAGTATGTAAATTATTAAAAATTTTGTTAATCATGAGTCGTACTCTTCTTAATTTATATATATAATCCATTATACATGCATAACAAAATATAAGAGGAATGTCAAGCCAATATTTTTTAAATTTTATTTCTATTTTATTCAGTATATCTCTAAATTCATCTTTTTTTTCGATATTGTGCAAAATTACCCGTTAAGTTTATAAAAATTTAGAGAACAAGATGAGAAGTGAGGTAATAAATTTCCGAACATTCATTTGTAGCATCATAAAATAGGTTTTAAAAAATCAAGAAATATATTAGCTACATCGTAACTAGATTTATCAAGATTAATTTTTTGTGTTTTCTCATTAATAAAAGCACAAATAACTTGCTAATATGGCTTACCATTTTTCAACATTAAAAAAGTAGAATTCCACCTATTATCTACATCGTTTTTTAATTTTCGTGGTTTAAGTTGGGCAGCTTTACAAAAATCTTTATATTCTTGTTGTCTCGAATTCGATCCAATTATATAAAAAATTGCGAATCTAATTAATTCTGTAAATGCAAAGATTTGCATATGTGTTGGCAATTGTATTTTTGGCAATATATATACATATTTATGGAGATAATATGTTAATTTCATTATTTTCCAATTTGATGATTTAATTCTTGGTGATCAAGAAATAGCCGATTCTGATTATTGGATGGCGTCCTAATATCAATAATGAAGATTCTGTGGAAGAGAAAAATAAGGAAACTTGATTATTTAGAAAGTTATTGAAAAAGGTATATGCACTTGTTTTTTGGAAAAGTTTTATTTGGAAAGCCGATTTCCTGTAGATTTGACATGATTTGCTGGGATTTGAGTTCCCATGATTAATGGTGTAACGCCCCAGATTATATAAACCCGGTTCGTTACACAAGACTTGCACATGACTCGGAAATTCTGGTTCAAATTTGAAACTTCGCTCGAAAGTCGTAATTTGATATTTTCTAAAACTTCAAATATTTTAAAACTTGCAGCGGAAAATCATTTGAGCAACGGTATGGTTAAACAAAACTGTAAAACATTGTTCGGAATGTTAGGAGACAATCGGCAGATAGGAAATAAAAGTTTAAACTGTGGAATACTTGAGAAGTCGCGGTAGTCAAATGCATCTGCCGATGAGTAAAGTCAACGGAAAAAGCAGAAACAGAAAATAAAAGGCTTCTGCCGATGACATCAACCAGAAGAGTTGGAAACAAAGACATCTCTCGGCAGATTACATCTACCGATGACGTCAACCGGATAAGTCAATTATCCAACATCAACCGATCGCAAAACGACAAGTTTTGGGACTCGCATCTACCGATGGCAAAACGACAAAATCTCTCGTTCCCTTCTTCCGATAGGGTAAATTGCATATACCGATCACTAAACGACAAGCATAATACCCACTCATACCGGTAGGGTAAAATTTGCATCTTCCGATAGAATAAACCTCATACACCGATGACTTTACTAGGACATCATCCGATGGCTTTACTGAAGACATCTTTCGATAGAACAACATGACTCAACATCTGCCGATAGACTTAATCTACCGACAAAGATCAGAATAACAACTCTAACTACGGAAAGAGATTTTTCACTTTACTGAAACCATTCAGAAACAATTCAAATCATTATATTGTTCAAATCCAGTAAAAACCAACATTTAAAATCCCACAGAATACTATCATCAGAAGATCTCAAAACGTATTCAAAATATTAAAGACCATTACTGTCATGAAAACTTAACATACTCAGATTGAAACCCTGTCAACTAAACTATTCCAACTACAGACATGAGTTAATCCGCCTCATCGGTTTACCAGGCCGAAACATGGATGTACTCCTCCAACCACACCTAATCATCTGAGTGTCCAGGAAATTCACCTGCAGTATCCTCAACACCTACATCACAAAACTCATCTATTAGCCTAATGCTAAGTAAGCAAAGCAGTAATGAAATGAAATGCTGAAACATAAATTCCTAAACATGCAATTCCTACTTTCTCATCTCAGTTGTATTCACATTCATTCATAAGCTGATCCGATCCCTCGATTCCCTTGGGAAGTGGATCAATTTTCCCAATGTTATACATCCTCTACTCGATTAAGGGGCGGATGAATTCCCTTAATAGATAATCTGATCCCTTGGTTCCCTTGGGAGTGGGATCAATTCTCCCAATGTCATAAATCCCTACTTGAGTTAAGGGGTGGATTAGTTCCTTTAATAGTTTGTCTGTCACATTCAGTTCATACCTTACCATTCTTACATGCAAATTCATTTTCGTAATCTTTCAAAAACATGATGCATGACATACAAAATCATTCACAAGATACATAACCCTACTGTTTTGTGATGTAGGCCCGAAGGCACATGCATACTTTACTTACTTGGATTCTGAAAAATTGTTTGGTTGCTAACCACTCCGGAAATCTGCTCACCTAAGTTCATAACAGAATATAAATCAAAACTTCACTAAACCTCACCAAGAATCAAACAGTGGTTCGAGGAAATCCAGGTAGAAACCCTACTACCCGAGCGTTCCCCCCCCCCCCCTATTTATCACAAAAACCCGAACCTACGCTCAATCTCAGCATCCTCAAAATCTCCACATTATACTTCATTAGGTATTTAACCACTATATCATAAGAGAAATGAGGAAAACTCACCTAAGTCGAAGGAGAATCAGGCGGGGAAAATCGCCTAGAGAGCTCGGCTGCTTGAGCTGAAAACCCAAAGAGAAAAGTGTGAAATGGTGGCGGCTACAGTGCATTAAACCCAATCCCTCACTCCTTAAATACGTTATCCACTTTTAAATTTCCAATTTACATAAATGCCCTTGCTTAGTCACTCATTAACCTAATCAATAACTCTCCCAATTCTTCCATGAAATTGCACATCATTAATTGATAAGTTAAATTCGGTTTAATTGAAACCGGGTGCAACAAATGGGATGCTTTCCTGAATTTTTGGATGAATATCTGAGTTGTTATGGAAACTTTCCTAAAGTGTCACACGGAGTGTCACACAACCGAATTTGTTAAGATTTGTTTTCCTTATTTATTGCAGCGGTAAATCCGATTTGGTTACTGAACGAATTGAAGATAGGGAAGTTACCAAGGCTATTTAAGATTTTCGTTTTCTGTGAAAACTGATTGATGACGGAGTTTTGATTTTCGTGGGAAAAGCTTTATTCGTTTCTTGTGCCGTCGGTTTTCTTTCACTCTCAGCGCTTCTACGTTTGAGTTAGTGATTGTTTTACACACTCGACTTAATCTGTGGATTTCATCGTTCTACCGAGTGTGTTGTATATTGCATCCGAGGACTTTGATCTGGTGTTCCAGGAGGCAATATTATTTGTTCTTCATTGAAGCTCAGTCTCGGGAGGAGACTGCATCCGAACTCAGGAGGAGTTCTGTTTTTTAGACAAAGGGAGCTTGTCGTTCTTGATCGTAGGCGAGGGGATCTTGCCATAACACGGGTTTCGGGAGGAACCAACAACAAGAGGATCTTGTTGTTATCTAGATCTCGGGAGAGGTCGTTCTAAAGTCGAGGGGATCTCGCAAAAACAGTTTCCTTGGGGAAGTTAGCTAGAGGCGGCGACAAAGATAAGAGGGAGTCTTTATTTGTATAAGTCCGATTGTTTTGTAATTTCGTGAACTCAAAGAAATGTTTTTATATCTGGGCGTGGCCCCGCAGACGTAGGCTGGTTGCCGAACTACGTTACCAACCTTCTGTGTCATTTATTTCCGCGTTTTTATATTGTCCATCATTGCATTTATCATCGATGTCACACGTAACACCATGTGTGACATCGCAGAACTAATCGTAATTTTTCAATTGGTATCAGAGCGGGTCGCTTCTGTTTCTTAAGCGAGATCAGGGAGACAAGATTATAGTTCGTGTGCGATGGATTCTATGAAAGAAGGAGGTTCTACAATGCGTCCACCATTATTGGATGAGAGTAATTATACTTATTGGAAGGCAAAGATGAGGGCATTCATTAAAGCTATTGATGAGAAGGCTTGGAGATCTATTTTAACAGGTTGGAATCACCCTACAAACACCGATACAGAAGGTATTATATCTCCAAAACCCGAAGAAGATTGGAACTCAAATGAAGATGCTTTGGCTCTTAGCAATTTAAAGGCTTTAAATGCTATTTTTAATGGTGTGGATCCAATTCAGTTCAGACTCATCTCCACTTGCGAATCGGCGAAAAGAGCATGAGAAATTCTTCAAACCACCTATGAAGAAACATCTACGGTAAAGTTGTCTAAAATGCAAATGTTAACCACTCGATTTGAGAATCTGAAGATGCAGGAAGATGAGACTATTGGCGAGTTCAACGCCAAACTATGTGACATAGCAAATGAAGCGTTTGCTCTCGGTGAGATGATTTCCGAAAAAAAACTTGTGCAAAAAACTCTACGGTCTTTGCCACAAATATTGGCTTATAAAGTTACTGTCATTGAAGAAGCCAAAGATGTGTCTAAAATGAAGCTAGAAGAGTTGATGAGATCACTCAGAACTTTCGAAATGAATCTTGGAGGAGAGACCGAAAATAAGAAGGCAAAGGGAGTTGTTTTGAAAACAGAGGTACAGAATTACTACCAGCATGATGAAGATTACTTGGAGGAATCACTAGCCCTGCTTTCGAAGAATTTCAGCAGAGTTATGAAGAGATTTGGAAGAAATACTCGCGGTGTCAAGCAGGGTGTCACACACTTCAAAAATGGCTCTTCAAGCAACAAGAAGCAGAGAGAAGAAACTAATGTGTCTGATCAACCATTAAAGGTATTCAGTGCAGAGAATGTGAAGGATTTGGGCATATACAAGCAGAATGTGCTAATACCTTGAAGAAAAAGAAGAATTCTTTGAATGCAACCTGGAGTGAGGACGAGTCAGAAAACGAAGATGAATTTCAGAGCAACCATGTGGTGCTTGCTGGAAAGATAGAACATGAAGAAAACGGCAGTGTTACACGCGGTGTCACAGACGGATTTTCTAGTAGTAGTGATGAAGACGAAGAACCAGTCACAGAAGAAGATCTTATTGGAGAATATAAGTTTCTGCATGAGAAATGGACCGAGCTTGTTAAAGTAAATCAGCTTCTACACGCACAGATTAGAAATTTGAAGGATGAGAAGAACAATCTTCAAAATGTTATTGATGATTTGGAGACAAAGCTGAAAGCAAGTCAGGATGGAGCTAATGATTTAACCAATGAGATAAGCTTCATGAAGAAGAATGTCAAAATGCTGAATTCGGGTTCTTCTAATCTCGATGATATTTTAAATGTCGGCAAATCAAGCGTAAATCGGTTTGGACTAGGTTTTAAAGGTGAAAGCTCTATTACACAGACTGTTGCAGTAAAAGAAAATCGCTCTGTGATGAAATTTGTAAGGGCAAGTTCGGTGTCACAGCCAATGTCAGACAAGAGATTTGACTACAAAGGAAAGCAAGTTGCAAACAGAATGCCAAGAACCAACAGAAAATCAAATTCCTATAACTTCTATCGTGCCTCAAGCAGTAAAGGTAACAAATATGTCACTGTATGTCATTATTGCCAACGCCGAGGTCATATTCGCCCTAAATATTTTACTTATCTTGCTGACTTAAGATTGGGTACTGTTAGAAATGCCTCTTCCTACAGATTCTCGTATCAAAAATCGGTGATGAAATCAAATTTGAAGTGTAATGTTACACATCTTTCATTAAAGGAAATCGGAACTAATGCATGGTATTTTGATAGTGGCTGTTCTAGACATATGACAGGTGAAGAGAGATACTTGAAGGATATTGTACCTGAATTCGTGGGAAAAGTTACATTCGGCAACGGTGTCATATCGGATGTCATTGGAAGGGGAACGTTGAATGTTCCTGGTTTACCAAAGTTGAGTAATGTTTTATTGGTAAATGGTTTGAAGTCCAACCTAATCAGTATTAGCCAGCTTTGTGATCAAGATCTGAATGTGCAATTTACGAAAGAAAGATGTGTTGTGTCCGATCAAAACAAAAAATTGTGTTATTGAAGGAGTTTGATCATCGGACAATTGTTATCTTATTTATTCCTCATATACTTGCCTTCGGTCGAGTATGGAAGACACTATCTTATGGCATAGAAAGTTGGGACATGTTAATTTTAGAATGATGGAGAAGCTTATTTCGAAAGGTGCTGTCCGAGGAATTCCTGAATTAAAATTTGATGAAGACAAATTATGTGGACCATGTCAAATCGGAAAGCAAACCAAGGTGTCACACCCGATGTCCTAGTCATCCACGACTACCCGTGTGCTTGAACTGCTCCACATGGATCTAATGGGGCCAATGCCTGTTGAAAGTATTGGCGGAAAACGGTATGTCTTCGTTACTATTGATGATTTTTCACGATATACATGGGTGGAGTTTCTAAGAGAAAAGTCCGACATGTTTAAAGTTTTCCAATCAATGTGCACTCGTCTCCAATGAGAAAAACATTGTGTTATTATGAGGATTATACGTATCCGAAGTGACCATGGAAGAGAGTTTGAAAATTCTGAGTTCTCGGATTTCTGTAAGCATCTCAGAATTGCTCATGAATTCTCGGCTCCAAAAACTCCTTAACAAAAAGGAGTCGTTGAAAGGAAGAATCGTACATTGGCAGAGATGACTCGAATAATGCTACATGAAAGAGATGTTCCTCAAAAATTCTGGGCTGAGGCTATGAATACAGCTTGTATCTCCGCGGCAAAACGTCTATGACACCCTATGAGATATGGAAAGGTAAAACTCTGAATCTTAATTATTTTCATCCGTTTGGCAGCCTCTGCTTTGTGTTGAATGACAGGGAACACAGGGGGAAACTTGATCCCGAGAGTGATGAGGAAATCTTTCTCGGTTATGCTATAAATAGTTGTGCCTATCGGGTTTACAAAAAAAGAACTCAAACTGTCATCGAATCTGCAAATGTTCAAGTGGACGATTCTCTGGACACAACTCATAATCCAAAAGATGATGCAGACCACATTTTAAATAATGAAGGCACTAGTGTTCCACCCGGTGTCACAGAGGGTGTCTCAGGCAGTGTCTCAGACGGTGTCCCAGATCAAACAGAGACTGTTGATGAAGTAGAAACTGATATCACACACCCCAGACAACCATCTACACGTGTTCAGAAGAATCATCTTACAGATGAAATTATTGGTGGTCTGAATGATGGTATACGAACCAGAGATAAGCCGAGGGTAAATTATCGAGACATAATCCAAATTGCATGCTTTACATCAACGATCGAGCCAAAGAATGTGAAAGAAGCATTGCTAGATGAGTACTCGATATGAGCTATGCAAGAAGAACTCAGCCAATTCTCCCGAAATCAAGTTTGGGACTTAGTACCGTGTCCTCCCCGATGTGAACGTTATTGGTACTAAGTGGATTTACAAGAACAAGACCGATGAACATGGCAACATTACTCGCAATAAAGCTCGGCTAGTTGCTCAAGGGTACTCTCAGATTGAAGGAATTGATTTTGATGAAACATTCGCTCCGGTTGCTCGTCTTGAATCTATTCGGCTTTTATTGTCTATTGCTTGTGTTATGCGTTTCAAGTTATATCAAATGGATGTGAAGAGTGCGTTCCTCAATGGATTTCTAAATGAAGAGGTTTATGTTACTCAACCAAAGGGTTTTGAAGACCCTCATCATCCCGAGTATGTTTATAAATTGAAGAAGGCATTATATGGGTTTAAACAAGCCCCTCGTGCATGGTATGAACGACTCACGCAATATTTATTATCCAAGGGATATAAGCGAGGGGGAGTAGATAAAACCCTTTTTGTCCGGCGTGCCAAAGGTCAGTTTTTACTTGCTCAAATATATGTTGACGACATAGTGTTTGGCTCGGTGTCACAGGCGATGGTGGATAAGTTTGTTGCTCAAATGACCGGTGAATTAGAGATGAGTATGGTTGGAGAACTCACTTATTTTCTTGGGCTTCAAATTCAGCAAGAAAATAATGGTATTTTTATCTCTCAAACCAAATATGCCAAGAATTTATTGAAGAAGTTTAAGCTTGAGAATGCACGCCCTAGTAGAACACCCCTTGGGACACACGAGAAAATTTCCAAAGACGAGAAGGGTATTGCTGTTGATCCAGGTCTATATAGAAGCATGATTGGAAGCCTATTATATCTTACTGCCAGCCGACCAGATATTTGCTATAGCTTGGGTTTATGCACTCGATTTCAAGCCAATCCGAAAGAGTCACACCTAGTGTCGGTTAAACGAATTCTAAAATATGTTAGTGGAACAACTGATTATGGAATTTGGTATTCTTTTGATTCTAATACAAGTCTGGTGGGTTATTGTGACGCTGACTGGGCAGGAAGCTCCGATGACCGAAAAAGCACTTCGGGTGGATGTTTTTATGTTGGACAAAACTTGGTGTCATGGTTTAGCAAGAAGCAGAACTCTATTTCTCTATCTACAACCGAGGCAGAGTATATAACAGCAGGTAGCAGCTGTACGCAGCTTCTGTAATACCCGACTTTTCGGGATATTAATATTTTAATATAGATGATATTTTTGTAAATATGTCAAATCAAGCCCGTTTTACAAAAAGAAAGTTTTATTACGATCCTAATGATTAATAGGAATTTTAAGGAAATTACGAGAATTTTCGGAACAGTAACGCTTAATTCTGAGAAATTACCTTTCTCGTAATATAAAAGACGTTTTAGTAAAAATAGTAAACGAGATCCGATTTGCAAACGGACAGTTTTAATAGAACCCAAATAATAAGTTGGACTTATTGGTGAAATAAGGAGATTTGGTGAAACCGAATAGTTAGCCGATTAACGAAACGAAGGACGAAACAAAAAGAATTTAGTGCAAAGGGCAAAACGGTCATTATGCAATCAATATTATTAATAAGGCAAATGCCTTAATCGATTTTTCATTCTCTGAAAAATCGATTTACAGAGAACAAAGTTCTCTCTTTCTCTCTCGACTCTCCCTCTCTGCCGTCGACGTTCTCTCCACGCCGGCGATCCGTTCGTCTTCTGTTCTTCACGCTTTCTCCTCCAATCGACGCTCTAGGTATGATTCTATAGTTTTAGAGCGTTAAATCTTGAGTTTCGTAGAGTTATACGTTTAGGTTTACGATTAGGGTTTTGATAAAAAATGCGATTTAGAGTTCGAAATCAATGAGTTTGCCTTAATTAAGAATATGTTGAACGTATTGGACGTTATGGGACGAAGTTAATTTGATTTTAGGACGAAAGTTAGAATTCGAGAATTTTAGGGGAAAAGCTCGTAATTGGAATTTTGTGGTGCCGAGCGTAGAATGCTCAATGAAATAGTTCAATGAATCGAATTAGAGATTTAGGAAGTTTCTTTAGTTAAGATTCCGTTAATTTGGACGTTATCGGTTAAAATGCATTTTAACGATAATTGTTGTGAATTGCTTAGGTGAACAACGCTCGTGGACGGAGCTTGAGCTGCAACGGACGCGAGGTAAGTTCTCGTGACTTACTCTGACCGATTGGTCTACACCGTACTTCGATGTAGCGTCGAGGATCTTAGTGGATTGTTTGTTTTAAATTGCTTTGGTTGGGTAGTTAGGTTTAAACGTTTTGTAGGTTATTTCCTTTACAGTCTTGATGGTACGCATACTTGTTTGTTTACATTTATATTGAACTATTCATGCATCACGTATTTTAAACTAAGCATGAAAATGAATTTCCGCACGATGTTTTCATAAAACCGTTGTGGCCCAGAAATTGGGTCTGGCCGATACCACATCTCATGTACTGTAATTAATGAACGTAATCTGTTATCTGGTCACGCGAGGTGGGGCTCAGGCACGGCTATACGTGTTGTAAGCATGTACCCCCCTCCTCTAACTGCACGGGGTAGTCCGACCGCTGGATGGGCCCCCTTCGGTTAGGGGGATGAGATCTCGGTGATATACTGTCTGCGACGCTCTGTATGTAATGCATGATTTCCGAACTCCATATGCACTGCACGCATCTGCATTTACGTAGAATTTACTAAGCCTTTAGCACATAGTGTGTCTGTATGGTGTAGGTGACATCGAGCCAGGTGAGGACGACGTTCCTCCTTCTGATGTGTGAGGCAGTTGACGGAAGATGGATTGCGGTGGTGATTTGCGCAGTCGATGCTTAACCGACCCGTGGGGATGTATGTATAGATTTTGAGAGTTTTTGGACTGATAATTGTATAGACATTTTAGGTTGCTTGGTTCTGGTAGTTGATAGGTTTACGTTTTGAGTTATTTATAAAACGTTTTGAAATGTATTTTGTAAACATATGGTATAAGGGGATGCTCAGTTTTTAAACAGAACCATGCGGTTCGTTTTCTTAAATTTGATTCGGTTGAAAAGTGGGTTGTGTGCGTTTTGCGATTTGCATGTAGGGAAGGAGAGAATTGTTTTATAGTCAGTTTTGATGAAGATGTATGGAAGAAAATGTTGGGTTGCTCTCTGGAATCTCGGATTCCAAAGAGTAAGATCGGGCGCTGCAATATGCAGCGACTGATCGCTGCATAATGTAGTGATCAGGCGCTGCATTATGCAGCGACTGATCGCTATATTGCAGTGACCAATCGCTGCTTCTCTTTTTCCTCTGCCTTCCGGTTCTGCCCCTGACCAATTTGATAAATGTTTTAATTGTTTTATTAATTTTTTTAAATAGATTTAAGTTCATAAATGGTTTTGTTTTAAGTGGTTTAAAATGTAGACTTCATTTCCGCTTAAGTTTAATTAAGTATAAAAAAAAAATATATGTACGGGAAAATGGGTACAATTTTAGGGATGTTACAGCTTCTTTGGATGAAACAAATGATGAAAGACTATGGTGTCACACAGGATGTCATGACTCTCTACTGCGATAATCTGAGTGCAATCAATATTTCTAAAAATCCTGTTCAGCATTCACGGACAAAACATACTGATATTCGACACCATTTTATTCGATCTCTTGTGGCGGACAAAGTTATTAATTTGGAGCATATGGTGACCGAAAAGCAAATTGCCGATATTTTTACCAAGGCGTTGGATGGTGTAAGGTTTGGAGAGCTGAGGTCTGCCCTAGGCCTCTGTGTTATGTAAGCTGGTTATTGGTTTTAATTATTTAAAAAAAAAATCGCCACTTGCATTAGGCGTTTGTTTTTATTGGCAATCTATTGTATCTTGCTCATCCTCTGCTGCAAGTGATCACTCTGGATATTGTGATATTCTGTGGAGCAACACCGTATGCGACATGCTAAATTCTGACTAGTCTCATGAAATATTGGAATTCTTTTTTAATGAAGTTGGAGCATCGTTATTATATTGGGTTTGTATCCCAACTTGCAGAGATCTAAATTATTCTTCAAAGATTCATTATATTGGTTTATGGAGGAGATTAGGAATAGCTACAAGCTTTTGGCAAGTGATTAGGTTAATGTTCTGGAAGGTGTTCCTGAGGGTGTTCCACCTTTTGACAATGTTTCTAATTCTTCTGATTCTGACTCTGATTCTGATTCTGTATTGTTATTTTTTTATCAAGATACTTGAAGGTGCGCTGAAATTTTTGAATGATCAATAAATGGTAATCGAAAATAGAAAATGAAAAGATAGTTGTTATTAGATACTTGATGACCTTGTCGGAAAAATGTCTGCTAAAGAAGCTGCTAGCGATATTTTTGAGAAGAAGAAAGTTACTAATGTGAAGGAACAGATTAAAGGGACCAAAATTGTTTAAAAGTCAAGAGTTTCCATTAATGTCACTAGGGGTGTCAGATGCATCTTGACCCATGGAAAAGATTTTCCAGCTTCACAACTTACGGATAAGTATGAGATTCTAGATGCCGACTTCTCATGGAACTGGTGTTAACAAGACAATAGCGGCCTTGCTGTTCAAAATCAGAAATTCAATATCTTTTGATTTTATTTGACCAAATTATGAATCATGAAGACGGCTCGAATACACGGTTAGCTCTCTCATTCTCCTCTCTTATATATGGCGAATTCTGGTACTTATCTGGATATTATATATTCCTGATTTTGGCTATCTCCCTATGGTGATTATGATGCTTTTATAGAGGTTGATATTTTCTGAAATACATGATTGTCTTTTATGGCAAAAAGGGGGAGTATTTTGGGATTTATGGATTTATGGTGATATGCTCTGATCTCTGATGATGATATTATGAGTGATATGTTTTATAATGATTGAAGTCTCAATTCAAGGGGAGTTACTTTCAGGGGGATACCAAATGGGGAGATTGTAAATGCAAAGATTTGCATATGTGTTGGCAACTGTATTTTTGGCAATATATATACATATTTATGGAGATAATATGTTAATTTCATTATTTTTCAATTTGATGATTTAATTCTTGGTGATCAAGAAATAGCTGATTCTGATTATTGGATGGCGTCCTAATATCAATAATGAAGATTCTGTGGAAGAGAAAAATAAGGAAACTTGATTATTTGGAAAGTTATTGAAAAAGGTATATGTACTTGTTTTTTGGAAAAGTTTTATTTGGAAAGCCGATTTGCTGTAGATTTGGCATGATTTGCTGGGCTTTGAGTTCCCATGATTAATGGGATGCTTTCCTGAATATTTGGATAAATATCCGAGTTGTTATGGAAACTTTCCTAAAGTGTCACACGGAGTGTCACACAACCGAATTTGTTAAGATTTGTTTTCCTTATTTATTGCAGCGGTAAATCCGATTTGGTAACTGAACGAATTGAAGATATGGAAGTTACCAAGGCTATTTAAGATTTTCGTTTTCTGTGAAAACTGATTGATGACAGAGTTTTGATTTTCGTGGGAAAAGCTTTATTCGTTTCTTGTGCCGTCGGTTTTCTTTCACTCTCAGCGCTTCTACGTTTGAGTTAGTGATTGTTTTACACACTCGACTTAATCTCTGGATTTCATCGTTCTACCGAGTGTGTTGTGTATTGCATCCGAGGACTTCGATCTGGTGTTCCAGGAGGTGTCCCAGGAGGCAATATCATTTGTTCTTCATTGAAGCTCAGTCTCGGGAGGAGACTGCATCCGAACTCAGGAGGAGTTCTGTTTCTTAGACAAGGGGAGCTTGTCGTTCTTGATCGTGGGCGAGGGGATCTTGCCATAACACGGGTTTCGGGAGGAACTAACAACAAGGGGATCTTGTTGTTATCTAGATCTCGGGAGAGGTCGTTCTAAAGTCGAGGGGATCTCGCAAAAACAGTTTCCTTGGGGAAGTTAGCTAGAGGCGGCGACAAAGATAAGAGGGAGTCTTTATTTGTATAAGTCCGATTGTCTTGTAATTTCGTGAACTCAAAGAAATATTTTTATATCTGGGCGTGGCCTCGCAGACGTAGGCTGGTTGCCGAACTGCGTTACCAACCTCCTGTGTCATTTATTTCCGCGTTTTTATATTGTCCATCATTGCATTTATCATCGATGTCACACGTAACACCCTGTAACACCCTGTGTGACATCGCAGAACTAATCGTAATTTTTCAAATTCAATATGAGATGAAATATATGTCATATCATCTTTAACAACTAAATTTAAAATATGACAGACACATCTCAAATGGAAAAGAGAATCGTGAGTAGTATCAAATTGAAGTAATTTTTAAAATGATAAATAGCAACATTGTTAGCACTAGCATTATCAAGTATTATGCTAAATATTCTATCTCGAATATAATATTCTTGCAATATCGTTACAATATATCTATAAATAATACTACCAGTGTGAGGATATTCACAATTACGAAATCCTAAAATTCTTTTATTTAACCGCCGAAAGTCATTAATAAAATGAGAAGTTACAACGACATAGCCTATAGAATTATGTGCACTCCATAAATTAGAGGTAATACAAATAGACATTGAAGGGGCACTTGAAAAAAATGAAATTAATTCATTTTTTATATTATTAAACATTTTAATAATATTCATTCTAGTTGTACTTCTAAGAACACGTTTAAAATTAAAATTAAGAGTAGCATACTCTTTCATAATTTTTCAAATTTATCACTATCGGTAAACGCTAAAGGCAACTCGCATTGTGCTATAAGTTTTGTTATTCTTTCTCTCATTCTACTTTGTGAATACAAAAAAGTGCCACTAGCATTAGTATTCAATAATCTTTGTGTGGGGTCTCTAACTTGCTCGTTTAAGTGACATTTTTTATAATGCCGACCGAATGTGCTAGTTAAACTACCAAAAATATACGCATAATTTTTAATACAATAATTGCATTGATGTGACGACCCCCGACCCGGTCGGGGATGAGGAGCCATCACTCCGGGACATTTCAAAACGAGGACTATTTTTTTTTATATAAGCAGACAGAAAACAGACTGAACTTTTAAGAGTAAAACCTTAAAACTTAACAGAGAAGGAAAACATTTTCGAGATTTGGAATCAAAACAAAGAAAAAGAAACAGTTAAAACTAGACTAGCAGAATGAATGGCAGAAGGAGAGCAGAGACTGGAAGCAAGGAGAATGAAACAGTGCAATCGTGGACGTGAACAGTGAAAACTACAACAAGGTGAACAAAGAAATCGGTGGATGTGAACAGTGCAATTTGTGGATATAATAAGACAAAAGTGAACAGTGATCGGTGGATGTAAACTACAACAAGGTGAACAAAGAAATCGGTGGATGTGAACAGTGCAATTTGTGGATATAATAAGACAAAAGTGAACAGTGATCGGTGGATGTAAACTACAACAAGGTGAACAAAGAAATCGGTGGATGTGAACAGTGCAATTTGTGGATATAATAAGACAAAAGTGAACAGTGATCGGTGGATGTAAACTACAACAAGGTGAACAAAGAAATCGGTGGATGTGAACAGTGCAATTTGTGGATATAATAAGACAAAAGTGAACAGTGATCGGTGGATGTAAACTACAACAAGGTGAACAAAGAAATCGGTGGATGTAAACTACAACAAGGTGAACAAAGAAATCGGTGGATGTGAACAGTGCAATTTGTGGATATAATAAGACAAAAGTGAACAGTGATCGGTGGATGTAAACTACAACAAGGTGAACAAAGAAATCGGTGGATGTGAACAGTGCAATTTGTGGATATAATAAGACAAAAGTGAACAGTGATCGGTGGATGTAAACTACAACAAGGTGAACAAAGAAATCGGTGGATGTGAACAGTGCAATTTGTGGATATAATAAGACAAAAGTGAACAGTGATCGGTGGATGTAAACTACAACAAGGTGAACAAAGAAATCGGTGGATGTGAACAGTGCAATTTGTGGATATAATAAGACAAAAGTGAACAGTGATCGGTGGATGTAAACTACAACAAGGTGAACAAAGAAATCGGTGGATGTGAACAGTGCAATTTGTGGATATAATAAGACAAAAGTGAACAGTGATCGGTGGATGTAAACTACAACAAGGTGAACAAAGAAATCGGTGGATGTAAACTACAACAAGGTGAACAAAGAAATCGGTGGATGTGAACAGTGCAATTTGTGGATATAATAAGACAAAAGTGAACAGTGATCGGTGGATGTAAACTACAACAAGGTGAACAAAGAAATCGGTGGATGTGAACAGTGCAATTTGTGGATATAATAAGACAAAAGTGAACAGTGATCGGTGGATGTAAACTACAACAAGGTGAACAAAGAAATCGGTGGATGTGAACAGTGCAATCGGTGGATATAATAAGACAAAAGTGAACAGTGATCGGTGGATGTAAACTACAACAAGGTGAACAAAGAAATCGGTGGATGTAAACTACAACAAGGTGAACAAAGAAATCGGTGGATGTGAACAGTGCAATTTGTGGATATAATAAGACAAAAGTGAACAGTGATCGGTGGATGTAAACTACAACAAGGTGAACAAAGAAATCGGTGGATGTAAACTACAACAAGGTGAACAAAGAAATCGGTGGATGTAAACTACAACAAGGTGAACAAAGAAATCGGTGGATGTAAACTACAACAAGGTGAACAAAGAAATCGGTGGATGTAAACTACAACAAGGTGAACAAAGAAATCGGTGAAGGTAACAAAGAAATCGGTGGAATGTGAACAGTGCAATTTGTGGATATAATAAGACAAAAGTGAACAGTGATCGTGGATGTAAAACTACAACCAGGTGAACAAAGAAATCGGTGGATGTGAACAGTGCAATCGGTGGATATAATAAGACAAAAGTGAACAGTGATCGGTGGATGTAAACTACAACAAGGTGAACAAGAAAATCGGTGGATGTGAACTGTAATATCCGGCTTGTACGGGTTTTTGGATATATTATATTATATTCGTGTTTTATTATATAATGGCATTTTTGGTAAATATGACAAATCAGGTCCGTTTTACAAAAAGAAAGCGTCATTATGATCCTAAAGATTATTAGGAATTTTAAGGAAATTATGAGAATTTTTGGAGATTAAACGCTATATTCCGAGTAAATACATTTATCGAAATGTAAATGACGTTTTAGTAAAAATAGTAAACGAGGTCCGTTTTGCGAACGGATAGTTTTGTTAGAACCCAAATAATAAGTTGGACTTATTGGTGAAATATGAAGATTTGGTGAAACCGAATAGTTGGCCGATTAACAGAACGAGAGACGAAACCAATAGAATTAAGAGATAAGGGCAAAACGGTAATTTACAAAGTTAAAATTATAAAAGAAAACAAATCATCTTTTCTCTTCATTCTTTCCCTGCTTCTCACGATCTCCAGAGAGCAAAATTCTCTCTTTCTCCCTCACGTAATCCTCTCGGCCGACGACTCTCCGACCTCCGTTTCTCCTCCGATCGACTTCCGTTCTTCGTGATTTCTCCTCCAATCGCTATCCTAGGTACGGATCTATAATTCTAGAGCTTCGGTTTTCAGTTTTCGGACCGGTTTAGCGTTAGGTTTCCGTTTACGGTTTCGATTTATTTTCGTTAAAAACGCGAATAAGGATTCGTAATTAATAGGGTAGCCTTGATTTAGTATATATTGCACGTATTTGACGTTATTGGACGAAGTTAAATCAAATTGTGAAAAGGTTAAAAATTAGAAATTTTTGGAAAAGTTCGTTAATTGTAATTTCGAACCATCGAGCATGAATTAGTCGTTTAAATATCTCGATTTGATGAGTTAGAAGTTTTAAGGAATTCCTTAGTTAAGGTTTCGTTGAATTTGGACGTTCAGAAGTTTAAATTCGTTTTAACGATAAACGCCTTGAATTGCTTAGGTGAACGACTCTCTTGGACGAAGCTCGTGAATCTGTGCGCTCAAGGTAAGTTCTCGTGACTTACTCTGACTGATTGGTCTACACCGTACTTCGATTTAGCGTCGAGGATCTTGGAGGATTGATTGTTTTAACTGCTTTGGTGGGGTAGTTAGGTTTAAACGTTTTGTAGGTTATTTCATTTACAGTCTTGATGGTATGCATGCTTGTTTGTTTACTTTTATATTGAACTGTTCATGCATCACGTATTTTAACTTGGCATGAAAATGAATTTCTGCACTGCACGATGTTTTCTAAAAACCATGTGGCCCAGAAATTGGGGGCTCTTGATCTATCGTGCGGGCCGATTAAGGGTCTGGCAGATACCACATCTCATGTACTGTAATTAATAAACGTAATCTGTTATCTGGTCATGCGAGGTGGGGCTCGGGCACGACTGTACGTGTTGTAAGCGTGTTCCCCCCTCCTCTAACCGCACGGGGTAGTCCGACCGCTGGATGGGCCCCCTTCGGTTAGGGGGATGAGATCTCGGTGATATACTGTCTGCGACGCTCTGTTATGCATGATTTCTGAACTCCATATGCACTGCACGCATCTGCATTTACGAAGCTTACTGAGATTTCATTATCTCATAGATGTCTGTATGGTGTAGGTGACGTTCTAGGTGACATAGATCCAGGTGAGGACGACGTTCCTCCTTCTGATGTCTGAGGCAGTTGATGGATGATGGCCCGTGGGAGTGCGCTGGGCAGTCAGCGCGTTTTTGACCCGTGGGGGAAGTACGTATAGATTTTGGGATTTTTGTGATGTTTGGGTTGATGTTAATTTGTATAGAACATATTAGGATGCTTGGTCTGGTAGTTGATAGGTTTACTTTTGACGTTTCAAATGTTTTTGTAATCATATTTAAAACGTTTTGTTAAGTCTTTTATTCGAATGTTATAGAAAATGTTTTGAAATGTTTTTAGGTTGTTACGGATAGGCTCGATTTTTAGAGCTATCCACGCAGTTGGACTTCGCAAAGTCTGCTGTAAATGGATTGAGATTAAATTACAAGTTTACGTTTTAGTGAGAATAAAGTATGAAAATTACAAGAAATGAATGAGGCAAATGTTGTAGAATTGCTCTCTGGAAATCGGATTTCCAGAGAGCTTATTGAAGTATTTGCTCTCTGGAAATTCCAGAGAGCAATAAGGATCAAAGCTGCAGTGCAGCGATCAGGCGCTGCAGCAATGCAGCGACTGATCGCTGCTTGCTGCAGCGCGCGATCGCTGCAGCAATGCAGCGATCGAGCGCTGCTTGCTGCAGCAACTGCAGCGCGCGATCGCTGCAGCAATGCAGCGATCGAGCGCTGCTTGCTGCTGCAACTGCAGCGCTCAGTCGCTGCATGGTGCAGCGACTGTTCGGTGCACTTAGTTGTCACGGGTTGGACAGTTTTGTCCTCCCGACTGTTTTTTACCCTAATTTTAAATGTTTTAAGTTTTATTAAATTAAATTAGTTTATGTTTTAAACGATTTACCAAACGAACTTTAATTCCGATTTCAGTTCTGGTTTCAACTTCAGTTTACATTCCGCGTAAAGTTTATTTAAAGTATAGGGATAAAGTGTAAAATAAAATGAAAAATTTTATACGGGTAAATGGGTACAGTTTTAGGGGTGTTACATGAACAGTGCAATCGGTGGATATAATAAGACAAAAGTGAACAGTGATCGGTGGATGTAAACTACAACAAGGAGAACAAAGAAATCGGTGGATGTGAACAGTGCAATCAGTGGATATAATAAGACAAAAGTGAACAGTGATCGGTGGATGTGAACAGTGCAATCGGTGGATAAAATTTTAAACCTCAAAAACGATTAAAAACACATGATTTTGAACATGTCTGAACACACGACAGTAACTTACGAAAAATCCAGCTGCATGGACAACTCTAAAACGAGAAGCCATCCATGCATAGACTAACAGAAAATATTCCAAACTATTTCAGAATACTTCAGAACATAATCCAACTATCAAATACAGCACAACAGAAGGCATGAAAATTGTAAACTTTCAATACCCGATTCTAAACAAGATTGTAAAACATACTTTACAATTGACAGATTTAAAGAAACAAATTGCATGGATAGTTCCAAAACCAGAAATCATCCATGCACAGATTAACAGAAAATATCCCAAAAAATTCCAGAATACTTTAGAATATAAACTTAACTGTCAAATACAGCAGTTTTAAACATTGACACCGAATCTATACATCGTTTCAAAATCTCAGAGACAGTACAGAACTTAACATATAATTATAGAATTTCCCAAGACAGAAGTTTTTAAAACAAACATAGAACGACAGCTGAAGTTTAAAAACAAAATAGCAGAATCTCAGTAAAGTTTCACAGACTTGTACATCACTTTAAAAAAATTTAAACCTCGGGACAGAAATATGTCTAACTGCAGCAGCCACCCCCGAGTGCTCGAGCCACCAGCCACCTATTCATCAGACTGAGGCACAAAGTCCTCATTTTCGGGTTCAGTACCTACATCAGAGAGTTCATCTATGAGCCTAAAGATCAGTAAGAACATAGAAAATGCTGTGATGCATATGCTATGCATGCGGTTTTCAAAAATTCAGTGACAGTACAATATATTACGTTTCAGTGGCAGTGGGGTATAAGTAGGGCTTATAGGGGAACTGGAGAACAGTGAGTGCACTATCAGGCACAACAGTTATACGTTACAGTACAGAAACAGATCTGGGGGCCAGTCCCCGTCCCACACTTAACCGATACATTTCAGTCAGATTTTTATCTTGTTTAGTTTCAAACAGTGTACAGAAATCGGTTTTGCATGAACTTGCGGTGAAAACGTGTATGCATGAACATTTTCAGTGCCTGAACTTACAATAGCAGATGACAGAAATAACAGAACATACTGTGAAGCAGAATACAGACAACTCAGAACATAAATTATAACGTTTCTACCCAAAACAACCCGACAGAACTGAAACACCTAGTACCTCCGTGATGTAGGGCCTTAAGGGCCAACCTACAGATATGAACTTACCTGTTATCCGCGATGCAGTTGGCTGGAAAGTCTCAGAAATGCATAGATCTGTAACAAGCACGTAGAGAAATAAACAATGCTGCAAATGCTAACTAACAAGTTAGAAGAATCAGCAGCAACACGTTTCAAATCTTTATAAAACACACCAACATGTTTTCATCCAAAGACAGTGAGTTTTTTCTCTAAATACCATAACCCTAAACTTCGGTAAAAACTCACATTAAACTTGTCCAAACTTGTTAGCATGAGTAGATACTTACCTTTTGCTGAAGGAAACAGAAGAATGCAGGAGAAACAAGGTTTGGTACTTTGTTTCAGTCGCCTGGAAGAGAGAAAGCAAAGAGGGAAGGGAAGAAGCAGAGAAGTGAAATGCAGATTTCACGTAGGAGGAAGGACTTAGCTTCTTCTACAAACTGCCAAGTGTCAGCTATCCATTGGCTATCTCCCACCAACCTTAATCTCTCTCCAATTTGCCCTTCCATGCATTTCAAACTTAGTGTTTTGTTTAGTTACACATTTGTTTGGTTCCCAACACAACACATATTGTATTAATATTGAATTAATCCCGCAAAGTGATTCGGAAAATAATTACAGCCAAAAGGCTGGGTGCTACAATTGAGCTCTAGATTCTATTTTTCTACCAATTTTAATTTCTTTCATTAAAAAATGTTTCTATATTTCAGACTTTTTTTTTTTGAGGTGATGAAGTGGATACTTTTGCAGATGATTGTCTCATAGAAAATATAGGAATTAATTCTCTAATATCTTCCACGTCATCATTATCATCAATAATAAAATTGCAATGATCCATAATAAATAAACTAAATATAAAATTAAATTTTTAATAATAAATTGATACCACAACGCTAATGTCTAACAGAAGTTTGTAGGTGGTGTGAATTGATCAACTCCACGTATACAAAACCTAAAAAAAAAAATCCAAAAATAATTTAGTTAATATAATTACAATTAAAAATTATGTAAATATATGTAAAAAAAAATTAAAACATACCTTGTTGAATGAGAAATGGAAACGAATTGTAAAAGAGAGATTGAGAGAAGTTTGAGTGAAAAAAAAAAACGAAAGAGAAATGGTGTATTTATAGGAGGAGGAGGAGGAGGAAGATGGGAGAGGGGGTGGGGGGCGGCTTGGGCGAGCTAGGAGGGCTGGCTCGCTACTGTAGCGGGCCGAGCAGGCGGGTTGGCAAGTCAGCCAGCTCATTTAACATCTCTATGCAAAATGAAAGAATTCACAGACACCTAATGTCGAGAAATATTTTGGTCACAGACACCTGCAGCAGAAGCCTACTTGAATTTGAGCAAGTCCGGTCTAGAGCGTCAAATCATTTGATAATAGAAGTGAGGATGCTTGGGCTAGAAGAGCGGACTACCGCAATATTTGCCAAGAGGAACCTGTAGAAGCCCAATCTTGAGGCAATATTTTTCGAAGGAAGATGCAGACATCAAGGGAATTTTGTGGAAGTTTAATCATAAAAACAATAATTCAAATTGAAGTTTCGTGTAGATGTCTGAAGTGGAAGTCTAGTAAAATATCAACAGAAACCAATCAACTCATTGATGTCTCTAATAGATATATCGCGGATACCCATATGAATAGAAGAGGACAACCACTGCTCAAGAATTTTGAAGACTATACTATAATCTTTGAGCATTTATTCTTGAACGAGAAAACCTTACATTTCCTACTCTAATCTTTGAGTTGTTCATCTATGAGAGAGTTGTCTTGTACTATTTTATGTAGATTGTGAGTCCAAGTTTGTATAGACTGTTCACCCTTATGATGTGCCTTTACTTTACTTCACCCATATATATTTGGAGACTGGACGTACGGAAGCTGTAATCTCTTCAACACCACCAAACCAAAAATGTCAGCGTGTCTCTTTTCCACCTCGCTCTCCAAAACCCCATCAAGTGTCGTTTCAATAAACCCAGTCCGCTGCGTTCTCTCTGTGCCATCTCCAGTTCGCATCAAATTCAATCCTAATTTCAACCGATCCCACCAAACCCTCTTCTACCGCCCGTTCCAGCTCAGAACCAAAACCAATTACTTCTCAAGAACCACAGTTCGATGTCTTTTTACCGGAATCGTTGAAGAAATGGGCGAAATTAAGCAACTGGGTACTGCCACCACTGGCGGATTCGAGATGAAAATCGGCGCAAAAATCGTTCTCGAAGACGTCAACCTCGGCGACAGCATTGCCGTAAACGGCACTTGCTTGACGGTGACGGAATTCGACACTGATTTATCTGAATTCAAGGTCGGATTATCGCCAGAAACGTTGAGGAAGACGTCGTTGATTGAGCTAATCCCCGGTTCGCTTGTAAATTTAGAGAGAGCGGTCCGACCAACTAGTCGAATGGGCGGGCATTTTGTGCAGGGGCACGTTGATGGAACCGGAGAGATAGTGGCTATGGAGCCTGAAGGAGATTCATTGTGGGTGAAGGTAAAAGCATCAAAGGAAATATTAAAATATGTTGTTCCTAAAGGGTTTGTAGCTGTAGATGGAACAAGTTTGACTGTTGTTGATATGTTTGAAGAAGAGGGATGTTTTAATTTTATGCTCGTTGCTTATACTCAGCAAATGGTAGTGATTCCTTTGAAGAAAGTGGGGCAAAAAGTGAATTTGGAGGTGGATATTCTTGGAAAGTATGTTGAGAGGCTGCTCAGTAGTGGCTTTGTCGAGTCTATCAAGTCTTCATGATATCTGAGTCCCTGATAAAGGTTCAGATTCTTCTACAATTCCAATTTTGTTTTGTTTAATGTTTACTTCATGCATTTGGAGGACAATTCTTATAGACAAAATGATCTGTTGTGGAGTCGTGGGTATCGATTGTTGTGTTGCTTGTCTTTAAAATGGAAAGCTGTCAGGATATTAATGTTATGCATGATTTGATCTGCAGTTAACCAGAATGACTTACTTAATTTGCTCATTTTGTTTCTTCTATCTTGATATGTGGTTCTTCATTTCATTTCTTGAGACGGATTCCATTTTCTAGGATATGATTGAGTGGACTTAGACATCAACAGTTGTAAGCAAATCAAGTTACATTTTTCCTGTCTTCTCATAAAGAATTGGGATGATTGATGTTGCTTTGTTGTTGGCTCGAGTGAGACAAGAAGATTGGAGAAGAATGAATCTTTGTTTGTTCTGTACAAACTCGGTAACCATGTAATAAACTGGTAGAAAGTTTTGTCTAGATTGTTGTTTTGTTTGTTATATCCTAAGTTGTTGTTGTGTTAAACTTATCAGATCTCTGGTTATGTCTTAACCATAGTTGTCTCTGAAGCAACCATGGTTGGCCCGTTTACTTTGCTTTCCTTGGGCCATTGGTTGGTTCTAGTTACTCTATTTGATATATCTTGATCACTGCTGCTTCCAGTTCAGACTTTGGTTAACACTGAATTGTAATGATTCTCAAAATCTGTTTGGACATCTCGACGAGTGGAACTGAATTTCACTTATGTTAACATAATACATGAGCTTCCAAAGAACATTCATTCACCTGTCTCCAAATGTAGTCACATACAAATTCGCGTTTGTTAAGAGTGATTTGTTGGGTTCTAATGCATTTCCTACCTTAGTGTCAATTTATTGGTTTGGTGTAAAGATGTTAAACGAGCGAGCCAGGTTGAGCCGAGTCTGGAAAGGCCCCGCTCACCGAGCCTAACGTGCCAAGCTCGGCCCGTGACAGTGCTGGATCTCGTCAGTCAATCCGCCCGTTTAACACCACTAGTTTGGTGGGGGTGGTGTGGAGATGTTGTAAGAACACGTGCATATAGTAAAACAAGATTAAGGAATAAGGAAGTTTTGAGGATTAGGAATCTGGGGATAAGAAATGAAGACTCGTCTCGTGATTCATGAACAAGTGGTTTTAGCGAATCTAAGTTTAAGGACAATGACAATCCCCCACCCTCACAACCTATCACTGCTGGCTTCAGGAGGGGTGATTAGAAATATCTCTACCTTTGTGGCTTGTGCAACACTACAGTGCAAGCTGTTGAGTGAAAGATTGTGTGGTATCATTTGGACCAATCACTTGTCATTCTGCTATTCGCTCCAACGCCCCAGCGATCACCCAATTGGAACTTCAGCCGAGTAAATCCTGTCGTTATTACGATCTTACCCTTTTCCCTCACATGATGAGAGTTAATCTGTCACTAATTAATTAATTACTTTTAAAATCTCAAAAAATTAGCAAAAAAATATTTTTACTAATATTGGTACGTTGATGCTAATCTAAATGTTAGACTTAGCTCTTGGATCAACTAATGGCGTGATCTACTGTAATTTACAAGAAGGGTAAAATGGTAGTTGCACCGTGAAACTGGTTGAGTTGCCGCGTAATTGTTCTTGAATTTTCACCAAGGAGTAAACCACAGCCTTTCCTATATAAATGCCGCCAACGAAGCCCTGTTCTTCCAACTCGCGTTTTCACTTTCCCGCAATTCTCGCCGGTTTTCCTCAGCTTCCTTCTCCTCCTTTCTGTTTGTCAAGATGAAGAAATCTGGATTCTTTGCAGCCTCCCTCGCCGCCGCGTCTGCCACCGCCCTCTCTGCCTCTCCTCCTCCTTCTCCTTCCTTCTTCTGCGATTCCGCCGGCAACCATTGTTCTCATCAGGTTTGTCGAATCCATGAGTTGGGTTTCTTTCTCTCTGCGTAATTTTTCTGGGTTTTTTTTTATCTTTTTGACTTTCACGCTGTGACTTTGCGATTTGGTTTCTGGTGATTTCGTTTGTTCTTGTTTGGTCGCTTAAGTAAAGAAGTTTTGATTAGACCCACTTATGTCTTTGTTATTTGTTTTTCCTGCAAGTCCTTTTTTGAAGATTTTCGATCATTGTTTTGCGGAGACTGCTGTTTGTCTCTGTAATTTTGTGTGAAAATAAGAATTTAAGAAATTATATTTATCATTCTACTCCCTCAATTTCAGGAAGAAGGAAACAACGCTGAAAACTCTTCAGCAAGGAGATCCTCTTCGACTGAGAAGTTTGCACCGAGGTTTGATGGTCTAAGATTTATCGAAACTCTGGTCACCGCGCACAGATGAGTTCTGATTGTAGATCATTTAGATTTCTGGGTAGATTTGAAAATAGGAGATGACTGTAATATTATTGATGAATATTGGGATTGACAGATGATGGATGATGACTGTGTGTATGAATGATTCTGCTGATTGTTTTCAGGAACAAGTAACAAAAACACGTCAAGAAATTTCTCTTCTCTCGATGGATGATTACGAACTTAATAACAACAAAATGAATCCAAATGTTTAATCCAGCAATTGATTAATGGATCATTGTGTACGTATCAGCTGTGTTTATTATAATGAATCGTTTAGCTTTTCGTAGGAATTGACTTCTGACAGTGATACAACGAACGAAGTAATCTTTATAGCAAAGTGAAACTGTTTGTGTTCGATTGGTTTCACATGTCATGTCTTTCCCAGTAAAAATAAAGATTAAAATAGCTTTTTAAAAGAATGATGAGGTCATTTACGTTGAAATAAGAGGCGTCAATGAAATTATTCAACAAAAGTGTGAAAGTTGCCGAAAATGAATAAAAAGGGATCTTTTTTTTTTCCTGTTTGTGAAGGTGGGAACGACTGGTTGGTCTAACTAAATACAACATCATCTGTTCTACACCAAACAAAAAAAAGCAGCCAATATAAATAATAATAAAAATGGAACACCCAACTAAGGAAAGTTGAGTCTGAGAAATGTACGCATCTTCGCAACAAACAGGGAGAAAAGGTGGAGAATTATTGCAAATGAACGTGGAAGATGACATGGGAAAGAGCCATGCTTTCTACGCCAATTCATGACGCTTTTAGAGAGAGAGAGAGAGAGAGTTTTGAACCATATGCTGATCAGGGTAAGAAGTATTTCTGTCTAACAGTCAAAACAGAAGCAAAGGAAGACAAAAGATGAAATATTATAGCCTCCATCGAAGTTGCTCCGTGCATGAAATTTAAGGAAATATGTACTCGATAATAGTTGATTGATGTTGCTGCTATGTCCAACTTTCCGAGTAATGGACCTCAACTGCTTCTCTCTGTTTGTCCAGCCTCAAACATTTACTAAGCTGCAGCTCTAGGAGAGAGAAGATCACTGGCTGCTGTAACAGTAGACGTACTATCCCGTGATGGTGGGGGCCTACGTAAATTGAAAACGATGAAGAACATTAGAGAGAGAATAAACACCACCCATATCCATAAATAGGGGTGGCCACGGACAGGTTCCACCTCGAAACAGAACTGTGACCGACGGTTCCATAGATCGAGAACAGGAACCGGAACCCGGGTTTCAAAGCCGAGAATCGGAACCGGATTAGACCTAACATGGGGTTCCAGACTAGACCTAAAATATTGATTTTTTATTAATTATCTAGCTAAGGTTGGGACAGACCAGATTTTGATCCTAGACTGACCCAAAGGGCTTGGACTATTAACTGACCATGACTTGGTTTCGCCCAGGTTTTGGACCAAAAACGTTAGTTCAGGGTTTAGTCTACGGGATCCAACCCTAGGACCATCCTTGGGCTCGCGTGGCCCATGCAAGTCCACCTTGAATTTTTTTTTTTAACTAATTGTGATACTGTTACATTATACTCTTGGACAACGACCACAGAGTTGGTAGAAGCTTAACTCAAGACTAAATAGGGCAAGACTAAATGGGGCAAGCTTAGGGGTGTGTAAAACCGGTTTCGGTTTAGTTTTGGGGAGGACCCGATGCGAAACCGGTCTTTTAACATACCAAAATCGAACCGGAACCGAACCAAAAGTTTTGGTTCAGTTTCGGTTCGTTTTGGTTCTACAACTTATTTTTCAAAAATTTAAATATGTAAATTTAAATTGGAGGAGATAATAAACAATTAGATATATAGTCAAATATAAAAAAAAAAAATGTATTAGAAGAATAAAAAATGAAAAGTAAAGTCAAAATTACAATCTAAACCGAACTTAATTGAGCGGTTCCTACAAAATGAAACCGAAGATCGGTTTCCAAATGGTCAAAACCGATCCGAACCGAACATATTTCATCGGTTTCAGTTCGATTCATCGGTTCCGGTTCGGTTTGCACACCCCTAAGCAAGCTTGTGGATTGTTCTATGTGTCGATATAAAGACCGTTAGTTTACACCTTTTTTTTTTGGCAAAAGTTCAATTTAGCCCTCAACGTACGTGGTCAGTGGTCATTTGGCCCCTAACGTTTATTTTTGACCTAATAGAGAGAGAGATAGAGGTAGTTTGGCAATTTTGAAAGGACATCTGTCAAATTTAACTGAAAAATTGACGATAGGGTTTGAATTGCAAACGTTTTATACGATAGGGTTTGATTTGATAAAAAATAAACGTTATGGACCAAATGACCACTGACCCCATACGTTGGGGGCTAAAATGAACTTTTTTTTTTTTATAGGTATATTGCAATTTAGATCTTAATCTTACAATAGACATTTCAAACTATTCTTATTAACAAAATAGAATCTAATGTTTGGATTGTGAGCAAATAACCTCCCTGGTGTATAGTGAAGCTGGTAAATCTTTCACGTGCAACGCGTGTGAAAAAATTTTCTTTCAAAAAAAAATTCTGACTTGAGTTGTTCTTCCAAAATCCCCAGAGAGAACCCAACAAAACAAATTAAATTCTCATCTTCTCGTTCTACAATAATCAACAAGAGACTTTGGAATAAACATTAGCAGATAAAAGTGAGACTATTTTTAAAAAGATTTCTAAGTGTGCATAGCAACTTGCTAATTAAAAGAAAACCCAAATATGATCCAATTATTATTTTAATAATTATCTAGTTTAAGGTTGGGTCAAACTAGGCGCAGACGCTAGACAAATCTAAAAGAATGATCGAAAAGATGATATACTATTAATGAAATAGAGTATAAATACTCATGTGAGTAATTACAATAATGCCCAAATAATAATGACAAAAATAATAATAATAACTCTAATAAGCCCCCTCAAGATGGTGGTCCATCAGAGTTATTAATCTTGGAGCATAAATTGAGAAGACGAGGGCGCAGAAGCAGTTTCATGAGTGCATCAGCAACTTGGCCATTCCCTGAGATATGAACAACACGGAGTTGCTGGTGCTGAACCAAGTCACGAACAAAGTGATAATTCATAGCAATGTATTTTATCCTGGAGTGAAACATCGAATTTGCACAAAAATAGGTCGCACCAAGATTATACGAGTATAGGACAAGCGGAGCGGAAAGAGAGACACCAAGTTCCTTAAGCAAGGAGTTGACCCACTTCAGTTCTGCAGCAGTAGAGGCAATGGCATGATACTCGACCTCGGTGGAGGAGCGAGCGACGGTACGTTGTTTTGTAGAGCTCCAAGCAATCGGATTTTTGCCAAGGAAGACAACATAGGCCCCGGTGGATGTCCTATCATTCGGATCACTGCCCCAATCAGCGTTGGAATATGCATGAAGAGATGTCAAGATGTGGGCACGGAGATTGATAGCAAGATCTCGTGTACCATTTTAAGTATCGGAGCAAGCGTTCCACGCTCCCCAGTGTGTAGTAGTCGGGGAATGCATAAACTTCGACAAGTTGTTCACAACAAAGGCGATGTCGAGCCGCATCATGAAAAGGTGATGTAATCCACCAACTACCTGACGATAGAGAGTAGCGTCGGCTGGAGGTGACCCATCATGTACCGATAGGAGAGAGCCAACCGCCAATGGGGTAGTCACTAATTTTTGACGAAAGTATAATGTGTTGACCAAGCAAGTCAACAACATACTGTTGTTGAGATAGAAGCAATCTTGTCTACATGGGTAGAACCTCAACACTGCAAAAGAATGACAAATCACAAAGGTCCTTTGAAGAGAATGTCAAATCAAGTTGATGAATGATCTGCAATACAATAACAGGGTCGTTACCAGTAATAATCAAATCATCAACATACACAAGGAAATAAATAGTGACATTTGGGCGACGGAGGATAAAAAGTGACGTATCGGCGCACGACGTAGTGAAGCCAAGGGTCATCAAGAATGATCGCAAAGCAGCATACCAGGCACGAAGAGCCTGTTTGAGGCCATAGATGACTTTGCGAAGTCGACACATAATCAGGATATCTCTGATCACACATTCCTTGTAGTTGTTTCATGTAAACCTCCTCATAAAGGGTGCTATTCAGAAAGACATTGTTCACATCGAGTTGCTGTAGGCCCAATGTCGTTGCAAAGCAAGACTTAGAACCATGCGGACAATAGTGGGCTTGACAACGGGACTAAAGGTTTCCAAGAAATCAATTCCCGGTTGCTGGTGAAAGTCTTTCTAACATAATTCCACCTGCAAGGGGGTCATGTTTCTACCCACAACAGCAAGTTAGAAAACCAAAGTTCGGCTAGTCCGAAAATACCCTAAACTCGAGCAGTTATTTGACCAACCAAATGATATGCAAATGCAACGAAATTTTAAGGGTTCTTTAATATATCTGTGAAAAATGTTTGCTCAAATTTTTAGGTCCAGATGATAAGAAAATTGTAACACCCCCGAACCCACCCTAATTCGGTGCGCTACTTTGCTAACCAATCCCACATTAAAACATAATTTAAAATAAGCCTAGACTCGTTAATTTCTCTTAATCCTAACCGCTAAGCACCACGGAGTCTTTCCCGAAAATTTCGGCAAAATAACGCCTGAAAATGGCGCCTCCAAAATGCTAGGTACCTGCAACCGAATAAATCCCAACCAACCAGATCTCGAAAATACTTACTTAACTAACCAGCAACCAGCATACAAAATCTCCAAATAACAGTAAGAGGAACCTAAAATGCGAACATCTGAAAAATCCACAATATAGGCGATACATCACCCGTAAATATGACTAAATACAACATTTCCCAAAAAGAGTTAAAAAAAACTGAATACAATCCGATCCAACACATTTCCCCGAAGATCATGGTCAAGACGCCCCGACAACTGCCTGCACCGGCGTGCTCCATGTGCCACCGACTGCCACCTAGTCCCGGGCTTCATCATCTAGCTCACCTGATCTTGTTTTCACCTACACCACAGAAAACACACACACACACACACACACACACGTAAGCTTAAGCTTAGCAAGTAATGAAGAACGAATACCAATAAACAAACAACACCGACAACCAAGCAGGTCACTCACACAATACTCAAACACCAAACACCAAACAATAAACAACTTCTAACACACAGTTTGCCTGCACCGAAGTGCCATATTTGCCGTGCACCGAAGTGCCATATTTGTCGTGCACCGAAGTGCCATATTTTTCACACACACACGACAAACACAACGACAACACAACAGCAAGGCCAAACCACACCACACAATACCACACAACACGACGACTCAACGCAACAACACGATCACATAACACCACACAGCCAAACAATGCAACACAAAACCAATCAACCAACCAGACAAGCAACTCCACGCAATCCCAAAGCAACAGAATTAATTCGACGTAACACGAAGCAAAGCAATAACAAAGAAACCCTACCATTCTATGGTGTAGGCCCGAAGGCAAAAGAATAGCATCCACTACTTACCTGGCGTCCTAACTCGCTGAGAATATTCAGTTACCTGTCCACCTACGGCTCGACCTACGACAAATACCCAAACTTCATTAAACTCAAGGTTACATTCACCAATTACTCTCAAACTACTATTTCTAGCCTAATCCAACTAAAATCTAACTAAACGGGCCACTAATTTAGGTTCGGTAAAAACCGACCCAAAACTTTGAACGCGCGTAACTTTTGCGTCGGTTATCGGAATCGAACGATTCTAGCGGCCACGCACTCCTCTAATAACCTATTTTAACTTGCCAAAATGAATTTTAAAACAATTAACCCTAGCTAGGTCAAAATGGCAAAAACCCGAACTACCCTTTAACCGGAAATTTCCCCCTTTTCGATTTTCCATCAATTTTCACCCAATTCCTCACCAATCGACCACCTACACCTTCAATTTGAATAATCTAATCAAAATCCCGAGCCACACACACCAAAAACAAAATGCCCCAAATCGGAGCCCTCTGATTTTCGCCCTAACGGAGCTCATCACGACCAGGCGATGAAAGCCGGTCTAAAGGTCGGCAAACCCACGCCGGAAACAACCTAAATCGGCCGGTGATCGGAGCTCAATCGAGCTCGTCACTCCCGGTCTCCAACAGAACCGAAAACAGGGCTAAAACCAACTTACCGGTTCGGTTCGTGCGAGGAGTCAGCCGGAAGCTCCTCGTCGTCGTCGTCTGGCCGGAGACGTCGAGGAATCGCGGCGGTGAACGGCCGTCGATCGTCGCGCGTCTCCCTCCTCTCCTCTGCTCCGTTCTTGGGTGCTCGGTGCTCGCGACAGAATGGCTTCAAGTCATTCTGTTATTTTATTTTTTATTTTATAATAATAATATTAATAATAAAACTAACCATTAATTAAATCCTTATTTACCGGTTTATCCTTCCGTATTTCCGACCATTTCGACTTTCGATAAATCTTGCTCTTAAATTATAATCCACAGCTTACTTTCACATAAAATATCCGAACCTAAATTAGAAACCATTTGTTCCACCAATTTATTTAATTAAACATCCTATTTTATTATTCTTTTATTTTCTCTCCAATTTTTCCCCAAAAATCCCGGGTGTTACAAAAATAAAAAGTTACGCAAAGAATACCAAATGCTGTCTGATAAGCAATGTTTCATAAGCTCTCGGCATAACACTCTTCCGAAGAAGATGGCAGCAAATGGATCAGGTTATGGCCGCTTTTGTAACGCCCCCGAACCCACCCTGTCTCGGTGCGCTACTTTGCTAACTAATCCCACGCTAAAACATAATTTAAAATAAAACTGACACAGCGTAATTTAAAGCTAAGTCTCCCAAAGCTCTCTCTCATGTATACCTAGCTGCCTAGACTCACTAATTTCCTTTTATCCTAACCATTAGGTACCACAGCGACCTCCCCGAAAATTTCGACAAAGTAACGCCTGAAAATGGCGCCTCCAAAATGCTAGGTACCTGCAAATGAATAAATCCCAACTAATCTAGAATACTCCTACTCAACTTATCCAGCATACGAAATCACCAAATAGTAGTAAAAAGGGAAACTAAAATACTAACATCCATAAGTGAAGAAAGTCCACAGTATAGGGCGACACATCACCCTTAACTATGACTATATACAACAAATACAATTAGTTACGCATTTCCATCATTTCTACAAACAAACATCTAAAATAAACTATCAAAATATAAAGGCCCACATTCCCCCGAAGACCATGGTCGAGGCGCCCCAACAACTGCCTGCACCGGCATGCCCCGTGCGTTTCCGACTGCTCTCAAGTCCTGGCTCACTCGCTTAGCTCACCTGTAACCGCGTCGTTACCTACACCACAGAACACACACACACACACGTAAGCTTACGCTTAGCAAGTAATGAATAACACGAATGTAAACAAACACAATGCGCACACCGCCTCCTAACACATGCCAATGCTACTTACTCTGCTATTTTCTTACTCACTCATGCACGTTAACAACGAGACGTTAAACCCTCTAGTGCTACTCGCACTTTAACGACGAGGCGTTCAACTCCCTAGGGCATGCTCTAGCACGTTAACGACGAGTTGTTAAATACTCTAGTGCATCCTGCACTTTAACGATGAGACATTTAACTCTCTAGTGCATACTCTAGTACATTAACGACGAGACGTTAAATCCTCTAGTGCATCTTGTACTTTAACGACAAGACATTTAACTCTATAGTGCTTACTCTAGCACCTTAACGACGAGTCGTTAAATCCTCTAGTGCATCCTGCACTTTAACGATGAGGCATTTAACTCTCTAGTGCTTACTCTAGCACCTTAATGACGAGTCATTAAATCCTCTAGTGCATCCTGCACTTTAACGACGAGGCATTTAACTCTCTAGTGCTTTTCTTACACGTTTTATACTTACCACTCTTATTTTCATAGCTTAAACATTACATATGTCATTCACACAATATTCAAACACCAAACAACAACCAAGAATTTCATCACACAACACTCAAACACCAAATAATAACAACCCATCAATTTATCAAACAATACTCAAACACTAACAATAACAACCCAGCAATTCATCAAACAATACTCAAACACCAAACAATACACTATCAAACAATAAATCCTACCGTTCTGTGGTGTAGGCCCGAAAGCGACAAAACACACAATCCATTACTTACCTGGTGCCCTAGCTCGCTGGGTTTGGCACATCACGTCACCTATGGCTCGACCTACGAATATTAAAACTTCATTAAAATCGAGCTTACATTCACCAATTTACTCTCAAACTACTATTTCTATCATAATCCAACTAAAACCTAACCAAACGGCCACTAATTTGGGTTCATTAAAAATCGACCCGAAACTTCAGACGCGCGTAACTTTTGCGTCGGTTATCAGAATCGAACTATTCCAGCTGCTACGTACTCCTCTAATAACCTATTTTAACCTGCCAAAAGGAATTTTAAAACAAACGACCGTATCTAGGTCAAAATGGAAAAAACCCGATTCTGCCCTAAATTGAATTTTTCCCCTTATCTGGTTTTTCATCAATTCACACCAATTTCCTCACCAATCAATCCCCCTCACATCCAATTAGCACAATTTAATGGAATTCCAGGGCTTAACGTAGAGAACCCGAACCCCACACATTGGGAGTTCTCGATTTTTAGCCCCAATCGGCACTCTCCCTTGCCCGACCATTCACGCCGGTCTAAGCCCAGCCATTTGATGCCTAGACTAGCCAAAAAAAGGCCGGTGGTTGGAGCCCAAGCTGGCTCGCCATTCACGGCCTCAAGCAGAACGAAAACAGGGAAGAGAAGCTACCTATTTTCGGTCGGGTCTGGCGCGGAGAAAGCCAAATCGAGCTCTGGCTTCAGCTCGCCGGAGTTCTCTCGTCTGAACGGTGGCCGGAATCGCATGGTCGCCGTCGGAGGGAGGTCGCTCGCGCTCTTCTCTCGTCGGGGCTCGGGTTACAGAAGCGAAGCAGAATGGCTTCTTCGTGAAGCCATTCTGTTTATATATATATATTTTTTATTTTTTTATTATTTTAGTTAAATGACTAAATTGCCCTCACATATTTGAACTTCCGTATTTCCGTAAATTTCGCGGTCCACGCCGACCTAAAATTTTAGCAACCCTCTTTCCAAATAAAATCCCAAGTTTTATAATACACTAAATTGTTGACTAAATGATGTTTAATCTAAATTTATGTTTGAGATGTGTTTGTCTTGTTTAATATTGTAGATTTGATTTTATGTTTATTAATTGAATTTAATGAAATGCCTTTGAGTTAGATCTGTGTGAGATACCCTTAAAGGGTATTTAGTTTTAATGCATGTGGATAAGTGTACAGGGCTAAATGTGTTAACAAATAATCAATCCACCCGTCACAAAACGACAAGAGCGAGTCGGTTTACAAAAATCCATCTACCGGCACAAAAATACAAGAGCGGAGTCTTAGACCAAATTACTCTTCCGGCCACTAAACGACAAAGGCGGATGAGTAAACCAAATTACTCTTCCGGCCACTAAACGACAAAGGCGGATGAGTAAACCAAATTACTCTTCCGGCCACTAAACGACAAAGGCGGATGAGTAAACCAAATTACTCTTCCGGCCACTAAACGACAAAGGCGGATGAGTAAACCAAATTACTCTTCCGGCCACTAAACGACAAAGGCGGATGAGTAAACCAAATTACTCTTCCGGCCACTAAACGACAAAGGCGGATGAGTAAACCAAATTACTCTTCCGGCCACTAAACGACAAAGGCGGATGAGTAAACCAAATTACTCTTCCGGCCACTAAACGACAAAGGCGGATGAGTAAACCAAATTACTCTTCCGGCCACTAAACGACAAAGGCGGATGAGTAAACCAAATTACTCTTCCGGCCACTAAACGACAAAGGCGGATGAGTAAACCAAATTACTCTTCCGGCCACTAAACGACAAAGGCGGATGAGTAAACCAAATTACTCTTCCGGCCACTAAACGACAAAGGCGGATGAGTAAACCAAATTACTCTTCCGGCCACTAAACGACAAAGGCGGATGAGTAAACCAAATTACTCTTCCGGCCACTAAACGACAAAGGCGGATGAGTAAACCAAATTACTCTTCCGGCCACTAAACGACAAAGGCGGATGAGTAAACCAAATTACTCTTCCGGCCACTAAACGACAAAGGCGGATGAGTAAACCAAATTACTCTTCCGGCCACTAAACGACAAAGGCGGATGAGTAAACCAAATTACTCTTCCGGCCACTAAACGACAAAGGCGGATGAGTAAACCAAATTACTCTTCCGGCCACTAAACGACAAAGGCGGATGAGTAAACCAAATTACTCTTCCGGCCACTAAACGACAAAGGCGGATGAGTAAACCAAATTACTCTTCCGGCCACTAAACGACAAAGGCGGATGAGTAAACCAAATTACTCTTCCGGCCACTAAACGACAAAGGCGGATGAGTAAACCAAATTACTCTTCCGGCCACTAAACGACAAAGGCGGATGAGTAAACCAAATTACTCTTCCGGCCACTAAACGACAAAGGCGGATGAGTAAACCAAATTACTCTTCCGGCCACTAAACGACAAAGGCGGATGAGTAAACCAAATTACTCTTCCGGCCACTAAACGACAAAGGCGGATGAGTAAACCAAATTACTCTTCCGGCCACTAAACGACAAAGGCGGATGAGTAAACCAAATTACTCTTCCGGCCACTAAACGACAAAGGCGGATGAGTAAACCAAATTACTCTTCCGGCCACTAAACGACAAAGGCGGATGAGTAAACCAAATTACTCTTCCGGCCACTAAACGACAAAGGCGGATGAGTAAACCAAATTACTCTTCCGGCCACTAAACGACAAAGGCGGATGAGTAAACCAAATTACTCTTCCGGCCACTAAACGACAAAGGCGGATGAGTAAACCAAATTACTCTTCCGGCCACTAAACGACAAAGGCGGATGAGTAAACCAAATTACTCTTCCGGCCACTAAACGACAAAGGCGGATGAGTAAACCAAATTACTCTTCCGGCCACTAAACGACAAAGGCGGATGAGTAAACCAAATTACTCTTCCGGCCACTAAACGACAAAGGCGGATGAGTAAACCAAATTACTCTTCCGGCCACTAAACGACAAAGGCGGATGAGTAAACCAAATTACTCTTCCGGCCACTAAACGACAAAGGCGGATGAGTAAACCAAATTACTCTTCCGGCCACTAAACGACAAAGGCGGAAGACGTCTAAGATTTAATCATCCGATGCCGGTTCAAGCGTTTAAAGCTTCATCATCCGATGCCGGTTCAAGCGTTTAAAGCTTCATCATCCGATGCCGGTTCAAGCGTTTAAAGCTTCATCATCCGATGCCGGTTCAAGACTAACTCAGCTTTGTCTTCCGCCAGATTCAAATTAGCCGCGCAGCTACAGTGACGTCGTTTTCAGCCATAACTCCAGAACATTAATGGCGACGAAGATTTGCAACTACAAACGGCAACGGCTACCTGAACTTGTACGAAAGCTGCTCCAACGGTAACTAAACTTCTATTATTGGATAAGGAGCATTGAAGCCAAGCCGATTTGAAGACAGAGTATTTAAGTCGAGCTTAGAGCACGAAGGAACAACTTTTTGCAAATTTGAATACTGAGCCCTAAGCTGCGAAAGTGATAATACTCTGTATTTTCTCTACATCTCTCAATCCTAACTTGAGATTCAATTACTGTGAGAGTGTAGTCTGTACTTAAATTTACAAACTCAAATCATTTGTAAAGGCAGTGGATTGACGCCCGTGAAGTTCAATCCAGATCTGTAAAGGCAGTTGATCGGAGCCCGGAATCCCGATCTGTGTATTCTCGTGAGGAGAAGGGTAAGGATCTTCAAGGGGTGAGCCTTGGAGCGTGGACGTAGGCAGTTTGGCCGAACCACGTAAAAATACCGGTGTCGAATTTCTCTCTCTCTCTCTCTTTACATTATTTGATTATTTGTGTTAAATCCATAAGTTTAATCAAGGGAGAAATTAGGTTGACTCGTAATTAAAATTAAAAAGTCTAATTCACCCCCCTCTTAGACAATTCCGATCCTACAATTGGTATCAGAGCAAGGTTTAATATTGTCTAAGTAGTTTATCTAGTAAACATTGTGATATCTAAAATAGCATTCAACACACACTCCACACAAATGGAAGGTCAGTCTACCACCAGACCTCCATTCTTCGATGGTAATGATTATGTGTATTGGAAATCTAGAATGAGAATTTATGTTCAGGCTATGGACTATGACATATGGAACAATATAGAAAATGGTCCATACATAGCTTTTAAAACAGAAAATGGTATTAGGATTCCCAAAGCTTCACATGAACTAAATGATACAGATAAGAAGAACCTGAGCCTGAATGCCAAGGCAATAAACACCTTGTACTGTGCTTTAAATAGAGACGAATTCAATAGAGTACAAGGATGTGAGAGTGCCCAAGAGATCTGGCATCTATTAGAAGTCACACACGAGGGCACAAACCAGGTGAAAGAGAGTAAATTGAGCATGTTAGTTCATGAATATGAACTGTTTTCCATGGAAAAAGGAGAAACCATTAGTTCTATGTTTACTCGATTTACTAATATCACTAATGGTCTTAAAGCTCTTGGTAAGATTTACTCAGGTGAATAACAGGTAAGGAAACTTCTGAGATGCCTACCTAGAGCATGGCAACCAAAAGTGACTGCCATTCAGGAAGCAAATGATCTCAAAACCTTAAAGCTGGAAGAGCTCATTGGATCTCTCATGACACATGAGATCACAATGAGGTCGAATGAAAAGGAAGATCTCAAGGAGAAAGAGATCAGCAGGAAAAAGGACATTGCTCTTAAAGCCTCATCCAGCAAACAAGATGTGTCTGAAGAAGAAGAAGAAGAAGAAGATGATGAGGATATAGCCCTCATTACAAGGAGGTTCAGTAAATTCCTCCAAAGAAAAAGGATGCAAGGAAGGAGATTTTCAAAGGGTGAGAAATCTCGCAAGGAGAAGGAAATCACCTGTTTTGGATGTGGAAAGCCTGGTCATATGAAAGCAGACTGTCCACAAGCAAAGAAGAGTCGCAAGAAATTAAAGAAAAAGGCAATGAAGGCCACCTGGGACGATAGTGAAAGTGATACCTCCTCGGAAGATGAAGAGGTTGCTAATATGTGCTTCATGGCACACGAGGAAAATGTTAGTATTTCTTCAAATATTTTAAGTGATAGTGATAGTGATAATGATGAAGGCGAACTAATTGACGCCTTTAATGATCTGGTTAAACAATTTGGCATGCTCAAGTCTAAGTACAATCTGTTGAAAAAGGAGAATACAGGTTTATTAGAAAAGCATGCAAAAGAAGTAGATTTGCATGTCAAGGAAGCTGATAAGCTTAAAAAGAAAAACGAAGATTTGAATAATATTATTCTGAACTTCACTAAGGGCGAAAAACTATTTAAAATGGTAATAGCAAGTCAGAGAGCAAATTTTGATAGAACAGGATTAGGGTGTGACAAGTCAAATAAAAAGAAAGTCTTTAAAAATTACTTTGTTAAACCCTCTGTCTGCCATGCGTGTAATGAAGTTGGACATAAATCTTTTGTATGTCCGTTAAAAGCAAACTATTTGAAATCAAGTGGTAAACTCCAATGGGTTCCCAAGGGAACCAGACCTAACACTAGGACCCAAAAGATTTGGGTACCTAAGAAGACAACCTGATTTCTGTTTTGCATGTTGACTGTTCTCCTGAAAGAAATCAATGGTATCTCGACAGTGGTTGCTCGAGACATATGACAGGAGACTCAACCAAGTTTGCTGCTGTCAGCAAAAAGAAAGGAAACGTCACCTTTGGTGGAAACCAAAAGGGTAAAATCGTTGGTATTGGCAACATAGGTAACCCTATCAACCCTATCATTGAAAATGTTTTACTAGTTGATGGGTTGAAACACAATCTGCTTAGCATAAGTCAATTGTGTGATAAAGGTTATAAAGTGATTTTTAAGGCAAATTCTTGCTTGATTAAAGATGTTTCGAATGATAAAACTCTGTTCACTAGCTATAGGAAAGAAAACATATATATTATTGACATGGATGTTATTGAGCATATTGATGAAAAATGTTTTGCTGTTAATTCTTCTCATGATTCTTGGATTTGGCATAGGAGATTAGGACACGTAGGGATGGATACCTTAGCTAAGATTACTAAGGAGAACCTAGTTAGAGGGATCCCTAAGATATCCTTTGAAAAGGATAAAGTCTGTGAAGCTTGTCAAATGGGCAAGCAGATCAAAAGTTCTTTTGCATCAAAGAATGCAATTTCTACTTCTAAGCCTCTCCAACTTCTCCACATGGACCTCTTCGGTCCTTCTAATACAGCAAGCTTAGGAGGCAAATTCTATGCCTTTGTTATTGTAGATGATTTCTCTAGATTCACCTGGGTATTTTTTCTGAAGTCTAAGGATGAGACTTTTGAAACCTTTTCTAGCTTTAGGAAAAGAGTTCAAAATGAAAAGGGACTCACCATTGTTGCTATTCGTAGTGATCATGGTGGAGAATTTGAAAATGAGAAATTTGAACTCTTGTGTCTCAAAAATGGAATTGAGCACAATTTCTCTTCTCCTAGAACCCCTCAGCAAAATGGTGTTGTTGAGAGGAAAAATAGATCTCTCCAAGAGCTTGCTAGGACTATGCTCAATGAGAATTCGCTCCCTAAGTATTTCTGGGCTGAAGCTGTACCAACAGCCTGTTATGTGCTTAATCAGGTCTCCATAAGACCTATTCTAGAGAAAACTCCATATGAGCTCTGGAGTGGAAAAACTCCTTCTGTCAAGTATTTTAGAGCTTTTGGTAGTAAGTGCTTCATTCTAAATACTAAGGATAACTTAGGAAAATTGGATTCCAAATCTGATATTGGAATTTTTCTTGGTTATTCTCTGTCCAGTAAAGCTTATAGAGTATTCAATAGGAGAACTCTAGTTGTAGAGGAATCTGTCCATGTTAACTTTGATGAGTCTCCTCAACCCACAATCAATGTAGATGAGGATGATTTTTTGGATAATCAACTAGATTCCCTTTCTTTAGAAAAGCCTAGTGATCCTGCTCAAGTAGAAAAATCTCTAGAACCTTCTCTAGATATTATTCCTGTCAATGATGAAAATCCTACTCTCCCTAGAGATTGGAAATATGTCAGAAACCATCTAGTAGATGAAGTCTTAGGTGATCCTTCATTAGGAGTAAAGACTAGATCCTCTCTTAGGAATCTCTGTGCCAATGTGGCATTTATCTCTCAAATAGAGCCTAAGAAGTTTGAAGAGGCCGAGAATGATGAGTATTGGATTTTAGCTATGCAAGAAGAGCTAAATCAATTTGAAAGGAGCAAGGTATGGGAACTTGTTCCACGGCCTAAGGATCATCCAATTATTGGAACAAAATGGGTTTATAAGAATAAATTGGATGAAAATGGGGTAGTTGTAAGAAACAAAGTTAGACTAGTTGCAAGAAACAAAGCTAGACTAGTTGCTAAGGGATACTCTCAGGAAGAGGGTATTGATTTTGAGGAATCTTTTGCCCCTGTAGCTCGACTGGAATCAATTAGAATGCTTTTAGCTTTTGCCTGCTACAAGAAATTCACACTCTTTCAAATGGATGTAAAGAGTGCATTCTTAAATGGTTACATAAATGAAGAAGTTTTTGTTGAGCAACCCTTAGGTTTTGAAGTCTTTGATAAACCCGACCATGTCTACAAACTTAGGAAAGCTCTCTATGGTCTTAAGCAGGCTCCTAGAGCTTGGTATGATAGATTGAAGAATTTCCTTGAGGAAAGGAATTTCAAAAAGGGGAATTCTGATTCAACTCTATTTACCATGCAAAAGGATGCAGGCATCTTGTTAGTTCAAATCTATGTCGATGACATTATTTTTGGATCAACAAATGTCAGTTTGTGTAATGAGTTTTCCTCCCTCATGCAAAGTGAATTTGAAATGAGTATGATGGGGGAGTTAAAGTTTTTCTTAGGATTTCAGATTAGTCAATCTTCTGATGGAATTTTCTTCTGTCAAGAAAAGTATATTAAGGAACTCCTTAAGAAGTTTGGGTTAGACTCTGTCAAATCCTCTAAAACTCCCATGAGTACCACTACTAAATTGGACAAGGATGAAAATGGTTTAAGTGTGGATATTAAGAAATATCGTGGTATGATTGGTTCTCTGTTATACTTGACTGCTAGTAGACCAGATATACTCTTCAGTGTTTATCTCTGTGCTAGATTCCAGGCTGCTCCTAAGGAATCTCACTTAACTGCTGTCAAAAGAATTTTTAAATATTTAAGTGGAACTCCTAACTTAGGATTATGGTATCCTAAAGGTACTTCTTTCGATCTGGTAGGATATTCTGATTCTGACTATGCTGGTAGTCTAATTGATAGGAAAAACACAAGTGGCACTTGTCAGTTCTTAGGAGAATCTCTAGTGTCTTGGTATTCAAAAAAACAGAACTCTGTTGCATTGTCAACTGCTGAGAGTGAATATATTGCTGCAGGCAGTTGTTGTGCACAAATGCTTTGGATGAAACAGACTTTGGAAGATTACAATCTGTTTTATGATAGGATTCCTATTCGGTGTGATAACACCAGTGCAATTAATATTTTCAAGAATCCAATTCAGCACTCTAGAACAAAACACATAGATGTCAGATATCACTTTATTAGAGATCATGTTCAAAGAGGTGATATTTCTTTAGAGTTTGTTAATTCTGTAGATCAATTGGCAGATATTTTTACAAAACCTTTGGATGAGAAAACCTTTTGTGGTATTAGAATAAGATTAGGTCTTCTCAAGTATGAGAAAAGTTAAGTTTCTCTTCTATTTTTTTTTTGTCTTTAATATACACATCCTCCGGTCCTTTTTCTATTCACCGGAAGATGTAGATCATCCACAGACCGGATGATATATTTTCTAATCTGCCGACACGTGTCATCAATCGGACAATATCTGTATTACACGTGTGATTTCATCATGTCGGGCGTGGTTCTCTCTCTTTTAAACTCGGTTTCTTCTCCGAAACGCTTCATCTTTCGCGCCCTTTTCAGTAAACTCTCTGTCGTCAACCCTTTCTTCCTCTAGGTCATCTTCACAAAAATTTTCCAATGGACCAGATTTTCGAACATGATCATCTCGCTTCTTCGTCTCAAGGTGATGCGGGACCACCGCAAAAGAAAGTCAAACCCAATCCTCGTCCGGCACGTGTGTTCCCTCGGGCAACTAGTTGGCCGTCGCTCTACTTCCCAAATGAGGAGGCTGAAATCAGGTATCACGGCGATTTTAAGGATAAGAAGCTGATTCCAGGTCGTGGTATGGTTCCCAACGAATTAGTATCTCTAAACATTGTAGCACCCTTAACAGATATTGGTTTAATAGGGCTGTTTGAGGTTGAATCTTTCTATTTTCCCTCGGCCATTAGGATGTTTTATGTCAATCTAAGCTATCCTTCTGACCATTCTACCATTTCAAGCTATGTGCACGGAAAACAGATAGAACTCACTTCCCAATTTATCAATGAGCTTTTGGGCTATCCCCATTTGGATCAACATTCCAAAATTTATTCCATAGGGCAAGAAATTCCATTTCTAAGACTTCCTGATGGCCAACAATTTTTAAAAGAAATTGCTCTTGATCCGCACAATATTCCCAATCCTTTGAAAAGCAAGCATTTAACCATTCGAGCTCGTCTTCTTCATCAAATGATCTGCTATAATGTTCTTCCTAAGGGTGGTCATTATGATGACATTAGCAGCATGGAGCTTGTTATTCTTTATGCCATCTATATGAAGGAACCTGTTGACATTGGATACATTATTTTGAGACGAATGATTCAGAGCGTTTCTTCAAGCCCATCTACCTATTTTCCCTATAACCTTTTTCTGATGAAGATCTTTCAGCATTATAAGGTTGAATTTCCTGAGGATGAGGATCCCACCTGTCTGAAAACAACCAGCTATTACTCCAAAGACACTTTGACCAGGATGGGAATTAAGAGAAATCGTCAAGGGACTTTTGTTTTGGATCAGTCCAAGCAGAGGACTGCTAAGGTCAAAGCTGCCAGAAAAGGCAAAAAAGACGTGAGTTTGGATGAAGAATCATCTGTTCAAGAAGGTGGTGGTGATTCTGAGATCCCTGCCTTTGATATTTCCCCTCCTAGTCCCCGGGTCACTCGGACTAAACGTCCTCCACCAGTGTCCAGCCGCCGTGCCCCTTCTCCAAGGCCTAGCCAACCTGCTTCATTAGCTTCAGCGCATCCCTTTTAGGCTATTTCTGCTCCTTCTGCACCTAGCATTCCTTCCCCTACTTCCCCTCCACCTTCTCTCCTACTGCCTTCTCAACCTGCTCTTCCCTCCATCTCTCCGGTGTTTCGAGCAATTTCCTCTATAATCAAACATGGTCCTCCAGTTCAATCCTCTTTACCAACTCTGCCTTCCCCTGCCTCATCTGGGCATCCTCTGCCTGCAGCCCATATGGAAACTACTCAGGTCGCTGTTGTTCAAAGGGGGAAAAGAAAACTTATCCTGGCAGAGGAGTCTGATCAGGATGATGTAGATGTGACTGCAATCTCAGCTCATGATATTTCTCATGATATTTCACCCTCTTTGTTGCCACTCACCATGCCTACCTCTGCCCCTATGTCTCCTGTTGATAAATCTTCTACTCCTGCACCTCTACTACCTCCCACAGTTCAACATGTGTCTCAAGTCCTTCCCCCTACTCCAATAGTCTCCCTACCTCTTACAGTCCAAGTGACCTCACCAATCCCAACTGTCACTCCTGCCACTCCTATCCTTTATAAGAGGAGATCTTCTATCAGTGAGGAACAGTATCTTGAGCTGAAGACAAGCCTTGCCAATCTCAAGACAGACTTTGATACAAAGATAAATCAACTCAAATCGGATTTGCACGAAGCTGCAGTTGTGGAACGGGGTCAAATGGATCAAAAATGGGAAAGGCACACAAAGATCTTCTCTCGTGACCTTAAGGCTCTCCAGTCTCAAGTTGAGGCTCTTTGCCCTGCACCTCATATTCCTCTCAGACCCTCTGAGCCTACATATGAAGACCTCCTCCTTCCTTTTTACAGACCGGAGGTTGTTGCAGATTCTCGAGTGATGCCTTTGGATCTACAGGAGTCTGAACTGGCATTCTCTACCCCTGCTGCTCTTTCTGTACTGGAGCCATCCTTCGAGTCCTCCAGTCCAATGGATACATCTTCTATTGCTTCTCTGGTAGTGCCTCTATCTCCTGTTGCTCCTCCAATCGAGCCTTCTCCAAGTCAGGATCTAATGGCTTCTCCAGAACCATTTCCCATTGCTAATACCTGTACGGACTTGGTGATCTATCAGGCACCTCTACCTCTTGATCTTGCTACCCTTCAAGCTCTAGTGGATGCCTTTTTCAATCATTCCCTCACATTGCCTTCTTGGGCTATCCATGCCTTTTGGAAGCAATTTTTAGATTCCTGTCATAGACGATAATCTTGTTTTATCTATATACATTTTCTTTATGGACCTCTATTTCGAATCCGGAGCTATTTCCTTCTTAATATTCTTTTGTTGAATGCAATGATTCTGCTGTCTTTCTCTGTTTATTGTTTTTGATAATGTCAATGGGGGAGACATGTGCGCGAAATGTGCGCGAAATGTTCTTTGATTTAGTTCTGGATATGCTCTCTGTTTGTTCTTCTGAATAAGATGCATATATTATGGGGGAGCTTAGATTATGGGGGAGTTATACTTAATCAAATTTTGATAGGTTGTCATCATCAAAAAGGGGGAGATTGTTGACTTAAATGATATTTAAGTCTAAATTTGTTTTTGATGATGTATTTGTCTGTTTAATATTGTAATTTGATTATGTTTATTAATTGAATTTAATGAAATGCATTTGAGTTAGATCTGTTTGAGATATCCTTAAAAATGGTATTTTAGTTTTTAATGCATGTGATTAAGTGTACAGGGCTGAAATGTGTTAAACAATATAATCAATCCACCGGTCACAAAACGACAAGAGCGGAGTCGTTTACAAAAATCAATCCACCGGTCACAAAACGACAAGAGCGGAGTCGTATACAAGAATCAGTCCACCGGTCACTAGACGACAAAGGCGGATGAGTAAACCAAATTACTCTTCCGGCCACTAAACGACAAAGGCGGATGAGTAAACCAAATTACTCTTCCAGCCACTAAACGACAAAGGCGGATGAGTAAACCAAATTACTCTTCCGGCCACTAAACGACAAAGGCGGATGAGAGAAAATGAAGAGATCCACCGCTCACTAAACGACAAGGCGGATGAGCTAACACGATGAAGTCCTACGCTCGCTAAACGACAAGGCGGATGACTTCAACGAAATCCTCTTCCGGTCACTAAACGACAAAGGCGGAAGACGTCTAAGATTTAATCATCCGATGCCGGTTCAAGCGTTTAAAGCTTCATCATCCGATGCCGGTTCAAGCGTTTAAAGCTTCATCATCCGATGCCGGTTCAATACTAACTCAGCTTTGTCTTCCGCCAGAATTCAAATTAGCCGCGCAGCTACAGTGACGTCGTTTTCAGCCATAACTCCAGAACATTAATGGCGACGAAGATTTGCAACTACAAACGGCAACGGTTACCTGAACTTGTACGAAAGCTGCTCCAACGGTAACTAAACTTCTATTATTGGATAAGGAGCATTGAAGCCAAGCCGATTTGAAGACAGAGTATTTAAGTCGAGCTTAGAGCACGAAGGAACAACTTTTTGCAAATTTGAATACTGAGCCCTAAGCTGCGAAAGTGATAATACTCTGTATTTTCTCTACATCTCTCAATCCTAACTTGAGATTCAATTACTGTGAGAGTGTAGTCTGTACTTAAATTTACAAACTCAAATCATTTGTAAAGGCAGTGGATTGACGCCCGTGAAGTTCAATCCAGATCTGTAAAGGCAGTTGATCGGAGCCCGGAATCCCGATCTGTGTATTATCGTGAGGAGAAGAGTAAGGATCTTCAAGGGGTGAGCCTTGGAGCGTGGACGTAGGCAGTTTGGCCGAACCACGTAAAAATACTGGTGTCGAATTTCTCTCTCTCTCTCTCTTTACATTATTTGATTATTTGTGTTAAATGCATAAGTTTAATCAAGGGAGAAATTAGGTTAACTCGTAATTAAAATTAAAAAGTCTAATTCACCCCCCTCTTAGACAATTCCGATCCTACATAAATAACCCGTTAAATTTCATAAATTGACTCTCCAATCATTCCTTTCTAAATTTAAATAATTTTAAGATCCATAACTTAATTAAATCTAAAGCAGTACACATTAAGGAAAAATTCTCGGGTGTTACAGCTTTCTTCGTGTGCCCTACTCTAGAAAGAGAGGGAAGAAGAGCAGAACTATGGCTATTCGAGCAACCGTGGGCTTAAAAGCTGAAAGGAGATAGAACTCTTTCTCGGTTCTTGACCAAACTGAGCTTACCGTTCACCAATCTTCATGGCTGAATTCTGCAGACAAAATTAAGTTATTCTCATATCATCAATAACCATTACAAGCACCAATAACCATGTATTTATAGACCTAGGTTGGCTGGTTGCTTGGGTTGGGCTTGGGTTGTAAAAAAAGGGCCATTATGCTTGGCCAATGTTGGGATTCTCTCCAATCTTCGGCCCATGTGTGGTTTCTCTCCATTTCCTTTGCTTCAACCAACTTCCAACCACCATCTAACTTAAGATACATATAATCCTAATGCCTAAGGATGCACGCGACTATAAAACATGACATGAAGGCCAATGTTTGCCAATAAAATACAAGGCCAAATGTTTGACAAAACAACAAGAAAAAAAGTAAGTGTTTGGTTACAATTTAATTCCAAGGGAGACAAATCCCTTCTTCAAGTGCTTCCCTCTTTAGTAGCATGTGCAAGGACTGATCCATGTTCTTAGTGCTTGACTTCCAATCCAAGTCCTTGAAGAGGTCTTCGAAGCCATCAATACCTGCAAAAGAATTGAGCTTATTTGTAGCGTCCCTCATACTGTTCCTAATTTCCCGTACGAAATTTTTCTTTTTTTTTTTTATACTTAGCGTTTAAGTGGAAAACAATTTAATAAAACGTTTAAAACAATTACAAAACAATTATTTAAACCAACATTAAAATCAACTTAATAACTAACAGAACACTCAGTCAAGGAGGGAGGGGCAAGAGAGTCAAAACAGAAAAAGACAAGAGGGCCAATCGATCGGCCTTTCAATGGGCGATCGATCTCCCTCTAATGGCCGCTCATTTTCTCCCTTCTTTCTTCCAACTTTTACACACTCCAATCACACCCAAACAAATTCACACTTTACACTTCGCACATCTTTCCCTTCATTAACTTACTTTTAAGCATATCTCGTAACAATACTTCAACTCCCCTACAGTCCTCACTCCACTAAATCACCCAAAAACCTACTGAAAACACATTTAAAACATAACTCGAATTCATAAAAACGAACTGCATGGTTCGGTTTAAAAACTAAACAATTCCTCCTGTTTTAAAGAAAATACCAAGCAGTTCCATATCATTCAAATAACTAATTTAACAAAACGCCTTATAAAACAGTTAGCCAACACATCTGTACATCAATCTATCAGCTAACCAGAACCAAACATCCTAATATGTTCAACTATACAGTTTCATCTAACTAACCCATCATTAACCCAAAACTTCTCAATACCTTTACTTACATCCCCACGGGTCAAAATGCGCACCGACTGCTCAGCACACTCCCACGGGCCATCTTTCTTCAACTGGTCATTCCTTGGGTGGAGGATCTCGTAGTCACCTGTATCGGGATCACCTACACCATACAAACACCTATGAGATAAAAATCTCAGCAAGTTTTAGTAAATGTACGTGCATGCTATGCATATGAGTTCAGAAATTATGCAGTATTTTCTTTATCTTTACTCTGTGGGTGTCACCGAGATCTCAGCCTCCTAACCGGAGAGAGCACATCCAGCGGTCGGACTACTCTTTCCAGCTAGACCGGGGGGGGGGGGGGTACACGCTTACAACACGTACAGCCGTGCCTGAGCCCATCTCGCATGACCTGTAACTGTATAACTGTATGAGTATGCAATAGATGTGGTATTGTGACAAACCCGTAATCGGTCTCCACAATAGGTCGTGCCCCTCTCCAGGCCACATCGCCATTTTCTTTAAAACATCATGCGGAAATTCATTTTCTATGTTCTTTTAAAACACGTGATGCGTGAACAGTTCAATATGACAGAAAGTAAACATACATGCGGAGCATACCATCAAAACACAACATCAACCTATAAAACGATCGAACCCTAACTACCCAACCAAAGCGATTAAATAAACACGTCACCAAAACTCCTAGACGACCTCGACGTACGGTGTAGGCCAATCGGCCAGAGAAGATCACGAGAACTTACCTATCGTCCGTAGTTCACTGGTTTTGACACATCTCGTCGCCTATGGCTCGGCCTATGACAAACATTCAAGATTCATTAAAATCACGCTTACATTCACCAATTTACTTTCAAACTACTATTTCTAGCCTAATCCAACAAAAACTTAACTAAACGGCCACTAATTTGGGTTCGGTAAAAACCGACCCGAAACTTCGAACACGCGTAACTTTTGCGTCGGTTATCAAAATCGAACGATTCCAGTGGCCACGTACGCATCTAATAACCTAATTTAATCTGCCAAAAGGAAATTTAAAACAAACGACCCTAGCTAGGTCAAAATTGACAAAACCCGAACTGCCCTAAGTTGGAAATTTCCCCCTTTCCAATTTTCCATCAATTTTCCCTCATTTCCTCACCAATCAACCACAAATACCCTCAATTAGCATAACCTAACATGAAAATTAGTGCTACACACAAAAACTCGAAGTTCCAACAAAAATGGCCCTCGGTTTTCAGCTCCTCCCGAGCTGCACACCGCTCAACAGTGCTTGCCGGCACTGAGCTCGGAAATTTGACGCCGAGAGCGGCCAAAAATAGCCGGTGATCGGAGCTCTAGCAGCTCGGCAACCCACGGCACAGATTGAACGCAAAATAGGGTAAGGCTCGAAGCTTACCGGTCAGCTTTTTGGTCGAAAAAAAGTCGGAGATGTCAGCCCTCAGCTCGTCGTCGTCGTCTGACCGGAAAAACGCCGAAGTCGCCGGTGATTACACGGCCGATTGTCGCCGTGCTTCCCTCCCCGACTCTGCCCTGTTTTTCGCCCGCGGGGAACAACTGAATGGCTTCGAGCCATTCAGTTGTTTTAAAAGAAAATATAATTTTCTTTTAAAACAAAAATAAATAAAATAATAATAATATAATAACAATAATAATAACATTAATAAAACTAACATTACCATTTTGCCCTTCCAACTATTCCATTAAATCTCGTTCTTCGACCGTTAAATTTTCGTAAATTGACCCTCACCTCACCCTCGGCCTTACTCCTCCACCGAAACTCCTGAGAAACAATTAATTAACCCAATAAATAACATAACTTAAATTAATTAAATCTAAAACAATACACATCGAGGAAAATTCTCGGGTGTTACAATCCACCCACCTAAATTAAAATTTTGTCCTCAAAATTTGACTTAACTTGCAGTTCTTGTCATTACTGTTTCATGTCTTGCGGCCTTATACTACGATTTACAATCGCTCCGTTCTTTTCAAGTCACCTTCCTCCATCTCTCCAAAATTCTAAACTCCCCACACAAGGGCTTCGATTCTAGCCCATGCTTAGGGTCAATCTCTATGGTTCTAAACCAGAATCCCTAAAACCAAATGTCGCATCGCTAACCTCCTAACCACGTCTACTGCGTTTGATTTGATTAACCAAGTCTTTGGTTGTGCACCACGTACTAGTAATCCTCACGTCTCAAATTTTAATAACCCACTGCATTAATACGCACGTAGATAATTTACACACACGTTAGTTTCCACTTAATCGTCCATAAGTTAAACTTCCTTACTCTTCTGACTTGTCCTTATGTTAAGGCTTCCCCGATCTAAGCCTAATTCAAGTCCTCAATTTCTTAATGAAGCAACCTAAAAAAAAATCTTCTTCCATCGAAGTTTCTTTCAGCTATTACTTTAGATTGCATCTATGTCCAAGTTTCCTAACATCAGTTAGATCGAATATCATCTAAAAATCCCTTCCAACTCTTGGGCTGCAATCCAAACTTAAACATAGTTTCATCAACTCTGTCTCCAGTCGGGATGCACACCAACTCAATTTCTATATTAACTTCGTAACCGTATTCTTTACTTTTAGTTGGCCTACACGTGTCCTCGCTTACGTATCGAGTCTTACAAAATTTCCTGAATTCCCATTTGAGCGATCTCTAACTGGGTACTCAACGCCTGACGACTCGCGCACGTGTTGGTCAAAGTCCTATGGCGGAACCACGAGGTGGAAGAGGCTACTTGGGAGCGACAGCAGGATATGATGACTAAATATCCTGAGTTGTTTGTATGATTTAATTTTGTGGACAAAATTCTAAATAAGGTAGATGGAATGTAATACCCGGCTTTACGGGATATTAATATTATATTATATGATGGTATTTTTGTAAATATGTCAAATCAAACCCGTTTTACGAAGAGAAAGCGTCATTAGAATCCTAATGATTAATAGGAATTTTAAGAAATTTACGAGAATTTTCGGAGTAATAACGCTATATTTCGAGTAACTAAGTTTCTCGTAATATAAAGGACGTTTTAGTAAAAATAGTAAACGAGGTCCGTTTTGCGAACGGACAGTTTTAACAGAACCCGAATGATAAGTTGGAGCTATGAGTAAAGTAAGAAAATTTGGAGAAAACGAATAGTGGATTAAATAACGAAACAAATGACGAAACTAATAGAAAATCAAAGGAAGGGCAAAATGGTAATTTGCAAAGTCAAAATTTGAATTAAAATCATTTGTTTTTCTTCTTCTCCACGCCATTTCTTCTCTTTCTGCGCGTTCTCCTTTCCCTTTGGCGATCAACGGCGATCGCTCCTCTCCGACGTCCGTCTGTCCTCCGTTCGCCTTCCGTCCTTTACGTTTTCTCCTCCTCTCGCAACCCTAGGTATGATTCTATGCTTTTGAAGCATTATAGTTCGGTTTTCACAAAGCGTAACGGTTAGGGTTTTGTTTAGGTTTTGTAAAAACGCGGTTTAGGGTTCGAAATCGATAGCTCTACCATATTTGTGAAAATAATGAACGTATTGAGCGTTATTGGGTAAAGTTAATCGATTTAGGACGAATGTTAGAGATTTAACAATTTCTGAGTTTTGGGGGAAAACTCGTTAATAGTGATTTCGAGGTAATGAGCGTTATTTGATGGATGAAAACGCCTCATTGAGCTAAGTTAGAATTTTATGAGAATTTTCTTAGTTAAGGTTTCGTTAAATTTGGACGTTTATTGGCTGAAGCTAGTTTTAATGGCGAATGTTGTATTTTGCCTCAGACAAACAACGCTCGTGGACGGAGCTTGAGCTGCAGCGGACACGAGGTAAGTTCTCGTGACTTACTCTGGCCGATTGGCTTACACCGTACTTCGATGTCGCATCGAGAATCTTAGTGGATTGTTTGTTTTAAACTGCTTTGGTTGGGTAGTTAGGTTAGTCGTTTATTAGGTTATGTTTTTATTCGTCTTGATGGTATGCATGTTGGTTGTTTATTTTATATCTATAACTGTTCATGCATCACGTATTTCAACTAAGCATGACAATAAATTTTCGCACGATGTTTTCAGAAAACCGATGTGGTCCAGAAAGTGGGGGCTATTGATCTATTGTGTGGACCGATTTAAGGGTCTGACCAATACCACATCTCATGTAATGTAATAAAATACGTAATCTGTTATCTGGTTACGCGAGGTGGGGCTCAGGCACGGCTGTACGTGTTGTAAGCGTGTACCCCCCTCCTCTAGCTGGAAAGAGTAGTCCGACCGCTGGATGAGCTTTCTCCAGTTAGGCGGATGAGATCTTGGTGATATTCTGTCTACCACGATCTGTATGTTATGCATGATTTCTGAACTTCATATGCACTGCACGCATCTGCATTTACGTAGAATTTACTGAGACTTTAGCTCATAGTGTGTCTGTATGGTGTAGATGACATAGAAGCAGGTGAGGACGATGTTCCTCCGCTCGATGTACAGGGTGGTTGAAGAAGAACGATCGCGGTGGTGTGCATGAGTAGTCGTCGCGTATGTTGACCCGTGGGGATAACGATTAGGTATTTTGAGGGTTTTTGGGCGCTGGGTTTATTATGAATTATTGTATAGTTAGAAACATTTTAGGATGTTTGGTTCTGTATAGTGGATAGGTTACGTTTTGAGTTTTAAAACGTTTTGAAAATGTATTTTGTAAATGTTTGATATTAGGGGAATCGTTCAGTTTTTAAATCGAACCACGCGGTTTGTTTTTACGAAGTCTGGTTATATTTTAAATACGTTTTGAGTCGTTATTTAGGGTGATTCGGTGAATGTGAAAAAGATGAGGATATGAGTGAGTTTATATTTGATGTTATTGTGTTGGTTAGGGTTATGTATAAGTTGTAATTGTGTAGTTGGCGCTGGAGAAAAAAAGAAAGAAAGAAAGAGGCAAGGAATGGAACGAAAGAGGGAGGGAGGCAGTGAGTGTGGCGATTGATCCCCTGAGGATGGGATCAATCGCCCCTCTTGGATCACCACTCCCTGGAATTCCAGGGAGTGTGGCGACCAATCGCCACAAACTGTGGCGATTGATCGCCACTGGCGTTTTGGCAACAGGCGATTGTTCGCCTGTTGTGATCGCCCCTGTTTATTGGGATGAAAATCCCTTTTTGTCCCTCGGCCGATGCTTAATTGTTTTTTTAAATGTTTTAATTTGTTTTACATATTTGTTTTAATTGTTTTAGTATTTGTTTTAAACGAATTACTAAACGAACTCTGATTCCGATTTAATAACCGCTTAAGGTTAGGTCTAAAGTTTATAATGATAAGGATAAAAAAAAAATTGGGTACAATATTAGGGTCGTCACATTATTAATGAATAGGTTTGATAAAACTTGTGCCTTGATTTATGATCAAGTGACGGCCCTCTAGGGCACATCATCCTTCCCAGGTGAATGAGAATTTGACCTCAAATCCTTTAATTGGGTCTCCTCGATGTTATCATCGTCACCTTTGTAAGGAGAGAGATCTTGGACATTAAAGGTGGTTGAAATTCCATAGTCTCCAGGTAGCTCAAACTTATAAACGTTATTATTGATCCTTTCCAACACCTTGAATGGTCCTTCAGCTCTAGGCATTAATTTGGATCTCCTCTTGGCGGGAAACCTTTATTTTCTCAAGTGTAACCAAACTAAGTCTCCTTCATTAAAGATAACTTCGCGGCGTCCTTTATTGGCTTGTTTGGCGACCCTTTCATTGGTCTTTTTGATGGCTTTGTCTGCAGTCTCGTGTAATTTTTTAACGCGTTCAGCCTAATCCGCTTTTGATGGATTAGCTAAGTCTTTTAAGGGTAAGGGAACAAGGCCTAGCGGTGTATATAGATTAAACCCATAAGCAACCTCAAAAGGCAATTGCTAGTAGTAGAATGAAGGGTGCGGTTGTAGGCAAACTCCAAGCCTGGAAGTACTATATCCCAGTTATATAGTTTCTTACCTACAACACTGCGTAAGAGGGTACCCAGGGTCCTGTTGACAACTTTCGTTTGACCATCGGTTTAGGGATGAAAGGAGGTGCTGAAGAAAAATCTAGTCCCCAACATTTTCCACAAAATGGTTCAAAAGGCATTCAAAAATTTAGTGTCCTTATCCGACACTATTGAATGCGGAATACCATGCAGGCGAACGAATTCTTTAAAGTATAGGTCCGCTATTAAGGTAGAATCATCAGTCTTGGCACAAGGGATAAAATGTGCCATATTGGAGAATCGATCTACGACCACCATTATAGAGTCTTTTCTCCGTGCAATTCGTGATAATCCTAAAACAAAGTCCATACTAACCTCCACCCAAGGGTGTGATGGGATGGGTAAAGACATGTATAAAACTTGAGGAAGAACCTTACTCTTAGCCTTCTTGCAAATCACGCACGTCGCCACCATGCGGTGCACATCCTTCATTATGTGGGGCCAATAGCAGTGTTCCTTAAGCGTGTCTAAGGTCTTTTTCTCTCCAAAGTGACTTGGTAGGCCTCCACAATGAGCTTCTTTTATAAGTATTCATCTTAAACTTCCTTGGGGAATGCACAACTTTCCCGCTTTGACTAAATAGCCAGCCATGAAGTGATATTCTCCTACGGCCTTGTCCATGCACTGAGTGTAATATGATCTAAAATCAGGGTCGGTTTCATAGTTTTCATTAATCTATTTAAAACCAAAGAACATAGTCTCTAACTCCGTAAGTAGAATGTGTTTTCTAGAGAGTGCATCGGCTACAACATTATTCTCCCCTTTTACATACTTAAGGGTGTATGGAAACCTTTCTAAAAATTCCACCCATTTGGCGTGTCTTTTGTTTAATTTATGCTGACTTTTGATGTGTCTCAAGGCTTGATGGTCAGTATTGATAACAAAATCTCTTGGTAAGAGGTAATGTTGCCAGTGCTCCAATGCTCGTATAACAGCATAAAATTCTTTATCGTAAGTGGAGTAATTGAGCGAGGCTCCTTTCAACTTTTCACTAAAGAATGCAATGAGTTTCCCCTCTTGCATGAGTACGGCTCCTATGCTTACTCCAGAAGCGTCACTCTTAATTTCGAATACTTTACTAAAATCTAGGAGTGCAAGTACTGGTGAGTGGCATAATTTGTCCTTAATTAGCTCAAAACTCTTTTGGCAGGCTGGTCTAGGTAAACTCTTGGTTTTTCTTTGTGTAATCCGTAAATAGTGAGACTATTGAGCTAAAGTCTTTGATAAACCGCCTATAAAAAGAGTCTAGTCCATGGAAGCTACGTACTTCAGTTATAGAATTAGGTGTATGCCAATTCTTAATGGCCTTGATCTTGTCAACGTCGGCTTCCATTCCATTATTGGAAATAACAAACCCTAGAAAGTAAACTTTGTCTTACGCGAATGAACATTTGCTTAAACTTCCGTACAACTGAGCTTTTTGTAGGGTTTAGAAAAGTATACTGAGATGGTTGAGGTATTGTGGGAGGTCTAGACTATACACCAGTATGTCGTCAAAATAGACAACTATAAACTTTCCTAAGAAATCCTTAAGCCGTGGTGCATAAGTCTCATGAATGTACTCGGGGCGTTTGATAATCCAAAGGGCATTACCATCCATTCAAATAAACCATATTTTGTCTTGAAGGCGGTCTTCCATTCGTCACCTTCCTTCATCCTAATTTGATGGTAGTCACTTTTAAGATCTATTTTAGAGAAAATAGTGGCTCCATTGAGTTCATCAAACATATCCTCGAGCCTAGGAATGAGAAATCTATATTTGACTGTGATTTGGTTCATAGCTCGACTGTCGACACACATCCTCATGGTGCCGTCTTTCTTAGATACTAATAAGGTGGATACTGCACAAGGGCTCATAGACTCTCTTATGTAACCCTTGTCCAATAGTTCTTGTACTTGGTCCTGCAGCTTCTTAGTTTCCTAGGGATTCATTCGATAAGCTGGTCGATTAGGCAGCGCGGCTCCGGGTTGAAGATCTATTTGGTGTTCAATACCGCGTAGGGGGGGGGGGGGTAAACCTTGAGGTAAGTCATCCAGAAATACATCTTGGAACTGATTGAGTAAAGTCTTAACAGTTTCAGGGATAACTCTTAGCTCCATAACTCTATCTCAAAATAGTATCAAAATCAAGGGATCTCCTCTACGTATAGATGCTTCCGTTGCCTTCTTAGTCATGAATAGGTTAGCCTTATCCTTGGCTTCTTTTCTTGCAGCGTCATCTTTAGAAATTTGCTCAGGGGTCATGGGAGCAAACTTAAAAGTCTTTCCTTCAAATTTAAGGGAATAATAGTTAGAGTAATCATTGTGGTTAACTCTACGATCAAATTGCCAGGGTCGGCCTAAAAGTAAGTGGCTGATGCTCAAAGGTACAACATCACAAAGGACCGTGTCCTTATACTTCCATAAGGAGAATTCTACTTTCACTTGCTTGGTAACCTTGACATCGTCTCTATCATCCAGCCATCGTAACTTGTAAGGGTGGGGGTGAGCACTAGTCTCCATTCCTAATTTGGTCACTTAGTGCGATGACCCGGATGTGTAAGAATATGTACGATGGCTGCACGAACCGGAACCCGGATGACGGTACGTCCGCGCGGGCAAACCGAAAGGTGACAGGTCGTAAAAAGGGGGTCATCACAATCCCACATCGCTTGGGGAAGTATGTGGAAATGAAACATATGTAAAGAGACCATCTCAAGATAGTAAGACGCGTTTTGGAGTACAATTGGCAACGGATCTCATAAGAACTCCGAAGTTAAAAGTGCTTCAGTGAGAGCAATACCAGATTGAGTAACCGACTGGGAAGTCCTCGCCAAACAAAGCCGTGAGGGGAGGATATTGGGTTGCGGCCCAATCCCCAGAGCGGACAATATCTTACTAGGAAAAGAGGTCGTTACAATGGTATCAGAGCCTGTACCCAACCAAAAATGTGACTAACGAGGACGTTGGGCCCCCAAGGGGGGAGGGGTGATTGTGATGACCCGGATGTGTAAGTATGTGTACGATGGCTGCACGAACCGGAACCCGGATGGCTGTACGTCCGCGCAGGCGAACCAGAAGGTGACAGATCGTAAAAAGGGGGTCGTCACAATCCCACATCGCTTGAGGAAGTATGTGGAAATGAAACATATGTAAAGAGACCCTCCCAAGATAGTAAGACGCATTTTGGAGCACAATTGGCAAAGGATCCCATAAGAACTCCGAAGTTAAAAGTGCTTCGGTGAGAATAGTACCAGGTTGGGTGACTGACTGGGAAGTCCTTGCCAAACAAAGCCGTGAGTGGAGGATATTGGGCTACGGCCCAATCCCCAGAGCGGACAATATCTTGCTGGGAAAATGGGTCGTTACACTTAGTTCTTGGAGGCTACATTTGCACAACTACCTCCGTCAATAATAAGGAAGTATAACTTATCCTTGATGAGACATCTACTATGGAAGATGTTCTCTCGCTGACAGTCTTCTCCAGAGCTCTTAGTCACGAGGACACATCTTCTTACCATAAGTAGGGGTCCTTCGGGTGCGTGAACAATCTCTTCTTAGGAATCACTCTCCTCCTCATCTTCTTCCACCACTTCTTGTTCGTCCTCGCGTATAAACTCTCTAGTGTCCTCTTGGAGGATCATCACTCGTCTATTGGGGCATTGAGCCATGAAATGACCCACGCCATGACATTTATAGCACTTCATCTGTCGCGATCTAGGGGGATTGACACTATCTACTAGAGTTTTACTACTTGATTTTTTGGGTGACCAATTGCGTGTGAAAGGTTTTTTTCCTTCAGCATGAGTGAAAGTCTTGCTTGGTTCAAATAGCTTTGGTGTAACCTTTGGGGTAGTCGGTAGATGTCGATGGAAGACGAAGACGGGGCTGTCCATGTCCGCTGTCGAGGCGTTGGAGAGGGCCCTGAGCTGGTGGGTGCCGGAGAGGGCACCGACCTGGGCATCGGAGTTGGGCTTAACCGAGCCATCAGAGAGTTAGAGACTTCCAATTGTCGGGCGTCGAAGAGGGCTCAGGGCCCTGAGCTGGGCTTGACGAGCCAGCTCGCGAGCAGGCTCGCGAGTAGGCTCGAGCCCGGATGGCCGAGCTCGGCTTGGCCCGTCTGTGTGACCCGGGCCAAACCCACGCGGGCTAGCGAGCCAGCTCGCCCGTTTAACATCTCTAAGTACATACATATGTAAAAAAATAGAGAATTAAAACCAGCCCCATATTTAGCTTTTAAAATCAAACATGTTTTCAAAATTCAAATAGAATATAACAGTGTCAATTGACTTGGAGGCTCATCTATATTTGCTCGTACATTTAGACCACCCGTGCCAGAAAGCGATGTCAGCTGCTCAAGAGGTAATTAAATTTATCAGGTAACGGAGAATGATTGTGAGGCTGTGGTTGAAACTTGAAAGCAACTATTCAGTGTTGTTTCTGGAAAGATTGTCATTGAATAGAAAGACAAGAAAGAAGGTTGTAACGTAAATACGATGGCACAATGAAAATGAAAATGAAATTGAAACTTAGTAAAAGAAAATGTAAAAAAAGAAAGATTCTCACATGTGATTGAGTTGATATGATGACAATATGAAAGTAGAATAAGCAAGGTGTAATTAACAAATTTTGAAACTCTTCCGTATATAGACAGAGACAAAGACCATTGTGCAGACATTAAATTGAATCAAGAAAAAAACTATGATTTATTAAGTAAAGCAGACTCCCTAACATGAGAGAGACCAAGAACTGCTTGATCAGACATGATAGAGAGGAAAAAGAAATACCCCTTGGTGTAGACTCAAGTGTATGGAGATGTCACTTATCTCCATGCATATCATTTGTTTTTTTTTTTTCTATATAAAGGTGGACATTTCTCTTCATTTTGTACAAGCTCCCAACAAGCTTTTGTGGGAGAAAATGTGAAGACTGAGAGAGACATTATGTGAGAGGATAAAAAGTGAGATTTTTGAGGAAAATGTTGATCGAGATAGGAGGAAGGAAATAGAGGAAATTAGAGAAAGTATTCAAATGAGAATTTCAAGGTTGAGTTCATAATGGTGTCGGCGTCCTAGAACTCGATCGACAGATTTTAGTGGAGTAAATTTGAGGTAATTTCTAAAACCTTCTCCATATAGTGAGTTAAGGTTTAGCTTTTAATTTTTGGAATATATAAGAGATTGAGTTTTGGTCTATTCTTTATGTTAGCATAATATGGACTTTTGATTTATGAGTTGGCACATAAATGAATTGTTGACAATTACAATATCATTACGATGGTACTGGTACAGGCTTATAAAGTTATTAGATAGTATGTATTAAAATTTAGAAACTTAGTCATGATGTTAAATTATAATCGTTGATTTTTGAGGTTGTTTCAAAATAAGCGCAGGATGGATCATATCTCGCCATAGGATAGTTGAGGGTTACGTTCTCAGGTGAGAGCCCCTAAACCTGATCAGGGATCAGGTCGTCCAACCAGTGCTAGTTTAAAGTTTTATTCTGCTCAACTCTGTCTGGTGACTAGGAAAATTGAGATTTGATTGTAAAGTTGTGTTTTGTTATTAAATTGTAATGTGCTATTACAGTTTTCAATAAGTGATGATTTTTATTGAAAAAGCAGTAGTGACAGTATTTTACCATATATGATAAGTTTTTTTATAAAGTGCCCCACTCGAGCTTTAGGGAACTTGTTTTCGAGAAATAATAAAAAAAAAAATTCATTTTACATACTGAGTTTAGTTAATTCACTCTAATTGACTACCTATTTTTCATGTGGTAATTCAAGTGATGTTGGGCGAAGTAAAAAGAATTGATTACTTGTGACTTTATTACCGGGGAGTTTTCATTCGATGGATGAGCAACATTTTATTTTATTTAGTAAAATTTTTGTATTATAACAAGTTACAATACTTACTCTATTATTTATTAGTCATTAATGTAAATATGACGTCACAATTGATTCATTAAGACTTTCACTGCAGACCTTTCGATTACCTTAAATTAGGTGATCAAACTCATTTCAAAAGTCGTTTTCTAGTATTTATGTCTCATTGCCTTCCCAGTTCATGACAATTACTTAAGCTGCCCAAGCATATCGTGAAATTATTTCATGAACCAAGAATTAAAATAAAATTGAGATTTTTGTGCTCGTCTTATTTTTCTGTGCAGCATAATCAACATGAACATTATATGTAGTGGGAGCTAATCGTTTTGCCCGACAATGAAATTGAGCCAAACTAGCCCGATAGAAAGACTAGCCGAGTTGAGCTCAGCACTGGAATGAGTTATTGTTTTGAGTATTTTTACTAACTTCACCTGGTTAGCTGAAGGTTCCTGGTGGACTTAGAAGCTGCCATTATACTCACTGCTTACACCTGATCATCTTTCAATTTGACCTTCCTATTTCTCCATCGAGTTTGTTCGGAGTTCTTCTGATGTAGTCAAATATTATAGCTTTATATTTTATCTTTATTTTGATTAGACTGCTAATTTATTATTCTTAATTTTTATAATCCACATTTCCCAATGAATTTGAGCCAAAAATTAGTGGTATTCAATTCAAAGACTCAAATGAATATTATTGTTTGTTAATCATTGTTCTGGACTTTCATTTTTCAACTCCTACAAAACGTTGTCTTCTAGAAGAGGCTTTCTTTGTGTTAGGACGTGATAGAGATACAATTTATTTAAAATTAAATCCAAGAGTGTACCTCGTAAAAAATAAAATCAAATTAAGACTTCAATGCTTTGACAACTAGACTGCAATTTGTGAAGTGCCTTCGTGGGGTCGGTGCGGGGAGCTTATCCTTTGCTGTAGTCAAATACGTAATAATAATAATAATATTTATTCTTATGTTTACATTTATTTTCAGAGTTGATCATATGATATCAACTTTATTGAGAAAATAATTAAATAGATATAAAACCCATAATTATAAATTAAATTATTATAAAATATATAATATCGAATTGGTTGACTTCTACAAAAATATACTAAATACAACACATTATGAAAGTGGAAGAGGTGGATCAAAAAATTTAATCAAGAAATACAAGTCGGCAAATTAGAGTTAGCAAAATATTAAGTTTGTATGCTTCAAATTTGTACATATTTTAAAAGTTGTGTTCGTTTTCATATCCTTATATTATCATTATTCAAAATCTTGATCTCCTTAATTTAGAATAACATTGAATTCTCAAACTTTGCTAAAAGTATTTACAATTATTGGTTTTTGTTTGTTGCTTTCTCCCTAGTTGCCTAGGTCAATGGGGAGATTTTTGCACTGTTTGACCCTGCTTTATATAACTGCACTACTTGTTAGACTTAATAATTTATTTAAATATTTTTATCTGAATCATTTATCAATCTTGTTATCTCTTAAACAATTGTGAGATAATTATTAGTGCAAATAATGTTACAACGTGTTTGAATGCATAATATATGTGACAGTCCACTATGTGAAAGTAAACTTATACTATTAGGGTGTACAATCTCACGTTGTTTGAAAGAGTAAAAAAATATATAGTTTACTAGTAAAGTTCTTCTCCTTGTCTATTACAACACGTTTTGAGATAACTCTATTACCAAATTCGTAGAGATTTCGACCTAAAAAAGATAATATTGTATTAGGAGCACCGGAAACATGTAATACCTTATTTTTACTCAAAAGTAAGAAGGCATTACCATAAAAACTAACTAAAACAATTCCAACAATTTGGATCATGTAATTTTTATCAAAATCACTGAAAATAATAATTAATTATAATAATTGAAAGGTCAGATTTTCAATAAAAATAAAGAAAGACAGTTTGGGGTCCACATGCTCTATTTAAAGCCTTCCAACTGCCTTGCGCCATTTTCACCTTCGTCTTCATCTTCCTCTTCGCCGTCTCATTTCCCCAACTTTTGTATTTCCCTCTTTCATACGCAAAGTTCTGTCATTTACGTTTCCTCCATTGAAATTCTGCGTCCGGGTTGCTCTAATAGAGCTCTTCGAGTGTATCCGCGTTTACCCAATTCTTAAATTTGGTACGCTTTAGCTCCGAGTTGAATGAGTTTACGGGCTTTAGATCTGTTCCTGTTTCTGTTTTTTTTTTGGTGTTTCTCTGGAGTTCCTCCTTCCCTCCTATTTCTATTCGTCGCTATTCTCTTGTTGATTCTTAACCCATATCTTCTTCTTTTTTTTTTTGCCCCCATTTTCTCGATTTGTTTGTATCTGTTAGATATTTTTTTTGTACAGTCGATGATATAGGTTTCTTCTGAAAAATTAATGTTTCTGTATGTTTCTAATTGATGTTCTCATTACTCCTACTATCTGTACTAGGTATTTCTTGATGTCTCTTAGAATCCGGTGAAGCATTCTAATCTTTACTTCCTTCTTTTTTAATACATTTGTTTGATTGGAATATGAATCCTAGTGGTTGTTGATATAATGATATGATTCTTGCTTCAATATTTATGGAACTAGTTGATCCTTCTAATATCTGAGCTGATTTAATTACTTAGCTGCTTAGAGAAATCGAATCAGCAGTTTTCAAATCATAGGGTTTGAGTTATTGATGTAGTTTGAGTGATGTCGGATGAGTTTTTCAACTCTTATAAGGTTGTCTTCCTTTCTATAAGGTCTACTTCCTGGAAACTGGTTCAAACTTTCATCGACGTTTGATTCCCAATTAATTTATGTGAAGTCCATTGATAGTTAAAACGTTGCACATAAACTATTGTTTTTTGAAATCCACTAAATTAAATTAGCTTATGTTTATCCACTCAGGGATAAAGTCAAAAACACTCCTCCCAAAATCAATCTCTCTGAATTGGATCAGCATCATTTTTTTTGTTTTTCTGCTGCAGTTGACTATTTCTTTCTTTTCTTAAAAAGAAAATTCTAATTTGATCTTTCTGTGTTTCTCAGTTCTTGTTTGCTGAAAAAGGAAATGGCCTTAGATCAGTTCTTTGATGAGGCTACGATGAGAAACTCCTCGTTCGGAGAAGAAAACTCCGCGCTTGGTCAGTCGAAATCGATCTCTAACTCGATGACAGATTCCTCAGGTGGGTTCGACTGCAACATATGTCTTGACAGTGTGCAAGATCCAGTGGTAACTCTCTGTGGCCATCTCTTCTGCTGGCCTTGCATTTACAAATGGCTTCACTCACAAAATGCCTCTGCAGAAAACCCAACCAATCAACCACAACAATGCCCTGTCTGCAAGTCTCCAATTTCTCACACAGCTCTAGTCCCTCTCTATGGCAAAGGCCAAACTGAAAATCCCATCAAAGACGAACCGAAAAACCAAGGAATCCCCATTCCCCTTCGACCTTCGGGGCCCACTAACGGTGTTTTTCATTCAAGTTCTATCAATGGAAGTCATGATCGATACTACCATTCTCGAATGGGTGATTATGGAGCGTCGATTGTCGTACCGAGCAGCACGATGGCAATGACAAACATGTTTAATCTGAGCGTCGGAGTGTTTGGAGAAATGGTGTATGCAAGAGCATTTGGAAATACAATAACAAATCTTTATGTTTACCCAAATTCTTACAGTCTTTTGGGGAGCAGCAGTCCGAGAATACGAAGGCACATTATGAAAGCTGATGAGTCGCTCAATAGAATCTGTATCTTCTTCTTCTGCTGCTTAATTCTGTGTCTTCTTTTGTTCTGAACACTATCTCTTTGGATATTTGCCATTGTAAAAACAACTTTTTTCTGAAGTTTAGTGTAGAATATGGAGAATGCCCGGAGGCAGAGTGTTTTGAGATGTTATTATCAGTTTTTGTACTTACCTGTTACTGCTTACTATCAACAAACCTGGGGAATGTACTTACTAAATGTTGGGATTGGGCTGAGTTGGTGTCTATGGTGACAAGGGAGGATGGATGAAGTCAGTGGCAGCCATTAGATTTGGCAAAAGAGTTTAAAAGCATCGCCTGTGTAAAAGAATTTGGACCCAAATGGGCAATTATCTTTAAAGGTTGGTTAGTTTCAATTCAATGTAAAATAAAATTTGTGACTCCATGAATTAGGAACGGGCAGAACTCTGCAGTTCAAACAGGAATAGACATTTCTATCGTGGTTTGGTCCCACCCTTAAAGGAATCGTGCCCGGTTTTTGATGTAGTAGAATTGTCGGTCACGTTCCTAACTTCCTATCACGGTTTTGAGTATCAGAACTGATGAAAAAGGACCCATTTGTAGCGAATCGTGGGTTGAAAAATGCGATCTAAATTTAGTTTAGACTGTCCAAAATCCAAGAATACCTATAATTCGGCTTAAACCCGACCCATAATCAACAAAACTGGTCCAAAAGTAACTATAAACATATATATTTTGAAAATATCAACTTTTATTTTAATTTTCAAACTGAACCGTAAAATTCGATTGAGATTGGTTTGATTCCAGACCGAACTAAATGGAGAAAACAAAGAGATTGAGACACTTGAGTACAATGAAAATCACATTTGTGCATTGAGAACCAGAGCAATATGCTTCCGATGGTAAATCATCTTACTCAAATTGAACGCCAACTGGGGATAGATTAGAAGACTAACTATATTCTCTTATTTCATCGCGTCTAAACTCGTCTCTACTACCAGACCAAATCCGTCGTTTGTTTTGTTTTTCGGGGAATACGAGAATGTGCTTAAAAATAGAAGCTTCAATTTCGGAGAAATGAAAACCCAATAAACTTGCCAAAGAATCGTGCTGCATAAACCCGCCGATTACCTGCGCTTCTTAAATTTGGTAACTTTAGCATCATTGAAACCAACCATCCCCTAGGTTTCTGAATCTAGGGTTCCTTGCAAAATTGATTGCAATTTTTCTTTCGACTCTCCTTTGGAGTCATCTCTCTTTTTCTTTTGTTCCCTGAAAGCGAAAAATGGTCAGAATGGTAAGAAGCTGCATGCAATCAATTTTGAAACTGGTGAATTCAGGGATTGGGATGGTAGGGATCGCCATGATTTTGTACGGGGTGTGGCTGATGAGGGTTTGGCAGAGGGAGACGGGGGAATCGCCTTTTGGAGAATCCGATCACCCAGCTCCATGGTAATGCTTCCTTCTCCTTTCCATTTTCTGATGTCGATTGGTTTGTTGGGCATTTCATTTGACTGATCTATTGTTGATTTTTCGTAAGATTCAAGGATGAACAGACAAATTGACGTTTGATTTTATGAATTCTTCTTTATGAACGCTTAATCCAATCAAGTTCTCTGTCATTTTGTTCTCCTTTGTAGACAGAATTAAAAATGTTAGCTTTACCAGCGACAACTTATCAAATTTATTTGAGTGAGTGAGTAATGAAATGTCCTAGTTCTGAACCCTGAAACGAAGTCTCTGGTTTTGAATTTCAGGTTTATCTACGCATTTCTTTGCGTCGGGATTACTTTGTGCGCAATCACTATCTCGGGTCACATTGCAGCCGAGACTGCAAATAGTTGTTGCCTTTATTTGGTATCCTTTCTTGAACCGAATCACAAGCAAAACGCATGTTGTTTCATGTTTTGAAAGTGAGAATTTGTTTCTTTTTCTACATTTTATGTCTTTGAGAACATGTTGTGTGATAAGGATGTTCAGCTGTGGCCTTAACTGGACCTTAGTACATGCTGTTTGTGTTCTTGCTCCTCATGGTTGAGGCTGGAGTGATTGCTGATATATTTCTTAATCCCAACTGGGAGAAGGTAAACGTCATAGTTCATGCACACGTTATTGTTCCTAATCTAACCTCGTGTCCTCGTTTTGATATATTTAAACTCGGCCCCAGGACTTTCCATCCGATCCAACTAAGAGTTTTGATGATTTCAAGGACTTTATTCGATCAAATTTCGATATCTGTAAATGGATTTGCCTCTCCATTGTGACTATACAGGTGTCCTCTATCTTTTTGAACATGTGTTTTGAGCACCAAATATGAAATTTCTGGTTTGAATTCAGGGTCTGTCACTTTTATTGGCTATGATACTCAAAGCTCTCGGACCGCATCAATACTACGACAGTGATGACGAATACATGCCCGTAAGGGTTCCTCTTCTGAAGAACGCTGTTACTTCTTACTGTTGTTGGTGACCCTATTTATGGATCCAAAAGTGACTGTTGGAATTCGAGGATTAATGACAAGGTATAGATAGTGATTCTCTTTCATCAATGGTTGTCGAGATTTAGAAAGTTTGTTCGATTGATTTGTTGTTCATTTGGAATTAGTCGAAGCGGAGCCCCAGGAGTCCATGAACAGATCGAGTTGAGCGAACCGAAGATGTTGGATTCGTTTATACGATGTATAGCTAATCACTCTTGGAATGTTAATTCAATGTAATAAGATAATTATAGCGCTTTATTCATTCATTTTTATTTGAATGAAGATCTTCGTCTTTGCAACTAGGTTTATGGGTCTATGCAGCCTGTGTAAAACTTGCACATTATTTTATGATAAATATTAAAACTTGGAGGAATTCCGGGTCAATCCATCAAAGAATGCCCGACAAATGTGGGTCTATTGTTTTACGGGTTGAAAAAGCCCGGGTCAATCCATCTAGGTCATCCTCTCCAATCTCCAAGAATCTCGCTGTGCCTAAACGACGTCGTCTTTGGCTCTCCTCTCCCGTCACTTTCAACCGCAGTATCAAACAAGATTAACGGTAGATAAGATATTTTAACTGACGCAAATGCCCTTTTGCTCGCTAGCTAAACGGTCGCCACGCGGAATTAACGGCTAAACTGTCGGTGGCCCCGACCACAGTGGCAAGCCCGTAAATGCATGCCAAAACACAGGGGTGATAGCGTCATTATAAAATTATGCACGTACGCTTATATATCAGATTACTCCAACAGATAAACTGTCGGCAAGGAAACGTTACAGTTCTGAGTGGGATCTTTCCTTTTTCAGCTCTTCTTTTCTGGGATTCCAGCTCTCTAAAACTGATAGTCACCTGAGATAAGGGTGTCTCCGGCAACAGTTGCTTTAACTTCCGGCCGGCATAATAATGCCGCTCCCCTCCAGACATGGTTTTTGCTTCGAGCTATTTGGGTTTTGGTTTTGTTTAGTGGTGGTGATACTTAAATGCTCTGTTGCTTCAGCTCAGCTCCGACAAGCCGTCTCCGATCCGCATTGGCAATCTGCGACTGCCACCTGGTACGGCAGCCCTGACGGCGATGGCAGCAACGGTAAACCTCTTTCAAATTGGATCTTTATGTCGAGCACTTTACTTTGAGTTAATGATTTCTCTTCCTTTTTTTTTCAGGTGGAGCTTGTGGGTATGGTAAGTTTGGTGGACGTTAAGCCATTAAAGGCTAGAGTGGGAGCAGTAAGCCCTGTGTTGTTTAAAAATGGCGTAGGGTGTGGCGCATGCTACAAGGTCAGGTGCTTAGATAGAAGCATTTGCGCGAGACGAGCTGTTACTATAATTGTCACCGACGAGTGCCCCGGCGGCTACTGCGCCAATGGAAATACCCACTTCGATCTCAGCGGCGCAGCGTTTGGCCGTTTGGCCGTCGCAGGTGAAGATGGTGAGCTCAGGAACCGAGGCGAAATCTCTGTGATCTATCGACGGTATCAATGCCCCTCTCTCTGTATGCGCTTTTTTTAATTATTACACTTGTAATTTGACACTGGTTTGTCGCTGTCTTTCTGTAGGACTCCATGTAAATACCCTGGAAAGAACATCGCCTTTCATGTTAATGAAGGTTCAACTGAATATTGGCTTTCACTCTTGGTGGAGTTCGAGGATGGAGATGGAGATATTGGATCAATGCAAATAAAAGAAGTACGTTAATTAACAGATTGTCACCCGAAACTTAGAATCATAAACCAAACGTTGATAAACACTCAGTACAAATTTGTATTCTTAATTCTTGTTGTAGATATTTGAGAAAACTGCGGTATGATTTCATGTGCAACTAACTTTTTATTTTGCAAAAGGCCATAACTTGTCCACTCAACCCTCTGTCCAATCAAAAGGGAAAGCTTTTAGCCTTTTTTTCTACTGCGAATTAGTGAATATATCTCAAGTGGGTCACATATAGATTCTGAGCAACTTTGGGATATGGGTCGTTTCTTTCGTGCCAAAAAGAACATTTTTTGAAAACAGAAACGATTTTTCCATTTTGGGTTTGAGATCTAAGGATCTGATCATAGAAATTAGGTCAGTTCCTAACATTATCCAGGTTATGAAAAATTGCAGGCAGATTCATGTGAGTGGCTGGCAATGAAACATATATGGGGAGCCACGTGGTGCGTTGTCGGGGGGCCATTTAGAGGTCCTTTTTCAGTGAAATTAACAACGTTATTAACAGGAAGAACTCTGTCTGCCAGAGATGTAATTCCAAAGAACTGGGCTCCTAAAGCCACTTATTCCTCCCGCCTTAACTTCTCTTAGATGGAAGAAGACTCAGAGATCTATGCCCAAGTGCTAGAAAAGTAGCCGTTGTGTATTTAGTTTAGCTTTCTAAAAGTAGCCGTTGGAGTTCTTAAGATCACCCTTTTTTTACCTTCTCCTTGTAATTTGTTATGTAGCCCTCTCCGGAAGAGGAGAGAGAGCGTTTGAGGTTGATTTATATGTGGACGCTTTTTGTTTTTAAATGACTATGAATATGAACTGTTGGATCAATCATCAAATTATTTTGTCTACAGAGAGACAGGCTCTTAACTGTTGCGGGTTAAATTCTCTGTAAATTATTTACTATTTCTCTCTGTAAATTATTTACTATTTCTCACGTTCAGAAAGGCAGGTTTCGAGCCACATGTCTCAGTCAAAAGCATTGAATTTCAACATTCCAGCAAAGAGAGAGAGAGATGTGAGCCAACATTTTTATCCAATGAACACAGCAAAATTCACGTGCAATGTGTACAAAACTCCACAGATGTAGTTTTGTAGGGTGGTGATAGAAAGAGACAAGAGGGTTCTGACCACAACATGTGTGTCTGATGAATCGGAAAACATCTTTTACATTTCAGGAAAAAGAAATCCTTTGTTTCTGAAATTCCTATTATTTGAAAATGTTTTTTTCTTTGATCTGATAAAGTTTTAGCGAGAAAAATACATACAAAAAGAAGAGTTCCTTGTTGAGAGTTAAACTCAAACAACCTGTTCGTTTCAAAGGGGCAGTTTCGAACACAAATTTGAAGGGACAAACGACATTCATTTTTAATGTATGACCTATGATTTGAAGCCCTGGAAGTCTAATTTCGAGTGGTTTAAATTTCAAGTCGTTTGGAGTTCTCTAGAAGAAGTTATGACTGTTTTAGTAATAAAGAGTCAGGAATAAATGTAATGTTGGTATTCTGGTTTTTTTAAGTATGTTTATTGAATGAATATCAAGAGTCCAATATGATACTATAAATATTACAATATGTTTCATTTCGAATTGTTCAAGTTTCAAATTGTTTGGAGTTCTTTAGAAGAAGTTATGATCGTTTTAGTAATGAAGGGTCAGAAATAAATGTAATGTTTGGTATTCCGATTTTTTTTAAGTATGTTTATTGTATGAATATCAAGAGTCAAAACATGATACTATAAATATTGCAATATATTTGATTGAAATGTATGAGAGAAGAAATAGAAATACATTTGAGAAGATTGTTGTTTAGTGTCTATCTTTCTTCCTCTTCAAGACAAACACTAATTTAATTGTCAAGTTGGTATCAGAGTCATATCTGACAACAAGAGAACACAAGTTGGGGTAGATGTTGCTTCCACGACTCACCAAGACAAACTATGACAATTGGAGTATTCAAATGCGTGCATTGCTCGGCGCACAAGACGCACGAGAAGTTGTCGAAACTGGCTTCACGGAGGCAGAAACTATTGATTCCTTGACGGCGAATCAATTAAAAGCATTGAAAGAAACGCGAGTGAATGACAAGATCGCTCTCTATCTCTTTGTTTCAAGCAATAGAGGAGTCAGGACTTTGAGAAGATTGTTGGTGCATCAACTTTGAAGGAAGCATGAGACACTTTGCAAAAGGTGAACAAGGGTGCCGACCGAGTTAAACAAGTGCAGCTTCAAACTCTTCGAGGCGAGTTGGAGGCTACGAAGATGCAAGGGTCGTGGAGAAAATGTAGGATCGTTATTGTCTAAGAGGGGGGTGAATTAGACTTTTTAAATTTTATTAACTTAATCTAATCGCTTTCTCTCTTGTATGCAATTACTAAATTTACAGCAAACAAGCAGACAAATATAAAGTAAGAGAAGAGAGAAAATTGACGCCGTAGTTTTTAACGTGGTTCAGCCAAACTTGCCTATGTCCACGCTCTAAGGCTCCCCCTTGAAGATTCTTTCTTTCTCCGTAGAGAAAACTAGATCGCACTTCACGGGCGACTATCTACTGCCTTTTATAAATCTGGATTGTTCTTTACGGGGCGACAATCACTGCCTTTACACTTTTACAGTATGATAAATTTAGCACAAAGCTACACTCTCTCTTAAGTAAAATCTCAAGTTTTGAATTAGAGAGATGGAAAATCGCAGAGTATTGCTCAGTATTTGCTCACAAGGATTCAAGGATAATTTCAACAAAAGTTCTTCCTTCGAGCTACTGTTCTTTGTTTTATACTCTCGGCTGCAATCTGAGTCTACTTCAAAAATATGACCGTTGGAGAGCTTTCCGTACTAAAAAAAAGTAGCAGTTTATGTCTTTTTTGGGGATAACATTAAATACAGGTGGAAGACTTTAGTGTTGGCGAAGATGTAAGTGAACTGCCATCGGTATATGTATCTTTACAATGCTTGCGGTAGATGTAAGTGGTCAACGTCACTTTCTTCTATAGGTAGATGTCATTCTTTGCTATGCTGGCGGAAGACGTAAGTGGTCAACGTCACTTTCTTCTGCAGGTAGATGTCATTCTTTGCTATGCTAGCGGAAGATGCTGTTCAGCGGTAGATGTTGCATTTGAAGTATCAGCGGTGGATATGTTATTCTTTGCTATGCTGGCGGAAGACAATCAACTGATAAAAGATACTGTTCAGCTGTAGAAGTCTTCAGAAGATATCACTTAGTGGAAGACTTTGCCGCTTTGTCCAACATGGCGGATGATCACACTGATGAGCCATCGGTAGATGTAAACTTTGTCATTTTGCTAGCGGTGGATATCTTTTCTTCTACTTTGGTAGATATGCAGTACTTTATCAGTTTCAGCCCTGTTTTGCTATCAAACCTTGAACACTTAACCAAATTTGTTAAACAACTAAAATACCCTTTTCAAAGGGTATTTCCACTTAAAAGCTAGAGAAATATATGATGAGGTCAATATTTAATTTATTAATCAACTTATTAATCTCATCAGCATAATTCATCAATCTCATATATTTAACTTAATCACATTACACTTTTTAAAACATATCATCAAAAACATCGTTAGACTTAAATAATATTTAAGTCAACAATCTCCCCCTTTTTGATGATGACAAACTATAAGTATAAATTGATTAAATATCTCTCCCCCATAATCCTAGCTCCCCCACAGTATGTGCATTCAATCCAATTTAATTTTCAAACACAGTTCACAGTATTGAGCTCAAACATGCATTCTATCAATGCCATATCAAATCTACTTTCTCGTACAAACACATTTGCTTTAATCAATGCCGTCCTACTTTCTCCCCCTTTGACATTATCAAAAAATACAGTAAAAAACAGTCAACTACACAACATTTAGATATTGATGAAATTGTAAAAGCAGAGTACCAAAAAAAACTTGGTCAACTATGGAATCTGTAAAATTGGTCACAAAAAAAAAAATCGCCTAGTTAATCTAAGTCCAAAAAATGCTTCCACAACTCCTTCCGAATTGAAGGAGGCACTGTATAGTTCATAGTGGCATTAGGAACTATCAGTGGTTCGAGATCAGAAGTAGAAGCATAAGGAGCAGAAGGCTGAAAAGGACTTCGATACACCACCACACCAAGTCCATACAAGGTGGAGGCTCTACCGGTGGATCAGTCGGAAGTGCAGCCATTGATCGTGGTAGCTCAGATGGGGACTCAAAAGGATCAATGAACCAAAGCTCAGCATCCTGAATATCCAATGGCATGGAGTTCACTACCTCGTCAACCTCTGGTCTGATGATCGGAAGGAGTAAGTCTGCAGAACAAGCCTCTGAAAAACAAAGAGGGCTGAACTGTTCTGGTTGAAGAGCTTGAATGTCCGACTACATAGACCGAAGGACCCTTGTGAGAAAGCCTTCAAGTCTATCCACCTTGTGAGCCAACCGATCGTGAACTAAGTCAAGGTCCTTGCTCAAGTCCACTCTGGTCTGATTTAAATTTGTCTTTAAATCTGTATCTAGTTGATCAATTCTGGAAGACAATTTGGTAAAGGTGACCTCAAATGACGCATGCAGCTGGTCCTTAACCGAACTGAGAGCAGTTCCTAAACTTGCTATGCAGGCCATCATCTCAGTTATCTGATCCTCACTAATGGAAGGTCTCTTCTGATAAGTTTTTGGAGTGTGAGGAACATGTGATGGGTTGGGTGAGGAGATTTGGATTTGAGGAGCAGGTTGTCGAACAGGTGAAGTATGTGTTGGAGTGGCCGGAGAAGGAGAAATAGGAATCTCTAGAAGTGGAAGAGGCACAGGTAAGTGAGCTAAATGTGTCGCAAAGGAATGAGTTGGAAGGGATGGGGTAGGATATCTTGGAACAAGAGGAGCAAGAGACACTTGAGAGGATGAAGGTGAATTAACGAAGACAGGGATTTCAGATTCATCCACACCTTCGTGAGTTGACCCCTCTTGCAGGAGAAGCTTCCTCTTCCCCAGCCGGGCAGGAGGTGCCTTAGAAACCTTCTTGCGGGTCTCATCCAACACAAATTCCTCTTTTGTGACGACCCTAACACTGTACCCATTTTTCCCGTAATATATATATATATTTTTTATCCTAATAACTTTGATTTGCATTTAGGCGGAATTTAAAACGAAAACCAAAATTTGTAAAACATTCGAATCTAATTTTGAAAACCACGAAATAAAGCTTTAAAACAATTAAAAGGAAACCTTTAAACATTAATTAAAACAATTAAAAACAGAGGGGAAGCATTCGGCAGAAAACAGGGGCAGAAACGGGCAATCGACCAAAAAATGAAGGGTGATCGCTGGTTGCCAGCGATTGCCTGGGTGAAGCGATCACAGATCGCTGGCGACAACACGAGGGGCGATCGATCGCTCATTTCGGGCGATCGATCGCCACTCGCTCTGGAAATTTATTTCCAGAGCGTTCGGCGATTCGCCCAGCGATCGCCTCAACAGGCGATCGCCTAACACAAGGGGCGATTCGATCGCCCGTTTGGGGCGATCGATCACCAATCGCTCTGGAAATTTCTTTCCAAAGCACTCGGCTTTCTCCCTCCTCTTTCCTCTTTCTTTTCCTTTCCTCTTTCCATGCTCACATATACTTCTAACACAACTCTTTCAAAATTTCATTAATATACAACCCAACATAACTCACTCAAAATCTCATCACTCCTCACTTCTTCAATCACTCGAAATAACTAACCAAAACTCAATTAAACATAACCCATTTTTGTAAAAACGAACTGCGTGGATATGTTTAAAAACAGAACATTTTCCTAATACCAAACATTTACAAAATACATTTCTAAAACGTTTTAAAAACAAACTCAAAACATAACCTATCCACTATTCAGAACCAAACACCCTAAAAAGTCTCTAGTTATATAGGTTTCTATCCAAAATAGCCCAAAATACCTACATACGTCCCCACGAGTCAACATACACGTCGAGTGCCCATGCACACCACCGCAACCGTTCTTCTTCAACCATCCTATACATCGGGTGGAGGAATGTCGTTCTCACCTGCTTCTATATCACCTACACCATATAGACACACTATAAGCTAAAGGCTCAGTAAATTTTGTAAATGTAAATGCATGCTGTGCATATGAGTTTCAGAAATCATGTACATTTTCTTTTCATTACGTCACAAACAAAATGTCACCGAGGTCTCAGCCTATTAGATGGAGAGGACACATCCCGCAGTCGGACTGCCCTTTCACCTAACGCGGGGGGGGGGGGGGGGGGGTACAGGCTCGCACCCGTAACAGTCAGTGCCTGAGCCCCACCTCGCGTAACCAGATACAGATTACATTGATTCATTACGTTCATTCATTTCATTTTCTTAAACACGTGCTGAAATCCATTTTCATGCTATTTTAAAATACGTGATGCATGAACAGTTATAGACATAAAATAAACAAACATCATACATACCATCAAGACTATAAAAGCATCACCTATAAAAGACTATAAAAAGCATAACCTACAAAAGAACTAACCCTATCTACCCGACCAAAGCATATAAACAAACAACTCTTCAGAGATCCTCGACGCGACATCGACATACGGTGTAGGCCACTCGGCCAAGTAAGTCACGAGAACTTACCTCGTGCGCGCTGAACTTCGAGCTCCGAACACGAGCGTTGTTCGTCTGAGACAAAACACAACAATTGTCGTTAAACGAGATTTAAACTGTTAAACGTCCAAATTTAACGAAAGCTTAACTAAGGAAATTTTTCTAAAGTTCTAACTCAACTCTTTGAGACATTTTATCGAGCAATTCGTGCTCGTGAATTTCCAAAACTCCATTAATGGAGATTCTCAAACCTAAAAATCCGGTTTTTAAACCTAAACAACGAATACACTCTAGATTTCGTCCAACAACATTTAATACGTTCAACATGCTCACCAATAACACAAACCTATGAATTTCAAACCCTAATTCGCGTTTTCACAAAACCCTAAACGAAACCCTAACCGTTAAACGTTCCGAAAACTACGAATAATCTTTCTAAAACCATAGATTCATACCTAGGGTTGAGTTTGGGGAAGAAAACGTGAAGAACGGAGGAGGAACGGAAGAGGAACGATCGTCGGAAATGGGGAATCGCCGTGAAGCTTCGTCGGAGGAAGGAAATCGCAGGGGAGAGGAGAAAATGGCAGTGGAGAAGAAGAAGAAGAAAATGGTTTTAATAAATTTTGGCTTGGTAAATTACTATAACGCCCTTTGCTCTTATTTCTATTTGTTTCGTCCTTTGTTTCGTTAATTAACTAACGATCCGGTTTCACCAAATTTCCTTAATTCACCAATGACTCCTAACTCATTACCAGGGTTCTTTTAAAACTGTCCGTTCGCAATTCGGACTCCGTTTACTATTTTTACCAACGTATCTTTTATATTACGATAAACGTAATTCTCGTAAAATTAGCGTTTAACTCCTAAAATCCCCGAAATTTTCTTAAAATTTTTATAAATCATTATGATCATAATAACACTTTCTTTTTGCAAAACTGACTTGATTTGACATATTTACAAAAAATGCCATTATATTGTTTATTTACAAAATCCCGAAAATCCGGGTGTTACATTCTATCCACCTTATTTAAAATTTTGTCCTCAAAATTTGCTTATACAAACAACTCGGGATACCTAGACATCATATCTTGCTGTCGCTTCCAAGTTGCTTCTTCAACCTCGTGGTTTCGCCATAGGACTTTAACTAGCGGAATCTCTTTACTGCGCAATACTTTGAACGAAGACTCCAAAATACGTACATGCCTCTCCACATAAGTCAAAATAGGATGTACCTCGATGTCTCTTGCCTCTATGATATGTGATGGATCGCACAAACACTTTCGAAGCATAGATACGTGAAACACGTCATGGATGCCTTCCATTGAAGCCGGAAGCTGCAGTCGATAAGCCATCTTCCCGATCTTCTTCAAAATAGGAAAAGGCCCCACATAACGAGGGTTTAACTTGCCCTTCCTTCCAAATCGCATTACACCTTTAAACGAAGAAACTTTTAAATAAACCTCATCACCTTCTTCGAATTCCAGTTCCCTCCGTCTCGTGTCAGCATAGCTCTTCTGTCGACTCTGAGCTATCTCGATACGCTGTCTAATAATGGCAATCTTCTCTGCCGTTTGCTGTAAAATCTCGGGACCAACAATACTGGCTTCATCAACCTCGTCCCAACACAATGAGATCTAGACTTTCGCCCATACAAAGCTTCGTACGAAGCCATACCGATGGTAGCCTGGAAGCTGTTGTTGTACGAGAACTCGATCAGTGGCAAATACTTGCTCCACGATCCCTGAAATTCCAACACACAGGCTCTGAGCATATCCTCCAGAATCTGATTCGTCCTCTCTGTCAGACCATCAGTCTGAGGATGAAATGCTGTGCTGAAATTTAGTTGAGTCCCCATAGCTTTGTGCAGACTCTTCCAGAACTTAGAAGTGAATCTTGGATGCTCTGTCTGAGACAATAGAAACTGGCACTCCATGCAGTCTCACAACCTCCTGTACATAGAGCTCGGCGAGCTGGTTCATCGAAGACGTCATCTTCACAGATAAGAAGTGAGCCGACTTTGTCAATCGGTCCACGATCACCCAGATGCCATCATGGCCCTTAGTCGTCCTCGGGAGCCCCACAATAAAGTCCATGGAGATCTGCTCCCATTTCCACTCTGGAATAGGCTGTGGCTGTAGTGTTCCGGCCGGCCTCTGATGTTCTGCTTTCACCTGTTGACAAACTAAACAGGTTTCGACATATTTGGCGACCTCTCTCTTTATGTTTGGCCACCAGAAGTGTTGTTTCAAATCCCGGTACATCTTGATACTTCCCGGGTGCACAGAATAAGCTGAAGAATACGCCTCAGCCAATATCTCCTTCTTTAGTTCCTCATCGTTAGGCACATACCACCTATGCCTGAACTTTAGAATACCATCCTCTAATAAATTGAAATCCGACGAATCCTCGGATGTCATGCCCAACCGAAACTCCTCGCACTCCATATCATTCTGTTGAGCTTCACAGATTTTATCTAGAATAGTCGGCCTGAGAGAAATGTTGGTGAGCATACTGGACAACTCTGCCACTATCTCCACATCGAACCTTCTAAATCTTAGACCGTAATGTAACTGACATCGCTGCAAGCGAAGGTTGACTCGCAGAAGGCATTCGGCTCAAAGCATCAGCGACCTTGTTCGCCTTTCCTGGATGGTACTTGATCTCAAACTCATAATCCTTGACGAATTCGAGCCACCTTTTCTGCCGCATATTCAGTTCCTTCTGCGTAAATAAGTACTTCAAGCTCTTGTGGTCAGAAAATATCTTGCATTGCTGCCCATATAAATAATGTCTCCAAATTTTTAGCGCGAAGACCACCGCAGCCAATTCCAGGTCGTGCGTAGGATAATTCTACTCATACGGCTTTAACTGCCGAGAAGCATACGCGATAACCTTCCCTTCCTGCATAAGAACGCATCCGAGCCCAACTCCGGACGCATCACAATATATACTGAATCTCATACCTTCGACAGGTAGCGTCAGAACTGGAGCTGTGGTCAACTTCTGTTTCAACTCCATAAAACTATTGTCATAAGCAGCCGACCATACAAACTTCTCATTTTCCTAGTCAAGCGTGAGAGGGGAACTGCAATCTTCGAAAATCCCTCTATAAACTTCTGATAGTAGCCAGCTAATCCGAGAAATCTAGGTACTTCACAGCACGTTCTTAGGCTGTGGCCAATCTCTAACCACCTGAATCTTGCTCGGATCTACAGAAATCCCTTTTTCTGATATGATGAGAAAACTGACCCTATCCAGCCAAAACTCGCACTTAGAGAACTTCGGATACAATTGGTGCCGGCATAGAATCCTCAGAAGTATCCTCAAGTGCTCCTCGTGTTCCACCTTCGTCTTTGAATAGATTAAGATGTCGTCGATGAAAACAACGACAAACTGGTCTAAGTACTCCTTGAAGACTCGGTTCATCAAGTCCATAAACGCTGCAGGGGCATTAGTAAGTCCAAACAACATAATTAGGAACTCATAATACCCATACCTCGTTTGGAACGCTGTCTTTTGAATATCTTCCTTCCGGACTTTCAACTGATAATAACCCGAGCCGTAGGTCAATCCTGAAAAACACTCGGGCACCCTGCAGTTGATCAAACAAGTCATCTATCCGGGGCAGTGGGTACTTATTCTTCACTGTAAGCTTATTCAGCTCTCTGTAGTCCACGCACATCCTAAGGGTCCCGTCTTTCTTCCTGACGAATAGAACGGGCGCACCCCATGGTGAAAAACTGGGTCGTATGAAACCCTTATCTAGCAACTCCTCTAACTGAGATTTCAACACTTTCAACTTAGCAGGCGCCAATTTATAAGCATTTTTCGACACAGGCGCCGAACTAGGATAAATATCAATCACAAATTCAATCTCCCGGTCTGGTGGTAAACCAGGGAGATCATCAAGGAAGATCTCAGAGAATTCTCTGACTATATGAATGTCACTCGGCTTTACTTCGCTGAGCAACTGAGTATCAAATACAGTAGCCAAATAAATAGAGCACTCATCTTTAAACTGCTCGTTGACCTTCATTGAATAAGAAATAGGCAACCCACTCAATCAGTTTATCGCCTGATAAGAAAACTCTGCTTTACCCGGGGGTCGAAAGGTCACAATCCCGGATCGACAATCGATGGTGGCGAAGTGCTATGACAGCCAGTCCATCCCTAAGATAAGATCGTACCGCTCTATGCTCAGAACTATCAGACAAGCATAAAGGGTAGCATCCCCCACTGAGACGACATTGCCCTGGAGAATACGATCCGACTGTATATGCTCTCACGAAGGCAACATCACTCTGTACTCAACCTCTGCTAACTCAGACGCTAACCCCAATCTAACCATGCAAGCAGTTGAAATAAAGGAATGCGTAGCTCCAGTGTCTATCAACAAAAATACCGCTACGCCCATAATCAAAATGGTACCTGCTATCACAGAAGGCTGAGCCTCATCATCGATATCGCCAGGCTCGATAAATGCAAAAATTCTGGGCATGACTCTCCTCTGATTTCCACCCAACTCATCTCGGCCGGGCTTTGGAAAATCCCTGACGTAATGGCCGACTTCACCACATCTATAACACTTGTTAGTGCCAACCCGACACTCTCCACTATGCTCTCGCTGACATTTAGGGCACCAGGGTATCTGAGAAGTCCCTTGTACCTGCTTGCCCTTGCCTCGATCGTTACCTCCTTCTAGAGGCCTCTTTACACCCCTTTGCTGCTGTTAGGGCTGTGGTGCTCTGGGCTACCAACCTCGATTCTGTGACTGAGGACGAATCTCACGGAAGAAGCCCTTAGCTGGCTCCCTCGGCCTAACTCAAGTCGCTCTTGGCAGCCTCGAAGTCCAGAGCTCTGGCTGCAATGTCAGAATAGGGCACGCGTCTATAATACCCGACACAACGATGTTCATCCTGATCTCCGGATTCAGCCCTTCCATAAATTGATGGACTTTGTCTTCATTGTCGCTGACAAGACGCGGTGCAAATCGTGATAAAGCCTCGAAACTTCCGAATATAATCAGCAACTGAACCCGTCTGCTTCAGCTGCGTAAACTTGTTTCTCTTAGCCACCCTCACCGTGCGGCTGAAATACTTGTCAAAGAACACGGTCTTGAACCGTTCCCAGGTCATAATCGATACATCCGTCGTCGCCTTGATCAAATTCCACCAGAAACGGGCATCTAACGCCAAATGGAAAGTGACATAAGTCACCTTGCTCCCGTTCCCAACTTCTGCATAACCCAGCATATCCTCCATCACCCTGATCCATTCTTCAGGCAACCGTTGGATCAGATGATCTGCCGTCGAATACTGGAGGTCGAAGACTTTGGAACTTCTGCATGCCCTGGTTGTTAGGAACCACGAACTCTTGGGCCCTTTGGTTCTCTCGGTTCACTAAGTTCTCGATTTGTTGTGCCTGTAGGTCCATGTGTTGAGTCTGACGGTCCAACAGTTCTGTAAGTCGATCTAAGGCGTCATCCCTAGGGTCTCTTCCTCGAGTCATATTGTAGAAAGCCTATAAAAGTTAAACAGATAATCCTAAGAAACAAAAACAAAGAAATAAAATAGAACGTAATTGACAGTTGAAGAAGGACGTTCGCGTAGTGGCATGCGCAGTCGAGCAGTCTACAGAACCGTTTTTAAAACCCGGGGGCTCTGATACCATAACTTGTGACGACCCTAACACTGTATCCATTTTTCCCATAATATATTTTTTTTAATCCTAATAACTTTGATTTGCATTTAGGCGGAATTTAAAACGGAAACCAAAATTTGTAAAACATTCGAATCTAATTTTGAAAACCACGAAATAAAGCTTTAAAACAATTAAAAGGAAGCCTTAAAACATTAATTAAAACAATTAAAAACAGAGGGGAAGCATTCGGCAGAAAACTAGGGGCAGAAACGGGCAATCGGCCAAAAAATGAAGGGGCGATCGCTGGTTTTGCCAGCGATCGCCCGGGTGAAGCGATCACAGATCGCGGCGACAACACGAGGGGCGATCGATCGCCCATTTCGGGCGATCCATCGCAACTCGCTCTGGAAATTTATTTCCAGAGCGTTCGGCGATTCGCCCAGCGATCGCCTCAACAGGCGATCGCCTAACACAAGGGGCGATCGATCGCCAATCGCTCTGGAAATTTCTTTCGAGAGCCCTCGGCTTTCTCCCTCCTCTTTCCTCTTTCTTTTCCTTTCCTCTTTCCCTGCTCACATATACTTCTAACACAACTCTTTCAAAATTTCATTAATATACAACCCAACATAACTCACTCAAAATCTCATCACTCCTCACTTCTTCAATCACTCGAAATAACTAACCAAAACTCAATTAAACATAACCCGTTTTCGTAAAAACGAATTGCGTGGATATGTTTAAAAACTGAACATTTCCTAATACCAAACATTTACAAAATACATTTCTAAAACGTTTTAAAAACAAACTCAAAACATAATCTATCCACTATTCAGAACCAAACACCCTAAAAAGTCTCTAGTTATATAGGTTTCTATCCAAAATAGCCCAAAATACCTACATACGTCCCCACGGGTCAACATACGCGTCGACTGCCCATGCACACCACCGCAACCGTTCTTCTTCAACCATCCTGTACATCAGGTGGAGGAATGTCGTCCTCGACTGCTTCTATATCACCTACACCATACAGACACACTATGAGCTAAAGGCTCAGTAAATTTCCTAAATGTAAATGCATGCTGTGCGTATGAGTTTCAGAAATCATACACATTTTCTTTTCATTACGTCGCAGACAGAATATCACCGAGGTCTCAGCCTATTAGATGGAGAGGACACATCCCGCGGTCGGACTGCCCTCTTCACCTAACGCGGGGGGGTGGGGGGGGGGGGTATACGCTCGCACCCGTAACAGCCGTGCCTAAGGCCCACCTCGCGTAACCAGATACAGATTACATTGATTCATTACGTTCATTCATTTCATTTTCTTAAACACGTGCTGAAATCAATTTTCATGCTATTTTAAAATACGTGATGCATGAACAGTTATAAACATAAAATAAACAAACATCATACATACAATCAAGACTAAGACTATAAAAAGCATCACCTATAAAAGACTATAAAAAGCATCACCTATAAAAGACTATAAAAAGCATCACCTATAAAAGACTATAAAAAGCATCACCTATAAAAGACTATAAAAAGCATCACCTATAAAAGACTATAAAAAGCATCACCTATAAAAGACTATAAAAAGCATCACCTATAAAAGACTATAAAAAGCATCACCTATAAAAGACTATAAAAAGCATCACCTATAAAAGACTATAAAAAGCATCACCTATAAAAGACTATAAAAAGCATCACCTATAAAAGACTATAAAAAGCATCACCTATAAAAGACTATAAAAAGCATCACCTATAAAAGACTATAAAAAGCATCACCTATAAAAGACTATAAAAAGCATCACCTATAAAAGACTATAAAAAGCATCACCTATAAAAGACTATAAAAAGCATCACCTATAAAAGACTATAAAAAGCATCACCTATAAAAGACTATAAAAAGCATCACCTATAAAAGACTATATAAAGCATCACCTATAAAGACTATAAAAAGCATAACCTACAAAAGAACTAACCCTATCTACCCGACCAAAGCATATAAAAAACAACTCTTCAAAGATCCTCGACGCGACATCGACATACGGTGTAGGCCACTCGGCCAAGTAAGTCACGAGAACTTACCTCGTCCGCGCTGAACTTCGAGCTCCGTCCACGAGCGTTGTTCGTCTGGGACAAAACACAATAATTGTCGTTAAACGAGATTTAAACCGTTAAACGTCCAAATTTAACGAAAGCTTAACTAAGGAAATTTTCTAAGTTCTTTTCTAAGTTCTAACTCACTCTTTGAGACATTTTATCGAGCAATTCGTGCTCGTGAATTTCCAAAACTCCATTAAGGGAGATTCTCAAACCTAAAAATCGGGTTTTTAAACCTAAACAACAAATACACTCTAGATTTCGTCTAACAACATTTAATACGTTCAACATGCTCACAAATAACACAAACCTATGAATTTCAAACCCTAATTCGCGTTTTTCACAAAACCGTAAACAAACCCTACCGTTAAACGTTCCGAAAACTACGAAGAATCTTTCTAAAAACCATAGATTCATACCTAGGTGTTGAGTTTGGGAAGAAAACGTGAGAGAACAGAGGAGAACGGAGGAGGAACGATCGCACGAATGGGGAATCGCCGTGAAGCTTAGTCGAGGAAGAAGAAGAAGAAGAAGAAGAAGAAGAAGAAGAAGAAGAAGAAGAAGAAGAAGAAGAAGAAGAAGAAGAAGAAGAAGAAGAAGAAGAAGAAGAAGAAGAAGAAGAAGAAGAAGAAGAAGAAGAAGAAGAAGAAGAAGAAGAAGGAGAAGAAGAAGAAGAAGAAGAAGAAGAAGAAGAAGAAGAAGAAGAAGAAGAAGAAGAAGAAGAAGAAGAAGAAGAAGAAGAAGAAGAAGAAGAAGAAGAAGAAGAAGAAGAAGAAGAAGAAGAAGAAGAAGAAGAAGAAGAAGAAGAAGAAGAAGAAGAAGAAGAAGAAGAAGAAGAAGAAGAAGAAGAAGAAGAAGAAGAAGAAGAAGAAGAAGAAGAAGAAGAAGAAGAAGAAGAAGAAGAAGAAGAAGAAGAAGAAGAAGAAGAAGAAGAAGAAGAAGAAGAAGAAGAAGAAGAAGAAGAAGAAGAAGAAGAAGAAGAAGAAGAAGAAGAAGAAGAAGAAGAAGAAGAAGAAGAAGAAATGGTTTTTAATAAATTTTGGCTTGGTAAATTACTATAATGCCCTTTGCTCTTATTTTTTTTTGTTTCGTCCTTTGTTTCGTTAATTAACTAACGATCCAGTTTCACCAAATTTCCTTAATTCACCAATGACTCCAACTCATTACCAGGGTTCTTTTAAAACTTTCCGTTCACAATTCGGACTCCGTTTACTATTTTTACCAACGTATCTTTTATATTACTATAAACGTAATTCTCGTTAAATTAGCGTTTAACTCCTAAAATCCCCGAAATTTTCTTAAAATATTTATAAATTATTAGGATCATAATAACGCTTTCTTTTTGCAAAACTGACTTGATTTGACATATTTACAAAAAATACCATTATATTGTTTATTTACAAAATCCCGAAAATCCGGGTGTTACATCTTTTCTTGTCCTTTTGATCCCCATTCTCTTCAGAGTTAGAGAGCGAGTACTAGCTTGAAGGTTGAAGACGGAAGGAATCATCTTCCTCTGGATATTTCACTTCAAACTTCTCGAAGATTTTCATGAGAAGTAGATTGTATGGAAGCGATGTAGCCTTGGTTGAGACAGTCTGAATCATCCTTCTCAAAACAATAAAACCCATGTTGAAGGGGGTCTGTCGGTAGAGTGCAAACAGAACAAACAATTCCATTCCACTCACATCATCATAATGACCACCCTTGGGAATGATATTGTACCCAATCATTTGATAGGAAGAGCCGAGCCCGGATGGTGAGGTGCTTGCTCTTTAAGTGATCAGAAATGTGATTCAGGTCTAGAGCTATTGACCTCAAAAACTGATGACCCTCAGGAGAGTTAAGGAGTGGGGGCTCATGCTCTGACTCATAGAATGTGACATGGTCATCTAAATGGGGACTCTTCAGTAGTTCATTGATGGTTTGGGATGTTATAACTATGTGTTTTTCATACACATAGCTTGTGATTGTAGAGAAGTCTGAAGAGAAGCCAAAATTGACATAAAACATCTTAATCGCTACTGGGTAGTAGAAAGATTCTACGTCGAATAACCCCAATAGTCCGAGAACCTTCAAGGGTTCAACTATATCCAAGCCAACTAGATCCTCATAGACTATACCACTGACTTGGAATCAAGGATTTATGCTTAAAATCATCATGATACCTTTCTTCGGCAGCATGGACTGAGGAAGTAGAGAGACGGCCACTGAGTTGCACAAGGAAGCTCTCGTGGCTGACGAATGGAAGTCTTGGCCTTCTTTTTGGCCGGTTCCTGAACAGCTCGAGATAAGGATGCCATTTAATCAGTTGAACAACTTTTAGAACGTGAAACTCGAAAGAGAGGAAAATTATGAAGTGGAGAACCGACTGATAGGGCAGGAGCTACTGAAAGGGCGCGAGAAGATGAAACGACTTAAACAAATAAATTTAAATGTTTTAGGGTTTCGCCCGACTATAAGAATATAGACTGGTAAATGGATACCACCCGATGGGTGACAAATGACATGTGTCACTTGATAGATGCACATATGACACAAAATCCCTTAGAAAAAGGTTGTGTTCAAACCCACAAAATATTTAAGAAAGTGCTCGGTTGTGTGGTAGTGAAAATGACAGAAAAATGAGATGAAATAGCATAGGAAATAAATGCAAGAAAAATGAGGTGATGGTGTGTGAATATGAAAGGGCTGAATATGAAAGGGCCGAATATGAATAAGAAAATGACCTATGAAATGCAATAAAAATAAGAGAAATAGAGGTGTGAAATGTGTGTGGAAAAATGAAGAATGAGATGAAGATGAAGGAAATAAAATGCAATAATATAAAAGTGACTTGTGTGTGTGGAGTGTGACCGAAATCTAAAGAGTGGAAGTGTGTGAAAATGATGGCAATAAAGTAAAGGAAATACCCTTGATGGACTCGTAGAGCGATCTTACGGTTTAAGCTCTCGAGTGTACGATTTTCCCGGAGGAAAAACGACCACCATAGGCCGAGATTTTCATCCTCAACTCCGACTCCCAATGGAGAAGGCGAGGGAATGAGTAAGAATTAACTTAGCAACCCAAGCTAAGTTAATAATGGAGGGCTACTCCACTTGGTTCAGAGAACCAAGAAAAAATACCTAAGGCTAACCACCTTGGAGTAGAGAAATAAAAATTTTATAAATGAGCAAAATTTGTTTACAAACACCAATCCTATGCTTAAATAGAAAATCCTAGGTGGATGATTAGGGTTTCCATAAGGATGAATGAATGATGGCCCTTAGATAAAAAGGATGGATGGCCAAGATCAAGGCAAACAAGCATACATCATAGGGAGAAGATGAATGCCATGCCTAAATGAATCAATGGAAGGAATCTTGCCACATCATCAATCTATGTTGCCACTAACTCTTGTACCTGTAAAATCATACCTTTAAAGTGTAGGGCTCTTCTTTGGGCTATGGCTTCCTTTGGGCTTGATCTTGTGAAGGCATTTTTTCTTTGAATAATTGGTTGAATTTCTTCAACCCATAATCCACCAACATACATCTAACCCTAACCATACAATCTAATGCATGATGCAATTATGTAATCCATACAATAAAGGCGAATGTATGCCAAATAAGTTCAAAAATAAAAAATTACAATTTAAACGGGCTGGGAAGACAAATTTTCAGTGGGCCGAATGGTGAATCCTCCAAGTGCTCCTTATGCATTCCTTCCATAAATTATACCTACAAAAGAAAAACACGTAATAAGTAGGAAGATGATTTAAAGTTTGAGACTTTACTAATTTTCCTTTTAATTGCAACCCGAGGGCACGTCAACATATCTTCTGACGCATAGTGGATGATACACATCTTCCGACGGTAAATGAATGATGCATATCTTCCGATGCCAAAGGAAAGAGTGGTCGATGTAAACACTCAAAACTTAGGTTTTTCGAAAACTTTCAATTCTAATTAGACCCAAATGAATTCTTATATCATTGAAAGTCTTCTCATCCAATGGTTTTGTAAAAATATCTACTAATTGATCTGATGAGTTGACAAATTCCAAAGTGATATCCCCTTTTTGTACATGGTCTCTAAGGAAATGACATATAATCTCTATATGCTTGGTCCTAGAGTGTTGAATAGGATTCTTGGAAATATTTATGGCACTGGTGTTGTCACACCGAATATGAATCCTATCATAGAAAAGATGATAATCTTCTAGAGTTTGCTTCATCCAAAGCATTTAAGCACAGCAACTACCAGCAGCAATATATGTGAATATATTGCTCACCTAGGAATTGGCACGTACCACTGGTGCTCTTTCTATCTATTAGACTCCCAACATAATCAGAGTCAGAATAGCCAACAAGATCAACTGATGTACCCTTCGGATACCACAAACCTAAGTCATGAGTTCAACTTAGATATCTGAATATTCTCTTGACTGCATTTAAGTGGGATTCCTTAGGGGCAGCTTGGAAACGAGCACATAGACATACACTGAACAAGATGTCAGGTCTGTTAGTTGTTAAGTATAGAAGAGAACCTATCATTCCATGATATTTCTTAATATCAATACTTAAACCTTTTTCATCCTTATCTAACTTAGTGGTTGTGCTCATAGGAGTTTTAAAAGGTTTGGATGATTCTAGACCAAATCTTTTCAGAAGATCTTTGATATATTTCTCTTGATTAAGAAATATGCCATTGGGAGTTTGCCTAATTTGAAGTCCTAAGAAAAAACTTAATTACCCCATCATACTCATTTCAAATTCACTTTGCATAAGTGAAGCAAATTCTCTGCAAAGTGAGATATTTGTTGATCTAAAAATAATGTCATCAATATAGATTTGGACAATAAGAATGTCATTATCCGATTGCTTGGTAAATAGAGTTGAATCAGAATTACCCTTTTTAAATTTCCTTTCCACAAGAAAATTTTTCAACCTATCATACTAAGCCCTAGGAGCTTGTTTTAAACCATAAAGAGCCTTTCTAAGTTTGTATACATGATTGAGTTTATCAAAGGCTTCAAATCCTAAGGGTTGCTCAACATAAACTTCTTCAGTGATGTAACCATTTAAGAATGCACTCTTTACATCCATTTGAAAGAGTGTGAAATTCTTGTAGCAAGCAAAGGCTAAGAGCATTCTAATTGACTCTAATCTATCTACAGGGGCAAAAGATTCTTCAAAATCAATATCCTTCTTCTTGAGAGTATCCCTTAGCAACTAGTCTAACCTTGTTTCTTACAACAATCCCATTTTCATTCATTTTATTCTTGAAAACCCATTTATTTCCAATAATGGGATGATCCTCAGGCCGTGGAACAAGTTCCCATACCTTGCTCCTTTCAAATTGATTTAACTCCTATTGCATAGCCAAAATCCAATTATCATCATTCTCAGCCTCTTCAAATTTCTTAGGCTCTACTTGAGAAATGAATGCTACATTAGCACATAGATTCCTAAGAGAGGCTCTAGTCTTCACACCTAAAGAAGGATCTCCTAAAACTTCATCTAAAGGATATTTTTGACATATTGTCAATCTCTAGGAAGAGCAGAAATATCATCCTTGACTGGAACAATTTCCAGAGAATTTGAAGAAGGTTCTAGGGAGTTTTCTCCTTGAAGAGTATCTGAAGGCTTGTCTAGGGAAAGAGAATCCATATGCTTTTCCAAAGTAACATCCTCATCCACATTGATTGTGGGTTGAGGAGTCTCATCAAAGTTGACATGGACAGATTCTTCTACAACTAGAGTTTTCTATTGAACACTCTATAAACCTTACTGGAGAGAGAATAGCCAAGAAAGATTCCAAGATCAGATTTGAAATCGAATTTTCCTAAGTTATGCCTTAGTGTTAAAAATAAAGTATTTACAATTGAAGGCTCTAAAGTACTTAACAGAAGGGGATTTTCCATTTTAAAGTTCATATGGTGTTTTCTCAAGAATAGGTCTTATAGAGACCCGATTAAGCACATAATAGGCTGTAGAGACAGCTTCAGCCTAGAGATACTTTGGAAGAGAATTTTCATTAAGCATGGTCCTAGCAAGCTCTTGGAGGGACCTATTTTTCCTCTCAACAACACCATTTTGTTGAGGAGTTGTAGGGAAGAGAAATTGTGCTCAATTCCATACTTGAGACACAAGATTTCAAATTTCTCATTTTCAAATTCTCCACCTTGATCACTACAAATAGCAACTATGGTGAGCTCCGTTTTCATTTTGAACTCTTTTTCCTAAAACTAGAGAATGTATCAAAAGTTTCAACTTTGGACTTAAGAAAGAATACTCATGTGAACCTAGAGAAGTCATCTACAATGACAAAGGCATAGAATTTACCTCCTAAGCTGGCTAAATTAGAAGGGCCGAATAGATCCATGTGAAGAAGTTGGAGAGGCTTAGAAGTAGAGATTGCATTCTTTGATGCAAAGGAAATTTTGATCTGCTTGCCCATTTGACAAGCTTCACAGACATGATCCTTCTCAAAAGATATTTTAGGGAATCCCCTAACTAAGTTGTTTTTAGATATCTTAGCTAAGGTATCCATTCCTACATGGCCTAGCCTCCTATTCCAAAGCCAATTGTCACAGGGGGATTTCACAGCAAAACACTTCTCAATTGCATAATCAACATTATCTAAGTGAATTATGTAGATATTGTCTTTCCTGTATCCTATAAATAGAACTTTGCCATTTTGTTTATCTTTTATGATACAAGTATTAGACTTGAAAGTGATTTTATAGCCCTTATCACATAATTGACTAATGCTTAACAGGTTATGTTTTAATCATTCTACTAACAGAACATTTTCAATGAGGGGGTTTTTAGGATTACCTATGTTGCTTATGCCGACAATTTACCCTTTTGATTTCCACCAAAAGTGACATTTCCTTTCTTTTTATTGACAAAGGCAAACATGAATGCATCTCAATTTTTTAATCAGAGAGATGGAAAATTGCAGAGTATTGCTCAGTATTTGCTCGCAAGGATTCAAGGATAATTTCAACAAAAGTTCTTCCCTCGAGCTACTATTCTTTGTTTTATACTCTCGGCTGCAATCTGAGTTACTTCAAAATATGACCGTTGGAGAGCTTTCCGTACTAAGAATAAAATAGTCGTTTATGTCTGTTTTGGGGATAGCATTAAATACAGGTGGACGATTTTAGTGTTGGCGGAAGATGTAAGTGAACTGCCATCGGTAGATGTATCTTTACAATGCTTGCGGTAGATGTAAGTGGTCAACGTCACTTTCTTCTGCAGGTAGATGTCATTATTTGCTATGCTGGCGGAAGACGTAAGTGGTCAACGTCACTTTCTTCTGCAGGTAGATGTCATTCTTTGCTATGCTGGCGGAAGATGCTGTTCAGCGGTAGATGTTGCCTTTGAAGTACCAGCGGTGGATATGTTATTCTTTGCTATGCTGGCAGGAAGACAATCAACTGATAAAAGATACTGTTCAATAGTAGAAGTCTTCGGAAGATATCACTTAGTGGAAGACTCTGCCGCTTCGTCCAACATGGCGGATGATCACACTGATGAGTCATCGGTAGATGTAAACTTTGTCATTTTGTTAGTAGGTGGATATCTTTTCTTCTACTTCGGTAGATATGCAGTACCTTATCAGTTTCAGTCTTGTGTTGCTATCAAACCCTGAACACTTAACCAGATTTGTTAAACAACTAAAATACCCTTTTCAAATGGCATTTTCACTTAAAAGCTAGAGAAATATATGATGAGGTCAATATTTAATTTATTAATCAACTTATTAATCTCACCAGCATAATTCATCAATTTTATATATTTAACTTAATCACATTACACTTCTTAAAACACATCATCAAAAATATCGTTAGTCTTAAATAATATTTAAGTCAACAGAAAATTCTTCGGTCATTAACGGAGAATTTTGAGAATGTTGTATGTGCAATCGAAGAATCGAGAAGCTTGGAAGAAATGACCGTCAATGATCTCGCTGGTTCCCTTGAGGCACATGAACAACGGAAAATCAAGAAGAAACAAGAGGTCTTGGAGGAGACCTTACAAAAAAAGATGACTATCAAGGAGGACAAGGAAATGAACACGCACAATCGAGGAAGAGGACGCAGCTGTAGAGGTCGTGATTTTGGTCGCGGTGAAGGCCGCGGTCGCGAAAACAATCATGAAGAAAAGGCCAAGATGAGTCAACAAAATTGGCGTGGATGAGCACGCAATCATGGGAAAGGTGGCCTGTCAAATCGCTCAAATGTCGAGTGTTACAACTGCGGCAAGTATGGACACTACGCAACGGAGGCTATTCCCAGAAGAAATTGGATGAAAACGCGAATCTGGTCGCGGAAGATGAGACAAAGGACGACGATGTTCTCATGATGGCTCAAAAGGGTTCCACTTCGGATAGCGACACGGTATGGTATCTTGACACTGGTGCTAGCAATCATATGTGTGGGCACAAACATCTATTTGTTGATATGCAAGAGATAAAATATGGACACGTGTCTTTTGAAGACGGGTCGAAGGTTCAAATCAAAGGCCGAAGAAAAATATGTTTTACCCAAAATGATGGAAAAGAAGGATCAATAGAAAATATCTACTATGTACCCGACTTGAAAAGTAGCATTCTTAGCATGGGGCAAATATTGGAGAAGGAATGTTCGATCCTGAAGAAAGATCGAACATTGCACTTGAAAGATAAAAATGGACGATTACTCCCAGACGTGGAGATAGTCAAGAATCATATGTTCAAACTCAACTTGAAAAATGTGCGAGAAAGGTGTTTGCAAGTCAACATGGAGGACAAAGCATGGCTGTGACATTTACGGTTCAGACATTTATATTACTGACGGCCTAATGGAGCTAGCAAAAAAAGTAATGGTCCACGGTTACCGGACATGAATTACGCCAAGAAATTTTACGAAAGATGTGTACTTAGCAAACATGCAAGGAGTGCATTTCAAAAGAAGGCGGAATATCGTGCAAGAAGTGTTGAAATTATAATGATTTATAATTCTATTTGGATTTAAATTGTCAAACTATAAATTATACATTATGTTATCATCGAGTTTAAGTCCATATTAAAGTGATTAAATATGATTTCAAGAATTTGGAGTATATTGAATATAATATGGTCATATTATAATGTGTAGAGACATTACGGGTAATTTACCAATTTGTGATGAGCAAAATGGTAAATTACTCAATTAGGTTAAATAAAGGGTTATGATCCCCAATTCACAATGAGAACCTTTTCGCCTCTTCGGAACTGCCATTACTTTAGAGAGCATTGAGAAGGCGATTGCTGAATTTGGAAGATTCACATACCCGATTTACAGTATTTTGACATTCAGACAATGGATCTGGGTACGTCTTTCTCACTTTAATGATTTCCTGTAGAATTTCTAAAGTATCGATTTGGGAATTAAGTTTTCGTTTTACATTATGATTCAATAATTCTAATGAATCTAACAATTGGTATCAGAGCGGATCACGTTAGACTACGAGTAATCAAATTTTGGTTAGAAATCGATTTAAGCATCAATCTTTTTAATTTTCAATTTTTTTTTTGTAAAGCACGTTTGGGATTACTGCCTGATCTATCTTTATTTTCGATATATTGGACATTTTTGGGGTAAAAATCTGCCAGAATCTCATACACCTAATGCCAAATAGCTACCAAGAAGCATAAGCCAGAAAACACAATATGTGCTCCAGCCACACCTTCGTAACTCCAAATACCCGGATTCGTTATAGTCCCTCCTGTGATACTCCAACCGCCCCATGAATTGGTTATTCTTAAATGAGTCATGAAAGGTATAATGAACGTACCTTGTCTCCACATTGGATCAAGAACAAGATTAGAAGGATCAAAAACCGCTAATTCGTATAGAGCCATTGAACTGGCCCAACCAGTAACTAGAGCTGTATGCATTATATGAACATAATGTTGTTAAGCGAGGAATTAGAATACAGGTGTAAACTAAGTAAATCAACAAATAGTCTTGATCCTATTGAAAATGCCAGTTTAAGTGAAAGGAACGATTATAAATGATATGGGGTGAAAATCTGCCGAAATCGATGAAATTTTGGCGATTTTCGTTGCTGGTTTACAGCCCCTCTCTGGCGGTTCAGATCGATTTAGTCCGATTGGGTTAGGTTTGGTCCAAATCGAACCAAACCATTTGGATTTGGTCCCGCTCAGACCAAATCAACTCAGTTCGGTTGTGGCCCGTACCGATTCTTTGGTTGGTTTGACTCAGATCTGTTCGGTTTGATCTGAACTGGTTTGGTCTGGTTCAGTTGAACCGACCCATTTTTTGGGTCGGTTCATCTGGTCAAATGAGTCCCGATTCACCCCGATTTTGGCCGATTTGAACCTTCTATTCTAGGTTGGTTGATCTTTTGGTTTACTGATCGACTACTATGGTAGCCTAGATATTAAATATGTGTATATACATGAATTTTTTTAATTTTTTAAAAACATGTGGCAATTATTAGGATGCCATGTGAACATTGAACTTGTCCAAAGATATGTTCATTGTTTGACAAGTCTTATTATCAATATTTATATAATGGACCAAGTTACCAATTACAAGTTAACACTTTTAGCCAAAAGACTAAGTGATGCGCAGAAGCTGCATATGGAAGCATTAGTAATACAAAAACAGAGACTCGCTCTGTTTCGTCAGCAAAACGATAGCAATAACAAAATGGATCAAAATGAACACGAAGATGAATCGAGTAAAGGAAATGTTCTTTAGAAAATATTTAGTACATTATGTGAGGGATTAGTCCTTGAAAGATGAAGCAAAAAAACACAGAGATGGATGGTAAGAGATGTGATAACCCGAGGATGGCTGGTAAGCTATCAATGGAGCTTCCAGCAAACACAACTTCAAAGTTGCGTGAACCGTTGGGCACTGGTTTAGGGGCCACGCTTTTCAACTTTCCAACCCCTTGGGACATGGAAAGAACAGTAGCTAGCAATGAGATCTCTCAAGCAACCACAATAAGTGAGAAATGGAGGGCTCCTCCTAATCGGACACACCGATTGCCACCTACCAAAAGGTTCTTTTACTGCTGCCATTTTCTCCATGAAAATGCAGAAGGAAATTAGCTATTTCATTTCCTCAAAGCTGCCTTACAATGTTAAATGTCATGCCTATATACTAGCCTAGGTAGCTTAGGGTTTAACACGAAGTATTGGATCATTCTTGGGTTGGATGGCTCGAATCGTTTGATGGCCAAGTTGTCTTCCTCCATGTTGATCGATGGCTCTCCTTCTTTAAGTCTCCTTTCCTTCCAAGCTTCTCCTAGTTGCCTAGTCTTGAATTCCTTGCTCTTCCTTTGGTCTTTTGTGCTTGGAGCATTGGTTCCCTTGATGTCTCCTTTCTGATGCAAACCGAGTCATCCAACCAAGTCTCCAACAAAATAACCCATAGAAGTCATATTCATCCATTTAACCCTAACCACGCAATCTAGTCCCAACCTACACAATCTATATGCATGTCTCAAGTGGCTAATAGTTCGCCAAACGACAAGGCCAAAGTATGCCAAAAGTTAGAAAAAAAACATAGGAAGGTTACACGGATAGATGTAGGGAAGACAAATTCCCTCTTTGTTCACTTTGCACCGTGCTTCCCATGTGATGGCATGTGGGCGATGGAAAATCCATTAAAGTCGAAGCTATCAGAGATTTTAGATTGTTACTAAAAGTTAGACATTTTTTAGATTTGAATGATACATATGTTGTATTGTCTTTTAGACAGAATTTAACTTCTATTTCTGCATTGGACAAATATGGTTATTTTTGTTCATTTGGAAATGAAAAATTTAGTTTATCATTAAATTCAAATGTAGTGGGTTCTGGATTCTTATCTGTTTATGACAATCTTTATATGCTTGAAACCATAACTTCATTTAATGAAATCTTGCATATTGATTCAAGAGGTACAAAACATAAATTAACTTATAATGATTTAGCTTCATTATGGCACAAGCGCTTAGGTCACATCTCTCAAAAGAGAATTGAAAAGCTTGTGTTAGATGAGATTTTGGGCCTTCTTGATATGACCGACTTTAATGTTTGTGTCAATTGTATTAGGCGTGTTCAAAGCCTTTAAAGCTTAGGTTGAAAATCAACTTGACAAAAGGATTATGTAGCACCCGATTTAATCACGATCTAATTATTTAATCAAATCGTGAGACATTATTTTTATGGAGGATTAATGACTAGGTTAATATATGACTAAGGGAGGGCAGTATGGTAATCTGATAGTAATAAAAGTTAACGCATTTAAGGGAAATGTTATTGAAGTAGCCGCTACTGTTTTATTTCATTTCCTCTCCATTCTCAGCTCCTCAGCTTAGCAGAACGCGATAGGAGACCCCCTTCGACTTTCTCCAGCGATTTTCTCCGAACTTGGTGAGTTTTGCTTCTATTTCTTGCTACATTGTATCTATCGTTGGTAGGAGGGATGATAAATGAGGTTTTGAGAAGGCGGTAAGCGAGTGGTGGTTTCAGTTTAAGTTGAAATCGGGAATGCACAATGACTAGAGTTTCCAAAACAGTTTCCCTTAGATTTCTAGTGGTTTAGAATGAAGATTAGAGGAAATTTAATGTATGCTCTGTCTATGGTTTTAGGTTCGAGTAATACCCGAAGTAGCTTTCAACCAAGTTTTTCCAGGAGACCAGGTAAGCAGAGTTTGCATGTGCCTTCGGGCCTACATCACAAAACAGTAGGATTTGTGTATGCATGAATGTATGTTTCTTTTCAGTCGCCATGCATCATATTTTGAAGGAAAACGAAAATGAATTTACATGAAGTAGCATGGTGAGACGTGAACAGATTGCAACAGTATACTTTTAAGGGAATTAATCCGCCCCTTAATCGAACATATGGATACATACCTTGGGAAAATTGATCCATCTCCCATTGTATTACGGATCAAATCAGCTGTTAAGGGAACTAATCCACCCCTTAATTGAATATATGGATACATACCTTGGGAAAACTGATCCATCCCCCATTGTATCAGGGATCATCAGACCAGTGAACGAATGCAACATAACTGAGGAATGAAAGTAGAAACTGCATATTTAGGATTTACATTTCAGTACATATTTCATTCCTTGCTTTGCTTACTTAGCATTAGGCTAATAGATGAGTTTTGTGATGTAGGTGAAGAGGTCACTGCAGGTGAATTTCCTGTGTGCATAGATGAGTAGATGTGGTTGGAGGGGTACATTCATGTTCCGGTCTGGTAAACTGATGAGGCGGGTTAACTGATGTCAGCAGTTGTGAAGGTCTAGTTGATAATGATCCAATCTGAGTACATTGAGTTTTCATGACAGTAGTGGTTGCAACCTTTTGAATTAGTTTTGAGAATTCCTGACATTAGTGTTCTGTTGGATTTTAAAATGCTGTTTTTACTGAATTTGAGTAATGCAATGATTTAAATTGTCTCTGAATGGTTTTTGGTAAAATGCTTAAGTCCTTCTGATAGTCGGAACTTTCTCGGTTTACAGTAAAGTTTACTGCCATATTGTTTAGTCCATCGGCAGGAGTCGAGTAATTTACCTATCGATAATGTAGAGCTCTTAAGCTACCGGTAGATATTCTCTATCGGTAGATGTTTTAAGGAGTCATGTGAGGTGCACGTGTCCACCGGTAGATATTCTCTATCGGTAGATGTTTTAAGGAGTCATGTGAGGTGCACGTGTCCACCGGTAGACATTCTCTATCGGTAGATGTTTTAAGGAGTCATGTGAGGTGCATGTGTCCACCGGTAGATATTCTCTATCGGTAGATGTTTTAAATGACCACGTGAGAAGCACGTATCGGTAGATCCGAGGAGCAAGACTTATCGTTTTGTGAACGGTAGATGTTGGATAACTGAATTATCCAGCTGACGTCATCGATAGAAGCCTCCTACTTCCTGTTTCTGCTTCTTCCGTTGACTTTGTCCATCGGCAGATGCGTTTGACTTCTGCGACCCCTCAAGTATTCCACGGTTTAAATTTTTATCTCCCATTTGCCTACTGTTTCTTAACATTCCCAACGATTATTTCAACAATGTTTATTTCACAGTTTTGTTTAACTCCATTGTTGTTCAAATGATTTCCGCTGCAAATTTTTAAATGTTTTGAGTTTTTAGAAAAATGTCAAATTTTGACTGTCGAGTGAAGATTTAAATTAATCAAAAAAAAAAAATTTTTAGTCATGTTCAAGCATTGAGTAGCAAACCGGGTTCAGAAAACTCGGGGCGTTACAGTATGGTATCATAGACATTCAGTTAAACCGTTCAAAAGATTACTCATCAGTGCCAATCGTTGCATGGAAGTGCTCCAACAACTGTAAGTGCTTACGTTAACCTTAGCTATTAGGTATTTATGAACATATTTAACTTTATTCAGGAAGTTAGCAAAATGGCTAGACGACCAGGAAGACCGAGGATACCAAGAGAGATACCAAGTCCGAGACGTGAGGAGGACTCTAGTGTAATCAGACAGCTGACAGAATTGATGCGCCAACAGACTGATATAGTGCGTCAACAGTCTGATCAGTTAGGTGTGTTGTTGAACCGAGAAGCACAAGGAAGTGCCAACTCGGGTTCTAGTGGTGATCATTCTGGAGATAGGTTCAGGAGGCTAAGACCACCCACGTTTGATGGACAGTCAACTGATCCAGTTATTGCTGAAGGATGGCTTAGAAAGATTGAAAGTATGTTTAGGTGTGCCAACATTGGAGAAGGAGAAAAAGTCACGTTGGCAACCTTTCATTTAGCTGGTGTAGGCAGTTTGAGTCCCTGTCCAGATTTGCTGGACACTTTGCTCACAAGGACGAGGATAAGGTGTTCAAATTTGTGCATGGGCTGAAGCCAGAAATTTACCGAGGAGTTAAATTTTGCGGAATTATAGGTTTGACATTAAGTGAGGTGGTGTCCACTGCTCTGGAAGTGGAAGAGGCTGAAAGGAAATGTGCTGGACCAAAGGAGGCCCCGCAAAGGTTTAACTAGCCACACCAACAAAGGGGAACGAAGAGGCCAAGTGAAGGCCAAAATAGCTAGGGAGCAGGAAGGAAAGTGCAGAATGTCAAGAAATTTTCCCAATGTCCAACATGTTTGAAGAACCACCCGGGGGAATGTAGGTGGACTTCTGGAAGGTGTTTCAACTGTGAGGAGGTTGGACACTCATTCAAAGACTGTACTAAGCCCAGAGTCCTTCGTTGCTTCAACTGTAACAAGCCGGGACACATTGTTAGAGACTGCCCAACGTCGAAGAGTGGCCCTGCTAGGATAAAGCCGAGAATATTTTCCATGGTAGAGTCGGGAGAAGAGGACCAGCCTCCTGTGGTGTCAGGTACTATATTGATCAACTCTGTACCTGCTTTTACTTTGATAGATTCGGGTGCAACACATTCTTTTATAGCCTCTGCTTTTGCTGATAAGCTAGATGTACGGTTTGCTTCTTCTGAACATATGTTTAACGTAGCATTACCTTCTGGTGAGCGCATGCACTCTAACCAGGTAGCGTATGAACTATTTACTATGATAAAGAATGAATCAATTAGTTCTATGTTTACTCGTTTTACTAACATCACTAATGATTTAAAAGTGCTTGGTAGAGTGTATCCAAATGAAGAACTTGTCAGGAAAATTCTAAGATGCCTACCAAGAGCCTGGCAACCGAAAGTGACAGCTATACAAGAAGCTAGGGATCTCAAGGTTCTCAAGCTAGAAGAACTCATTGGCTCTCTAATGACTCATGAGATAACCATGAGAGCCAATGACAAGAAAGATTTCAAAGAGAAAGAGATCAACGAAAAGAAAGATATTGCACTTAAAGCCTCTTCAAGCAAACAATAGGAATTCGAGGAAGAAGATGATGATGAGAATATTGCTATCATAACGAGGAGGTTTAACAAATTCCTCCAACAGAAAAGAATGAATGAGAGGAAATTCTCAAAGGGAGAAAAGCCTCAAAAGGATAAGGAGATTACCTGTTTTGAATGCGGAAAACCAGGACACATCAAGGCCAAATGTCCTCAAACCAAGAAGGGTCCCAAGCGTTTCAAGAAGAGGGCCATGAAAGCTACATGGGATGACAGTGAGAGTGACACTTCTTCAGAAGATGAAGAAGTCGCCAATCTATGCTTCATGGCACACGAAGATGAGGTTAGTCATTCCTCTAGTGATAGTGAAAATGATGAGGGTGATTTAATTGATGTCTTCAATGATTTAGTCAAACAATACAGCATGCTTAAGACTAAATACAACTTGTTAAAGAAGGAAAATACAAACTTAATCAAAAAGCATGCTAATGAAAGTAATTTACTTGAAAAGGAAAAAGGTGAACTCAAGACTAAAAATGATAGGTTGAATGAATTAGTCTTGAAATTTACAAATAGAAGCAAGAACCTGAACATGCTATTAGGGAGTTAAAGAGTGACATTTGACAAAGCAGGATTAGGTTATGAAAGATCTAATAAAAATAAAGTCTATAAAAATTTCTTTGTTAGATCGTCCACTTGTCATGCTTGTAATGAAGTACAACATAAATTCTATGAATGTCCACTAAAATTAGGAAAGATTAAACCTGGCAGGGGTTACAATGGGTTCCTAAGGGAACCAAACCTAACACTAGGACCCAAAAGATTTGGGTATCTAAGAAGACAACTTGATTACTATTTTGTAGGTTGACTGCTCTCCCGAAAAAAATCAATGGTACCTTGATAGTGGATGCTCGAGGCATATAATGGAAGACTCAACAAAGTTTGCCTTTGTCAACAAGAAGAAAGGGAATGTCACCTTTGGTGGAAATCAAAAGGGCAAAATTGTTGGCATCGGCAATATAGGTAACCCTTCAAACCCCATCATTGAAAATATTTTATTAGTAGAAGGGTTAAAGCATAATTTATTAAGCATCAGTCAACTATGTGGTAAGGTATAAAGTAATATTTAAATCTGATGCTTGTGTGATTAAAGATAGTCTGAATAGCAAGATATTATTCACAAGTTATAGGAAAGAGAATATATATATTATTAACTTAGATGATTTTGATTGTGTGAATGAGAAGTGTTTTGTTGTGAAATCCTTTGGTGATAGTTGGTCTTGGCATAGAAGATTAGGTCATGTAGGTATGGATACCTTAGCTAAGATCTCCAAGAATAATATAGTTAGAGGACTTCTAAAACTATCATTTGACAAGGATAGAGTTTGTGATGCTTGTCAAATGGGCAAGCAAACCAAAAACTCTTTTGCCTCTAAGAATACTGTCACATCGTCCAAACCTCTACAACTACTTCACATATACTTTTTAGGTCCTTCAAATATTGCTACTCTAGGAGGCAAACATTATGTTTTTGTCATTGTAGATGATTTCTCTAGATTCACTTGGGTATTCTTTCTAAAGTTAAAGGATGAAACTTTTGATACCTTCTCTAGTTTTAGGAAGAGAGCTCAAAATGAAAAAGAGCTCACCATTGTTGCTATTCGTTGTGATCATTGTGGAGAATTTGAGAATGAAAAATTTGAACTCTTGTGTCTCAAACATGGAATTGAGCACAATTTCTCGTCCCCTAGAACCCCTCAATAGAATGGTGTTGTTGAGAGGAAAAATAGGTCCCTTCAAGAGCTTGCTCGAACCATGCTCAATGAAAACTCCTTTCCAAAATATTTCTGGGTAGAAGCTATTTCCACAGCTTGCTATGTACTAAATCGTAGTCTCCTAGTGTTAAGTATTTTAGAGCCTTTGATTGTAAATGTTTCATTCTTAACACCAATGATAACTTAGAAAAATTCGATTCGAAGATGGATCTTAGAATATTCCTTGGATATTCATTAACCAGTAAATCTTATAGGGTGTTCAATAAAAGAACACTAGTTGTAGAAGAATCCATGCATGTCAATTTTAATGAGACCCCTCAACTCACAATCAATGTGGATGAGGATGATATTTTAGAAAGGCAATTAGATTTTCTCTCCTCAGACAAACCTGCTGAAACCATTCAAGGAGAAAATTCCCTAGATCCTTCTTCAAATCCTCTAGACATTGTCCCAGTCAAGGATGAAAATGTTGCTCTTCCTAGTGATTGGAAATATGTAAAAGATCATCCTTTAGATGAAGTTCTAGGTGATCTAACACTCGGAGTCAAAACTAGTGCCTCCCTTAGAAATCTATGTGCAAATGTAGCCTTCATTTCACAAATAGAGCTTAAGAAGTTTGAAGAAGCCGAATTGGATGAAAATTGGATAGTTGCTATGCAAGATGAATTAAACCAATTCGAAAGGAACAATGTTTGAGAACTTGTTTCAAAACCTGATAATCATCTCATTATTGGTACCAAATGGATATTTAAGAATAAGATGGATGAAAATGGAATTGTGGTCAGGAACAAAACTAGGTTAGTTGCCAAAAGGTACAATCAAGAAGAAGGAATTGACTTTGAGGAAATCTTTGCTCCTGTACTCGTTTAGAGTCAATTAGGATGCTCTTAGTATTTGCTAACCACAAAGATTTCACACTTTTTCAAATGGATGTAAAAAATACTTTTCTTAATGGGTATATTCGAGAAGAAGTCTATGTGAAATAACCTCAAGGTTTCGAATCTTTTGATAGACCTGATTATGTACAAGCTTGGGAAAACCTTATATGGACTTAAGCAATCTCTTAGAGCTTGGTATGATCGGTTGAAGAATTTCCTTGAGGAAAGGAAGTTCAAAAAGAGTAATACAGATTCAACCCTTTTTACCGTGCAAAAGGACAAAGACATTCTAATAGTTCAAATCTATGTTGATGACATCATATTCGGTTTTACAAATGTATCACTTTGTGATAAGTTTGCCACTCTTATGCAAAGTGAGTTTGAAATGAGTATGATGAGAAAGCTAAAATTCTTCCTAGGATTTCAAATTTGTCAAAAACTAGATGAAATTTTCTCCTGTCAAGAAAAATTTATCAAAGACATCATAAAATGATTTGGATTAGAGTCTTCTAAGTCCTCTAGAACTCCCATGAGCACAACTACAAAACTGGACAAGGATGTGAATGGAACAAGTGTTGATATTAAGAAGTATAGAGGTATGATTGGATCCTTCTATACCTCACTACTAGCAGACCTAACGTCCTCCATAGTGTGTGCTTATGTGCTAGATTCCAAGCTTCTCCTAAAGAATCTCACTTAACTGCTGTTAAAAAAATTTTCAAATATCTAAGTGGGACATATGATTTAGGTTTATGGTACCCGAAGGGTACATCCTTTGATCTCATAGGATATTCTGACTCCGATTATACTGAGATTCTAGTAGATAGGAAAAGCAATAGTGGAACATGTCAATTCCTTGGTGAGTCTCTTGTTTCCTGGTACTCCAAGAAGCAAAATTCTGTTGCACTTTCAACGGCCGAAAGTGAATATATTGCTGCTGGCAGTTGTGCACAAATGCTTTAGATGAAGCAAACCTTGGAAGATTACAATCTATTATATGATAGGATTCCAATTAGATGTGACAACACTAGTGCAATTAACATTTCTAAGAATCCTATCCAACACTTTAGAACTAAGTATATTGATATTAGATATCATTTCATTAGAGATCATGTTCAGAAAGGTGATATCACCTTAGAATTTGTCAACTCTCTGATCAATTGGCAGATATCTTTACAAAGCCATTAGATGAGAAGACCTTCAATAGTATTATAATAAGGTTAGGTCTCATTAGGAATGAGAAAAATTAAGGTTCTGTTTTTCTGTTGGAGAAAATTGGCCAATAAGCAGTGTGGTCAATAAAGAAATGGACGATCTCTAAGAGTTATTTCTCTCTAAATTGAATGGACGTTGTCATAATGGACGTTGACAATGGACGTTAATAAAAATGGATGATAAAATCTTTCGAAATGTTACAAAAATCCTAACTTTCGAAAACTCTTCTAAAACCTCTCGATTCCTTTCGTTTGTCCAGCGATTCCTATTCTTCTCTGCTCTTCGGCACAGATCAAAAACCACTCCAAACTCCATCTTTGACCAGAAATCTATATCATTATCGATGGCATCTTCCACTCGCGCAGAACAAGTCTTCTCAAGGAAAAAACAAAAGACTTCTCATCCAACAGATGCACAGTCTTTCGCAGTTCCCCCGCCTCTTAAATGGCCAAATCACGAGTTCATTAATCAGACCGCTTTTAATAGGTACTATGAAAGTTTTGAATTCAAACCTCTTATTCGTTCTAGAGGAGTAGTTTTTCGCGACTTGTCTGGTTTGGACCTAGAAGAACCATTACTTAAGCTGGGATTAATGGGGTTGTTTGATTTAGAGTCTCATTATTGTGAAACTCCTATTAGGATGTTTTATGCCAATCTAGAACATTCTACGCGCCCTCTCGTCCTTAGGAGTTATGTCTATGGCAGACATATTGAACTGACCTAGGAAGCTATCCATGAAATCCTTCATTGTGAGTTCCTTAGGGAAATTCATCACAATTTCAACATCGTTGGGTACGTGAAGCCAAAATCCAAGGATTTGAATGTCAGAGCTCAAGTTATTCACAATCTTATAACCCACATCATTCTACCTCAGGATGGACATAAAGATCTTGTGATATGCATGAATCTCTATGTGATGAAAAAGCTGTACAATGGAGAGATGTTCAACCCCAGCTTCGTGATTTTAGGTCACATGCATGAGATAGGTCGGACGTGCAACAAGAATTTACTGTACAACACGTTGATACAGAAGATCCTCGAGCGAGCTCGGATTCAGCTACCTACTAGAGAGCAGATGAGAGCACAAAGATCCAACGATGTATTTGAAAGACTTCAGTTGATTCGGATGGGCCTAGTTGAAGTTGACGAGACCTGGGCGTTCAAGGGAGATCAAGGGCCCTCCACCTATGCAGATGTTCTTATGGAAGACGACCCCCCTGGGCCATTGTCCCCCAGACGGCTAGTAGGTGGGACAAGATGGAGCAGAGACTAGATTTCCTCATAGGCAGAGTCAAGGAGATCACCATGACACAAAGAGAGCTAACTGAGTCCCACATAGAGCTGAAGTAATTCCTCATGGATTGGGTGTGGTGCGATGACGACGACGACATCCCACCGTAGTTTAGTTTATATTTTGTATTTCATTTTATGTACTTTACTTTATGTTTGTATTTTTAGTTTATGCTATGAGTATTATGATTGTACTTTAGTTTATACTTGTCATTTGGTTTATGTTATGTGGTGTCTGGTTGTACTTTACTTTATGACTATACTTGAGTGGTACTTAATTATCTGAAACTGGTTGTTGGTTATAAAATTGTGATTTGAATATGCACGAATTGTTTGAAGCTAACTATGAAAGAGTGATAAAACAAAGGAAACTCTATCCATTTTTACAACTTTATCTCATTAAATTACACATTATAATAAATACACATATTACACAGTATAATAAATACATAAATTACAACTTGAATAGTCATATATTTTTTGCCTCTGCCGTGTGTAGAAGATTCCTACAGATAATGAAAACTATATTAGACAATAATGAAAGTGTGTTTATGAGCGAAATTTGTTAAAACATGCTTGTGTCCCGCCAAATGTGTAGAAATCCATAAATGTTTCTTGCATAGCAGAAGCGAAAGTAGCGCCTGAAGTGGATCCCCTATCAGTACAAGTGCAACTATTATGCCCCTGATGCCAACATATACCACATGACATCGTCGAGTTCTTTCTAGTAATTGTCGAACTTGGCGGTTCATCGACATCTCGCACTCTTTTCTTCTTCAACCTACCAGATTGACTTTTTATCGGGTAGAAGAATTTGCTTCATATTTTGTACGGGCAGTCACAGTTGTTGGTTGCTAAGTGGATGAATGAAATTTGAGTACATCTACAAATAAGTTTTCTGGTGATAGTATCGATGAACGTAATTTTTCGATGATAGTCTCATGAAATGAATATAGGGAATTGAATGAACACACGAGATTCTAGTAAGCTTCCACATGTAACAGTTGCACACACATGTATTCATGTCAACAACATATTGTTTGTTGCCATTGCTGACCTCAAATCATGCAGCTCTCGCAAACATAGCAATCAAATTTTGAGCTGCATGTTTTGACTTTATAAGCTTTTTTTTTATCTAGGGACACAAGACGTCTGTTGACGAGACCAACTTCTCATTTTTTTTGACAATCCTAGTCATTAAGAACTTTCGAATCATCTCGAACATGGTCAGAATCGGTTTGTCTCCCTGACAGATAATAGAATTGCATTGAACGACACATGTAAATTGTTTAATCTCAGTTCACACTTGAGAATCGAAAAAAATACATGACTAGCTCAATATCTAGGGTTTGTGCCTCGAAGATATGCGTGGATATCCGGATTAATCTGATGTAAGTTCCCCATTTATCTCTCAAAATAACCGGTGATTTCCAATTAAAATCGGTATTACCAAGTTGACTTTACTAATCATGGACCAAGGTGGATTCTTTTTGTCTCTGAATTTTTCTGGTTGCGATCATTTTGGCTGGCTTCTCTTCCCATCTGATATTGTGAGTGCTATTTTTCTTCTTTCTGGTTTTTATTTTTGCCCTGGTACTGTGTTAGTGATTTTATACACCCTAACGCAAGTGCACGTGTCGTTAACGAAGTAATAGAGTAAATAAAAGTCGATCCCACGAGGATATTCTTAATCAAATTAAATTGCTATAAAATTTATGTAAAAATATTGGGATAAGAGTAAAATGAAAATAAAACGGGACTCTGAGTAATAAAGAAATTAATTGAAAGCTAAATAACTCGAAAAGATTGAGATGATTTAAGCCTTGGCTAGGATTGATTTCCTCATTACATGCATTTTACCACTGATGCTACAGAAATGCTACAACATTTATCACAGAACAACAAGAATTCATAACATTTATCAGGTTCTATCGAATTGCCTAGATGAATCTGTTTCAGAATTTCTTTTCAGCTTTGAAAAGTCAAAAACTTAACCTGAATTTCCTGTTAGCGACTTTGCAATAATTTTAATTTATTTAATCACTCATGCATCTTAAAATTCTTATCTACCTATCGATACAATAGGAACATGTAATATCAAATCTGCCTATCGACACAATTCAAATTATGCAATCAGCATCGTGAGAGATTGTTTGGTGAAAAATACGTAACATCCATAGATCAAAGTAAAAACATATAATAAGTACTTTATCTCCTAACCAAGATAAAAAAGTCTAGCCTAAAATCATGATAAAAAAATCAAAAGTAAAAATATTCATCAAAAGAAAGAAAATAAAAAGTAGAAGGAGAGGAGTTGAAATTAAATCTGGAAGCATGCAGAATCGCCCTCTAAGTGTAACGCCCCCAAACCCACCCTGGCTCGGTGCGCTACTTTGCTAAGCTATCCCGCGTTAAAACATAATTTAAAACTTCCAAACATAAAAGGAAACTGACACAGCAGAATTTAAAACAAAATCTCCCCAAGCTCTCCTAAAGCCAAGTCTCTCGAAACTCTCTTACGTCATACCTAACTGCCTAGACTCACCAATTCCCTGACCCCTAACCTTTTAGCACCACGGCGTCCTTCCCAAAAATTTCGGCAAAGTAACGCCTGAAAATGGCGCCTCTAAAATGCTAAATACCTACATAAAATCAAATCCCAACCAATCTAGAATATTCTCAACATCTAACTAACCTACGAAATCTCCAACAACAGTAAAGAGAGAAACTAAAATACGAACATACCTAAGTGAAGAAAGTCCACAATATAGGGCGACACATCACCCTTAACTTAACTATATACAACAACAGACATCTACAATACGCTATCAAAATACAAAGTCCCACATCTGCCGAAGACCATGGTGGAGTCGCCCCGACAACTGCCCGTACCGGCACGCCCCGTGCATCTCCGACTGCTCCCAAGTCTTGGCTGACTCACATAGCTCACCTATACCCGCGTCGTTACCTACACCACAGAACACACGCACACGTAAGCTTACGCTTAGCAAGTAGGGATTAACAAATACGACTAGATAAAATGCAAGCTACACACAACGCAGAACAAAACAACCAAACAACACAACGACACGAAACAAAACACAGATTTGCCCGCATCAACGATGCCTTATTCTTTAATACAGCACGACAACGCAACACAACACCACAACACCACAATGCAACTCAACAACCCGACTCAACACAACACGACAACACGGCCAGACAATACTAGTTGCCCGCACCCGAAAGGATGCCTTACTCTTTAACACAGCACGACACAAAATGCAACTTCTACACTCACTACTAGTTTCAATTACATTCTCCATTTATTAATCTTTTACCCGTTCATCTTTCATAAAGACCTTCCCGAGGTGTTCCACGAGCACTACTCCCCGGCGAGGCAACTCTATTCAATACCACGGTTCACTCTGTAGAGACCCTCCCGAGGTGCTCCACGAGCACTACTCCCCGGTGAAGCAACTCTACTCAATATCATTGTACAATCTACAACACACACATCTCTTGTAGAGACCCTCCCGAGGTGCTCCCCGAGCACTACTCCCCGGCGAGGCGACCCTTCCCGAGGTGCTCCACGAGCACTACTCCTCGGCGAAGCAACTCTACACAATATCACTCACACAACACATCCCTTGTAGAGACCCTCCCGAGGTGCTCCACGAGCACTACTCCCTGGCGAAGCAACTCTACACAGGATCACTTTGCATTCCTAATTGCCTCATTACCTTTAATGCTCACTCATCAAACCTGTGCTCACAACTCATGCTCACTCATCATCAAACCCGTGCTCACAACTCATGCTCACTCAATGCACAACATAAAATAACCACAACAACCAAACAATCACCAAACAACAACGAACAAACAACACCAAACAACAACAACCAAACTAACACCAACAACAACAACAAACAAACACCAAACAACAATAACCAAGCAATTCATTCCCACACTACTCAATATAAACCACAATAAGCAATTCATTCTCACACAACTCAATATAAACAACACAACTATCAAACAATAAATCCTACCGTTCCGTGGTGTAGGCCCTAAGGCAAAACAAACGTCCTCTACTTACTTGGCGTCCTAGCCCGATGAGGATTCTCGGTTACCTGTCCACCTACGGCTCGACCTACGACAAATATTCAAACTTCATTAAATCAAGCCTACATTCACCAATTTACTCTAAAACTACTATTTCTAGCCTAATCCAACTAAAACCTATCTAAACGGGCCACTAATTTGGGTTCGGTAAAAACCGACCCGAAACTTCAAACGTGCATAACTTTTGCGTCGAATATCGGAATCGAACGATTCCAGCGGCCACGTACTCCTCTAATAACCTATTTTAACGTGCCAAAAGGAATTTTAAAACAAACGACCCTAGCTAGGTCAAAATAGCAAAAACCCGAATCTGCCCCTAACCGGAAAACTCCCTTTTCTGATTTTCCATCAAATTCCACCCAATACCCCACCAATCGACCACCCACACCTTCAATTTGAATAATCTAACCAAAATCCCGAGCTACACACACCAAAACCCGAAATGCCCAAAGAGGGCTTACTGATTTTTGCCCAAATTGGGCTCCTCACGGCCAGGCGATTGTTGTCAGCCCACTACCTGACAATCTCAGGCCAAAATCGCCCGAAAACGGCCGGTGATCGGAGCCAATTCCGGCTCTTCACCGTTGGCCTTGAACAGAACCGAAACAGGGGAGAAAACCGAGCCTTACCGTTGGTTCGTGCGCGGAGACAGGCCGGAAACTCTCGTCGCCGTCGTCTGGCCGGAAAACATCAGAAATCGACGTTGAACAGGTCGCCGTCGAACGTCGCTCGTCTCCCTCGTCTCCGTTCTCCTCTGCTTCTCGCTGCCCAACTCGAACAACAGAATAGCTTCGGCTATTCTGTTGTTTTATTTTATTTTTTTTAATAATAAATTATAATAATAAAACTAAAACTATTTCTTTAATTTAAACTAGCTAATTACCATTTTACCCTCCCGTATAATCAGCCATATCGAACCCTCGGTCTAACTCCTCCACCGAAACTCCCGCGCATAATTAACTAACCCAATAACTAACATAACGTAAATTAATTAAATCTAAAGCAACACACGTTGAGGAAAAATCCTCGGGTGTTACACTAAGTCTTTGTCCCCAGGGTGGCGTCCTTCAAGTTCCGTCTTCGTCTTGAGTTTTCGTCCTCTAGCTCCCTCAGGTCTTCTTCTCCAGATCTTCAGGGTTGCTTCCCCTAGGTCTTCGTCCCCAGGTTCTAATCCCCTTTCAGATCTGTATGAGAGTTGCCTCATGCCTAGGGTTTTCTCCTTTTTCTGCGTCCCAGACCCTTGCTGCCAAACCTCCTCTTTTTATTTTGTTTTTAGTCTCTCTTTCTCTCTTTCCTAGATTCTCCTTGATTCCATGGGATTTTCTCGCCACCTCTCTCTCTCTCTTTGATTCTTGAAAATTCTCCAATATTTGCTCCTTCTCGTTTGGTAATTTAAATAATGCAATCAAATCTTCTTTGATTTTGTAGCCCAAGATAACAACAAATATTTAAATTAATGTTAATAATTTGAATAATTCGAAAATATGCATAAAAATAATTAATTTTCTAAAATCTTTCCATACTTAGTAACCTATAACAATTTCTATAGTTTTGATCCAAATCTTTTTATATTCACTCAAATTACATGAGTTTTATTAAATAAAAATAATATAAAATAACTCTAATTTAAGAGTAATCAAATACCCCTAAACTTGAACCATTACTCGTCCTCGAGTGATGCAAAATAAAATCAAAATTAAAGAATTCTCAAGGTAAAATTAATGAATTTCATGCAATTTCCAAGATAATTCGAAACTTGTAATCTTATGAAAAATTCTACTATCACAATTATAAGCAATTAACATAAAGTTATTCTCAATAAAATAATTTTTCGAAGTTTGTGTGTGCTCAAACTCCTCTTCAACCTGTTAAGTTCAATCATTAAAACTAAAATTCATAGTTAATATTAAATTGCTAACTCTTCAATGCTTTTCCTAAGTTAATTAGATTTCAAAGGTTCTCTTTTTGTGTTTTTTTTTGAATAAATAATAAGTAAGGGGAATATATTTTTGTATTGACTTTCTATTATAAGTCACACTATCTTTTTACGCGATTGACAACATTGGTCATGAAGGCCTCTGATTACTCAGTAGTTTCTCCTAAAGATACATACTCGTATAGAATTATAGAAGAGTATAGTTAATATTATTACAACGGAGTTCCTTCCAAAGTTCCTCTAATTAAATTCTACCTATCGAGTATCCAAAAGGTTCACTCGAGATTGAAAGTAGATTAGATACTTGCAATTATTATGTTTTTCAATTTTTTTTAAAGAATTTTCTATCTCTAATTTTTTTCTGTCAACATTAAATCGTTCTCATCTAAATAAAACTATGAAATCTAGTTAGGATAATCTCCATAAGCAACTAAAAATGAGTTTGTGTGTTATGAAGGAAATTTATACTAAAGGAAATAATTCTTAGTTAAATGCTATTAATGTATGATAATGAAATGTTTCGACAAAATTACAAAGTTAGGAAAATTAAATTTATTATTATTATTATTATTATTATTATCAGATTACAATACTTTTTCATTACTATTTTCTACCAAATCCTAGTACATCCCTACCCCCAAACTCAAACTCAACAGTGTCCCCACTGTCAAACAAAATAGAGTTCAAAATTCAAACAAAACAAAGCAAAACTATGGGGTAAGTACTTCCCTGGAGTCTCATTCGTCATTCCATTGGATGCAGGGTTTCGTGTTGCTGTGCCATTTTATTTTGCAAAAACAGCAAGCCTTCCATGATTTGTTGTTGAAAGATGATGCTCTCGGCTGATGCTACAGCTCCACTTGTAGCATTTGGATTGTGTGATGACTTTCTTTTCGGTGCTTCATATTCATCAGCTTCTTCTTCCTCTGATTTGTGTAGACTTGAGTTTTTTTTTAATTGCTACAGCAAATATTACAGCAGCAAATATTGCAGCATCAATATTATTTTTAGCAAAAACTTAAAAAAATAGAAAATAAAAAAAATAAAAGGATATCAGAAATTGGGTTGCCTCCCAATAAGTGCTTGATTTTTAAGTCTTCAGCCTGACTTTCCCATGCTTCACGTTTCTATGCTTTGTGGCCATTATTTTATGGACGATATGCTATGGTCACTTTATGTTTGAGGTGAGAGGGTAGCTGTTTAAGCTCCAGTGTTGGTGCATTCTTCTCTCTCGAAACATGCGTTTAATCTCTGTGTCGAGTGCAATAAAATCCTTGTTGTCCTCGTCAGGCATAAAATGTACCTTAAGGAGATAAACAAAAAATGAATATAAAAAATTATAGCAAAATAAAATAATTAAGAAATATCCCCGGCAACTGCGCCAAAAACTTGTTAGTGATTTTATACACCCTAACGCAAGTGCACGTGTCGCTAACGAAGTAATAGAGTAAATAAAAGTCGATCCCACGAGGATATTCTTAATCAAATTAAATTGCTATAAAACTTATGTAAAAATATTGGGATAAGAGTAAAATGAAAATAAAACGGGACTCTGAGTAATAAAGAAATTAATTGAAAGCGAAATAACTCGAAAAGATTGAGATGATGGAAGCCTTGGCTAGGGTTGATTTCCTCATTACATGCATTTTATCACCGATGCTATAAAAATGCTATAGCATTTATCACAGAAAAACAAGAATTCATAACATTTATAGGGTTCTATCGAATTGCCTAGATGAATCCGTTTCAAAATTTTCTTTTCAACTTTAAAAAGGCAAAAACTTAATCTAAATTTTCTTGTATTCCTATTGTTAATGCCAAATAAATTAATGTTAGCGACTTTGCAACAATTTTAATTTATTTAATCACTCATGCATTTTAAAATTTCTATTTACCTATCGATACAATAGGAACATGTAACATCAAATCTGCTTAGCGACACAATTCAAATTACACAATCCGCATCATGAGAGATCGTTCGGTTAAAAATACGTAACATCCATAGATCAAAGTAAAAACATATAATAAGTACTTTCTGTAACACCCGAGAATTTCCTATTACGTGCGTAGTCTACGATTAGACGTGTTAGGAGAGTTTAATTATGCAAGTTTTATGTTATGCATTGAAGGCATTGAAGAGAAGAGAAAACAAAAAGAGTTGAAAAGTCAACAACCAATAGAAATTTTTTTATATGAAGAAATAATTGAATAAAAAGGGGGAGAAATTAATGTGAATCACGTTGGAGGTTCTTAAAAGGAAAAAGGTGGTGTTTTGTGTGTGTTTGGCGTTGGTTTAAAAGTAATAAAAGGAGGGGTTTATTTGTGATTTTAGGAATTTGGTGGAGGAAAATAAAAAGTGGAAAAAGGTTTTAGTTAAAAAGGGTAAAATCCTAAACTTCATTCATCTTCTTCCCCTTGCCTCCACGTTTTTCCTTGGCAGCCATTAGAGCCCTTCCTCCTCTCCTTTGCTTCGAGATTTCAAGAGTTTTTGAGGTAAAATTTAGTGGGTTTTAAGTTGTATACGAATTAGGGTTAGTTTATGGTGTTTTTAGGGTGGCTTTGATGGATTTGGTTAGGGTTTGGAAAACCCTAACGATGGAGTCCGAAAATTAGGGTTCAAAGTTTTGTTTCTTTCCTATTTTGATGATTTAGTTGTTTAATGGATTGGTTTAGGTTGATTTTAGGGTTGGATTGAAGATTGGAGTTGAGTTTGGGAAAAACTGGTTTTTAACTCAAAGGGAGCCGATTCTATTTTCTGGATTTCAGCTTGGCCATTGAGTTTGTTTGCTAATTTGAGTGTTTCAATGGATAGTAGACGTGTAGAGGTTTCCGAATTGGGGTGGCGCGTCGAAATCCATTGAAAAACGAGAGAGTTACGACCGTTTGAAGTTAGACGGTCAATTTTGGGGTAAAAACTGAGTTTAGTGTTTTGGAAAGGAATTTTGTTGTAGTTTTAGTTAGTTTAGAATTTCCTTAGAATTTGGTAGTAAATATTAAGTTGAGTTTTCGTGATGTTAGGTTATCGAGCGTGTACTTTGGTTGGACGAAGTGACAGCCCATTTTGGAGCAGCCAGGTAAGTAGTGGATGAGTGTTTGTTGCCTTCGGGCCTACACCATAGAACGGTAGGGAATGATTGTTTGTTTGCTATGTTTGTTTGTTACTATGTTTTACTTAGTGTCATGCATCGTGTGTCATGCATCATCGTTTTCTAACTACGAAACCACGTGTTTTGCATGCTTGAGTGGTGAGGATGAAATGTAAGATAAGAAAATTGATATGCAACTTGGTCTCTAGTCGAATAGCCTCGTCAGGCATGTGGCTCGCTGAGCACCCCGTGAGGTATTTTATTAGAGATGCTATACAACTAGGTCTCGGGTAGAATAGTCCCGTCGGGCACGTGGCTCGTTGAGCACCCCGCAGGGGATTTTACTTGAGATGCTATGCTAATGTACGTAATGTGTCGTGAGTATGAATACCTCGATATGTTCGTGCCTGAAGGCACAATGAGGATTCTACGATCGATTGGGGGAGATTGGTTGGCTGTCCAGGATTGTGTTAGGGCGTGTGTCTCCGGTCTTGCTCCGTGGGTCAAGGCGTGGCCGTCTAGGATTGTGTTGGGGCGTGTGCCTACTTGATTCACATGAAAGTGGAAGATAAATGTAACCAGAACGAGAAGAAAACAACGGAGGGTGTAGAAACTGCATATTAGGGTTGAGTCGAGCATTTGGTGTGTTATGTGCATTACTTCCCTACTTGCTAAGCGTTAGGCTTACTTTTTTGTGTTCTATGGTGTAGGTGACGAGTTCATTATAGGTGAAGTAGATGAGACAGCAGAGGATTAGGTTGCAGCCGGAGGAGTACGGGGTGCGCCGGTGCAGGTTATTGTCGGGCGTCTCGGCTACTGTCTTCCTCGGGAAGTGTGGGAGGTGAAAGTTTTGTGGTAGATAGTTTGTTTAGTAAGTGTTTTGTATTTTGAGGTAAAAAGAAAAGTGGAAACCTTAGGAAGTTTTAGTACGGGTATTTATAAATGTTTTCGTAGTTGTTTTTTTTTAAGTTTTGAGTCGGTAGTGTTGTGGATATTGGTTGTCGTATTTGGAAATTTGAAAATAGATATTTCCCGGTTTAAATTGCAGGTTTTGGTTTAAAGAAATTTAGGCATTATGCCGTTCGTTTTGCTTTTAAAACAAACGACGTCGGGTTTAAGTTAGCTATTTTTATAAATATCTGTTTGAAGTCGGTTTTCTAAAATGTTCACGGGATTTGAAGATTCGATTGTCGGGGAGTTATGGTTAAAGTTTCGTGATTTTTGGAGGTGTTCGGGGTGGAGAAATATGAGAAAATATAAGGGAAGGTTAAAACGGGCATTTTTAAGGGTTTTTGGTTGAGAAAAACCCGAGCCGGCCCAATCGATCGGGCCCGGGACGCGACCGATCGTGGTAGGGATGTTTTTGGATGAAAATGGCCCGAGCGTGTCTGATCGATCGGGCTAAATCGCGATCGATCGCGGTAGGGGCGCACAGGGGCGCCCAGCGCGCAGGCGGGCGCGCGCGCTGGCGCGCTGTTCCAAAATTTTTAAATTTCTCCCTATTTCTACAATGTTTTGACCCGACATTTTCCAAGGAATTTTAAATGTATTTTGGGCCCGTTTTCCAATAAATTTCGAGGGTTCGAAAAACCCAAAAACGAGTCGTAGAATTTACGAAAATTATTTTTAAACGTCGTAAGGTGAGATTGGTTAGCAAAGTGACGCACCGAGCCGGGACGGGTTCGGGGTGTTACACTTTCTCTCCTAACCAAGATAAAAAAGTCTAGCCTAAAATCATGATAAAAAAATCAAAAGAAAGAAAATAAAAAGTAGAAGAAGAGGAGTTGAAATCAAATCTGGAAGTATGCAGAATCGCCCTCTAAGTCTTCGTCCCCAGGGTGGTGTCCTTCAAGTTCCGTCTTCGTCGTGAGTTTTCGTCCTCTAGCTCCCTCAGGTCTTCTTCTCCAGATCTTCAGGGTGCTTCCCCTAGGTCTTCGTCCCCAGGTTCTAGTCCCCTTTCAGATCTGTATGAGAGTTGCCTCCTACCTACAGTTTTCTCCTTTTTTTGCGTCCCAGACCCTTGCTGCCAAACCTCCTCTTTTTATTTTGTTTTTAGTCTCTCTTTTTCTCTTTCCTAGATTCTCCTTGATTCCATTGGTTTTTTCAGCCACCTCTCTCTCTCCTTGATTTTTGGAAATTCTCTAATATTTACTCATTCTCTTTTGGTAATTTAAACAATGCAATCAAATTTTCTCTGATTCTGTGGCCCAAGATAACAACAAATATTTAAATTAATGTTAATAATCTGAATAATTCAAAAATATGCATAAAAATCATTAATTTCCTAAAATTTTTCCATACTTAGTAACCTATAACAATTTTTATAATTTTGATCCAAATCTTTTTATATTCACTCAAATCACACGAGTTTTATTAAATAAAAACAATATAAAATAATTCTAATTTAAGAGTTATCATACTGAAGAAATGGTATAACGCCCCCGAACCCACCCTGGCTCGGAGCGCTACTATGCTAACCATTTCCACGTTAAAACGAAATTTTCATAAAGTCTCAAGCATAAAAGGGAACTGACGCAGCTGACTTAAAACTAAATCTCCCAAGGCTCTCTTATATCATACCTAGCTACCTAGACTCACTAATTCCCTTACTCCTAACCTTTAAGCACCACGGCGTTCTTCCCGAAAATTTCGGCAAAGTAACGCCTGTAAATGGCGCCTCCAAAATGCTAGGTACCTGCAATAAGTCAATCCCCAAACAATCCAGAATATTCCTAACCATCTAACCAACCTACGAAATCTCCAACAGTTAACCAAAATGAAGAACCACCAACTAACCAAAATAAAGAAATGCTCACAACATAGGGTAACTCATCACCCAGAACTATGCCTATATACAACAATATAATAACTCTCAAAACATCAATCAAAAGGAAAGTCTACAAACCACCAAAATAAATGTAACTTATACACGACTCCAAAATACGGTTTCACACACGTCTTTCTTGTCTTTCCGAAGACCATGGTCGAGACGCCCCGACAACTGCCCGCACCGGCATACAGCGTACATCAACGACTGCGTCCCAATTCTAGTTTTCTTCGTAGCTCTAACCTGTACTCCTGTCGTCACCTACTCATACGTCCTTAGACCTTAACTTGAACACTCACTAATTTCCTCAAATTTCACTCTAATCCACTCTCTTTTAGTCTTCACCTCGATTTTAATTATTCAACTTAATCTCATTACTCTAACATCTACCTAATCAAGGTATCTAGGTCTCTATTCCCACCTTTAAGTTCTAGGTCGAATAACACCAATAACCAGACAACCCTTAATGCTCCTCTAACATGCCAAGCATAATCGTTTCACTTATCCCCAATCATCATTGATAGAATACACTCCTAAAACAGTACCTACATCCCAAACAATCCACCGGTGTACCTACATCCTCTAATACCTCAATTTAATCGACAATTAATTACACTCACTCACAACATTCTTTAAATACTACCAACTCTAACTTCAAACTTTTCTAACTCTACTTTGATTTATTTCTAAAACTTCAAAGGTTTGCTACTTAGGATTTCATTTCTATCTAAGGATACAAAATCCTAGGTTATCAATCTTACATTCTCATACTAAGATTCTCTAATCTCTCTATGCTCAATTCTACGATGTTACCTTGTCTGTTTCGCCTTTCCAATAAATTTCTAGCTATTCAAACTATCAGTTCACTACGTCTATAAGTTGGCTCATAGGATCCACTGAGGTTGTCTCGGTACTCTCAGAATTTTCTAATCCATTACAGTTCCAAAACAAACAAGGGTTAAAACAATCTAATCTTAAATATGAACTATCTAAAATTAAAGAAATACTTACAGTCGGTGAAGCACGTTGCATGGCGGCCGGCATTGTCGGGTAATCATTTGAACGACTCGACCATTTTGCTCTGATACCATCTTGTAGCGCTCCGAGCCAGGGTGGGTTCGGGGGCGTTATAAATGGAGGACGAAAGATTAGGAGATTCGTTGTTTATCTGGGTTTTGTTATTAGTACTGTTTACTGTTAATGTCAAAATTATGTCTTAGATCCTCGTAAAATGTAATCATTTCTGCCACCTTCTCTCATCTCCCATTTCCAGTTTCCAGCTTCTAATGACCTTAAAGGGCTCTGGCTATGTAAAATGGTCTCTTATCTGGTTTCTCTTATTCATGAATTTTGATGTGTATTTGGAGCATGCTGTCGCTTCACAGTTGGTATTAACAGGTGTCACTTCATTTGTCATGTTACCTGTCAGTGATGATCCACTTTTCATTTTTCCACCTTTATTTTGGGTCTTCATTCACACCCACTTATCATATATCTGATACATTATTTTTCAAGGTTTGACATAACCAGACTGCTCTGCAAGATCACGACTTGAATGAATGGTATTTGTAACGTTTGTAAGTGCAGAGTAGTCCATTGGTGCGTCGTCTGATTCCAGTGCCGACCACCCACCGACAATGATGCCTCCATGTCATCAATCGCGGCTAGGAGGCGCGCTGACCTCGCTTGCTCTTCTTCCTCCCAACCCACCATCTTCCCCTGAAGCGCCGAGATTCAATTCTGGGAGCATTGGTGAGTCCCCAACTGAGAGTGCCAGCTCTCTAGAAACTTGGCCTATCAATTAAGCATTCATGACAAAAGGAATGGAGAATGAGAGGGTGCAAACTCATTCCCTTGCTCCGCCACAAGTCCACTGTCGTCCTTGTGATGATGACATCTTTCTTCGGGACGTAGCAAGAGAAAGGGTTGATTTAATCTTTGAAAAGTTGGATCGTCTATCAGAGGAGTTCCGAGAGGAGTTGAAGAATGGGCTCCGAATCATCCTCGACGAAATCAGTGGTTTACAGCAGAAAGAGGTTATCTTCATCTTATAGAAGCTTGTTCAGAAAAGAATGGATTTGACTACAAAGACATTGATCAGAGCAAATAGAACTCAACTTGAAATCCTCGTTGCTATAAATATTGGAATTCAGGTGTTCTTAAACCCAAATATCACTCTCTCCCAAGCTATCTTTATTGAAGTCTTTGTCTACAAGAGATGTCGGAATATAGCATGCCAGAATGAGCTTCCAGCTGATGAGTGCACCTGCGATATATGCACCAACAAAAATGGTTTCTGTAATCTTTGCATGTGCGTAATCTGTAGGGTCCCTCCTTAATGATGAGGGACCCGTGACATAAATGGAAAGGTCTCCATTTGCTACAAAGGAAGTTCTTCATTTGCGTCGCCCATCTTCCTCATTATATAAGGAAGGTGTCTCACAAAGGAAGAAGTATTTTTTTACAGGGGTTTTGTCTGCATGAGCCCTCTAGAAATAGAGGCTTCAAACAGAAGATCGAGCATCCCAAAAAATGTAAATCCTAAATGGATATGAAGAGAAGTGAAATCTTCTATCCAATAGAGAAGGAGAAAATTACTTTTGAGTGAAGAGGAAGAGAAATATAGTGAGGATTATTTTCGAAGGGAGAGGAAAGAAAGAGTATGAGAGAAAATTAGGTGTGGTACTTTTGAGTACAGTAAGAGTGGTGATTTCTCTTAGTGAATATTTTCTAGGATTTTCGATATCTAGAAAAATATTGTAAATCTTATTTTTCATGGTGAGATCTTTCTGGACTCGGTCTCGGTGATTTTTCCCAATTTGGATTTCTATGTAAAATTCTCGGTGTTGGTTTTAGCCATTATTTCTCTTAATTCTTGGCCATTATAATTTTACGACAGTGGAAAAATATTCATTGTATTTTTCGGATCGCATCTGCTATCGTTTCTTGTACCTCTTATTTAAGTGGGGGTTCTCGTCAGATTTCTTTATTATTTTTCCCAACAAGTGGTATCAGAGCAAGGCTGCTATGGCAGGAAAGATTGAAATAAAAAAATTCAACAAAAATAATTTTTCTCTGTGGAAATTGAAAATGAAGGCGCTATTGCGGAGAGATGGTTGTGCTATGGCCTATGGCGACAGGCCTACGAACGTTGAAGACGAGAAATGAAACAAAGCAGACGTGAATGCATATTCCTCGGATATGGAAGTGATTTATTCGGATATAGGCTTTGGGATCCGGTTGACAAGAAGATTGTCATAAGCCGGAATGCATATTCCTCGAATACGGAAGTGATGTGATAACTCTTATTTTAGAGTTATTTGATACTAATGTGCATGGTGAAACTCGAATGATTTGAGCAGAATTATTATGAAATTGTGAGTTTTAATGCTAATGCCGCGGTGATTCTGCAAACATCATATAGTGTCAATAATTTGGGTGAAATTGATACATTTTATGCATATTTTTAGAATGAGCAGATTATTTTCATATAATATATTTTTTTATTAATGCAGAGATTAAAGCGGAAGACAAAAAGATAAATCAGGAAATTCAAGTTTAAATCAAGGAGCTAAAATGAGTAAATCATGGGAAGGAAAACCGATTTGGAGAAAATTGATTTTTACCTTAACTGGATGCCACAATTCATGGAATCAGAGGAGAATAAAATCCAAATTTTATAGACGACTAGAAGAATGGACGACTGGCAGAATGGAGAACTAGCGAAATGGACAACTGGCAAAATGGACGACTGGCAGAATGGATGACTGGCTGTAACACCCGAAAATTTTCCCTTAGCGTGCACAACCTAAGTTAGGATGTGCCGTGAGAGTTTGACGTTAGTCCTAGATTTTTTTTTTCTAAGCTCTTGAGTGTAAGTAAAATGGGAAGGGAAAGTTAAAGGAAAACCTAGATTTAAGTGGTTGGAAATTTTGGTGGAGTTAAAATTTGAGTTAATGGTAAAATAAAAGTAAATATAAGTGATTGAGAATGGGAGTAAGGATGGAAGCCACGTTGGAATGGAAGGAGCAAAAAAGGTGATAGAAAGGTTGAAAAGTCAAAAAAGCAAAGGTGTTGAAAATTCAAAGGAAATTTTGACCAATAGAAAAAAGTTAAAAGAATAAAGTAAAGTAATGATAAAAATAAGTGAAGGAAAAGTGATTTAAAGAGGGATGCTCACGTTGGACTTTAGAAAACAAAAAGGTTTGAAAAGTCAATAGAATTGAGAAAGAAAGTGGGTTATTAAGAGTAAAGTTGGTGAAAAGTCAAAAAGGTGAATTGTGGAAAATTCAAAGGAAATTTTAAGGGAACAAAATGTGAAAGAAAAGTTGTCTTTCACGTTGGAATTAAAAGAGTAAAGGTGGTGGGGTGATTTTGTAAAATTTGAAACTTGGTGATTTAAAATTAAAAGTGATAAAGTGTTTATGTTAAAAATAGAATTAGTCTTCATTTTCCCCTTCACCTTCCCACGGTTCTTCAAACCTCCATAGCCGATTCCTCTCTTCAATGTTCTTCAATCTTTGCAAAGATTTTGAGTGGTAAGTTAAGTGGGTTTTGATTGTTATATATTTAGGTGTTGAATTTTTGAGTTTTGAATGGATTTTGGAGGGATTTGGTTAGAGTTTGGAAAACCCTAACCAAGAAGTCCAAAAATTCTGGTTGTGGTAAGTTTTCCCTTCCTAATTTGATGATTTAAACTTTAGCTAGGGTGGTTTAGGTTGTTTTTAGGAATGGATTTGAGTTTTGGAAAAACCGGTTTTGTCGTACGGTTGGACTTGTTTGTATAAATTGATGGTCTTATAGACTATTGTAAATGTTGTTTTGGATATGTTTTATAAAGTATTTGATTTTCAGGTTTGTGAATTTCAAAACTTTAGTCGTTATGCCGCTCAATTTTTTCGGAGAGAAAACGACGTGGGTTTTCAACTGTTTTCATGTTTTCGTTAAGCTTTTGGAGTCGGTTTTCTGGGATTTTCTCGTGTCGGGAAGTGGGAAATGTCGGGAAATATTTTGGGTAAGTTTTAGGTATTTTAGGTGTGAGTGGTTTGAAGAATTTTGAAAGGAAAAGTGGTGCCATCAGATTTGAGCTTAAACCGGTGATGTTCCAAATTCTCCAAAAGGTTGGATAGTTCACTAGAGCAATTACAGATAATCTTCATCGCCATTTGAAAGTGTTTGGTGAAGTTAATGATTCTTTTAACTTCTCTGGAGTATCTGTAGAAGCGTTAAGGTTAAAATTATTCCCATATTCTTTGAGAGATAGAGCCAGGGATTGGTTGAACAGTATTCCTTCTGATACCATTACTACTTGGGGGGATCTTGCTAAGAAATTCATTATGAAGTATCACCCACTAGTGAGGAATGCAAGGATGAGAAATGACATCACCAGCTTCCAGTAGAGGGATGGAGAATCACTCTACGAAGCATGGGATAGATTTAAAGAACTGCTGAGACAGTGCCCAAATCACGAGATCCCTCATTGGATTCAGTTGAAAACGTTTTACAATGGATTGAATGCACAAACCCGATCGATCATTGATGCAGCAGCCAATGGAACACTGCTGTCAAAATCTTTTAATGAGGCATATGACTTACTGGAAAGAATGGCAGTAAACAACTATTAATGACCCATCAGATAGAAATACACTTGCAAGGAGAGCACCTAGAATTTATGAGGTAGATGAAGTAGCTGCTCTCAATGCAAAAATAGCTTCATTAGAAAATTCCATCAAAGCTATGAACAAACAACATCAACCACAAATACGGGAGATTTCATGCATCTTTTGTGGGGAGAAACATGATGATAGCTCATGCCCTACAAACCTCGAATCCGCAAATTATGTGGGTTATAATCGAAATAATAATCCCTTCTCACAAACGTACAACCACAGATGGAGACATCATGCAAACTTCCAATGGAATTCGCAACAACAGAACAATACAACACCTGCACGATCTGCCGATAATTATGCCCATAACTACACTCAGCAAATTTAGAAACCTGTAACTCAAGAAAAACCAGATAATTTTGCAAGGGAATATGCTTCAAAGACAGATATAATATTGCAGAATTTAGAAACCTCCATGAAGAATATCAAAACCCAACTGGGGCAGCTAGCTCAATCTGCAAATTCAAGGAGCATGGGACAACTACCAAGTGACACTGAAATTCCACAGAAACCGGGAAAGGAACAATGCAAAGCTATTTTATTAAGGAATGGCAGGGAGGTAGAGATTCCAGAAAAGCCACGGAGGATAGAAAGTGCAAAGAATAAAAGCCAAGGCAAGGAATCAGATGAGCAGCCCAGTACTGAGGGTTTACAGGAAGGAGAAGTTTTGATCGAGGAAGAGAATGCTGAGAGGACTAAAGGAAGTAACACGAAAATGGGAGAAATAAATATCAATGCTGCAACTTCGCTCGCAGCAACACCACAGCATCATCCAGCAGAACTGCAACTCCAGAAACCTCCTCCACTGTTTCCACAGAGGCTATAAAAACACAACCAGGAAAAGCAATTTAAAAAATTCTTGGATGTTTTGAAGCAACTCCACATCAATGTACTTTTAGTGGAAGCCCTTGAACAGATGACCAACTATACGAAATTCATGAAAGATATTTTATCAAAGAAACGAAGATTGGGAGAATATGAGATGGTTGCCATGACTGAAGAGACCAGCTACATTTTACGTAACAAAATACCACCGAAGCTGAAGGATCCTGGTAGTTTCACCATTCCTTGTACAATCGGCAACAATTATTTTGGGAAGGCTTTATGTGATCTTGGAGCTAGTATTAACTTGATGCCCATGTCAATTTTTAAGAAGTTGGGAATTGGAGAAGCTCGGCCAACAACAGTAACTCTGTAGCTTGCAGACCGATCACTAACTCACCCTCAAGGAAAGATAGAAGGCGTGTTAGTAAAGGTGGATAAATTTATTTTTCCAGCAGATTTCATTATATTAGATTATGAAGCAGATCGGGAGGTGCCTATTATATTGGGTAGGTCGTTTTTAGCCACATGGAGAACCCTAATTGATGTTCAGAAGGGAGATCTCACAATGAGAGTTAATGACCAGCAAATTACTTTCAATGTTTTAAAAGCCATGAAATGACCCTATGATAAAGAAGAGTGTTTCAATATTTCTGAAGAAATAAAAGCAGCAAAAATAAAACAGTTATCAAGCGGGTATAGAAGGTAGTTCGAAGCATTAATTAGAACTGAAGATGACAAAGAAGATTGGCAACAATCCAGCGAAGAAACATCCACATTGGAACTCAAATAGCTGCCACCTCACTTGAAGTATGTATTTTTAGGACTTAAGAAACATTTCCTGCTATTATTTCTGCCACTTTATCTAATATGCAGGAGTAAGAGTTAGTAGATGTGCTAAAAATATATAAGCCAGTTCTAGCATGGACAATGAAAGACATAAGAGGGATAAGCCAAAGCATTTGTTGTAACACCCGGGTTTTTTTTGTAGAGGAAAATTGGAGAGAAAATAACAGATTAATAAATTGGTTGTTTTAATTAATTTAAAAGAAAAGTAAATGGTTTTTATTTAGGTTCAAGTATTTCTCATGAAATTAAGCCGAGGGTTAGGTTAAATTAATAACGAGATTTAACGAAATTCGAAGAGGCCGAATGTACGGGAGGGCAAATCGGTAATTGATGATTTGTTAATGTTTAATAGAAATTATTATTATTATTATTATTATTAAAAATAAAAAACAAAACAAACAACAGAATCACATTCTGTTGTTCGTCGAGCCCGACGACCGAGAGCGCGAACAGGGGAGAGACGAGGGAGAGGGACGACGAACGCCGGTGACTCTCGCCGTTTTCAGGCCAGACGACGGCGGCGCTTCCAGGTCTACCATTTTCGGCCCGTCTCCGCGCACAAATCTGACGGGTAAGCCATTTTTGCCCTGTTTTCCGTTCTGTCGTGGCCGAGAGTGACGAGCTCGATTGAGCTCCGATCACCGGCCGATTTTGGGTGTTTCCGGCGTGGGTTCACCGACCCTTGGACCGGCTTTTGTCGTCTGGTTGTGAGGAGCCCGATTTGGGCGAAATTCAGAAAGCCCTCTTTGGGGCATTTCGGGTTTTTGCTTGTAATTCGAGATTTTTGATTAGTTTATGCTAATTGAGTGTATATGTGGTTGATTGGTGAAGAATTGAGTGTGAATTGATGGAAAATTGGAAAAGGGAATTTTCCGGGTGAAGGGGCAGTTCGGGTTTTCTGATTTTTAAACTAGCTAGGGTCGTTTGTTTTCAAATTCCTTTTGACAGGTTAAAATAGGTTATTAGAGTAGTACGTGGCCGCTGGAATCGTTCGATTCCGATATCCGATATCCGACGCGAAAGTTACGTGCGTTTGAAGTTCGGGTCGGTTTTTACCTAACCCAAATTGGTGGCCCATTTAGTTAGGCTTTAGTTGGATTAGGCTAGAAATAATAGTTTGAGAGTAAGTTGGTGTATGTAGGCTTAATTTTAAAGAAGTTTGAATAGTTGTAGTTAGAGTTAGTTTAAATATTCTTTAGAAGTGAATAGTGATGCTTAAGTAAATTTTGTGAATGTGATAGGTTACCGAGTGGGCAAATGTACATAGCCAAAGCGAGTAAGTGCGGTGCCAGAGTTCAGGTAAGTAGAGGACGTTTGTGTTTTGCCTTCGGGCCTACACCACGGAACGGTAGGTTTGTTGTTTGTTGTTTGGTTGTCTTCTTTGTTGGTTGATTGCTTTGCTTTGTTTTGTTCTGGTCTGGTTAAGTATTTGTGCGACTTGCATCATAGTGTGAAATGCATCGTAGTCCATAGCCTCAGGGGATGTTTGTTGCTTTGGTGTTATATTGTTGACTTGTGTTGTTGTGTTGATGGTTTCGTGTGGTATTGCATATTTGAAGCATGCATCATGGTATAGCACGTTAGAAACGATTAGTGGCATTGTTTGGCATTGTGAGCATGAATGTAATCAGATAAAGTAAAATGTAAAATGCATCTCGAATAGGGTGACTTGTCCGGCTGAGGTTGCTGGTAGTAGCACCCCGAGGGGAACTCTATGAGAGATGACCAGCTAAAACACGAGATCCTGAATAGTGGGCCTTGTCGGGCTGAGGTTGCTGGTAGTAGCACCCTGAGGGGACCTCTGTGAAGGATGACTGGCTAAGATACGTAAATGTAAAATGCATCTCGAATAGGGTGACTTGTCGGGCTGAGGTTGCTGGTAGTAGCACCCCGAGGGGAACTCTATGAGAGATGACCGGCTAAAACACGAGATCCTGATTAGTGTGCCTTGTCGGGCTGAGGTTGCTGGTAGTAGCACCCCGAGGGGACCTCTATGAAGGATGATTGACTAAAATACGTAAATATCGTGATTAAAGCAACGATCAGCAAACGAACACAACTGAGAGTTAGAAACTGCATTGTGTTAGGTTGATTGCATTGTGATGTTGTTGAGTTGCATTGGGAAGTTGGGTTGTTGCGTTGCGTTGTCGTGTTGAGCGTGTGTGTGTGGTTGTGTTAGGGTTGTGTGAGGGTTAATTGTGGATTGCATTTGTTTATATTTATTATCCCCTACTTGGTAAGCGTAAGCTTACGTGTGTGTGTGTGTTCCGTGGTGTAGGTGACGACAGGAGTACAGGTTAAAGCTTCGAGGAAAGCTAGGATTGGGACGCAGTCGTTGATGTACGCGGTATGCCGGTGCGGGCAGTTGTCGGGCGGTCTCGACCATGGTCTTCAGAGATGTGGGGTTTAATATTTTGGTGGTTATTGTAAATGTTTATTGTTGTATATAGTTAAGTTAAGGGTGATAGGTCGCCCTAACCTGTGGATTTTCTGCATTTGGGAATGTTAGTATTTTAGTTTCCCATTTTTCTATTATTGGAGATTTTGTATGCTGGATAGTGAGTGATTAGCTGAGTAAGAATATTCTGGATCTGGTTGGGAATTGGTTTGTGTGCAGGTACTTAGCATTTTTGGAGGCGCCATTTTCAGACGTTACTCTGCCGAAATTTTCGGGGAAAACGCCGTGGTGCTTAGCGGTTAGGATTAAGGGTAATTAGCGAGTCTAGGCCTAGTTTAAATTATGTTTCAACGTGGGTTTGGTTAGCAAAGTAGCGCACCAAGCCAGGGTGGGTTCGGGGGCGCATTTGTATGCATTAGATCAGATTGTGTAACGACCCCTCATCCCAACAAGATATTGTCCGCTCCGGGGATCGGGCCGCAGCCCAATATCCTCCCCTCACGGCTTTGTTTGGCGAGAGCACTTCCCGGGAGGTCACCCAACCTGGAATTACTCTCGCCGGAGTACGCTTAACTTCGGAGTTCTTATGGGATCCGTTGTCAATTGTGCTCCAAAACGCGTCTTGCTATTTAGGGAGGGATCTCTTACATATGTTTCATTTCCACATACTTCCCCAAGCGCTGTGGGATTGTGACGACCCCCTCTTTACGACCTGTCACCTTCCGGCTCGCCCGCGCGGACGTACCGCCATCCGGGTTCCGGTTCGTGCAGCCATCGTACCATACTTACAGATCCGGGTCATCACAATCACCCCCCCTCGGGGGCCCAACGTCCTCGTTGGCCACAATTCCGGTTGGGTACAGGCTCTGATACCATTTGTAACGACCCCTCATCCCAGCAAGATATTGTCCGCTCCGGGGATCGGGCCGCAGCCCAATATCCTCCCCTCACGGCTTTGTTTGGCGAGAGCACTTCCCGGGAGGTCACCCAACCTGGAATTACTCTCGCCGGAGTACGCTTAACTTCGGAGTTCTTATGGGATCCGTTGTCAATTGTGCTCCAAAACGCGTCTTGCTATTTAGGGAGGGATCTCTTACATATGTTTCATTTCCACATACTTCCCCAAGCGCTGTGGGATTGTGACGACCCCCTCTTTACGACCTGTCACCTTCCGGCTCGCCCGCGCAGACGTACCGCCATCCGGGTTCCGGTTCGTGCAGCCATCGTACCATACTTACAGATCCGGGTCATCACAGATTGGAAGAAGGAGTTACTGCAACAATAGATCAGCAGAGAAGACTAAACCCCATTATGAAAGAAGTTGTAAAGAAAGAGATACTCAAGTGGTTAGATGCAGGAATAATTTACCCCATTTCAGATAGCTCTTGGATTAGTCCAGTCCATTGTGTTCCAAAGAAAGGAGAAACAACTGTTACAACCAATGAAAAAAATGAATTAATTCCAACAAGGAAAGTAACAGGATGGCGGATTTGCATGGACTACAGGAAGCTGAATAAAGCCACCCGAAAGGACCAATTTCCTCTTCCCTTTATCGATCAAATGTTGGACAGATTAGTAGGTAAAAATTCTACTGTTTTTTGGACGGATATTCGGGGTGCAATCAGATTACAATAGGCCCAGAAGACCAGGAGAAAACAACCTTCACCTGCCCATATGGAATTTCGCTTTCAGGAGGATGCCTTTTAGGCTATGCAATGCTCCTGCCACATTCCAACGTTGCATGATGGCCATATTTTTAGACATGCTTGAAGAATGCTTGTAAATATTTATGGATAACTTCTCAATTGTTGGAGACTCTTTCAGAAATTGTCTGGAAAATCTAGAGAAAGTATTGAAGAGATGCATGGAAACTAGCCTAGTTTTAAACTGAAAAAAGTGTCATTTTATGGTTCCAGAAGGAATAGTTCTAGGGCATAGAGTTTCAGAAAAAGGTTTAGAGGTGGATAAAGTAAAAATCAAAATTATTGAGAAGCTACCTCCACCAAAAATAGTGAAAGGAATCAGAAGCTTCTTGGGGCACGCAGGATTATATAGACGCTTCATTAAAGACTTTTCAAAAATATCGAAACCCTTATGCATGCTACTGGAGTAGAATATTTTATTCAACTTTGACAAAAATTGTTTGGAAGCTTTTAACCTGCTGAAGCAAAAGTTGATCACAGCACCTGTGATAGCTGCACCAGACTAGACTTCACATTTCATCATGATGTGTGATGCCAATGATTATGCTGTAGGAGTTAGGGGTGGGCAGACCTGAAACCGACCCGAGGAACCGAACTGACCAGAGTGTTTGGTTCGGGTCGGTTTGGGTGAAGGATTTCTTTTTTGTGTTCGGGTCGAGCTCACTAATACGCTTTCGGGTTCGGTTCAGGTGGAAGTCAAACCCGAACCGAACCGAAAAACCGAAGCCAGATTTCATCATTATTACTCCTCTGAGAAAAGCATTTCCCTTTACGTTAATCTAAAATCTGTTTCGTTGGTCAGTTTTCATAACGCAACCAAATATGACAGACAAAGACCACTCCTCTGCCAAACAATCCATTAATGGCGCCGACAACTCCCACTGGTTCGCACATCCTCCCAACGGTTTCGGCCGCCGGAATCACCACTAAACCTGGGTTGCGCAACCTTACCGTCCCCGGCCTCAGTATCAGCATCGCCCGAGTGAACGCCAGAGTGAACGCCGGTGTAACGCCCCCGAACCCACCCTGGCTCGGTGCGCTACTTTGCTAACCAGTCCCGCGTTAAAACATAATTTTCTTAAACCCCAAAACATAAAACTAAACTGACACAGCTGAATTTAAAACTAAATCTCTCAAAACTCTCTTACGTCATACCTAGCTACCTAGAGTCACTAATTCCCTTACTCCTAACCATTAAGCACCACGGCGTTCTTTCCGAAAATTTCGGCAAAGTAACGCCTGTAAATGGCGCCTCCAAAATGCTAGGTACCTGCAACAACTAAATACAGTCCCAACAAATCCAGAATATTCCTAACCATCTAACCAATCTAACGAAATCTCCAAATAGCAGTAAAGAGGAAAACTAAAATACTAACATCTCTAACTGAAGAAAGTCCACAGTACAGGGCAATACATCACCCTTACCTATGACTATTACCACAAATACACATACTATACACAACTATCAAAACATCAACCAAAATGAGTTAAGCATTCCATCATTTCTACATACAGACATCTACAACAAACTACTAAAATATAAAGTCCCACATTCTCCCGAAGACCATGGTTGAGGCGCCCCGACAACTGCCCGCACCGGCATACAGCGTACATCAACGACTGCGTCCCAGTCCTAGCTTTACTCGTAGCTCTAACCTGAACTCCTGTTGTCACCTACACCACAGAACACCACACACACAACGACACATTGCCCGCACCGAAGTGCCTTACACTTTGCCCGCACCGAAGTGCCTTACACTTTGCCCGCACCGAAGTGCCTTACACAACGACAAACACACAACGACAAACACACAACGACACATTGCCCGCACCGAAGTGCCTTACACATTGCCCGCACCGAAGTGCCTTACACATTGCCCGCACCGAAGTGCCTTACACAACGACAAACTCACAACGACAAACACACAACGACAAACTCACAACGACAAACTCACAACGACAAACACACAACGACACATTGCCCGCACCGAAGTGCCTTACACATTGCCCGCACCGAAGTGCCTTACACTTTGCCCGCACCGAAGTGCCTTACACAACGACAAACTCACAACGACAAACACACAACGACAAACACACAACGACAAACTCACACGACAAACACACAACGACAAACTCACAACGACAAACACACAACGACACATTGCCCGCACCGAAGTGCCTTACACATTGCCCGCACCGAAGTACCTTACACTTTGCCCGCACCGAAGTGCCTTACACAACGACAAACTCACAACGACAAACACACAACGACAAACACACAACGACACATTGCCTGCACCGAAGTGCCTTACACATTGCCCGCACCGAAGTGCCTTACACATTGCTCGCATCGAAGTGCCTTACACTTTGCCCGCACCGAAGTGCCTTACACAACGACAAACTCACAACGACAAACACACAACGACAAACACACAACGACACATTGCCCGCACCGAAGTGCCTTACACATTGCCCGCACCGAAGTGCCTTAAACCAGAGTCAATGTAATTATCACAAGTTCTAAATACTTAGAGCTATCCAAGAAGCAAAGGCATACATGCAATCACAAATTCATTCAGTCATTGACACTCAAATCAACAATCCAGACAATAAGACCACAATTAGTTTTGGCTAATCAGAAAGTACGCTAAAATTTATCCCAACACCCCCAAACTTAAAATCTACACTGTCCACAATGTGTTCAAAATCATAAAAAAAAAATTGAGAGGAGAGGGTGAAGCAGCGTTCCTCATAAAGAGTCGGACAGTGAGTCAGAAAGATCAGGATCGCCACCCTCTTGTGGAGGGTCGTATGGCTGAGATAGGCGATCCGGATACATGGGGAACGGAGGAGTGGATTGGGAGGAAAAGCCATGATAAGCATTGAAGGCAGCCATATACTGCGCTTCATAAAGTGAACGCTCCAAATCACGCGCTTGAAGATCTTGAATGCGGTGCTCCAACCGCTATTGACCAAGGGTTAAAGCTTTGAACATTTGCTTAACATCATCCGGAGCATGCAAAGGAGGTGGCCCAGCAGAAGAAGAGGCGCCGAAAGTAGTGGAAGTAGACCCCTGCCTCTTATAGCGCCGTTTGAGGCGAGCATCAGCGTCATTTTGGCGAATTCTTGGTACAGAAAAAGACGGAGTTCCTTTGGAGAGACGAGGGGCCGGCATGGGTTGAGGAGGAACCTCCGCTTCAGGATCATATTCAATAAATCCCAATCCATCAGGACGAGCCCGACCATGAGGCCAGTTAGCTATCCTTGATATGTTGGACGAGCCAAAGATAGTTTGCTGGACCCATGGTTCATCATCAGAGTTCATCGCTACGTGCGGGGCAACACAGAGCTGTGTGATCAAGACCGGATGAATGTGGGCGGCAGTCACAGTGTGCTGACGGTATGCTGCAATATTGTTATGTATAATCCGTCCAACATCAATCGATTTTCCTTTTAAAATGCAATAAAGCAGCACTGCACGATCTCTAGTAAATTTGGTCTTTTGGGAAGTCGGCATCAGATTACACCGAATGAACCGACACCAAGCTTGAGCATATCGATTCAAGCTGCTCGGAACTAAATAACGCGGCAAAGTATTAGCAGACCTTGTGTAAACCCATTGAGCCCGTCGATGGCCCATCTCGCGTAAAATTTCATCATAATTGGGTCCCGCAGCCAGTAATGCTTAGAACTCGTCATTCGGGATGTTTGGCAGCCCAAATTTTTCATTGATCACTTCAGCGGAGAAATCGATCACTTTATTTTGGACAGTAACCGGTGTGTCAGTTTTCGAAGCCTTCAGATTAGCATAAAATTCTCGAACTACGCTCTCATTTGCATCACCCCCTAAGACAGCTACTTCCCCCCAATTCCTCTGTTGGAGCATTGCCAAGATATTTCCATCACTCCGGTCTGGTTGAAATTGCACCTCACAAATTATGGCCTTATCCGTTAACATAAATTGTTGATAAAATGTCTTCGCCTCATCATTGAGGAACGAATGTGGAAACGGACTTGGCCGTGAAGAGCTGGAGGCACTAGAAGATGTTCTCAAGCGCTTGGAAGCCATTGTAAAATCTAAAGATCGGTGTTTGCTGCACAAATAGGCCAAGACCCAGAGCCAATTCTCTCACAGGCAATTTATCAAACAGTTGGTGGGCAGAATTTACTGAGAGTGAGCTCCGCAATTTCAAAACACCTAACTTCCCCCAAACTCGAGTATCAGTCCAAGAAAAAGATTTTGAATAATCTTTGCAAACTAATGTAGTAGCCAATGAGTGCAACAAATATTTTCAGAATAATAACCACAATCCAACGACGAAAACCTGGACAGAGAGTGCGGCGGATGTGTGACTAAAAATGTCTAGGAGCAAAGAGTGCGGCTGATTGTGAAGAGAGCACTAGAACACGGTGGCTGAGATGGCGGCTGTCGGAGCTTAGAGTGCTGTGGGCTTCGGCAAATGGGATGTTGATGTGAAGCTGCTTGAACATGTTCAATAATTTTTCAAACTGTTTATCCAACTTTGTATTTTTCAGGCGTTGTGGGAAAGGGACTTTTGGGATGATCTCTTTTGGAAACTGAGGTGGAGCATCCAATAGCTCTTTATCCTTTGGTGTGGACTCGGATGATGACGAATGCATTCCGTCATGTGCGACCACTGTCTTATTTTCTTGGATACAATTTTCAATCACTGCACCACTTCTAAGTGTGATAGCATTGCATTGGCCTCTAGGATTGACTTCAGTGGAACTGGGCAATGTGCCTTGAGGGCGACCATTTAATGCAGCTGCCATCTGGCTCATTTGAGTTTCCAAACTTTGAATTTGAGCTGACTGGTTTTGCAAGGTTGTTCGTGTTTCTGCCATAAATTTATTTGTGTGTTCCCCCATTTCAGCAATTATATTATTGGTGCGCTCTCCCATCTTTGCAATTAAATCCTCCAGATTAGATTTTCTTTCTAGAAATGGAAGTCCCGATTGATTAGCTTGTGGCATCTGTATGGCATTGTTCGAATTCTTCCACAAAAAATTTGGGTGGTTGTTTCGCCCCCCATTATAGTAATTACCTGAATTCTGGAGCGTTGGTCTATTATAATTTCCCACATATTGGGCATGTTCAGATGAACTACTGGCCATTTGGTTCCCTTGCTGACAGTTCTTACTAGCATGTGGTCCTTGGCACCATTGACATTGTATGATCGGGGAATGAATTGCATTAACTGAAGCTTGATTACCTTGGATGTGCTGAGTGAGGGATGTAATTTGTGTAGTCAATGCTTTCATCGCATCCATTTCTGGGGTATTTGGCTGCCTCCTCAAAATCTGACGTTCAACCGGGCACTGATCATTATTGAGGGATAACTCCTCTAACAGGTTGAAAGCCTCCACTTTCGTCTTTTGTAGTAGTGATCCACCAGCTGCTGAGTTAACAAGAGTCCGTGTAGAAACTAATAGGCCGATGAAGAATGTCTGTATTTGCATCCATTGTGGTAGACCATGTTGGGGGCATTTTCTTAAAAGCTCCTTGAATCGGCCCCATGCTTCATAAATTGTCTCACCATCAAATTGAGTAAAATTGGTGATCTCATTGTGGAGTTTTGCCATCTTTTCAAAGGGAAAGAATTTGGATAGAAATTTCTGCACTAATTCATTCCACGTGGTAATTGAATCCGAGGGTAAGGAATTCAACCAGTTCTTCGCGCGATCTCTTAGTGTGAAGGGGAATAACCTGAGCTTGATAGCATCATCAGAGACATTATGGTATTTAAAAGTATCACAGACCTCGACGAAGCTATCAATATGATCCTTAGGGTCCTCGTTAGGCAGACCACAAAATTGATACTGTTGAATCATTTGTACTGTTCCCGGCTTAATTTCAAAATTGTTGCACGTGATGGCAGGTTTTCGAATTGCTGATTGCACCCCGTCCATGGATGGCATAACATAATCGAGCAATGTTCGTCGCCTGACTCCCTCAGTCTCGATAATCTGTTGTACATCCGCATTTTGATTATCTACCATATTTGCTTGCTTTGTTTCCCTTCAATTTCTACGGCAAGTTCGTTTAATTTCAAGGTCGATAGGGATTAGGTTGGCAGTACCTAGTTTTCGCATACACCTGTAATGTGCAAATAATGTGCTTTAATTCTAGTAGCAAAAGAAAAATCAAATATAAAATAAATTCAAATAATTCAATAATAACAAAATTAGTTCCTCGGCAACGGCGCTAAAAACTTGTTGCGAAAAACTCCACGCAAGTGCACGTGTCGCAAAAGTAGTAAAGTGTGTGCAAGCACGAGTGTCGATCCCACGAGGAATAAATATGTTAACTATTGAATATCTAAATTTCAGATTAATTTGAAAAGAAATAATATGTTAATGATTTATGATTTTAAATTAAAATAATTCAAATAAAATAAATCAAACAATTTAAAGAACAGATTCGAATGTAAAAAGTTAAGATTATATGATGAGAATAATTCCAAGGTTCCGATTTCATTTAGCTAATCCTATTTAGTAATCCTAATTCAAGTAATTAATTCCTATTCCTTCGTGTTGATGGTTATTTTTCTATGTTTTTTATTAAACTCTCTCGAGTATTAATAAACTTACTCAATTGATGTGTTATTACCTCTCGGTCTCTAACCCTACAATTAATTAAATACATTACGAGCAAGAAATTGAATTACCACTCAAACGCCCTAACTATCTCTAGTCTAGGGTCCTTTTTAAGGTAAAATATTCAATGCACGGTTAAATTCTCCGCTCTCGCATCCCGAATTAACCCTAAAATTCTTAGTTTTAGTGATCAAGCAAACCTAAGCATTAAGTTCAGAATAGATTACTCAACACAGAAAAGGAACAAAAAATTAAAAACTTGAATTAAGAAAAATAAATATTCATAACAAATTTACGTCGAAACCCTAGAATAGAAAATTTAGTTTATGATAAAGTTAAAGAAAACTACAGAGAGAATAAAATAGTTCATGATATAAGAAAAGAAGAGAAGAAAGAAAACACTGTGAAGTTTCCGTCAAATTCGCTCGTTCCTCGCTAATCGCTTCGATCCAGCCTCTGATGTCCCGTAGGGTTTTTCTCTCTATCCCGTTATATCTCTTACTTGCCTCCTCCTCAGAATTTTATCTTTTCTCAACTTAGGGCCGTGGTCCATCAATCAACGGCCGAGATCAACCCGATCAATTAATTGAAAAAATTGGATTTTAATATTTTTCCGCAATCACAATCGATCGCAATATTATCACGATCGATCGTGATTGCGCGATGCTTAGGCACGATATCTCTGCTGATCACGATCGATTGAGGTGCTGAGCCCGATCGATCGGGCCGTCTCTGGATTTTTGGTATGAAAAACTCTCGAATCACGATCGATCGATCTGCTGAGCCCGATCAATCGGGCTGGCTCGGGAAATTTTGAACGAAACTTTTCTCGATCACGATCGATCGAGGTTCAAAGCCCGATTGATCGAGCCGGTTCTGGAATTCTGAGAGAAATTCTCCTCGGATCACGATCGATCGCAGTTGAGCATGATCGATCGTGATCGCCTTTTCTTCTTTGCTTCACTTTTGTCTTTATTTCCTAATTTCAAACCAATTCCGCCATTACCTGTTAAAACTCAACTTACCTGCACAATCTCACCAAAATCATCAAATAAACTCAAACGCTCGAGGAAAAACTAATCGAAAAAAAGAATGAAAAGCACGAATAAGTGTGCAAAATACACACTTATCAGCCGTCACTATCCTGCTTACCATTTCTCTTTCAGCCTAAAGCTCTGCAGCAGAACCCTCTAGGCGATTCCCTCGCTCGATTTTCCTTCAACCTAGGTACGTTTTCCTCATTTTCTTATGTTTTAGCAGCTAGATGACTGAGGGAGTGCAATGTGGGGATTTCTAGGATGCTGCGAGTGAGAGTAGGTTCGGGTTATTAGTGATAAATGGGAATGCACAAGTAGCAGGGTTTCAAACTAGTTTTCTTAAACTTCTGGTTAATTTTTGGTGGAGCTTAGTGAGAGTTTGATTGATGCTCTTTTGTGACTCTAGGTGTGTGAGCTTCTAAGGCATTTTACAGCCGAGCGATTTCCCGGAGACCAGGTAAGTAAAGTATGCATGTGCCTTCGGGCCTACATCACAAAACAGTAGGTTGTGTGTGTGCTTGAATATTTTCTGTATGTCATGCATCATGTTTTTGAAAGAATACGAAAATGAATTTTTATGCATTGGCATGGTAAGGAATGTAATGATTGCAATAGACAAGCTATTAAGGGAACTAATCCACCCCTTAACTTATGAAGGGATTTATAACTTTGGGAAGATTGATCCACTTCCCAAGTGGAATATAGGATCATTATAGCTATTAAGGGAAGTAATCCGCCCCTTAACTGATGAAGAGGATTTTTAACTTTGGGAGAGCTGATCCCACTCCCAATGGAATTGAGGGATCAGATCAGTGAATGAACGCATATGCAACCGAGATGTGAAAGTAGAAACTGCATGTCTAGGAATTTTGCTTCAGCATTTCATTTCATTATCGCTTTGCTTACTTAGCATTAGGCTAATAGATGAGTTTTGTGAAGTAGGTGAAGAAGTTTTTGAAGGTATTTTCCTGAGCACAATGAGGTTTAGATAGGTTGGAGGAGCACACCCAAGTCTCGACTTGGTGTTCTGATAAGGCGGCTTAACTGTTGTCAGTAGTTGTGAAGGTTTAATAGACAGTGAATCGATTTAAATTTTTTGAGTTTTATGACAGTAGTAGTTTTAATGTTTCTGAATTCATTTTGAGATTTTCTTCCAGACAATTATATTCTGTTGGTGTTAATAGTGGTTTTTACCAAATGTTGGAGTAGTGTCCGGATTTAAGTGGTTTTGAACGAATTTGAGTAAATTGCTCAAGTTCTTTTGGTAGTTGGAGTTTTCTTTGTTAGAGCAAAATTGTTGCTATGCTGTTTTCGTTGAGTATTTTTGATCTATCGGTAGATGATGTCTATTAGCAGATGTAGAGTTGTTGTTCTGTTGTCTATCGGAAGATGTCTTCAGTAAAGTCATCGAATGATGTCTTCAGTAAAGTCATCGGATGATGTCTTCAGTGGAAGCCATCGGAAGATATAAGTAGAAAATTTGTCGTTTTGTAACCGGATGATGTCGAGTATTTTATCCATCGGATAATGAAGGTAAAAGTCTTTTGTCGTTTTGTAACCGGATGATGTCGAGTATTTTATCTACCGGAAGATGTGAGTAAGTGTATTTGTCGTTTTATGATCGGCAGAGGCTGGATGGATGATTCATCTGGTTGACGTCATCAGTAGATGCGAGTAGCAAAACTTGTCGTTTTGCAATCGGCTGAAGTTGAAAGAATGATTCCTCAGGCTGACGTCATCGGTGGAAGCCTTTAGCTTTATTTCTGCCCTTTTTTCGTTGACCTTGTTTAGCGGCAGATGCATTTGACTTTTTACGAATTTTGAGTATTTTACGCTTAAGCTTTCATCTCTTTTGTCTGAATTAATTCTTAATAATTTAACTGATTATTCGAACACTGTTTTATAGTTTTGCTTAACTTTGCTTTGCTCAAAGATTTTCCGCAGCAAGTTTTTGTGTTTTTAGCAAACGTTCAAATTTGACTTTCGAGTGAAGTTTTAAATTTGGTCCAAAATTTCCTAGTTATGTTCGGGTTTATGAGTAACGAACTGAGTTTAAAAAACTCGGGGTGTTACAGTTTGGTATCAGAGACATTCAGTTAAACCGTTCAAAAGATTACTCATCAGTGCTAGTCGTCGCATGGGAGTACTCCAACAACTGTAAGTGTTTATGTTAGCCTTAGTTATTAGATGTTTATGAGAGTAGTTAACCCTATGCAAGAATTTAGTAAAATGTCTAGGCGACCAGGAAGACCAAGAGTACCAAGAGAGATACCGAACCCGGGACGTGGAGAAGATTCTAGCATGATTAGGCAGCTGAAAGATTTGGTGCGTCAGCAAACAGACCTAGTGCGTCAGCAGTCCGATGAGTTAGGAGTGCTATTAAACCAAGAGGTGCAGGGAAGTGCCAACTCGAGTTCTAGCAATGAACATTCTGGGGATAGATTTAGGAGGCTACGACCACCCACATTTGATGGTCAGTCGTCTGACCCGGTTATTGCTGAAGGGTGGCTTAGGAACATCGAGAGTATGTTTAGGTGTGCCAACATTGGAGAAGGGGACAAGGTCACGTTGGCCACGTTTCATTTGGCTGGTGAAGCTCAACTTTGGTGGGAAACAATAGAGACTACCACTGATGTTTTGGCGATGCCTTGGTCACAATTCAAGGACATTTTCTATGAGAAGTATTTTAACAGCACTGTCCAGACCGCGAAGAAGTTAGAGTTTTTGAACATGAAGCAGACAGGGTCTGTGGCCGAGTACACTAGGCAATTTGAGTCCCTGTCCAGGTTTGCTTGACATTTTGCTCACAAGGACGAGGACAAGGTGTTCAAATTTGTTCATGGACTGAAGCCGAAAATTTACCGAGGAGTTAAATTTTGTGGTATTAAAGGCTTGACATTCAGAGAAGTTGTGTCCACTGCCCTGGAAGTGGAAGAAGCTGAAAGGAAGTGTGCTAAACCAAAAGAAGCTCCACAAAAGTTTGTTCAGCCACAACAACAGAGAGGGGTGAAGAGGCCTAGTGAAGGCCAAAGTAACCATGGAACAGGGAAGAAAGTGCAGGATACCAGAAAGTTTCCCCAATGCCTAATATGTTCAAAAAGCCACCTGGGTGAGTGTAGGTTTGGGATGGGAAAGTGTTTCAACTGTGAAGAGATTGGACACACGTACAGAGACTGCCCGAAGCCTAGAGTCACTCGATGCTTCAACTGCGGCAAGGTCGGTCATATTAACCGAGACTGCCCGGTCTTAAAGAATAGTCCTGCTAAGATAAAGCTGAGGATATTCTCCATGATGGAGTCGGACGATGATGAACAGCCTGATGTTGTGTCAGGTACTATACTGGTCAACTCTTTACCCGCTTTTACATTGATAGATTCTGGTGCAACACATTCATTCATAGCATCTACATTTGCTGATAAGTTAGAGGTAAAGCTTACCCCTACTGAGTGTGTGTTTAATGTCGCATTACCCTCTGGTGAACGCATGCACTCTAATCGAGTGATGCTTGATAGTGCTGTATTAGTAGGAAACATGAACCTACATGCTAACCTCATTGTTATGGAAATAATGGGATTTGATGTGATTCTAGGAATGGACTGGTTGTTTAAGCACCACGCCACAATTGATTGTAGGACAGGGATAGTTAGTTTCCAACCCCCTGGTAGTTTGAGACATACCTTTCAAGCTTCAAGGAAGAGTAAGGAAATATCTGTGATGACTTCTATTAATGCTAGACCTTTCCCATATGGAGAGTACTTGTGCTTCTTAGCTAGCGTTTTAGACACACAACTTGTAGGAAAAGCAAGTCCTCAGAATATCTTAGTTGTCTAAGATTTCCCAGAAGTATTCCTAGATGACCTTCCTAGCTTGCCACTAGATAGGGAAATTGAATTTGTTGTGGATGTTTACCCAGGCGCTGAACTAGTGTCTAAGAATCCCTATAGATTAGCACCTACGGAGCTTAAGGAATTAAAGAAACAGTTGGAGGAATTATTGGATAAGGGGTTCATACGCCCTAGCTTTTCACCGTGAGGTGCACCTGTTCTTTTTGTCAAAAAGAAGGATGGATCAATGGGTATGTGCATTGATTATAGGGAATTAAATAAGTTAACCATCAAGAACAAGTATCCCTTGCCAAGAATTGATGATTTGTTCGACCAGCTTAAGGGTGCACGAGTTTTCTTTAAGATCGACCTTAGGTCTGGTTACTATCAACTGAAAGTCAAGACTGAAGATATCCCTAAGACAGCCTTTCGTACAAGGTATGGGCATTATGAGTTTTTGGTTATGTCCTTTGGATTGACAAATGCACCAGCAACCTTTATGGATCTTATGAATAGGGTGTTTCATGTATACTTGGATAAGTTTGTCATAGTGTTTATCGATGATATTTTAATCTATTCCCGTTCCAAGGATGAGCATGCTAGGCACCTGACTTTGGTGTTGGAAGTATTAAAACAGCAACAACTATACGCCAAGTTTTCTAAGTGTGAGTTTTGGTTGGACCAAGTTCACTTTTTAAGACATGTTATCTCCAGGGATGGAATATCTGTCGATCCAGCTAAGGTTCAATCAGTTAAGGAATGGCCCCAACCGAGAAATGCTACAGATATCAGGAGTTTTCTTGGACTAGCAGGATATTATAGAAAGTTCATTGAGGATTTTTGAAGATTGCTACAACCCTTACTAAGTTAACAAGGAAAAATGTGAAGTATATATGGATTGACGAATGTGAACATAGTTTTCAGACCTTGAAACAGAAACTGACCAATGCTTCAATTTTAACCCTTCCAGTTGAAGATGGTAAATTTAGCATTTACTGTGATGCTTCCAAAATTGGTCTTGGATGTGTGTTGATGCAAGATGGTAAGGTAATAGCCTATACCTCTAGACAATTGAAAACCCATGAGAAGAATTACCCTACACACGACCTAGAACTAGCTGCAGTGGTTTTTACACTCAAGATTTGGAGGCATTACTTGTATGGTCAAACTTGTGATATATTTTCGGACTATAAAAGTCTGAAATATATCTTCTCACAGAAGGAATTAAATATGAGGCAACGGCGATGGTTGGAATTTGTGAAGGATTATGATTTTGAGATTAAATACCATCCCGACAAAGCAAACGTTGTAGCAGATGCTTTGAGTAGAGTGACAACATCAGCCTCTGCATTGATTCTGGATATACCGATAGCCTTAGAGACAGAATTCCGAAGATTTAATTTAGAAGCAGTATCCAGTATATCAGCTATGCTTTCGACCATATCCCTGAGACCTACCATTTTGGAAAGGATAAAGGAAGCTCAGATAAATGATGTGGAGTGCAACAAGTACAGACTGAGCATGGAATCTACTGACAAGTCGGATTTCAACCATTCTGATGATGGAATCCTTAAGTTTAGAAATAGATGGTTGGTTCCTGCCATTAAAGAACTTCGAGACGAGATCCTTTCAGAAGCACATTTTTCCAGATTTTCTGTCAACCTTGGAAGTACAAAGATGTACAAAGATCTTAGACAACATTATTGGTGGCCAAGTATGAAAAAGAGTGTGTGGCAGAATATGTGGAATCGTGCCTAGTTTGTCAACAGGTTAAAGCTGAGCATCAGAGACCTGCTGGAATGTTACAACCTTTACCAGTTCCTGAATGGAAATGGGAGCAAATAACGATGGACTTTGTGGTAGGATTGCCTAGAACGACTAAAGGACATGATGCAATTTGGGTGATAGTTGGCCGTCTAACCAAATCTGCCCATTTTCTACCAATGAAGATGACTTACTCGATGGATCAACTTGTTGAGCTGTATGTGCAAGAGATTGTGAGATTGCATGGAGTTCCAGGTACCATAATATCAGACCGAGATTCTAGATTCACATCTAAGTTTTGGAAAAGTTTGCATAAGGCTATAGGTACACAACTTACTTTTAGTACAACATTTCACCCTCAAACAGATGGACAATCTGAAATGACCATTCAGACATTAGAGGATATGCTTCGTGCATGTGTATTAGAGTTTCAAGGTTCTTGGAGTAAGTACTTATCATTAGTGGAGTTTTCTTATAATAATAGTTTTCAGGCAACAATAGGAATGACACCTTATGAGGCATTGTATGGGCGAAAATGTAGATCTCCCTTGTATTGGGATGAAGTTGGAGAAGCTCAACTAATTGGTCCTGATATTGTGCTGCAAACAGTGGAAAAGATTGCCCTCATCCGACAGAAAATTCTAACAGCTCAAAGCTGACAGAAAAGCTATGCCAATAGAAGGCGCAGGGAATTAGAATTTGAAGTAGGTGATGAAGTTTTTCTTAAGGTATCACCATTCAAAGGGATCGTGAGATTTGGAAAGAGAGGCAAGTTGAACCCCAGGTATATTGGGCCGTTCACAATTATGAAGAGGGTTGGAAGAGCAGCTTATCAGTTGCAACTACCAGCTTCTATGAAAGGGATACACGATGTGTTCCATGTTTCTATGCTAAAGAAGTGCATGAAGGATCCATCTCAAGTTGTGGAACAGCAGAATATTGAAATTCATCCTACTCTTGCCTATGAGGAGAAACCAGTAAAGATCTTTGTTTTAAAATTAATTTATAAAGTAAAGAAGAAAATGAGATTAATTTAAACAAATAACAAAAGATATTGGATTTATTTGAAACTTTGTTTACACGTTCATCACATCATAGGTAGATACTAGGAAAATATTCGTAATTTTATAAAACTTGTATGATTTATTATAATAATTTTATCAAATACTAAAATAAAATTATAATAACTCGTATATGTGTTAAAAAATCACGAACATTTTCAGATTATCTTCTCATTAAGTAGTGAATATGTGGTAAAAATTTCAAGTGAATTCAATATTGTTTGGTAATTTTTTAAATGAGGGTTTAACGAAATTATTGATTGAATGTCAAAACTGTAACACCCGGCAATTTTGCCATGTAAATATTCCTTGAATTATTAGACGGAATTAATGGGAATATTTATACAATGTATGTTTTATGAGTTTACCGATGGTTTCAATAGAATGTGTGTGATTCGTAAAACCGATTTGAGGAACTAAATAGTGATTTAGTTAAAAACCAATGGAAGGGCAAAATAGGAAGCCAATTAAGGTTGGTGGGGGATGGCCTATGGTTGCTTGACACTTGGCAACTTGTTGAAGAAGCCATGTTCTTATTCTCTTTCCTCCTACGTGAAACCCTCATTTCTCCTCTGCTTCTTTCCACTTCCCTCTGTTTTCTCTCTTCTAGACGACAAACACTCTTCGAAGCTCCTTTGATCTTCTCAGTTTTCTTCTGTTTCTCTGCCCAAGGTAAACATCTGCTAAAGTTAATGAGTTTGAATAAGTTAAAATGTGAGTTTTTTTTGGAGTTTGAGGTTACGATAATTTGGAGTTGTGACGGCCCGAATCCGGATCCCGATTAGCAGGATTCGAGAGCCAAGCCATCCTCAGGACGTTAATGGAAAATGGTAAACGGTTGACTATTTACAGAAAATGGGACTTATGTTTTTTTTAAACAGTATACTTTAAAACATTTACAGTGGGAGAGAGAAGTTCCTGGATTCGAAATCAAACGAGAAAAACAGTAAAAAAGAGATTCTGGATAGCAGTTAGAAATGGAAGCAGGAAACAAGAAATATTGGCGGAAGACATAGGCAAAGACTGGTTGAAAAATCTATCGGATGATGTAGTTTTGAAGGTAGAAGCAGAGATGACGTGCAGTCAAAAAGATGACGTAACACGGAAGATGCAGGCAGCAGATGGAATCGGAAGATGTAAACAGTGGGTGACGTCATCGGAAGAGGAGATGACGTCAGACGGAAGATGCAGGCAGCAGATGGAATCGGAAGATGTAAACAGTGGGTGACGTCATCGGAAGAGGAGATGACGTCAGACGGAAGATGCAGGCAGCAGATGGAATCGGAAGATGTAAACAGTGGGTGACGTCATCAGAAGAGGAGATAAAGTCAGAAGGAAGATGCAGGCAGCAGATGGAATCGGAAGATGTAAACAGTGGGTGACGTCATCGGAAGAGGAGATGACGTCAGACGGAAGATGCAGGCAGCAGATGGAATCGGAAGATGTAAACAGTGGGTGACGTCATCGGAAGAGGAGATGACGTCAGACGGAAGATGCAGGCAGCAGATGGAATCGGAAGATGTAAACAGTGGGTGACGTCATCGGAAGAGGAGATGACGTCAGACGGAAGATGCAGGCAGCAGATGGAATCGGAAGATGTAAACAGTGGGTGACGTCATCGGAAGAGGAGATGACGTCAGACGGAAGATGCAGGCAGCAGATGGAATCGGAAGATGTAAACAGTGGGTGACGTCATCGGAAGAGGAGATGACGTCAGACGGAAGATGCAGGCAGCAGATGGAATCGGAAGATGTAAACAGTGGGTGACGTCATCGGAAGAGGAGATGACGTCAGACGGAAGATGCAGGCAGCAGATGGAATCGGAAGATGTAAACAGTGGGTGACGTCATCAGAAGAGGAGATGACGTCAGACGGAAGATGCAGGCAGCAGATGGAATCGGATGATGTAAACAGTGGGTGACGTCATCAGAAGAGGAGATAAAGTCAGAAGGAAGATGCAGGCAGCAGATGGAATCGGATGATGTAAACAGTGGGTGACATCATCGGAAGAGGAGATGACGTCAGACGGAAGATGCAGGCAGCAGGTGGAATCGGAAGATGTAAACAGTGGGTGACGTCATCAGAAGAGGAGATGACGTCAGTAGTAAAGTCAGACGGAAGATGCAGGCAGCAGATGGATTCGGATGATGTAAACAGTGGTGACGTCATCAGAAGAGGAGAATAAAGTTCAGAAAGGAAGATGCAGGCAGCAGTATGGAATCGGATGATGTAAAAACAGTGGGTGACATCATCGGAAGAGGAGATGCGTCAGACGAAAGAGGCGGCAGCAAGTGGAATCGGAAGATGTAACAGTGGGTGACGTCATCAGAAGAGGAGATGACGTCAACGGAAGATGCAGGCAGCAGATGGAATCGGATGAGGTGATGATGTCACCGGAAGATGGATGACTCAACCGGAAGATACAGACATTAATCGTAATCGGCAAAAGAAATCCTAAGGCAGAAACATTGTTTGGCGGTGGATATGAATAAGACAAAATATGAACAGTATCAATCGGTAGACATAGTTTCAAAGGCAGAATTTACAACTTTTGACAGGAAGACAAACAGACAGAGAGCATAAAACAGAAGACTCAAAAGTCTCAGATTCTCAAACCACTTCAAAACATGGTTCTCGAGCACAACAAAAGGTATAACAGAAACTTAAGGATACAGAAAATATTCCAAACCATTTCAGAATACTTCAGAACTTAATCCAACTGTCAAATACAGCACAAAAAGAAGGCATGAAAGTTGTAGACCTTCAATACCCGATTCTAAACAAGATTGTAGGACATACTTTACAATTGACAGATTCAAAGAAACAGACTGCATGGATAGTCCTAAAACCAGAAGTCATCCATGCACAAACTAACAGAAAATATCCCCAACAATTTCCAGAACATTCAGAACATGAATTAAACTGTCAAATACAGTAGTTTTTGAAACTTAGACATCAAAATCTGTGCATTGTTTTAAAATCTGAAGATCAGTACAGAACCTAACATATATTTGCAGAATATCCAACACAGAAGTTTTAAATACATAAACAGAACATAGTTTAGAATTTCACTCTCTCAGTCGGGAATTTGTCTGACAGCCACAACCAACCCGAGAGCTCGAACCACCAGCCACCTATTCATCAGACTGAGGCACAAGGTCCTCATTCACGGGTTCAGTACCTACATCAGGGAGTTCACCTATGAGTCTAAAACACAGTAAGAACATATATATATATATATATATATATATATATATATATATATGCAGTGATGCAAAATGCTATGCATGCGGTTTTCAGAATACAGTGACAGAACATTTCATTACGTTTTGATGGCAGAGGGGTATAAGTGGGGCTTATAGGGGAACTGGCAACAGTAAGGTGCACTTTCAGGCACATTCAGACATTCAGTAGTTTTTCAGAATCCCAGGGAGGGATAAAACCAGAGGGTCCTTGGCAAGGACAATTTTTTCCAGAATCCCAGGGAGGGATAAAACCAGAGAGCCGGTCCCCGTCCCACACTTAACCAATACATTATATCCAGATTCTGTTTTATCTTTCTTAACTTCAAAACCGTGTACAGAAAACATTGTTTTGCATGAACTTTTGGGAAAACATGTATGCATGAACTTTCACAGTGCTTAACTTGAAACAGCAGTTAACAGAATAATACAACAGAATCTAGAGAGAAAACAGATAACTCAGAACTTAACTCTAAGTTTCTCTACCCGAAACCTCCCGACAGAAGAAAAACCTAGAGTCTCCGTGATGTAGGGCCTTAAGGGCCAACCTACGGATATGAACTTACCTGGTTGCTGCAGAGTTGATGTTCTTGATCGTCTCGATAATGCACGAACCTAAACATGCATGCAAAGAAAATGAGCAAAGCTGCAAATGCTAACTGATAACTTAGTAGAAAATGCAGCAAGCTCCATTCACGCCTCTAGAAAACAAACTAATGCGTTTTCATGAAATGACAGTTAGTTTTCTCCAAAGTATCACACCCAAAACTTCAGCAAAAACCCACATTTTAACTGGTCTAAATACGTTGGCATGAGCAGGTATTTACCTTAGTCGGAAAGCAAGGAAAAACCTATGAGATCGAAGGTGCTTCGATGGATTTCGTCGCATGGCCGAGAGGAAACAGAGATGTGCTTCACGCAGGAGTGAAGAGAAGAAAAGAGGAAGGGAGAGAAAAGGGGTGTTGCTTCTTCAGCAAGTTGACAGGTGTCACTCAACTATTGGTTTTTCTTTCACCAACCTTAATTCCCTCCCATTTTACCCTTCCATTCATTTCCAACTAACTTGTTTTGTTTAGTTAGCTATTAGTTCGGTTCTCCCCTCACTAAATGCTCCAAAATTTACAATAAAATAGTTATTGTATTTATGATAATTTAAATTTATACAATAATTCAACAGATTATTACACGGCCAAAATGTCGGGTGTTACAGGAGTGAACTCACTGTTTTTACATGAAAACACATTGGTTTGTTTCTAAAGGTTTGAATGAAGTTTGAAGCTTATTCTACTAAGTTATTAGTTAGCATTTGCAGCTTGTTAATTTCCCCTTTCGTGCACGTCATAGGTTCGTGCATCACCGTGGTTTCACGAGCAAAGCTTGCTGCTTTTCGAACACTAGGTAAGTTCATACGTATAGGTTTGACCCTTAAGGCCCTACAATACGGAGGTACTAGGTTTTATGTTGTCTGGTAGCTAAACCATAGGTTACGTTTTAGGTTAAGTGTGTTCTGTTTTATATCCTTCTTATTATTCTGTCGTTTGTCTATGAATGTTCATGCATACACGTTTTCTCTGAAAGTCATGAAAATGTTTTATGTGCACGGTTTTGAAGTTAAGTAAGATAAAACCTGCAATGAAATGTATGGTTAAGTGTGGACGAGGACTGGCATCCTGTCATGTACTCCTGTTATGTCCTTTTGTGGCATGTACTCCTGTTGCGCCAGCTCTTCTTCCCACCTATACCTTCCTGTCCAGTGAAATGTAATGTAATGTTCATGTATTTGAAAATGTTCATGCATAGCTCATGCATCACTTTGCATTGTATGTTCTTACTGAGCTCTAAGCTCATAGTTGAACTCCCTGTTGTAGGTATGGATCCTCCAGATTAGGACATTGTGCCTCAAGATGATGAGTTGATGTAGTTTGCTGGATGAGCTCACGGGGTGGTTGCTGCAGTCAGACAAATGTATTTCCTGTGAGAATGTATTTTCTGAAGTTATGCCAAGTTCTGTATCATCTTTTGAAGTTTTAAAACATTTGAAGTGTAGGTTTAGTCCTGTAGGATCAGTTCTGTATTGATGTCTAAAACCTCTGTATTTGACAGCTGTCCATATATTTCGAAATATTTTGAAAACATTCTGGAACTGCTTGAGTTCCCCCTTTTTAGGTTGTGCATGGATGGTCTCGAATTTTAGAGCTATCTATGTAGTTTGTTTTCTTGAATCTGTCATTTGTAAAGCATGTATTACAACTTTGTTTTGAATCGGGTTTTCAGGATTTGAAACTTTTATGCCTTCTATTTTATACTCCTTGTTTATACGTCTTCCTATTAAAAGTTGTCAAATTCTGCCTTCAAAATCACCTCTACCGCTGCTTTAAAAGCACATCCACCGCTGTCCTTTAAAATCACATCTACCGCTGCCCTTTTAAAACCACATCTACCGCTGCCTTTAAAAATCACATCCACCGCTGCTTTAAAAATCACATCTACCGCTGCCTTTAAATTCACTTCCACCGGTGAACAGTTCATTTCTGTCAGTAGTTCACTTCCACCGGTGAACAGTCATTTCTGTATATAGTTCACTTCCACCGGTGAACAGTTCATTTTTGTCTGTAGTTCACTTCCACCAGTGAACAGTTCATTTTTGTCAGTAGTTCTGTAACACCCGGCATTTTAGCCATGTAATTATTCCTTGAACTATTAAATGAGATATATTGGGCATTAATGAAATGCGTATTTCATTGGAGTTTTGTGATACCCCAAGTGGATGTCTAGAGAAAACGAATCGGAGAATTTAAATAATAATTCAATTGGAAAACCAAACTAAAAATCAACCAAAACAGAACACCTTGGTTAGAAACCAAAGGGAGGGCAAATTAGGTAAACCAATTAAGGTTGGTGGGAAGGAACTAATGTGTACTTGACACTTGGCAACTTGTTGAAGAAGGCCTGTTCTTCTTCTCTTTCCTCCTACGTGAAACCCTCATTTTCTCATCTGCTTTCTTCCACTCCCCCTTTGTTTTCTCTCTTCCAGGCGGACTACAACCTTTCCAAGAACTTCCTTTTCTCCGTTTTCTCCAGTTAAGGTAAACATCTGCTAAAGCTAACGAGTTTAAATGAGTAAAAATGTGAGTTTTATCGAAGTTTAGGGTTATGATATTTGGACAAGCTCACTGTCTTTGTATGAAAACACATTGGTGTGTTTTCTAAAGGTTTGAATGGAGTCTTAAGCTTATTCTACTAAGTTATTAGATAGCATTTGCAGCTTGTTGATTTCCCTTTTCGTGCACGTCATAGGTCCGTGTATCACCGAGGCAACACATTCAAGACTCTCAACTCCACAGTAAACAGGTAAGTTCATGTGTGTAGATCGGCCCTTAAGGCCCTACAACACGGAGATACTAAGTTTTACTTCTGTCGGGTTGTTTTGGGTAGATAAGTTAGAGTTTCGTTCTGAGTTTTTTGTATTGCTTTTCCTTTTCTGCCATTTATTTCTGCTGTCTGCTGTTCTAAGATGAAGCACTGTAAATGTCCATGCATACACATTTTTCCTGAAAGTTCATGCAAAATATTTTCTGTACACGGTTTGAAGCTAAGAAAGATAAAATCTGACTGTAATGTATTGGTTGAGTGTGGGACGGAAACTGGCCTACTGTTCTGTTCTGTTCTGTTTTGTTATATTCTGTATATCTGTTTGTGCCTGTCGTGCACTTGCCAGTTCCCTTATAAGCCCCACTTATACCCCTCTACCAGTGAAACGTAATGTAATGTTCTGTCACTGTATTCTGAAAATTCATGCATAGCATATGCATCACTGCATTTATTTGTTCTTACTGAGTTTTAGACTCATAGGTGGGTATGGATTCCCCAGATGAGGACATCGTGCCTCAAGATGATGATTTGATGTAGTTGGCGGATCGAGCTCATGGGGTTTGGTTGTGGCAGCTAGACATATTCCTGACCAGAGAGAATGAGGTTTTTCCCTGCTTTCCCTTCTGTCATTCGTTCCGTAGTCTGATTTTAATTGTTTCCCGTTTTGCTTTTAACTCCAGAGAACGCTCTCTCTCTCTCTGTGTAAAGTTTTAAGGGCTTGTTTTTTTTTAAAAGTTCAGTCTGTTTGGCAAAAAAAATGTGTCCCGTTTTCTGTTAAATGTTCCAGAGTGATGGCTCCTCGGACTCCGATCGGGTTGGGGGCCGTCACAAGTTCACTTCCACCGGTGAACAGTTCATTTCTATCTATAGTTCACTTCTACCGGTGAATAGTTCATTCTCGCCCAGTTTATTCACATCTTCCGCTTGACGTCATCCACCCACATCTTCCACCTGACGTCATCTGCCTACTTCTTCCGCCCCGTTTTATTTACATCTTCCGCCCTATATCACCCGATTCTGTCATTCACTGTAGCTTTCTCCTAGTATGCCTTTCAGTCTATATTCCTCATTTATTTTTCACTGCATGTATTTTATCACGTTTCCTCTGCATGTCCGTCGTCCATCTAGTCTTTTATGTAAATGTTACAAGTATTCTGATTTTTTTCTGTAATTCATTCTGCAGTCCGGTTTAACTGTTTTCCCGTTTTACTTTTAAATCCAGATAAGATTTTTTCTCTCTGTAAAGTTTTAAGGGTTTGTTTTAAAAAACTCAGTCTACCTTGTTTACAAAAAAAAAAAAAAATATCCCCGTTTTGAATGTCCTTGAGTGATGGCTCCTCAGACCCCGATCGGGTCGGGGACTGTCACAAAAACTGATAACATAATCAAAGTACATGGTTCTGTTTGTCAATTTTTTTAGTACAGGGAGTTAACTGAAATACAGTGCATAATACAGAATTCAAATCGAAAATTACCCTAATATTTAATTATATATATGATTATCACTACTATATTTATTTAAAGATGGTAAATATTTTTAACTGTTGATCCACTCAGTAGTGTTTGTTGAGTATGATCGACTTGAATAAGAGTCTTTGCTTGATATGTACTTTTGTTTGTTATGAGAATGTACTTGATATTTTGTTAATAGAGTAATGAAATAGATGATTATATTATATTTTTAGATGAGAATACCTAAACATGATTAAGGCTACTAGGTTTTATTCTTTCATAGCAATGACTTATTTTTATTGCATAATACAAAATAACGAGTTATTTTGATATTTGTCTTGTTGATATTTTTATTTTCGATTTTAACATGTAATTTTAACTATAGCATTTTAACTCATAATTTATAAAACACTGTAAATAATATTTGGAGTCTATTTAGAAATAAATAACTAAAAAAACATTATAGGACATAATTTTTTTTTAGTTATTTATTTTTAGAGAGACTCTAGTTTGATTATTTTATTACGTTGAACTATTATATTTTACTATTAATACAATGTGCTATTATATATTATTTTAACTCCTGAGGTGATAAACATTAATTCGTTTAATTAATATAATAAATTATAAATATTTAATTGTACATTTGAGTTTAATAATTAAAAAAAGTATTCTATTGTATTAGTTAAATGAACCATTTAAGAAATTAAAATTAACAAAGAAAAAACAAAATAACGATAGTATTGCCTTTTTAGTTTTTATCCTATTAATCTCGCACAAGCCCATTATCCATCGCTACTCTCTCTCTCTCTCTCTCTCTCTCTCTCTCTCTCGACTTCTCTCTCCCCCTCTCGAATTCTTCCACTGCCATTGCTACGATGACCTACAGCTTCGCTATCCGCCGCCGGGTGAGAGTGAAATACTTGAACCCGGAGTCTGTGGCGAAACGCCATCGGCGAAAACAGGAGAAAAATAAGCCCAAAGGCAAACAAAATGTGGGCGGCCCCCGGTCCGGGGCCAGGGCCGGCACCAGTGCTGGGAGTGGATCTCTTTCTCTGCGTTCATAATTCTTGTTTCTTTAATGGCATTCTTTTACATCCGATTCATTTTCTTGCTGCATTGAAATTTAGGTTTATGTGTTTTTGTTTTGTATGTTAGGTGGATAGCTTCATTTTCAGGCTGGCGAGGTGAATCTTGAAGACAGTGGGTGATAGTCAAGGAATGTCAACATCCATGCACCAGTCTCAGCACAAGCTTAAGCATCCAAATTCTGTTGTGAGAGAGCTATTATCAGCAGAGAATACTCACTATATTCTCTCACAAGAAACGTTTACAGAGAAAGGAAATAGAAAACAGTAAAGGAAAAAAGCAAAAACAATAAAGAAGAAAACAACCAATTCATTCCACACTTTCTTCCGCCTCCCTCAGCCCTATTTATCAGTTGGTGCTCTCTAACAGAATGGACACGTCGACAGCCTGCTCTCTGGGTTTGGGCTCTTCTATGCGTATGGGCTCTTCCATGACAAATCCTCCCCCTTAAAATATCCTTGTCCTCAAGGATAAAATTTTGGAGAGCAATAGAATCCTTCCCATTACAAACCTCCACCAGCCTCAGCAATGGTGCCCTTGTGTTCCTCTCAACAGAAAGGTTCCATAGCCCTCCCGCAGCCTCTTCTGCAACCAATCTGTACCTTGATCTAGTCAAGCTAGCAAGAATATCAGTTCCTCCTTCAGCTACAGCTTTTGCAACATGGGGATTTGCAGCCTCAGACTGAAGTCCTTCTCGCCAAGACTTCGCTAAGAACAAAAGGAGCCTTATTCCACTGCCATGCATGACAGCTTCTGCTCTTCCCCAATCTTGATTGAGCCAGAAAGCATCCAAACCATGTTGATTGGTCTCGGCAATCCGCAACAGACTATGGGATAAGATCCATTCAAGCCACGTCATAATTTCGTCCAAATTTTTGCATTTGAACGTTGAACTTCTCCATTCCAAAAACACATTATTTCCACTCTTTGCAGTATCGACAAATAAAGAAGATATGCCCTTAAAAATATCAGTGAAAAGCGCAAGCACCATCTTACCTTTATACTTTTCTACATCAAAATTTGAGTCTTCCTTGAGAACAAGACAATCCAAGGCATACAAAACCTTTAAGCTTTGAGATGATGACAATAATTTTGAGACAGCAATAGGGCCAATATCTGTCTGTGTAACATCCAAGCCTATCAAGATTGACAGCTTATACCAGCGATGTGAAACTGCACCCCACTTCATATTTGAGGTCCCTGCAACTGAGAGGAATCGAACTGAAATTACATTGCCCAATGCCATCCCATCAACATTTAGACAATCTATAAACCCTATGTCAGTCATATTTGGACACAACTTCGCTAGGCTGTTTATGGCCTCGCCATTAACATCCCTTATTCCAGAAAGCCTGAGTTTTCTCAACCTATGGCAGCAAAGAGCTATCATTTTTATTGCATCACTAGTAATCCTTTCACAGAAATCTGGCCCAAGCTGAAGGCTTTCCAGTGCCTCATGTCGAGCTACAATCACTGATATTTTTATTGAAAGTAATATATGATTTCCATCTTCACTGCTTGGAACATTCTCTTTAACACCAGCTGAAACATCTAGACCACACACATTATCCTTCCCATGGTGTATAGTATCCTCACATACTTGAGCAGAGTCCGCCAACATGTCTGCTTTGACAACTTCAGCATTCAAATTCTTTATAACTACTCCAGAAGTAATATGTTCACCTCTCAAAGTAGCCTTGTCTTCACTCAATCCAGCAGAACGTATATGAGGCAAACCGGAATTCTTTCCCACTGGACTACTACTGCATTCCTCACCCTTACCTTCTTCTTTCCTAGATGCATTTGAAATACCTCTCTGTAAAGTCTTGATAAGTTCACTTCCATCCAGGAAAATACACAATTGAAGCGGCTTATAGTATAATTTTTTTCTTGTCGATTTATAGTTCAGGATCTTAAAAATTAAAACGTCAGAACTTACAATAAAATCTGCTGGACTTTCAGAATCCATTTTTCCTTCCTCTTCCTTCTTTTCAAAAATCTGAGCAGCTTCTTCCATTGAACCTCCTCCACCGAAAAACCGGCTAAATATGTCCTGGACATTCATTCCCATTCCAACACCTCTGCCTCCACTAGCAGCATGTTGTTTCAGACCCTCTTCTCCATATTTATCATATATGTTCCTCTTTTCCAAATCCGACAGAACCTCATAAGCATTGCTAATCTCAGCAAATAGCTTTTGAGCCTCCTCATTGTCCCGATTCTTATCTGGATGATACATTGTTGTGTGTCTGGTATCAATACTGTCATGACTCCTCCAACAGTTTCCAGACCGAGGGGTAGGGGAGTAACATCAAGCAACAACAGGTCCTGAACCTTCTCATTACCCTCCCCGCTCAGAATAGCAGCCTGTACAGCTGTACCATACGCAACCGCCTCATCAGAGTTAATGCTCTTGCAGAGCTCCTTCCCGTTGAAGAAAACCTGCAGCGATTGCTGAACTTTTGGAATTCTCGCTGTCCCCCCAACCAAAACCACGTCATGGACGGTACTTTTATCCGTCTTAGCATCCCTCAGACACTTCTCAACAGGCTCCATATATTTCCGAAAGGTATCCATGTTCAACTCTTCAAATCTCGCTCGGGTTATGGTAGTGCAAATACCTTCGTACAAAGAATCAATCTCTATCGTTGTCTGAGCTGTTGAAGAGAGAGTCCTCTTAGCTCCCTCACAAGCAGTTCTCAACCGCCTCAAGGATCTGGGATTCCCACTACTATCCCTCTTGTTCTTCCTCTTGAATTCATGGACAATCAGCCTCAGCCTCAGCCTCAGCCTCAGCCTCAGCCTCAGCCTCAGCCTCAGCCTCAGCCTCAGCCTCAGCCTCAGCCTCAGCCTCAGCCTCAGCCTCAGCCTCAGCCTCAGCCTCAGCCTCAGCCTCAGCCTCAGCCTCAGCCTCAGCCTCAGCCTCAGCCTCAGCCTCAGCCTCAGCCTCAGCCTCAGCCTCAGCCTCAGCCTCAGCCTCAGCCTCAGCCTCAGCCTCAGCCTCAGCCTCAGCCTCAGCCTCAGCCTCAGCCTCAGCCTCAGCCTCAGCCTCAGCCTCAGCCTCAGCCTCAGCCTCAGCCTCAGCCTCAGCCTCAGCCTCAGCCTCAGCCTCAGCCTCAGCCTCAGCCTCAGCCTCAGCCTCAGCCTCAGCCTCAGCCTCAGCCTCAGCCTCAGCCTCAGCCTCAGCCTCAGCCTCAGCCTCAGCCTCAGCCTCAGCCTCAGCCTCAGCCTCAGCCTCAGCCTCAGCCTCAGCCTCAGCCTCAGCCTCAGCCTCAGCCTCAGCCTCAGCCTCAGCCTCAGCCTCAGCCTCAGCCTCAGCCTCAGCCTCAGCCTCAGCCTCAGCCTCAGCCTCAGCCTCAGCCTCAGCCTCAGCCTCAGCCTCAGCCTCAGCCTCAGCCTCAGCCTCAGCCTCAGCCTCAGCCTCAGCCTCAGCCTCAGCCTCAGCCTCAGCCTCAGCCTCAGCCTCAGCCTCAGCCTCAGCCTCAGCCTCAGCCTCAGCCTCAGCCTCAGCCTCAGCCTCAGCCTCAGCCTCAGCCTCAGCCTCAGCCTCAGCCTCAGCCTCAGCCTCAGCCTCAGCCTCAGCCTCAGCCTCAGCCTCAGCCTCAGCCTCAGCCTCAGCCTCAGCCTCAGCCTCAGCCTCAGCCTCAGCCTCAGCCTCAGCCTCAGCCTCAGCCTCAGCCTCAGCCTCAGCCTCAGCCTCAGCCTCAGCCTCAGCCTCAGCCTCAGCCTCAGCCTCAGCCTCAGCCTCAGCCTCAGCCTCAGCCTCAGCTTCATACCAACGACAAGGACAAGAATCCTATTCCCAGGCATACCCATTTTACCATAAACATTCAAAATCTTATACATATATAGAGCAGGAGCATTTTTATTTACTATCTTCTTTTCATCCTCTTGCGTCTTCGTAGTAAATGCATCAGTAGGTTTCCCCAAATTATTCAAACCGGTTACGTTTTCCTTTTTGGGTTTATCTCCGAGAACTAACATCGTTTCTAGCTCCTTCAATAACTGCATTTCTCCTTCATCCAGTAATTCAGCTTTATCCCCCATCTCAGCATCTATGTCTTTCGCCTGTTTTCCACTTTCAACTCCCATTTCAGGATTAGCTAACTGAGAAAACTCATGTACTTTTCCCTCAATGTCATTTACAGAAACTGATTTTGGTCCAGCTTCACTTTCCATCTTGACTTCAGCCTCCATGTCAGCTTCTGCTAGCCTCAGCCTCAGCCTCAGCCTCAGCCTCAACATTAGCGTCGGCCTCAACTTCATATTCAGGTTTAGCTTCAGCTTCCAACTCGCCTTCTTCCATTTCGCTGCTACTAGGGTAACCTCCAGTTGCCTGGTAATTTAGAGATGAATCGTATTGCTGGAAAATCGGTTGATGTACTCCCATCGTGAATGCAGTGCTCGACTGAGACTGAACAAATTTGTAACCATGGATAAAAGCGCATCCAACTTTGCTGTCGACTGTTGCCTCAAGCGGTCCTGTCTAATCAGCAGATCACGAAGAGCTTGGCCGGTGGCGGTCACCTGAGTGCGTAAATCGGACATCGCGTTTTGCAATCCTTGGAGCCCGTCGGTGACCTCCTGTAGGCTCTCTTCCTCTGATTTTGCTATCGTTTCTGCCATTATCGATCGTGACTGCTCTGATACCACTGTTGTGAGAGAGCTATTATCAGCAGAGAATACTCACTATATTCTCTCACAAGAAACGTTTACAGAGAAAGGAAATAGAAAACAGTAAAGGAAAAAAGCAAAAACAATAAAGAAGAAAACAACCAATTCATTCCACACTTTCTTCCGCCTCCCTCAGCCCTATTTATCAGTTGGTGCTCTCTAACAGAATGGACACGTCGACAGCCTGCTCTCTGGGTTTGGGCTCTTCTATGCGTATGGGCTCTTCCATGACAAATTCATTCTTTCCTAGTCATCTTTGTTTTGTTACATTGATTCAAGATTCATTTTTCTGCACTCTAAATAAATCTGTTGCGTTTTCTCTGTATCTGTGTTGTGCATACGTGGATATGGTTCTTTAAAATATTTATTGTAATTTAAAAAAAAAAAAAAATCACACTTTTTCCGTTTCGACTTCGATTTTCAACAAGAACGCTAAAAAAATATTAAAAACCGAAGCTTTCGATATGAAAATCAACAATTTGAATGGATTGGTGAAAACCAATCTATATGAAAATCGAAGTTTTCGATACAACTGGGCAGAGATCGGACCACCTTATCGTTGAGCAAACTGTACTCGCCACATTCTCGAGATATATACACACAGTTTCCGTTTTGGCCCTTCTCCAATGGCGAATGCTCCAGGAAGAAGACAGAGTTTCCTTGAATACCACTGAACTCTTTAGAGTCTACTACTCGGCTCCCATTTCCTCCTAAAAATATGATTTGATCCCCGACGTCCATCAGGCGTGAAAAGCGAACACCTCCTTCTCTGTCGACGTCGAGTTTGAAAATGACGACTCTTTTTGTAGACTCGTTGGATAGAAGATCATCTTCCGACTCACTCTCTTCCCCCGCAACCCATTGGACTGCCAACAGTAGTTCGTTTTGAACAGATAACGTCAAGTATACGAATACTTTTAAAGCCTCATCTTCAAACTCATTTGGAAGCAACAGGCACTCGCAGCAAAGAGAAGACAGATCCTCTTCAGCTTCCCAATCCAAGAGAACATTAATGAAACTAAGCTTTAACGGCCCCAAAAAGTAAATTCCAATGTGATCAGGATGTGATGATTGGCCAATTTCGTGAGGGGTAACCGCAGAAACAACAAATAATGTGTCGTCGTGAAATAAAATTTCAGCATAATAGCAAGCGTTGTTCTCGTCTTTCACCAGACTCTCCATCATCTCTACGTATTCTTTCAGGTCATAATTACCGGTGAAAATCGTCCACTGCTCATCACCCGGTTTGCAGACGGCAAGCTCGAGGCCTTCGCCGAAAATAGCTGCCACCATTGTAGATTCTTTGATTTGGTTTGACGAGATTGCAATACCGGATATGTAACCAATCTGCATATCCTTCTCAGAGACCCAATCATGGTAACAAGGCGTTTTGGGTATTGAAGGGAGTTTGAGGAGTTGGCGAGAGACCGGGTTGAAAAGAAATAACTGAGTTTCTTTTAAGAACGGAGTTATTCCACAGTATTCAATTTTGATGAAAGACAACTAACCATTAGTAGAGCCAATGAACTCCGCATTTCGAAGTGGTTTAGGCAACTTGAGCCTTTCGACGGTGCCTTGAGATAAATTGAGACAGCGAAGCTCTCGACATGTTGGGTCGTGGGGAAGAACAAGCCAAGGTAGTTCGTGCACGCGAGAGAGAAATTCTTTTTTCATGGAGCCCCAAGATTTGCAGACTGCCCCTAAGCTATGGCGATCAGAGAGGCCAACTTTTGCAAAAATCAAATCCACGAGATCGCTGGGAATGTCTTCCCAAGAGGCCTGCTCCGATGCCATTTCGAGAGGAGGGCGGAAGAAGGAAGACCTGGACATGGTGAGAGCGAGAAAGTCTCCCAAATTGGTGGAAGCGTGAAATAGAGAGGCCATTGTTGATGGGAGCAAGCTTGAGGCCATTGTTGATGGGAGCAAGCTTGAGGCCAACGTGCTTGAACTAGGTTTTTTTATAAGAAATTCAAGGTTACCTAGTTTCAGTAGAATTCCCAGAAGATTTTAAACTTGTCGGTTATCTATCTTATTTGCTTTCAAATAAAGATTTTAAACTTGTGGGTTATCTATCTTATTTGCTTTCAAATAAAGATTTAAAATATCCTTCATTGATATTTTATAATATTAGTAAATACTATCAATTAATAATAATATAACTTTGACTGTATGGGAGTAACTAAATGAATATGTTTTTTACAATTATTATTAATCAAGAAAATAATTGACCTTTTCCATTATAAAAATTAACAAGTGTTGCGAAAAATACAACGGACGCAAGTGCACGTATCGTAAAAGTAATAAAGCGTATAAATACGAGTCGAAACCACGAAGACTATTTTTTTAATAATTATCAAACAAAATTAATTCTAACTTAAAATGAATACGAAACCTTGATAATTTTGATTTAAAGAAAACTGGAAAACTTAATTAAATAACAGACAATTTAATAAATTTGTAGAATTAATATGTGAAAACTTTAGGGCTTTCGATTTCACGTGAATTAATCATGTTTAGTAACCCTACTTCAATTTATCAAATCCATTTTTATGTGTTGATGGTAATTTCACATATATATTTATCAATATCTCTCGAGACAAAGTTATTCAATTAACAGATTATTACCTCTCAGTTTCTAATTCTATGAATTAATTGAATACATTATGAACAAGAAATTAAAATACCTTATGAACGCATTAGTTATCTCTAGTCTAACATCATTTTCATGATAAATTATCCAGTGCACGATTATTTTTCACCTCTCGGTCTCAAAACAATCCTACGAACATACTATTGTTGATTAGGCAATCATAAGCATTAAGAACAGTAACAATTTTCTTAACACATAGTTGAAATAGAAAATCACTAACTTGAATTAAAGGAAAAATCAAACAGTCATAATTCGGCTACATCATAGTCTCAGAAAATAGAATTAGTTCATGCTAGCTTAATGGAAAACAACAAAAATAATAGAGTTCATTGATTTAGAAGAAAAGGAGAAAGAAAACTATGCTTGTCAATGCGAAATCCTCTTCTCGAAGCTTTCTCTCCGTTCTGATCTCCATCTTCAGCTCTTTGTGATGTCTAAAAGATGATCCTCTGCCTCTTGGTCGTCCATGTTTTCATAACCTAATTTGTGGGATTTAATCCACGTCACACCGATCAACGACTGAGATCGTTTTGATTAAAAATCCTAAAACCCAAATTTTTTAAACTAGCAGTAGCCGATCAATCGCCTGGGGTGATCGATCGGCCCCTCTTCTGGTTGCTGAACGTCAAATTTTACTGCTTTAACCGATCAATCAGCTGGTGTAGCCGATCGATCAGCACCTCTTTTGCTCAAAACATTGTCAACATTTAACACTCAGCTGATCGATCGCCCGAATGTGACCGATTGATTGGCTCTCCTTCTGCTCAACGAACATCGATTTTTCGCGCTTCAGCCGATCGATCACCCCAATGTGGCCGACCGATTGACATTCATTCTGTTCTGCTTCTTGAACTTCAATGTTTTAACAAATTTAGCCGATGAATCGCTCGAATGTGGCGACCGATCGGAAGTGCTTTGGTTCTTCCTCTCATTTTCGTCCCCTTTTTTTCTCGTATTGCAATACAAATCTTTTAATTCTTTTTGTTGAAACTTCAACTTGTTATATTTCATTTTATCTTTGCATTTACACTAAAAAATATCAAATTCTTTTAAACACTTGAGAAAATACTTATCGAATCAAGTATAAAATAGTACAATTAAGTATGTAAAATACACACTTATCAGCAAGTTTGTTAATCTTTTCTATAATTTAATCATTTTATTCTAAAAGATTTACACCTTTTTGTAGGAATGTTGTTCTCAAAACCCATATAAAAAACAAATAAAAAATAAACAATTTTAAAACCCCCTTTCTTGAAGATATTGCTGCAATATTTGATATTCTTTTGTTACCTTATATATCTTAATCTTAACTGTAAATTGTTATAATTTAAGTTGTAATTCTTCTTGTAAATCAGCTACATAATTTTCTTCTTTTTTTCTTCATTTGTAAACTCTTAATCGTGTATAAATCTTCTTTGTTTTTCAATAAGAATCATCAAGGATTTCAGATCCTATTTTCTTCGTGGTATCAGAGCAAGTTCTGATCCTTGAATCCTTATATCAGAAGCAAAGAAAATTCCTCAGATACATCCAAAAGTTAAGCATCAAAATCGATGACTGAACATAATATATCTTCTCCTTATATTGTTAATTCATCTGATAATCTAGGAACAATACTTGTTTCTTGTCTTCTCAAAGGTGAGAACTTTCCAACATTGAGACGTGCTATGATGAATGCCCTTCAAGCTAAAAAACAAGTTGTGCTTTGTTGATGGCTCTTTGCCCCAACCAAAAGAGAATGATTTAGAAACTCAGGCGAGGGACACTTGTAATTATATGGTAATTTCTTGGATTTTCAATGCTTGGTTCCAGAATTATGTGATAAGGTTGCTTATGTAACACAACTTGCGAGATGTGGAAAGATATGTAAGAACGTGATGGCTTATACTACTTTCGTTGTTTTTAATTACTATTTGTTGCAACTGCATCTTCTTCTTCACTTAACCTATGGCATGAAAGTCTGGGTCATGCTTCTTTTGATAGTTTATCTTTAATCCCGGAATTATCTAGTTCATCTTTTAAAAACTTGAAAAAACATTGTGATGTGTGTCATCAAGCTAAACAAACACGAAATATTTTTCCTTTGAGCAATAATAAGTCTGATTTCCCTTTTAATTTGATTCATTGTGATATTTGGGGACCTTACAAAACTTCATCTTCTTCTAGTGCACATTATTTTCTTACTATTGTTGACGATTGCACAAAATGCACTTGGGTTTATCTTCTCAAACACAAATCAGAAGCACAAAAATATTTTGTACAATTTCATGCTATGATTAATACTAAATTTAGTCGTAGTATCAAATAAATTAGGAGTGATAATGGTTTGGAGTTTACTGCTTGGCCTTAGACTACCTTCTTGTCCCTTAATGGCATAACTCATCAAACATCTTGTGTTGATACCCCGCAACAAAATGAAATCGTAGAGCATAAGCATCATCACTTATTTTCCCTCATTAAACTTCCACTTGTACAGTTTTTTTTTCTCTCTCCATAAATTCCTCGTTCTGTTAAGATTTTCTTGTAGAAAACTCTCCCTTTATCTTCATCCCCTCTGGAAGGCTTCATCTCGGTGAATTTTTAGAGAGAAAAACTTGAGGATTTGAGAGGGGCTGCTAGAGTCGGTAGTTGGCGTAGAATGAAGGCACTGGTGCTTGAAAATTGGTGAGTCGAATTACTCCTTCCTTTGTGTTGTTTTCTGTATTAAAAACTTGAGATTTTGAACGAATGATTTCTTGTTAGAATCAGTGGTTGAGACTTTCCTGGTGTTCGTTCAGAAGAACAAGAAGTTGGTTTTGCTACTTTAATTGGATATTTGAGAGGCTAGAAATTATCAGATTGGAGGTAAGAACCCAAACCCCTTTTTGTTTCCCTCTGTCATGTTTATGGAAGCTGGATTACCGAATGAATTTTTCTTCTTGTCTTGGATTGATAAATCTCTGATTGTCTTTGTTTTGTTGGAGAATTTTTTTTTTTTTTTTTATCTTCTCAACCACTCAAGTATAGATTAATCGGGTGATAAAAGGAGGTTAGTGAATAAATTTTTAATCCCAAAATTCAATTCTATTTTGCTTAGGAACCGACTTACTAAATTAAGACTTTGGACTTTTGCATCTCTGATTATTAAGCTGTGGATTTAGATTGGCCCATTAGAGGTAGAGATTTATTTTATTTTCGGTTAAATATTATTTTTAATTCAATAATTAAATTAATTTATTTATCATAAAATGATTATTTAATTTTGCGTCATTGTTTTATTCGCATATTTATCAATTGTATACTTTATCATTTGATGTGAACTATGTGTTTTAGAAGTAATAAACAGCTGAAGAGTTGTGTCTTAGGCGCGAAACCCTAAATCTGGTCAGGATAAGTATGTGGTTTGCGACCGTCGAATGCTGTTGCTTTAAAATCATGCCTAATGAGCTAGTGTGTTCGGAGTCCATGAGAGACTTCATTTTCACTGAACTTTTATTAAAATAGCAAAGCTTGATTTTGTTTTAATTTATGTATCACATATTAGTGGGATGTGTTGACAAGTATTCTTATGTATTAACTGTTAAGTATAAGTATTGACATCTTATATATGCTGAAAATAAACTCTATCTCTATTAAGTTTAGTTGACTCATCCCAAAAGACTCCTTTTTTTTAGGATCCAATAAAAGAGAATTCTAGTTAACGGCATGGGAACAGTTTCTTTACAAGAATTCTCTACTTTTAATAAATCTTTCCTTGAGGACTTATTTTAAATTTTAAGGTTAGATAATATTGAAATTTGTTAGTTTTATTCTAGTTGTTTCTCTATGTTAAAGACTGATATCATCACATTATCTGATGTCATTTATTGGACATGTTTAATCCTTATGTTCCGAGCCCTAGCTTTATATTAATTTATAAATTTTTTGCTGCGTCTTTCAAGTAAATAAGATGAAAAGTTGGACGGTTTGACTCTATTTCTAGGTTAGTAGTTCTTCATTCTATCTTAGATCTATTTTGAGGTGTGATAGGGTTGGATTGGACTTGTTAGAAAGGAGGAGCCAACTACAGCAAAATTCAAATCAACCAGCTTTGCTATTTCCCAAATACAATCAAAGACCATGCTTCTTTCGCTTTCAACAACTATTTTCAAAACTTCAAGCACAAAGGTGGATCTTGCTTCTTTAAAGGCGCCGCCATTGTTACAGAGCTTGATCCCGTAGTATCATTTTTTCCATTTTCCATTTTCAGCCCAAGTCTTTCCTTCTTCATTTTCTTTTGAGTTGCTGTGGATATCTTATTTGCTGGCCATAACTCTTGCCTGTTCGAGTTTATTCCGTAAAAGAAAAGTCCATCTGCAATTTGAGCGTTCGGGAAGACACTGTCTGTATCTGCCAATTTACAGTACAATCTCGTCAAAGTCATTTGATTCTTTTTTATTTAATTAATTTCTTTCATCTGCCCTAGTTTGTTTATCAGATAAAGTTGTCGGCGTGTTGAATTATACTTTTGGCTGACATATAGTTGATAGATATAAATAGTTAAAATACAGGTAAAATATAACTTAAACTGTAATATTTGAGGTCATTTACATATTAGAACTTACACTATTTTTCTAGAAAAATTAAATCTCCACCTTTCGCCTTAATGACGTCCCATTATAGGACATAGTAAAGGGAGCCTTTAACAATCAATATATGATGGACCTCGATAGTTATATTATATTAGTTATTTATTTCTTGAGAGACTCTTTGTGTGAGACTCTAGTTTGATTACTTTATTTCTTTGAACTATTGTATCTTTCTATTCACACAATATGCTATTAGAGATTATTTAGTGTTACAATATTTAGATATCATTGGTGAACTTTTACTTTATCTCACCCACTATTTTTGGGCCATAGGTGATTAATTTATATTAATTGAATTAATGTTATAGTATTAATTAATTGTCACATATACTCGACCGGTCCAATCCTCATTTGGGTCTATCGTTCAAAGTTTTTGTTTCGGGTCTCATTTTGAGTCTTGAGATGCAAAAACTAAACTATTATGATTAAAGTTTTCCAATTATTAAATTAAGGAGAAGCTGTTGTTAAGCAAATAAGAGGAAGAAATGGGTTGTTTGGTAAGATGGCAATGCTATTAGGGTATGTGTACTTGGTGAGGAGAGAGAGAGATAGAGAAAATCATAGTGGGGGCTATGGGCTTTTCTAGCTATAAGATGTTCCATGCTGATGGAGAAAGAGTAGGGTTATGGCTATTCGATGATAGTTTATTCCACATGAATGATTATTTATGGCGTTATAAAATATTATTTGAAAAATAGTTTTATTTCCTTTTATCAAAAAAATATATATAAAAATTATTAAACCATCTACGTTTAATTTAATTTTAACTATTAATTAGGAACAATAAAATAATAATTATAAATGCATTTTTAAATTCATATCCTATTAATCTCGCACATCCTACTATCTATCACCACTTTTTCTCAAATTTTTCTATTGTGATTGCTACAATAGCCTTCGTCTACTATCTGCTGCCGGGTGAAAGTGAATTTTTTGAAAGCAAAGTTTGTTGTGAAATGCCGTCAGAGGAAGCTCGAGAGAAAGAAGACCAAATGCGAAAAGAAATGTGGGCAGGACCGGCGCAGGGAGTGGATTTATTTTTCGACGTTTATAGTTCTTGTTTCTTTAATTGCTTTCTTTTACCTCCTATGCATTTTCTTGCTTCTTTGAAATTTATTGTCAATCTTCTTAGGTTTATGATTTTTTCTTAATGTTAAGTCAATACCTTCATCTTAAGGCTGATGACGGTGAATCTTGAACACTGTCAGTGGTTCATCAACGTCTTCAAGATCCACCATACAAATACTGTAGTCTGGTCAACCATAGCATAGAAAAGATCAGTTGTTGTAGTTGACCAAACTATGTCGTCTAAGGTCAGAATTAGACGACAAAATTTTGTTTGGGCCAACGTTGTTGGACAAAATTTTTGTTCAATACTTTACTTTTGCAACCCGATTGCGGCTTAAGCCTAGTCACGGTGACCCTAACACAAAATTGCCCATGTTTGTCACTCTAAGACAACTACAATCAAAAAATTCGGACTAAGTTGATTCATCGACGTTACGCATGTAGTGCCAGTTGTCGACGGGTTTGGTATCTTGCTAACGTAATTGATAAATGTCTGTTGTCCAAATACATGCAACTAACAATAAAGTTCATGTTTTCTATTTGATCATTTTTCTAGCGTTATGATCTTATTTGCTTAAAAAAACACAATTACAAAAAAGTCTTATTGTGAAACAATAGTTTGGAGTGTTGAGTTGTACTTTTACGTAGATCTCGTGAATAGTAATATTTAATTATATGTATGATTATCACTACTATATTTATTTGAAGACAGTAAATATTTTTAACGGTTGGTCCACTCAATAGTGTTCATTGAGTATGAGCGACTTGAATAGAAAGTCTTTGCTTGATATGTACATTTGTTTGTTATGAGATTGTACTTGTTATTTTGTGAATAGAGTAACGAGACAGACAGACAACTGATTACATTATGTTTTTAAGCGAGAATACCTAAACATGATTAAGGTTATTAGGTTTTATTCTTTCACAACAATGACATATTATTATTGCATAACACAAAATAGCAAGTTATTTCAATTTTTGTCTTGCTGATATTTTCATTCTCGATTTTAACATGTGATTTTAACATGTAATTGCATTCTAACTCATAATTTATAAACAATATTTGTATGTCGAGTTTGAAGATATCAAATTTTTTTAGTTATTTATTTTTAGAGACTAGTTTGATTATGTTATTATGTTGAATTATAATATTTTTATATTTACACAATATGCTATTATATATTATTTTAACTCAATATAATAAATTATAAATAATTAAATGGACAATTATTATTTTGTTAGTAAGAATGAGAAGTTAAGAGTTTAATAACTAAAAAAATAGGATTCTATTGTATTAGTTAAATGAACCATTTAAGAAATTAAAATTAACAAAGAAAAAACCAAATAACGATACTATTGCCTTTTTATCCTATTAATCTCGCACAATCGCATTATCCATCGCTACTCTCTCTCTCTCTCTCTCTCTCTCTCTCTCTCTCTCTCTCTCTCTCGACTTCTCTCTCCCCCTCTCGAATTCTTCCACTGCCATTGCTACGATGACCTACAGCTTCGCTATCCACCGTTGGGTGAGAGTGAAATACTTGAACCCGGAGTTTGTGGTGAAACGTCATCGGCAAAAACAGGAGAAAAATAAGCCCAAAGGCAAACAGAAATGTGGGCGGGGCCCGGTTAGGGGCCAGGGTTGGAGCCGGGGCCCAGACTGAGGCAGGGGCCACCCACATTTCTACTTGCGTTTTGGCTTATTTTTCTCTTGTTTTCGTCGATGGCGTTTTGCCACAGACTTTGGGTTCAAGTATTTCACTCTCACCCGGCGGCAGATAGCAAAGCGGTAGGTCATCGTAGCAATGGCAGTGGAAGAATTTGAGAGGGGGAGAGAGAAGTCGAGAGAGAAAGAGATAGTAGCGATGGATAGTGGTGGGATGTGCGAGATTAATAGGATAAAAAGGCAATAGTATCGTTATTTGGTTTTTTCTTTGTTAATTTTAATTTCTTAAATGGTTCATTTAACTAATACAATAGAATCCTATTTTTTTTAGTTATTAAACTCTTAACTTCTCATTCTTACTAGTAAAATAATAATTGTCTATTTAATTATTTAAAATTTATTATATTAATTAAACAGAGGAATGCTTGTTACCTCTCATTGGTTAAAGAAGACAGTTTCTTTGAATCCCAATGAACTCTTCGATTTGGTTTGACGAGTTTGCAATACTGGATACGTACCAATCTGCATATCCTTCTCAGAGACCCAATCATGGTAACAAGGCGTTCTGGGTATTGAATGGAGTTTGAGGAGATGGCAAGAGACTGGGTTGAAAAGAAATAAATGAGGTTCTTTTAAGAACGGAGTCATTCCATAGTATTCATGTGACGACCCCGACCCGAGATTAGGGGTCAAAGAGCCTCACTCCGGACATTTAAAACGTGACATATATATTTTTTTGAACTTTTAAAACTTTACACAGAGCATAAACCTTTTCTAGAATTGAAGACTGGAAGGCATATTTAAAACTGGAAGACAATTAAAATCGGACTACAGAAATAAATGACAGAAGAAAACAGGGAGACATGGAGACATGAAAACGGCAAGACAGAAGTGGACGACGTTGTCGCGGTTGAAAACTAACTTAGGTGCCAGTGTTAAGACAATGAAACAGGGTTTCGGTCGACAAGACACAGCACTTGAAGAGCTATGACCCACAACAAAATCGGTCGAAATGCAAAAGAGTAGCAAGACTGAGTTTCAGTCGACAAGACACAACACTTGAAGAGCTATGACCCACAACAAAATCGATCGAAGTGCAAAAGAGTAGCAAGACTGAGTTTCGATCGAAGTGACCTCGGTGATGAAATCAGTCGAAGTGACCTCAGTGACGAAATCGGTCGAAGTGACCTCTGCCTTAAACATTAAAATGGCAAGACATAAAATGGAAGACACAAAACGGATGACAGGTTTAGATGACAGAATTGGTCGACAGGTTTGGACGACAAGTTCGGACAATAACTTTGGACGACGTTATTGCTCACAACTTTGGACGATTAACACTTAGCCTTAGTCGACAGATTAAGTCTCTGGAATTAATTTCTACACCATTTGGTCGACAAATTTGGCGGAATAGAACAGAGGGACTAGACACTCCCTCAACATCTGAAGTACCCCAACCAAAAGAAACACGATTAAAACATAATTTTAGACATGTTAGAAAACATAACAGAGGTTCAAGAAATCTAACTGCATGGATAGCTCTAAAACCTGAAAAAATCCATGAACAACGTAAAGGAAAATCCCAAACGATTCCAATACAGAATACAATTGTCAGAACAGAGGTTTTAAAACATCAATACCAAAACCTATACATTGCTAAAATCCTAATAGAATTCTAACATAGACTATACAACATGACATTCATTTTAAAAAAATTTCACCCTTGGGTCAGAAATATGTCTGGCTGCCGCAACCACCCTCGAAAGCTCGCGCCACCAACAACCTATTCGTCGGCCTGAGGCACAAAGTCCTCATCTGGAGGATCCATACCTACAACAGGGAGTTCAACTATGAGCCTAGAGCTCAGTAAGAACATACAATGCAGTGATGCATATGCTATGCATGAACTTTTGAAATACATGTACATTACATAACTTTATGTTCAAGTGGACATAAGGTATAAGTGAGGCTTATAGAGGAACTGGCGCAACAGAGGTGCACTATCAGGCACATAACAGGGGTGCACTTTCAAGCACATTACAGGGATACATTACAGGAATACAGAACAGGATGTCAGTCCTCGTCCCACACTTAACCGTACATTACATTACATGTTTTATTTTTCTTAACTTCAAACCTCGTGCATAAAACATTTACATGACTTTTAGGAAAACGTGTATGCATGAACTTATATGGTGCTTAAACATAACATAAATATGCGACATAATAACAAAGCAAGACATATAACATAAAACATTCAACTTAGAACGTAATTTACGACCTAGCTACCCGACCACAACTCAGACAAACAAAAATCTAGTATCACCGTGCTGTAGGGCCTTAAGGCCAAACCTACGCATATGAACTTACCTGTTGTCCGTAAGGTTGAAAATCTTGCAAGTAAGTCCTCGGAAATACACGAACCTATATTGTGTATAATCGGACTGTTAACCTTAAACTTCATTAAAACTAAAGAGTAACTAACCTACACTTGTTAACTAACGAAAAAGGGTTACCTTTACTGGATAAAACAGGAAAAAGGTTGAGTTTAGAACCGTCGTTGGTCATTGGAAGAGAGAAATCAGAGAGGAGATGAAAAATATGGGGGTTTACATAGAAGAGAAGAGAAGGAAAGAGGGAGGGCTTCTCCAGCAAGTTTTGGACACTTGGCATCCATCCATTGGCTTCCTCCCACCAACCTTTGTAAAGACCCCTTTTCCTAGCAAGATATTAGCCGCTCTTGGGATTGGGCCGTAGCCCAATATCCTCCTCTCATGGCTTTGTTTGGTGAGGACTTCCCAGTCAGTCACCCAACCTAGTACTACTCTCACCGAAGCACTTTAACTTCGGAGTTCTTATGGGATCCGTTGTCAATTGTGCTCCAAAACGCGTCTTACTATCTTGGGAGGGTCTCTTTACATATGTTTCATTTCCACATACTCCCCAAGCGAGTGGAATTGTGACGACCCCCCACTTTACGACCTGTCACCTTCCGGTTCACCCGCGCGGACGTACCGCCATCCTGGGTTCCGATTCGTGCAGCCATCGTACACATACATACACATCCGTGTCATCATAATCACCCCCCCTCGGGGGCCCAACGTCCTCGTTGGCCACATTTTTGGTTGGTTACAGGCTCTGATACCATTTGTAATGACCCAATATCCTAGTAAGATATTATCCGCTTTGGGGATTGGGTCATAGCCCAATATCCTCCCATCACTGCTTTGTTTGGCGAAGACTTCCCAGTCAGGTCACCCAACCAGGAACTACTCTTGCCGGAGCACTTTTAACTTCAGAGTTCTTATGAGATTTGTTGTCAATTGTGCTCCAAAACGCATCTTGCTATCTTGGGAGGGTCTCTTTACATATGTTTCATTTCTACATACTTCCCAAGCGATGTGGGATTGTGATGGCCCCCTTTTTACGACCCATAATCTTCCGGTTCGCCCACGCGGACGTACCGCCATCCGGGTTTCGGTTCGTGCAGCCATCGTACATATACTTACACATCCAGGGTCATCACAATCACCTCCCCTCGAGGGCCCAACGCCTCGTTGGCCACATTTTTGGTTGGGTACAGTCTCTGATACCATTTGTAACGATCCCTTTTCCCAGCAAGATATTGTATGTTCTGGGGATTTGACCGTAGCCCTATATCCTCCCATCACGGCTTTGTTTGGCGAGGACTTACCAGTCGGTCACCCAACCTGGTACTACTCTCGTTGAAGTACTTTTAACTTCGGAGTTCTAATGGGATCCGTTGTCAATTATGCTCTAAAACGCGTTTTACTATCTTGGGAGGGTCTCTTTACATATGTTTTATTTCCACATATTTCCCCAAGCGAGTGGGATTGTGACGACCCCTCTTTACGACCTGTCACCTTCCAGTTCACCCACGCGGACGTACCGTCATCCGAGTTTCGGTTCGTGTAGCCATCGTACACATACATACACATCCGTGTCATCCTAATTTGCCCCTCATTGGTTTATAACTAAATCGCTATTTAGTTAGCCGATTCGGTTTCTCTGAAACTCTCTCTTTCCACAAAACACACCGAAAATTCACAAAAACATACATTGTATTAATATCAAATTAATTCGTTTAATGATTTGGGGAATAATTACATAGGCCAAAATGCCAGGTGTTACATTCCACCCACCTTAACAAAATTTTGTCTTCAAAATTTACTTAATCTAAAAGCTCCGGGTATTGGGCTCTAACGTCCCGTTGTCTTTCCCAGGTGGCTTCCTCCACGTTATGATTGTGCCATAAAACTTTCACCAATGGAATCACTCTGTTGCGCAACATCTTGAGTGAGGAGTCCAAAATCTTTATGGGCATTTCTTCATACGTCAACGTCGGCATGATATCTATGTCCACCAAGTTCCACGATCTGAGTAGGATCTCGTACACATTTCCTTAGCATTGAAACATGAAAGACGTTGTGAACTCCATTCATGGACGCTGGCAGCTGCAGTCTGTAAGCCAGGCTTCTTACTTTCTTCAAGATGGGAAATGGTCCAACAAACCTTGGACTGAGCTTTCCTTTCTTACCGAACCTCATCACGCCCTTGAAAGGCGACACCTTAAGGAATACTTCATCGCCTTCAGTGAACTGTAAGTCTCTCCTCCTCCGGTTCGCATAACTTTTCTGTCGACTCTGAGCAGTATTGATTTGCTGTTTGATAGTAGAAATCACCTCAGACATCTGCTGTAATAACTTGGGGCCGACAAGCCTGGATTCTCCAACTTCATCCCAACACAATGGAGATCTGCATTTTCTGCCATAAAGGGCTTCATACGGGGCCATACCGATCGTAAGCCTGGTAGCTATTGTTATAACAGAACTCCACTAACGGCAAATATTTACTCCAAGGAGCATGAAATTCCAATACGCACGACCTTAACATATCTTCCAGTACTTCAATTGTCCTTTCGGATTGTCCGTCCGTCTGTGGATGAAATGCCATGCTAAAATTTAATTTGGTATCCAAGGAGCTTTGCAAGCTTTTCCAAGACCTAGAAGTAAATCTAGGATCCCGGTCCGAAACGATCGACATCGGAATACCATGCAGCTTGATAATCTCGCTAATGTATAACTCTGCATACTGATCCATGGAGAATGTGGTCTTTACAGGTATAAAATGGGCCGACTTCGTCAGTCTGTCCACAATAACTCATATGCTATTATGGCCTCTAGTCGTCCTCAGTAGGCCAACAACGAAGTCCATAGTGATATTCTTCTACTTCCATTCAGGGATCGGGAGAGGCTGAAGTGTTCCACCTGGTCGTTGATGTTCAGCCTTCACTTGTTGACATACCATACAAAATTCCACATATTTGGCAACCTCATTCTTCATATTTGGCCACTAGAAGTGTAGCTTCAAGTCTCGATACATCTTTGTGCTTCCCGGATGTACTGAGAAAGAAGACGAGTGGGCTTCCAATAAAATGTCCTTTCATAATTCTTCATCTCTCAGAACGTACCACCTGTCTTTAAACTTTAAAATATCATCTCCCAAATGACTGAACTGGGAAGAGGCCAAAGGCAATTTGCTCACTATATCGACCATCTCCTTTGAATTGATCTTCTGGGCTTCCTTAATTTGGTCCATAATGGTTGGTCGTATTGATAGGTCCACCAGAACGACTGATAGTTCAGAAACTACCTCCAAGTTGAACCTTTGAATTTCTGTCTTCAAAGGCATTGATACGGCCGACATAGTCTTCTGCATAGTAGCTGGCATCCTGCTTAACGCATCGGCTACCACATTAGCTTTACCGGGGTGATATTTAATCTCGATGTCATAATCTTTCACAAACTCGAGCCACCGCCGTTGCCTCATGTTTAACTCCTTCTGAGTAAATATATACTTCAAGCTTTTGTGATCAGAAAAAACCTCGCATGATTGTCCATATAAGTGGTGTCTCCATACTTTCAGTACAAAAACAACTGACGTTAACTCAAGGTCGTGAGTAGGGTAGTTTTGCTTGTGGTTTTTCAATTGTCTAGACGCGTACGCCACCACTTTTCCTTCCTGCATTAATACGCATCCCAAACCAACCTTTGATGCATCGCAGTACACACTGAATTTTCCGTCTTTGACTGCCAATACCAACATAGGAGCAGTGGTTAATTTCTGTTTGAGCGTCTGAAAACTCTCTTCACACTCATCGGACCACTCGAACTTGACATCTTTCCTCGTTAAGCTGGTCATAGGCTTTGCTATCACAGAAAATCCCTTGATAAACTTTCTGTAATAACCAGCTAGTCCGATAAAACTTTGTACCTCACTGGCATTCCTCGGCCTCGGCCATTCCCTCACAGCCCTGAATCTTGGCCTGGATCCATAGACACTCCTTCTGCAGACACCACGTGGCCTAGAAAGTTAATTCTGCTCAACCAGAATTCACACTTTGATAGTTTGGCGTACAATTGGTGTTGTTTCAGAGTTGATAGCATAATAGCCAAGTGCTCTTCGTGCTCTACCTCATTCCGAGAATAAACTAGGATGTCATCAATGAAGACGATCACAAATTTGTCTAGAAAATCCTAGAATATCCTGTTCATCAGCTCCATAAATGCCGCCGGGGCATTAGTTAACCCAAACGACATCACCAAGAACTCATAGTGTCCGTATCGGGTCCTGAATGCGGTCTTTGGAATATCGTCAGCTCTGACCTTCAACTGGTAATAACCGGAGCGTAAATCAATTTTTGAGAATACCCAAGCCCCTTGCAGCTGGTCAAATAGATCATCGATCCTCGGCAACGGGTACTTATTCTTGACGGTCAACTTGTTCAGCTCACGGTAATCAATACACATGCATAGGGACCCATCCTTCTTCTTAATGAACAAGACGGGAGCGCCCCATGGAGAGAAACTAGGGCGTACAAAGCCCTTGTCCACTAGTTCCTTTAGCTGAGTCTTCAACTCCTTCAGCTCTATTGGCGCCATACAGTACGGATTCTTCAATACCGGTTCAGCACCAGGGCACACCTCAATCTTGAACTCAATCTCACAATCCGGTTGTAATCCCGGCAGGTCGTCTAAGAAGACCTCTGGGAAGTTTCGAATAACCGGAATGCTTTGGAGTTCCATCTCACCTTGCCTTTGAGCATCTACCACGTAGGCAAGAAATCTGTCACATCCCGACCTCATTAGCTTTTGAGCTTCTAAGGAGGATACAATAGGCATAGAGTGCTCATTTGGTATAGCCTGATAGGAGAACTCTTTCTCATTTGGGCGCTTAAAGGACACAAGCCCGGATATGCAGTCGATGGTGGAGTGATGTCTAAACAGCCAGTCCATCCCCAGAATTACATCGTATCCTTTCATATCGATGATGATAAGATTGACATATAATTTCTGGTCCCCTACTGACACTATATCACCCTGCACTGCCTGCTCGGAGTGCATAAACTCTCCGGATGATAGCATGACACTGTAGGGTTGATCTGTCGGCACAAGACAAAATTTCTCTCTAATCATGGAGTCCCTAGCCACAAACGAGTGTGTGGCCCCCGTGTCCAACAATGTGTAGGCAGGTGTATTACATATCAAGATAGTACCTGTGATTGTTGTGTGCTGGGCATCGTCATCATTCTCTGTTATAGCAAATACCCTCGGCATGGCACGATTCGGCCTCGTGTCGGGCATTGGGCAATCCCGGACTTGATGGCCCTCTTTGCCGCATCAGAACCAATGGCCGGTAAAGAGCCTGCATTCACCTATGTGACTTTTCTTGCAATGCGGGCATACAGGTAGCTTAGGAGCTCCCATTGGTCTTTTCCCCTTGTCCTGATAAGCAGCAGTCTCATTGGGCCTCTTAACGCCCCTGTTCTGTTGCTGTTTGTTGTTGTTGTTGTTGTTGTTGTTGTTGTTGTTGTTGTTGTTGTTGTTGTTGTTGTTGTTGTTGTTGTTGTTGTTGTTGTTGTTGTTGTTGTTGTTGTTGTTGTTGTTGTTGTTGTTGTTGTTGTTGTTGTTGTTGTTGTTGTTGTTGTTGTTGTTGTTGTTGTTGTTGTTGTTGTTGTTGTTGTTGTTGTTGTTGTTGTTGTTGTTGTTGTTGTTGTTGTTGTTGTTGTTGTTGTTGTTGTTGTTGTTGTTGTTGTTGTTGTTGTTGTTGTTGTTGTTGTTGTTGTTGTTGTTGTTGTTGTTGTTGTTGTTGTTGTTGTTGTTGTTGTTGTTGTTGTTGTTGTTGTTGTTGTTGTTGTTGTTGTTGTTGTTGTTGTTGTTGTTGTTGTTGTTGTTGTTGTTGTTGTTGTTGTTGTTGTTGTTGTTGTTGTTGTTGTTGTTGTTGTTGTTGTTGTTGTTGTTGTTGTTGTTGTTGTTGTTGTTGTTGTTGTTGTTGTTGTTGTTGTTGTTGTTGTTGAGGAACATTCCGAATAATCCTTTTTGATGAATCCCACTGTCTCTGGAACTTCGCCTCTAAGGCCTCCAACTGATAAGTCTTGGCCACCACTTTTCTATACGGTGCCTCATCAAATCCCCCGGTCGTGATCCCTCGTAAAAGGTCCATCTTTAGACCCTGAATGAACTGGTGTACCTTATTCTCGTCGGTGTCCACTAGATGAGGTGCATAACGGGATAGTGACTCGAGCTTCTGAACATATTCGGCCACTGACCCATATTGCCGCAGTCAAGAGAATTCAATCAACTTTTCCTTCCTCACACTGCGGTCGAAATACTTCTCATAGAATATCCGTTTAAATCCATCCCAGCTCAATGCCACTGTTGTTGCCTAGACGGTGTCCCACCAAAATCCTGCATTCTTGGTGAGATGAAACGTGGCACATACAACCTTCTTATTTTCTTCCACTTCTGCGTAGTTGAACATTCTCTCTATATTCCGGATCCATTTCTCAGCGTGAGTTGGGTCCGTAGATAGCCCATCAAACGTAGGCGGTTGGAGTCGCCTGAATCTATCTCCACTTGTAACAACACCAATTGGAGTCGCTACGTGATTCATAATTTAACCTCTTAAATTCATATTTACTCTGATCTCTTTAGATCTTTCACCCTTCGACCACTTTACACTAAGGTCCCCTTTGTATTATATATATTTTTTTAACAGAACTTAAGGACTTTGACATTGTAGGCAGAAACTAGATTCATCGAACTTGACTTTCTCTTAAAACTAACAACATATTCGTTCACAGAGTCGAGCGACCATACGCAGTTATCAGTTCTATAACGAATTCGGGCAGGGAAGAAATGCCCCCAGATTACTCGACGTTAGTCTGCTCGGGTTCGCATGGGTTTGCATGCATCGGCTAATAGAGCGTACCTCATCCGATGTATCACGTGCACCCCGTGTGATTAGTTTGACATCGCCCGGCAGTGGACATCTACCGGTGAACACGAGTCTAACACGTGACTCTTTTAAACCTCGCCCGGTCACTAGACGATAAAACAACACTTACATCATCCGGTGGTAAATACGCTACATCCACCGGTGGCTAAACGAAAAAACATATATCCACTTCCACCGTTAGTGAAAACCTACATCTTCCGAAACTACATGTGCTTCCCACGTGATTCACTAAACTTCACTCATTCCTAGATGCCCAGTAATAGGAGACATCATCCGGTGACGTCATCCGGATGACTTGCATCACCCGAAAGCAAACACACTACATCCACCGGCGAACAGTGTATAACACCTCTACCGATAGACCACACTTTAACTCCTTAACTATAACTACCGATAGAGAACATCTACCGGTAGACATGACCTTCACAGACTTCAAACTCCATTGACATAACATTCATATGAATGAAAATCAAAGACTCATCCAGAATACATATAGCGGAAGACTTAAACAACAGATCATTTAATAATCCTTATAATCATTCCCAGACTTGGTGGTCAGCCATACAATTTCAAAGGCTCAATGTTATAAAATAAACTCATCCTACTTAAACTACCATAATCATAATCATAATTGAAATCATAAGGGCATTAACCAGGGGTCTCATTCGCCATCCAGCCACAGAATTGCTCCCTGAACACCTTCCAGCAACTAAACTTAGACATCTTCATTAACTTTGGAATCCTCACCTGATATTTTGTCACCTATATCATAAGGTTTAAACTATAAGCCTAATGCTTAGTAAGGAATGCAACACTAACATGTATATGTGAATGCATAATTGCAAGAAAATCATGATCATGTTCGTCTCATGCTCTTTTCTTGTTCTTATTCGTGTTCTTGTTCATCACTTTCATCATATGGATTAAGGGAGGATTTGTGCCGTAAAGGGGGGATGACAGTGCAAGTGTACATAGTCCCTTTCGGGCCGTATTCATGGTCCTTCTCATTGGACAGTGACATACGCCAAACCGCCCCCAACCCTCACTTAATCCGGTTGCATAAGTTTCATATTCATTCTCATATCTTGTTGATGGAGAAAACATGCTCATAAAACATTTTCATATGCTTGAGAAGTAAGTCATGATGCATGGCATGAATGTTCTTAAATCATCAGACTATGAAAAATATCATACTAGACAGTTGACTCATAGACTCTATCAGAACATCACATAACATAGTTCTCAAACATCCGTAAATCATCCAAGTACAAACCATCTTACTAACTTAAAACAAACATCAAACTCATAACTAATTTAGTATCCTTAAGATGTAGGGCCCTAATGGCCGGAAATCTTAATACATTCACTTACCTGGCTTCCTAGCAATTTCGTGCACTACACCTCAAACTTCTTCACCTGATATCATTTCACATTTCAGAGTTAAAATAGATCCTAAATATTCTGAAATCAAAGCTAGAAGAGTCCTAACTAAAAGTCATTCTAGAATCTGTATTTCTAAGTCCTTTCAGCTGAGTACCTTTTGTGTAGACTAAGTTTTCAAAATCTAAAGTAGTCTGATTCAACTTAACAACTAATTCAAGTTGGTTATCCTAGAGTCCAGGTTCGAATCGGAAAAGCCATTTCTAATTTCAGATTAACAATGTTACTATTATTACCCTGCCATTTAAGAATCCGAAGCTTCGAGTTCTAGCTGATAACAGAGCTCAAAGTAGCTAACTGGTAACTACATTGTCTAAGGCTTACCTCGAATGTGGGTTATCGGAGTGGAGGCTGGAAGAATCGATCGCCAAAGAGGGAGTCGCCGGCAGAGAGAGCTCTGGAGAGCGAGTAAATCGCAGAGAGAATGTCGGCTACAGTGAGGTTTTAGTGAGGTTTAAGGTTTCCATTTTCTCTTTATACTAAATAAATTCCTCTTAATTACGGTTCTGCCACCACATAAATAAAAACCAAATGAGCTTAGGCATTAAAATTTAAATCAAAGGTCAACAATAAGGGTGATAGTTAATTCCGTTAAGGAAATCACCTGGCTGAAAATGTCAGGGTGTTACATCCACCCCTCCTTAAACAAAATTTTCGTCCTAAAAAATTGATCAAACAAATAGCTCAGGATATTTGTCCAACATGTCTTGTTGTCTCTCCCATGTGGCTTCTTCAACGCCATGATTTTTCCACAAGACCTTAACCAATGGGATTTCTTTATTCCGTAGGGTCTTAACTGAAGATTCCATAATTCGAACAGGTTTCTCTTCATACATTAATGTTGGCTCGATTTCAATATCCATTGGCTTAACAACTTGCGTAGGATCCCGTATGCATTTCCTTAGCATAGACACATGAAAGACATTATGAACATTTTCTAATGATAGGGGCAGTTGTAATTTATAAGCTGTACTGCCAAACATCTCTAAGACACGGAATGGTCCAATGAATCGCGGATTAAAGTTTCCCTTCTTGCCAAATCTTAGCACTCCCTTAAATGGTGAAATCTTTAGAAAAACTTCATCACCAACAGTGAATTCAAGATCTCTCCTCCTTTGGTCTGCATACCTCTTCTGTCGGCTTTGTGCAGTTATCATTCTTTTCCTAATAGTGGCAATCTTGTCTGACATCTGTTGCAAGATCTCAAGACCTAAGAGTTTTGCTTCACCGACCTCATCCCAGTATAAAGGTGATCTGCACTTTCTGCCATAAAGTGCTTCATAAGGTGCCATACCAATGGTGGACTGGTAACTGTTGTTGTAAGAAAACTCAATCAAGGGCAGGTATCGACTCCATGATGCCTGAAACTCTAACACACATGCCCTCAACATATCCTCAAGTATTTGAATAGTTCTCTCAGATTGGCCGTCAATTTGGGGGTGAAAAGCAGTGCTGAAGGATAACTCTGTTCCTAGCGTGCCTTGTAAACTTTGCCAAAACCTCGAGGTAAATCTAGGATCACGATCGGAGACAATAGATAAGGGGATCCCATGCAATCTAATAATTTATTGAACGTACAGGTTAGCAAGCTGGTCCATTGAAAAAGTCATTCTTACTAGTATAAAGTGTGCTGATTTTGTCATTCTGTCAACCACAACCCAGATACTATCATGTTCTTTGATTGTCTTTGGTAATCTTACCACAAAATCCATGGTAATATTTTTCCACTTCCATTCGGGGATCGGTAAGGCTGAAGGGTGCCTCCTGGGCGTTGGTGTTCAGCCTTAACCTGTTGGCAAACCAGACATGACTCTACAAACTTGGCCACATCCCTCTTCTAATTCGGCCACCAATAGTGTAGCTTCAAGTCCTGATACATCTTGGTGCTACCAGGATGTACAGAGAAAGAAGACGAGTGTGCCTCAGTCAAGATCAACTCACGCAACTGCTTATCACTTGGAATGTACTATCGATTTCTAAATTTCAAAATACCATAATTAGAGAGGCTAAACTCAGAGGATGCGTCTTTTAACTTACTCATCACACCATTATTCTCCTTTGAATCCTTCTGTTGCGCCTCTTTGATCTTATCCAAAATAGTTGGTCGTATGGTGAAATCAGCAAGTAAGGTTGACAACTCAGGAACTATTTCCAACTCGAACTTCTGAACTTCCTTCCATAATGGTACAGACATGGTTGATACCGCGGGCTGCATTGTCTTTGACATTCTGCTTAATGCATCAGCCACAACATTGGCCTTACCCAGGTGATACTTAATTTCAAAGTCATAATCTTTAACAAATTCCAACCAACGTCTCTGTCTCATGTTTAATTCCTTTTGAGTAAATAGGTATTTCAAACTTTTATGGTCTAAAAATACATCACACTGTTGAACATACAAATAGTGCCTCCAAATCTTTAGTGCAAAAACAACAGCAGCTAAATCTAAATCGTGCGTGGGGTAGTTCTGTTCATAACTCTTTAGCTGCCTGGAAGCATATGCTACAACCTTGCCTTCTTGCATCAAGACACACCCCAATCCAACTTTGGATGCATCACAGTAAACACTAAACTTTCATTCTTAAGTTGGGAGAGTCAATAGCGGGGCTATCGTTAACTTCAGCTTAAGCGTCTGGAAGCCATCTTCACAAGCTTCAGTCCAAGAGTACTTGGTGTCCTTCTTTGTCAAATTAGTTAAAGGCTTAGCTATCATAGAAAATCCCTTAATGAACTTTCTATAATAACCTGCTAGACCAAGGAAGCTACGGACTTCACTGACATTCTTTGGCTGTGGCCAGCCCTTAACAGCCTGAATCTTGGTTGGGTCCACTGATATACCTTCAGCAGAAATGACATGGCCTAAAAAGTTGACCTTATCCAACCAAAACTCACATTTGGACAACTTGGCATAAAGTTGTTGCTGTTTCAGGGTTGTCAAAACTATTCTTAAGTGTTCTGCATAGTCAGCTTCAGTCCGTGAGTATATTAAGATATCATCTATGAACACAATTACAAACTTGTCCAAGAATTCATGGAATACCCGATTCATCAAGTCCATAAAAGCTGCAGGTGCATTTGTTAATCCAAACGACATTACAAGGAATTCATAATGTCCATAACGGGTCCTGAAGGTTGTCTTAGGTATATCATTCTCCTTAACTTTCAATTGATAATAACCCGAACACAAGTCAATTTTTGAAAATACTTTAGCTCCTTGTAATTGGTCAAACAAGTCATCAATTCGGGGCAAGGGGTACTTATTCTTAATTGTCAACTTGTTCATTTCTCTGTAATCTATGCACATCCTAAGGGAACCATCTTTCTTCTTAGCAAATAAAACAGGTGCACCCCAAGGAGAACTACTAGGGCGTATGAACCCTTTGTCTACTAATTCCTGCAGTTGGACCTTTAATTCCTTCAGCTCAACCGGTGTCATGCGGTAAGGGTTCTTAGATACTGGTAATGCTTCAGGATATGTATCGATTACAAAATCAACTTCTCTATCAGGTGGTAATCCGGGCAAGTCATCCATAAATACTTCAGGAAACTCTTTAACTATTGGAATATCTTGAAGTTCTACTTTATTCTTCACCCGAACATCGACAACACTAGCTAGATAACTCTCACAGCCATTTTCCAATAACCGTTGATCTCTAGTGAGGATATAATCGGTATTTTACTTATTTTTGGGATAGCTTGAAAGGTATACCGATCTCCATTTGGGGGTCGAAACTCAACTAATCCAGACCTACAACTTATCGTGGCATAATGTCTGGATAACCAATCCATTCCTAATATAACTTCATATCCCTTCATGTCAATTACAATCAGCTCTACATATAACTTCTTGTCTCCTATAGACACAATGTCACCTTTCACTATCTGCTCAGAATGTAAGGATTTTCCTGACGGTAACATGACACTATATGGCCTATCGGCTGGTAAGAATTCTAACTTATGCTTACACATAAACAGGGTTGCTATGAATGAGTGTGTGGCTCCTGTGTCTATGAGTGTATAAGCAGAATTACCACAGATCATAATTGTACCTGTTATGACCGTATGCTGCATGGCATCCTCATCTTTCATCACAGCAAAGACTCTGGGCATTACTCTTGCTCGGTTTGGATATAGTAGCATGGGGCAGTCTCTGACTATATGCCCAACCTTATCACATCTGTAGCAACGGCCAGAATGCAACTTGCATTCGCCATGGTGGTTCTTCTGGCAGTTGGAGCATAGAGGGGCTAATGGTCGTTTTCCCTTCCCTTGGTCATCATTTGGATTGAAGGGTCTCTTTATACCTTGCTGTTGTTGTTGTGGTCCCCTGTTCTGTTGCGGTTGCCATCCTTTGTTCTGACGTGGTGGCGGCTGAGCCTCCTTAGTGAACTTCCTTGGCTGTTCACGCTGTGTATATGTCGTTATCTCAGCCTCTTCCAGCTCCAAGGCCTTAGCTGTCACTTCACCATATGGTACATTATGTATTCCAGCAGTCTTTACTCTCATATACAAACTCGGCTTCAGTCCTTGAACAAATTGGTGAATCTTGTCCTCATCATCCTCAACCAATCGGGGAGCAAACCGTGACAAAGCCTCAAACTTGCATATATAATCCGTCACAGAGCTAGTCTGACATAAATTCATGAACTCCTTCTTGCTGGCCCGAACAGTCCTATTGAAATACTTGTCAAAGAAAGCAGTCTTAAACATGTCCCAGGTCATAGGTCCTGCATTAATGGTGCTCTGGATTGAGTCTCACCAATGCCTTGCACTCAATTCCAAATGAAAACAGCATATGTGACCTTATCTCCATCCTCAACCTTTGCATACATGAACATATCCTCCATTTTTCGAATCCATTCCTCAGCATAAACAGGGTCCGAAACTTGACCATTAAATATCGGGGGTCTAAGTCTGTGGAAACGCTGACCCCCATGATCATGAGTTGCATTAGTACTGGAGTTCCCTTGTTCCTCCCTAGTGGCCTCAAGCTGTTCTATTTGGCGTGATTGGCGAATAACTAATTCTGTCAGTTGAGCAATAGTCTATCCACATTGTCTTCTCTCTGTTGAACTCTCACCATTTTGGGATTCCTAAACAAATAATCATAACATATCTTAACTTAATGACGTTGCTAAAATCATAAACACTTACAGTTGCTGGAGTGTACTCAGGTGGCAATCTGTGCTGGAGGCAGTCTGCAGAATCGATTTTAGAACCCGGTTTTGCTTTGATACCATAATTGTAACAACCCCATTTGGAGTCGCTACGTGATTCATAATTTAACCTCTTAAATTCATATTTACTCTAATCTCTTTATATCTTTCACCCTTCGACCACTTTACACTAAGGTCCCCTTAGTATTATATTTTTTTTTAACAGAACTTAAGGAGTTCAACATGACAGACAAAAACTAGATTCATCGAACTTGACTTTCTCTTAAAACTAACAACATATTCGTTCACAGAGTCGAGCGACCATACGCTGTCATCAGTTCTTTAAGGAATTTGGGCAGGAAAGAAATGCCCTCAGATTACTCGACGTTAGTCTGCTCGGGTTCGCATGGGTTTGCATGCATCGGCTAATAGAGCGTACCTCATCCGATGTATCACGTGCACCCCGTGCGATTAGTTTGACATCGCCCGGCAGTGGACATCTATCGGTGAACACGAGTCTAACACATGACTCTTTTAAACCTCGTCCGGTCACTAGACGACAAAACAACACTTACATCATCCGGTGCTAAATACGCTACATCCACCGGTGGCTAAACGACAAAACATATATCCACTTCCACCGTTAGTGAAAACCTACATCTTCCGAAACTACATGTGCTCCCCACGTGATTCACTAAACTTCACTCATTCTTAGACGCCCAGTAATAGGAGACATCATCCGATGAAATACAGAAGACATCATCCGGTGACGTCATCCGGATGACTTGCATCACCCGAAAGCAAACACACTACATCCACCGGCGAACAGTGTATAACACCTCCACCGATAGACCAAACTTTAACTCCTTAACTATATCTACCGATAGAGAACATCTACCTGTAGACATGACCTTCACAGACTTCAAACTCCATTGACATAACATTCATACGAATAAAAATCAGAGACTCATCCAGAATACATATAGCGGAAGAATTAAACAACAGATCATTTAATAATCCTTATAATCATTCCCAGACTCGGAGGTCAGCTAGACAATTTGAAAGGCTCAATGCTATAAAATAAATCATCCTACTTAAACTACCATAATCATAATCATAACTGAAATCATAAAGGCATTAACCAGGGGTCTCATTCGCCATCCAGCCACAGAATTGCTCCCTGAACACCTTCCAGCAACCAAACTTAGACATCTTCATTAACTTTGGAATCCTCACCTGATATTTTGTCACCTACATCATAAGGTTTAAACTATAAGCTTAATGTTTAGTAAGGAATGCAACACTAACATGTATACGTGAATGCATAATTGCAAGAAAATCATGATCATGTTCGTCTCATGCTCTTTTCTTGTTTTTATTCGTGTTCTTGTTCATCACTTTCATCATATGGATTAAGGGAGGATTTGTGCCGTAAAGGGGGGATGACAGTGCAAGTGTACAAAGTCCCTTTCGGGCCGTATTCATGGTCCTTCTCATTGGACAGTGACATACGCCAAACCGCCCCCAACCCTCACTTAATCCGGTTGCATAAGTTTCATATTCATTCTCATATCTTGTTGATGGAGAAAACATGCTCATAAATCATTTTCATATGCTTGAGAAGTAAATCATGATGCATGAAATGAATGTTCTTAAATCATCAGACTATGAAAAATATCATACTAGACAGTTGACTCATAGACTCTATCAGAACATCGCATAGCATAGTTCTCAAACATCCGTAAATCATCCAAGTACAAACCATCTTACTAACTTAAAACAAACATCAAACTCATAACTAATTTAGTACCCTTAAGATGTAGGGCTCTAATGGCCGAAAATCTTAATACATTCACTTACCTGGCTTCCTTAGCAATTTTGTGCACTACACCTCAAATTTCTTCACCTGATATCATTTCACATTTCAGAGTTAAAATAGATCCTAAACATTCTGAAATCAAAGCTAGAAGAGTCCTAACTAAAAGTCATTCTAGAATCTGTATTTCTAAGTCCTTTCAGCTGAGTACCTTTTGTGTAGACTAAGTTTTCAAAATCTAAAGTAGTCTGATTCAACTTAACAACTAATTCCAGTTGGTTATCCTAGAGTCCAGGTTCGAATCGGAAAAGCCATTTCTAATTTCAGATTAACAATGTTACTATTATTACCCTGCCATTTAAGAATCCGAAGCTTCGAGTTCTAGCTGATAACAGAGCTCAAAGCAGCTAACCGGTAACTACATTGTTTAAGGCTTACCTCGAATGTGGGTTATCGGAGTGGAGGCTGGAAGAATCGATCACCAAAGAGGGAGTCGTCGGCAGAGAGAGCTCTGGAGAGCGAGAAAATCGCAGAGAGAATGTCGGCTACAGTGAGGTTTTAGTGAGGTTTAAGGTTTCCATTTTCTCTTTATACTAAATAAATTCCTCTTAATTACGGTTCTGCCACCACACAAATAAAAACCAAATGAGCTTAGGCATTAAAATTTAAATCAAAGGTCAACAATAAGGGTGACAGTTAATTCCGTTAAGGAAATCACCTGGCTAAAAATGTAGGGTGTTACACAAATGGTGTCACGTGGAGCATTCCCATGATTATTGTTTCTGTTATCTTCCCTGGCCATCATGCGTTCCACCATACAGGACTGTACACCCACCAGTTTAGTTAAACAGTCGATGCCACTGGCACTATCGTTTGCTTCATCCTGATGTCCCCTCACCATTTCTAAGAAAATCCTACAAACAGAATAACTAACTTTAATAAACAGAAATTTTGCAGGAACTTAAACACTTACAGTTGGTGGAGCGACCTCACATGGCGGATTGCGCTACCAGACAGTTCTCCAGAACCGCTTTTAAAACATGGCGGTACTCTGATACCATAACTGTGACGACCCCCGACCCAATCGAGATCGAAAAGCCTCACTACGGACATTTAAAACGTGACATATATTTTTTTTAACTTTTAAAACTTTACACAGAGCATAAACCTTCTCTGGAATTTAAGACTGGAAGACATATTTAAAAGGCATGGTAAATTGGATGACATATTTAAAACTAGAAGACAATTAAAATCTGACTACAGAAATAAATGACAGAAGAAAACAGGAAGACAGGGAGACATGAAAACGGGAAGACAGAAGTGGATGACATTGTCGCGGTTGAAAACTAACTTAGGTGCCAGTGTTAAGACAATGAAACAGGGTTTTGGTTGACAAGACACAGCACTTGAAGAGCTATGACCCACAACAAAACCGGTCATAGTGCAAAAGAATAATTGAAGACTCAGCTGAAGGAACTTGTGGACAAGTGCTTCGTATGCCCTAGCTTCTCTTCGTGGGGTGCACCCGTCCTATTTGTTAAGAAGAAGGATGGATCCCTACGTATGTGCATCGATTACCAGGAGCTAAACAAGTTGACCATCAAGAATAAGTACCCGTTGTTGAGAATCGATGATTTATTTGACCAGCTGCAAGGGGCTCGGGTATTTTCGAAGATTGATTTGCGCTCCGGTTATTATCAATTGAAGGTCAGGGCTGATGATATTCCAAAGACCGTATTCAGGACCCGATACGGGCACTATGAGTTCTAAGTGATGTCGTTTGAGTTGACTAATGTCCCAGTGACATTTATGGACTTGATGAACAGGGTATTTCAAGATTTTCTAGACAAGTTTGTGATCGTCTTCATCGACGACATCCTGGTTTATTCTCGAAATGAAGTAGAGCACGAAGGGCATTTGGAGATTGTGCTATTAACTCTGAAACAACACCAATTATATGCCAAGCTGTCAAAATGTGAATTCTGGTTGAGCATGATTAATTTCCTAGGCCACGTGTTGTCTGCAGAAGGATTTTCAGTGGATCCGGCCAAGATTCAGGTTGTGAAAGACTGCCCGAGGCTGAGGAATGCTAGTGAGGTATGAAGTTTTACCGGGCTAGCTGGTTATTACAGGAAGTTTATCAAGGGATTTTTTGTGATAGCAAAGCCCATGACCAGCTTAATGAGAAAAGATATCAAGTTCAAGTGGTCCGAAGTGTGTGAAGAGAGTTTTCAGACACTCAAACAGAAATTAACCACTGCTACTCTGTTGGTATTGCCGGTCGAAGATGGCAAATTCAGTGTATATTGCAACACATCAAAGATTGGTTTGGGATGCGTATTAATGCAGGAGGGAAAGACGGTGGCATATGCGTCCAGACAGATGAAGAACCACGAGGAAAACTACCCTACTCAAGATCTGGAGTTAGCAGCAGTTGTTTTTGCACTGAAAGTGTGGAGACACCACTTATATAGACAATCATGTGAGGTGTTTTCTGATCACAAAAGCTTGAAGTATATATTTACTAAGAAGGAGTTAAACATGAGGCAATGGCGGTGGCTCGAGTTTGTGAAATATTATGACATCGAGATTAAATACCACCCAGGGAAAGCTAACGTGGTAGCCGATGCGTTGAACAGGATGCAGCTACTATGCAAACGGCTATGTCGGCCGTATCAATGCCTTTGAAGACAGAAATTCAGAGGTTCGACTTGGAGTTTGCTGAAGGCGATGAAGTTTTCTTAAAGGTGTCGCCTTTCAAGAGTGTGATGAGGTTTGGCAAGAAAGGGAAGCTAAGTCCAAGGTTTGTTGGGCCCTTTCCCATCTTGAAGAAGGTCTGGAAGCCTGGCTTACAGACTGCAGTTGTCAGCGTCCATGAATGGGGTTCATAACGTCTTTCACGTTTCAATGCTGAGAAAATGTGTACGAGATCCTACTCAGATCGTGGAACCGGTGGACATAGATATCATGCCAACGTTGACATATGAAGAAAGGCCCATAAAGATTTTGGACTCCTCACTCAAGGTGTTGTGCAACAGGGTGGTCCCATTGGTGAAAGTTTTATGACGCAATCGCAATGTGGAGGAAGCCACTTGGGAGAGACAACATGACGTTAGAGCCCAATATCTAGAGCTATTCGCTTAAGCAAATTTTAGGGACAAAATTTTATTAAGGTGGGTGGGATGTAACACCCGGCATTTTGGCCATGTAATCACTCTCCAAATTATTAAGCGTGATTAATTTGATATTAATACAATCAATGTTTTTGTGAAAATTGTCGATGTGTTTGATTGAATGAGAGAGATTCGTGAAACCGAGTCGACGAACTAAATAACAATTTAGTTAGAAAATCAATGGAAGGGCATTATGGGAAAGCAATTAAGGTTGGTGGGAGGAAGCCAATGGATGATTGCCAAGTGTCCAAGCTTGTGGAAGAAGACAAGCTTTCTCTTTCTCTTTTTCTCTTCTCTTATACGTAAAATCCTAATTTTTCTCTCTTCTCTGTTTCTCTCTTTCACGTAAAACAGACAACCTCCTCTCCACGCTGGTGATTTTCAACCTCTGTCTCTCTTATGTTTCCTCCTATTTTCCCATTACAGGTAATCATCTACCATACTTAACGAGTTTGGACAAGTTAAACGTAAGTTTCTTGAAGTTTTAGGGTTAAGGTTTTGGAGAAAACTCGTTGTTTTGTACGAAAACAAGTTAGTTTGTTTTCTAAAGGTTTGAATGGAGTTTGGAGCATATCCTACTAAGTTATTGGCTAGCACTTTTGCAACTCAGTTTATATTTTTTTAACGTGTATATTATAGGTTCGTGACATGCCGTGGCAACAAGAACAAAGCCTGCAACTCTACGGACATCAGGTAAGTTCATACGTATAAGTTGGTCCTTAAGGCCCTACAGCACGGAGATACTAGATTTTTGGTTGTCGGGTAGTTAGGTGGTAGGTTAAGTTCTAAGTTGAATGAGTATTGCTTTCTGTTTTGCTTGTTATCCTGTAGTCTGTTTAATTTATGTTTAAGCACCGTAAATGTTCATACATACACATTTTTCCTGAAAGTCATGTAAATATTTTATGCACGAGGTTTGAAGTTAAGAAAGATAAAATCTGTAATGTAATATACGGTTAAGTGTAGGACAAGGACTGGCATCCTGTTCTGTATCCCTGTTACGTGCCTGATAGTGCACTTCTGTTGCGCCAGTTCCTCTATAAGCCCCACTTATACCTTCTGTGCACTTGACTTAATGTAAAGTAATGTTTATGTATTTCAAAAGTTCATGCATAGCATATGCATCACTACATAGTATGTTTTTACTGAGCTCTAAGCTCATAGTTGAACTCCCTGTTGTAGGTACGGATCCTCCAGATGAGGACTTTGTGCCTCAGGCAGACGAGTAGATGCAGTTGGCGGGACGAGCTCATGGGGTGGTTGTGGTAGCCAGACATATTTTAAACCTGTGTAGAGGTGTATTTTGAGGTGTATGTCAAATTCTGTACAGCTTTTAGGATTTTAAAATGATGTATAGACTTTATGTTGATGTTTTAAAACCTCTATTTTTTTTTTTTTTTTTTTTTTTTTTTTTTTTTTTTTTTTTTTTTTTTTTTTTTTTTTTTTTTTTTTTTTTTTTTTTTTTTTTTTTTTTTTTTTTTTTTTTTTTTTTTTTTTTTTTTTTTTTTTTTTTTTTTTTTTTTTTTTTTTTTTTTTTTTTTTTTTTTTTTTTTTTTTTTTTTTTTTTTTTTTTTTTTTTTTTTTTTTTTTTTTTTTTTTTTTTTTTTTTTTTTTTTTTTTTTTTTTTTTTTTTTTTTTTTTTTTTTTTTTTTTTTTTTTTTTTTTTTTTTTTTTTTTTTTTTTTTTTTTTTTTTTTTTTTTTTTTTTTTTTTTTTTTTTTTTTTTTTTTTTTTTTTTTTTTTTTTTTTTTTTTTTTTTTTTTTTTTTTTTTTTTTTTTTTTTTTTTTTTTTTTTTTTTTTTTTTTTTTTTTTTTTTTTTTTTTTTTTTTTTTTTTTTTTTTTTTTTTTTTTTTTTTTTTTTTTTTTTTTTTTTTTTTTTTTTTTTTTTTCTGATATGTCCAAACTTATGTTTTGAATTGGGTTTTTGAAGTTTGAAGCTTTTTGTGTCAAGAGATGTAAACTGTCAAATAGAGAGGTAGCCAATCGATCAGCTGTGGTAGCAGATTGATCAGTGAAGTGTTGAATTTTTAAAAAGAAAACAGTTGTCCATTTTGCCTTTAAAACAGTCGTTCATTCTGCCCTTTAAAAACAGTTGTCCATTTTGCCTTTAAAACAGTCGTCCATTCTGTCCTTTAAAAGTAGTCGTCCATTCTGCCCTTAAAAAAAAGAAACAGTTGTCCATTTTGCTTTTAAAACAGTTGTCCTTTCTGCCTTTTAAAACAGTCGTCCACAGCTTCTGCATTTCTGTCGTCCACAGCTTCTGCACTTCTGTCGTCCATAGCTCCTGCACTTCTATCGTCATCCACTGCTCCTGCACTTCTGTCGTCCACAGCTCCTGCACTTCTGTTATCCACAGCTCCTGCACTTCTGTTGTCCACAACTTCTGCACTATGTTGTCCACAGCTTCTGCACTTCTGTTGTCCATAGCTTCTACTTTTCTGTTTTCCATTTTATGTATTTGATTTTATGTCTTGCCATTTTAAAAGTTAAAAAAAAATACTTCACGTTTCTAATGTCCGGAGTGAGGCTTGCCGACCACGATCGGGTCGGGGGTCGTCACAATTTGACTTACTTGAAACTTTTACCGCAAGTTTTATCACGCCATGGAAAGCTAATCTATAAATTTTCTGATTTTCTAACATTTGTACCATTTATTGTCATTTTAGTGAATTAAATTATAAAACAGATGTACCTTACACATTATAACAAATTAATTTTATAAAAATACCAAAATATATGAATTTACTTGAAAATTTTTACCGCATGTTCATCACACAATAGGAAGCTAATCTATGTATTTTCCTGATTTTCTAACACTTGTACCATTTATTGTCATTTAGTTAATTAAATTATAAAACAGATGTACCTTACACATTATAACAAATTAATTTTATAAAAATAACAAACGATATTGGATTATTTAAAAATTTTACCGCATGTTCATCACACAATAGGAAGCTAATCTATGTATTTTTCTGATTTTCTAACATTTGTACCATTTATTGTCATTTTAGTGAATTAAATTATAAAACAGATGTACCTTACACATTATAACAAATTAATTTTATAAAAATACCAAAATATATTGAATTTACTTGAAAATTTTACATAATGTTCGTCACACCATGAGAAGCTAATCTATGTATTTTCCTGATTTTCTAACACTTGTACCATTTATTGCCATTATAGTGAATTAAATCACAAAACAGACGTATCTTACACATTATAACAAATTAATTTTATAAAAATAACAAACGATATTGGATTTATTTAAAAATTTTACCGCATGTTCATCACACAATAGGAAGCTAATCTATAAATTTTCTTATTTTTTAACACTTGTATCATTTATTGCCATAAGGACATCGCAAAGGTTAATGCTTGCAAGACGGTTTGGGAAAAGTTGTCAAAATACGTTTCGTTAGATTATGAAAATAGTAGAGTACTCAATCACATTGATGGATCTTTCGAGATTGATGGAGTGAAACATATATTAAATGAGATTTGTTCCATGAGAAAGATGAAGTGAACATGCGGTAAACATAATCTAACTTTACCGCATGTTCACTACCTCTTTGTCTTAGAACAAATCTCATTAAATGTATGTTTCGCTCAATCAATCTCAGAAGATCCATCAATGTGATTGAGTACTCCACTCTTTTCATAATCTAACGAAATGTATTTTGATAACTTTTCCAAAACAATCTTGCATGAAGCTTTGTGATGTTATTCTAGTCCGAAGAAGCCAATATAACAAATTACCGACTGAATATAGTCATATGTTTCTTCGTCCATAGCCGTGTATAGAAGATTCCTGTATATAATGAAAACTATATTAAAAAGTAATGAAAATGTGTTTATGAGAAAAAATGGGTTGAAATGTACCTGTGTCCCGTCAAATACCCATAAATGTGTCTTGGGAAGCAGAAGCAGAAGCAGTAGCAGTGCCTGAAGTGGATCCCCTATCAGGACAAATGCGACTATTATGCCCCTGTCGCCGACATATACGATGCGTCATCGTAGATTTCTTCCTAAACATTGTCGTCCTCGATGACTCATCGACATCGCACACTCTATTTTTATTCGGCCTACCAGGTTAGCGCCTCCTCTCAAGCGGAATGATTAGGTTCATTCTGTGTATTGCTGGCCACATGTCCATGCCACTAATGGGACGAATGAAGTTTGAGTACATCTCTACATATGTCGATCGGTGATAGTGTTGATGAACGAAATTTTCTAGTTTTAGTCTCATGAAATGCATGCATAGAATGGAATGGACACATGAGATTCCAGTAACCTCCCACCTGTAACAGTTGTACGTGGCTGCATTCAGGTCGACAATATATTGTTCGTTGCTATTGCTGACCTCAAATTGTGCATCTCCCACTAACACAGCATTCTAATTTTGAACTACACGTTTTAGCTTCCCAAGCTTTTTCTTTATCTTAGGACACAAGAGGTATGTTGACGAGAGCATCTTCTCGTATTTTTTTACAATGTGAGTCATCAAGCACTTTCGAATCATGTCGAACATGGTCAAGATCGGTTTGTCTCTGGCTGGCAATAGAACTGCATTGAACGACTCGCATAAATTATTCAGACCCATATCGCACTTGGGAATCGAGGAAAATGCATAACTAGCCCAATAGCTAGGTGGTGTTCATTGCAGCCATGCGTGGGTATTCGAGTTAATCTGATGTAGTTTCCTCATTTCTATCTCAAATGAAAATCTGTGATTGCCCTGGCCGCATTTTATATTGCATCTCTAAACGCTCTGCCCCGAAATTGACTTTTGAAGTTTGTGTACATATGCTGGAGGCAGTAGCGATGTTCGGCTAAGCCTAATTCTTCCTGCACAACACGCGATAACCCCTAATATGTGATAGAAAAACAAAGTGAACATAAAACAATATAACGTTCACAACGCCTCAATATTTGTGTTGGGAAAATAATAAAAATGGTAAGAACAATAATATAAATACCAACGCTGTAAAACGTGGAGAGTACTGATCAAGATAATTCTCAGGAAAGACTATACTGGACAATCTTCTAGACAGAATTACCTTTCCAAGTAAGTTCTCAGGAAAGGCTGGAGGGGTCACAAATGGTCCCACTTAAAATCTAGTCTCCTAAACAGAACTCACTTACACAGTAAAATTATACCACTAAATAAGCGGTATGAAAAACAATTATACAATTATACCTTTTTTCGATCCGACACAATTGTCCATCCGCGTCCATCTAGAGTGTCTAGGTCTTCCATCAATATTTACAAAAACCACTTCCATGAGTTTGTGCAATCTGACTCCACGTTGGTAACGACAATAGGATATATGTCATCGTCGTCATCGATACTGACGGTTGTGAGTAATTGGCCGAGGCAAGAGCTACTTAGATGAAAATCATCCAAACAGATAATAGGTCAGCTACGCTTGTAATGCCCCGAGTTTCTAAACTCAGTTCGTTACTCATAGACCCGAACATAACTAGGAAATTTTGGACCAAATTTAAAACTTCGCTCGGAAGTCAAATTGGAACGTTTGCTAAAACATAAAACTTGTAGCGGAAAATTCTTTGAGCAAAGCAGAGTTAAGCAAAGCTATAAAATAGTGTTCGGATAATCAGTTAAGATATTAAGAATTAATCCTGACAAAAGAGATGAAGGCCTAAGCGTAAAATACTCAAAATTTGTAAAAAGTCAAACACATCATCTGCTGAATAAAGTCAATGAAAAGGGCAGAGACAAAATCGAAGTTTCCACCGATGACTTCAGCCGGATGAATCGTTCATCCTACTTCTGCCGATCGCAAAACGACAAGTTTTGCTACTCGCATCTACCGATGACGTCAGCCGGATGATTCGTTCATCCAGCCTCTGCTGACCACAAGACGACAAATCTTTTACTCACGTCTTCCGAAAGAACAAACTACATATACCGATCACAAAATGACAAAACTTCTACTACATCATCCGATAGGTTTAATACCCGACAAAAGACTTTTACCTTCATCATCCGATGGATAAATTACTCGACATCATCCGGTTACAAAACAACAAATTTTCTGCTTATATCTTCCGATGGCTTCTACTGAAGACATCATCCGATGACTTTACTGAAGACATCTTCCGATAGACAACAGAACAATAACCCTATATCTGCCGATAGACTTCATCTACCGATAGATCAAAAATACTCAACGAAAACAGCATAGCAACATTTTCACTCTAACAAAGAAAACTCCGACTACCAAAAGAATTTAGGCATTTTACTAAAAATCGTTCAAACTATTTAAATCCGTGTATTACTTCAAACTCTAGTAAACATCACTATTAAATCCAACAGAGTATCATTATCAGAAAAGTCTCAAATTGAATTCAAACATCAAAACTACCACTATCATGGAAACTCACAACATACTTAAATTGAATCACATAGTTCACTAAACCTTCTCATCCACCGACACCAGTTAAACCGCCCCATCAGTTGCCAGATTGTTACATAGATGCACTCCTCCAACCAGACTAGTCCTTAGCAAACTCAGTGAACACACCTACTGTCACTTCTTCACCTACATCACAAAACTCATCTATTAGCCTAATGCTAAGTAAGTAAAGCGATAATGAAATGAAATGCTGAAACATAAACTCCTAAATATGTGGTTTCTACTTTCTCATCTCAGTTGCATATGCATCGTTTCTGATCTAATCCCCCTGTGAAATTGGGAGTTGGATCACTTCTCCCAAAGTCATACATCATCTTTCTTGATTAAGGGGCGGATTAGTTCCCTTAACAAACTGTTCAGATCTCCCTGTGAAATTGGGGTTTGGATCACTTCCCCCAAAGTCATACATCCTTTCTCTTGGTTAAGGGGCGGATTAGTTCCCTTAACAACTGTTACAGTCTGTTCATTCCTTACCATGCCATTTCATGTAAATTCATTTTCGCATAAATTTTCAAAATATGATGCATGACATACAAACATTCAAACACACATAATCCTATTGTTTTGTGATGTAGGCCCGAAGGCACAAGCAAACTTTACTTACCTGGCTCTACTAGAAATCGCTTGGCTGTAAGCTACTTTAGAAGCTCGCTCACCTAAATTCATAACAGAACATTAATCAAACCTCCACTAAACTTTTCCAAAAATTAACCAGAAGAACAAGGAAACCAGTTTGGAATTCTACTGCTTGCATATTTCCATTTATCCCCAAAAACCCGAACCTACTCTCATCTACAGCATCCTTGAAATCCTCACATTGTACTCCCTCAGTTATCTAACTGCTAAAACGCATGAGAATGAGGAAAAACGTACCTAAGTTGAAAGAGAGTCGAGCAAGAAAGAAATCGCCCAGAGGTTTCTGCTGGAGAGCTGAAGGCCGAGAGGGAAAATAGGAAATAGTGGCGGCTACAGTGCATTAAATCGAAAACCCCTTTCCTTAAATACGTTATCTACTTTCAAATTTCCAATTACCCTTATGCCCTTGCCTAGACATCCATTAACCCTACCTTTATTATTATTATATAAAGTGTGCCATTAATTTAAAAAAAAAAAAAGGAATCGGTTTGATAGAACCGGGTGTTACAACGCTGCAGCAAACATGCTTTGCAAGCAGCTATACACATGTACATTCTTTCAAATATGCATAACTTATTCTAACCAGAGCCCACCAGGTAACTATGTATTTTAACTATGCTACTGGGATTTGATCTAAATATTTCTACTGTGAACGAATGTAGTAGCTTGAATTGTTTGTCGCCCCTCCCGTCATTAAGTGTTTTCGAGCATCGCTTCTTGCTATTTGGCTAGATTGAGTGTAATGTTCACAATCAAATCATTCCTCACCGTCTCGATAATAGAAGGAATTTCCCATGTAGATTGACTTTTGAACTTATCCAAATAATGGTTTTCCACGCATTTTGCAGTAGCGTGACGATTCTCAATTATCCTTGCACAGCTGTGAGAATCGATGTAAATCTTTATTTGGAATGTAAGCTCATTTTGCATGATCGAAGCATGCAGTCGCCACTCACATTCATCTTCACACGCTGCCATGAGTCACCGAGTTTCACTTCTAATGAATTTGATGTCATATCCATTATTCATTGCATATTCGACTATTTCTTCTCTAATGGCCTGTAGAGAACTATATTTTTTACCAAAAAAAACCATCAAATTTTTTCCGTTACCGGTGTGCTTTTCGCCTTATCATCTTCCCACTCGACTGGTGTTCGAAGCTCATCGTCTAGGGTTTACGAGATTGAATGCACCTCTATTTCTCCATCACATTCTAAGTAATCAAATGCTCGAAGAACATCGTATCTGGGCATGTCGTCTGAATACAAGTCCATGTTGGCAACGTGATTTGTTGCCTCGTTTCCATCAACCCATCTACTTGAATCAGAATCCATCAACGTCGCTAATAAAGAAAAAATAAAAAGTCACTATAAATACAATGTCGCTAGAGGTTTCAAAGTTTTCAAAATTTGTGAGTTCAGCATTAAGGGTCATCTCCTTATATCGTATATGAGAACGAAACATGACTCAATAGTTTTCACGGGGTGAAAGCTATTTGAGGGAACGGATCGCCAGTTTCGCGAACGGTCGTCTATTCCCTAAAACAGTTTTCATCCCATGACAATTATTGAGTCATGGGTTGGTGACTGTTTGGGGTTACGGATGGCTGATTTCGTGAATGGCTGTCCGTTCCCTCAAACAGTCACCAACTCTTAACTCAATAATTGTCACAGGTAGAAAATTGTGTGTCGCAACGGACGACCATTTTCGTGAATGGTCGTTCGTTCCCCAAACAGTTTTTGGCCCGTGACAATTATTGAGTCACGGGCTGGTCACTAATTGGGGAAAACAGACTGTAACACACGGTTTTTTTGTAGAGGAAAATTGGAGAGAAGATAACAGATTAATAAATTGGTTGTTTTAATTAATTTAAAAGAAAAGTAAATGGTTTTTATTTAGGTTCAAGTATTTCTCATGAAATTAAGCCGAGGGTTAGGTTAAATTAATAACGAGATTTAACGAAATTCGAAGAGGCCGAATGTACGGGAGGGCAAATCGGTAATTGATGATTTGTTAATGTTTAATAGAAATTATTATTATTATTATTATTATTAAAAATAAAAAACAAAACAAACAACAGAATTGCATTCTGTTGTTCGTCGAGCCCACGGTCGAGGCGCGAACAGGGGAGAGACGAGGGAGAGGGACGACGAACGCCGGCGACTCTCGCCGTTTTCAGGCCAGACGACGGCGGCGCTTATTATTATTATTATTATTATTATTATTATTATTATTATTATTATTATTATTATTATTATTATTATTATTATTATTATTATTATTATTATTATTATTATTATTATTATTATTATTATTATTATTATTATTATTATTATTATTATTATTATTATTATTATTATTATTATTATTATTATTATTATTATTATTATTATTATTATTATTATTATTATTATTATTATTATTATTATTATTATTATTATTATTATTATTATTATTATTATTATTATTATTATTATTATTATTATTATTATTATTATTATTATTATTATTATTATTATTATTATTATTATTATTATTATTATTATTATTATTATTATTATTATTATTATTATTATTATTATTATTATTATTATTATTATTATTATTATTATTATTATTATTATTATTATTATTATTATTATTATTATTATTATTATTATTATTATTATTATTATTATTATTATTATTATTATTATTATTATTATTATTATTATTATTATTATTATTATTATTATTATTATTATTATTATTATTATTATTATTATTATTATTATTATTATTATTATTATTATTATTATTATTATTATTATTATTATTATTATTATTATTATTATTATTATTATTATTATTATTATTATTATTATTATTATTATTATTATTATTATTATTATTATTATTATTATTATTATTATTATTATTATTATTATTATTATTATTATTATTATTATTATTATTATTATTATTAAAAATAAAAACAAACAACAACAGAATTGCATTCTGTTGTTCGTCAGAGCCCGACGGTCGAGAGCGCGAACAGGGGAGAGACGAGGGAGAGGGACGACGAACGCCGGCGACTCTCGCCGTTTTCAGGCCAGACGACGGCGGCGCTTCCAGGTCTACCATTTTCGGCCCGTCTCCGCGCACAAATCCGACGGGTAAGCCATTTTTGCCCTGTTTTCCATTCTGTCGTGGCCGAGAGTGACGAGCTCGATTGAGCTCCGATCACCGGCCGATTTTGGGTGTTTCCGGCGTGGGTTCGCCGGCCCTTGGACCGACTTTTATCGTCTGGTTGTGAAGAGCCCGATTTGGGTGAAATTCAAAAAGCCCTCTTTGGGGCAGTTCGGAGTTTTTGCTTGTAATTCGAGATTTTTGATTAGTTTATGCTAATTGAGGGTATATGTGGTTGATTGTTGAAGAATTGAGTGTGAATTGATGGAAAATTGGAAAAGGGAATTTTCTGGGTGAAGGGGCAGTTCGGGTTTTCTGATTTTTGACCTAGCTAGGGTCGTTTGTTTTCAAATTCCTTTTGGCAAGTTAAAATAGGTTATTAGAGGAGTACGTGGCCGCTGGAATCGTTCGATTCCGATATTCGACGCGAAAGTTACGCACGTTTGAAGTTTCGGGTCGGTTTTTACCGAACCTCAATTAGTGGCCCGTTTAGTTAGATTTTAATTGGATTAAGTTATAAATAGGAGTTTGAGAATAAATTGGGGAATGTAAGCTTGATTTAATGAAGTTTGAAGTTGGACGTTGTTATTATACATAAATTCGGGTTTTAGAGCTTGAGAGTAAGAAATTGGATTAAGTGTTGTTTAGTTTGGTTAGTTGATTTCCTTAGAATCCTTTAGTGTGTTACTAAGTTGAGTTTTCGAGTATTTTAGGAAAACGGACGTGTGATTTGGTTGGACGAAGTGAACGGGAGAACGTACGCGGGCAACCAGGTAAGTAGTGGACGTGTGTTTGTTGCCTTCGGGCCTACACCACGGAACGGTAGGATTTATGTTGATAGGGGTATGTAGTGTTTGAGCTTGTGCTTTTTTGCATTTGGTTGCGTGAATGTTTGGTTAAGTATGGTTTTAAATGTTGGTTGTGGTTAAGAGTGGTTTCAAATGTTTGGTTGTGTAGTGGCTCCTCGTCGCGAAGTAGTGTCTGAAATATGGCAAGCTTCGGGAGGTTTCCACAAAAGCTGTGTAGTGGCTCCTCGTCGCGAAGTAGTGTCTGAAATATGGCAAGCTTCGGGAGGTTTCCACAAAAGCTGTGTAGTGGCTCCTCGTCGCGAAGTAGTGTCTGAAATATGGCAAGCTTCGGGAGGTTTCCACAAAAGCTGTGTAGTGGCTCCTCGTCGCGAAGTAGTGTCTGAAATATGGCAAGCTTCGGGAGGTTTCCACAAAAGCTGTGTAGTGGCTCCTCGTCGCGAAGTAGTGTCTGAAATATGGCAAGCTTCGGGAGGTTTCCACAAAAGCTGTGTAGTGGCTCCTCGTCGCGAAGTAGTGTCTGAAATATGGCAAGCTTCGGGAGGTTTCCACAAAAGCTGTGTAGTGGCTCCTCGTCGCGAAGTAGTGTCTGAAATATGGCAAGCTTCGGGAGGTTTCCACAAAAGCTGTGTAGTGGCTCCTCGTCGCGAAGTAGTGTCTGAAATATGGCAAGCTTCGGGAGGTTTCCACAAAAGCTGTGTAGTGGCTCCTCGTCGCGAAGTAGTGTCTGAAATATGGCAAGCTTCGGGAGGTTTCCACAAAAGCTGTGTAGTGGCTCCTCGTCGCGAAGTAGTGTCTGAAATATGGCAAGCTTCGGGAGGTTTCCACAAAAGCTGTGTAGTGGCTCCTCGTCGCGAAGTAGTGTCTGAAATATGGCAAGCTTCGGGAGGTTTCCACAAAAGCTGTGTAGTGGCTCCTCGTCGCGAAGTAGTGTCTGAAATATGGCAAGCTTCGGGAGGTTTCCACAAAAGCTGTGTAGTGGCTCCTCGTCGCGAAGTAGTGTCTGAAATATGGCAAGCTTCGGGAGGTTTCCACAAAAGCTGTGTAGTGGCTCCTCGTCGCGAAGTAGTGTCTGAAATATGGCAAGCTTCGGGAGGTTTCCACAAAAGCTGTGTAGTGGCTCCTCGTCGCGAAGTAGTGTCTGAAATATGGCAAGCTTCGGGAGGTTTCCACAAAAGCTGTGTAGTGGCTCCTCGTCGCGAAGTAGTGTCTGAAATATGGCAAGCTTCGGGAGGTTTCCACAAAAGCTGTGTAGTGGCTCCTCGTCGCGAAGTAGTGTCTGAAATATGGCAAGCTTCGGGAGGTTTCCACAAAAGCTGTGTAGTGGCTCCTCGTCGCGAAGTAGTGTCTGAAATATGGCAAGCTTCGGGAGGTTTCCACAAAAGCTGTGTAGTGGCTCCTCGTCGCGAAGTAGTGTCTGAAATATGGCAAGCTTCGGGAGGTTTCCACAAAAGCTGTGTAGTGGCTCCTCGTCGCGAAGTAGTGTCTGAAATATGGCAAGCTTCGGGAGGTTTCCACAAAAGCTGTGTAGTGGCTCCTCGTCGCGAAGTAGTGTCTGAAATATGGCAAGCTTCGGGAGGTTTCCACAAAAGCTGTGTAGTGGCTCCTCGTCGCGAAGTAGTGTCTGAAATATGGCAAGCTTCGGGAGGTTTCCACAAAAGCTGTGTAGTGGCTCCTCGTCGCGAAGTAGTGTCTGAAATATGGCAAGCTTCGGGAGGTTTCCACAAAAGCTGTGTAGTGGCTCCTCGTCGCGAAGTAGTGTCTGAAATATGGCAAGCTTCGGGAGGTTTCCACAAAAGCTGTGTAGTGGCTCCTCGTCGCGAAGTAGTGTCTGAAATATGGCAAGCTTCGGGAGGTTTCCACAAAAGCTGTGTAGTGGCTCCTCGTCGCGAAGTAGTGTCTGAAATATGGCAAGCTTCGGGAGGTTTCCACAAAAGCTGTGTAGTGGCTCCTCGTCGCGAAGTAGTGTCTGAAATATGGCAAGCTTCGGGAGGTTTCCACAAAAGCTGTGTAGTGGCTCCTCGTCGCGAAGTAGTGTCTGAAATATGGCAAGCTTCGGGAGGTTTCCACAAAAGCTGTGTAGTGGCTCCTCGTCGCGAAGTAGTGTCTGAAATATGGCAAGCTTCGGGAGGTTTCCACAAAAGCTGTGTAGTGGCTCCTCGTCGCGAAGTAGTGTCTGAAATATGGCAAGCTTCGGGAGGTTTCCACAAAAGCTGTGTAGTGGCTCCTCGTCGCGAAGTAGTGTCTGAAATATGGCAAGCTTCGGGAGGTTCTGCAAGAGGCACAATGTGGATACGTAAGACGTTGTGTGATAGTTGGTTTAAAGTGTGAGGCACTTCGGTGCGGGCAACTAAGGCATCCTTTTGGGTGCGGGCAACTAAGGCATCCTTTTGGGTGCGGGCAACTAGCATTGTGTGGTCTGTGTTGTTGTGTTGAGTCGGTTTGTTGAGTTGCCTTGGAGTGTGGTGTTATGTTGTCGTGTTGGGTATGTTGTGTTGCGTTGTAGTGCCGAGTGGTGTTGTGTTGTTATGTTAGGGTTGTGTGAGGTTGTGTGTGCATTGTACTTGTTTATATTTGTTATCCCTACTTGCTAAGCGTAAGCTTACGTGTGTGTGTGTATTCTGTGGTGTAGGTGACAACTGAAGTACAGGTTAGAGCTACGAGAAAAGCTGGGATTGGGACGCAGTCGTTGATGTACGCTGTATGTCGGTGCGGGCAGTTGTCGGGGAGCCTCGACCATGGTCTTCGGGAGTGTGGGATTTTTATTTTAATAGTATTGTAAATGTCTGTTTTTCGGAATTATTGGAAATGCGTAATGTTTTTGGTTGACAGTTATGAGATAGCTATGTGTCAGGGTGATGTTTTGCTAGTTAGGAATGTTAGTATTTTATAGTTTCCTATTTACTATTGTTTGGAGGTTTTTATATGTAGGATTGTTGAGTGGATAGTTGAGGAAGAATATTCTGGTTGGGAATTGGTTTGTGTGCAGGTACCTAGCATTTTGGAGGCGCCATTTTCAGGCGTTACTTTGCCGAAATTTTCGGTAAGGACGCCGTGGTGCTGAAAGGTTAGGGGTAAGGGAATTGATGTGTCTAGGCAGCTAGGTATGAAGTAAGAGAGTTTCAGGAGTTTAGTTTTAAATTCAGCTGTGTAAGTTCCTTTTATGTTTGGGAGTCAGTTTTAACGTCGGATTGGTTAGCAAAGTAGCGCTCCGAGCCAGGGTGGGTTCGGGGGCGTTACACAGACGACCGGTTTCGTGAATGGCTGTCTGTTCCCTCAAACAGCCACCAACTCTTAACTCAATAATTGTCACAGGTAGAAAATTGTGTCGCAACGGACGACCAGTTTCGTGAATGGTCGTTCGTTCCCCAAACAGTTTTTGGCCTGTGACAATTATTGAGTCACGGGCTGGTCACTAACTGGGGAAAACAGATGACCGGTTTCGTGAATGGTCGTCCGTTTCCCCAAACAGTAACTAGTCTGTGACAATTATTGTGTAACGCCCTGGGTTTTCTGAACCCGATTCGTTACTCATAATACATAACAACACTATAACATTCTGAGAAAATTTCAACATTTCGCTCAAAGGTCAAAGTTTGACCTTTATAAACGTAAAAACTTGCAGCGGAAAAATTTTGTATAAAACGACATTCATTAAATACTTAGAACAATAAAGACTGTTGGTTGAAAGAAGACAAAAGAAAACAGAAAAGCATCTACCGCTGAATAGTTCTAGCGGTATTATTAGAGACAGAATAGTCTCGACGGTAGAAGCAGGAATAGAAGACATACACCGCTAAATAGTAAAGCCTAATACTCACATCCACCGGTCATAAAATGACAAAAGCCTAATACTCACATCCACCGGTCATAAAATGACAAAAGCCTAATACTCACATCCACCGGTCATAAAATGACAAAAGCCTAATACTCACATCCACCGGTCATAAAATGACAAAAGCCTAATACTCACATCCACCGGTCATAAAATGACAAAAGCCTAATACTCACATCCACCGGTCATAAAATGACAAAAGCCTAATACTCACATCCACCGGTCATAAAATGACAAAAGCCTAATACTCACATCCACCGATCATAAAATGACAAAAGCCTAATACTCACATCCACCGGTCATAAAATGACAAAAGCCTAATACTCACATCCACCGATCATAAAATGACAAAAGCCTAATACTCACATCCACCGGTCATAAAATGACAAAAGCCTAATACTCACATCCACCGGTCATAAAATGACAAAAGCCTAATACTCACATCCACCGGTCATAAAATGACAAAAGCCTAATACTCACATCCACCGGTCATAAAATGACAAAAGCCTAATACTCACATCCACCGGTCATAAAATGACAAAAGCCTAATACTCACATCCACCGGTCATAAAATGACAAAAGCCTAATACTCACATCCACCGATCATAAAATGACAAAAGCCTAATACTCACATCCACCGATCATAAAATGACAAAAGCCTAATACTCACATCCACCGGTCATAAAATGACAAAAGCCTAATACTCACATCCACCGGTCATAAAATGACAAAAGCCTAATACTCACATCCACCGATCATAAAATGACAAAAGCCTAATACTCACATCCACCGGTCATAAAATGACAAAAGCCTAATACTCACATCCACCGATCATAAAATGACAAAAGCCTAATACTCACATCCACCGATCATAAAATGACAAAAGCCTAATACTCACATCCACCGGTCATAAAATGACAAAAGCCTAATACTCACATCCACCGATCATAAAATGACAAAAGCCTAATACATAAAAGCCTAATACTCACATCCACCGATCATAAAATGACAAAAGCCTAATACTCACATCCACCGATCATAAAGCGACAAACCTATTACTCACATCCACCGATCACAAACGACAAAACCTATTACACACATCCACCAATCACAAAATGACAAAATCTATTACACACATCCACCGATAGACTACATCCACCGATGGACTACATCCACCGATAGATTACATCCACCGATAGATTACCTCCACCGATAGACTACATCCACCGATAGATAAAACACTCAACATAACAACATAACAATCATTTTACTCTAAACAAAGAAAACTCCGACTACCAAAAGAGCTTGAGCATTCTACTAAAAATCGTTCAAAACAACATAAGTCCACAACTTTCTAAAAATATCCAGCAAAGTAACTACCTCTAAACCAAATTATGTTTTTCATGCTTAGAACAAGAAAACCATAAAGTTGTTAAAAACATCAGAACTATTAATGTTATTAAAACTCTCTGCTTACTTCCACAAGACACTTAACCACTGAAACATCATAAATAGACAATAGTTAAACCGCCTCATCAGAACACCAAACCGTGGCATTGAAGTGCTCCCCTAACCAGCCTAGTCCTCAACATGCTCAGAGAACACATCTTCTGAGGCTTCTTCACCTACATCACAAAACTCATCTATTAGCCTAATGCTAAGTAAGTAGAGCAATAATGATATGCTGAAACATAAATCCTAGTCATGCAGCTTCTACTTTGACATCTCAGTTACATTCACGTTTTTTCTCTGATCTGATCCCTCGGTTCCATTGGGAGTTGGATCATTTTTCTCAAAGTCATACATCCTCTTCATAAATTAAGGGGCGGATTAGTTCCCTTAACAGCTGATCTGATCCTAAATTTCATTGGGAAGCGGATTAATTTTTCCAAAGTCATACATCCTCTTCATAAGTTAAGGGGCGGATTAGTTCTCTTAATAGTTTATCTGTTGCAATCTGTTCATTTCTTACCATACCCATACATGTAAATTCATTTTCGTATTCTTTCAAAATATGATGCATGACATACAGACAAATTCAAACATACATAATCCTACTGTTTTGTGATGTAGGCCCGAAGGCACATGCATACTCCACTTACCTGGTCTCTTGGGGATTGTTTTGGTTGTAAGCTACTTCAGGAGTTTGCTCACCTAAAATCATAAATAGAGCATTAATTCAATCTTCACTATACCTCATTCTAAACCATTTGGAAACTAAGATAGCTAACTTGGAACTCTAATAATCGTGCATTCCAGGTTTATCATCAAAACCTGAACCTACTCTCACTCGCAGCGTTCCCAAAACACACATTGCACTCTCCCTACTATCTAGTCACTAAAACTCAAGAAAAAAGAAGGAAAACTCACCTAGATTGGGGAATGAAAATCAGAGAGAAAACTGCCTGGAGAGATCTACTGAGCTTGAGCTGAATATCGAAAGAGGAAATGAGAAACAGTGGCGGCTAAACCTCACAGAACCCTTCCTTAAATACGTTATCCACTACTAAATCTCCAAATTACAGTTCTACCCTTATTTAGTCACTCATTAACCTAATCACTAGTTTCTCCCAATTTCATCCCTAAAATGCACATCATAAGTTGATAGAATAATTTTGATTCAACGGAACCGGGTGTTACATATTGACAATTTTTTGTGGAACGGACGGTCATTTTTTAGAGACCAGACATTCATTAATTATTCTTGTGCACTGCACGTGGAACCGACAGTATCCACTCCCTAATCGTCTGGCCGATCCGACGTGTCTAGTGCCACATAGGACATTTAAGAACTGACGACCGTTGTTTTTAAATTAGCCGTCCGTTGTCAGCGAACACACAGTGATTGGTCGTCCGTCAGGGATTGATTTGTTAGGTTTTAGATAGTTTAAGGTTTGGATTGTTACGGTTGGTAGTTTAATGTTTGGTTTAAAAAAAACTCATAGTATAGGTTTTAAATAATTAAAAAAAAAACCCCTTTATGAATTATTCATAAAAAACAAATAAAAAATAAAAAAATTTCAACCCCATTTCTTTGAAGATTATTGCGATATTGGTGTAATATTTTATAATATTAGTAAATACTGTCAATTATAGGGGTGAACAAAAACCGGCTCGGATCGAAGAACCGGACCAGAATCGACAATTTGGTCCGGTTCTAGTGGGTTTTGAAAAAAAAAATATAATTCGGTTCTGTCTCTTTTAGAACCGAAAATCCCAGTTCGGTTCTCAATTTTAATGGCACAATACCCTGAAAACTGAACCGGACCTCAGTAAGTAGAAGGCAGAAGCCCTAAATCGAGTATCGAATTCTGTTCTCACATCTCAGTTCTCTCATCTTCGCATCAGTAGACTCTCGAGTCGCAGTTTGAATCTTCACTGTTTCTCGTCGTCTCTAGTCGCCGGGTCACAGCTCACCCTCTATCGCATACGCTAGGTCGCCGTTAACCGTTGAGTTCAATAGTCGACATTGTCTTGCTTGAAGGTAAGGTAAGTTTTTTTGTCCTTCCCCCTTGAATTTGATTTTTACTTTATGGTTGGATAATAAATATTATGAATATTTATTGTGTTAATGGCATTATATAACTTCCGTTAGTTTTGTAATCCGTATCATTACGGAGCTTTTAAAAGAGAAGGAGTACAAGGAGAAGAAGAAGCAGCTTCATTTTTGTTCCGCTTCTGCAAATTGTTTCTCTTAGAGGAAGAATCAATGTCAATTTAGTGTAAGAAGTGAGCAAGGAGTAGAAGAAAGAAAAGATCACTTTACTGCTGTTTAAGTTATCTTTTGCAAATTGCATTTGGATTTGTATAATTTTATATATATGCTTTATATGTATATATTTATTGTTGTTGAATTTATTTTTTTTATTTTGAATTTTTTATTAAAAAATAATTAATAATGGGAAAACTGAAGCCTGACAAGAATTGGAACCGAAATTCTACTTCGGTTCTTGTTCTGGTCCGGTCCTAAAAAAATTTTAATGGTCCTTGGTTCTAAAAATTGAAAGCCAAATTTTGTTGGTCTAGTCCCAATCTTCCTTAAAATCGGACTGAACTAGACCACGAACAGAATCAATTATTGTGCGAGGATAAAATAAAACAAGAGTAAATATATAAAAATCATCACTCACTCTCTTTCTCTCTCTCCCTTGCTTCCTTCTTTAAGTGCAGAAGAGCTCTCTCTGTATCAATTAAGGTGATCTCGATTTGATTTCTTTTTTATTTTCTTCATTTTTGGGCTAGGGTTTTTCATTCCTTCTCCGGCTTACAATTTTTCTTTCGTTTCTGAATGTACTGAGGTTAGATATTTTCTTTGTAACCCAAAACTTGGGTTACATAAATGTGGCTCATGTGTACAAATGAAAGGGTGGTAATATTAAGTGCTTCAATCCTATTGGTCAATTAATTAAGGTATTTTTAATTAATTAACTAATTTCATGGAAATTAGTTTTTAACGTATATTAAAAGAATTGGTTCTCTCTAAACCCTAATAAGAAAAGTTTCTTGTCTATCAAGACTATCAAAAAATCCTAAGTGGTCAAGAGAGAGAAACTAATTTCTTGACGATTGGATTGATCTTTAAAATTTAATCATGGATCAAGGTACGCTCTCTTTGTTAATTATATTTGTGAAAATCAATTTGTTCAAAATCTTAATGTTTGGATTTATACAGACAATTAGGGTTTCTGTATATATGAGATCCCAAAATTATGCATGATTTACATTTGGTATCAGAGCCTTGTTTTATAACATTTGTTCCATTATGAGTTTTATTTTGTTATCGCATGTTTATCCGCATCCTAATGTTTAACGATTAATAGTATAAACTCCTGTCAAAATTATAATGAATAATCTGTGAGTACTGTTCATGCCGGTTACTGTTCACGTTCGAAAATATTGAACTAATTTCATGTTTTGTAATTGTTAAATATTGAAACAGGATCAAGATATTATTTACAATTTCATGATTATTTAATTTGATAACTTAGATATCAAATTAAATAAATTCAATTACTCATGTTTAATGTGGTGCTCGCTAATGAGATGACATAATGACAATTATAATTTTGACATGCGTGTATTAATTTTTATTATTATAAAATATTTTGAATCACCCAAAAGTTGATTGGTTATTTTATAATTATGAATATAATTGTGGTAAATTGATATGCTTTGATTAGGTGTGTTTAGTATATCCAAAGATAGCGAACATGTCTATTTTGAGTATACTAGTTGCCAATTATGCAAAATTAGATTGAGCATCAATCATATTTATCATATTTATTATTATATATTGTTGTGTAACCCAAAGGAGAACTTCAATATATATATTTATGATTGTTTGATTTCATTGTTACTCAAAGCATTAATGAGTGAGCATATTTTAAATTTTGCAGTTTCTGTTCCCGTTTCTCTTTATTCGCAAGCTACGTCTGTTACAAAGTTTTTTGTCTCAATTTCTCTGAATGGCGCGAATAGGTTCAGTTTCACCTTGGTGTTCTGAATCTTGATTTGACACTTTTAACTGAGAAACCAACTGCTATTACTGCAACTAGCAGCGCTGATTAGAGATCTTCCTATAATGCTTGGGAAATATCAAACAGACTGAGCTTAATGTTTATGCAAATGACTGTTGCAAACAACATCAAGTCTACATTTCCTAAAACTAAAAGTGCTAAGGAATTTATGAAGTTTGTGGAAGAATGCTCTCAGTCTGAGTATGTTGATATGTCACTTACTGGGACACTAATTGGGCACCTTGACCATCGTTAAATTTGATGGTTTTCATACTGTAGCGCCCCGAACCCGCCCCGGCTCGGTACGTTACTTTGCTAACCCATAACGTTTTTAAAATGACGTTTAAAATTATTTTTGGTAAATTTTTCGACTCGGTTTTTAGGTTTTACGAACCCTCGATATTTGACGGGAAGCAACACCAAAATACGTTTAAAATATGCCAGGAAATGTCGGGGTAAAACAAGTTAGAAATAGGAAACATTTAAAAAAAAAACTAAAAATTTGTTTTTTTTTTTTAACCAGTGGCGATCGATCGCCATAATGTGGCGATCGATTGCCACCCTCTCTTGTGCTACAGTGCCAGAGAGGCTGGCGATCGCGATCGATCGCCGCCAGATCGCCTCCCCGATCACCCCGACCTTCACCACTTTTCCTCCACTTTTTCCCGAGCTAAACACCTCCAAAAATTCTGAAATTTTAACCACACACTCCTGACACCCAAATCTTCAAGTGCGGTAAAAATTTTGAAAACCGACTTAAAAGAGATAATAAAAAAAATAGCGAACGTAACCCAACGTTATTTACGTTTAAAATCAAAACGGGCGGCGTAATGCCTAAATTTCTTTAAACCAAAAATTTGCAATTTAACCAGAAAACATATATTTTCAAACCACAAATACTTACGAACATTATCCATCAACATAATCGACTCACAAACCGTCAAAATAATTATGAAAACATTTACAAAATACACTGTACTAAAATTTTCCACTTTTTCTTACCTTCTTTCAAAACCAAAACATTTGCAACAAAACTAGCTATATCAAGTCCCACAAAAGACCCATACCAAGTCCCACAAAATACCCGAGGAAGATAGTAGCCGAGATGCCCCGACAATAGCCTACACCAGCGCACCCCGTACTCCTCCGACTGCGGCCTAGTCCTCGGCTATTTCATCGACCTCACCTGTAAAGAACTCGTCACCTACACCACAGAACACAAAAATGTAAGCCTAACGCTTGGCAAGTAGGGAATAATGCACAATAACACACTAAAAGCTCAGCTAAACCCTAACATGCAGTTTCTATATACTCTGTTGTTTTCTTTTCATTTCGGTTATATTTATCTTTCACTTCCATGTGAATCAAGTAGGCACACGCTCCCACACAGTCCAGGACGGCCACACCTTGATCCACGGAGCAAGACCAGGAGGCACACGTCCTAACACAGTCCAGGACGACCAACACAAATCTTCCCCAATCGATCGTAGAATCCTCATTGTGCCTTCAAGCACGAACAGGTCGAGGCATTCATACTCACGACACATTACGTACATTAGCATAGCATCTTGAATAGAATCCCTCGCAGGGTGCTCAACGAGCCTCTTGCCCGACGAAGCTATTCTACTCCGAGACCACGTTGCATTCAATTCTTATCTTTCGTTTCATTCTCATTCTCACCACTCAAGCAGGCAAAACTAGTGGTTTCGTAGTTTAGAAAACAATGATGCATGAAACATGATGCAGGACACAAAACAAAACATAGCAAACAAGAAAAAATCCCTACCATTCTATGGTGTAGGCCCGAAGGCAACAAACACACATCCACTACTTACCTGGTTGCTCCAAAGACGTTTCGTCACTTCGTCTCACCGAACGACACGCTCAATTACCTAACCATTAAGAAAAATTTACTTAGTAACCAACTAAAGGATTCTAAAAATTCAACTAACCTCACTTTTTAACCTAAAACTAACCAACACTCAAACAATCTCACACTTAAACACATAAACCCGATTTTTACCCAAAATTGACCGTCAAACCTCAAACGGTCATAACTTTCTCGTTTTTCAACAGATTTTAACGTGCCACCCCAATTCGGAAACCTCTACACGTCTAATATCTATTGAAATACTCAAATCAACCAACCAAACACATTAGCCAATCCGAAAACCCCTCAACAGAATCGGCCACCTTAATTGAAAAATCCAATTTTTCCAAACTCCTTCCAAATTCTTAATCTAACTCCATAAATCACCTAAACCAGATCATCTAACCTCGTAATCATGAAATTAAGGAAGAAAACCACCATTAAACCCCAAAATTCGGACTTCACCAATTAGGGTTTTCAAACCCTATGTAATCCCTCATAAAACACCCTAAAAACACCACCAAATAACACCTAATGGTATACAACTTAAAACCCACTTATTTTTACCTTAAAAACCCTTGAAAACCTCTTTATGAAATGAATAAATCAAGCTTCAATGGATGCCAAGGAGAATCGTGGAGCAAGGGGAAGAAGATGATAAAAATTTGGTTCAAGTTTGTCTTTTTAACCTAAAAGTTTTTCCACTTTTAATTTCCACCTAACAAGTTTTTAATTTTTACACTCAAACCCTCACTTTTTCCCTTCTCATTTCTTCCAACGTGATGGCTTCTTCTTTCACCCATTTTCTATCATTAATTCATAACTTGTTAAATTTCTATTGGTTATCAAAACTTTTGACTTTTCAAAATTGTTTTGGTTTGAATTGTCAACTTCTTCACTTCTCTTTTCTCTTCTATTACTCTTCAATGCACATCACTAAACTTGAATAATTGAACTCTCTCTTAACACGTCTAATCTAAGGTTATGCACGCTATCAAATTTTTTGGGTGTTACACATTCCATGCATGAGCGTGTCATCGAAATGACAAACATGACAGCAAGACTGAAATCCATGAGAATGGAAGTTAATGAAAAATTCCTTGTGACATTTATCCTGAACTCCTTGCCTCCTCAATATGACCTATTTCATATGAGCTATAATATTATGAGGGATAAGTAGAATGTTCATGAACTACAAAGTATGCTCATTCAGGAAGAAGCAAGGCTTAAGAAACCAAGAAATCAATCTGTCAATCTCATGAATCATAATGGAGCTGTAAAGAAACTAGGAAAGAAGAATGGAAAAGACAAGAAATTATTATCATAAACAAATCAGTTCTCTGCCCAAATCCACAAGAAGGAACAACAGAAGGATAAGTGTCATTTCTGTGGAAAGCATGGACACTATAAAAAAGATTGCCTGAAACGTAAGGTATGGTTCGAAAAGAAATGTAAGCGTAGTGCTTTAGTATGTTTTGAATCAAACTTAGCTGAAATTCCTCATAATACTTGGTGGATTGATTCTAGTTGTACCACTCATGTTTCCAATACGATGCAGAGATTTCTTAAGACCCAAACCATAACTCCAAATGAAAAATATATCTTTACGAGGAATCGAGTCAAAGCTCCAGTTGAAGCCATTAGAACTTATCGTTTGATTTTAGACACTGGACATCATTTAGACCTTTTTCAGACTTTTTATGTTCTATCTGTTTCTCGCAATTTTATTTCCTTGTCCAAACGTGATACAACTGGGTATTCTTTTACTTTTAGAAATGAATGTTTCAGTTTGTTTAAAAATAACTTTTTCATTGGTTCTTGTATTCTTTGTGATGGCTTGTACAAATTAAAGCGTGATAAACTTTTTGCTGAGACTCTTTTAACTGTGCATCATAATGTTAGAACTAAACGTGGTTTAGTGAATGAATGTTCTGCTGACTTGTGGCATAAACATTTGGGTCATATATCCAAAGAAAGAATTGAAAGATTGATAAAGAATGAAATCCTTCCACATTTGAATTTTACTAATTTTGATATTTGTGTTGATTGTATTAAAGGAAAACAAACAAGAAATACAATTAAAAAAGTGGCCACAAGAAGCACATAGTTCCTTGAAATTATACGCACCAATATATGTGGTCCTTTTGATAATCCATCTTTTGATGGAGAAAGGTATTTTATCACCTTTATTGATGATTTTTCACATTATGGATATATCTATTTACTGCTTGAAAAATCTCAATCGATAAATACACTTAAAGTGTTTATTAATGAGCTTGAAAGACAATTAGATAGAAATGTGAAAATTGTCAGATCTGATAGAGGTGGTGAATATTGTGGACGTTATGATGAAACTAGACAATATCTAGGTCTATTTACTAAGTTCCTTGAAAGTCGTGGTATATGTGTTCAATAAATAATGTCAGGAACACTAGAATATAATGGTGTTGTAGAAAGGCGCAATAGTACTTTAATGGATATGGTTAAGAGTATGTTAAGTAATTTATCTTTACCCTTATCATTGTGGATTCATGCTTTAAAGACTGTGTGTATTTATTAAACAGGGTTCCTAGTTAGGCAGCCTCAAATACTCCATTTGAACTATGATCAAGAAGGAAACTTAGTTTAAGGCACATGCGTGTTTGGGGTTGGCCGGAAAAATTCAAGAACAACCAGTAGTTTCTTCATTGGTTATCCAGAAAAATCTAAAGGGTATAGATTTTACTGTCATAGTCATAATACGAAAATTGTTGAAACTATAAATGCTAGGTTCATTGAAAATGATGAAACCAGTGGAAATTTGGAACCACGTAGAGTGGAAATCCAAGAAGTTATTGGTGCAAATTCTGATACCTATAATTTCTTCTCAAGTTGTTGTTCCAACAGTTGTTAATCATATCAATGACTTACAATAATAACAAATTAATGATCAAACACCACAGGATAAAATTGTCACTAATGAACCTATAATAGATGAACCACTAGAAATACCATTAAAAAAATCTGTAAGAGAAAGAATATCTATTATTTAAAATGATTATGTGGTTTATCCTTAAGAGTCTAATTTGACTTAGGAATTGATGATGATCCAGTTTCATTTTCACAAGTTATGGAAAGTGAGAATTTTGATAAATGGTTAGATTCCATGAAAGATGAGTTAAAATCGATGGAACAAAATGAAATTTGGGAACTCGTCGAATTGTCTGAAGGTTATAAAAGAGTTAGGTCTAAATTGGTTTTTAAGACTAAACGCAACTCAAATGGCAATATCGAACGTAATAAAGCCAAACTCGTTGCCAAATGTTATACTCAAAAAGACGGCATTGATTACAAATAGACATTTTTTCATGTCTCAAAAAAAGGATTATCTCATAATTATTATGGTAATGGTAGCTCATTATGATTTAGAGCTCCATCAAATGGATGTGAAAACTGCTTTTTTGAATGAGAGTTTAGATGAAGAAGTTTATATGGACCAACCTGAAGATTTTACAGTTGAAGGAAATGAACACATGGTGTGTAAACTTAAGAAGTCAATATACGGACTTAAACAAGCTTCCCGACAATGGAATCTTAAGTTCAGTGATATCATCACTTCCTTTGGATTTAAGGAAAACATCGTTGATCAGTGTATATATCTGAAGGTCAATGAGAGCAAGTTTATATTTATAGTTCTGTATGTTGATGATATCTTGCTTGCCACTAACGATCTTGGCTTATTGTATGAAACCAAGAAATATCTCGATATGAACTTTGAAATGAAAGATATGGGAGAGACATCATATGTGATTGGAATTGAAATATTCTGGAATAGATCACAAGGACTATTAGAATTGTCTCAGAAAGCATATATTAACAAGCTTCTAGAAAGATTCAGGATGGAAAAGTGCTCTGCAAGTGTTGTTTCAATTCAGAAAGAAGATAAGTTAAATCTCAATCAATGTCCAAATAATAAACTAGAACGCAAACAAATGAAAAATATTTCTTATGCATCTCTTGTTGGAAGCTTAATGTATGCACAGACTTGTAGCAGGCTAGACATCAGTTTTGTTGTCGGAATGCTAGGCAAGTATCAAAGTAACCCAGACATAGGTCATTGGAAAGTTGCAAAGAAAGTACTCAGGTACTTGCAAGGAACGAAGAATCGAATGCTCACATATAAGCAATCTAATCATCTTGAGGTGATTGGATATTCAGATTCTGATTTTGCCAGATGTGTGGATACCAGAAAATTCACTTTTGGCTACTTGTTCCTTCTAGCCAGAAGAGCAATCTCATGGAAGAGTGCGAAGTAGTCAGTCACTGCTGCATCCACTATGAAGGCTGAATTTGTGACGTGCTTTGAGGTCACAGTTCATGGTTTATGACTGCAAAACTTTATTTCAGGACTTAGAGTTGTTGACAGTATCGCCAAGTCGCTGAAAATTTATTGTGATAACTCTGCAGCAGTCTTCTTTTCTAAAAACGACAAGTATTCTAAAGGTGCTAAACACATGGAGTTGAAATATTTGGTCATTAAATAAGAAGTTCATAAACAAAGAGTGTCAATCGAGCACATTAGCATCAAATTTATGGTTGCAGATCCGTTGACAAAAGGATTGTCACCAAAAACATTTACGGTGGGTATTACCGAGTATTGACTTTATGTTTATGTTTTATAGTCTTTATGTATTTGACACTTTTGAGCTTGTTCATTTGTTATTTTTTATATACATTTAAGAATCCTGTTAATTTTTAATTAAGTTGAATGCATTCAATTATGAAATTACGATATTAACAAGATTTGTCTTTAATAAAAACATTAATGTGGACCATTAAGATATATCTTCTTATAGGTCATATTGAGTATAAAAGTAATATTGTGAAACATAGTGTCGCTACAATGGCATACGACCGCTATGATCTATATTGGTTGTATACTTGATAGTGATATTATGTTTGATCGATATAATGAAGAGTTTGATCTATATTATGTGCATCATGATTACTAATTATTAAATCATATTCAAGATAATGTCACATGGGTCAAGTGGGAGAATGTTAGAAATTTTCTTTGTAACTCAAAATTTGGGTTACATAAATGTGACCCATGTGTACAAATTAAAGGGTGGTTTAATAATAGTAAGTGCTTCAATCCTATTGGTCAATTAATTAAGGTATTTGTAGCAACCGGTATTTTCCACCTTAATTAATAACAACATTTCTTATTTATGACTCTTATTTTATGGAAAACAAGTGATTATGATTGGTTGCTTTAATAGGTTAAGGTTTGGCTAGCTAGGGGCAAATGTGTAATTGGTGAAGACTAGTGTATAAAAGAGGTTAGCTAAGAGTTTTAGCTGCCACTGGTTCATTTCCTCATTTGGCGTTCAGCTCGCTCAGTAGACTTCTTCTCGACAATTCTCCCGACCGATTCTTCTTCAACTAGGTTTGAGTAAACTCCCGAGGTAGACTTCAACCAAACTTTCAGGAGACTAGGTAAGTAGAGTTTGTGTGCGCCTTCGGGCCTACATCACAAAACAGTAGGATTTATGCATGTTTTGTGTGTTTTCCAGTACGTCATGTATCATGATTGTTTTGAAAGCTTACGAAAATGAATTTACATGTAATGGCATGGTAAGGCATGAACAGAATTAACCAGATCAGCTATTAAGGCAACTAATCCGCCCCTTAATTGAGTTAGAGGATGTATGACTTTGGGAAAATTGATCCACTTCCCAATGGACAGAAAGATCAGATCAGCTATTAAGGGAACTAATCCGCCCCTTAAGAGTTAGAGGATGTATGACTTTGGGAAAATTGATCCACTTCCCAATGGACAGAGGGATCAGACCAGCTTAGAACGTTTATGAATTCAACTGAGTGGTGAAAGTAGAAACTGCATGATTAGAATTTATGTTTCAACATTTCATTTCATTATACTCTACTTATTTAGCATTAGGCTAATAGATGAGTTTTGTGATGTAGGTGCTGAGGTTTCAACAAGTGAGTTCTCCGAGTTTACAGAAGGGTAGATGTAGTTGATGGAGCACACCTATGCCACGGTTTGGTGCACTGATGAGGCAGTTTAACGAATGTCAGTATGAGTAGTCTGAATGAATAGATGTTTTGTCGAAGCGTGCTGAGAATCCTTATGACAGTGGTTGTTTTTGATATTTTGTTATGTCTTTTCTCTAGTTACTCTGATGGTGATACATTGGAGGTTTAACTGTGGTTCTTACTGGATTGCAAACATTTCATGGAGTCAAGTTGTTTTGAATGATTACAGTAAAATTTACAAGTTCTTTAGCAGTTAGAGTTGTTCTTTTGTTTAGGGTGTAAACGGTTGATGCGTTGTTCTGTTGTCAATCGGGAGATGTCATCTATCAGTAGAAGTTGTCTATCGGTGGATGTGGTTAGTCGGTAGAAGCTGTCTATCGATAGATGTAGAGTGTTACTGTTTACCGGTAGATGTTAATCGGTTGATGAGGAATGTTACTGTTGATCGGTAGATGTTGGGTGTATGAGTCATCCGGCTGACGTAACCGGTGGATGTTAATCGGGTGATGCTGAGAGTTACTGTTAACCGATAGATGTTGGGTGTATGAGTCATCCAGCTGACGTAACCGGTGGATGTTAATCGGGGGATGCTGAGAGTTACTGTTGATCGGAAGACGTTGGGTGTATGAGTCATCCGGATGACGTAATCGGTGGAAGTTGAGTGTTACTGTAGTTCGGCAGATTTGATCGATAGATGTGTTCAAATTTAAAGCATCTAAATATTTAACATCCTTATGCCCTCGGCTCTTTCAGACGAGTGTCTCTATTATTTCAATTGTTATATAAACATAGTTTTATACAAATGATTTTTTCGCTGCAAGTTTTAACGTCTTACTTTTACTTTTATAAAAGCTGAATTTTGACCGTGGAGTGAAGTTTTAAAACCCTTCCCAGATTGTCTTAGTTCTGTTTAGCATTACGAGTAGCAAACCGAGTTATCAAGTTTTTTTTTTCGGGACATTACAGGTATTTTTTAATTAACTAATTTGATGGAAATTAGTTTTTAACTTATATTAAAAAGAATTGGTCCTCTTTCAACCCTAATAAGAAAAGTTTCTTGTCCATCAAGACTATCAAAAAAGCTTAAGTGGTCGAGAGAGATAAACTAATTTCTTGATGATTAGATTGATTTTCGAAACTTAATCATAGATCAAGGTACGTTCTCTCTGTTAATTATATTTATGAAAATTAATTTATTCAAGATCTTTGGATTTATATAGACAATTAGGGTTTTTGTACGTATAAGATCCCAAAATTATGAATGATTTACAACTGAATCAACGAGTATTCCTTTTGTGGATGTAACGCCCCTGAAGCCACCCTGGCTCAGTGCGCTACTTGGCTCACTCTAACCCAGATCAAAACAACGTTAATTTAAAAAAAATTTCATAAACCCCCAAAATATAAAATAAAACTGACATTGCGGAATTTAAAACTAAATCTCCCGAAGTTCTCTTATGTTATACCTAGCTGCCTAGACTCACTAATTCCCTTACTCCTAACCTTTAAGCACCACGGTGTCATTCTCGAAAATTTCGGCAAAGTAACGCCTGAAAATGGCGCCTCCAAAATGCTAGATACTTGCAAACGAATAAAACCCAACCAATCCAGAATATTCTTACTCAACTATTCAGCATACGAAATCTCCAAATAACAGTAAAGAAAGAACTATACTACTAACATCCCTAAGTGAAGAAAATTCACAGTATAGGGCAATGCATCACCCTTAACTATGACTATATACAACAAATACAAATAGCTATATAATAACTCTCAAAACATCAACCAAAAAGAAAGTTACGTATTCCCATCATTTCTACAAATAAACATTTACAATAACTACTAAAAGACAAAGCCCACATTCCCCGAAGATCATGGTCGAGACGCCCCGACAACTGCCCGCACCGGCGTGCCCCGTGTGCCACCGACTGCCGCCTAATCCTGGCTTCCTCGTCTAGCTCACCTGTAACCACGTCATTACCTACACCACAGAACACACACACACACGTAAGCTTATGCTTAGCAAGTAGGGAATAACAAAGATAAACATACACAATACACAACCCACACAACCCTAACACACGTCTAAATCTAGCTCTCAAGAGGTATATTTCGCTCCGCCCTAACCCTCCGAGTCTCGCTCCCAAGATGGCCCTAACCCTCCGAGTCTCGCTCCAAGATGGCCCTAACCCTCCGAGTCTCGCTCCCAAGATGGCCCTAACCCTCCGAGTCTCGCTCCCAAGATGGCCCTAACCCTCCGAGTCTCGCTCCCAAGATGGCCCTAACCCTCCGAGTCTCGCTCCCAAGATGGCCCTAACCCTCCGAGTCTCGCTCCCAAGATGGCCCTAACCCTCCGAGTCTCGCTCCAAGATGGCCCTAACCCTCCGAGTCTCGCTCCAAGATGGCCCTAACCCTCCGAGTCTCGCTCCCAAGATGGCCCTAACCCTCCGAGTCTCGCTCCCAAGATGGCCCTAACCCTCCGAGTCTCGCTCCAAGATGGCCCTAACCCTCCGAGTCTCGCTCCCAAGATGGCCCTAACCCTCCGAGTCTCGCTCCAAGATGGCCCTAACCCTCCGAGTCTCGCTCCCAAGAGGACACTACCCAATCACATCTGAGTCTCGCTCCCAAGATGGCCCTAACCCTCCGAGTCTCGCTCCCAAGATGGCCCTAACCCTCCGAGTCTCGCTCCCAAGAGGACACTACCCAATCACATCTGAGTCTCGCTCCCAAGATGGCCCTAACCCTCCGAGTCTCGCTCCCAAGATGGCCCTAACCCTCCGAGTCTCGCTCCCAAGAGGACACTACCCAATCACATCTGAGTCTCGCTCCCAAGATGGCCCTAACCCTCCGAGTCTCGCTCCCAAGATGGCCCTAACCCTCCGAGTCTCGCTCCAAGATGGCCCTAACCCTCCGAGTCTCGCTCCAAGATGGCCCTAACCCTCCGAGTCTCGCTCCAAGATGGCCCTAACCCTCCGAGTCTCGCTCCAAGATGGCCCTAACCCTCCGAGTCTCGCTCCCAAGATGGCCCTAACCCTCCGAGTCTCGCTCCCAAGATGGCCCTAACCCTCCGAGTCTCGCTCCCAAGAGGACACTACCCAATCACATCTGAGTCTCGCTCCTGAGTCTCGCTCCCCAAGATGACACTAACCAATCACCTAGTCCACATGCATATCCATTCGATTCTCGCTCCCAAGATGGCCCGGCATATCCATCCGAGTCTCGCTCCCAAGATGGCCCTAACCCTCCGAGTCTCGTTCCCAAGAGGACACTACCCAATCACATCTGAGTCTCGCTCCCAACATGCGTATCCATCGGAGTCTCGCTCCCAAAATGGCCCTAACCCATCACCTAGTCCACATGCATATCCATCCGAGTCTCGCTCCCAAGATGGCCTTGCATATCCATCCGAGTCTCGCTCCCAAGATGGCCCTAACCCTCCGAGTCTCGCTCCCAAGAGGACACTACCCAATCACATCTGAGTCTCGCTCCCAAGATGCGTATCCATCCGAGTCTCGCTCCCAAGATTGCCCTAACCCTCCGAGTCTCACTCCCCAGAGGACACTACCCAATCACATCTGAGTCTCACTCCCAAGATGCGTATCCATCCAAGTCTCGCTCCCAAGATGGCCCTACACTATTCCCCTTACCTTTCAAGCTCTCACTACCCCTTTTTTACATTTCTAACTCAACGCCACACAAACCAATACAAGACAAAGCAATCACCGAACAAAATTTAGAACAAAGCATCCACTCAAACAAAATACAATACAAAGCAACGAAATAACCGACCAAACAAAGCAATACTCAAACACCAAATGAAATAAACAACCAAATAAAGCAAACAAACAATTCCCTACCGTTCCATGGTGTAGGCCCGAAGGCAAAACACAAGCATTCCACTACTTACCTGGCGTCCTAGCTAACTGAGATTGCTCGGTTCCCTGACCACCTACGGCTCGACCTACAACACATATTCAAACTTCATTAACATCAAGCCTACATTCACTAATTACTCTCAAACTACTATTTCTAGCCTAATCCAACTAAAACCTAACTAAACGGGCCACTGATTTAGGTTCGGTAAAAACCGACCCGAAACTTCAAACGTGCATAACTTTTGCGTCGATTATCGGAATCAAACGATTCCATCCACCACGTACTCCTCTAATAACCTATTTTAACCTGCCAAAAGGAATTTGAAAACAAACGACCGTAGCTAGGTCAAAACTGGCAAAACCCGAACTACCGTAAGCTGGGAATTTCACCACACTCGGTTTTCCATCAATTTTCACCAAATTCCTCACCAATCGACCACCCACAACCTAAATTAGCATAAACAACAAAAATCCCGAGGCTACACATCATAAAACCCAAGATGGTCGAAGAGGGCTTACTGATTTTTGCCCAAATAGGGCTCCTCACGGCTAGGCTATTATTTCCAGCCCAATACCCGACAATCTCAGACCAAGATCGCCCAAAAACGGCCGGTGATCGGAGCCAAATTCTGGCTCGCCACTCACGACCTCAACCAAACCGAACTAGAGCAAAAAAACCAAGCTTACATGCGGTTTGTGCGCGGAGACAGACCGGAACCTGCTCGTCGCCGTCGTCTGGCCGGAGAGCGTCAGAAAATGTGATGAACCGGCCATCGACGTCGTTCGCCTCTCCCTCGTCTCTCCCCTGTCTCCTCTCGGCCGTCGGGCACGCGTAGACAACAGAATGGCTCCGAGCCATTCTGTTGTTTTTAATAATAATAATAATAATAATAATAATAATAAAATCAATAATCATATTAATTCCTATTAACACATTAATATACCGTTTTACTCTCTCATTTTCGACCGTTCGACTTTCGTTAAATGTCGTTCTTAAATTATAACCCCCGGCTTAATTTCACTGGGAATACCTAAACCTAAATTAAGAAACCATTCACTTTTCTTTTAAATTAATTAAAATAACCTATTTTATTATTCTTTTAATTTCTAACCAATTTTTCCCTAAAAAAAATCCCGGGTGTTACAGTGGAAATTAGAATAGATTTGGGATTTTGGATCTTTGTATGGTGATGGAAATGGATAACTCGCACATAACATTTTATCGATCGAGGGAGCCTGGTTTTAAGAATCCCCAACTCGCACAAGAGGTAGAAACATGTTCCCAACTTCACTTCCCGACCCTCTTTACTGCAGTTGGTGGCGTAGCAGAGATTCAGAGCGAGTGAAGGAGGTTTTTTTCCCTCTTTGCCCTGAACTGACAAATTTTTTGGTTTCCATTTTGCCGAGAAAGGAGCAATTTTTATCTTTATCAATTTATGCTTCTCCTTCTCATTTTCTTCCTTCCTGGTCTTTTACAAAAATGTCTTTCCAGTGCTTCAACAGAGTATGAGTGGAGGGCATTTCAGTCATCAATGGAGCCGAATGAGGCATGGGTCGGGGTGTGGTGGGGAAAGACGTTGAGAGGACGAAGAATGCCATCGACGATGAGTTCACTAAGAGAGAGAAGATTCGATCGTGGAAAAGAGGGACCATCAAGAACTCAAACTTCAGTGACATGGCGCAATTAGGACAATATTAAAAGTTAAAATTATCAATTAAAAATAGTTGCTATTTTGATAATTACACTGTAAAAATTTAGTCTTCCATCAGATGATATACTACAACATCTTGCCAGTAGATCGTCATAGAGACCATGTTAGTGGAATGGATCTATTTCTTCCTGGTCAGCTATTCAGAGGTGAACCATTTCATCTTGGCTACATTGTTTTAAATCGGATGCTTCAAGTTGTCTGCAATGTATCCAAGTCTTTGCCATACAATCTTCTACTCATGAAGATTTTTCAAAGGTTTTATGTCAGAATACCAGATTATGACCAGCAATTTGTCCTGAAGAAATCCGACTACTTCTCATCCTCTACCTTGTCAAGAATGGGAATCACTAGAAATGCTCAAGGTGTGGTGGTTGAAAAAGTTGGTCGAGGAGGTGTTTCAAGGTGCTTGATCATCGACGAAGAAGAAGAGGAAGAAAGTGCTCAAGATGACACTCTTCTTCCTGTCCTTGATCCTCTGCCACCTTCAGTTCTCCTTATTCAAGCTTCTGAAGAGGTCAGTCATGTTTGTATTCACACTTAGGAGCCTGTGAGTGATCATGCTCTTCCTCCAGTCCAAGCTGATATTCCCCTACAACCTCTTCCACGCCCAACCAGTCCAACTTCTGCCCCCTCTCCCACTCAGATCCCTTCATTACCAACTCGTGTTCCTCCTAGAACTCAAGGTCCTCCCACTTATCCAGTGAGGAATTCTATTTTTGAGGAATAATATCATGAGCTTCGGGCAAGCATCGAAAGCCTTGGCACTGGTCAGGAATCCTTTCAGTCCATGTATCTTTCGCGCCAAGATCACTTTGAAGCTTCTGTCCTATCACAACTAGACCATCTCGCAGTTGCCATTCAAGGACTGCTGTAACACCCAGTTTCATTGAACCAATTTACTTAACCAACTTGTAGTGTACATTTTATGGATAAAATTGGGAGAATTAGTGATTAGGTTAATAAATGACTAAGTAATGGCATAATGGTAAATAGAGAATCATAGTGATAACCTATTTAAGGAAAGATGTTTTGTGATTAATGCACTGTAGCCGCCACTATTTTCCATACTCTCTCTCTCTGTATTCAGCTCAAGCTCAACAGAGCTCTCCAGGCGATTCCCTCTCCAATTTTTCTCCGAACTAGGTGAGTCTACTTCGATTTCGTGTTACATTGTAACTAGTGATGGTAGAGAGGAGTATAGATGTGAGCTTTGGTGAATGTTGTAGGTGGGGGTTAGTTTCAGTTTTGTGGTGAATCAGGAATGCACTATGTATAGAACTCCCAAACTAGATTCCTTAGCTTTCTGGATAGATTTGAATGAGGTTTAGTAAAAATCTAATTGATATTCTGTTTATGACTTAGGTGAGCAAAACTTCTGAAGTAGTTTGAAACCGAGCATTTCCAAAAAGCCAGGTAAGTGGAGTATGCATATGCATTCGGGCCTACATCACAAAACAGTAGGATTATGTATGTGCGAATTTGTCTGTATGTCATGCATCATATTTTAAAAGAATACGAAAATGAATTTACATGTATTGGTATGGTGAGAAATGAACAGATTGCAACAGATAAACTATTAAGGGAACTAATCCGACCCTTAACTTATGAAGGGATTTATGACTTTGCGTAGATTGATCCACTTCCCAATGGAATTGAAGGATTAGATAAACTATTAAGGGAACTAATCCGATCCTTAACTTAAGAAGGGATGTATGACTTTGGGAAAATTTGTAACACCCGGTTTCTATTAACTGATTTACCTTTTTCATTTTTTTGAAAATTGAAATTTGAGTGATTTAGTGATTAGGTTAATAAGTGAATGAGTAAGGATAAAATGATAAATTAAAATTTATTGTGGATAATGTATTTAAGGAAAGGTTTAATGAGGTTTAGCCGCCACTGTTTTTCCATTTTCCTTCTCAGCATTCAGCTCAAGCTCAACAGAGCTCCAGCAATTTTTCCCCTCCGATCTCCATTTCCTCAAACTAGGTAAGTTTTCCCTTTGTTTTCTCGAGATTTAGTGGTTAGATAGGAGAGAGAGTGCAATGAGTGTATTTTTGAGAATGCTGTGAGTGAGTTGAGTTCGGGTTAGTGTTGAATCAAGAATGTGCGATGATCCGAACTTCTAAACTAGCTCCTTAGGTTTGTGAATGGTGTAGGATGAGGTTTAGTGAAGATCTGAATGGTATTTTGTTTATGACATTAGGTGAACAGGGCTTCCAAAGCAGTTGAAACCGAGCGATTTCCAGGAGACCAGGTAAGTGAAGTTTACTTGTGCCTTCGGGCCTACATCACAAAATATTAGGAACATGTTTATTTGAATGTGTCTGTATGCTATACATCATGTTTTAAAAGTATACGAAAATGAATTTGAATGCATGTTGGCATGGTAATGAATGAAAATATTGAAACAACTATGAGAAACAGATTTACTGTTAAGGGAAATAATCTGCCCCTTAATGAGACAGTGGATATTTATACTTTGGGAGAGTTTATCCAACTCCCAATTTCACAAGGGGATCGAAAACAGCTATGTGAATCAGATTACTGTTAAGGGAATTAATCCACCCTTTAATGAGTCAGTGGATATTTATACTTTGGGAGAGTTGATCCAACTCCCAATTTCACAGGGGGATCTGAACAGAAACGATGAACGACAACTGAGATGTGAAAGTAGAAATTGCATGTTTAGGAATTCAGATATCAGCATTTCATTTCATTACTGCTTTACTTACTTAGCATTAGGTTAATAGATGAGTTTTGTGATGTAGGTGAAGAAGTGACAGCAGGTGTGTTTACTGAGTTCGCTGAAGACTAGGTGAAGTTGGAGGAGCACTTCTCTGCCTCGATTTGGTATATTAATGAGGCGGATTAACTGGTGTCTGAAGAAGTGAAGATTCAGTGAGCTATGATTTGATTTAAGGATGTTAAGTTTTCTAATGACAGAAGTGATTTTAATGTTTTTGGATCCATTCCCTTGAGACTTTCTGATAAAAGTACTCTGTTGGTTTTAACACTTGTCCGTAGGTGAAGTCTTAGTAGTTATTTGATGTTTCGATACCTTTGGGAATTTCCTCTCTGCCAAAGAAAACGTGATTTAAATGTAGTTGGAGTTTATCATTTTTAAAGTCATGTCGAGGATACAGATGTTGTTCTTTTGTTAATGGTTTTGTTGAATTTCAAATTTTATTTGGGGTCAGGTTGTTTTGAATGCTTTGAGTGAAGTTTGTAAGTTCCATCATAGGTGAATAAAGCTCACCGGTGGATGTGAGGTTAGTCGTTCGGATGAAGGAAATCATCCGGCTGACGTCACCGGTGGATGTGATGTTAGTCGATCGGATGAAGGAAATCATCCGGCTGACGTCACCGGTGGATGTGTGGTTAGTCGATCGGATGAAAGAATTCATTAGGCTGACGTCATCGGTGGATGTCTTGTGTTAAGCTTACCGGATGATGTAGTAGAAGTCTTGTCGATTAGTGATCGGTGGATGTCGTATGTTAAGCTTACCGGATGATGTAGTAGAAGTCTTGTCGTTTAGTGATCGGTGGATGTCTTGTGTTAAGCTTACCGGATGATGTGGTAGAAGTCTTGTCGTTTAGTGATCGGTGGATGTCGTGTGTTAAGCTTACCGGATGATGTAGTTGAAGCTTTTGTCGTTTAGTCACTGGAAGAAGTCTTTTTGCTATCTGTTTCAGCCTCTTCCGTTGACTTTGCTCAGTGGCAGATGCGTTTGACCTTTGAAATTTTCAAGGTATTTCGCGATTTAAACCTTTACTTCTTTTGACCGATTATTCTTTAACATCCCAACCAATTATTCAAGCTTTGTTCTATGGTTTTGTTTAACTCTATTTTTGCTCAAATGATTTCCGCTGCAAGTCTTTAAATGTTTTGAGGTTTTAGAAAATGTCAAATTTTGACTTTCGAGCGAAGTTTTAAATTTAGTCCAAAGTTTCTTGGTTATGTTCGAGCTATGAGTAACGAACCGGGTTTATATAATTCGGGGCGCCATAGTATGGTATCAGAGACATTCAGTTAAACCGTTCAAAAGATTACTCATTAGTGCCAATCGTTGCATGGGAGTACTTCAACAACTGTAAGTGTTCATGTTAACCTTAGTTAATAAATATTTAAGAGTGTAATTAACCATGTGCAGGAATTTAGTACAATGGCCAGACGCCCAGGGAGACCTAGAGTGCCTAGAGAAATGCCAAATGTGAGAGAGGAAGAGGAGCTTAGTGTGATTAGGCAGCTGACAGATTTAGTGCGTCAGCAAACTGATCTAGTGCGCCAACAGTCTGACCAACTAGGAGTACTGTTGAACCGAGAGGTGCAAGGAAGTGCCAATTCGGGTTCTAACAATGAACATTCTGGAGATAGATTTCGGAGACTAAGACCACCCACGTTTGATGGACAGTCATCTGATCCAGTTATTGCTGACGGATGGCTTAGAAAGATTGAGAGTATGTTTAGGTGTGCCAACATTGGAGAAGGAGACAAGGTCACGTTGGCAACATTCCACTTGGCTGGTGAAGCTCAACTCTGGTGGAAAACAATAGAGACCACCACTGATGTTATGGCGATGCCTTGGTCACAGTTCAAGGACGTCTTCTATGAGAAGTATTTTAACAGCACAGTCCAAACCGCGAAGAAACTAAAGTTTCTAAACTTAAAGCAGACAGGGTCTGTGGCCGAGTACAGTAGACAATTTGAGTCCTTGTCCAGGTTTGCTGGACATTTTGTTCACAAGGAAGAGGATAAAGTGTTTAAATTTATGCATGGACTGAAGCCAGAAATCTACCGAGGGGTTAAATTTTGTGGTATTAAAGGCTTGACATTCAACGAGGTTGTGTCCACTGCCCTGGAAGTAGAAGAAGCTGAAAGGAAGTGTGCTGGACCAAAGGAGGTCCCACAAAGGTTTAACCAGCCACACCTACTAAGAGGAACGAAGAGGCCAAGTGAAGGCCAAAATAGCCAAGGAGCGGGAGGGAAAGTACAGAATGTCAGGAAATTTTCCCAGTGTCCTAAGTGTTTGAAGAACCACCTGGGGGAATGCAGACTGGGCTTTGGGAAGTGCTTCAACTGTGAGGAGGTTGGACACGCGTTCAAGGAATGTTCGAAGCCTAGAGTCACCAGATGCTACAATTGTGACAAGGTCGGCCACATTAGCTGAGACTGTCCAGTTCCTAAGAATGGCCCTGCTATGATTAAACCAAGAATATTCTCCATGACGGAGTCGGGTGAGGAACAACCCGCTGTTGTGTCAGGTACTATATTGATTAACTCTGTGCCTGCTTTTACTTTAATAGATTCTGGTGCGACGCATTCATTCATAGCATCTGCATTTACTGTTAAGTTAGATGTACGGTTTACCCCTTCCATGCATGTGTTTAGTGTTGCATTACCTTCCGGTGAACGCATGCACCCTAACCAGGTGATGCTTGACAGTGTCGTATTAGTAAGGAACGTAAGTCTACTTGCTGATCTTATAGTTATGGATATATTAGGATTTGATGTAATCCTAGGTATGAACTGGTTGTTTAAACACCACGTCACAATTGATTGTAGAACTGGAATAGTTAGCTTTCAACCCCCTGGTAATTCGAAACATACCTTTCAAGCTTCAAAGAAGAGTAAGGAAATGTCTGTGATGACTTCTATTAACACTAGATCTTCCCTGTGTGGAGAGTATTCGTGCTTCTTAGCTAGCATTTTAGACACACAGCTTGTAGGAAAAGCAAATCCTCAAAATGTCTTAATTGTCCAAGACTTCCCTGAAGTATTTTTAGATGACCTTCCTGGTTTACCACCAGATAGGGAAATTGAATTTGTTGTAGATGTTTACCCCAGCGCCGAACCTGTGTCTAAAAATCCATATAGACTAGCACCTACAGAACTTAAGGAATTGAAGAAACAGTTGGGAGATTTATTGGAGAAAGGGTTCATACGCCCTAGCTTTTCACCGTGGGGTGCACCTGTCCTTTTTGTCAAAAAGAAGGATAGATCAATGCGTATGTGCATTAATTATAGAGAATTGAATAAGTTAACTGTCAAGAACAAGTATCCTTTACCAAAGATTGATGATTTATTTGACCAACTTAATGGTGCAAGAGTTTTCTCTAAGATTGACCTTAGGTCCGGTTATTATCAGCTGAACGTTAAATCTGAAGATATCTCAAAGACTGCCTTTCGCACAAGGTATGGACATTATGAGTTTTTGGTTATGTCCTTTGGGTTGACAAATGCACCAGCTGCCTTTATGGATCTTATGAATACGGTGTTTCGTGAATACCTAGATAAATTTGTCATAGTGTTCATTGATGATATTCTGATCTATTCCCGTACCAAAGATGAGCATGCTAGGCACCTGACCTTGGTGTTGGAAGTATTAAAACAACACCAACTTTATGCCAAGTTTTCTAAGTGTGAATTTTGGTTGGACCAAGTTCACTTTTTAGGACATGTTATCTCTGGGGATGGGATATCTGTTGATCCAGCTAAGGTACAGGCAGTTAAAGAATGACCCCAACCAAGGAATACTACAGATATCAGGAGTTTTCTTGGACTTGCAGGGTATTATAGAAAGTTTATTGAAGGATTTTCGAAGATTGCTACACCTCTTACTAAGTTAACAAGGAAAAATGTGAAGTATATATGGACTGAGGAATGTGAGCATAGTTTCCAGACCTTGAAACAGAAACTGACCAATGCTCCAATTTTAACCCTCCCAGTTGAAGATGGTAAATTTAGTATTTATTGTGATGCTTCCAAAATTGGTCTTGGTTGTGTGTTAATGCAGAATGAAAAAGTGATAGCTTATGCCTTTAGACAGTTGAAAACACATGAGAAGAACTATCCTACACATGACTTAGAATTAGCTGCAGTGGTATTTGCACTTAAAATTTGGAGGCATTACCTGTATGGACAATCTTGTGAGATATTTTCAGATCATAAGAGCCTGAAGTATATTTTCACACAGAAGGAACTAAATATGAGGCAGCATCGATGGTTGGAATTTGTCAAGGATTATGATTTTGAGATAAAATACCATCCCGGTAAAGCAAATGTTGTGGCAGATGCTTTGAGTAGAGTAACAAATACAACCCCATCTATGATTTTCGATATGTCATTAGCCTTAGAGTCAGAATTCCAGAGGTTTAACCTAGAAGCAGTATCTAGTGTATCAGTCATACTCTCAGCCATAACCTTAAAGCCTACTATTCTGGAGAAAATAAAGGAAGCTCAGGCAAATGATGTGGAATGCAACAAGTACAAATTAAGCATAGGATCTATTGTTAATTCGGATTTCAACTATTCCATTGAAGGGATCCTTAAATTTAGAAATAGGTGGTTTGTTCCTGCCGTTAAAGAACTTCGAGATGAGATTCTTTCAGAAGCACATTCTTCCAGGTTCTCTGTTCACCTTGGGAGTACAAAGATGTACAAGGATCTCAGGCAACATTATTGGTGGCCAGATATGAAACGAAGTGTGGCGGAATATGTGGGATCGTGTTTGATTTGCCAACAGGTTAAAGCTGAACATCAGAGACCTGCAGGGACCTTACAGCCATTACCCGTTCCCGAATGGAAATGAGAACAAATAACGATGGACTTTGTTATGGGATTGCCTAAGACAGCAAAGGGACATGATGCTATTTGGGTAATAGTTGACCGACTAACCAAATCAGCTCACTTCCTACCGATAAAGGTGACCTACTCGATGGATCAGCTTGCTGAGTTGTATGTGCACGAAGTTGTTAGACTTCATGGAGTTCTAAGTTCTATAGTTTTAGACCGAGACTCTAGATTTACATCCAAGTTTTGGAAGAGTTTGCACGAGGCTATGGGCACGCAGCTTAGTTTTAGCACAGTCTTTCACCCTCAAACAGATGGACGGTCCGAAAGGACCATTTAAACATTAGAGGATATGCTTTGTGCATGCACATTGGATTTCCAAGGTTCCTGGAGCAAGTACCTATCCTTAGTAGAATTCTCTTATAATAACAGTTTTCAGGCAACAATAGGCATGACACCTTATGAAGCATTGTATGGACGAAAGTGCAGATCTCCTTTGTACTGGGATAAAGTTGGTGAAGCACAGTTGCTTGGCCCTGACATTGTGCAACAAACTGTTGAGAAGGTTGCCCTCATCCGACAGAAAAGCTATGCAGATTGCACGCGTAGAGAATTGGAATTTGTGATAGGTGATGAAGTTTTTCTCAAAGTGTCACCATTCAAAGGAGTTGTAAGATTTGGGAAGAGGGGTAAGTTGAACCCCAGATTTATTGGACCGTTCACTATTATGAAAAGAATTGGGAGAGCAGCCTATCAGTTGCAGTTATCGGCTTCTATGGAGGGGATACATAGTGTGTTCCATGTTTCTATGTTGAAGAAATGCATAAGGGATCCATATCAAATTGTGGAATAGCAGAACATTGAAATCCATCCTACTCTTACTTATGAGGAGAAACCAGTAAAGATCTTAGACTATGCGGTTAAAGTATTGCGCAACAGAGAGGTTCCTCTGGTAAAGGTCTTGTGGCACAACCAGAACCTAGAGGAGACAACTTGGGAGTGCCAGCAAGACATGATGGACCAATATCCAGAATTATTCAGGTACTGAATTTTGAGGACAAAATTCTTTTAAGGAGGGTAGATTGTAACACCCGGTTTGTAACGACCCATATTCCCAGCAAGATATTGTCCGCTCTGGGGATTGGGTCGCAGCCCAATATCCTCCCCTCACGGCTTTGTTTGGCGAGAACTTCCCGGAAGGTCACCCAACCTGAAATTGCTCTCGCCGAAGCACTTTTAACTTCGGAGTTCTTATGGGATCCGTTGCTAATCGTGCTCCAAAACGCGTCTTGCTATGTTGGAAGGGTCTCTTTACATATGTTTCATTTCCACATACTTCCCCAAGCGATGTGGGATTGTGACGACCCCCTCTTTATGACCCGGGATTCGCCTATACTCGAGTCCGGGATTTGCCTACTGTAACGTCCTTAATACTGTACCCGTATTTCCCGTACTATATATTTTTTTTTATATACTTTAAATAAAACTTTATGTGGAACTTAAGCTGAAGTTGAAATCGGAACTGAAGTCAGAGTTAAAATCAAATCTTTAAACCATTTTAAACAGGACTATTAATAATTAAAACAATTTAAAACAACCAATAATTTAATGAAAATCAAATTAAACCAAAATTAAAGACTGGGAGGGCAGTTCTGTCTTTCAGCCGAGGAAAGGGGCAGCGAATGATCGCTGCCTAATGCAGCGAATGATCGCTGCATTGCTGCAGCGATCAGTCCCTGCAGCATGCAGTGATTGATCGCTGCATTGAAGCACTGCTGCAGCGATCAGTCGCTGCAGCATGCAGCGATTGGTCGCTGCATTGTTGCAGCGAGCAGCGAACCTTCGCCACACCCTCTGGCGTCCAGTCGCCTCATCATTTTTCTAAAGCTTCCAAGCTCTCTAAAATTTCCAGAGTGCAAAACCAGAGAGCTCACTCTTAAGCTCTCAAGCTCTCTGGAATCCGATTCCAGAGAGCAAACCTTCATATACTTTACACATTTTCCTCTCCATGGACACCAGACACTTATAACTTAAACTTAATCAAAACGTATCCTAAACTCATCCAACTTACAGCGGACTTGGCGAAATCCAACTGCAGGGATAGCTCTAAAAATCGAGCATATCCGTAACAACCTAAAACGTTTCAAAGCATTTCATAATGTTTAATTTAAAACTTCGACAAAACGTTTTAAACACATTTTACCTAAACATTAGAGACATCAAACTTTAACCAGAACCAAGCAGTCTAAAACGTTCTATACAATTTACCATCAGCCCAAAACCTCCCAAAAAAGAATCCCAAAATCTATACATACTTCCCCCACGGGTCAAAATGCGTCTCGACTGCTCAGCACGCTCCCACGAGCGATTCTCCGTCAACTGCCTCATAAATCAGGAGAAGAAGCGTCGTCCTCACCTGGCTCGATATCACCTACAATATCACCTACACCATATAGACACATATGAGATAATGAAATCTCAATAAGCTTCGTAAATGCAGATGCATGCGTGCGTATGCCATTCAGAAAAACATGCAGATTTCAGATTCAGATACAGATTCAGATTCATTTTTATTACGTCGCAGACAGATTGTTACCGAGATATCAGCCCTCTAAATGGAAAGGATACATTCCGCGGTCGAACTACTATTTTCCACCTAGAGGAGGGGGGTACATGCTCACAAACCCTACAGCCATGCCTGAGCACCACCTCGCGTAACCAGATACAGATTACGTAGATTAATTACAGAGGTTCGTTTCTTTTCTTAAAAACACGTGCGGAAATTCATTTTCATGACATTTGAAATACGTGATGCATGAACAGTTAATAAGCAGAAAGTAAGCAATCAACATACATACCATCAAGACAAATAAACAAAAACTATAGACAACTAACCTAACTACCCAACCAAAACGTATAAACAAACAAAACTCCAATGATCCTCGACGCGACATCGACGTACGGTGTAGGCCAATCGGCCAGAGTAAGTCACGAGAACTTACCTTGTGCGCACTGAACCTCGAGCTTCGTCCCCGAGAGTCGTTCACCTAAAGCAATTTAGAATCATCGACGTTAAAACGAATTTAAGCTTCTAAATGTCCAAATTGATAAAACCTTAACTAAAGGAATTTCCTAAAGCTTTAATTATATCTTTCGAGCTATTTTACCGAGAAATTACGCGCCCGACATTTCAAATCTTAATTTACGAGTTCTCCTAAAAACCCGAAAATTCTCAGATTTTAACTTTTTCATAATTCAACTTAACTTCATCCGAAAACGTCCAATACGTTCAATATATACTTAATCACAATAAACCTATTAATTACGGACCCTAAATCGCGTTTTTAATCGAAACCTAAACAAAACCCTAATTATTCAAACTCCGTAAAACTCGAAATAAACGTTCTAAAACTATAGAATCATACCTAGGGCGTTGATCGGAGGAGAAAACGCGAAGAAAACAGAACGAACGGAAGGCGAATCGGAGGTTTGATCGCCACGGGCAGAGGAAGAAGCCGAGAGGAGTTCTTCTCTGGAAATCGATTTTCAGAATGAAAATCGATTAAGACTTTTTCCTTTAAATAAGTAATAAATAATTAAATGTTAAATGGCGATCTTGCCCTTCCTCTTAATTTTTTATTTGTTTCGTCCTTCGTTTCTTTAATCGGCCAAAGATTCGAATTCTCGGAACTTCCTTATTTTGCCGATAACTCCTATTCATTACCAGGGCTTTATTAAAACTGTCCGTTCACAAATCGGATCTCGTTTACTATTTTTACTAAAACGTCCTTCGCATTATTAGAAACTTAATTACTCGGAATATAGCGTCATAACTCCGGAAATTCTCGTAAATTCCTTAAAATTCTTATTATTCGTTAAGATCGCAGTGATGCTTTCTTTTCGTGAAACGGACCTGATTTGACATATTTACAAAAATGCCATAATATAATATATTATACAAATCCGTACAAGCCGGGTATTACACCTACACTCGGCTTAGGTCCCGAGGTTTGCCCCGCAGTCGTACTCATACGTGCACATTTGGGTCATCACAATCACCCCCCCTCGGGGGCCCAACGTCCTCGTTGGCCACATTTCCGGTTGAGTACAGGCTCTGATACCATTTGTAACGACCCATATTCCCAGCAAGATATTGTCCGCTCTGGGGATTGGGCCGCAGCCCAATATCCTTCCCTCACGGCTTTGTTTGGCGAGAACTTCCCGGAAGGTCACCCAACCTGGAATTGCTCTCGCCGAAGCACTTTTAACTTCGGAGTTCTTGTGGGATCCGTTGCTAATCGTGCTCCAAAACGCGTCTTGCTATGTTGGAAGGGTCTCTTTACATATGTTTCATTTCCACATACTTCCCCAAGCGATGTGGGATTGTGACGACACCCTCTTTACGACCCGGGATTCGCCTATGCTCGAGTTCGGGATTCGCCTACACTCGGCTTAGTTCCCGAGGTTTTCCCCGTAACCCGAGGTTTGCCCCGAAGTCGTACTCATACGTGCACATTCGGGTCATCACACGGTTTCTATTAACCGATTTACCTTTTTCATTTTTTTGAAAATTGAAATTTGAGTGATTTAGTGATTAGGTTAATAAGTGAAGGAGTAAGGATAAAATGGTAATTTAAAATTTATTGCGGATAACGTATTTAAGGAAAGGTTTAATGAGGTTTAGCCGCCACTGTTTCTCCATTTTCCTTCTCGGCATTCAGCTCAAGCTCAACAGAGCTCCAGGCGATTTTTCCCCTCCGATCTCCATTTCCTCAAACTAGGTAAGTTTTTCCTTCGTTTTCTCGAGATTTAGTGGTTAGATAGGAGAGAGAGTGGAATGAGTGTATTTTTGATAATACTGTGAGTGAGTTGAGTTCGGGTTAGTGTTGAATCAAGAATGTGCGATGATCCAAACTTTTAAACCTGCTCCTTAGGTTTGTGAATGGTGTAGGATGAGGTTTAGTGAAGATCTGAATAGTATTTTGTTTATGACATTAGGTGAACAGGGCTTCCAAAGTAGTTGAAACCGAGCGATTTCCAGGAGACCAGGTAAGTGAAGTTTGCTTGTGCCTTCGGGCCTACATCACAAAACATTAGGAACATGTTTATTTGAATATGTCTATATGCTATGCATCATGTTTTAAAAGTATACGAAAATGAATTTGAATGCATGTTGGCAAGGTAAGGAATGAACATATTGAAACAGCTATGAGAAATAGATTTACTGTTAAGGGAAATAATCCGCCCCTTAATGAGACAGTGGATATTTATACTTTGGGAGAGTTGATCCAACTCCCAATTTCACATGGGGATCGGAAACAGCTATGTGAATCAGATTACTGTTAAGGGAATTAATCCACCCCTTAATGAGTCAGTGGATATTTATACTTTGGGAGAGTTGATCCAACTCTCAATTTCACAGGGGGATCTGAACAGAAACGATGAACGACAACTGAGATGTGAAAGTAGAAATTGCATGTTTAGGAATTCAGATATCAGCATTTCATTTCATTACTGCTTTAATTACTTTGCATTAGGCTAATAGATGAGTTTTGTGATGTAGGTGAAGAAGTGACAGCAGGTGTGTTTACTGAGTTCGCTGAAGAATAGGTGAAGTTGGAGGAGCACTTCTCTGCCTCGATTTGGTATGCTGATGAGGCGGATTAACTGGTGTCTGAAGAAGTGAAGATTCAGTGAGCTATGATTTGATTTAAGGATGTTAAGTTTTCTAATGACAGAAGTGATTTTAATGTTTTTGGATGCATTCCCTTGAGACTTTCTGATAAAAGTACTCTGTTGGTTTTAACACTTGTCCGTAGGTGAAGTCTTAGTAGTTATTTGATGTTTTGATACCTTTGGGAATTTCCTCTCTGCCAAAGAAAACGTGATTTAAATGTAGTTGGAGTTTATCATTTTCAAAGTTATGTCGAGGATACAGATGTTGTTCTTTTGTTAATGGTTTTGTTGAATTTCAAATGTTATTTGGGGTCAGGTTGTTTTGAATGCTTTGAGTGAAGTTTGTAAGTTCCATCATAGGTGAATAAAGCTCACCGGTGGATGTGAGGTTAGTCGTTCGGATGAAGGAAATCATCCGGCTGACGTCACCGGTGGATGTGAGGTTAGTCGATCGGATGAAGGAAATCATCCGGCCGACGTCACCGGTGGATGTGAGGTTAGTCGATCGGATGAAGGAAATCATCTGGCTGACGTCATCGGTGGATGTCTTGTGTTAAGCTTACCGGATGATGTAGTAGACTTCTTGTCGATTAGTGATCGGTGGATGTCGTGTAACGATCCCAGTTGGAGTCGCCACGTAATTCATGACCTTCTTAATCAGTTAATTCTTACTTTCTGCACCTTGTTCATTATTAGAATTTTTTTTTTTTTTTAATACTTAGGACTTAAAACTTGACTCGCAGACCACAGATCATCTGACAAAACTAAACCATCCAAAACTCCACTCTTTCACTGATCTATTAACTCATTAGTTCACAGAATCCAGCGACTATGCTCGGTTATCAGATCCATGACATAATCGGGCAGAGAAAAAATGCCTCAGATCACTCGACGTGATTCTGCTCGGGCTGCATGGGTTTGCATGCAACGGCTGATAGGGTACACATCATCCGATTTATCACGTGCACTTCGTGTGACTCAATGGACATCGCCCGATCGCTAGACGACAAAATAATGTTTACATCATCCGGTGACTCAAATACACTACATCTACCGGTCACTAGATGACAAAATAATGTTTACATCATCCGGTGACTCAAATACACTACATCTACCAGTCACTAGACGACAAAATAACGTTTACATCATCTGGTGACTCAAATACACTACATCTACTGGTCACTAGACGACAAAATAACGTTTACATCATCCGGTGACTCATATACACTACATCATCCGGTGAGTAAAATACTCGACATCATCCGGTGAGTAAAATACTCGACATCATCCGGTGAGTAAAATACTCGATATCATCCGGTGACGTCAGCCGGGAGGTTCAATCGATCAACTTCTATCATCCAACTTTTGCCGATGACGTTAGCCGGATGATACACTCATCCAGCTCTTATCATTCATCAGTAAAACACAATAATCATCAAACAACTACAGCCAACAGGGGATGTCTCGACTCTCACAATTTCAACTTGATAGACGTAAACCTTAAACGAATAAATGTCATAGACTTGTTCAGGATACGTAAGTGGAAGACTCATATAAAACAGGATATCCTAGGTTCTTACAATCATCCTCAAACTCAGAAGTTGAATCAGACAATTTCAGGTCCAAATTAAAATATGATCCTATCCTACTTAGGCATCAGTTTTCTTATAAGTCTTACTGACATAAAATGAACATAACCACAGGTCATAATCGCCACCCAGCCACAGGATTGCACCCTAAACACCTTTCAGCAACCAAACTCGACATCCACATTAACTTTGGAATCCTCACCTGATATCTCGTCACCTACATCATAAGATTTAAACTATAAGCCTAATGCTTAGTAAGGAATGCAACTAACATGTATTTGTGGATGCACAGTTGAGAGAAAATCATAATCGTATTCTTTTCATGCTCTTTTCTTGTTCCTTATTCGTATTCTTGTTCATCACTTTCATCATATGGATTAAGGGAGGATTTGTTCCGTGAAAGGGGGATTGATAGTGATTTTGATCATATTTCCTTTCGGGTCATTTTCATGGTCCCTCTTTGGACTGTGGCTTGCGTCATTCTGCCCCCAACCCTGGCTTAATCCGGTTGCATAAGTTTCATTTTCATTCTCATATCTTGTTCATGGAAAATACATGCTCATAAATCATCTTGAGAAGTAAATCATGATGCATGACATGAATGTTCTTAAATCATCAGACTATAGAAATATCATACTGGACAGTTGACTTCATAGACTCTATCAGAACATCACATAATATGGTTCTCAAACATCCTGTAAATCATCCAAGTACAAACCATCTTACTAACTTAAAACAAACATCAAACATATAACTAATTTAGTACCCTAAGATGTAGGGCCCTAATGGCTGGAAATCTTAATACATTCACTTACCTGGCTTCCTTAGCAAAGTCGTGCACTACACTTCAAACCTCTTCACCTGATATCATTTCACATCTCAGAGTCAATATAGATCCTAAATATTCTGAAATCAACGCTAGAACAGTCCTAACTAAATGTTATCCTAGAATCTGTAGTTAAAGTCATTCCCGAATCCTTAGTCTAGTTCTCTGTGTGTAGTCTGAAATCCAAAAACCGAAGCAGCTAGGTTCAACTAACAATTAATCTGAGTCGGTGTGATAAATGTCTAGAATCGATTCAGAATGACATTGCTAAATTCAGAATATAAATGGTACTAATGTTACTCGGCCATTGGAGAACCAAACTACAACACCAAGCTGGAAACAGAGCCTAACAAATAACTGACAACTACATTGTCTAACCCATACCTTGAGCGTAGAGTAGCTGAGCAAAGGCAAAGGAACCGGTCGTCGGAGGAAGGATGATTGGTAGGCAGAGAGCGAGAGCTCGGGAGAGAAAAAATCGCTGAAGGGAGAATGTCGGCTACAGTGAGGTTTAAGGTTTCCATTTCAAATTTATATCAACTAAGTTCCTCTTTAATTACAACACTGCCATCACACAAATAGAATCCAATAAGCTTTGGCATTAAAATTAACTAAATAAAAGGTCGAGTAAAGAGGTGACCAGTTGATTCCGTTAAGAAAATCACCTGGCTGAAAATGTCGGGTGTTACATGTCGTATGTTAAGCTTACCGGATGATGTAGTAGAAGTCTTGTCGTTTAGTGATCAGTGGATGTCTTGTGTTAAGCTTTACCGGATGATGTGGTAGAAGTCTTGTCGTTTAGTGATCGGTGGATGTCGTGTCTTAAGCTTACCGGATGATGTAGTTGAAGCTTTTGTCGTTTAGTCACCGGAAAGAAGTCTTTTTGCTATCTGTTTCAGCCTCTTCCGTTGACTTTGCTTAGCGGCAGATGCATTTAACCTTTGAAATTTTCAAGATATTTCGCGATTTAAACCTTTACTTCTTTTGACCGATTATTCCTTAACATCCCAACCAATTATTCAAGCACTGTTCTATGGTTTTGTTTAACTCTATTTTTGCTCAAATGATTTCCGCTGCAAGTCTTTAAATGCTTTGAGGTTTTAGAAAATGTCAAATTTTGACTTTCGAGCAAAGTTTTAAATTTAGTCCAAAGTTTCTTGGTTATGTTCGAGCTATGAGTAATGAACCGGGTTTATATAATTCGGGGCGCCACAAAATTGATCCGACTCCCAATGGAACCGAGGGATCAGATCAGTGAAAGAATGTAAATGCAACTGAGATGTGTTAGTAGAAACTGCATGATTAGGATTTATGTTCCCGCATTTCATTTCGTTATTGCTTCACTTATTTAGCGTTAGGCTAATAGACGAGTTTTGTGATGTAGGTGAAGAAGCCTCAGAAGGTGTGTTCTCTGAGCATGTTGAGGAATAGGCTGGTTGGGGGAGCACATTCATGCCTCGACTTGGTGAGCTGATGGGGTGGTTTAACTATTGTCTATTTATGAAGTTTCAGTGGTTAAGAGTCTTGTGGAAGTATGTAGAGAGTTTTAATAACATTAATAGTTTTGATGTTTTTAACAACTTTATGGTTTTCTTGTTCTGAGCATGAAAAACATGATTTGGTTTAGAGGTAGTTGCTTTGCTAGATATTTTTAGGAAGTTGAGGACTTATGTAGTTTTGAACAATTTTTAGTAAAATGCTCAAGCTCTTTTGGTAGTCAGGAGTTTTCTCTGTTTAGAGTGAAAATGGTTGTTATGCTGTTATGTTGAGTGTTCTGTCTATCAGTGGATGTAGTCCACCGGTGGATGTCGAGTGTCAGTCTATCGGTGGATGTAGTCCACCGTGGATGTTGAGTTACTGTCTATCGGTGGATGTAGTCCATCAGTGGATGTTGAGTGTTTGTCTATCGGTGCATGTAGTTCACTGGTGGATGTTGAGCATTAAATTTTTTTCGTTTTGTGACTGGTGGATGTTGAGTATTAAAATTTTGTCGTTTTGTGACCGGTGGATGTGAGCGTAGGAGTGAGTATTAGATTTTGTTGTTTTGTGACCGGTGGATGTAAGCGTAGGAGTGAGTATTAGATTTTTGTCATTTTGTGATCGGTGGATGCTGAGGGTTACTGTCGTTCGAAGGATTCGATCGGTGGACGTGAGCGGTGGATGTGGATAGTCGACATGTCGTGCGACTGACACTGTTTAGCGGTGGATGCCTTCTATTTCTGCCTCTATCACTGAGTCTATTTTATTTCTGCTTCTGCCGCTGACACTGTTTAGCGATAGATGCCCTTTTGTTTCTATTTCTATCGCTGGAACTGTTCAGCGGTGGACGTGTTCCATTTTATCTTGTTTTCTTTAAACCAATTGTCTTTAATATTTTAATTAAATTAATAAATGTTGTTTTATACAAAAAAATTTCGCTGCAAGTTTTTACAGTTTAAGGATCAAATTTTGACCATCGAGTGAAATTTTAAGTTTTTCTCAGAATGTTATAGTGTGGTTATGTGTTATAGTAACGAATCAGGTTTATATAATTCGGGGCGTTACAGTATGGTATCAGAGACATTCAGTTAAACTGTTCAAAAGATTACTCATCAGTGCCAATCGTTGCATGGAAGTACTTCAACAACTGTAAGTGTTTATGTTAACCTTAGCTATTAGATATTTATGATAGCAATTAACCTTGTCCAGGAATATAGCAAAATGGCTAGACGACCAGGAAGACCAAGGGTACCGAGAGAGATGCCAAATTTGAGAAGTGAGGAGGATCCTAGCGTAATTTGGCAGCTGACAAACTTGGTGCGCCAACAGATAGATTTGGTTCGTCAACAATCCGATCAGTTGGGAGTATTGCTGAACCGAGAAGTACAAGGAAGTGCCAACTCGAGTTCCAGCAGTGAGCATTCAAGAGACCGATTCCGGAGGCTACAGCCACCCACATTTGATGGAAAGTCGTCCAATCCGATTGTTGCTGAGGAATTGCTTAGGAAAATCGAGAGCATATTCAGATGTGCCAACATCGAAGAAGGAGACAAAGTCACTCTAGCAACGTTCCATTTGGCTGGGGACGCTCAACTTTGGTAGGAAACCATAGAGACCACAACTGATGTTCTGGCTATGTCCTGGTTTCAGTTCAATGAGGTTTTTTATGAGAAATATTTTAACAGCACAGTCCAGGCCGCAAAGAAGGTAGAGTTTCTGAACTTGAAGCAGACAGGGTCTGTGGCAGAGTACATTAGACAATTCGAATCCCTATCCAGGTTTGCTAGACATTTTGTTCACAAGAATGAGGATAAGGTGTTTCAGTTTGTGCATGGACTGAAGCCCGAAATTTACAGAGGAGTAAAATTTTGTGGCATTAAGGGTTTGTCCTTTAGTGAAGTTGTGTCCACGGCGTTGGAGGTGGAAGAAGCGGAGATGAAGTGTGCTAGGCCAAAGGAAGCCTCACGAAAGTTTATCCAGCCACACCCGCAGAGAGGAATGAAGAGGCCAAGTGAAGGCCAGAATAACCAGGGAAAAGGAAAGAAGTTGCAAGATGCCAGGAAATTTCCCCAGTGCCTGAAGTGTTTGAAAGGTCATCTGGGTGAGTGCAGGTTTGGGACGGGAAAGTGTTTCAACTGTGAGGAAGTTGGACACACATACAGGGATTGCCCGAATCCTAGAATTACCCGATGCTTCAACTGTAACAAAGTCGGCCATATTAACAGAGACTGTCCAGCTCTGAAGAGTGGCCCTGCTAAGATTAAGCCAAGGATATTCTCCATGTTGGAGTCCGGCGATAAAGAACAACCTGCCGTAGTGTCAGGTACCATTTTGATCAACTCTATACCTACTTTTACTTTAATAGATTCTGGTGCAACACACTCGTTTATAGTGTATGCAGTTTGCTGTCAAGTTAGATGTACAGTTTACCCCTACTGAGCACGTATTTAACGTCGCGTTACCCTCTGGTGAGCGCATGCACTCTAACCAAGTGATGTTTGATAGTGTCGTGTTGGTAGGAAACAATAATTTACCTGCTGATCTCATTATTATGGATATAATGAGATTTGATGTAATCTTAGGAATGGATTGGTTGTTCAAGCATTATGCCACAATTGATTGAAGCATACCTTTCAAGCCTCGAAAAAGAATAAGGGAATGTTTGTTGTGACTTCTATCAACGCTAGACCCTCTTCATGCAGAGAGTATCTATGCTTTCTGGCCAGCGTTATAGACACACAGTTTGTAGGAAAAGAAAGTCCTCAAAATGTCTTATTTGTCCAAGACTTTCTAGAAGTATTTTTAGATGACCTTCCTGGCTTGCCGCCAGATAGGGAGATTGAATTTGTTGTAGATGTTTACCCAGGCGCTGAGCCTGTATCTAACAATCCCTATAGGTTAGCACCTACGGAGCTTAAGGAATTAAAGAAACAGTTGGAGGAACTTTTGGACAAAGGGTTTATACGCCCAAGCTTTTCAGCCATGGGGTGCACCAGTTCTTTTTGTTAAGAAGAAGGATGGATCGATGCGTATGTGCATTGATTATCGGGAATTGAATAAGTTAACTATCAAGAACAAGTATCTATTGCCAAGGATTGATGATTTGTTCGACCAGCTTAAGGGTGCACGTGTTTTCTCTAAGATTGACCTAAGGTCTGGTTATTACCAATTGAAAGTCAAATCAGAAGATATTCCTAAGAATGTCTTTCGCACAAGCTATAAACATTATGAGTTTTTGGTTATATCTTTTGGACTGACAAATGCACCAGCAGCATTCATGGATCTTATGAATAGAGTGTTTCATGAGTACTTGGACAAGTTTGTCATAGTATTTATTGATGATATACTAATCTATTCACGTACTAAGGAGGAGCATACAAGACATTTGAACCTGATATTAGGAGTACTAAGGCAACATCAACTTTATATTAAGTTTTCCAAGTGTGAGTTTTGGTTAGACAGAGTTCACTTTCTTGGTCATGTGATCTCGGGTGATGGAATATCTGTTGATCCAACCAAGGTTCAAGCAGTTAAGGAATGGCCCCAACCCAAGAATGCCACTGATATTCGGAGTTTCCTTAGATTAGCAGGTTATTACAAGAAATTTATTGAAGGATTCTCGAAGATTGCAACACCCCTAACTCGGTTAACTAGGAAAAACATTAAGTATGCTTGGACGGAGGATTGTGAGAATAGTTTTCAGACTTTGACACAGAAGTTGACCAATGCTCGAGTATTAACACTCCCTGTTGAAAATGAAAGCTCAGCATTTATTGTGACGCTTCCAAAGTTGGACTCGGTTGTGTGTTGATGCAAGATAGAAAAGTAATAGCCTATGCTTCTAGACAGTTGAAAACACATGAGAAGAATTACCCTACACACGACTTAGAACTAGCTGCAGTGGTTTTTGCACTAAAGATTTGGAGGCATTACTTGTATGGACAGTCTTGTGAGACATTTTCGGACCATAAAAGTCTGAAGTATATTTTCACACAGAAAGAATTAAATATGAGGCAACGTAGATGGTTGGAGTTTGTCAAGGATTACGATTTTGAGATCAAATACCACCCCGACAAAGCGAATGTTATGGCTGATGCATTGAGTAGAGTGACGACTTCAGCCTCAGCATTGGTTCTTGACATGTCATTAGCCTTAGAGTCAGAATTCCAAAGATTTAACTTAGAAGCTGTGTCCAGTGTGTCAACTATGCTTTCAGCCATATCTTTGAAGCCTACACTTTTGGATAGGATAAAGGAAGCTCAGACAAATGATGCGGAGTGCAACAAGTACAAATCAAGCATAGAGTCTGCTGGTAAATCGGATTTCAACTGTTCAGATGATGGAGTGCTTAAGTTTAGGAATAGGTGGTTTATTCCTGCCAATATAGAACTTCAGAATGAGATTCTTTTGGAGGCACATTCTTCTAGATTCTCTATTCATCCTGGAAGTACAAAAATGTACAGAGACCTTAAGCAACATTATTGGTGGCCAAGTATGAAAAGAAGTGTGGCAGAGTATGTGGGATCGTGTCTTGTTTGCCAGCGGGTTAAAGCTGAACATCTGAGACCTGCAGGAACGTTAAACCTTTGCCAGTTCCTGAATGGAAATAGGAGCAAATAACGATGATTTTATGGTAGGATTGCCTAGGACAACGAGAGGACATGATGCAATTTGGGTCATTGTGGATCGTCTAACCAAATCTGCCCATTTTCTGCCTATAAAGATAACATACTCAATGGATCAACTTGCTAAGTTGTATGTGCATGAGGTTGTTAGACTGCATGGAGTTCCAAGCACTATAGTTTCAGACCGAGACTCTAGATTTACATCTAAGTTCTGGAAGAGTTTACACAAGGCTATGGGTACGCAGCTTAATTTCAGTACAATTTTTCACCCTCAAACAGATGGACAATCCGAGAGAACTATTCAGACCTTAGAAGATATGCTTCGTGCATGCATATTAGATTTTCAAGGATCTTGGAGTAAATATTTATCATTGGTGGAGTTTTCCTATAATAACAGTTTTCAGGCAACTATCGGTATGGCACCGTATGAAGCATTGTATGGACGAAAATGTAGATCTCCCTTGTACTGGGATGAAGTTGGTGAAGCACGTTTGATTGGTCCTGACATTGTGCAACAGACCGTGGAGAAGATTACCCTCATCCGACAGAGAATCTTGGCAGCTCAGAGTCGACAGAAGTGTTATGTTGATCGTAGACGTAAAGAATTGGAGTTTGAGGTAGGTAATGAAGTTTTTCTTAAGGTATCACCACTCTAAGGAGTTGTGAGATTTGGAAAGAGAGGCAAGTTGAACCCTAGATATATTGGACCTTTCTCGATAATGAAGAGGAATTGGAAAGACAGCATATGAGTTAAAAAAAGCCAGCCTCTATGGAAGAGATTCACAATATGTTCCATGTTTCGAAGCTAAAGAAGTGCTTGAGGGATCCATCTCAGATTTTGGAACAGCAGAGTACTGAAGTTCATCTCACTCTTAATTATGTGGAGAAACCAGTAAGGATCCTATACTATGCTGTGATGGCGTTGCGCAACAAAGAAGTCCCACTGTTAAAAGTCTTATGGCACAACCAGAACATAGAGGAGACAACCTGGGAGCTCCAGCAGGATATGATGGACCAATATACAGAATTATTCAAGTAACGAATTTTAAGGACAAAATTCTTTTAAGGAGGGTAGATTGTAACACCCAGTTTCATTGAACCAATTTACTTAACCAACTTGTAGTGTACATTTTATGGATAAAATTGGAAGAATTAGTGATTATGTTTATAAATGACTAAGTAATGGCATAATGGTAAATAGAGAATCATAGTGATAACCTATTTAAGAAAAGAGGTTTTGTGATTAATGCACTGTAGCCGCCACTATTTTCCATACTCTCTCTCTCTGTATTCAGCTCAAGCTCAGCAGAGCTCTCCAGGCGATTCCCTCTCCGATTTTTCTCAAACTAGGTGAGTCTACTTCGATTTCAGTGTTACATTGTAACTAGTGATGGTAGAGAGGAGTATAGATGTGAGCTTTAGGTGAATGCTGTAGGTGGGGGTTAGTTTTAGTTTTGTGGTGAATCAGGAATGCACTATGTATAGAACTCCCAAACTAGATTCCTTAGATTTCTGGATAGATTAGAATGAGGTTTAGTAAAAATCTAATTGATATTCTGTTTATGACTTAGGTGAGCAAAACTTCCGAAGTAGTTTGAAACCGAGCATTTCCAAGAAGCCAGGTAAGTGGAGTATGCATGTGCCTTCGGGCCTACATCACAAAACAGTAGGATTATGTATGTGTGAATTTGTCTGTATGTCATGCATCATATTTTGAAAGAATACGAAAATGAATTTACATGTATTGGCATGGTGAGAAATGAACAGATTGCAACAGATAAACTATTAAGGGAACTAATCTGCCTCTTAACTTATGAAGGGATTTATGACTTTGGGAAGATTGATCTACTTCCCAATGGAATTGAAGGATCAGATAAACTATTAAGGGAACTAATCCGCCCCTTAACTTATGAAGGGATGTATGACTTTGAGAAAATTGATCCAACTCCCAATGGAACCGAGGGATCAGATCAGTGAAAGAATGTAAATGTAACTGAGATGTGTTAGTAGAAACTGCATGATTAGGATTTATGTTCCAGCATTTCATTTCATTATTGCTTCACTTATTTAGCGTTAGGCTAATAGATGAGTTTTGTGATATAGGTGAAGAAGTCTCAGAAGGTGTGTTCTCTGAGCATGTTGAGGAATAGGCTGGTTGGGGGAGCACATTCATGCCTCGACTTGGTGAACTGATGGGGCGGTTTAACTATTGTCTATTTATGAAGTTTCAGTGGTTAAGAGTTTTGTGGAAGTATGCAGAAAGTTTTGATAACATTAATAGTTCTGATGTTTTTAACAACTTTATGGTTTTCTTGTTCTGAGCATGAAAAACATGATTTGATTTAGAGGTAGTTGCTTTGCTGGATATTTTTAGGAAGTTGAGGACTTATGTAGTTTTGAACAATTTTTAGTAAAATGCTCAAGCTCTTTTGGTAGTTGGAGTTTTCTCTGTTTAGAGTGAAAATAGTTGTTATGCTATTATGTTGAGTGTTCTGTCTATCGATGGTGTAGTCCACCGGTGGATGTCGAGTGTCAGTCTATCAGTGGATGTAGTCCACCGGTGGATGTTGAGTGTTCTATCGGTGGATGTAGTCTGTCGGTGGATGTTAAGTGTTTAGTTTATCGGTGGATGTAGTTCACCGGTGGATGTTGATCATTAAAATTTTGTCGTTTTGTGACCAGTGGATGTGAGCGTAGGAGTGAGTATTAGATTTTGTCATTTTGTGACCGGTGGATGTTGAGTATTAAAATTTTGTCATTTTGTAACCGGTGGATGTGAGCGTAGGAGTGAGTATTAGATTTTGTCGTTTTGTGACCGGTGGATGTGAGCGTAGGAGTGAGTATTAGATTTTTTTCATTTTGTGATCGGTGGATGCTGAGGGTTACTGTCGTTCGAAGGATTCGATCGGTGGACGTGAGCGGTGGATGTGGGTAGTCGACATGTCGTGCGACTGACACTGTTTAGCGGTGGATGCATTCTATTTCCGCCTCTACCGCTGAGTCTATTTTATTTCTGCGTCTGCCGCTGACACTGTTTAGCGGTGGATGCCCTTTTGTTTCTATTTCTATCGCTGGAACTGTTCAGCGGTGGACGTGTTCCATTTTATTTTGTTTTCTTTCAACCAATTGTCTTAATAAATGTTGTTTTATACAAAAATTTTCCGCTGCAAGTTTTTACGTTTAAGGATCAAATTTTGACCGTCGAGTGAAATTTTAAGTTTTTCTCAGAATGTTATAGTGTGGTTATGTGTTATGAGTAACGAACTGGGTTTATATAATTCGGGGCGTTACAACTGCACAAACGTATTGATCTATTGGAATCAAATCAAAGTACAGTTATTGATGATGTCGTCTCCTCCGTTAGATTCCATTCAAGTTATTTAACAGCGCAATTGTGCCAAGATTGTGACAGGGTTATCACTCATATTGGAGACCTTAGCACTCTTATGACTAAAAGTGCTGGTGAGCCCTTTACTGCGGATAAGAATTTGGATGAAAGTGACGAGTCTCTTGATGCATCTCGTCCAACTACTTCAGTTGTTCCTTCAAGTGCTGAGCCAGTGCCTGCTCCAACCATTGTTGATCAGCCCGCTACTTGTAATCCAGATATTGCTGATGTTGGTGCTGTTCCTGCTGATCTTGCAATAGCTGACCCTGTCGATATGCCTATGGAAGATGTAGGGGATGCAATTAATGATGTCAGTGTTCCTTCCATTCTCTCCTGTTGAGGAAATTATCCTCAGGTGGAATCCCCTTCTAATAAGGATAATTTCCTTGATCAATTATGGGATATCATGCACTGGGAGAATCCCTCCTCCCCTAAGAATTAGGCATATTTTTTATTTTTTATTTTTTATTTTTTTAAACACTGTGACTGATATTTTTTTTAACACTGTGAATGATTTTTTTTAACACTGAGAATACTTAACCTGTTGCCAAACTATGCAAGTTTTTATCCTGTCGTCTATTCAGTGATGTGTTGAATGTCATTCCTCCTATAAGTGTTTATTTTTTGATAATGTCAAAGGGGAGAAGGATATAGAACTTACTGATACTTCAAAATTTACTGAAGGATATAGAATTTACTGAATGCATACTTAAGACTTATTGATAAGGAATACTGCATAGAGTATGTGGGAGTATGTAAGTTTAAGCTGAAATGCTGTTAAGTATGTTGAATCAGATCATATATTTGTCATCATAAAAAAGGGGGAGATTGTTGACTTAAATAGTGTTTAAGTCTAATTATGTTTTTGATGATTGTGATTAATATGAAATATATAAACTAAATAATTGGATTACTGTGTTTATTGCATTTATCTGGAAATGCCCTTTGAAAAGGGTATTATGTTTCTGACGTTTTTGGTTAAGCGTTATTAGTCCAAAGTAAAGACAGACGCAGTCGTTCAAAGTTATTAGTCCGACGCAGTCGTCCAAAGTAAAGACAGACGTAGTCGTCCAAAGTTATAAGTCTGACGTAGTCGTCCAAAGTAAAGACAGACGCATTCGTCCAAAGTACTCGTCCGACACGTAATCATCCAAAGTACTCATCTGACGCGTAATCGTCCAAAGTATTCGTCCAACGAGAAAGCATCCAAAATGTACGACAACAACGAATTCATGCGAAGCATTATTCCGACTAGCATTCGTCCAACATCAGATCAAACAAATTCGTCCAAACTCATTCGTCCAAAGGGGAACGTCCGGAGTCTTAACTACTAGACTATTAAAGACCACGAGTGATAGCGACTCTAGAGCTCAACATCTATTTTTCTGCATTCGAATGCTCTACAACGGTCATATTTTTGAATGAGACGCGGATTACAGACAAGAGTATAAAAAGAAGAATGAATCTCGGGAGAAGAACTTTTTGCCAATCTTTTGAACAGTCACTCTGTACTCCTACGAGCTTACGCGATAATCTTTGCTTACACCTCTCTAGATCATAACTTGAGATTTAGTTTTTGAGAGAGTGTTTTCTTGTGCTCAATATCTTCATCTTGTAAAAATTGTAAGGCAGTGGATTGACGTCCGTGAAGTTCAATCAAGAAGTATAAAGGCAGTAGATCGACGCCCGTGAAGTTCGATCTAGATTTCTCATGAGGAGAAGGAAATAATCTTCAAGGGGGAGCCTTGGAGAGTGAAGTAGGCAGGATTGACCGAACCATGTTAAAAACTTTGGTGTCAATTTCTTTCTATCTCTTACTTTAATTTGCTTGCTGGTCTGCTATAATTTTAGTAATTGCATACAAAGAGAGTAGATAAAATAAACCTAATTTGCATTGTTAAGAAGGATTAGGTTAAGAAGTTTCTAATTCACCCCTCCTCTTAGACAATCATGATCCTTCACGTCTTTCTTGCTTTAATGATTTCCTTGTAGAATTTCTAACGTATCGATTTGGATATTAAGTTTTCATTTTACATTAGGATTCAATAATTATAATGAATCTAACAAGAAGATCTCTTGAGTTGGTACACACCGACATATGTGGTCCGATCACGCCGAAGTCTCTTAGTGAGAAGAGGTATCTCATCATTTTCATTGGCGATTACACAAGGAAGACTCGAGTTTATTTTTTGAAGAAAAATTCGGAAGCATTGGAGGTGTTCAAAAAATTCAAGGTGTTAGTGGAGAAGATGACCGGTTTTTACGTCAAGGGTTTATGATCGAATAGAGGCAGAAAGTACGTGTCGACTGCTTTCACAAGCTATTGCAAGGAATAAAAGATCAAAGGTTCTTGACCGCACCCTACTCACCTCAGCAAAACGGTGTAGCAGAAAGAAAAAACCAAATTATTCTCGATATGGTTTGGTCAATGTTGAAGAGTAAAGACATGCCAAAGGAATTTTGGGCTGAAGCAGTGCAATGCACCGTATATGTGCAAAATCAATGCTCAGATACAAGATTGACAAATCAAACACCACAAGAAGCCTGGAGTAGTCATAAACCAACCGTATCTCATTTTAAAGTTTTTTGTAGTGTGGCCTACGCACACTACCAGACCAAAGAAGAACCAAACTCGATGACAAAAGCAAGAAATATGTGTTCATCGGGTATGGCAAGAAGACGAAGGCTTTCAAGTTATTCGACCCAATTACTAAAAATGTGGTTGTAAGCCGAGATGTACAAGTGAATGAAGAAAGTACATGAGATTGGAAGAATAAAAAAGAGGCGACACAAGACAAAGAAAAGGAAGAATCAACAGTCACTGAACAAATAATCACACCAACAACACCTCAAGACTCGACAAACGAAGTGCACTTGGTTTGCTTATTAGCATATGCAGAAAATATTGTTTTTGAGGAGGCAGTGAGAGACAATAAATGGAAAGTGGTGATGGATGAATAGATGAAGACAATTGAAAGAAATGAAACGTGTGACTTGGTAGAGTTGCCGGAAGGATGTAGGCCCATAGGAGTCAAATGGGTATACAAGAAAAAGATAAATGCCCAAGGAAAGATTGAAAGATACAAAGGACACCTAGTTGCAAAAGACTTCAAACAAAAGGCGGGGATTGACTATGATGAAGTTTTCACTTTAGTTACAAGAATGGAGATAATTCGACTTCTTATTTGTCAGGCGGCACAATTCAAGTGGTCAATCTATCAAATGGATGTGAAATCCGTATTTCTAAATGGAGTGCTTGAGGAAGAAGTCTACGTAGAGCAACTGCCTAGATACATGAAAGCTTGGAAGAAAAACAAAGTGCTGAAGTCATAGAAGGCGCTATACGAGATAAAACAAGCACCTCGAGCAACACCCAAATCGATACCTACTTGAAGAAGAATGGATCCACACAATGTCCCTATGAGCACGCGTTGTACGTGAAGAAAGAAAAAGAGAACTTGCTACTTGTTGCTCTTTATGTCGATGATCTTATCATCATGGGGAACAACAAGGAGATCATAAAAGATTTCAAAGAAGCCATGACGTGGGAGCTCGAAATGACGAATTTGGGATTGATGAAGTACTTTCTTGGTCTTGAGATTATACAAGGAAAATCTGGAATTTTTGTGTCACAAGAAGAATATGCAAAGGATATTTTGAAGAAGAACAAAATGGAAAATTGCAAGCCGGTAGCAACACCGATGAAGCTCAAGACAAAACTCTCTAAGTTTGAGGGAGGAGATCAAGTAAACGCAAGTGACTACCGTAATTTGGTTGGGAGTCTACGGTATCTCACAAGCACAAGGCCAGACATTGCATATAGTATCGACATAGTGAGCCGATACACGGAGGCTCCAAAACACTCGCACCTAAAAGCTATTAAGAGAATTCTTCGCTACATTCGAGGAACAGAGTCACTCGAGTTACTCTATACAAAGAAGGACAAATATAAGCTGATTGATTACTCTGATAGTGATTGGTGCGAGATATAGTGAATGTCGTGTTCTATATGGGGAACACGACATTCACGTGGCTCTCAAAGAAGCAGTCGATCGTGACTTTGTCAACATGCAAGGCAGAGAATGTGACAGCATCATGGTGATGTGTGCCACACAATTTGGGTAAGAAATTTGCTACACGAGTTAAATCTCCAGCAACATGATGCAACCGAAATACGAGTCGACAACAGATTAACTATTGAGTTGGAAAAGAATCCAGTTCACCATGAAAGGAGTAAGCATATAGATGTTCGTTTCCATTTTATTACAGAACATGTGAAAAAAAGAGAAGTGCAAATGAGTCATGTTGCGAGTTGTGATCAAGCTGCAGATATCTTTACAAAGCCGCTTCCAAGAGTGCTGTTTGAGAACTTGAACGAGATGATCGAAAAGATTTGATCTTAAGGGAGGAATTTGTTGAGAGTTAAACTCAAACAAGCTGTCACTTTCAAAAAGGTTGTTTTGAACAATAATTTGAAGGGCTAAATGACATTCATTTTTAACGTGTGACCTATGGATTTGAAGCCCTAAAAGTCTACTTTTGAATGGTTTAAGTTTCAAGTTGTTTGGAGTTTTCTAAAAGAAGTTATGACCGTTTTAGTAATGCAGAGTCAGAAATAAATGCAATGTTTGGTATTTTGGTTTTTTTTAAAATATGTTTATTGTATGAATGTCAAGAGTCAAGCATGTGATACGGTTTGGACCCCGAAAAAAAAAATGTTGATGCACGGATTGTTGAGAAAGTGATGCTCTTGCCTCAATCCGAGAACACTCAAAATTACCAAAGGAGAAAACTTAACAAATGGGGTCCAGAGACAATGAAATTTAGAGGAGATGTAATATGGTGAGTTAAAATTAACTGCAAATTTCATGAGAAAAAAAAAATAGATGAGAAACACAAAAGTTATGCAAAGGTGATCCGTAACTGGTCCGAGAGGCAACTTGGTGCACCTCCGGGTGATGTAACCTTCCAAGGAAGATTACAACGGCACAAGATCGGTTTGACTCACTTTCTCTTTTGTCTAAGGTCTTAGACAAGATGCAGAAAGATGAGTATAAGAGCTTCTAAGATACCTCGGACTTAGAAGACAATGGAGGCGTAACTCATTTAGGAAGTAAATCACAACCGAGGCAACTACCTTGCCATGCTAAGGCTCGAGAGTTTCATGAATAACCTTCAATATTGAACATCAAAAAACTGAATATAATGTCTGAAAAATATGCTTAAATATGTTAGGGCAACTAAGGGCTAGGTTGGACATAAAAAAAAGGAAAGGGTCATTCGGTCTTGATCCATCCGTCCATGTAGGTGTGCTCCTTCATCTTGACCGTGGAGATGACTCCTTGTATGGTAAGTTATGTTGAACCCTATGGGGAGGAGCGTTGATCTTCAGACATGATTTTAAATGGAAGAGGGCGCACTTCCTTTTGCAAGGACAGGCTCAAGAAATGAGCTTTATGTTTGGGGCGCGCGCTCAAGAAAAGTTCGTAACGAGCTCTCAGTAATGGATTTGGTTGACCAAGCAAATGAAGTCCAAATTTCACAATACAGCCCATTATGACAAGCATGAAATGTTGGCTACAATCGTCAAGAAGGGAACTTTCTATAATAAGGTTGGCAAGGCTGTCGAATATGCCAATTATGCCTCGGAGGTCAGATTGATGGCCTTTTTTGGTAAGTCCAATAATTAAGGTTGCTTTGCCTTTGAGGACAACAACCCGTAGCACTCTCTAATGCATGATGAGATAATAAAACTACAAGTTAAACAGGACCAAAGTTTGCCTAAACCCAATGGAGGTAATGGATTACATAGAGTTGTAAAAGGGAAGACAAATTTCCTCTTCTGCTACTCCTATGCTCAATGATGTTTGGGAAGCTTCTTCTCCTATGCTCCATGTCAGCATGTTGGTTAGGGGTGATCGTGATTTGGTTCGGCCCGATTTTGAAGAAGATTGAGACCGGACCAATAAAATTTAGTTTTCAATTTTCACGATCGAGACCGTTAAAATTTTCTTGAGGACTGGACCAGAATCGGACCAAAATTTCGGTTCTACTTCTGGTCTGGTTCCGGTTCTCCCATTACAATTTTTTTTTTAATAAAAAATTTTAAAATTAGATATGTAAACTATTAATTCAAAAAAATAAAATAGAGACAGACAAGCTAGCGAGACAGTAGATCCTTCTTCAAATTAAACACAGTATTAATGAAAAAACGGCGAATTCATTGAATCTAGAAAAGCAAAAATAAAGAATAACCCAATTAAGCACATAACATTTTCCCCAAATTCAAAACTAACCACCAGACATTAGCCAAGTGCAGAGACTTTCAACTTCAAACTACTACTACACAGCTTGTTGATATTAACAACAAATATTTCATCATAAGCATGAGATCTAACCAAAATAGCCTGCTCACAAAACAAATTAAGAATTTAATTTGAAATTAATTTATTCATTTATACTTCCTAACCAACATATTTAATGAAACTTAACACAATGATACCGCGAAGAAAAACGCCATCGATATCAAACGCAATGCCAAATTGAGTTATTTCATATCAATCATAAAAAAATAAAAAATAAAAAAGACAACGCAAATCAATCTCTTTAACTCCAAAATCGGAAAATTAATTAAAACAAACAAACAAAAAGTCAAGAAGTACGACAAACCTTGCCGATTGGGACGATAAATGGGAGAGTGGCCGCATAGTTATAGAGAAAATAGACAGTGATTGCTTCCGATTATGGAGTTGCAAATGCTTCGAGATGATTCGGAAACCCATCTTTCACTCACCCTCGGTTCGTCCTTCATTGGTGTAATACCCGGCTTTACGGGATATTAATATTATATTATATGATGGCATTTTTATAAATATGTCAAATCAAGTTCGTTTTGCAAAAAGAAAGCGTCATTAGAATCCTAATTATTAATAGGAATTTTAAGGAAATTATGAGAATTTTCGGAGTAGTAATGCTTAATTCCGAATAATTACGTTTCTCGTAATATAAAAGACGTTTTAGTAAAAATAGTAAACGAAGTCCGATTTGCCAACGGACAGTTTTAATAAATTTCAAATAATAGGTTGGACTTATTGGTGAAATAAGGAGATTTGAAAAAATCGAATAGTTAGCCAATTGATGAAACGAATGACGAAAAAAATAGAAAATCAAAGGAAGGGAAAAACAGTAAATTGCCAAATCAAATTTATAAAATAACAGAAACTTTCTTTTCTTCCTCATTTTCTTCTCTGCTTCGTGAATCGCCACAGAGCTTTGGCGATTTCTCCTTCACGCGATTCTCCACGCCGACCTCCGATTTCTCCTCCGATCGCTCGTTTCTTCCGTGCTTTCTCCTCCTCTCGCAACCCTATGTATGGATCTATGATTCTAGAGCGTTAGTTTTCAATTTTCGGGTTGATTTAACAGTTAGGGTTTCGTTAGGGTTTAGGTTAAAAATGCGATTTCGGGTTTAAAAATCAATAGGTTATCGTAGTTTATGAACGTATAGAACTTATTGAGCGTTATTGTACGAAACGAGATTAATTTATGAAAATGTTAAAATTCGAGAAATTTCGAGATTTAGGGAAAACTCGTAATTTGGGATTTGAGTTGCCGAGCGTGTATTGCTCGATGAAATGGCTCAATGAATTAGATTAAAGCTTTAGGAAATCTCTTTAGTTAAGGTTTCGTCAATTTGGACGTTTAGAGGCTTAAACTCGTTTTAACGTCGATCATTCTAAATTGCCTCAGGCGAACGACTCTCGTGGACAGAGCTCGAAGTTCACCGCGCTCAAGGTAAGTTCTTGTGACTTACTCTGACCGATTGGCCTACACCGTACTTCGATGTCGCGTCGAGGATCTTAGAGTATTGTTTGTTTAAATTGCTTTGGTTGGGTAGCTAGGTTAATCGTTTATTAGGTTATGTTTTTATTCGTCTTGATGGTATGCACGTTGGTTGTTTATTTTATGCTTATAACTGTTCATGCATCACGTATTTTAACTAAGCATGAAAATGAATTTCCGCACGATATTTTTAGAAAACCGATGTGGCCCGAAAGGGGGCTATCGATCTATTGTGTGGACCGATTAAGGGTCTGACCAATACCACATCTCATGTAAAGTAATAAAATACGTAATATGTTATCTGGTCACGTGAGGTGGGGCTCAGGCACTGCTGTATGTGTTGTAAGCGTGTACCCCTCTCCTCTAGCTGGAAAGAGTAGTCCGACGGCTGGATGGGCTCTCCGGTTAGGGGGATGAGATCTCAGTGACATTCTGTCTGCCACGATATGTATGTTATGCATGATTTCTGAACTCCATATGCACTGCACGCATCTGCATTTACGTAGAATTTACTGAACCTTTAGCTCATAGTGTGTCTGTATGGTGTAGGTGACGTTTTAGGTGACATTGAGCCAGGTGAGGATGACGTTCCTCCTCCTGATGTATGATGCAGTTGATGGAGAATGGCCCGTGGGAGTGTGCTGAGCAGTCGGTGCGTTTTGACCCATGGGATGTATGTACGTGTTTGAGAGTACTGGGTTATTTTTGGACTAAATATGTGTAAAGTTAGAACATATTAGGATGCTTGGATCTGGCTAGATGTTAGGTTCATGTTTTGAGGTTTTAAACGTCTTCGAAAACCTGCTTTATAAACTGTGTTTTTATAATGTTTTATTGGAACTGCTTGGAATCTAAAACAGGAGGATTTGTCGATTTTTAAACGTATCCATGCAGTTCGTTTTTATGAAAGTTTATCGTGGGTATAGATCGTTTAATTAGGGTGCATATGATGAGAGGTGTAAAGGGATGAGAAGTGTATAAAATTGAAGTTTGCTCTCTAGAATTTTGGATTCCAGAGAGGAAGGCAAAAACATGGGTTGATCGCTGGTCAGCGATCGATTGCTGGATCGATCGCTGGCAGCGATCGATCGCTGTGATGAGCAGCGACCGATCGCTGGCAGCGATCGATCGCTGTGATGAGCAGCGACCGATCGCTGTAACGGGTAGCGATTGATAGCTGTGATCAATCGCTGTAACGGGCAGCGATTGATCGCTGTGATCAATCGCTGCTGCAGCGATAGATCGCCGCGATCGATCGCTCTGATCGATCTGCGGCAGAATTACATTTCTGCCCTCCCCTATTTTTAATTTAAATTTTATTATTTTATCAAATGTTTTAAGTTTTATTTAATTGGTTTTATGTTTGTTTTAAATGGTTTAAAACCTAGACTTCAATTCGGATTCCGATTTAAATTCCGCTTAGAGTTTATTTAAAGTATAAGGATAAAAAAAAATATGTACGGGAAATTGGGTGCAGTATTAGGGTCGTCACATTTATGGTATCAGAGCCCCCGGGTTTTAAAATCGGTTCTGTAGACTGCTTGACTGCACAGTCACTACGCGGACATCCTTCCTCGACTGTAAGTACGTTTACTGCTTTGTCTGATTTAGATTTCTTAGAATTGTTTGCTTTGATTTTTTTTTAGGAGTTATAAAATATGTTTCGAGGAAAAGATCCTCGGGATGATGCGCTTGATCGACTTACGGAGTTGCTAGACCGCCAGTCTCAGCACATGGACCGCCAAGCACAACAAATCGAAGAGTCTAGTAAATCGAGAGAACCAGAGAGCCCAGGATCTGGTGGTTCCTAATAACCAGGGTATGCAGAAGTTCCAGAGTCTACGGCCTCCAGTGTTCGATGGCCGATCATTAGGATCCAAATATTGTGGAGGAATGGATTCGGGTGATGAAGGATATGCTGAGTTATGCAGAGGTAGGGAACGGGAGTAAGGTAGCTTATGTTACTTTCCACCTGGCATTAGACGCCATTTCTGGTAAGATTCGATCAAGGTGATGACAGATGTGTCAGTTATGACGTGGGAGCGGTTTAAGACCGTGTTCTTCGATAAGTATTTCAGCCGCACTGTGAGAGTGGCGAAGAGGAATGAGTTTACGCAGCTGAAGCAGACAGGTTAACTTGCAGAGTATATTCGGAAGTTCGAGGCCTTATCGCGATTTGCTCCGCCCTTGTCAGCGACAATGAGGAGAAGGTGCACCAGTTTATGGAGGGACTTAATCCGGAGATTCGGATGCACGTTGTAGTATCAGGTATTATTGATGTGCCCTATTCTGACGTCACAGCTAGAGCTCTGGATATTGAGGTCGCCAGAGCTACTTGTGTTAGACCGAGGGAGCCAGCTAAGGGCTTCTTCCGTGAGATCCGACCTCAGTTGCAGAACCGAGGTTAGCAGCCTAGAGCACAGCCCCAGCAGCATGCAGAGGGGTGTGAAGAGACCTCTTGAGGGAGGTAATGATCGGGTAAGGGGAAGCAAGTACAGGGGGCTTCTCAGATGCCATGGTGCCCCAGGTGCCAGAAGGAGCATAATGGTGAGTGCCGCGTTGGCACTAACTAGTGTTTTAGATGTGGGGAGATTGGCATTACGTTAAGGATTGCCCAAAGCCCGGCCGAGATTTGTCAGGCGGTGATCAGAGGAAGGTTATGCCGAGGATTTTTGCATTCATAGAGCCTGGCGATGTCGACGACGAGGCTCAGCCCTCTGTGATGGCAAGTACTATTCTGATTATGGGAACCGTTGTTTTTACTTTGATGGATACGGGAGCTACGCACTCCTTCATATCGACTGCTTGCATGACTAGATTGGGATTAGAGTCTGAGTTAGCTGGGGTCGAGTATAGAGTGATGCTACCTTCAGGAGAACTTATGCAGTTAGAACATATTCTCCAGGGCAACGTCATCTCAGTGGGGGATATTACCCTTTATGCTCGTTTAATAGTTCTGAGCATAGAGTGGTATGATCTTATCTTAGGGATAGACTGGCTTGCACAACACTTCGCCACCATCGATTGTCGATCCAAGATAGTGACCTTCTGACCCCCGGGTAAAGCCGAGTTTTCTTATCAGGCGATGAGCAGATTGAGTGGATCACCTATTTCTTATTCCATGAAGGTCAACGAGCAGTTTAAAGGTGCGTGCTCTATTTATTTGGCCTCAGTATTTGATGTTCAGTTACTCAGCGGAGTAAAGCCGAGTGACATTCCTATAGTAAGAGAGTTCTCTAAGATATTTCTTGATGATCTTCCCGGGTTACCGCTAGACCGGGAGATTGAGTTTACTATTGATGTCTATCCGAATACCACGCCAAGGTTTAAAAACCCGTATCAGTTGGCACCAGCTGAGTTGAGAGAGCTGAGGACTCAGCTTGATGAGTTGTTAGAGAAGGGTTTTATTCGACCCAGTGTTTCATCCTGGGGTGCGCCCGTTCTGTTTGTTAAGAAGAAAAACGGGACCCTCAGGATGTGCATCGATTACAGAGAGTTAAACAAATTGACGGTGAAGAATAAATATCTGTTGCCTCGGATTGATGACCTATTTGATCAGCTACAGGGTGTCCGAGTATTTTCCAGGATTGACCTACTCTCGGGTTATTATCAACTGAAGGTCTGGAGAGAGGATATTCAGAAAACGGCATTCAGAACGAGGTATGGGCATTATGAGTTCCTTGTTATGTCTTTTGGACTTACTAATGCCCCTGCAGCGTTTATGGATTTGATGAACCGTGTCTTCAAAGAGTATCTGGACAAGTTCGTGGTGGTTTTCATCGACGACATCCTGATTTATTCTAAGATGAAGGAAGAGCACGAGAAACATCTGTGGATTGTTTTACAGATTCTGAGTCAACGCCAGCTAGTATCCAAAGTTTTTGAAGTGCGAGTTTTGGCTAGACATAGTGAGCTTCCTTGGCCATATTGTATCGCAGGATAGAGTTTCTGTGGATCCGAGAAAAATTTAGGTGGTCAGAGATTGGCCACAGCCGAAGAACGTACGTGAGGTGCGTGGATTTCTCGGATTAGCTGGTTATTACCAGAAGTTTATAGAGGGATTTTCGAAGATCGCACTTCCTCTTTCACGATTGACTCGGAAGAATGAGAGATTTATATGGTCGGCTGCTTGTGACAGCAGTTTTATGGAGTTAAAGCAGAGATTGACCACCGCTCCAGTATTAGCGCTACCTGTTGAAGGTGACAAGTTTAGTATTTATTGTGATGCGTCTGGAGTTGGACTCGGTTGTGTATTGATGCAGGAGGGGAGAGTTATTGCTTATGCTTCTCGGCAGCAGAAGCCGTACGAGCAGAATTACCCTACGCACGACCTTGAGTTAGCAGCTGTGGTCTTCGCACTGAAGATATGGAGACATTATTTATATGGGCAGCAGTGCGAGATATTTTCTGACCACAAGAACTTGAAGTATTTATTTAAGCAAAAGGAGCTGAATATGCGACAGAGACGGTGGTTGAGTTCGTCAAAGATTATGATTTTGATATTAAGTACCATCCAGGAAAGGCGAACCAGGTTGCTGATGCTTTGAGTAGAGTGCCTTCTACGAGTCAGCCTTCACTAGCAGCGATGTCAGTGTCACGCTACAGTCTGAGATTGAGAGGTTCAATGTGGAGATAGTGAAAGAGTTGTCCAGTATGCTCACCAACATTTCTCTCAGGCCGACCATTCTGGATAGGATACGCGAAGCTCAGCAGAATGATACGGAGTGTGAGGAGCTTTGATCGAGTATGACGTTGGGTGACACGTCGGATTTTTACTTATGAGATGATGGTATTCTGAAGTTCAGGCATAGGTGGTACGTGCCTAACGACGAGGATCTGAAGAAGGAGATATTGGCCGAGACACATTCTTCGGCCTATTCTGTGCACCCGGGAAGTACTAAGATGTACCGGGATTTAAAGCAACATTTTTGGTGGCTGAACATGAAGAGAGAGGTCGCCAAGTACGTTGAAACCTGTTTAGTCTGTCAGCATGTAAAGGCAGAGCACCAGAGACCAGCCAGAACATTATTGCCACTGCCGATTCCGGAGTGGAAGTGGGAGCAGATCTCCATGGATTTCATTGTGGGGCTCCCGAGGACGACGAAGGGCCATGACGGCATATGGGTTATCGTGGACCGATTGACAAAGTCGGCTCACTTCTTATCTGTGAAGATGACGTCTTCTATGGATCAGCTCGCTGAACTCTATGTGCAGGAGATTGTTAGGCTTCACGGTGTGCCAGTTTCGATTGTCTCAGACAGAGATCCGGGATTGACATCGAAGTTCTGGAAGAGTCTGCACAAAGCTATGGGGACTCAGCTTAGTTTCAGCACGACATTTCATCCTCAGACTGATGGTCAGACAGAGAGGACGAATCAGATTCTTGAGGATATGCTCAGAGCGTGTGTGCTGGAGTTTCAGGGCTTATGGAGCCGATATTTGCCTCTGATTGAGTTCTCGTACAACAACAGCTTCCAGGCTACGATTGACATGGCTCCGTACGAGGCGTTGTATGGTCGGAAGTGTAGGTCTCCGTTATATTGGGACGAGGTTGGCGAGGCCAGCATCGTTGGTCCAGAGATTCTACAGCAAACGGCAGAGAAGATAGTCATTATCCGACAGCGTATTGAGGTAGCTCAGAGCCGACAGAAGAGCTATGCTGACACTAGACGGAGAGAGCTAGAGTTTGACGAAGGTGATGAGGTTTATCTTAAAGTTTCTCTGTTCAAAGGCGTTATGAGATTTGGAAGGAGGGGCAAGTTTAAACCTTCGTTATATAGGGCCCTTTCCTATTCTGAAGAAGATCGGGAAGTTGGCATACAGACTACAGCTTCCGGCTTCTATGGAGGGTATCCACGACGTATTCCATGTATCTATGCTTGGGAGGTGTTTGCGCGATCCATCGCATATCGTCGAGGCTAGAGAGATCAAGGTACAGCCTACCTTGACTTACGAGGAGAGGCCCGTACGCATTTTGGAATCTTCCATCAAGGTATTGCGCAACAAGGAGATTCTGGTAGTCAAAGTTCTATGGCGGAACCACGAGGTGAAGAGGCCACTTGGGAGCGACAGCAGAATATGATGACTAAATATCCTGAGTTGTTTGTATGATTTAATTTTGTGGACAAAATTCTAAATAAGGTGGAAGGAATGTAATACCCGGCTTTACAGGATATTAATATTATATTATATGATGACATTTTTGTAAATATGTCAAATCAAGTCCGTTTTGCGAAAAAAAAAGCGTCATTAGAATCCTAATTATTAATAGGAATTTTAAGGAAATTATGAGAATTTTCGGAGTAGTAATGCTTAATTCCGAATAATTACGTTTCTCGTAAATATAAAAGACGTTTTAGTAAAAATAGTAAACGAGGTCCGATTTGCGAACGGACAGTTTTAATAAATCTCAAATAATAAGTTAGACTTATTGGTGAAATAAGGAGATTTGGAGAAATCGAATAGTTAGCCAATTGATGAAACGAAGGACGAAACAAATAGAAAATCAAAGGAAGGGCAAAACGGTAAATTGCCAAATCAAATTTATAAAATAACAAAAACTTTCTTTTCTTCCTCATTTTCTTCTCTGCTTCGTGAATCGCCAGAGAGCTTTGGCGATTTCTCCTTCACGCGATTCTCCACGCCGACCTCTGATTTCTCCTCCAATCGACTCGTTTCTTCCGTGCTTTTTCCTCCTCTCGCAACCCTATGTATGGATCTATGATTCTAGAGCGTTAGTTTTCAATTTTCGGGCCGATTTAACGTTAGAGGTTTCGTTAGGGTTTAGGTTAAAAATGAGATTTCGGGTTTAAAAATCAATAGGTTATCGTAGTTTATGAACGTATAGAACTTATTGAGCGTTATTGGACGAAACGAGATTAATTTGTGAAAATGTTAAAATTCGAGAAATTTCGAGATTTAGGGAAAACTCGTAATTTGGGATTTGAGTTGCCGAGCGTGTATTGCTCAATGAAATGGCTCAATGAATTAGATTAAAGCTTTAGGAAATCTCTTTAGTTAAGGTTTCGTCAATTTGGACGTTTAGAGGCTTAAACTCGTTTTAACTTCGATCATTCTAAATTGCCTCAGGCGAACGACTCTCGTGGACAGAGCTCAAAGTTCAGCGCGCTCAAGGTAAGTTCTCGTGACTTACTCTGACCGATTGGCCTACACCGTACTTCGATGTTGCGTCGAGGATCTTAGAGTATTGTTTGTTTAAATTGCTTTGGTTGGGTAGCTAGGTTAATCGTTTATTAGGTTATGTTTTTATTCGTCTTGATGGTATGCACGTTGGTTGTTTATTTTATGCTTATAACTGTTCATGCATCACGTATTTTAACAAAGCATGAAAATGAATTTCCGCACGATGTTTTCAAAAAACCGATGTTGCCCGAAAGGGGGCTATCGATCTATTGTGTGGACCGATTAAGGGTCTGACCAATACCACATCTCATGTAAAGTAATAAAATACGTAATCTGTTATCTGGTCACACGAGATGGGGCTCAGGCATGGCTGTACGTGTTGTAAGCGTGTACCCCCCTCCTCTAGTTGGAAAGAGTAGTCCGACCGTTGGATGGGCTCTCTTCGGTTAGGGGGATGAGATCTCGATGACATTATGTCTGCCACGATCTGTATGTTATGCATGATTTCTGAACTCCATATGCACTGCACGCATCTGCATTTACGTAGAATTTACTGAGCCTTTAGCTCATAGTGTGTCTGTATGGTGTAGGTGACGTTTTAGGTGACATTGAGCCAGGTGAGGATGACGTTCCTCCTCCTGATGTATGATGCAGTTAATGGAGAATGGCCCGTGGGAGTGTGCTGAGCAGTCGGTGCGTTTTGACCCATGGGGATGTATGTACGTGTTTGAGAGTACTGGGTTATTTTTGGACTAAATATGTGTAAAGTTAGAACATATTAGGATGCTTGGATCTGGCTAGATGTTAGGTTCATGTTTTGAGGTTTTAAACATCTTCGAAAACCTGCTTTATAAACTGTGTTTTTATAATGTTTTATTGGAACTGCTTGAAATCTAAAAAAGGAGGATTTGTCGATTTTTAAATGTATCCATGCAGTTCGTTTTTATGAAAGTTTATCGTGGGTTTAGATCGTTTAATTAGGGTGCATATGATGAGAGGTGTAAAGGGATGAGAAGTGTATAAAATTGAAGTTTGCTCTCTGGAATTTCGGATTCCAGAGAGGAAGGCAAAAACATGGGTTGATCGCTGGATCGATCGCTGGCAGCGATCGATCGCTGTGATGAGCAGCGACCGATTGCTGTAACGGGCAGCGATTGATCGCAGCGATCGATCGCTGTGATCGATCTGCGACAGAATTACATTTCTGCCCTCCCCTATTTTTAATTTAAATTTTATTATTTTATCAAATGTTTTAAGTTTTATTTAATTGGTTTTATGTTTGTTTTAAATGGTTTAAAACCTAGACTTCAATTCGGATTCCGGTTTAAATTCCGCTTAGAGTTTATTTAAAATATCAGGATAAAAAAAAATATGTACTGGGAAATTAGGTACAGTATTAGGTCGTCACAACAGGTGACGAAGAGAGAGTGCAGACGCAGCGACTGCAAAGTGCGAGAGAGAACTGAGAAGAAAGGGTGCGGGTGCGGCGATTACGAGACAGTGAGAAAGAATTGAGAAGAGAGAGTGCGGGGCTGCGGGGCATAATAGGGTTAGGGTTATAATGGTCTGGTCTTGGTTTAGTGGTTTTATATCACTGGACCCGAAAACCGAACCGAGAACTTCGGTTCTCTTGAAACAAAACAAAAATTTCTTTATTAAAAATGCAAAACCGACCAGAACCGAACCAAATTGTTGGTTCAGGTCCGGTTCTTCGATTCTCGGTTTTTTTGCTCACCTCTAATGTTGGTGGGTTTATTAATATCTTGTGGGGTTGGCTCTCATTCCAAATGATCCATAGGGCTTCCAAGTACTTCATTAGTTCATCACCTGCGAAAAGAGAGTAACAATCAGTAAAAAAAATCAATAAGATTGAGAGACATACCTTGTGAGCGTGTTATGGGTCTTCAGGGTGTATCAGCATGATACTATAAATATTGTAATATACTTAATTGAAATGTATGAGAGAAAAAAATATAAAATATATTTAAGAAGATTGTTGTTTAGTGTTTATCTTTCTTTTTTTTCCAATACATACACTAATTTGATCGTGATTTGCAATCCTTAGAGAACGTGGAGAATGATTCGTTATGTAGTACCCTTTTACTGACAACTTTTTGTTTGGTCTGTATGAACATCGCAAATTTCTATCTTTTAATTCTGTCGCAGCCAGAGAACTGAATCTCTTCTTTTCTAGATAATTAATTTGGCAGCCGCGAGTAGTTGAACAAATATTAAGAAGAGATAGATAAGGAGATCAATGGATAAGAAGATTGTTAGATAATCTGCACTAAGAAGAGAAGTAGCCAACAAAAGGCAAACATCTAAGGTTAAGAAGACATCCCCTCGTTGCTGCAATTAAAAGATGCAGCAACTTACACTAACCGTGCTTATTTGCAGTAATTATCTCCAAACAGAGACGAGAAACAAGTAAAAATTGAGAGAAGTGACAGAAAACATAACGTGTAATCAAACAACATCCTTAGTCAGCAGTGGGTGTCGGCTGGGTCTCGACAACAGGCTCGGTCTCAGCATGAGTAGAAACATCTGGTTTTGGTGGGTCTGGAAGATCATTAGAAGTCGCGGCTTTTGAAGCTGAAGGAGATGCATTTTCAGGTGCTGATGCAGCTGAAGATGGAGTTGTCCCATTCTTAGCATCCTTTCCTTCTTCTTTGGCCTTCTCTACTTCTTTAGCAGAAGGTGGAGGGGGAGGCATCATGTGTGGTGGAGGGTTTTGTTTCAGCTTCAACAGAACTTGCCTCATTCTCGAAAGATCGGTCGGCTTTCCGGGTTTTGGGCCTTGGATGACGATGACAGACGGCTTCTTTTCTGCATCTTTCTTCCCTCTTCTCTTCTCAATATTCGGCACTTCTCGTGGGATGAGCTCTGATATTGCTTTCCAGTAGTGTTTGTCCACTTCTTCATGGAACTTCTCTTGGTTCTCCAGGTTGATCTGCTCAAAGCATTGAATTTGTTTATAAGCTGATAAGAGAGAGAGAGAGAGAGAGTTGCAAAGTTTACCTTCTCCCTTTCTCGGTTATTCGCCCTGTTTGTTTCACAATTGAGCTTTCTTTTCTCATAAAAGGATCTCTTGAACTCTTCAGCTTCTTCGATTATTTGGTTCCTCATCTCCTTCTCTTTTTGCTCTTTTTCCTCAAGATGGATAGCATTTTGACTGTGAAACAAGATTCAAAAAGTGATTGCATATTAATTCTTTATGGATAGCAGAGGCTCCCGTATGTACACGACAATGATAGCCGGATCCTTTTTTCAACTTCTAATACTTGAGTATATCTAACCATTGAAATCAAAGGACTTCTGCTTCAGAAAATTTCTCGATATGGAAAATAAATTATCATATACATGATCGTTCAGATCGAGAGGTCAACCCCTTAGTCTGATGCATATATATAATCCCACAAGAACTCTCTTCAAGATCCTCACCTCAGCATACATAAATTTCAAAGAACACATACACAATCCTACTGAAATCCTGATAGGAAGCTAGAAACCATCACTAGATTTACCATATAAAAAACCTTGTTTTTGTTTCCATAAACCGACCTTATGACGATGCCTGCAGCTAAAAACTCGTAGATAAATTATAAATATATAATTACTCGAGTGATGTCTCCGTTTTCCTTGGATCAATACATTATTGACTCATAAAACGACAGAGAAATTTATGGGCATGCGTATATCAATCAAACAGAAGGCAGATGAGACCAATCAAGCTTCATGTCAAGGAAGAAGAACATGAGATCCATATCTACAAAGTTGGCTATTATGAGCCCACGGTGTTAGCTAAAATGCCTGGTTGTTTTTGTGTTTTCATATGAACAGGAAAATCAATCAAACAGGCACTTCCTTTTGCAATCGGATATGAGAAATTATAGATCCAAACCGATAAAGATTGCAAAAAATATGTTCTCTTCTAGGTTTCTGACGGGTTTACTCTTCATTAACTCTTCGAATGAAAAAAAATGAAAAATTTGAAGATAAAATACTCACCGCCGCCATTCTCGCCTTGCGAAGCCCTCTTCTCGCATCTCGCTTGGTTCCGGAAGAACCGGTCCATCCGAAGCAAAAATTCCTCCATCACCTTCACCGTCATTGTCATAGGCGTTCCCATTGACGCCATTTGCATCTCCATAATCAAAAGGAGATGCATACTCGACGTTTGGATCTGAAGCACCGTACCCGTATGACTTGGGCGAATGCGGGTTGATTTCGTTTCCGCCGTCGTTACAGTTGTCGCCGGAAACAACGTCGTCATGAAAATGGGAGGGAGGGGGATAAGAAGGATGATCGGAGGAGGTGAAATCATCGGCTGGTGGAAATGTAGAGTCGTAGCCGACATAGCCATCGTCGTCGAAAGGGCGGGAAGTGGGCGACTGATTCTGCTGGTCTACTTGATCGTGGTCGCTAAAGGAGTCAAAAGAGGCCATCTTTGCAACCTCTCTTATCTCTATCCCTCTCTGTAAATCTAGGGCATCTGGTAAAGGTTGATACTTGATTGGAGTTTTCTCGGAGAATGAGAACGCAGTGTTCGGATCGAGGACGGACCGGCTAGAAAAAAGCCAAAATTAGAAAAGTTTCATTTTTTCCAAAGTAAAACGTGTCATTCATTGGCATTGACAAATATGCAGATAGCAGACGTGTATATATGTACCATCTTTTCTTTTCCATCAACGCAATTTCTTCAGCAAACGACAAGTAGGCTTTTGTGTTTCCTACGACGTGGGGTTTTCCAACAACAAGCTAAAAGCTTGCTACGCCTCTTCACCTTCGGCTCGAACTATCGACGATTCTGAGCTGACCCATCAATTGCTGATCGTTCTTTCCCAATTTCATGACAGATTTCGTCGCAGAAGCAACTTCTCAGAACCAAGTTGAAGCAGGAGAAGCTGGGGATTCTCTAATGAAGCTTCTCTCAATGCCGTACCGCTCTCTGTCTCTGAGCGCTTCAAACGAGCGGCTTTAGGCTTGAAAGAATCCGCATTCTTCTCTTCATTTTTGCTTACCATTGGCTTTGAAATTCGAGATTCTTCGAAGAGACTACCAGCGGTTTGTGCTATTGTTTCAGATAGTAGTGGAAACTAGCGGTGCAAAGGGTCAACACGGGCGGGATTTTAGTGTCTACTGTGGGGCTCTTGGCACGGTTTTCTTGCTCTTCAGAGCTTACCAAGTCACAAAAAATTACAATGATCTCAGCCTCTGCTCTGCGATAATTCAGGCCTGCGACAGTGCTTCTTCATGTTCTAGGTAGTCCTTTTATGCCCCTTTTACTTTTCGGCAAATTCACATTGCTTAAGCAGCTGAAGAAAATGGCCATTTTTTGGTACACCTTTAAAAATTTGCTCTGGTATTTGGCTGCTTTGGTAATGGCATGTCTGCAGGGAAGTGTCGTTTATTTGTGGGCGTGCTGGTGTTTGTGCTCTTGGGGCTGCGGCTGCTAAACATAGTGGCGATCGGCAGTTGCTTGACTATTATCTAGCTCGGTTGAAAGAGGTATCTGCTTCCTGCGAAATTGGATTTTCTACTTTCTTGAGTGACTAAGTTAATCAAATTACTCGAGTCATGGCTATAGATTAAGCTGTCAAAGAATCTCCCAGATGAGTTGCTGTGTGGGAGGGTTGGTTTCTTGTGGGCTTGTCACTTCTCAAACAAGCATGTTAGTGAGCAAATAATTCCTTCAATTTACTCTGTAAGAGCTATTCTAACTATCTGAATCATTTTCATTTCAATTCGTTAAAAAAAGTAGGGAACTTTTGTTGTAATACTTTTTCAAAATTCAATCTAGAGGCCTATCATTGAAGCAATTATGAGAAACGGAAGAGAACTCGCGGAGAATGGACGATCCCCGCTGATGTTTGAGTGGTACGGAGAGAGGTACTGCAGTGCTGCTCACGCATTGGCTGGGATCATACATGTTTTAGTGTACATGGAGTTGAACCCAGATGAGATCGAGGATTTGAAAGCCACTCTCAATTATACATGATTTGCAATCGGCTGCCAAGCGGAAACTACCCTGCAAGTGAAGACGATAAGCACAGAGACGTTCTTGTCCATTGGTGTCATGGCGCTCCAGGAATTGCCCTCACTCTTGTCAAAGCAGCCAAGGTGATCCTTTAATTTGCGACCCTTTCGGGTGTGATGGAGATATTCAAAATCATGAGTTGTTAGTTTAATTCGATAAAATGACCGTTTTCAGGTTTATGGAGATGTAGAGTTTCTCCAAGCGGCTGTAGAGGCAGCGGAGTTAGTGTGGAAAAAGGGGCTGCTCAAGCGAGTCAGCCTCTGCCACGGGATAAGCGGGAATGCATGTACGTTTCTCGCCCTTTATCGATTAACTGGCAGCGTTGAGTATTTGTACAGAGCAAAAGCGTTTGCTTGTTTTCTGCTCGATAGAGGCCATAAATTAATGTCAAATGGGGAGATTCATGGAGGCGATAGATAAACCCCTACTATTTGTTGGAAGGTGTTGGAGGTATGGCTCATCCTTTTCTCGACATGGTCGACCCTTCCGAGGCCAGGTTTCCTGCCTATGAACTCTGAAGAAGATAAACTAGAATGGCTGTGTAATAGGGTAAATAGTATGTATTTTATTTCTTAATCTAGGAAATATGAAGAATGTAGTGGAACTAATCATAAAGAAGTAATAGCAGAATCAGAAAGGGGAAGAGAATACAACATTATAGCGACTGATTTTGTACAGCTTTGTTTGGTGGAGCGAGTGTTTTCTCAAGGTGCTCTCTTTTTAGTGCCTTGAATTTTGCTGCTATGTCATCATAGTCTGGCAACTTCGGATGAACGTGGTTCGGTTGTTTATTCGGACACGAATACGAACGCGAAATCATGTCTTTGTGAGGGTCTTTAGACCGTTCTGGAGGCATCGTAGCCACCCTCGAATAACAACTCAATTCTCTATTTTGTATGATCATACTTAATCCTTGCAGACAATCCTCTTCTTCGTCGGATTCTTCGATTTTTCCTCCTTTTCCTTCTTTTGCTTGCCAGAAAACTGATTATCCGAATTACCGGAAATATGGCCAGTTTTCCTTCTCTTTTTGCTGCTCCTCCTTGGCTCGATCGGAAAACCATCATATCGTGGAGTTACAATTCCTATTTTTTGCTTCCAAGGCGTGATTTCACAGTCATCTTTATCGCCATTAGTGCAAAAATAACAGGGATATTCCTAAGCTACAGTCATCTCTTTCATTGCTATCTGGATTGTAATGGCATTTACATGACAGAATGTTGCTTCTCACTTCCATGGAGCTCTTCCTTTCGTCCTCTTCCGCCATTAATTTTTGCAGTTGCTGCAAATGGTAATGAGATTTCTGCTTCTTTGCCGCATTTGTCTTTAAAGACGGTCTATAATAGCTAATGCAGTCACTGTCCTTCACGTTTAGGCTTTCCTTCGGAGGCTGATCTCACCCTAGTTCGTTTCCCAGATCCATTACCGCTAATTCTCGAGTTTTTCAACCTCAACTTCTCGCTCCATGATTCGTCTTCCTTCTCAACACTTTGTTTGAAACTATACTTCTTTGACGCCATATTTGATTTGAATTTAAATACTCTTTGATCCTGAAGATTTTCTTCTTTTGCAGCAGGGGACTGAAGCTCTACTATGTCGTCAAGATAAACTATGGTGTCTATTGAGAATTGAGGTAAGCTTTCAGAAGAGGAAGTCCTTCCATTACTATCGACAGAAGACGATACGATCAACCGAGTCGGAGAATTACTCAACAAATGCGCCTTAGAATCAATATCTGCATTAGGGCGATCGGCGGATTCATATGGGACAATTGCAAGTTTACTACTATCTAACGACAAACCGAAAGAAATGTTCAAATCTTGCGATGGAGGTTCATATGTTATCGCATAACAAGTCTCGGGTTCTTCCTTCTCTTTCACCTGTGATTCCATTGACAGGAGAATTTCCTGAGCTAAAGTTGCAAATATGGAAGAAAACTATTTTGTTTGATAGATAAATTAATCAAGTAACCTGTTTTTGGTGCCATTCTGGGTTGTATTCAAGTGCTAACACCTCTGTTTTCATGCAGTCCTTTGTAATTTCATCCACCAACCGACGTTTCGCATCTTCTGGTACGGACTTTATGCAGAGTTTCTCTTTGATCTGCAAAAGTTGACGCATATTGATCATCAGTTCTAAATTTATATGCATAATTTAGCAGAGAATCGCCACAAAAATGTTAGATTTTTGCTGTACCAGATCATTTACGAGATTTCCGGGACATAGCTCGACGGCAGCCATGGCGAATTTCTGGCCGTACCTCTCTCCAAAGAGCTTTCTTATGAACTGCAGCTCAGGTAAATCACCACATCTTGCAGACGCGAATATAAGACTTGAAACTGCTTCATTGATATCATTCGGAACATCCCTGAAATCTCTTCCGGAATTAATATGAATGATTCTATATTAGTAGAGCAAGAGAGAATTTGTTCTTTGATCGTACTTGTGTCGTCGGATATACGAAAGGTTAGTGAGGATGAATTCACAGAAGTTGTCCAACAATTCATAAACAGCCATCGTGCTTTCATCTTTAATCAGCTGCTCAACCTAAGACACAGAAATTATGAGTAAGAAACAAATAGAATTTACAGTTCTTTGCATAGATTTTTCATAGAAAAACACTAAAAATTGCAGAACTTAGATTCATACCCTGTCGAAGGCAGTTTGCTCATAGCCATTTGTAATGAGACAAGCCATGTCTTCGCGTAAATGTCTAACGATTGAAGATCTTTTGATTTTCAGCAGCTTCAGACGGCACCGCGCCCGCTTGATCAGCTTCTTGCTGCAACCAAGAAAGAAGAAGGAATAAAAACAGAGCTGGAAAGATCATGAAAGTCTGGAACTTTTAAGTTTCCCTGATTTTGGTTTACCATTTTGAAGCTTTCCGCCACCCGAACAAGAATTCGAACATGTCGACAATCGGAGAGCAGCTTCAATGGCTGAAGCTAGTGATGGGTCTGCTGGTTCAGGCGTTGTATATATGGAGAAAAGGAGACATGGGGTTCCATTAATGGAAACACGGTGAGCTGGTTGTGAAAGAAGAAAAGGAAGAAGAAGAGGAAAAAAAATGGTGGATAAGGTGAAGACTAAACGCACCAACTGGGACAGTTGGGTTCGCATTAGAGGGGGTTGTATTGGAGTGGGTGTAGAGAGAGTGGGAGAGAGAAGCAGGGGACAGTTCCTGGACCCCATGAAAAGCTGCTTCCACTCCACCGCTGTTTCGGCCACGTGTCAAGTGAATAAGCAAACCTCGTTGTAAAAGAAGAGACATGACAGTATCCTTGGCAACTGTAAAAAACAAAACTCACAGCGGGTTTCCCATGAATTTTTGATGTAGAAAGAATCTTCAATGGAATCACGAGGATTTCATATTTGGGAAGAAACCCTTCCTCAACGAAAAGGAAAGCCATAATTCCACTTAACCCAAGTTTTGCAATCCACACGTTGCCGCCTTTTTGTTGAAATTTCATGGAACTGGTTATCAACCAAATACCCTCTCTCTCTCTCTCTCTCTCTCTCTCTCTCTGAAGAGAGAGTGGGTATCAGATTTCTGGGTGGTTGACCAACCCGACAGCAGAATTTCTTTTTATAAACTTTGCGTAATGGCTTGAATTGGAAGAGCCAAGGAAGCATGGTTAGCCGATAGAACAGTGACTCGTTGACCAAATTTCAGAAAAACCGATTGACTTTACATGCCTGGGGCATCAATTTTATAATACTTTTGCTTAATAAATTAAATTCGCCAAACAAATAATTGGTAAAAAATTCAATGACATGTTATCCTATAACTCATTGATCATTAATAACGCGACAAATTTATTCAGAAATTTAATTAACTTGAAAATACTAATTTTTACAATGTCTGTGTTTGTATATAACGACATAAATTGTGGAAGATCAAAACCCAAAAATTTTGGCGAATTATCTATTCATGCATTCAATGGCTCTCAAATGTAGCTAGTACTAAATTATAGGTCTGTTTTTAATAATTGAGAATCTCCACTGACCAAAATCTGCACCAATATATTAGGGTTTGCCTTGGTTCTAAAACACAAATTGGCCGTCACTCCACTTCTTTCTCTATAAGTTTTTATACTCAACATGATAAAGAATAATGCCACTCAATCTGTTAAATAATAATACATGTCACTAATTAGTGCTTGGAGATATACAGAGATACGATGAACCAACCATAAATAAGAGTCAAAAGTAAAGAATAGAACCAATTGAGAGTTCACCAGGATGGCTAGTGAAAATGAATATTATGGTTTGCTTATTTAACACGTCATTAGAAATCGAGTAAAAATGATATTAAAAACTATCAAAGCAATACCTTTGAATTGGTTTGTTGGTGAACAATGAGTAATCTTAAAACGAAGATTAATAAGTAATTCCCGATATTCCATTTGTTGCTAATCTAACACGAAGGGGAGAATTCGAACAAAAACCAATTTGAAGTTACACGTGACATGAAACTTTTAACCTATTGGCAATCCATTAGACTTTGTTAAGAGGGAACAACAGAAAAAATAAAAAACAACTCTAATAGGAAAAATGTTTGGCAACACATTCAATGCAAAGCAACAAAACCTCCAATAAAATAATAGCTCACCGTACGAAGAAAAGAACGACCTAATATGTTATTCAATATTCTGTTGATTGTGAGTGTCTAACTCATATAAGTGGGGATAAATAATCTCAAATCGCTTAGTAGAATAAAAAATGAATGATTTATAAGTAGCGTTCTCATCCTTAACTAGTACAACACATTTTGGACTAAATTCAATAATAAATCTTTGCTGGCTACGACCTAAATTGAACAATATTATATTAGGAGGACGGTGAACTTTAAACTGTTGAATAAGACACATAAACCTCAAATCAAAGAGAAGAAAAATAACAAAAGACAAATAAAAACTCTTCACCAACACAAACAATAAGAGCAAAAGTTGCGAATGAGGGACCCTGCAAACAAAAATGTAAAAAATATATTTACAACTATCAAAGCAATGGCTCTAAATTGTTTGGTTCACTGAAAAAAAATGTAATTAGTAAGGAAATTTAATAAGTAATTCCCACCAAAATTAAAAAAAGTTACAACGACATAACATGAAGCTTTATATTCAGTTTGTTGTTAGCCTAATATGAGGGGGTAATTGCTGAAGTTACCCATAATTACTGATTCAATTGCCACGATTTCCAAAATCTGACGTTTTGTTAGATTAATTTAATAATTTATATCATTTCTTAATATGTTGTTTTGTGTGTAGGCTCACCTTTGATGGTTAGTGTATTTATCTTGTGTCTATCAAGGGACTCGAGACAGAACATTAACGATCTAATTCGAAACAAATTGAATCGCCCAACGCTTAAATTTAATTACTTAAAATAACAACGAAAAACTTAAACAAGAATAAAAGTCAAAGTCCAAAATATATGGGATAAACTAAAGGTCCAACACTAACATCAAGATATCATGATAATAAAAGTACTATAACATGTAAAAATAAAATAAAACAAAGTCTGACAAAATGAATATCTAACAATATTCTAACCTCACTAAAATGGAACTCTAAAACAAAATTAAAATTTGGGAAATATGACTTCGACCTTACTCCTGCATCAGCGGTTGAGGATATCTCTGACTAAGACTTGAAATGGTTAGAAAATGTACAGTAAGACAAGTGTTAAAACACTACACTATAATATGTACAAAAACAAGTATCTATTGTATATAATTTCAGTGAAAATGGAGTTCCAGGCTCCGGGCACACCATGTCATAAACAATAACATAAATAAATAAATAACGGCGATACTTAGACAATCTCAATAGTCATAATGACCTTGATCGTATTTAGGGATTTGCGCTCAATGATACAACACATACAATTGTCTCATTACTCTAGTTAACAATAATCAATCACTTCCTCCAACAGTCGAACATGTGTAACAAAACAGGACCCCTACATGGGTCGATCAAACTTGGTTCATACGACCAAGTGATCAATAATTTTAAATGTGCATACTCGAATTAAACACATATTTAATGAATAATATATAAATAATATAAAAACAAACGAGCCATAAAAATGAACATGTCATTTATATGAGAATACCTCTAAAAATATTATTTTAGGAAACGATATTTTGCCAAGCATAAAAGTAAACCCTATCTCAAATGGTCTACTAGTGTCAAATCTCAAGTACAAAAATAAAAATAAAAATACAATACAGTTCAAATCTCGTGTCAAACTTTGGAACCGATCATTATATCACCATTACTACCCAAAATAGGATTCTCATACTTTTATAAGTCTCGTTTTTAGATTAGAAAGGACACAAGAAGAAACTAGGTCCAAACCTAATTTGCGTCAAAAGTAGGTCCTGAGCGGCAACAAGTTGTGAATTAGTGTTAAAATCCAACACCAGGCAATTTTTATTTATACATTTTTATCCTTCCGGCTTTTTGGCAGTTCTCTATAATTTTCGACCAAAATATTTACTTGTTTGTTTACACAATTTAATCGAACACTAGCCTCGCTTGCCATCCAAAAATTATAATTTTTACACCCAAGTATCAATTCTTGCATCAAAAGGAAGAAAGCTATCCAACACATATATGAGAGGAGAATCAAGTTTGCACATTGTCATGACCCGAATGCGGGCCTAATAGAATGCCTGGTCGGGCGACTCAATCCTCAGGGAGGACCCGATCACCAAGTCTAAGGTTTGGTTTGCAACGAATACTTGAACACAATCAAAAGCCAAGATCTACACAGTGAATACAAATATAATAGTGTGATAAACTAAAAGCAGTTTAATAGAGTTTACAAGTCTATGTCCAAATCCCTTAACTAATACAAGTCCAAATGAAAGTCAAGTTCTCACTAGGAAACACTAAAACACTCAATAGAGAAAATAAGAAAATTGTTGCCAAATCTCAGCTATTCACTGTCCTTGTTCTTTTATGGAAGGAAGGGAGTCGTTTGGGGTGAGTGACTAACTCAGTATAAATGTTATACTAAATGCATGTGTAAAACTTCTTTTACATTTTAGTTCAAACATGATGAGGTAAACAAATGGTTTTCAAAACATTGATCTATGAAAACTCATTTCATCATTTTAAAGAAATAGACTCCATAGGCCATCGATGAGGCAATAAAATAAACATTGTTGCATGCACAGACGACTATACGAAAAGGGTCACTAAAGAACCCTTCTGGCACACTAGCAAATGTGACGATTTGAAGATCCATCAAGTCACCCCAGGTAGCCGGCGAGCAAGTTCAGCACGACACTACTTGCAATCCAATATACAAACATGTTAACTTAAAATGAGTTTAAGATTAATATATTTTTGATGATGTTTAATTAAAATGTGGTTAATGGTAATATGGTTTTGATGATGATGTTTGATAAATTGATTAACTTAATAAATGAATGATTTTGCATGTACCTTAATTGAGAATGTCCTTGAAGAAGGGTACTTAGTACTAATGAGGTTCATTAAGTGTGTGATAGTCAAAAGGAAGAAAAACCATTTCGGAGTGCTTCAAGTGTCGACTGGAATGTACAAGTGTCGACCGTTGAATGCAGAGAAGAATGAAGTGTCGACCACGAATATCAACCTATGGAAACAGAGAAGAAACAAGTGTCGACCGGGATATACAGGTGTCGACCGATGGAAACAGAGAAGAAACAAGTGTCGACCTGAATCGTCAAGTGTCGATCGAACTTGTAAAGTGTCGACCCCAAGGATCGACTGATGCAAACAGAGGCAATTCAAGTGTCGACTGGAACATGAAAGTGTCGACCTGTGCAAACAGAAGAAATTCAAGTGTTGGCCAAAATTTACAAGTGTTGACCACACTATAGAAGAAATCGACCGGAACATATTTCAACAGCTATCATCTAACACCAACGGTAATAAAGTGTCGACCGATGCTCAAAGGTGTCGATCCATACTGCTTACAACGGTCTTCTATCTACGCTCAACGGTAACAAAGTGTCAACCGATTTTAAGACAGGTCGATCGCTAGTAACTGTAATGGTTTGAAAATTTGTCAGCTTTAAAATTTAATTAATTATGAAAATTAGATTAAAAGACTTAATTGGTAAATAACCAAAAGTTAACAGGCAAAATTATCTTTTAGAATGGATAGAGTGGAAACCCAAAATCATTATTCTTAATTGGATTATGTGGCATGATGTAGTGGTTGTTAAGTGGGAGAAGAGAAGTGTAAAGGGTAGGTGGCAGTGGGATGTTGCGTGGAAGAAGGAAATGAGAAGAAGAAAAGAAATAATAAAAAAGAAATAAAAAGTAAAAGTGTATGAGGAGAGAGAGGAAGAACGAAAATCAGTGGAGAGAAACGAGGAAGAAACCGTGAGGGAAAAGAAGAGAAAAGAAGGGGGAGGGTTGAGATTCATCAATCTGTCTTTTAGGGTAAAGTGTTCAGCGCGTCAAGAGCGTCATTTTGGCATAGAAATTGTTGGAGTCGACGGAGATTTTTGGGTAAAAGGGGAGGAACTGACAATTTCGATAAGTGAATTTTACACGTAGAATACTTAATTTTAGATTTGTTTCATAAACTAGGTGGAAATAGCTTAATTGTCAATTTGTATTGTTTGATATTGGATGTTTGGCTCTGGTTAGGTTAGATATTTTGATGATTTTTTTTTTTAGATTAATGAGCTGAGTATTGTATTTTGGTAGAGGTGTTTGAGAAATTGAAGTGTTTGGATGTATGGATTTGATGGCCTTTGAAAGAGTTTTTTGTATAGAAATATGTTGTGTTATGATGGAGTAGTTTTAAGGAATGCGAATGAAGTATATTTTAGGAGTGGGCGTTGAAATTTTCTGTTGTTTTTGGAAGCCTTGAAATGAATTTGGTGTTTTGTTGACTTCCAATTTAAATTCAAAAAAAAAAAAAGACGTGGTTATCACTTGAAAAATTGATTGTGCTTCTAATTATGCACAATATGTATAACTATGGGAAAAGGAGTAGGAGACTTACGAGTTGTCGTCTTCCTTGGGTTGAAAATTCCTAAACCTCACGAGGGTAGCAGGCTCGGGGTACTACAGTTAGGCCGGTGAAAGTCTGGGAATCTGTAGGGATTTGTTATAGTTGTGCATGTTGGGTTGATATTGGATTGCATGTTTAACAAATACCAATGAATGGTAAATTATGCAATGGATTTATATTTGACGTGGTAAGTTTTTTTTATGCAATGTTTAATTGAAATTGCAGTGGATGTTAATGGAAGAAATTGTTTTCAAAATTATTGAATTCAATAAGCATCTTTGTTTTGAAATACGGAAGGGTTTTGGAAATAGTTAAATTTAAATGACTTTGAAAGAAAAATCAAAGTAGAGATCGAGGGAGGATGTTGAGTCTTAGATTATGGGATAGAGCCTAGATTAATTATTCTAGCTGTTTGTTTTACTTGCTAGGCGTAAAGCTCATTTGTGGATTATTTCTATTTTTCAGATATCGTAAACATTCACCAGACAGGAAAAATCAAGATCAAGGTAATGCATACTACGAGGCCTAGGTGAAAAAGATCATGGGTTAATAGTCTTGTGGGTTTGAAAAGTCACATGTCGTGGCTACTTGTAGTTAAATTATTTGCGTTGTCAAACTCTGATTTGATTGTAAAAATATTTTAATTGATATTTGATTTCTTTGGTGTTTCGATAGATCCTAATTTAGGATGTCATGTAGGAAAGAATAAATGAAAGTCGTTTGCGTTGAATGGTCGTTGGTCTTTCGTTAAATAATTCCCACCTCGGGACTCCTATATGTCGGGATCCGGCCGGGGGCCGGGTCGGGTCCTGACAGTTTGGTATCAGAGCTATACATCATAGTTCTAACTAGTTATGGGGAGTTAGTAACTATGTTTAAAATGCCTCGTATAGTGTTTTGGTGGTGAACGGTTTTCAGAGGAGGAAGTGAGTTGTTGTAGATGTATAGAGGAATGAAAATTAGAAAGTGAGATTTGAAATGTGTATCCCTAACGTTTTGTAAATTAAGTTAGAAAGAAATTTCGTGACGAAATTTCCTTAAGGGGGGAAGAATGTAATGGTTTGAAAATTTGTCAGCTTTAAAATTTAATTAATTATGAAAATTAGATTAAAAGACTTAATTGGTAAATAACCAAAAGTTAAAAGGTAAAATTATCTTTTAGAATGGATAGAGTGGGAACCCAAAATCATTATTCTTAATTGGATTATGTGGCATGATGTAGTTGTTGTTAAGTGGGAGAAGAGAAGTGTAAAGGGTAGGTGGCAGTGAGATGTTACGTGGAAGAAGGAAATGAGAAGAAGAAAAGAAATAATAAAAAGGAAATAAAAAGTAAAAGTGTCTGAGGAGAGAGGGGAAGAACGAAAACCAGAAGAGAGAAACGAGGGAGAAACTATGAGGGAAAAGAGGAGAAAGGGAGGGGAGAGTTGAGATTCGTCAATCCGTCCTTTAGGGTAAAGTGTTCAGTGCGTCGAGAACATCGTTTTGGCATAGAAATTGTTGGAGTCGGCGGAGATTTTCGGGTAAAAAGGGAAGAACCGACAATTTCGGTAAGTGAATCTTACACGTAGAATACTTAATTTTAGCTTTGTGTCATGAACTAGGTGGAGATAGCTTAATTGTCAATTTGGATTGTCGTTTGCGTTGAATGGTCGTCGATCTTGCGTTGAATAATTTCCAACTCAGGACTCCTATCTGTCGGGATTCGGCCGGGGGCCGGGTCGAGTCCTGACAGTAACAAAATTAAAAGGATACTATAAATTGAAGAATTGAAGAAATATGACCAAAAAAAAAAAAAACAACAACAAAAAGAACGTGAAATATCTCTCAGCGATTCACAAAGTTTGAACTTCAATTCTTTCCGCTCTCATTCTACTCACTTGAGATTTTATCTGTTAAGAGAGTGTTGCTTGAGTTTCAAAAATCTTTTTGTACTAAAAATATTGAGAAATGGTGTATCCCTAAGAGAAAAGTGCAAAGACAGTTGATTGGCGCCCGTGAAGATCAATCAAAGGTGTAAAGGCAGTTGATTGCCACACGTGAAGTTCAATCAAAGATTCTCTCGGAAGAGAATGAAAGAATCTTCAAGGAGAGTCCTTGGAGCGCGGACGTAGACAAAGTTGGCTGAACCGTGTAAACAATTTTGGTGTCATTTCTCTTTTCCCTGAACTCTTTACTTGCTATTGATTAAATTTATCTTATCAATTCAACTTGAATTCATTCAGGTTATACAATTAAGAGCAAACAATCAATTTGATAGTGATCACAATTATTAAGTATTATAGGAAGCGAAAACCTAATTCATCCCCCTCTATGGTAAAAACGATCTTACAATTGGTATCAAAGCAAGTGTAATATCTTCTTAATTGTGATTAAAAGAATAGTTACATATTTAGAAATGACATTCAACACAAACACCTCACATATAGAAGGACAATCTATTACTAGACCTCCATTTTTTTATGGAAATGATTATGTTTATTGGAAGTCTATGATGAGATTTTTTGTTCAAGCCATGGATTATGATCTATGGAATATTATTGAAAATGGTCCATACATAGCTGTAAAAATTGAAAATGATGTTAGCTCCTAAAGTATCACATGAACTAAATGATTCTGATTAAAAAAATTTGAGCTTGAATGCTAAGGCAATCAACATTTTGTATTGTGCTCTAAATAAAGATGAATTTAATAGGGTACAAGGGTGTGATAGTGCGTTCGAGATTTGACGTTTAATTGAAATAACTCATGAAGGAACAAATCAAGTAGAAGAAAGTAAAATGAGTATGTTAGTGCACGAATATGAATTATTCTCTATGAAAAAGGATGAATCTATTAGTTTAATATTTACTCATTTTACTAACATTACTAATAGTTTGAAAGTGCTTGGTAGAACGTACCCAAATGAAAAATAGTAAGAAAGATTCTTAGGAGTCTACCGAGAGGATGGCAACCCAAGGTGACAGCCATTCAAGAAGCTAGGGATCTCAAGGTTCTCAAGTTGGAAGAACTCATTGGCTCTTTCACGACACATGAGATAACAATGAGAGCCAATGAGAAGGAAGATCTTAAGGAAAAATAAGTCTCCAAAAGAAAAGACATTGCTCTCAAGACTTCGTCGAGCAAACACGAAGAGTCCGAACAAGAAGAGGATGACAAGGAGATTGCATTCATCACGAGAAAATTCAGCAAATTTCTTCAACAGAAGAGGATGTAAGGTAAGAGGTTCTCAAAGGGAGACAAGGCTCAAAAGGAAAAAGAGATCACTTGCTTTGAGTGCGGAAAATCAGGATACATCAAGGCTGAATGTCCTTAAGCTAAGAAGGCTCCCAAGAGGTTCAAGAAGAGAGCTATGAAAGCAACGTGGGATGATAGCGAGAGCAACACCTGCTCCGAAGTCGAGGAAGTGGCCAACTTGTGCTTCATGGCCAAGAAGAATGAGGTTAGTGATTCTTCTAGTGATAGTTATAATGATGATGGCGATCTAATTGATGTCTTCAATGACTTAGTTAAACAATATGACATGCTTAAGTCTAAATACAACTTGTTAAAGAAGTAAAATGCAAACTTGATTGAAAAACATGCTAAGAAAATTAACTTGCATGAAATGGAGATTAGTGAACTCGAAACTAAAAATAATAGTTTGAATGATATAATTTTAAAATTCACTAATGGAAGTAAGAACTTGAATATGCTCTTAGGAAATCAAAGAATAACATTTGATAAGGCCGAAATTGATTATGAAAAGTTTAACAAAAAAGAAAGTATACAAGAACTTTTTCGTCAAACTATCCACATATTATACATGTAATGAAGTAGGCTATAAATCATTTGTATGCCCATTAAAATTTAACAATCTTAAATCATTTGGTAAGTTACAATGGGTTCCTAAGGGAACCAAACCTAACACTATGACCTAAAAAATTTAGGTACCAAAGAAGGTTACGTGATTATCTTTCTTGTAGGTTGTGATCTCTCCTGTGAAGGACTTATGGTATCTTGATAGCGGATGCTCAAGACATATGACAGAGGACTGCTCCAAGTTGCCTATGTCAACAAAAAGAAAGGAAACGTCACTTTTGGCGGAAATCAAAAAGGGAAAATAGTTGGCATTGGTAACATAGGTATCGACACTAACCCTATAATTGAGAATGTTTTATTAGTTGAAGGTTTAAAACATATTTGGCTAAGCATTAGTCAATTGTGTGATAAAAGATATAAAGTTATTTTTAAATCAAAATCATGTGTAATTAAAGATAGTTAAAGGAGTAAAATTTTGTTTGTTGGCTATAGAGAAGAAAATGTGTACACGATTGATTTAGACAATATTAAATGTTTTGATGAAAAATACTTTGCTGTGAATTCTTTGAATGATAATTGATCTTGACATAGAAGATTAGGACATGTAGGTATGGATACCTTAGCTAAGATTTCTAAGAATAATCTAGTTAGAGGACTTCCAAAAATATCATTTAAAAAAGATAGAGTTTGTGATGCTTGTCAAATGGGCAAGCAAACCAAAAGCTCTTTTGCCTCAAAGAATGTTGTCACAACTTCCAAGCCTCTATAACTACTTTACATGGACCTTTTTGGTCCTTCAAACATTGCTAGTCTAGGAGGCAAACATTATGCCTTTGTCATTGTAGATGATTTCTCTAGGTTCATTTGGGTATTCTTTCTAAAGTCAAAGGATGAAACTTTTGATATCTTCTCTTGCTTTAGGAAGAAAGTTCAAAATGAAAAGGATCTTGCCATTGTTGTTATTCGTAGTGATCATGGTGGTGTAGCGACCCTTACCCGTATCCTAAATTTCCCATAATATATTTTTTTTTTATCCTTATCCTATAAACTTGTAAACTTTTGAGCGGAAATTAAAATCGTTAACTAAATTGTAACAACCCTCCCACACCTCTTGGGCCGGGCCTCACCCCGCACCCAGGTCAGGGCAAGTTGTGCAGTCCTCGTCCACAGGCCCAGGCCCTGCCACGTGGTAGCCATATAGGCCCGCCACGTGTACTCACGATCTTCCCTCTCTCACAAGCCCAGGCCCTGCCACGTGGTAGCCACATAGGCCCGCCACGTTTGAAACTATTTTCAAAACCAATTAAACAAAACTTAAATCAATTGAAATAAAACAATTAAAATCGATTAAATCATCGGCCAACAATCGAGGGACAGAAGGGACATTTGTCCCATAAACGGCAGGGGCGATCGATCGCCCCATTGCTTGGCGATCGATCGCCCATTGCAAAACTGAGGGGTGATCGATCGCCCCTCATTGTGGCGGTCGATCGCCCCTCATTGTGGCGATCGATCGCCCATATAAAACTTTAGGGGCGATCGATTGCCCCACATATGGGCGATCGATCGCCCCACTCTCTGGAAAAATTCCAGAGAGTGGCGATCCCCTGCCGATCGATGGCGATCAATCGACAGGTTCTCTGGAATTTTCATTCCAGAGAGCCACCTCTTTCTTATTTCCTTCCTCCACTGCACAGAACTTCACAAATTTATCTTCTTCACCAATAAACACAATAGCATCATAATTTAAACTCAACCGAAACGTATCCTAAACTCAAGCAACTTGCAACGAACTTTACGTAATCCAACTGCGTGGATAACTCAAAAACTCGAGCATATCCATGCATAACTTAATACATCTCCAAACATTTCTATAACATCCAAATAAAACTTAGTAAAACGTTTTATGAAACTAGTTTATCAAACATCAAAACATCTTTTAACTACTATCCAGAACCAATTATCCTAGAATGTTCTATCTATACAATTAAACTATCATTCTTTTAGATTATCATGTTCCCAAAACATACATTCACTTTTCCACGGGTCAAAAAGGCGCCTCGACTGACCAACACACTCCCGCGGGCCATCCTCAATCAACTGCATCATTCCTCAGTTGGAGGGATCTCGTCCTCACCTTGCTCAATGTCACCTACACCATAAAGACATCTATGAGATAAAAATCTCAGTAAATTCTACGTAAATGCCTATGCATGATCACGTATGCTCAATGTTTTGAAAACCGTCCATGTCATTTCATATATCTGTACGTGTCAGTCTATGGTCATCGGAAACGCTCGACAGATAGATAGGGCACGTCAAAGCGAATAGATAGCCCACACCATCTGAAGGGAGGAAAACCCGCTCACCACAGAACGCCAGGTCTGAACCTCATCCCCGATAACCCCATGTCATGGTTGTTTACTGTGATACTATACTTGCCTTTACAATGCATGTCCTTTTCATAAAATCAATGCGTAAATTCATTTTTCATGACGTTTTGAAACCATGATGCATGAACAGTTCAATATAAACATACATAAAGAGCATACCATCAAAACGCTACAAATACCATCAAAACACTACAACTACTGTCACAACAATCAACCTATAAAGCAACCAAACCTAAACTACCCAACCAAAACGATTAGACAGAACAATGACCAACGTGAACAATAAAGCACCAACGTATCCTCAACATCAAACTCGGCTTACGGTATAGGCCAATCGGCCACAGTAAGTCACGAGAACTTACCTCTCGTCCGTTACAAATTCTAGCTCCGTCCACGAGCATTGTTTACCTAAGGAAAATTCATAACAATTGTCGTTAAAACGAGTTTAAACCATTAAACGTCCAAATTAACGAAACCTTAGCTAAGGAAATCTCCTAAAGCTCTAACTTAGCTCTTTGAAATATTTTATCGAGCACCTTGAGCTCGTTATTCATAAAACTCCATTGATGAGCATCCGATTTCTCAACTTCGACAGCGAACCTACTCCTTATGTCGTCCAACAATTACGAATACGTCCATTAGAAGCATTATCACGCCAAACCTATCGGTTTCTAACCCTAAATCGTATTTTAACGAAACCTTAAACGAAACCCTAACCGTTCAACTCTCCGAAAATTGAAGTAAACCTTCCAAAAACCATAGAATCATATCTAGGGTCGGGTTTAGAGGAGAAAATGTGAAGGATCAGAGGTCGATCGGAGAGCGTTGGTCGCTGGAATGGAGAACGCCGTGAGGAAGAAAAATCGTCGCCGAGAGGGGAGGAGAAATTTTATGGAAATCGTGAAGAAATGAGGGAGAAAAGAGAGAAGTGTGGTTTTAATAAAAATGACTTGGCAATTTACCATTTTGCCCTTCCTTTGATTTTCTATTTGTTTCATTATTTAGCTAACGATTTGGTTTCTCCAAACTTTCTTATTTCGCCAATAAATCCAATTTATTACTTGGGTTCCATTAAAAGTGTCCGTTCATTAGACAAACCTCATTTACTATTTTTACCACAATGTTCTTAATATTACGAGAAACGTAATTCTCGTAAAATTAGCGTTACGACACCTAAAATTCCCGAAATTTTCTTAAAATCTATATTAATTATTAGAATCGTAATAACGCTTTCTTTTCACAAAACCGACTTAAGTTAATATAAATACAAAAATACTTTTATATTATAGAATTACAAAATCCCGTAAAACCGGGTGCTACAGGTGGAGAATGTGAAAATGAGAAATTTGAACTTTTATGTCTCAAACATAGAATTGAGCATAACTTTTCTTCCCCTATAACCCCTCAACAAAATGGAGTTGTTGAGAGGAAAAATAGGTCTCTTCAAGAGCTTGCTAGGACCATGCTCAATGAAAACTCACTTCTAAAATATTTTTAGGCGGAAGCCATGGCTACGGCTTGCTATGTGGTAAATCGGGTCTCCATAAAACCTATCCTTGAGACAACCCCTATGAACTTTGGAATGATAGAATTCCTAATGTTAAGTATTTTATAGTCTTTGGTTGTAAATGTTTCATTCTAAACACCAAGGACAATTTGGAAAAATTTAATTCCAAGACGAATCTTGGAATATTCCTTGGATATTCATTAATGTAACGCCCCGAATTTTTTTAGTAAAGCCCGGTTCTCTAATCATAACGCTGAACAGAACTAAGACAATCTGGGAAGATTTTAAAACTTCACTCAACGGTTAAAATTTGACATTTATTTTTAAAAAAAATTTAAAACTTGCAGCAGAAAATCATTTGTGTAAAACAGGGTTAAAATAAAATACTAAAACAATACTCATATAACAATTAAAATAATAGAAACAATCGGCCAAAAGAAACCGAGGGCATAAAAGTGTTGAATATTTAAATGTCTTAAATGTGAACACATCTTCCGCCAAATAGTACCAGCGGTAGAAGCAGAAACAGAAGGCATCTTCCGCTAAATAGTCTAAGCGGTAGAAGCAGAAACAGAAGACATCTTCTGCTAAATAGTCTCAGCAGTAGAAGCAGAAACAGAAGGCATCTTCCACTAAATAGTCTCAGCGGTAGAAGCAGAAACAGAATACATCTTTCGATTTCGAACATCCACCGATCACCTCTGCCGAACGACATCTGCCGATCGACATCTGCCGAACAACAACATCACAACACATTAACCATTACACTCTAAACAAATGAACAACTCTGACTACTAAAAGAACTTATAAATTTTACTGTAATAATTCAAAACAACTTGACTGCATGAAATGCTCGAAATTCAGTAAGAACCATAGTTAAAATCAACAATGTATCACTATCAGAGTAATTAAAAAAAAACATAACAGAAATATTAAAACATCCACTGTCATAAAAATTCTCAGCACACTTCGACAAAACATCTATCGCTTTAGACTTCTCATAATGACATTAGTTAAACCGCCTTATCAGTGCACCAAACTGCAGCATAGAAGTGCTCCATCAACTTCACCTATCCCTCTGTAAACTCAAAGAAATCACCTGTTGAAACCTCAGCACCTACATCATAAAACTCATCTATTAGCCTAATGCTAAATAAGTAGAGCAAATATGAAATGAAATGCTAGATTCATAAATCATAATCATGTAGTTTCTACTTTCACATCTTAGATGCATTTGTGTTCGTTCTCTGATCTGATCCCTCTGTTCGATGGGAAGTGGATCACTTTTCCCAAAGTCATTCATCCTCTTACTCGATTAAGGAGCGGATTAGTTCCCTTAATAGCTGATCTGATCCATCTGTTCGATGGGAGGTGGATCAATTTTTCTAAAGTCATACATCCTCTTACTCGATTAAGGGGCGGATTAGTTTCCTTAATAGTTGATCTGATACGAATTCTGTTCTTGCCTTACCATGCCCTTACATGAAAATTTATTTTTGTATTCTTTCAAAACATGATGCATGACATACTGAAAACATTCAAACATTCATAAACCTACTGTTTTGTGATGTAGTCTCGAAGGCACACACAAACTCCACTTATCTGGCTTCCTGGAACAGCTTGGTTGTAAGCTACTTTGGGTTTTGCTCAAACTTAAAACCGTAGACGGAGTATTAGTTAGATCTTTGTTAAACTTCATTCTAAACTATCCAGAAATCTAAGGAAACTGGTTGGAAGCTCTGTTTCTCGAGCATTCCCGAATCATCATGAAACCCGAACTCAGCTCTCACTCACAGCATCCTAAAACACTCATTCTACCGTAAACCAATCATCGAATGTATATCCTATATTCATCCTAAATCCTCAGCAAGAAGAAATCAGGGAAGAACTCACCTAAGTTAAAGAAGATTCGGAGAGAAAAATCACCAGAGGAGTCGGCTAAGCTGAGCTGAAAAAGGAAAGTGATGAAACAGTGGCAGCTATCTTTCACTAAACCCTCCATTTATATCACATGCTTCACAAATTACACTTATGCCCTTGACTAACAAACTTTAACCTATTTAAGCAACCAATCAAAATCACTTAATTCCTTAAAATAAAAACCACGTACCGGTTGCTACAATTAACTAGTAAAGCATATAGAGTGTTTAACAAAAGGACACTAGTTGTAAAAGAATCCATGCATGTCAATTTTGATGAGACTCCTCAACCTACAATAAATATGGAAAGGGATGATGTTTTAGAATTACAAATGGATTCTCTCTCTCTAGGTGATCAAGTTAAAATCATTCAAGGAGAAATCCCCTAGATCCTGCATCAAAATATCTGAAAACTGTTACAATCAAGGATGCAAATGATGTTCTTCCTAGAGATTGAAAATTTGTCAAAAGTCATCTCATAAATGAAGTTCTAGGTGATCATTCCTTAGGAGTCAAAACTAGAGCTTTTCTTAGAAATTTGTGTGCAAATGTAGGATTTATCTCTTAAATTAAACCAAAAAAATTTGAGGAAGCCGAATTGGATGAAAATTGGATTGTAGCCATGCAAGAAGAGCTAAACCAATTCGAATGTAGCAATGTATGAGAACTTGTTCCAAGATCCAAAGATCATCCCATTATAGGAACAAAATATGTGTTTAAGAACAAGATTGACAAAAATAGAAATATCGTAAGGAATAAGGCTAGATTGGTTGTCAAGGGGTACAACCAAAAAGAATGAATAGACTTTGAAGAAACTTTTGCTCCCGTAGCTCGACTAGAATCTATTAGGATGCTCTTAGCATTTGCTTGCTACAAAAATTTCACTCTCTTCCAAATGGATGTTAAGAGTGCATTTTTAAATAGTTATATCTTAGAAGAAGTTTATGTAGAGCAACCTTTAGGGTTTGAAATCTATGATAAACTTGACTGTGTATACAAGCTTAAGAAAATCTTATATGGATTTAAGGAAGCCCCTAGAGCTTGGTATGATAGGTTGAAGAATTTTCTTATGGAAAATAACTTTAAAAATGGTAATACCGATTCAACCTTGTTTATTATGCAAAAAAAAGGATGATATTTTCATTGTGCAAGTATACATGGATGACATTATATTTGGCTTAACAAATGTCTCACTTTGTGATGAATTTGTATCTTTAATGCAAAGTGAATTTGAAATGAGTATGATGGAGGAGTTAAAATTCTTCTTAGGATTGCAAATAAAGCAAACTTCCGATGGTATATTCTTAAATCAAGAAAAATATATCAAAGATCTCTTAAAGAAGTTTGGATTGAATTCTTCAAAACCATCTAGAACTCGTATGAGCACAACTGCGAAATTGGATAAAGATGAAAATGAGATAAGTGTAGATATCAAGAAATATAGAGATATGATTGGATCTCTATTATACTTAACGGCTAGTAGGCCGGATGTCTTATTTAGTGTGTGGTTATGTGCTAGGTTTCAAGCATCCCCTAAGGAATCCCACTTAAATATAGTTAAGTGAATATTCAAATATCTAAGTGGCACCTATGATTTAGGTTTATGGTATCCAAATGGTTCATCTTTTGATCTAATAGAATATTTTGACTCTGATTATGCATGAAGTCTTGTAGATAGAAAAAACACTAGTGGAACATGCCAACTTCTAGGTGAATCTCTCGTGTTTTGATACTCAAAGAAACAAAATTCCGTAGCACTCTCAACGATCGAAAGCGAATATATCGCCGTCGGAAGTTGTTGTGCTTAAATGCTTTAGATGAAGCAAACTTTAGAGGACTACAATCTATTCTATGATAGGATATCTATTAGATGTGATAATACTAGTGCCATTAACATTTTCAAAAATCCTATCCAACATTCAAGAACCAAACACATTGAAATCTGATATCATTTTGTAAGGGATCATGTACAAAAGGGAGATATCACTTTGGATTTCATAAATTCTTCCGATCAAGTAGCCGATATCTTCACAAAACTCTTAGATGAGAAGACCTTTAATGATATCCTGGTACGGTTAGATCTAATTAAGATTGAGAAATCATGAAACTTGAATTTAATTTAGGAAGTGTAAACCCATACCAGAATCGATCGACACCTAACCTTAATTTCATTCTGTATACGATAGAAGTTTCGACTGCTACTGAGACCGATCAACACCTCAGCAATCTGTTTTATTTATTTTACGAAGGAAGTGTCGACCACTATTGAGACCGGCCGACACCTCAGCAATCTATTTTATTTATTTTACGAAGGAAGTGTCAACTGCTACTGAGACTGATCAACACCTCAGCAATCTGTTTATTTATTTTACGAAGAATGTATCGTCCGAAACCCTAATCACGCGACCTCTCTCTCGATTGTCTTCAGCGATTTTCATTTCATTCAAAATCTTCGCCTATTTTCTTCCAATAATTATCTTCTCTCTTCTTTCTAAACCTCCAATGGCATCATCCTCTTGCAACAAACTTGTCGTTCGCAAGAGGAGATCAAAGAATCATACTCCAGCAACTGAAATAGAGCATCAATCTGCATGACCTTCTCCTTTCTTCAAAAATTCTGACTCTTTGAAGAGGCATGAAGATGATTTTCAGTTCAAGCCCCTTATTTTAAGTAGAAGAGTGAATTTCAGGAATTATATAGTTTAAATTTGGTATAGTCATTGAAGGCTTTGAGATTATATGATTTGTTCAACTGTGATGGTCCTTACTTTGAAACTCCAGTGAGAATGTTCTATACAAATTTAGAATAATCTATGAGGCCTCTTAAAATTGTTAGTGATGTGTATGGAAAACACAGAGATAACCTCACGTTCACTAAATACTATTTTAGAATGTGAATTTAACAATGAGGCCAAAAGATATTATGAGGCAGCTAAGGACCCTGACTTTATGGGCACCAGTGAAGAGACTGGTTTTTTAAGGATGATTGTTAAGGATTCAAATTGATCCCTTCTAATGAATTCAAAGGCTAAGGACTTGAACGTGCGTGCAAGACTCATCCACCACATGATCACATACAATCTTTTACCAAGAGATGGACACAGAGATCACATTAGTTGGATGGATCTATATGTTCTATATAAAATCCATCGAGGAGAACCATTCAATGTGGGATACATCATTTTGAAACGGATGATTCAAGTCTTCAACAACGCCTCAAAATCCCTACCCTTTAATCTTCTTTTATTGAAGATTTTCAAGAAGAATGAGGTATAAATTCCAAGGTCTGAAACCACATTGCCTCTGAAGAAAACCGACACCTATACCTCATCCACTCTAGTTCGGATGGGGTTTAGGCTCAATGATGTAGGTGATTTGGTGGGTCTTTAAAGGAGACCAAGCAGGTGCACCTGGGACTGGACCATCTCACGTGGAAGTGAATGAGGGTGGTCATGAGCTAGAACAAAATTCTGAACCTCACTTCAATGCAACTAGAGGGAGTCCCTCTAACCTTGAGGAAAAGATCAACAATTTGGAGGCGAGTGTAGCCAGTATAGGCACCGCTATTGAATCCCTTAAGGACTTAGTTTGCAATCGTTTTGATCGGATGGAAGCTGAATTATATCAAGAGTTCATCGAGGTTCATCAGCATCTTGACTATCTTCAAGATTATTGGGATGAGGTAGAAGATTCTCCAGCCCATCCTACAGCCGATCCTAATATCCCTCCATCCGAGTGATATTTTTTTTTTTTGGATTGTGATTATCTTAGTTTGCGAGTGCCTTAGTTTGAACTTATATTGGTTTATTGCCTGTAATAGTTGGATATTGGTACTTATCTATATTTGTGTTTAGACTAATTTTTAAAATATTTGAAATGCTATCTCATTTGTGTTGAATGACTTACGCAATGATATAATATTTTATACTAGCTTACTGTGAAGTATTTATTTTTTTTATATTGTCAAAGGGGGAGAGATAATTGAAAAATAGAAGATTTGAGTAAATCTATTTAGTGCATATATTGTGGGAGAGTGTGTAATCAATTTATAATTTGTCATCATCAAAAAGAGGGAGATTGTTAACCTAAAATGAGTTTAAGATTAATGTATTTTTGATGATGTTTAATTAAAATGTGTTTAACGGTAATATGGTATTGATGATGATGTTTGATAAATTGATTAACTTAAGAAATAAATGATTTTGCAAGTATCTTAATTGAGAATGCCCTTGAAGAAGGGTATTTAGTACTAATGAGGTTTATTAAGTGTGTGATAGTCAAAAGGAAGAAAAATCATTTCAGAGTGCTTCAAGTGTCGACCGTTGAATGCAGAGAAGATTGAAGTGTCGACCACAAGGATCAACGGATGGAAACAGAGAAGAAACAAGTGTTGATCGGGATATATAGGTGTCGACCGATGGAAACAGAGAAGAAACAAGTGTCGACCGAACTTGTAAAGTGTCGACCTCAAGGATCGACCGATGCAAACAGAGCAAATTCAAGTGTCGACCGGAACATGAAAGTGTCGACCTGTGTAAACAGAAGCAATTCAAGTGTCGACCAGAATTTACAAGTGTTGACCACACTATAGAAGAAATCGACCGGAACATATTTTAACGGCTATCATCTAACACCAACGGTAACTAAGTGTCGACCGATGCTCAAAGGCATCGACCGACACTGCTTACAACGGTCTTCTATCTACGCTCAACGGTAACAAAATGTCAACCGATTTTAAGATAGGTCGACTGCTAGTAACAAAATTAAAAGAGTACTATCAATTGAAGAATTGAAGAAAGAAGGCAAAAAAATAACAACAAAAAGAACGTGAAATATCTCTCAACGATTCACAAAGCTTTAACTTCAATTCTTTCCTCTCTCATTCTACTCACTTGAAATTTTATCAGTTAAGAGAGTGTTGCTTGAGTTTCAAAAATCTTTTTGTACTAAAAACATTGAGAAATGGTGTATCCCTAAGAGAGAAGTGTAAAGGCAGTTGATTGGCAACCGTAAAGATTAATCAAAGATGAAAAGACAGTTGATTAACGCCCATGAAGTTCAATCAAAGATTCTCTTGGAAGATAAGGAAAGAATCTTCAAGGGGAGTCCTTGGAGCACGGACGTAGGCAAAGTTGGCCGAACCGCGTAAACAATTTCGGTGTCATTTCTTTTTTCCCTTAACTCTTTACTTGCTATTGATTAAATTTATCTTATCAATTCAACTTGAATTCATGCAGGTTATACAATTAAGAGCAAACAATCAATTTGATAGTGATCACAATTATTAAGTGTTATAGGAAGCGAAAACCTAATTCACCCCCCCCCCCCCACCCACCCCTTTAGGTAAAAACGATCCTACAAAACATACCCTGATCAGGTAAGAAGTGTGTCATCACCGCTCTATTACCCATTTCTGTAACCGTGCAAACATAACATCATTTATGCAGCAGAAAGTGTACAGGTATATCCTCGTGATACTTTGACACCGAGACCGTTCAAAGTATCACAAGAATTCATCATCCCAAACATGTATATATATCAATAATATAAAACCATGTATCAATAGTAAACTTGTAAATTGCGAGTATATATACGTAAAAACAGATGTGCTGACGACCAAGCCTCGTCATACTTTTATATGGTGACAACTGCCCAAAATAGAATTTTTGGAAAACAATGATGCAATGCAATGCAATGCAAATAATATAAAACTTCTATCTCGATGATGACCGTTGTTCTTGCACTCTGGAGCGACAATCGCAACAATCGGCTCGAAGTCCACAAACTCGTCTAAGCCTAAAATGAAACCAAAGTCAGGAAATCTCTATCAACCAATAAGGGAAACAGAAGGACGGGTCCTATACTGGGACTAGAACCAAATCCATAACACTATAAATGACTGCAAACTACGCGCAAGGTGCGAGGCGCGTAGCGTTGAGGCGAAAAAATTTACCCAAAAACAAAGTCGTGCAGTTGACACTGTAGGATCGTGATTGTCTAAGAGGGGGGATGAATTAGAAATTTCTTAATCTAATCGCTTTTAAACAAGGCAAATTAGATTTATCTTATCTTTTCTCTTTGTGTGCAATTAATAACAAACACTTAAAAAGAGAGTAAGAGAAAGAGATTTACACTGATATTTTTACGTGGTTCGACCAACCTTGCTTACGTCCACACTTCAAGGTTTCCCCCTTGAAGATCATTTTCTTCTCCTCAACGAGATATCTTGATCGAACTTCACGGGCGTCGATCTACTGCCTTACAACTTTGGATTAAACTTCACGGGCGTCAATCCACTGCCTTCAAGTTTTACAATGTTGAAAAATATAGAGTACAAAACTACACTCTCTCAAAAAGCAAAATCTCAAGTTTAGGTGTAGGGAGTCAAAGAGTATTACAAACTTAAGCTCGTAAGAGTTAAGAGAGAATTGTTCAAGTTGGCAAAAGTTGTTCTCCCAAGCTTCAATCGTCTATTAATATCGTGTCCGTAATCTGCTTCACATTCGGACGACTCCTTGTTTTCGTACCAAAAATATGACCGTTGAAGAATCCGTACATAGAAAGCTAGCCGTTGTGGTCTGTAGTCGATATTACTCACGGCGGAAGACTTCTTCAAAATCTGGTCGACTTGGTTTTGGTCGTCATTGATTTTGGTAGACTTCAGAATCTAGTCGACTTGATTTTGGTCGTCATTGATTTTGGTAGACTTTAGAATCTGGTCGACTTGATTTTGGTCGTCATTGGTTTCGGTGGACTTCAGAATCTGGTCGAGTTGATTTTGGTTGTCATTGATTTTGGTAGACTTCATAATCTGGTCGACTTTATTGTTGCATAAGCGTTCTTGGTTTTGGTCGTCGATTTCGGTAGACTTCAACATTCAGCAGACTTAATTCCCACTGACGACATCTGGCTTTAGTGTATCGGTCGACAATCAATTGATTCCGCAATCAGTCAACTTTGCTTTGTCCGATTGATATATCTGGCGAATGACTTTCAAGTCTGCTTTGACATCGGTCGATGTTCCTTTAACATTATGCATGCATCAGTCTTGACTAACAACACTTGATCAAAAACGTTAGAAAAACATAATACCCTTTATAAAAAGGGCATTCCCAAATAATTGCAATTATTGATATCATCCATTTCTTACAATAATCAATTTAAATATTTCACGTTAATCACAATCATCAAAAACATAGTTAGACTTAAACATATTTTAAGTTAACAATCTCCCCTTTTTTGATGATAACAAATATAAAATGATTAATATACTCTCACAAACATATACTCCCCCATGCTATTCTTTTTTTTTCCAATTATTAAGAATATATATATATACTTCCTCATACTCTATGCATTCGCCTACTTTTCTCCCCATTTAACATTATCAAAAAAAATATAAGCAAGCAGGGTAAGAGACAAGATGTCATTCAACACAACAAATACTAAATAGGGAGAAGAATGCTAAGTGCTAAATGATTATAACAAGACAGTTCAGAAGTGCAGAAAGAAGAATTTGATTATACAATGGAAGAAACAGCAACCTAATTCATGCGTGCGTAGAAATCCCTCGCATATCTGAATATAGGTTCATTTTGATCCTCAGCTGCCGTTTCTTCTTCTGGAACGGTGGCAACAGGAGAAATAGGAGGAATTCTGTCACCATCATTTGTATCCCCTGCATCCCCTACATCTGCCATTTGGACACCAGCAGAAGGCTCTCGCTTAGCAACAGGTTTAGTCATGACAAGATCATCAGTACCAGCAATACCATCAGCTGGATCAATGATTGCGTCGTCCTCACAAAAAACAGCAACTTGAGCAACAACATCTCCAACATCACTGAGAGAGGCAGCCAAAGGCTCATCACCCAAAGGAGCAGCTGGAGAAGCTGGACGAACTTCCTCACGATCCTCACCACCTTCGTCCAAACCCTCATCCACATGAGTGGGCTCACTATCACTGCTAGCCAAATGTGTGCTAAGATATCCAATGTGAGTGATGACCAGTGGGAAGTATCATCTATCATTGACACAGTTAGGCGAGACTTTAATGTCACCATCAGCCCTAGCCTAGCAATCAGGGCAAGGAGGAGGGCTGTAAATGTGGATTCAACTGTGCAATATAAACAGCTGGGTCTTATGCTGAAGAAGTTCTGAGATCCAATCCTGGTAGCACCTTAGTTATTAATGTTGACAGGGTTGATGGTCAAACAGAGCCCATATTCAAGCGACTTTACATGTGTTTCGATGCATGTAAAAGAGGCTTTTTAGCCGGATGTCGACCAGTAATAAGTTTGGACGGGTGTCACTTGAAGGGGGCATGTCCTGGTCAACTTCTAACCGCTATCGGTGTAGATGCAAATGACGAAATATATCTGGTTGCAGTGGCTGTTGTCGATGTTGAGTTGAAGAAGTCTTGGAAATGGTTTCTCAGGTTGTTGTTGACGGATATTGGATCTGATTGTGGTGAAGGCTGGACATTCATCTCCGATCAACAAAAAAGTTAGTATATGTGATCATTGTCAAAATTTATATGCTTTCACCTACTAACATATGACATATATTTGATGCAGGGTTTGGAAGTAGTACTTCAAAAACATGTACCAGATGCGGAGGTTCGATTTTGCGTACGTCATATGTACGCAAACTTCAAGAAGAAGTTTCGCGGAAAACTTTACAAAGACATTATGTGGAATGCTTCAACTGTGACAACACATGAAATGTTTGTGAAAGAAATGCAGAGGCTACGGGGCTTCGATGAAGCAGCATATAGATATCTTGCGGAGTATGATGCGAAGTACTGGTGTAGACATGCTTTCAGTCACAGATCGAAGTGTGAGCTGACATTGAACAATCTGAGCGAGTCATTCAACGCCTTCATCTTACCAGCATGTGATAAGCCAATTGTGACCATGATAGAAATGATAAGAATGACAATAATGGCAAGAATTTGTAAGAGGTATGAACAAATGAAGCAACAAAATGGACTACTATGCTCTCAGATAAGAAAGAAATTGGTCAAACTACGAGATGGAGCTAAAAATTGGTGTGCAACCGGAGGTGGAGGTGAAAGATTTCAAGTTAGTGATACCCATCAACAATTCGTCGTTGACTTAGCCAATGCTACTTGTAGTTGTAACCGGTGGCAGCTCGCAGGCATACCATCTGTTCATGCTGTACCATGCATATCATTCATGAGAAGAGACATTGAATCGTACGTTGATCGTTGCTACCATCGGCAGACATATTTGAAGGTATATTCCCAGTTCATACATCCAATGAATGGCTTAGACATGTGGCCACCTTCAGCTATGGGTGAAATTCAGCCACCGATTGTGAAGAGACCGCCTGGGAGGCCGAAAAAGAAGAGAACAAGGGATGTTGATAAACCTCAAGGTCAGAGTAAATTGGGCAAGATGCGTAAAGTTATCAAGTGTAGTAAATGTCGGGGTCTGAACCATAATGCTAGAACGTGCAAAGGAGTAACTATTGATTCTACCATGGAAGCCAGTGCATCAACATCACGAGGAAGATCAACTTTGTTCGGGTTTTCTGCAGCTTGCATCGGAACCCAAGTTAGTATTGTGTTTTCTCTTTTCCAATTTGTTACATCATACTTCATTATTGTTAACAATCAATTGTTTACATCATGCAGGAGTCTTCAGTGCAGCCAGGCATTCACAGAGACTGATCTTGTAATGCTGAGATGAACTTGAATCAATTGTTTACATCATGTAGGAGTCTTAAGATTTTTATGCAAGAATCAATTGTTGATATGCAGGAATCAATTGTTTACATCACAGAGACTGATCTTGTAATGCTGATATGATTGCCATTGAGAATATTTACTTATGATTTTTATTATGGTTATGAATTATAGACATGTATTTGATAGACATGGATATGATTGTTATTATGGAAAAATGTATGGATATGGATATGATGTACAAATATTTTGTGGAAATATTTTGTAGAAATGAATGGAGATTTATGTTGATAGAAGTCTTTTGGGTTGGTTTGAAAAGTAGGAAGTTTGGATTTATGTCAAAATTATGGTCGACACTTGATTTGCTTATGTTTGCTCTGGATTCTTCGATTCTTCTCTGTCTCCATTTCTTCACATTATCGGTCGACACTTGAAATTATCGGTCGACACTTGAAATTATCGGTCGACACTTGAAATTATCGGTCGACACTTGATTGCTTATGTTTGCTCTGGATTCTTCGATTCTTCTCTGTCTCCATTTCTTCACATTATCGGTCGACACTTGAAATTATCGGTCGACACTTGAAATTATCGGTCGACACTTGAAATTATCGGTCGACACTTGAAATTATCGGTCGACACTGATTTGCTTATGTTGCTCTTGGATTCTTCGATTCTTCTCTGTCTCCATTTCTTCACATTATCGGTCGACACTGATTTGCTTATGTTTGCTCTGGATTCTTCGATTCTTCTCTGTCTCCATTTCTTCACATTATCGGTCGACACTTGAAATTATCGGTCGACACTTGAAATTATCGGTCGACACTTGAAATTATCGGTCGACACTTGAAATTATCGGTCGACACTTGAAATTATCGGTCGACACTTGAAATTATCGGTCGACACTTGAAATTATCGGTCGACACTTGAAATTATCGGTCGACACTTGAAATTATCGGTCGACACTTGAAATTATCGGTCGACACTTGAAATTATCGGTCGACACTTGAAATTATCGGTCGACACTTGATTGCTTATGTTTGCTCTGGATTCTTCGATTCTTCTCTGTCTCCATTTCTTCACATTATCGGTCGACACTTGAAATTATCGGTCGACACTTGAAATTATCGGTCGACACTTGAAATTATCGGTCGACACTTGAAATTATCGGTCGACACTTGATTGCTTATGTTTGCTCTTGGATTCTTCGATTCTTCTCTGTCTCCATTTCTTCACATTATCGGTCGACACTTGAAATTATCGGTCGACACTTGATTGCTTATGTTTGCTCTGGATTCTTCGATTCTTCTCTGTCTCCATTTCTTCACATTATCGGTCGACACTTGAAATTATCGGTCGACACTTGAAATTATCGGTCGACACTTGAAATTATCGGTCGACACTTGAAATTATCGGTCGACACTTGAAATTATCGATCGACACTTGATTTGCTTATGTTTGCTCTGGATTCTTCGATTCTTCTCTGTCTCCATTTCTTCACATTATCGGTCGACACTTGATTTGCTTATGTTTGCTCTTGGATTCTTCGATTCTTCTCTGTCTCCATTTCTTCACATTATCGGTCGACACTTGAAATTATCGGTCGACACTTGAAATTATCGGTCGACACTTGAAATTATCGGTCGACACTTGAAATTATCGGTCGACACTTGAAATTATCGGTCGACACTTGAAATTATCGGTCGACACTTGAAATTATCGGTCGACACTTGAAATTATCGGTCGACACTTGAATTGCTTATGTTTGCTCTGGATTCTTCGATTCTTCTCTGTCTCCATTTCTTCACATTATCGGTCGACACTTGAAATTATCGGTCGACACTTGAAATCGGTGACACTTGATTTGCTTATGTTTGCTCTTGGATTCTTCGATTCTTCTCTGGTCTCTATTTCTTCACATTATCGGTCGACACTTGAAATTACGTCGACACTTGATTTGCTTATGTTTGCTCTTGGATTCTTCGATTCTTCTCTGTCTCTATTTCTTCACATTATCGGTCGACACTTGAAATTATCGGTCGACACTTGATTTGCTTATGTTTGCTCTTGGATTCTTCGATTCTTCTCTGTCTCCATTTCTTCACATTATCGGTCGACACTTGAAATTATTGATTTGCTTATGTTTGCTCTTGGATTCTTCGATTCTTCTCTGTCTCCATTTCTTCACATTATCGGTCGACACTTGAATTGCTTATGTTTGCTTTTGGATTGTTCAATTCTTCTCTGTCTCCGTTTCTTGAAATTATTGGTCGACACTTGATTTGCTTATGTTTGCTCTTGGATTCTTCGATTCTTCTCTGTCTCCATTTATTCACATTATCGGTCGACACTTGAAATTATCGGTCGACACTTGATTTACTTATGTTTGCGATCGATAATTAAACTCGAGTGAAAGCTTTCTATCTCTATGTTACGGCATATATCTATTGTAATTTCCACTAGTTTCGATGTTACGGCATATATCGCTTGGATTCTTTGATTTGCTTATTTTTGTCTAGTCGTTTTCTCATCATCTTAGATGTCGCATATTTATAGATCATGATTTAGTAGTTGTTTTGATCTAGAATTGTCAAAGCGGCTGTCGAGTAAACAAGTCGTTAGAGCACATAATTATAGTATATAATTAGAGTTTGTAAGGATTGTAAGAGTCAAAATATCAAATGATGAACAGTTTAACAGCCAAAAGAGTAGTTTATCTCAAGAGGAGTCTACAAATCACCATCATAAGTTATATTCACAAGCAAACTGAAAGAAGAGTCAAAAAGCTCAAACCAAAAGATTGAATGTATTATAACAATACAAAGTAATGGCTCAAACAAGAAGAAAGACAATAATTACATAACAGGTTCTATTACTTACAACGATGGAGTGGTGAATATGTTGATTCTCTCTACAAAGTTGTCCTCAAAAACTGTATAACAAAATAGAGGACTGCTAGGAATAGAGCAACTTGGTAGGCATCTCTTTGGAAGCTGCCAAAAATCTACAAATTGCTCCATTCCAAAATCATAGCAACTAAACAAATCAAGAAACTAAACAAAACACAACTAAAACAAAGGTTACAGATTTTTCGGTTTAGTTCAAGAAACTAAACACATCAAGAAACTAAACAAAACACAACTAAAACAAAGGTTTTCGGTTTAGTTCAAATCACCAATTAGTTTACAGATTCCATAAACAAAAATATAACATATACAACAAAATTCACTTAAGATACTAGCAAACTAAGATAATCACTAAGACAAAAATATCATTCTTATGAAGAGTAACATGGATCATCGAAAGGCTCGATTGGAGGATCTACTGGAGGATCTACTGGAGGAATGGCTGGAGAAAAGGCTGGAGAACCTCTGAACCCGTACCCATACCAATAATCTTGAACATCATCAAGATGCATGTGAACCCCAATGATATCTTGACGGAGCTCCTCTGTCTTAGCTTCCAACCGATCAAAGCGATCGAAAACCACGTTCTGAAACGAGTCAAAAGCAGTGCCGATGCTAGCAACATTTACCGCCAAAAAGTTGAACTTTTCCTCAAAGTTAGAGAAGTTGCCTCTAGATGCAGTGGAAGGGGGTTTCGTAGTGTGTTCAGGCTCGTGACTACCTTCATCACCTTCATCACCGTCATCACCTTCATCACATTCATCAACTTCTATGTGGGATGGTCTAGCTTCAAGTGCTCCAACTTGGTTTCCCTTAAAAATCCACTTACCTTCAGCATTGAGCCCAAACTCCATTCGAGCTAGAGTGGATGTGGTGTATGTGTCGGTTTTCTTCAGAGGTAATGGGATTTCGTTCATTGGAATTTGGACTCCATTCTCCTTAAAAATCTTCAATAAAAGAAGATTAAATGGTAGGGACTTTGCTGCGTTGCTGAAGACTTGCAACATCCGTTTCACAATCAAATATCCTACATTAAATGATTCTTGTCGAAAGATTTTATATAAAACATAGAGATCCATACCACTTATGTGATCTCTATGTCCATCTCTTGGTAAGAGATTGTATGTGATCATATGGTGGAGGTGTAATACCCGGTTGTACGGACTTGTATATTATATTATTATTATATTATCGGATGACATTTTTATATTTATGTCAAATCAGGTCCGTTTTACAAAAAGAAAGCGTCACTACGATCCTAACGATTAATAGGAATTTTAAGGAAATTATGGGAATTTTCGGAGATTAAACACTATATTCCGAGCAATTAAGCTTTTCATAATATGAAGGACGTTTTAGTAAAAATAGTAAACGAAGTCCAAATTGCGAATGGACAGTTTTAGTAAATCCCAAATAATAAGTTGAACTTGTTGGTGAAATAAGGAAACTTGGTGAATCCGAATTGATGGACGATTAACGAACCGAAGGACGAAATCAATATAAAAACTAAAGAAGGGCAAAATAGTAATTTACAAAGTTAATATTATAAAATAAAACAGATTACCTTTATTCTTTCATTCTTCCTCTGTCGATCTCAAAAAAACCAGGGAGCTCTCTCTCGCGAACCCTCACCGCACGCGCGACATTTTACTCCGATCCGACCTCCATTCGCTTCGTTCTCTTCGTGATTTCTCCTCCAATCGACGTTCTAGGTATGTCTCTACAATTTTAGAACGTTAAATCTTTAGTTTCGTAGCGTTTTAGGTAATTAGGGTTTCGATTTATCTTCGTTAAAAACGTGAATTAGGGTTCGTAATTAATAGGTTAGCCGTGATTCAGTGTATATTAAACATATTGGACGTTATTGGACGAAGTTGGATCAATTCGTGAAAAAGTTTAAAATCCGAGAATTTTAGGATTTTCAGAAAAGTTCGTAATTCGAGAATTGAGGTGCCGAGCGTAAATTTCTCGAATAAATAGCTCGATGAAATGGATTAGAACTTTAGAAAGCCCTTTAGTTAAGGTTTTGACAATTTGGAAGTTTATTAACTTAAACTTGTTTTAACGTCAATCCTTGTAAATTGCTTAGGTAAACAGCGCTCGTGGACGAAGCTTGGATTGCAGCGTGCACGAGGTAAGTTCTCGTGATTCTTCTCTAGCCGATTGGCCTACACCGTACGTCGAATGTCGTCTTGAGGAGTTTTGGAGATGCGTTAGTTTAAATTGTACTTGGTTTGGGTAGTTAGGTTATGGGAGTTTATAGTTTACGCTTTACAGTCTTGATGGTACATGTTATTGTTTGTTTACTTTAAAATATTGAACTGTTCACGCATCACTTGTTTTAAAGAAAAGCATGAAAATGAACTTCCGCACAGAGTTTTAAAGATAACGTAAAGCATAGCATTGGCCAAAAGGCATACAGGCATTCGGGCATACAGGCCTTCGGGCATACAGTTTACAGGTCACGCGAGGTGGGGCTCAGGCACGGCTGTACGTGTTGTAAGCGTGTACCCCCCTCTTCTAGCTGGAAAGAGTAGTCCGCCCCCTGGATGAGCTCTCTCCGGTTAGAAGGTATAGGATCTCGGTGACACCTATAGTGCATGGCATAGTAAGATAAAAATAAAGCATGGTTTAATGAACTCATAGCACAGCATGCATCGCATTTACGTAGAGCTTACTGGGATTTTATCTCATAGTGTGTTGTATGGTGTAGGTGACATAGACTTCGAGGTACCAGGTGAGGACGATGTCCCTCCACCTGAGGCATGATTCAGTTGACGGAGGATGGCTGCGGAGGTGTGTTGGCGCAGTCGAGGCTCACCTGACCCGTGGGGATAGTATGTATAGATTTTGGGATGTTTTGGCTGGATAATTGTGTAGACGTTATAGGATGTTTGGTTCTGGTAGATGATAGGTTTACATTTGAATGTTTTGGGTAAACTGTTTATAGAAAATATTATGGTTTAAAACAGTATTTAAACGTTATAGAAATGTTTTGGAAATGTTGTAGGTTTGATACAGATAAGCTCGATTTTTAGAGCTACCTACGCCATTTGTTTTTAGGAAGTTTTGTCACGTATTGAGGTACGTCTGAATCGTATGTTTAGTGTTTTTAGAATGTGAAGGAGAAAGAAGAATTTGCTCTCTCGAATCGGATTCCAGAGAGCCGAAAGTTTGAAGTGTTTGCTCTCTGGAAATCCCAGAGAGCAAGTGGGTTCCGATCGCTGCACAAGTGCAGCGACTGGGCGCTGCAAGATGCAGCGCCCGATCGCTGCATTGTGCAGCGATCGAGCGCTGCACAATGCAGCGCATGCGGCGACTGGGCGCTGCAATTAGCAGCGACCAGTCGCTGCTCCTTTTCGAGGGCAGAATTCCAATTCTGCCCTCCCCTCATTTTAAATATTGTTTTAATTGATTTTTATAAATGTTTTAAAAGTTTTATTTAATTATTAATAGTTTGTAAATGGTTTTAAACTTAGATTTAAATTCCGATTTCGATTCTGGTTCGATTTCGGTTTAGGTTCCGCCTAGAGTTTAATTAACGATATTTGGTTAAAAAAAAATATATGGTACGAATATTGGGTACAGTATTAGGGTCGTTACAGGAGGAGCCTAGCACGCACGTTTAAGTCCTTTGCCTTCGGTTTTGTTGGAAGGTATCAGCGAGGGTCCTTAACAATCATCATTAAAAAGGAAATATCTTCACTGGTACCCATAAGTCTGGATTCTTAGCTGCCTCATAATACCTTTCAGCCGCATTGTTAAATTCATTGTTTAAAATTGTGTTTATAGAAAATGAAGAAATTTCTATGTGTTTGCCATACACATAGCTAACAATTTTAAATGGCCTTTGACAATGTTCAACATTGACATAGAACATTCTCACTGGTTTCTCATAATACGGGTCATCACAGTCAAACAGATCAAATAGCCTCAAATTCTTCAAAGGCTGAACCAAATTTAAGCTACTTAAATCATCGAATTCCACTTTTCTACTCAGAATCAAGGGCTTGAATTTAAAGTCATCTTCATACCTTTTCAAAGAGACAGCATTCTTGAAGAAAGGAGATGGCCAAGTTGTTGGTTCCTCAATTTCATTCGTTGGAGTAGGATTTTTTGACTTTCTTTTGCGATCAACTAGCTTGCTGCGGGATGTAGATGCCATTTGAAGTTTAGCGGACACTGAAGAGAAGATATGTTGATTCGAAGGAAAAAAAACAGGCGAAGATTTGGAGAAGAGCAAAAAATCATCGAGGAAAATATGAGAAAGAGAGTTGAGCGCGAGCAAGGCGGGGGTCTCGGGAGAGAGAGCGAGGTCGAGTGAGTGTGGCGAACGCGAAGGGAGGAAAAAGACAGGATTTCAGAGGGGGGGTCTCGAGAGAGAGAGCGAGCGAGAGAGGAGGGTCTGCGTTTTGGTTTTGGCGAAATGAGAGGGAAATCCTGTCTTTCGAAGAGGAGAAAGACAGGATTTCCCTCTGGGTAAACTGCAGTTGGATTAACCGAACCGGTCTGGTCCGGTCTGATTCCATGCAGGGGCATCTCGGGAAGAAAAGTTGATCACGTGACAAAAACGTGGGTTTTTAACGAAAAAAATGACGGTAGAGGCCAAATGGAACTTTACCCTAATTGTAGGGGGCCAAATTGCCCATTTTCCTAGTTTACGGTGTAAATTGCTCATTTCACCTAGTTGTAGGGGCCAAATTGTATTTTACCCTATCTCATATGATAAAGGTTAACCTGATCATTAATATGTTAGTTCACTTTGTATTCTGACCACTTTTTGAAAAAATAAAACTGAGAGCTGAACCGAAAATTTGGTTGTACAAAGTTTTATTTTTCAAAAAATGATATTGAAACAAATGCGACTTAAATCATCGTTTGGACTTCGTTTATCGAGCTCAACCCCTACTGATTCTACCTCAAAATAACATGGTCTTATTTATTCAGTATAAATTTTGACATTCATTCTATTCATTTTATTCAAGAAATATTTCAAAGTTAATTGATTCGTTAATTAATATAATAATTAAAATAAATTATTAAAAATTAAAATCAATCATTAATTATATCAGTTAACTAGAGTAATGTAATGAGTTAATATAAATGTTAGAATTATGAATTGAATATAACATTATTACTCAAGTTGAACAGTCCTCAAGTTCAGAGTTGAATTTATAATTTACCCAAAATAATTAAGCCATGGTGGTTGGATTACTTGGCACAAATTCTGCATACATGAACTAAATCTGTTTTCACATAAAAATTTAATTGAGATAGCGAAATTATGTCTTAATAAATACAGTAAAAGTGATTAAGGTTCCCGCATGTCAAGAAAACGATGACGATGCCCTCTATTTCCTCGCTTATTCGCTCGTAGTTGACTGAAAACGAAGAACCCACAAACTGTTCTTGGCCGCAAAATCAAAAGCATTTCACTGCTTGTCTATCGGAGGAGGCTATGCAAAGCGACGATCGATTTTTACAGCTTCTTAGATACCCAATCCTCAAGAAAGAAATCACCACAACCAACGCTTTCTTCGCCTGAACCGCCACCTTGTTCTTCAGCTGAGCCGGTTTGGACGCCCTTTCCAGCTTTCCGACCGAAGATAAATCGTACGATTTCAGAAATACTCTCCGTTGCTTCGCTCGTTCCATTTTGTAGCTGCGAGATTTTATCGTCCCTCTAGCTTCCTCTCTGCGCCTGATCGAATATGATCTACGGTTGTGATTGTCTTCGGCCAAGTTTTGGTGATCAATCTGATCCAAGTTTTCATATCCATCGAGCCTGCGACTGAGATTCTTGGTGGCGGTGCGCACCAGAGCAGCCATGGTTTCAGGGAAGTTTTAAAAGGAGAAGATAGTTAACTTGTATTTTATAGTCAAACATGGGTTTCTCTATTATAGACAGGTGGCGCTCATCCAAATGCATTGGACCACCCAGACTAGAAATGGACGGTCCAGAAAAGGGCAGTCATTATCAAGAATGGTCCTGTGGTAGGTCACTTAAGTAACATTGATTATTTGTATAAAAAAAGACTGGTTAATCTTGACCATTTGACCAAAGAATTAATTACAGTGGGCAAAAGTGGACTGAAAGTCAATGTTCTCTTTAAAAATTAGGGTAGGATGAGAAAGTGGTCCTTTGGTAGCCATTAAACAACGGAAGAAGGTTGTTGTTATGTTGTGTCGTGGGCAGAGATTGAAGGCTTCCTCATACAGATTCTGTATATTGTTGTTCTTGCATGTGTGATAAGTGTGTATTTTACCACTTTATTATACTTTTTAATACTTGAATTAATAAGTTTTACTCAAGTATATGAAAGATTTTGATATGTTTGGTGTAAGTGCGCAGAAAAATTAGAAAATTACAGGTTTTTAGTAAAATTAATCGGAAAGAAAGGTAGAAGAGTTGCCGATCGATCGACAAAGTGCAAAGAATGAACCGAAGAAACAGAAGAGATGCCGATCGATCGGCCATTTTAAGCGATCGATCGGCTGAAGTAATAATTTACACAAAGTAGAAGAGTTGCCGATCGATCGGCTGAAGCAGAGAAATTCGTAGTTTGGGCAGAAAGTTAAGCCAATCGATCGGCTACACCTTAGACGATCGATCGATTATTTTAATTGTCTTAATTCCCACCGTTGATCGATCAGCTATTTTTAATTGTTTTAATCTCAGCTGTTGAGATTAATAATGAGCTACAAATTAATTGATAAATATGTTATATGTTAACCTAATTGAAGAGAAGAGGGAGCAGCCCCATTCAGACATTCAGATGGAAGAGGCGAGATAGAGAGAGTGACAGAGAAGTTCTAGCGAGACGGAGACCGGAACGAAGCAAGAGCTTTGGGAACTAAATTCCAGCATAGTTTTTCATTTTCTTTCTCTTCTAAACTATGAACTTCTTTATTATTCTTGTTGTTTTTTTTTATTTTAGCATGAACTAATTTATTTTTCTAGGGCTATGATGTAGCCAGATTATGAATATTTGGTATTTTCTTTAATCCAAGTTATTGATTTTCTGTTTTGATATTGTGTTGAGTAATTTATTCTATTATTAAATCTTGCGATTGCCTGATCAACAAAAGCATGTTTGTAGATTATTTTGAGACCGAGAGGAGATAAATAATCGTGCACTGAATATTTTGCCATGAAAAGGATATTAGGCTAGAGATAGCTAATGCGTTCATGTGGTATTTCAATTTATTGTTCTTAATGTATTCAATTAATTCTCAGAATTAGAGACCGAGAGGTAATAATTCGTTAATTGAATAAGTTTGTCATTGCTCGAGAGAGATTGATGAATATTTTTGTGAAATTGCCATCAACACATAGAAATAGAAATTAATGATTTGGATTAGGAAAACTAAATAGGATTAATTTAGGTGAAATCGGAAATCCTAGAGTTTTCTCATTATATTTTTAAACTCGTTTAATTTCTGCTATTTAATTAAATTACTTTATTTTGTTATTTTAAATTCAAGTTTATCAAAATCTCGTATTCATTATAAACTAGGATTAATTTGTTTGATTATCAATTAAAAAGTCCTTGTGGGTTCGACTCGTATTTATACACTTTATTACTTTTGCGACACGTTCACATGCGTAGGATTTTTTTCAACATCACGTTAGTTCAATTTGAATATTGTTAGAAATATATTAGGAGGACGATTTAGTAACATCAGAGATATGTTACAGAGTTAATTTAAGTATTATAATTATTTTACTTTATAAAAATAGAGAGTGATTCGAGTGATTTAGGGTATTGAATATTGTCTCTTACGTAAAATTTCTCTAAGAAGATTCTATTTTCCTAGTGGCAGTTCGTGGTTGTTGTCGAACTGGTTTTTCGCTAGACCTTTAGTGTTTTGTTTTTAGTTTTGTGTGTTGTTTTATAGTTTTATTGTGACAACAAATGTTGTTTTAGTGTGTCCTCTGGATTAGGGTTTTTCTCAAAGCTATCTAATCCTTCTGATGACAGAGTCTTCCGCACAAAGGAGTTCAATTCAAAGCCGCGATTCCCTTTCATGTTGTTATTTCCATCATCGCCGGCTGGACGGTAACTGAATGATTGGTTGGATTCAAATCTGCCACATTTCCGGCAAGCGTTGGAGCTTTTGAAGATTTTTTTCGATCCTTTCCAACAGAAGATCGTGGATACTTCTTTTCACCCTGGTCGTGTAGTTAGAGTTTGCTGGTCTCAATCAAAGTGAACCAGTTTTTAACCCAACTCCCCACAAGTAAATCATACCCCAAAAGATAGCATGTCCACCAACAACTGGATCGTCCCCTTTATTGCCACATCCAAAGTAAACTAGCTCACTCACCTTCTTAAAGAGTTGGTTGTCTTGCTCTCACAAACACCAATAATATACTGCAACAACATTGGGGTCACACATTTATATTCAAACACTGCTTCAATGAAAAATGAAGTACATTGCCATGGACTTCCACTTTGTCAAATACCAATTTTCTGAAAATCAAATCCAGACATCTAATGTCCACTTACCAGATCAACTCGCAGGTTCACTCACAAAACCTCTTCCATGCAAGCACTTTGAAACTCATCGTTCCAAGATTGGCATCCATGATGGAAGCACAATCTCGCAAATGCATGATATAATCACACAAAAATCAGCCACTGAATCTATAACGATCCCTTTTACCAGTAATATTTTGTCTGTTCTAGAGATTGAGCCGTAACCCAATATCCTCCCCTCATGGATTTGTTTGGCGAGGACTTTCCAATCGGTCACCCAACATGATACTCCTCTCACATGAGCACTTTTAACTTCGGAGTTCTTATAAGATCCGTTACCAATTGTACTCCAAAACGCGTCTTACTATCTTAGGAGAGTTTCCTTATATATGTTTTATTTCCATATACCTCACCAAGTGATGTGGGATTGTGACGACCCCCTTTTTACGACCCGAGATTTTTTTATACTTGAATCTGGGATTTACCTACACTCGGCTTAGGTCTCACATTCGGGTCATCACAATCACCCTCCCTCGGGAGCTCAACGTCCTCGTTGGCCACATTTTCAGTTGGGTACATGCTCTGATACTATTTATAACGACCCATTTTCCTAGTAAGATATTGTCCGCTCTGGGAATTGGACCGTAACCTAATATCCTCCCTTCACGGATTTGTTTGACGAGGACTTCCCAGTCGGTCACCCAATATGGTATTTCTTTCATCAGAGCACTTTTAACTTCGGAGTTCTTAGGGGATCCGTTGCCAATTGTGCTCCAAAACGCATCTTACTATCTTGTGAGAGTTTCTTTACATATGTTTCATTTCCATATACCTCCCCAAGCGACGTGGGATTGTGACGACCCCCTTTTTATGACCCGAAATTTGCCTATACTCGACTGTTGGATTTGCTTACACTCGGCCTAGATCCCGAGGTTTGTCCCGCAGTCGTACTCATACGTACATATTCGGGTCATCACAAAATCATCTATAACAACTGTATATCTCCTTAATTCACATTATACAACTTGTATATCTCTTTAAATACAAAATTTCTAGGAGAAGATTTTACTATTATGTTATAATATCTTCCTTGTACTTCAACTATATAATTCAATCAAAAGCATACAAAAAAAAAAAAAACATTCTCTCATCTTCTCAAACAACTCTCAAACTAGATTTTGGAGTGGAGTTTTATTCAAGGGTTATTATAGTGGAATCACAGTGTTTCTGAACCCAGAACTAGAGAAAAGTTTGGAGTGTGATTTAATAATCTATTGGGAGCTCTTTCCTCTCATGCTAACTTCTGGAAGCAAGATCTGTTAAGGAGGATTAGACAATTAAATATATTTAGTTGTTAACGAGTAAGAGAACTACATTGTACAATTAACAAAAACAAAGATACTACGCACATTATAAAAATAAATAGAAAATATCATATTTGGGATAACTCTAATAAATTCTTCCACTATTAGAATAAAGAATTTACAGAATAATATAGAAATAAATTCTCTTAAAAACATAATCTTGACTAACCAAACAAAGTAAGTTACGTCATTTACAAAAGACAGATCATGATGACAAAAAATGATCTAACCGATCTAAGGTTGCAAAAAATAAAAAATAAAAAATTTAGAAAAGGATGATAGAAATTTTTACGATTAAAGTTAACTATCTCCACTCCACGAAGAATACTTCAAAAAAATAAGACGATCAGACCATGGATCGACGCTCAATCAATACTAAACAAATATTTTTTATTCTTCTCCCTTTTTTTCTCCCAGTTGGACGGATTCTAAGGTAGATCCCCATCTATTATAAACTCACTTCTAAAACCTTATTGTCCAACAAATGACCCTTAGGGTCATGACAATCTCACTAAGAGCTTAGTGAATGAGATGAATGTTTATCTCACCAAAGAATTTGGATAGATAAAATATGTTAAGTCATCAGCTCAACAAGCTGGCCAAGTGATACAATTAGCCAGAGAGAGTGAATTTTCTATTATGCATTATGGGGTTAATTGGATTACATATGAGAGAAAGTCAAGAAATGTTACACAAGTCGACAACAACCCATTATGGTATGAGTGAAAGCTATATAAGATTTGAAGAAATCTTTGTATGAGAACCATGTATTTGAGATGAGTAGTTTGCCAATGGTCACGATGTTATTGAGGTACAATTAATACGATAAAATGATCGATGTAGTAAAAAAGGAGAGCGTGTTTTCCTCCATGGGGAGGCACAAACTCATTTAATTAAACAAAAGCCACAAGCTTAATCAGTATTTACAACCAGTATATAGAATTATAATAAAATACATGATAAAAAATAACTTGAAGAAAACACACACACATATGTTTGTGTCATACATATATATATAGAAAACATGTTGTAAACAGAATATATCAACAAGTGATTGAGAAATCTTAAAATAAGATTTTAAAATAATGAAACACACAATAGAATATTATAAATAAAACTCATACTTGACTTGTGTCTATATTCTTATGAAAGTCCTACCATAAAATCCAATCAAAGTCGTGAATTTTCTATACCTATGGTTGGACTCACATCAATGTATTTTTAAGATTTTCAAAATAAATATTTGAAACCTATTACATGGATTGAAACCTACCCATGGATGCATAAAAGAAGTCTCCAAAAATAAAATAGGCATGGCTCAGTTAACCCAACTAGCTAGAGTTGCGATCCCCAAACCCAACCTGAGAAGAAGCACAATTGATTGGATGCATGGTGTTGCCAATGGGACCAATTAAATGGTCAAAAATTAAAAGAGACGACTAAACTTTATTCTTCTCTATCTTTTTCAAATAAAGGAGATTTACATTAGAGCTGACAAACAAACCTAATGAGCCTAGCAAAATCAACGAGCTGAGCCGAGCCTAACGAGCCTAATAAAAAAAATTTAAACCGGATCCAGCTCGCGAGCAACAAGTTAATCGAGTCGAGTCGAGTTTTTTACTAGTCGAACATACATAATTATTTTTAATTTATATCAATATAATGTTTTTTTTTAAATTTTAGCTATTAAATTATGATAATTATTTATTATTATAATAACAAAATATAATAGTTAGTCGTTTAAGTAACAAAAGTATTTTATTAAATATTTAAAATGACATGTATATAGGAAAACAATTATTAAGATGATACAATAAAAAAATATATCACAAAAATATCATTATAAATATTTGATATTTACATCACTATAATTCGATACATCCCAACTGAGTTGGTATCCAGCTAATTACCAATCAGTTACAACGTTGTTAGGAAATTGCTTCAAGAGTCCACACATTCTTTATGGTTTTATTTATTGTTTTCAATTTAATAAATCAAATTGTCCTAGTCTTTCAGAAAAAAAAAGATTGTTTGTTGCAGATCTTGGCATGATTTTAAGTATATGTACTATTCTCTTTGTTTTGATTTTTTGAAGTTTAAAAATGTGATTCTCCTATTGAATAAGATTAGTTTCCCATTTTGCATTCATCTATTTTCTCTCTCTTCTTCTCTCATTAAAAAATAAGATTTTTTTTTTTAATGTTCTTTCATAAAAAAAAACAGCAATTGGTATCAGAGTTGATTTCTTGAGAGATCTGTGAATTTTTTCAATTGTTCTAATGGAAGGAGAATCCAGTTTCATATTTATGGCTCTGCCCCTTTTTTATGGAGAAAACTATCAAATGTGGGCAGTACGTATGGAGACCTACCTAGAAGCATTGGATTTATGGGAGGCAAATCCCAACGTGGCACAAATCAAAGGTGAAGGCATGTTTTTTTGCGACGGTTTCACCAGCGATTCTCACCATAATTATGTAACACTCGAAAAATTTATCGGCTTAGTAATTACTAACACATCATGTCCTTTAGTTAATTGATTTTATGCAAATAATGAAATGTTATTAGAAAAAGTAAACTCAAAGTTTAGAAATAATTTTGGTTGAAACAAATGAAAGAGAAAATTTATGAAGTATTATATAAAGCTTGAATAGTTGAATGAAAAAAAAATAATAGAAATGTCAAAAATTATGGAAAGGAAAATACATTAAAGAAAATAAAGTTGAATAGTTAAATTTCTTTCCTTTTAGTCGAATGTCACGTCTAACAGAATTAAATGAAGAAGATTAGAAGGAATGAAATATATTAATACAAGGAAAGAAAAGACAATTATATTTCCCAAATTTGATAATCACGTGGGAAGGCTTTTTGTGACAGCCCGAGACCCGATTCTGATCGGAATCCGAGAGCCAAGCCATCACTCTGGGACATAACAGAAAAACACAGACTATATATATTTTTTTGAAACTTTTAGAACATTACAGGGAGAAGAAACCTTCTCTAGAAATGGGACTAGATGACATATGTATAAAACTGGATGACAATTACAGTTCGAAGAACAGAAGACAGAGGACTTTTATAAATCGAACCTTTAAAACTTCTCAAAGAGAGAAAACTTTCTTTGGATTTAAACACTGGGAGCTAATTTATAACCGGATTACAGAAGTGAATAACAGAAGAGACTGGGAAGAACAGAGAACAGAAAGGGACGATGAAAATAAATAAACAGAATAAACAGGAAATAAAGGCAGAAAAACATAGGCAGAAAACTGGCGGAAGAAGTGGATTTTAAACAAATGTGAACAGTGACAACGGTGGATTTGAATAAGACAAAAGTGTACAGTGGCAGCGGTGGATGTGTGTAACACCCCCGAACCCACCCTGGCTCGGAGCGCTACTTTGCTAACCAATCCCACGTCAAAACATAATTTAAATATAATTTTTAAAAATTTATCGACTCGTTTTCGGGTCTTCCAGACCCTCAAAATTTATTGGAAAACGGCCCCAAAATACGTTTAAAATACGTCGGAAAATGTCGGGTCAAAACATTGTAGAACTAGGGAAAATTTGAAAAAAAAAACGAAAATGGGCTCAAAGAGGCGCTGGGCGCCGCGCGCGCCCATGCAGCGCGCCAGCGCCCTCGCTGTGCTGGCGCTGCCCGCGCCGCGCGCGCCTGTGCGCCCCACCGCGACTGGTCGCGGTCCGAGGCCCGACCGATCGGGCCAGCTCGGGTTTTCTTGACCCAAAACACTTAAAAACCTTCTATTTTGACCCCTTTTTACCTTTCCCCACTTTTCCTCATATTTCTTCACCCCGAACACCTCCAATAATCACGAAACTTTAACCATACCTTCCCGACATGCGAACCATCAAATCCCGTAAAAATTTTAGAAAACCGACTTCAACCGAATATTAATAAAAATAAATAACGTGACCCGACGTCAATGGTTTTAAAATCAAAACCGGCAACATAACGGCTAAATAATTCTAAACCCGAAAACCTGAAAAACAAATACTTAAAACCACGACTCAACCCAGTTTACACCAGAACAAATCCACAACCATTTACACTAAACAACTCTCATGAACCGACCACAAAATCCAAACTACAAACCAAAATCGCACCCAAAACGATCACCTAGTCTCACAATATCAACTACAAACCACAAAATACCCCATTTGCTGAACACCAACCCCACAGCTCCAAAGACTTTGGCCGAGGCGCCCCGACAACTAGCCTGCACCGATGAGCTCCGTGTATCCCCGACTGCCCCTAATCCTGATCCTTGCTATCAAGCTCACCTGAGAACGCTCCGTCACCTACACCACAGAACACACACACACGCACGCGTAAGCTTACGCTTAGCAAGTAGGGATAACAATTATAAACAAGAACAATGCACACACCACCCTACCCTAACACAACAACACAACACCACTCAACATGACAACTCGACACAACAACACAACACCACCCAATGCAACTCAACAAACTTACTCAACCTAACACGACCAAACAATTCTAGTTGCCCGCACCTGAAAGGATGCCTTAGTTGCCCGCACCGAAGTGCCTTAGTTGCCCGCCCCGAAGGGCCTTAGTTGCCCGCACCGAAGTGCCTTAGTTGCCTGCCCCGAAGGGCCTTAGTTGCCCGCACCGAAGGGCCTTAGTTGCCCGCCCCGAAGGGCCTTAGTTGCCCGCACCGAAGGGCCTTAGTTGCCCGCCCTGAAGGGCCTTAGTTGCCCGCACCGAAGTGCCTTAGTTGCCCGCCCCGAAGGGCCTTAGTTGCCCGCCCCGAAGGGCCTTAGTTGCCCGCACCGAAGTGCCTTACACTTTAACCGACTACCATGCCAACCAATGCAACACCACACGACAACCAACCAGTGCAACACCACACGACAACCAACCAGTGCAACACCACACGACAACCAACCAGTGCAACACCACACGAGAACCAACCAGTGCAACACCACACGAAACCAAACAACCAACCAACCCAGGAGGCACACTCCCAATGTTAAACAATGCAACACAACATAACAATGTCAAACAATGCAACACCTCAACAAAACAGCAACACATCACTAAGCAAAAACAAATAACCATTGCTTACCGTTCTATGGTGTAGGCCTGAAGGCAAAAAGAATGACAACCACTACTTACCTGACGTCTCGGTATGTGGTCGCTCACTTCGTCCAACCGAATTTCACTCTCGATCACCTTAAAATAATGAAAACTCAACTTAGTAAATCACTAATAAAATTCTAACGGATCCTAAAACCAAAACTAACAAACACTTCAACCTAAAACTACAACCTAACTCAAAACCCGATTTTTTACTCCAAAATTGACCGTCCAACTTCAAACGGTCATAACTCCCTCATTTTTCAACAGATTTTGACGCGCCACCCCAATTCGGAAACCTTTACACGTCTACTATCCATTGAACTACTCAAATTAACCAAACAAAACACTTAGCACTTCCGAAAACTATAGGACAGATTCGGCCTCCCTAGTATTCTTAAACCGGTTTTTGTGTAACACTCCTCCAATCTTCAATCTATCCACTCAAACAACCTAATCTATCCATTCATCAACTAAACCAACCAATTTGGAAGGAAAACAACCAATTGAAAACCAAAATTCCGAATCCCTAACCTAGGGTTTTCAAACATTCACAAAACTCAACCAAAATACACTAAAAACATTTCCAAACTCCATCCAAATGTACACAAACCAAAGCCCATGAGAAATTACCTTGGATTGCGTTGAGAAAATGAGGAAGAAAGGAGAGGTGGCGTCGGCCATGGAGGAAAAGAGAGAGTGTCGATGGAGAAGAAGAACCATGAAGAAAACCTAACATTTATTATCCTTTTCTTTCCCCTTTTCTTTATGCATTTAATAATCATTGAAAATTACCATAAAGCCCTCCCTTTCACTTTTTAAATCCAACGCCAAATCCTCTTTAAATCACCACTTTATCATCCATTTTATTCACACAATTTTACTAAAGTTGATTGGTTAAAAGAATTGGACTTTTCAACTCAAAATTATCCACCAATCACATTTGAGTTTGACTTGTCAACCTCTTCACTTCTCCCTACAATTCTAATACCCTTCAATGTACACTAATCTTGAATAATTAACTATCATGCTTGACCTAGACTAGGGTTACATACGTTTTGGGAAAATTCCGGGTGTTACAATCCACCCTCCTTACAAAAATTTTGTCCTCAAAATTTGACGTACCTTATTCTCCTTTACTTCACTCACTCCAACTCTACCTTCAAGCTTCATGAGTTGCCACGCTGAGTTGCAACTATGCTACTGTCTAACTAATTTATCTGGTGTATCTACTAACCTTTTCCTACATCCCCAAGTTTTGACTTTACCTAATTCTGCACTAGACCGTCTACTCATACACCCTTGGACTTTAGTTTGAGCATTCCTTACCTATAGACCCGCTCTTACTCTAACTTTTCCTCGAACTCGGTTCCTCTAATTCCGCGTATCCAATACACATGTACATGACTTATTCAAACTCTCCATACATCATTAATCACGTAAAACTAAAAGTCCACCAAATAATTTTCTATTCTAAGTCATCAATTACAATTTCCACCCTAACTTACCATACCATTTAGAACTTAACACTTCCACCACTTGCATCTACTTATCTCGGATCATCACCACACTTCATTAATTATCCGAATACATATTCATACTCCAGGCCCTCACTACTTAGATCTAAAATTGACATACACAAAGTGTCCAACTTTTACCTTGCTTATCATCAAATGTTATCAAAGTCTTAATTCTACAGTATCTCGCCTCTTGGCTCCCACTCTTCACCTAACAACATCACCGGCGTATAACCTTTCAATTCCATCCCATAACGTAAGTAACTCTCCTTCTCAAAACACTCACCACTTAATTTTCTCCACTATTCTCATAAAATATAAGCTTTCATAACTCTCCCAAACTCTCCCAAACTTAACTTACCTTTTCTTAAGATTATCCCCTCCTAAACTTAATGACTCTGGCTGAAGTTATTTACAACACCAACGATTCTGACCTCGTTATATACAAGTCGAACCGTCAACCTTACTCCTAAGTTCACTCGTATAATCTCTGGGTGAGATCTTCCTTTCATGAAGGTTGTTTGCAAACTTGTTGTAGCTAACTGAACACCCTTAATCCCAGTCTCATATCCATTGCATCTCGATCATAGGTATTCACCCTCACTAACGTACTATAGCATGCCTTTCACTAATCAACCCGGGCAACCCGGGCATCTAAGTTTCTAATTTATTCCAACCTTTATACTTTCGGCTTCCACCACACTAGGTCGAGTAACATCCAAAGTCCAACAAATTAGCTAATTACTGATCAACCTTTATTTTACTAAGGTTTCCCCCAAATTATCCCTGTCGTAATCTCTCCACGCATCCACTCTCTTTCTTATTGGAGTGATCCACTAAGATAATACCTATCCCATATAGATCAACCATCTAACCTGAGTATCACATTGCAACTAACTTCGACCCTCTAATACCTCAAAGTCTACTATGAACCTTCGTACTTATATTCTCTATACTCAATTTGTCTAACTCACGTTCACGTTCACTATACTCCATTTGTCTAACTCCTAATTTCAGTCATTACCAAACACTCAAACTCTTAGGTCTAAACAAACTTGTTTCCAACTTTCCACTCAACACTCATCACCCAAATACCTTAAATGATCTATACGCACTTTGACTTCAATCTCATTAATTTCAAAATTGAAACTTCCCTAGCGACGACGAAAATTAAACTTCAATCTCATTAATCTCATTAATTTCACTTTACTCTTACTCCTAAATTTAGTTGTAAACTTTTTGTGTGAACTTTCTTTCCTTCTATCTGGTAGTCTCTAAATACCGCAATTTCACACGGACCTCTAAATAATCAATGGCTAACCATTTTTATCTACCTTCCATTCACATTTACTAATCTCTTCACTTACCTCACTCTTCACCCATTAACATAGTTCAAATGTATAACTTAGTCTAACTTTCATAACGATGTATTCTTACACATTTATTAACTTTAACTTAATCACTCCTCACCTATCCTTTTAAACTTTTACAATTGAATTCTCAATATCCTCTATTTTCTTCAACTCAACTTCCTGTGAGGGCTAATACTCTTATCATACCTCTCTCTCTTAGTTAACTACTCTCTCTCATATGTCTGTCCTGAATTTAGAATTTAATTTCATCGTTCTTCTAACTTATATCTCCCAACCTCTACCAATACTCGAGTTCATATTCATATCTCGCGCTCAAGTTCGCCAACTCTTAAGCTTATCAGCTCTAGTATAATCTATTTACAACATCAGCAGTTTCGACTTCGTTACATACGAGTCGAACCCTCGAAACTTTCTAACTTAAACTTTATCCATAAGGCATTCTAAAGTTCTTCGATGAATTCTCCTTTATTCTCAAAATAAAATCCCCTTAACAATCTACTTAGCATGACGAAGGTTTAAGGTGTCTCCCAATAAATTTTCAAACTTCTACCCGGTTCATCGTATCCTAGTACGTCCTAGTACTCTCAAGGTTTGCTAATTAGGCCCCAATTCTATCTATTTTAATTTTATCGCATATAAAACATAAAATGTAACTCGTTAAGGGAAACTCATCTTATATGTATCCCTCTTACAGTCACTCTAGGTTATCTAATCCTAAAGTTCTCTAATCTCCCTTTTTCTCAATTCAAACTATCGGTTCTCTACGTCTATACGTTGGCTAAGGGGATCCAACAAATTTGTCCCGGTACTCTCGACATTTTCGTTTGAATACTAAACAAGGTTAAACTATCTCACCTCAGCTATAAACAACTAAAAGAAAAGAAATACTTCCAATCGGTGAAACACGTTGCAGGACGGCCGGCATTGTCGGGTAATTCTTTGAACGACTCGACCTCTAACGCTCTGATACCATCTTGTAACACCCCCGAACCCACCCTGGCTCGGAGCGCTACTTTGCTAACCAATCCCACGCCAAAACAAAATTTAAATATAATTTTTGAAAATTTATCGACTCGTTTTCGGGTCTTCCGATGTAACGACCCTAATACTGTACCCAATATCCGTACCATATATATATATATATATTTTTTTTTTAAACCTAATATCGTTAATTAAACTCTAGGCGGAACCTAAACCGAAATCGAACCAGAATCGAAATCGGAATTTAAATCTCAGTTTAAAACCATTTACAAACTATTAATAATTAAATAAAACTTTTAAAACATTTATAAAAATCAATTAAAACAATATTTAAAATGAGGGGAGGGCAGAATTGGAATTCTGCCCTCGAAAAGGAGCAGCGATTGGTCGCTGCTAATTGTAGCGCCCAGTCGCCGCATGCGCTGCATTGTGCAGCGCTCGATCGCTGCACAATGCAGCGATCGGGCGCTGCATATTGCAGCGCCCAGTCACTACACAGCAGCGACCAGAACCCACTTGCTCTCTGGGATTTCCAGAGAGCAAACACTTCAAACTTTCGGCTCTCTGGAATCCGATTCCAGAGAGAAAATTCTTCTTTCTCCTTCACATTCTAAAAACACTAAACATACGATTCAGACGTACTTCAATACGTGACAAAACTTCCTAAAAACAAATGGCGTAGATAGCTCTAAAAATCGAGCTTATCCGTATCAAACCTACAACATTTCCAAAACATTTCTATAACGTTTAAATACTGTTTTAAACCAGAATATTTTCTATAAACAGTTTACCCAAAACATTCAAATGTAAACCTATCATCTACCAGAACCAAACATCCTATAACGTCTACACAATTATCCAGCCAAAACATCCCAAAATCTATACATACTATCCCCACGGGTCAGGTGAGCCTCAACTGCGCCAGCACACCTCCGCAGCCATCCTCCGTCAACTGAATCATGCCTCAGGTGGAGGGACATCGTCCTCACCTGGTACCTCGAAGTCTATGTCACCTACACCATACAACACACTATGAGATAAAATCCCAGTAAGCTCTACGTAAATGCGATGCATGCTGTGCTATGAGTTCATTAAACCATGCTTTATTTTTATCTTACTATGCCATGCACTATAGGTGTCACCGAGATCCTATACCTTCTAACCGGAGAGAGCTCATCCAGCGGGCGGACTACTCTTTCCAGCTAGAAGAGGGGGGTACACGCTTACAACACGTACAGCCGTGCCTGAGCCCCACCTCGCGTGACCTGTAAACTGTATGCCCGAAGGCCTGTATGCCCGAAGGCCTGTATGCCTTTCGGCCAATGCTATGCTTTACGTTATCTTTAAAACTCTGTGCGGAAGTTCATTTTCATGCTTTTCTTTAAAACAAGTGATGCGTGAACAGTTCAATATTTTAAAGTAAACAAACAATAACATGTACCATCAAGACTGTAAAGCGTAAACTATAAACTCCTATAACCTAACTACCCAAACCAAGTACAATTTAAACTAACGCATCTCCAAAACTCCTCGAGACGACATTCGACGTACGGTGTAGGCCAATCGGCCAGAGAAGAATCACGAGAACTTACCTCGTGCACGCTGTAATCCAAGCTTCGTCCACGAGCGCTGTTTACCTAAGCAATTTACAAGGATTGACGTTAAAACAAGTTTAAGTTAATAAACTTCCAAATTGTCAAAACCTTAACTAAATGGCTTTCTAAAGTTCTAATCCATTTCATCGAGCTATTTATTCAAGAAATTTACGCTCGGCACCTCAATTCTTGAATTACGAACTATTCTGAAAATCTTAAAATTCTCGGATTTTAAACTTTTTCACGAATTGATCCAACTTCGTCCAATAACGTCCAATACGTTTAATATACACTTAATCACGGCTAACCTATTAATTACGAACCCTAATTTGCGTTTTTAACGATGATAAATCGAAATCCTAATTACCTAAAACGCTACGAAACTAAAGATTTAACGTTCTAAAATTGTAGAGACATACCTAGAACGTCGATTGGAGGAGAAATCACGAAGAGAACGAAGCGAATGGAGGTCGGATCGGAGTAAAATGTCGCGCGGGCGGTGAGGGTTTGCGAGAGAGAGCTCTCTGGTTTTTGAGATTGACAGAGGAAGAATGAAAGAATAAAGGTAATCTGTTTTGTTTTATAATATTAACTTTGTAAATTACTATTTTGCCCTTCTTTAATTTTTATATTGATTTCGTCCTTCGGTTCGTTAATCGTCCATCAATTCGGATTCACCAAGTTTCCTTATTTCACCAACAAGTCCAACTTATTATTTGGGATTTACTAAAACTGTCTATTCGCAATTTGGACTTCGTTTACTATTTTTACTAAAACGTCCTTCATATTATAAAAAGCTTAATTGCTTGGAATATAGTGTTTAATCTCCGAAAATTCCCATAATTTCATTAAAATTCCTATTAATCGTTAGGATCGTAGTGACGCTTTTTTTTCGTAAAACGGACCTGATTTGACATAAATATAAAAATGTCATCCGATAATATAATAATAATATAATATACAAGTCCGTACAACCGGGTATTACATCCGGACCCTCAAAATTTATTGGAAAACGGCCCCAAAATACGTTTAAAATACGTCAGAAAATGTCGGGTCAAAACATTGTAGAACTAGGGAAAATTTGAAAAAAAAAAACGAAAATGGGCTCAAAGAGGCGCTGGGTGCGCGCAGGGCGCCGCGCGCGCCCAGGCAGCGCGCCAGCGCCCTTGCTGTGCGCGCGCTGTGCGCGCCCGCGCGCCTGCGTGCTGGAGCGCGCATGTGCGCCCCACCGCGACTGGTCGCGGTCCGAGGCCCGACCGATCGGGCCAGCTCGGGTTTTCTCGACCCAAAACACTTAAAAACCTTCTATTTTGACCCCTTTTTACCGTTCCCCACTTTTCCTCATATTTCTCCATCCCGAACACCTCCAATAATCACGAAACTTTAACCATACCTTCCCGACACGCGAACCATCAAATCTCGTAAAAAGTTTAGAAAACCAACTTCAACCGAATATTAATAAAAATAAATAACGTGACCCGACGTCAATGGTTTTAAAATCAAAACCGGCAATATAACGGCTAAATAATTCTAAACCCGAAAACCTGAAAAACAAATACTTAAAACCACGACTCAACCCAATTTACACCAGAACAAATCCACAACCATTTACACTAAACAACTCTCACGAACCGACCACAAAATCAAAACTACAAACCAAAATCGCACTCAAAACGATCACCTAGTCTCACAATATCAACTACAAACCACAAAATACCCCATTTGCTTAAGACCAACCCCGCAGCTCCGAAGACTTTGGCCGAGGCTCCCCGACAACTAGCCTGCACCGACGAGCTCCGTGTATCCCCGACTGCCCCTAATCCTGATCCTTGCTATCAAGCTCACCTAAGAACGCTCCGTCACCTACACCACAGAACACACACACACACACGTGTAAGCTTACGCTTAGCAAGTAGGGATACAATTATAAACAAGAACAATGCACACACCACCCACTAGCCTGCACCGACGAGCTCCGTGTATCCCCGACTGCCCCTAATCCTGATCCTTGCTATCAAGCTCACCTAAGAACGCTCCGTCACCTACACCACAGAACACACACACACACACGTGTAAGCTTACGCTTAACCACACGACAACCAACCAGTGCAACACCACACGACAACCAACCAGTGCAACACCACACGACAACCAACCAGTGCAACACCACACGACAACCAACCAGTGCAACACCACACGACAACCAACCAGTGCAACACCACACGACAACCAACCAGTGCAACACCACACGACAACCAACCAGTGCAACACCACACGACAACCAACCAGTGCAACACCACACGACAACCAAACCCAAACGCACTCAACAAACAGACTCACCCTAACACGACAACACGACCAAACAATTCTAGTTGCCCGCACTCGAAAGGATACCTTAGTTGCCCGCCCCGAAGGGCCTTAGTTGCCCGCACCGAAGTGCCTTACACTTTAACCGACTACTATGCCAACCAATGCAACACCACACGACAACCAACCAATGCAACACCACACGACAACCAACCAGTGCAACACCACACGAAAACCAACCAGTGCAACACCACACGAAAACCAACCAGTGCAACACCACACGAACAACCAGTGCAACACCACACGAAACCAAACAACCAACCAACCCAGGAGGCACACTCCCAATGTTAAACAATGCAACACAACATAACAATGTCAAACAATGCAACACCTCAACAAAACAGCAACACATCACTAAGCAAAAATAAATAACCATTACTTACCGTTCTATGGTGTAGGCCCGAAGGCAAAAAGGATGACAACCACTACTTACCTGACGTCTCGGTATGTGTTCGCTCTCTTCGTCCAACCAAATTTCACTCTCGATCACCTTAAAATAATGAAAACTCAACTTAGTAAATCACTAATAAAATTCTAACGGATCCTAAAACCAAAACTAACAAACACTTCAACCTAAAACTACAACCTAACTCAAAACTGGATTTTTTACTCCAAAATTGACCGTCCAACTTCAAATGGTCATAACTCCCTCGTTTTTCAACAGATTTCGACGCGCCACCCCAATTCGGAAACCTCTACACGTCTACTATCCATTGAACCAATTATATTAACCAAACAAAACACTTAGCACTTCCAAAAACCATAGGACAGATTCAGCCACCCTAGTATTCTTAAACCGGTTTTTGTGTAACACTCCTCCAATCTTCAATCTATCCACTCAAACAACCTAATCTATCCATTTATCAACTAAACCAACCAATTTGGAAGGAAAACAACCAATTGAAAACCAAAATTCGGAATCCCTAACCTAGGGTTTTCAAACATTCACAAAACTCAACCAAAATACACTAAAAACATTTCCAAACTCCATCCAAATGTACACAAACCAAAGCCTATGAGAAATTACCTTGGATTGCCTTGAGAAAATGAAGAAGAAAGGAGAGGTGGCGTCGGCCATGGAAGAAAAGAGAGAGTGTCGATGGAGAAGAAGAACCATGAAGAAAACCTAACATTTATTATCCTTTTCTTTCCCCTTTTCTTTATGCATTTAATAACCATTGAAAATTACCATAAAGCCCTCCCTTTCACTCTTTAAATCCAACGCCAAATCCTCTTTAAATCACCACTTTATCATCCATTTTATTCACACAATTTTACTAAAGTTTATTGGTTAAAAGAATTGGACTTTTCAACTCAAAATTATCCACCAATCACATTTGAGTTTGACTTGTCAACCTCTCCACTTCTCCCTACAATCCTAATACCCTTCAATGTACACTAATCTTGAATAATTAACTATCATGCTTGACCTAGACTAGGGTTACATACGATTCGAGAAAATTCCAGGTGTTACAATGTGAATAAACAAAGGCAGCTGTGAATATGAATTTTAAAAGCAGCGGTGGATGTGAATACGATAAAAATGAACAGTGGCAGCGGTGGAGGTGGGCAGAAGTGCACTGTTCACCGGTGGACGTGAATAAGACAAAATAGATGACGTCAGACGGATAATGTAAATTTTAAAGGCAACGGGGTACGCAGGCAAAAGTGTACTATTCATCGGTGGATGTGAATAAGACAAAACAGATGACATCAGATGGAAGATGAAATTGTAAAGACAGCGGTGGATGCTGTTTTAAACGGGCAGCGGGCAGTGGTGGATATGATTTTACAAGTAGCGGTGGACGTGATTTTAAACATGCGTGAAATACGTTTAAAGTACGTCAGAAAATGCAGGGGTAAACTATTTAGAAATAGGAAAATTTAAATAAAAAAATAAATTTTTTTTCCCTCTCGGTGGCGATCGATCGCCACCCTCTCGGGTGCTACAGTGCCCGAGAGGCTGGTGATCGCGATCGATGGCCGCAGGTGAGCGACTGATCGAATCTGCCGATCGCGCCTTGCGCGCCCTGCACCCTGCGCGCCCTGCGCTGCCCCTCCCAACCTTAACTCTTTTCCTTCACTTTTCTCCAAGCCAAACACTTCCAAAAATTCTAAAATTTTAACCACACACTCTCGACACCCAAATCTTCAAGTCCCGTAAAAATTTTGAAAAACAGACTTAAAACGGTTAATAAAAAAATAGAGAAAGTAAACCCGACGTTATTTAGTTTAAAATCAAAACGGACGGCGTAACGCCTAAAATTCAATAAACCAAAACCTGCAATTAAAAACGAAAATCCAACCAGTATCAAATCCCAAATACATACACTCAATATCCATAACACAACCAACTTCCAAATCTCCAAAATAGTTACGAAAATGTTTATAAATACGATGTACTAAAACTTCCACTTTTTTTAACTTATCTCAAAACAAAATCTTTATAAAACACTTACAAAAAAACCATATACAACAAAACATTCACCTCCCACACTACCCAAGGAAGACATTGATATAGACGCCCCGACAATAGCCTGCACCGGCGGACTCCGTACTCCTCCGACTGCGGCCTAATCCTTGGCTGTCTCATCTATCTCACCTGTAAAGAACTCGCCACCTACACCATAGAACACAAAACGTAAGCCTAATGTTTAGTAAGTAGAGAATAATGCATACCAAAAACATAATGCAACACAACCCCTAACACATGAAGTTTCTACTCGCTCAGTTGCTCTTGTTTCATGTGCATTTCGTTGCTCATTTATAGAACGGAGCTTATCGCATGTGCTAATTTACAAATCGAGTAGTCCCTCGCAAGTACCACCTTAACGCGATTGGGAAACTCTACCAGAGTTCCTCGTAGGTGTTACCCTAACGCGGCTGGGTGACTCAACTCCGCTAGTCTCCCTGTAGGTACCACCTTAACGCGACTGGGAAACTCTACTAGAGTTCCTCGCAAGTGTTACCCTAAAACGACTGGGTGACTCAACTCCGCTAGTCTCCCCGCAGGTACCACCTTAACGCAACTGGGAAACTCTACTAGAGTTCCTCGTAGGTGTTACCCTAACGCGACTAGGTGACTGTAACACAACCACATTACGTTTCAACTCACACCGCTCCACCCTCACCCTTTTTCTCTTCCAATTCCAACGTGAAAGGCATTTCGAAAACTCCACTTTTCATACCTTTAAATGCCAAATTATTTTCTTATTGGTTGTTAAGTTAGTTTGACTTTTCAAACTCTTTTTGATTTTGAATTTTCAAACATCATTTTCTCCTTTCAAAATCCCAACGTGAACACCCTTTCATTCCCACCTTTTCCATTCAATTATTTCATGTAAATTTCCTTTGAATTTTCTTATTGGTTGATATGCATATATTTGACTTTTCAAACCCTTTGGTTTATCAATTTTTTCCTTGTTTGTTCTCTTAGATTTTCATCTTTTAATTACCCTCATCAAACTTTCTTAAATTATATATTAACCTCATTTTTCCTTTATCTTTTCCCCATCCAACGTGGCTGCCTCCTTCATTCCTCTCCTTTCATTCAAATTTACTTAATTTAATTGTTGATTTCTTTATTCCTTTTGTTTCTAATTCAAACAATAATTCCCTTAACCATTTCAAACTCTAACATTTCACATTTCACTTCAATCTCCTCATTCTCATTTACATAATTAATTACTTTCAAGGTTCATTACTAAACTCCCAAAAACCTACTTAAACCTAAGGCAACCCTCTTTGAAGAATTGTCCCGGGTGTTACACTTTCACATCTCAGTTGCATTCACATTCTTTCTCTGATCTGATCCCTCGATTCCATTGGGAGTTGGATCAATTTTCCTAAAGTTATACATCCTCTTCATCGATTAAGGGGCGGATTAGTTCCCTTAACAGTTGATCTGATCCTATATTCCATTGGGAGGCGAATCAATTTCCCAAAGTTATACATCCTCTTCATCGATTAATGGACGGATTAGTTCCCTTAACAGTTGGTCTATTACAATCTGTTCATGCCTTACCATGTCATTACATATAAATTCATTTCATGTTCTTTCCAAAAAAAACGTGATGCATGACATACAGAAAACATTCAAACAAGCATAACCTACTATTTTGTGATGTAGGCCTGAAGGCACACACATACTCAACTTACCTGGTTTCCTGGAAAAGCTTGGTTGCAAACTACTTCGGGTTTTGCTCAAACCTATAGCCGTAGACAGAGTATTAGTTAAGCTTCATTCTAAACTATCCTCAAATCTACCAGAACTTGTAAGGAAACTAGTTTGGGAACTCTGATAATCAAGTATTCCTGATTTGCCCCAAACCCGAACTAACTCTCACTTACAGCATTCTCAAAACTCACATTTAAAATCCCCCTCTATCATCGATAGTTACAATGTAGCAAGAAATCGAAGTAGAACTCACCTAGCTTGGAGAAAATGGAAGAGAAAATTGCCGAGAGAAACTCTGCTTAGCTGAGCTGAATGCCGAGAAAGGAAAATGAGAAACAGTGGCGGCTAAACCTCATTAAACTCTCCCTTAAATACATTATCCACTATAGATCTTTATTTACCATTTTGCCCTTATTTAGTCACTCATTAACCTAATCAATAATTCTCCCAATTTCATCCATAAAATGTACACTATTAGTTGACAAGGTAAAATCGGTTCGATGGAACCGGGTGTTACAGGTACTCCCATGGGACAGCTCGGTTCTCGGTCGAAACTACAGACCGGATCGCGGTCCGCGGTTCCTTGATCCAGGAAATCGGGACCGATCCCATGACACATGAAACTGACCTAAAATCGGCAGTCCGATCCGGTCTGGTCTTCTGGTTCTGGGCCGGTTCTGCCCACCCTTAAGGGTGGGTGGCCACTCTACCAAGCTGCCTTTTTAGTGGCAGATTTTGTTTTGTAGTATATTTATTAACCAATACATTAATTACAGGGTAATTATCAATTTGAACCCTGTACTATACATTTTTTTCAATTCACCCCATGTACTAAAAAAACCGGCAAACCGAACCCTGTACTTTGATTATGTTATCATTTTTGACCTTCTATCAACAATTTTATTAAACTCTCATTTAAAAAATTATCAAAAAAATCTTAAATTTAGTTGAAATTTTTAGCACATGTTCACTACTTAATGAGAAGATAATCTGAAAATTTTCGTTATTTTTTAACACACGTACAATTTATTGTAATTTTATTTTAGTATTTTATAAACATATTATAATAAATCATACAAATTTTAAACAATTACGAAAAGTTTTATATTATCTACCCATAATGTGGTGAACATGAGAAAAACATTTCAAATAAATTCAATATCTTTTGGTATTTGTTTAAATTAATCCCAGTTTCTTCTTACTTTATAAATTAATTTTTTAAAAAATACCAAACGATATGTGATTTATTTGAAAACATTTTCACATGTTCAAACTATCATGGGTAGATAATAGAAAAGTTTTCATGATTTTCTAAAATTTGTATGATTTATTATAATAGTTTTATAAAACACTAAAATAAAATTACAATAAATCGAACATATATTAAAAAATCACAAACATTTCCAGATTATCTTTTCATTAAGTAGTGAACATGTGGTAAAAATTTTAATTGAATCTAAGATCGGTTGGTAATTTTTTAAATGAGGGTTTAATGAAATTATTGATAGAATATCAAAAATGATAACAGAATCAAGGTACAGGGTTCATGTTACAGCCCCAACCCGATCGGGGTCCGAGGAGCCATCACTCCAGATATTTTACAGAAAACAGGACATATATTTTTTTTTTTGAATATTATACTTTTAAAACATTGACAGAGAGAGAGAGAGTTCTCTGGAGTAGAAATCATAACGAGAAAGAAAACAGTTGAAACCAAACTGCAGGATGAATTACAGAATACTTAAAACAGAATTAGAAGACACGTTTATTTTTGAACCACAGAAATAATAGACTGAAGAAAACAGGGAGACAGAAGTAAATTAAAACTTTGAACATCTAAGATATTGGGCAAGGTGGACTTGATGAGTGCAGCAAAACATGTGAGAAGAAAATGGTAAAAACATGAAGCAGAGATGAACGATAAAATAAACAGATAGAGAAGTAAACAGACACGAATGGCAGGGAATTACTGGGATTATTGGCGGAAGACTTAAGCGGAAGACTGGCGGAAGACTTAGTTTTTCAAAAGCAGAATACTGTTGGGCGGTAGATGAAATTAAACTGGAATGATGCTCTGAAATCGGAAGATGTAAACAGTGGATGACGTCATCAGAAGAGGAGATGACGTCAGACGGAAGATGCAGGCAGCAGATGGAATCGGAGGATGTAAACAGTGGGTGACGTCATCGGAAGAGGAGATGTCGTCAGACGGAAGATGCAGGCAGCAGATGAAATCGGACGATGTAAATAGTGGGTGACGTCATTAGAAGAGGAGATGACGTCAGACGGAAGACGCAGGCAGCAGATGGAATCAGAGGATGTAAACAATGGGTGACATCAACGGAAGAGGAGATGACGTTAGACGGAAGATGCAGGCAGCAGATGAAATCGGAGGATGTAAACAGTGGGTGACGTTATCGGAAGAGGAGATGACATCAGACGGAAGACACAGGCAGCAGATGGAATCGGATGAGGTGGTGACGTCAGCCGGAAGATGGATGACATCAACCGGAAGATACAAACATTAAACGTAATCGGCAGAAGAAAGCCTAAGGCAGAAACACTGTTTGGCAGTGGATATGAATAAGACAAAATATGAACAGTATCAATCGGTAGACATAGTTTCAAAGGCAAAATTTACAACTTTTGGCAGGAAGACACACAGACAGAAAGCATAAAACAGAAAACCTAGAAGTCTCAGATTCTCAAACCACTTCAAAACATGGTTCTCGAGCACAACAAAAGGCATAACAAAGACTTAAGAATAATCACACTGCATAGATAACTCAAAAATCCGAAACCATCCATGCATAGACTAACAGAAAATATTCCAAACCATTTCAAAATACTTGAGAACTTAATCCAACTGTCAAATACTGCAATTTTTGAAACTTAGACGTCAAAATCTGTGCATTGTTTTAAAATCTGAGGATCAGTACAGAACCTAACATACATTTCCAGAATTTCCAAAACATAAGTTTTAAATACATAAATAGAACATAGTTTAGAATTTCACTCTGTCAGTCGGGAATTTGTCTGACAACCACAACCAACCCGAGAGCTCGAACCACCAGCCACCTATTCATCAGACTGAGGCACAAAGTCCTCATTTTCGAGTTCAGTACCTACATCAGAGAGTTCATCTATGAGCCTAAAGCTCAGTAAGAACATATAAAATGCAGTGATGCATATGCTATGCATGCGGTTTTTCAGAAATTCAGTGACAGTACAGTACATTACGTTTCAGTGGCAGTGGGGTATAAGTGGGGCTTATAGGGGAACTGGCGAACAGTGGGTGCACTATCAAGCACAACAGTTATACGGTACAGTACAGAAACAGATCTGGGGGCCAGTCCCCGTCCCACACTTAACCGATACATTAAGTCAGATTTTATCTTGTTTAGTTTCAAACAGTGTACAGAAATTGGTTTTGCATGAACTTTCGGTGAAAACGTGCATGCATGAACATTTTCAGTGGCTGAACTTACAATAGCAGACGACAGAAATAACAGAACATACTGTGAAGCAGAACACAGACAACTCAGAACATAAACTATAACGTTTCTACCCAAAACAACCCGACAGAAATGAAACACCTAGTACCTCCGTGATGTATGGCCTTAAGGGCCAACCTACGGTTATGAACTTACCTGTTATCCGTGATGCAGTTAGCTGGAAAGTCTCGAAAATGCACAGATCTGTAACATGCACGTAGAGAAATAAACAATGTTGCAAATGTTAACTAATAACTTGGAAGATTATGCAGTTAACCCCATTCAGACTTGTAGAGAACAACGAATGTGTTTCCATACAAAAACCGAGAGTTTTCTCCAAAATAACTTAACCTAAAACTTCAGCAAACTCATACTTTTACTCGTCCAAATTTGTTAGCATGAGTAGACGCTTACCTTTTTGCTGAAGGGAACAGAAGAAACAGGAGAAAACAAAGTGTTGATACTTTGCCACAATCGCCTAGACAAGAAGAACAGAGAGCAGTGGAAAGGAACAGATGAGAAGTGAGGGTTTCACGTAGGAAGAAGAACTTAGCTTCTTCAACAAGCTGTCACGTGTCACTCAACCATTGGTTTCCTCCCACCAACCTTAAATTCTTCCCCATTTACCCTGCCATTGGTTTTTAACCTATTTAGTTTCCACAAATTGATTTTATGAATCACACATATTCGATTGTAAACATTGGCAATTATTAAAAACACACATTGCATAAATATTCCCATTAATCTCGTTGAATAATTTAAGGAATATTTACATGGCAAAAAAATGCCGGGTGTTACATTCCACCCACCTTAACAGAAATTTTGTCCCCAAAATTTGCCTAAGCAAAGAGGTCCGGATATTGGGCCCTAACATCTTGTTGTCTTTCCCATGTGGCTTCCTCCACACCATGATTGCGCCACAAAACCTTCACCAATGGGACTACCTTATTGCGCAACACCTTGAGTGAAGTATCCACTATACGTATGGGCCTTTCTTCGTATGTCAGCGTTGGCATGATATCAAAGTCCACCTGCTTCACGATCTGAGTTGGATCTCGTACACACTTCCTCAGCATCGAAACATGAAAGACATTGTAGACCCCATCCATCGACGCTGGCAACTGTAGTCTATAGGCCATGCTTCCCACACGCTTCAAGATGAGAAAAGGGCCAACGAATCGTGGGCTGAGTTTCCCTTTCTTACCGAATCTCATTACACCCTTGAAAGGTGACACTTTCAGGAATACTTCATCGCCCTCAGCGAACTCTAAGTCTCTTCTTCTATGGTCCGCATAACTCTTCTGCCAACTCTGAGTAATCTTTATTCGTTGTGTGATAGCAGCTATCACCTCGGACATCTGCTCTAATATCTCAGGGCCTATAAGCTTGGTTTCTCCGACCTCATCCCAACACAATGGGGATCTACACTTTCTGCCATACAAAGCTTCATAAGGAGCCATGCCAATTGTAGCCTGGTAACTATTGTTGTAAGCAAACTCCACGAGTGGCAAATATCTACTCCAAAGAGCATGAAATTCCAGCACGCACGACCTTAGCATATCCTCCAGTGTTTGTATTGTTCTCTCAGATTTTCCGTTAGTCTGTGGATGAAATGTCGTGCTGAAATCCAACTTCGTACCCAAAGAGTTCTGCAAACTTTTTCAAAATTTGGAAGTGAATCTGGGATCACGGTCTGAGACGATCGACACAGGAATGCCATGCAGTTTAATAATCTCGCTAATATATAGCTCTGCATACTGATCCATGGAGTACGTCGTCTTCACAGGTAGAAAATGGGCCGATTTCGTTAATCTGTCCACTATGACCCATATGCTATTATGGCCCTTAGCTGTTCTTGGTAGGCCAACAACAAAATCCATCGTTATGTTCTCCCATTTCCATTCGGGGATCGGGAGAGGCTGAAGCGTTCCACTTGGTCGTTGATGTTCAGCTTTGACCTGTTGGCATATCATGCACGACTCCACATATTTGGCCACTTCATTCTTCATATTCGGCCACCAGAAGTGAAGTTTCAAGTCTTGATGTAACACCCCCGAACCGACCACGGCTCGGTGCGCTACTTTGCTAACCAACCCCGCGTTTAAAACGCAATTAAAAATAATTTTCGAAAAAAAAATTTTAGAAAAAAAACCGGACTTACAAACGCGTAAACGATAACACTAGAGAAGTAACCGACGTATCGATTTAAAAATCAAAATCGGCAATATAACGGCCTACAAGTTTTACAATCAAAACCTGAAAAACAAACACATTTAAAAACACACCATTTAACTCAAATCCAAGTACTATATACACCAAAACAAAAATAACCAAACTAACACCACAAATCCAATCCCAAACAAACCACACACAATACCAACCATTAAACGACTCTCACCACACCAACCAACATAACCAATTATATACACCCCTCCATACTAACTCAAAACTAACCAAAACATATTTCAGACACTACTTCGCGACGAGGAACCACTGCATATCTTTTGTGGAAACCTCCGAAGCTTGCCATATTTCAGACACTACTTCGCGACGAGGAACCACTGCATATCTTTTGTGGAAACCTCCGAAGCTTGCCATATTTCAGCATACATCCCGAAGACCATGGTCGAGACCGCCCCGACAACTGCCCGCACCGGTACGCCCCGTGCATCTCCTACTGCTCCCAAGTCCTGGCTCACTCACTTAGCTCACCTGTAACGAGTCGTTACCTACACCACACGAACACCACACACACGTAAGCTACGCTTAGCAAGTAGAGGACACAAGTCAAACATACACTATGCACACACAACTCTCACACAATCCTAACACATGCCGGTCCACCCCCAACATCTTTCGTAGCAATCCACTCACAACATCTTACGTATACTCAGTCGGTGCCTGAACCACTGCATATCTTTTGTGGAAACCTCCCGAAGCTTGCCATATTTCAGACACTACTTCGCGACGAGGAACCACTGCATATCTTTTGTGGAAACCTCCCGAAGCTTGCCATATTTCAGACACTACTTCGCGACGAGGAACCACTGCATATCTTTTGTGGAAACCTCCGAAGCTTGCCATATTTCAGACACTACTTCGCGACGAGGAACCACTGCATATCTTTTGTGGAAACCTCCGAAGCTTGCCATATTTCAGACACTACTTCGCGACGAGGAACCACTGCATATCTTTTGTGGAAACCTCCCGAAGCTTGCCATATTTCAGACACTACTTCGCGACGAGGAACCACTGCATATCTTTTGTGGAAACCTCCCGAAGCTTGCCATATTTCAGACACTACTTCGCGACGAGGAACCACTGCATATCTTTTGTGGAAACCTCCCGAAGCTTGCCATATTTCAGACACTACTTCGCGACGAGGAACCACTGCATATCTTTTGTGGAAACCTCCGAAGCTTGCCATATTTCAGACACTACTTCGCGACGAGGAACCACTGCATATCTTTTGTGGAAACCTCCCGAAGCTTGCCATATTTCAGACACTACTTCGCGACGAGGAACCACTGCATATCTTTTGTGGAAACCTCCCGAAGCTTGCCATATTTCAGACACTACTTCGCGACGAGGAACCACTGCATATCTTTTGTGGAAACCTCCCGAAGCTTGCCATATTTCAGACACTACTTCGCGACGAGGAACCACTGCATATCTTTTGTGGAAACCTCCGAAGCTTGCCATATTTCAGACACTACTTCGCGACGAGGAACCACTGCATATCTTTTGTGGAAACCTCCCGAAGCTTGCCATATTTCAGACACTACTTCGCGACGAGGAACCACTGCATATCTTTTGTGGAAACCTCCCGAAGCTTGCCATATTTCAGACACTACTTCGCGACGAGGAACCACTGCATATCTTTTGTGGAAACCTCCCGAAGCTTGCCATATTTCAGACACTACTTCGCGACGAGGAACCACTGCATATCTTTTGTGGAAACCTCCCGAAGCTTGCCATATTTCAGACACTACTTCGCGACGAGGAACCACTGCATATCTTTTGTGGAAACCTCCCGAAGCTTGCCATATTTCAGACACTACTTCGCGACGAGGAACCACTGCATATCTTTTGTGGAAACCTCCCGAAGCTTGCCATATTTCAGACACTACTTCGCGACGAGGAACCACTGCATATCTTTTGTGGAAACCTCCCGAAGCTTGCCATATTTCAGACACTACTTCGCGACGAGGAACCACTGCATATCTTTTGTGGAAACCTCCCGAAGCTTGCCATATTTCAGACACTACTTCGCGACGAGGAACCACTGCATATCTTTTGTGGAAACCTCCCGAAGCTTGCCATATTTCAGACACTACTTCGCGACGAGGAACCACTGCATATCTTTTGTGGAAACCTCCCGAAGCTTGCCATATTTCAGACACTACTTCGCGACGAGGAACCACTGCATATCTTTTGTGGAAACCTCCCGAAGCTTGCCATATTTCAGACACTACTTCGCGACGAGGAACCACTGCATATCTTTTGTGGAAACCTCCCGAAGCTTGCCATATTTCAGACACTACTTCGCGACGAGGAACCACTGCATATCTTTTGTGGAAACCTCCCGAAGCTTGCCATATTTCAGACACTACTTCGCGACGAGGAACCACTGCATATCTTTTGTGGAAACCTCCCGAAGCTTGCCATATTTCAGACACTACTTCGCGACGAGGAACCACTGCATATCTTTTGTGGAAACCTCCCGAAGCTTGCCATATTTCAGACACTACTTCGCGACGAGGAACCACTGCATATCTTTTGTGGAAACCTCCGAAGCTTGCCATATTTCAGACACTACTTCGCGACGAGGAACCACCGCCAATAGACCACTTTCAATCCATATCGTACTCACATTTCAAAACCATGTTTAACCACAACCACGCATTTAAAACCATGCTTAACCAAACAAAACATTTAAAACCATGCTTAACCACAACCAAACATTTAAAACCATACTTAACCAAACATTCAAGCAATCAAATCAGAACAAAGCAACCAAACAAGCAAACAATCTCAAACACTAACAATAACAACCCAGCAATTCATCAAACATTACTCAAACACTAACAATACACTATCAAACAATAAATCCTACCGTTCTGTGGTGTAGGCCAGAAGGCAACAAACACACGTCCACTACTTACCTGAACTCCCGCACGTGTTGGCTCACTCTGAGTATACAATTCACTCGCTCGTTAACCTAGCACATTAATGGAAAAATCACTTAAAATCACCAAAACATAAACTAAAGGATATTTACTAAATTTCTCACACAACCAAACTAACTTTTCAAAATAAAAACCCCAACACCCGATTTTTCACCAATTTCCACCGTCTAACTTCAATCGGTCATAACTCTCTCATTTTTCGACGGATTTCGACGAGCCACCCCAATTTGAAAACCTCTACACGTCTACTATCAATTGAAATGCTTAAATTAATCCAACAAACACTTTGGCCAACCCGAAATTGCAGCCAACAGAATCGGCCATCAAGTTTACTAAACCGGTTTTTGTGTTACTTCTATCCAATCCTTAATTTAATCACTCAAACAACCTAAATCATCCATTCAACAACTAAACCAACAAATTTGGAGAGAAAACAAGAATTTGAACTCAAATTTTCGGATTCCATGGTTAGGGTTTTCCAAACCCTAACCAAATCCATGAAAACTACCATAAAAACTCTAAAAACCAACCCTAATATGTATATAACTTAAAACCCATAAATTTTTACCTTGAAATAACTTGAGAAATTGAAGAACTGAGGAGGAGGAAGGGCGGCTATGGAGGATGAGGGTTTGGGAGAAAAACCCGTGGGAGAGAGAAAGTGAAAGACAAAAAGCATTTTACACCATTTAATACAATTTTCCTCTTTTCATTTCTTTTTGTTTTCCTCCATAATTACATTTGTAATTTACCATTCAACCCTCCCTTGTCTTCCAATCTCCAACGTGAAGATATCCTTGCAATTCCATTTTTTTTTCTCAATCAATTAATGCATGTCAATTAATGCATGTAAAATCCTATTGGTTGCTTGACTTTTCAAACCCTTTGGTTTGAATTGTCAAACCACTTATGGTTTTCTTTTTCTTTCCAACGTGATTGCTTCTTTTAATCCCCACTTTTCATTCATGCAATTGATTTATTTAAATCCTCCTTTGAATTTTCAACAACACTTTCTATTGGTTGAAATATGCTTTTGACTTTCAACAATTTCTTTTTTAAATTTCAACTCTTTGTTTTGACAATTCACTTCCTTCACTCTTCACTCATGCAATACCAACGTGAAACAACATTTAAGTCCTACTTTTCATTCACAAATTTAGTTGAAATTTGATTGGTTAAGACTTTGACTTTTCAACTCTTGACTTTTCTTCACCCTTCACTTTTATATTAACTTGCCAACATTCATTTCTTCTCCTTGCATTACTTTTAATTCCCTTTAATCGTTTAAACTTAGACCTATACACGTTATAGAAAATCTCGGGTGTTACACTTGATACATCTTTGTGCTTCCAGGATGCACAGAGAAAGAAGATGAATGGGCTTCCGACAAGATGTGCTTCCGTAGCTCTTCGTCTTTCGGAACATACCATCTATTTTTGAACTTCAGAATACCATCTCTCGAGTAACTGAAATCGGAAGAGGCCATAGGTAACTTACTCACAATATCAGCCATCTCCTTTGAATTGGTCTTCTGGGCTTCCTTAATTCGGTCTAGGACGGTGGGCCGTAGCGTCAAGCTTGCTAGTATGGCCGACAGCCCAGAAACTATCTCTATATCAAACTTCTGTATCTCTGTACTCAAAGGCATTGATACGGCCGACATAACTGACTGCATAGTAGCTGGCATTCTGTTCAGTGCATCAGCTACCACATTAGCTTTACCAGGATGGTACTTGATCTCAACATCGTAATCTTTTACAAATTCCAACAATCTCCTCTGCCTCATGTTTAGCTCTTTCTGGGTAAATATGTACTTCAGGCTCTTGTGATCAGAAAACACCTCACATGATTGTTCGTACAAGTGGTGTCTCCATACTTTCAGCGCAAATACGACTGCCGCTAGCTCGAGGTCATGTGTAGGGTAGTTTTGTTCATGGTTCTTCAATTGTCTGGATGCGTATGCTACAACTTTCTCTTTTTGCATTAATACACATCCCAAGCCAACCTTGGACGCATCACAGTATACGCTGAATTTGCCGTCTTCAACTGGCAATACTAACAGTGGGGCAGTAGTTAATTTCTGCTTAAGTGTCTGAAAACTCACCTCACAAGCTTAAGACCACTTGAACTTGATGTCCTTCCTCGTTAAGCTGGTCATAGGCTTCGCTATTACAGAAAATCCCTTGATAAACTTTCTATAATAACCAGCTAACCCGATAAAACTCTGTACCTCACTGGCATTTCTCGGTCTCGGCCATTCTTTCACTGTCAGAATCTTAGCTGGGTCCACGAAAACTCTCTCTGCAGACACCACGTGGCCTAGGAAGTTAATCCTACTCAACCAGAATTCACACTTTGATAGTTTGGCATATAATTGATGCTGTTTTAAGAGTTGACAACACAATAGCCAAGTGCTCTTTATGCTCTTCCTCGTTCCGAGAATAAACCAGGATGTCGTCGATGAAGACGATTACAAATTTATCCAAGAACTCCTGGAATATCTGGTTCATCAAGTCCATAAATGCCGCCGGAGCATTAGACAACCCGAACGACATCACCAAAAACTTGTAATGTCCGTACCGGGTCCTGAAGGCGGTCTTTGGAATATCATCAGCCCTGACCTTCAATTGGTAATAACCGGAGCGCAAATCGATCTTCGAGTGTGATGACCCGAATGGAATGTGTACGTATGTGTACGACTGCGGGGCAAACCTTGGGTTGCGGGGTGGATGGATCCCGGACTCGAGTATAGGCGAATCCCGGGTCGTAAAGAGGGGGTCGTCACAATCCCACATCGCTTGGGGAAGTATATGGAAATGAAACATATGTAAAGAGACCCTTCCAACATAGCAAGACGCGTTTTGGAGCACGATTGGCAACGGATCCCATAAGAACTCCGAAGTTAAAAGTGCTTCGGTGAGAGCAATTCCAGGTTGGGTGACCTTCCGGGAAGTTCTCGCCAAACAAAGCCGTGAGAGGAGGATATTGGGCTACGGCCCAATCCACAGAGCAGACAATATCTTGCTGGGAATAGGGGTCATTACAAATGGTATCAGAGATTGTAACATCCGATTTCAATATAAATCAAAATAAGTTATTAAACGGAGGTATATAATCTTATGGTTTAAAATTGAGTGAAATGTTGATTAGGTTATTAAGAGTCTAGGCAGGGGTAAGATGGTAATTGCGAATTTATATTGTGGATAACGTATTTAAGGGAAGTGTTAATGAGGTAGCCGCCACTGTTTTCATTTCATTTCCTCTTCCACTCTCAGCTCCTCAGCTTAGCAGAGCGCGATAGGAGACCCTCTTCGATCCCTCCAGCGATTTCCTCAGAACTAGGTGAGTTTTGCTTCTATTTCTTGCTACATTGTAACTGTCGAGGGTTGATAAATGAAGTTTTGAGAATGCGGTATGTGAGTGCTAGTTTCGGTTTATGAGTTGAATCGGGAATGCACTACGATTAGGGCTTCCAAACTAATTTCCTTAGCTTTCTGGGTAGCTAGAAGGAAGTTTGACGAAAGTTTAAATTAATGTTCGATTTGTGGAACTAGGTTTGAGCAAACTCCCGAGGGAGAGGTTTCAACAAGCTTCCCAGGAGACCAGGTAAGTGAAGTTTGCTTATGCCTTCGGGCCTACATCACAAAACGTTAGGATTATGATTACTTGTGTGAATCTGTATTCTATGCATCATGTTTTAAAACATACGAAAATGAATTTGAATGCATGATTGGCATGGTAAGGATTGAACATATTGAAACAGTCATGAAAATCAGTTTCACTGTTAAGGGAATTAATCCACCCCTTAATGAGACAGGGATGTATGTACTTTGGAAGAGCTGATCCAACTTCCAATTTAACAGGGGGATCTGAACAGGAGAATCAATTTCACTGTTAAGGGAATTAATCCACCCCTTAATGAGACAGGGATGTATGTACTTTGGGAGAGTTGATCCAACTCCCAATTTCACAGGAGGATCTGAACAGAAACGAAGCATGAGCAACTGAGTTGAGAAAGTAGAAATTGCATATTAGGAATTTATATTTCGTTGTTTCATTTCTTGTTGGTTTTACTTACTTAGCATTAGGCTAATAGATGAGTTTTGTGATGTAGGTGTTGAGGACACTGCAGGTGAGTTTCCTGAGTGCACATATGATTGATGTGGTTGGAGGAGTACATCCATGTCTCGGCTTGGTAAACTGTTGAGGCGGGCTAACTGGTGTCAGCAGATGTTGAGGTTTAGTTGATAATGATCTAGTTTGAGTAGGTCGAGTTTTCACGACAGTAGAGATTTTAGTATTTCGTATATATTTTGAATATTATCAATTCTAGCAACCTGTTGAGTTTTAAGAGTTGGTTTTTACTGGATTTGATTAATGGAATGGTTTGAATTGTCTTTGAAAGGTCTTGAAGAGGCAAGAAAAATTTCTATCTGTAGTTAGAGTTGTGCCTGTTTTTCTATCGGATGATGTCGAGTGTTTTAGTCTCCCGTTGATGTCGAGCTTTTGCTCGTCAGATATTAAGGGTTAAGTCATTCGGATGAGGAGATCATCCGGATGACGTCACCGGTTGATATAGAGAAAGTCGTTTGGATGAGGAGATCATCCAGCTGACGTCACCGGTGGATGTCCCTGTTAGACTGACCGGATGACTAAATTTATATTTTGTCGTTTAGTGACCGGTGGATGTCCCTGTTAGACTGACCGGATGACTAAATTTATATTTTGTCGTTTAGTGACCGGTGGATGTCCCTGTTAGACTGACCGGATGACTAAATTTATATTTTGTCGTTTAGTGACCGGTGGATGTCCCTGTTAGACTGACCGGATGACTAAATTTATGTTTTGTCGTTTAGCGACCGGATGAAGTCTCCAAAAAGCCTTCTCCTTTTGTTGACTTTGTTCAAGCGGACGACGAGTTTGACTTTTCTGATTTTTAAAGTATTTTCACGAGTTAAACCTTTGCTTTTTAATTGATTGTTTCTTAAGATTTCTAACATTTTTTTTTAATGTGGTCTTTGTTAATTTTATTCTTGTTTAAACGAATTTCCGCTGCAAGATTTAAATATTTTGAGCTTTTAGAAAATGTCAAATTTAACTGTCGGGCGAAGTTTTTTTTTAAATAAAAAAAAAAAGAGAGATTTCTTAGTCATGATTAAGCTTTATGTAGCGAACCGGGTTCAGAAAACTCGGGGCGTTACAGTGTGGTATCAGAGACATTCAGTTAAACCGTTCAAAAGATTACTCATCAGTGCCGGTCGTTGCATGGAAGTACTTCAACAACTGTAAGTGTTTACATTACCCTTAGTTGATAGATACTTAAGAGTGTGACTAACCCTGTACAGGAATTTAGTATAATGGCCAGACGCCCAGGGAGACCTAGAGTGCCTAGAGAAGTGCCAAATGTGAAAGGCGAGGAGGAGCCTAGTGTGATCAGGCAGCTGACAGAATTGATGCGTCAACAGACTGATATAGTGCGTCAACAGTCTGATCAATTAGGAGTGTTGATGAACCGAGAAGCACAAGGAAGTGCCAACTCGGGTTCTAGCAGTGAACATTTTGGAGATAGATTCCGGAGACTAAGACCACCCACGTTTGATGGTCAGTCATCTGATCCTGTTGTTGCTGAAGGATGGCTTAGAAAGATCGAAAGTATGTTTAGGTGTGCCAACATAGAAGAAGAAGACAAGGTCACGCTGGCAACCTTTCATCTAGCTGGTGAAGCTCAACTCTGGTGGGAAACAATAGAGACCACCACAGATGTTTTGTCAATGCCTTGGTCACAATTCAAGGATATTTTCTATGGGAAATATTTCAACAGCACTGTCCAAACCGCAAAGAAGTTGGAATTTCTGAATTTGAAGCAGACAGGGTCGGTGGTAGAGTATAGTAGGCAATTTGAGTCCTTGTCCAGGTTTGCTGGACATTTTGCTCATAAGGACGAGGATAAGGTGTTCAAATTCGTGCATGGACTGAAGCCGGAGATTTATCAAGGAGTCAAATTCTGTGGCATTAAAGGTTTAACGTTCAGTGAAGTTGTGTCCACTGCTCTGGAAGTGGAAGAAGCTGAAGGAAAGTGTGCTAAACCAAAGGAGGTCCCATAAAGGTTTAACCAGCCACACCAGCAAAGGGGAACGAAGAGGCCAAGTGAAGGCCAAAATAGCAAAGGATCAGGGGGAATGTGCAGAACGTCAGGAAATTTCCCCAATGTCCTAAGTGTCTGAAGTACCACCCGGGAGAATGCAGACTGGGCTTGGGAAAGTGTTTCAACTGTGAGGAGGTTGGACACACGGTCAAGGAGTGCTCGAAGCCTAGAATCACCAGGTGCTATAATTGTAACAAAGTCGGCCATATTAGCAGAGACTGTCCTGTTCCTAAGAATGGCCCTGCTATGATCAAACCAAGAATATTCTCCATGACGGAGTCGGGTGAAGAACAGCCTGCTGTAGTGTCAGGTACTATACTGATCAACTCTGTGCCTGCTTTTACTTTGATAGATTCTGGTGCAACGCATTCATTTATAGCATCTGCATTTGCTGTTAAGTTAGATGTGCCGTTTACCCATTCCCTGCATGTGTTTAATGTTGCATTGCCTTCTGGTGAACGCATGCACTCTGACCAAGTGATGCTTGACAGCGATGTGCTAGTAGGAAGCGTGAGTCTGCCTGCTGATCTCATTATTATGGATATAATGGGATTTGACGTAATCCTATGAATGGATTGGTTGTTTAACCATTATGCCACAATAGATTGTAGGACTGGAATTGTTAGTTTTCAACCCCCTGGAGGTTTAAACCATACTTTCCAAGCTCTGAAGAAGAGTAAGGAAATAACTGTAATGATTTCTGTCAATTGTAGACCCTCCCCATGCAAAGAGTATTTGTGCTTTTTGGCCAGTGTTTTAGACACACAACTAGTAGAAAAATCAAGTCTCAAGAATGTCTTAGTTGTCCAGGACTTCCCTGAAGTATTCCTAGATGACCTTCCCGGCTTGCCACCAGATAGGGAAATTGAATTTGTGGTAGATGTTTACCCCTGTGCCGAGCCTGTGTCCAAAAATCCATATAGACTAGCACCAACAGAACTTAAAGAATTGAAGAAACAGTTAGAGGATTTGTTGGAGAAGGGGTTCATACGCCCTAGCTTTTCACCATGGGGAGCACCTGTTCTTTTTGTCAAAAAGAAAGATGGATCAATGCATATGTGCATTGATTATAGGGAATTGAATAAGTTAACTGTCAAAAACAAATACCCTTTGATGACTTATTTGACCAACTTAGGGGTGCAAGAGTTTTCTCTAAGATTGACCTTAGGTCCGGTTATTACCAGTTGAAGGTTAAATCTGAAGATATCCCAAAGACTGCCTTTCGCACAAGATATGGACATTATGAGTTTTTGGTTATGTCTTTTGGTTTGACAAACGCACCCAGCAGCCTTCATGGATCTCATGAATAGGGTGTTTCACGAGTATTTGGACAAGTTTGTTATTGTATTCATAGATGACATCCTAATCTATTCTAGCACTAAGGATGAGCATGCAAAACATTTGAGTTTAGTGTTAGAAGTATTGAGAAGGCACCAACTTTATGCCAAATTTTCCAAGTGTGAATTTTGGTTAGACCAGGTTCACTTTTTAGGACATGTCATCTCTGGAGATGGTATATCTGTGGATCCAGCTAAGGTTCAAGCAGTTAAGGGATGGCCCCAACCGAAGAATGCTACGGGTATCAGAAGTTTCCTTGGACTTGCAGGGTATTACAGAAAGTTCATTGAAGGATTTTCAAAGATCGCTACGCCTCTTACTAAGTTAACCAGAAAGAATGTGAAGTATATATGGACTGATGAATGTGAACATAGTTTTATGACCTTGAAACAGAAACTAACCAATGCTCCAATTTTAACCCTTCCAGCTGAAGATGGTAAATTTAGTATTTACTGTGATGCTTCCAAAATTGGTCTTGGTGGTGTGTTAATGCAGGGTGGTAAAGTAATAGCTTATGCCTCTAGACAGTTGAAAACGCATGAGAAGAACTACCCTACTCATGACTTAGAATTAGTTGCAGTTGTATTTGCACTTAAGATTTGGAGGCATTACTTGTATGGACAATCTTGTGAGATATTTTCGGATCATAAGAGCCTGAAGTACATCTTCACGCAAAAAGAACTGAATATGAGGCAACGTAGGTGGTTAGAGTTTGTCAAAGATTATGATTTTGAGATCAAGTACCACCCTGGCAAGGCGAATGTAGTGGCAGACGCTTTGAGTAGAGTGACTCCTTTAGTTTCTACTTTGACTCTAGACATACCGATAGCTTTAGAGACAGAATTCCAAAGATTTAACCTGGAAGCTGTGCCAAGTGTGTCAGCCATGCTTTCGGCCATGTCTTTGAGGCCAACTATTTTGGAGAAAATAAAGGAGGTCCAAATGAAAGACACTGAGAGTAATAAGTATAGGTTGTGCATAGATTCCACTGATAAGTCGGATTTCAACTGCTCAGCTGATGGAATTCTCAAGTTTCGAAATAGATGGTTTGTTCCGGCTGATACTGAGCTTAGGAAGGAGATCCTATCTGAGGCACATTCCTCCAGATTCTCAGTTCACCCTGGAAGTACAAAGATGTACAGAAACCTTAAGCAACATTATTGGTGGCCAGGTATGAAGAGAAGTGTGGCGGAGTATGTGGAGTCATGTCTGGTCTGCCAGCAAGTCAAGGCTGAACATCAAAGACCCTCAGGGACATTGCAACCTTTACCAGTTCCTGAATGGAAATGGGAACAAATAACAATGGATTTTGTCGTTGGACTACCTAGGACAGCAAAGGGACATGATGCAATCTGGGTTATAGTTGACCGTTTAACCAAATCTGCTCATTTTCTGCCAATTAAGATAACTTACTCAATGGATCAGTGTAACACCCGACATTTCGGCCAGGTGATTTTCTGACCATTTTCATTGTCACCCTCTTATTTAACCTTTATGATTTAAAATTTAATGTTAAGATAAATTATTACAAGTTAAGTAAAACTAGGTTGGGTGGCAGTTTTGTAAATTAAAATCGATGGATTTAGTATAAATAGGAAATGGAAACCTTAAATCTCATTTATTGCCGCTGTAGCCGACATTCCCTCTCGGCGATTTCTTCTCTTCCAAGTTCTTGCTCTCGGCTACCAGAACTTTCCTCTGCCGACGACCGGTTTCGAGCTTGCTTTTCTCTGCAAATCCACACCCGAGGTATGAAATGGACAATGTAGTCATTCATTAGTAAATAGAGCTCTGTTTTCAGCTCGGCACTGAGTTCGGATTTTTAGCAGTGGCCGAGCAGTTTGTGATTTTCTTAATTTGAGAGTAGAAATGTCATCCCGAATCGATTCTGAGTATTTTAAGTAACCAACTCGGATTTAATCAATGGTAAAACCTGTCCACCTAGTTTCGGATTTCAGACTGCAGTGTGTCAAACAGAGGAATCGGAATGACTTTAGCTATTAGATCCTTGGATGGTTTATGATTAGGACTACTAGGACTTTGTTTTAACTACTGTAATGTACATGTTTTAGGTGAAGAAGTTAAAGAGAGGAAGTTCGGATTGCTAAGGAATCCAGGTAAGTGAATGTGTTAAGATTTCTAGCCACTAGGGCCCTACACCGCAAGGGTATTAGGAAATCACTGAGATGTTAACTTGTTGACTATGATTTGTTATTTCCACGATATGAAGAAGTTGTGTAAGTAAATGTAAAGTTACAGGATGTTCTACTTGTCCTTATGGTATGACTCTTCTCTGTGAACCTCATGTCTATGCATTATGCCCACGTTTATGATTAAGTAGAGAACATGAAAAGTAAATGTAACCATGATTAAGTGCAGAACGGGGAAAAGACTATGCTATGTATGACTCACGAATTCTCCCACTGGTGGAGGCCGAGTAATTATATGTATGACTCGCGAAATCTCCCACTGGTGGAGGCTGAGTAATGATATGTATGGCTCGCGAATTTTCCCACTGGGGAGGCCGAGTGATGTATCATGGTTGCCGCGATAGGCAAATGATTATGTACGACTGCCGCGATAGGCAAATGACTATGTACCCCTGTCTTCCTCCCTCGTTCCCTGCCTTAATACATGTTATGCAAATGATAAAGATGAACATGAATGAAGAATGGTTTATGAATTATGTCTCTTTAAATTGTGTACTCATGTATATCTGTCAGCATGCATTCCTTACTAAGCATTAGGCTTATAGTTAAACCTTATGGTGTAGGTGAAGAAGGTTCAGGTGAGGATGTTATGTTCAAAGAGGATGCTTAAGGCTGGTTGCTGGAGGATGCTCAAGGTGACAGTGCGGGACTGGAGAGGCGATTTATGACCCCTGGTTTAAACTCTTATGTTACAGTATGTTAAAGGATATGGTAGTTTAAGTAGGATGAGATTATTTTAAAACGTTGAGTTTGAAACCGTCTAGTGGATCACTGAGTCAGGGAATGATTATATAGATTTATGAATGATCTGTTGCTTAAGTCTTCAGCTATATGCATTTGGATGAGTTGTGTTTTCTTCCAGTTGAAAGGAGTCCTTTGATGATTTAGTGTTCTCTACCGTAAGACGGAAGCTGGATGAGGCAATCTTCCGGCTGACGTCATCGGCAGATGCCGAATGTTAGAGTTTGATGGTTTAGTCTTCCGGCTGACGTCATCGGCAGATGCCGAAGGTTAATTGTTTGATGGTTTAGTCTTCCGGCTGACGCCATCGGCAGATGCCGAATGTTAGAGTTTGATGGTTTAGTCTTCCGGCTGACGTCATCGGCAGATGCCGAATGTTAGAGTTTGATGGTTTAGTCTTCCGGCTGACGTCATCGGCAGATGCCGAAGGTTAATATTTTGATGGTTTAGTCTTCCGGCTGACGTCATCGGCAGATGCCGAATGTTAGAGTTTGATGGATTAGTCTTCCGGCTGACGTCATCGGCAGATGCCGAAGGTTAATTGTTTGATGGTTTAGTCTTCCGGCTGACGTCATCGGCAGATGCCGAAGGTTAATTGGTTGATGGTTTAGTCTTCCGGCTGACGTTATCGGCAAATGCCGAAAGAATAGTTGCATGATGGTTTAGTCTTCCGGATGACGTCACCGGAAGATGAAAAATGTGTTTTGTCGATTAGCGACCGGATGATGTTTTAATTTAGCACGCGAGACCCACGTGTCCACCGGAAGATGTCTCCTTTTAGGTGATGTTAAGCGAGTCACGCGTAATGCACGTGATGACCGGACGACTAAATTTCTGAGGGTTGTCAACGCATGCAACCCATGCAAACCCGAGTGGTATTATGTTAAGAGAATTGAGGACACCTCCTCTTTTCCCGGAATTGTCAAGAAACCAATGACCGAGTCTAGTCGCTCGACTCTGTGAAAGTTTGAGCCGACGAGGCGTGGGAAGTCGGGCACGAGAGGGTTCGTTTTCCTTAATGGTTCTGCGTCTTTATTACCAGTTTAAAAAAAATATATATGTATAATGTGGAAGTTTGTTGTGAGATAGTAAGTGAATGTAATAATAGTAAAAGTCAGGCAAACGGTTAATGAAAGTATATGAGTACGTGACGGCTCCTGGCCGGGGTCGTTACAATTGTGGTATCAAAGCAAAACCAGGTTCTAAAACCGATTCTGCAGACTGCCTTCCAGCACTGACTGTCACTTGAGCACACCTCAGCAACTGTAAGTGTTTATGATTTCATGTATGTCATTAAGTTAAATTATGTCTGAAATGATTTGTCTAGGAATCCCAAGATGGTTAGAGGTCAACAGAGAGAGAGCAATGAGGATAGCAATGCTATTGCTCAGTTGACTGAGTTGGTCATGCGCCAATCTCACCAGATAGAACGACTAATGACAGCTAGGGAAGAACAAGGCAACTCCAGTACTAATGCAACTCATGATCATGGGGGTGAGCGCTTTCACCGGCTTCGACCCCCGGTGTTTAATGGGTATGTTTCAGATCCTATTCATGCTGAGGAGTGGATCCGAAAGATTGAAGACATGTTTAAGTATGCAAAGGTTGACGAAGGGGATAAGGTCACCTATGCCGTCTTTCATTTGGAGTTAAGTGCAAGGCATTGGTGGGACTCGATCCAGAGCACCGCTAATGCCGAAGCTATGACCTGGGGGATGTTCAAGACTGCCTTCTTTGACAAGTACTTCAATAGGACTGTTCGGGCCAACAAGAAGAAGGAGTTCATGAATCTACGACAAACTGGCTCTGTGACGGATTATATATGTGAATTTGATGCTTTATCACGGTTTGCTCCCCGTATGATTGAGGATGAGGAAGATAAGATTTACCAGTTTGTTCAAGGACTGAAGCCAAGTCTGTACATGAAGGTGAAGACTGCTGGGATACATAATGTACCTTATGGGGATGTGACGGCTAAGGCCTTGGAGCTAGAAGAGGCAGAAATGACAGCATACGCACAGCGCGAACAGCCAAAGAAACTCATGAAAGACACTCAGCCACCACCACGTCAGAACAAGGGTTGGCAGCCGCGTCAAAACAGGGGACCACAGCAACAACAGCATGGGATAAAGAGGCCCCTCAACCAAAATGATGACCAGGGAAGAGGAAAGAGACCCTTGGCACCTCTGTGCCCTACATGTCAGAAGAACCACCATGGTGAGTGCAAGCTGCTTTCTGGCCGGTGTTTCAGGTGTGATAAGACCGGACACCTAGTCAGAGACTGCCCCATGCCGCCAGACCCGAACCGTGCAAGAGTTGTACCCAGAGTTTATGCGTTGATGGAAGATGAGGGAGCTGTTCAGCACACAGTCATATCAGGTACTATCATGATCTGCGGTTTTGCTGCTTACACACTCATAGATACAGGGGCCACACACTCGTTTATATCAACCTTGTTTGTATGCAAACATAACATTGGACCTTTACCAGCTGAGAGGTCATATAGTGTCATGTTACCATCAGGAAAGTCCCTACATTCGGAACAGATTGTTAAGGGTTACGTCGTGTCCTTAGGAGATAAGAGTCTCTATGCGGAATTAATTGTCATTGACATAAAAGGGTATGAAGTAATATTAGGGATGAATTGGTTATTTAGACATCATGCCACGATAAGTTGTAGATCTGGAATAGTTGATTTTAGACCCCCGAATGGTAATCATTATTCCTTCCAAGCTATTCCTAAAATAAGTAAGATACCAATTATATCCTCACTAGAAATATACCGAATGCTGAGATGTGGTTGTGAGAGCTACCTGGCTAGTGTTATAGATGATCGGGTGAAGAATAAAACTGAGCTACAGGACATTCCTATAGTCCGGGAGTTTCCCGAAGCATTCTTGGATGACTTACCGGGTATACCACCTGATAGAGAAATAGAGTTTGTAATTGATACATACCCTGAGGCATCACCTGTATCTAAGAACCCTTACCGTATGGCACCTGTTGAGTTGAAAGAATTGAAGGTCCAACTGCAGGAATTGGTTGACAAGGGATTTATTCGCCCCAGTAGTTCTCCTTAGGGTGCACCAGTCTTATTTGTAAGGAAGAAAGATGGTTCTTTTAGAATGTGCATAGACTACAGGGAACTAAATAAGTTGACAATCAAGAATAGGTACCCCTTACCTAGGATTGACGATTTGTTTGACCAATTGCAAGGAGCTAAGGTATTTTCAAAGATAGATTTACGTTCGGGTTATTACCAACTGAAGGTTAAAGAAGGAGATATACCAAAGACAGCCTTCAGAACCCGCTATGGACATTATGAATTCTTAGTCATGTCGTTTGGATTGACAAACGCCCCTGCAGCCTTCATGGATTTAATGAACCGTGTGTTTCGCGAGTATTTAGATAAGTTTGTGATTGTATTCATAGATGATATCTTGATATATTCCCGAACTGTGGCTGACCATGAAGAACATTTGAAAGTAGTTTTGACGACATTGAAGGAGCATCAACTTTACGCCAAGCTGTCTAAGTGTGAGTTTTGGTTAGATAAGGTTAATTTCCTTGGCCACGTAGTTTATTCTAATGGCATATCTGTAGACCCGACCAAAATTCAGGCAGTAAAGGATTGGCCTCAACCTAAGAATGCCAGCGAAGTCTGCAGCTTCCTTGGATTGGCAGGCTATTACAGAAAGTTCATCAAGGGATTTTCTATGATAGCTAAACCCCTGACGAGTTTGACAAAGAAGGACATTAAGTATTCTTGGACTGAAGCCTGTGAAGATAGCTTCCAGACGTTAAAACTGAAGTTAACAACAGCTCCTGTATTGACCCTCCCAACCGAAGAAGGAAAATTTAGTGTTTACTGTGATGCTTCTAAAGTCGGTTTAGGTTGTGTTTTGATGCAAGAGGGTAAAGTTATAGCGTATGCTTCTAGACAGCTAAAGGGTTACGAGCAAAATTACCCACTCATGACCTAGAATTGGCTGCTGTTGTTTTTGCCTTGAAGATTTGGAGGCACTATTTATATGGACAGCAGAGTGAGGTGTTTTCTGACCATAAAAGTCTAAAGTACCTCTTCACACAGAAGGAATTGAACATGAGACAGAGACGTTGGTTGGAGTTTGTCAAGGATTACGATTTTGAGATCAAGTATCACCCCGGGAAGGCTAACTCTGTAGCTGATGCGTTGAGTAGGATGTCAACAACAATGCAGCCCGTGGTTTCAACCATGTCTATACCCTTAAGAACAGAAGTTCAGAAATTTGACTTGGAGATAGTTCCAGAGTTATCAGTCTTGCTCGCTGAATTAACTATTCAACCAACAATTTTGGAAAAGATCAAGGATGCACAGCAGAGGGATTCAGTGGAAAATATCAGCATGATGGATAAGTTGAAGGACACCACCTCCGAGTTCAGTCTCTCCAAGGATGGGATCCTGAGGTTTAGGAATCGGTGGTGCATTCCTAATGATGCGGGTTTGCGTAAGTTGATCTTAGCTGAGGCGCACTCCTCTTCCTTTTCTGTACATCCTGGCTGCACCAAGATGTACCGAGACCTGAAGTTACAGTACTGGTGGCCTAACCTAAAAAGGGATGTTGCTAAGTATGTAGAGTCCTGTTTAGTATGCCAACAAGTCAAGGCCGAGCACCAGCGTCCAGGAGGTACTCTTCAGCCGTTGCCTATTCCCGAGTGGAAGTGGGAACACATAGCTATGGATTTCGTTGTAGGACTACCTAAGACGACAAAAGGACATGACTGTATTTGGGTTGTGGTGGATAGACTGACGAAATCAGCCCATTTCTTACCTGTAAGGACCACCTATACGATGGACCAATTTGCTGATCTTTATGTTCAGGAAATTATTAGGTTGCATGGAATCCCGGTATCTATTGTTTCTGACCGTGACCCCAGGTTTACCTCTCGATTCTGGAAAAGTTTGCAAGGTACATTAGGTACAAAGTTATCTTTCAGCACAACTTTTCACCCACAGACCGATGGCCAATCAGAAAGGACGATTCAAATACTCGAAGATATGTTGAGAGCATGTGTACTTGACTTTCAGACAACTTGGAGTAGACATTTACCGCTAATTGAATTCTCCTACAATAACAGTTATCAGTCCACCATCGGTATGGCACCATATGAAGCTCTGTATGGTAGGAAATGTAGGTCACCTCTTTACTGGGACGAGGTTGATGAAACAAAACTTCTTGGACTTGATATTCTGCAGCAAATGTCAGATAAGATTGCAACTATTCGGAAAAGAATGATGACTGCACAAAGCCGGCAGAAGTGTTATGCAGATCGAATGAGAAGGGAACTCGAGTTTGCAGTAGGAGATGAAGTATTCTTAAAGGTGTCACCATTTAAAGGAGTCTTAAGATTTGGCAAGAAGGGAAAACTTAATCCGAGATTTATTGGACCCTTCCCTGTCTTGGCAAAAGTTGGAAGTACAGCTTACAGACTGCAACTGCCTCCATCATTGGATAAAGTTCATAATGTCTTCCATGTGTCAATGTTAAGGAAGTGTATGCGTGATCCGATGCAGGTCATCCAGCCATCGGATATTGGTTTAGAGCCGACACTGGAGTATGAAGAGAAACCAATACAGATTTTGGAATATGCAGTCAAGACTCTGAGAAACAAAGAGATTCCATTGGTGAAAGTTTTATGGACAAATCACGGCATTGAAGAAGCCACATGGGAAAGACAGCAGGAGGTGTTGGACAAATATCCTAAGTTATTTGCTTGAGCAATTTTCGAGGACGAAAATTTTGTTTAAGGAGGGGTGGATGTAACACCCGACATTTCGGCCAGGTGATTTTCTGACCATTTTCATTGTCACCCTCTTATTTAACCTTTATGATTTAAAATTTAATGTTAAGATAAATTATTACAAGTTAAGTAAAACTAGGTTGGGTGGCAGTTTTGTAAATTAAAATCGATGGATTTAGTATAAATAGGAAATGGAAACCTTAAATCTCATTTATTGCCGCTGTAGCCGACATTCCCTCTCGGCGATTTCTTCTCTTCCAAGTTCTTGCTCTCGGCTACCAGAACTTTCCTCTGCCGACGACCGGTTTCGAGCTTGCTTTTCTCTGCAAATCCACACCCGAGGTATGAAATGGACAATGTAGTCATTCATTAGTAAATAGAGCTCTGTTTTCAGCTCGGCACTGAGTTCGGATTTTTAGCAGTGGCCGAGCAGTTTGTGATTTTCTTAATCTGAGAGTAGAAATGTCATCCCGAATCGATTCTGAGTATTTTAAATAACCAACTCGGATTTAATCAATGGTAAAACCTGTCCACCTAGTTTCAGATTTCAGACTGCAGTGTGTCAAACAGAGGAATCGGAATGACTTTAGCTATTAGATCCTAGGATGGTTTATGATTAGGACTACTAGGACTTTGTTTTAACTACTGTAATGTACATGTTTTAGGTGAAGAAGTTAAAGAGAGGAAGTTCGGATTGCTAAGGAATCCAGGTAAGTGAATGTGTTAAGATTTCCGGCCACTAGGGCCCTACACCGCAAGGGTATTAGGAAATCACTGAGATGTTAACTTGTTGACTATGATTTGTTATTTCCACGATATGAAGAAGTTGTGTAAGTAAATGTAAAGTTACAGGATGTTCTACTTGTCCTTATGGTATGACTCTTCTCTGTGAACCTCATGTCTATGCATTATGCCCACGTTTATGATTAAGTAGAGAACATGAAAAGTAAATGTAACCATGATTAAGTGCAGAACGGGGAAAAGACTATGCTATGTATGACTCGCGAATTCTCCCACTGGTGGAGGCCGAGTAATGATATGTATGACTCGCGAAATCTCCCACTGGTGGAGGCCGAGTAATGATATGTATGGCTCGCGAATTTTTCCACTGGGGAAGCCGAGTGATGTATCATGGTTGCCGCGATAGGCAAATGATTATGTACGACTGCCGCGATAGGCAAATGACTATGTACCCCTGTCTTCCTCCCTCGTTCCCTGCCTTAATACATGTTATGCAAATGATAAAGATGAACATGAATGAAGAATGGTTTATGAATTATGTCTCTTTAAATTGTGTACTCATGTATATCTGTCAGCATGCATTCCTTACTAAGCATTAGGCTTATAGTTAAACCTTATGGTGTAGGTGAAGAAGGTTCAGGTGAGGATGTTATGTTCAAAGAGGATGCTTAAGGCTGGTTGCTGGAGGATGCTCAAGGTGACAGTGTGGGACTGGAGAGGCGATTTATGACCCCTGGTTTAAACTCTTATGTTACAGTATGTTAAAGGATATGGTAGTTTAAGTAGGATGAGATTATTTTAAAACGTTGAGTTTGAAACCGTCTAGTGGATCACTGAGTCAGGGAATGATTATATAGATTTATGAATGATCTGTTGCTTAAGTCTTCAGCTATATGCATTTGGATGAGTTGTGTTTTCTTCCAGTTGAAAGGAGTCCTTTGATGATTTAGTGTTCTCTACCGTAAGACGGAAGCTGGATGAGGCAATCTTCCGGCTGACGTCATCGGCAGATGCCGAATGTTAGAGTTTGATGGTTTAGTCTTCCGGCTGACGTCATCGGCAGATGCCGAAGGTTAATTGTTTGATGGTTTAGTCTTCCGGCTGACGCCATCGGCAGATGCCGAATGTTAGAGTTTGATGGTTTAGTCTTCCGGCTGACGTCATCGGCAGATGCCGAATGTTAGAGTTTGATGGTTTAGTCTTCCGGCTGACGTCATCGGCAGATGCCGAAGGTTAATTGTTTGATGGTTTAGTCTTCCGGCTGACGTCATCGGCAGATGCCGAATGTTAGAGTTTGATGGATTAGTCTTCCGGCTGACGTCATCGGCAGATGCCGAAGGTTAATTGTTTGATGGTTTAGTCTTCCGGCTGACGTCATCGGCAGATGCCGAAGGTTAATTGGTTGATGGTTTAGTCTTCCGGCTGACGTTATAGGCAAATGCCGAAAGAATAGTTGCATGATGGTTTAGTCTTCCGGATGACGTCACCGGAAGATGAAAAATGTGTTTTGTCGATTAGCGACCGGATGATGTTTTAATTTAGCACGCGAGACCCACGTGTCCACCGGAAGATGTCTCCTTTTAGGTGATGTTAAGCGAGTCACGCGTAATGCACGTGATGACCGGACGACTAAATTTCTGAGGGTTGTCAACGCATGCAACCCATGCAAACCCGAGTGGTATTATGTTAAGAGAATTGAGGACACCTCCTCTTTTCCCGGAATTGTCAAGAAACCAATGACCGAGTCTAGTCGCTCGACTCTGTGAAAGTTTGAGCCGACGAGGCGTGGGAAGTCGGGCACGAGAGGGTTCGTTTTCCTTAATGGTTCTGCGTCTTTATTACCAGTTTAAAAAAAATATATATGTATAATGTGGAAGTTTGTTGTGAGATAATAAGTGAATGTAATAATAGTAAAAGTCAGGCAAACGGTTAATGAAAGTATATGAGTACGTGACGGCTCCTGGCCGGGGTCGTTACAATCAGCTTGCTGAATTGTACATGCAAGAAATTGTCATATTGCATGGAGTTCCAAGTTCAATAGTTTCAGACCGAGACTCCAGATTTACATCTAAGTTTTGGAAAAGTCTGCACAAGGCTATGGGAACACAGCTTAATTTTAGCACAGCCTTCCACCCTCAAACGGATGGACAATCCGAGAGGACTATTCAGACCTTAGAAGATATGCTCCGAGGATGCGTATTGGATTTTCAAGGATCTTGGAGTAGATATTTACCATTGGTCGAGTTCTCTTACAATAACAGTTTTCAAGCAACAATAGGAATGGCACCGTATGAAGCCTTATATGGACGAAAATGCAGATCTCCTTTGTACTGGGATGAAGTTGGTGAAGCACAATTGCTTGGTCCTAATATTGTGCAACAAACTGTAGAGAAGGTTGCCCTCATCCGACAGAGAATTTTGACAGCTCAAAGCCGCCAAAAGAGTTATGCTGATAAAAGACGAAAAGAATTAGAGTTTGAAGTAGGTGATGAAGTTTTCCTTAAAGTATCACCATTTAAAGGAGTTGTCAGATTCGGGAAGAAAGGCAAGTTGAACCCCAGATTTATTGGACCGTTCACTATTCTGAAAAGAGTTGGGAGAGCAGCCTATCTGTTGCAGCTACCAGCTTCTATGGAAGGAATACATGACGTATTCCATGTTTCTATGTTGAAAAAGTGCATAAGGGATCCCAGCCAAATCATGGAACAGCAAGACCTCGAAATTTGTCCTACCCTTGCCTATGAAGAGAAACCAGTAAAGATCTTGGATTACGCAGTGAAGGTATTACGCAACAAAGAGGTTCCACTAGTGAAAGTCTTATGGCACAACCAGAATGTAGAGGAGACAACCTGGGAGCGCCAGCAGGACATGATGGACCAACATCCAGAATTATTCAGGTACTAAATTTTGAGGACAAAATTCTTTTAAGGAGGGTAGATTGTAACACCCGGTTTCAATATAAATCAAAATAAGTTATTAAACGGAGGTATATAATCTTATGGTTTAAAATTGAGTGAAATGTTGATTAGGTTATTAAGAGTCTAGGCAGGGGCAAGATGGTAATTGCAAATTTATATTGTGGATAACGTATTTAAGGGAAGTGTTAATGAGGTAGCCGCCACTGTTTTCATTTCATTTCCTCTTCCACTCTCAGCTCCTCAACTTAGCAGAGCGCGATAGGAGACCCTCTTCGATCCCTCCAGCGATTTCCTCACAACTAGGTGAGTTTTGCTTCTATTTCTTGCTACATTGTAACTGTCGAGGGTTGATAAATGAAGTTTTGAGAATGCGGTATGTGAGTGCTAGTTTCGGTTTATGAGTTGAATCGGGAATGCACTACGATTAGGGCTTCCAAACTAATTTCCTTAGCTTTCTGGGTAGCTAGAAGGAAGTTTGACGAAAGTTTAAATTAATGTTCGATTTGTGGAACTAGGTTTGAGCAAACTCCCGAGGGAGAGGTTTCAACAAGCTTCCCAGGAGACCAGGTAAGTGAAGTTTGCTTGTGCCTTCGGGCCTACATCACAAAACGTTAGGATTATGATTACTTGTGTGAATCTGTATTCTATGCATCATGTTTTAAAACATACGAAAATGAATTTGAATGCATGATTGGCATGGTAAGGATTGAACATATTGAAATAGTCATGAAAATCAGTTTCACTGTTAAGGGAATTAATCCACCCCTTAATGAGACAGGGATGTATGTACTTTGGAAGAGCTGATCCAACTTCCAATTTAACAGGGGGATCTGAACAGGAGAATCAGTTTCACTGTTAAGGGAATTAATCCACCCCTTAATGAGACAGGGATGTATGTACTTTGGGAGAGTTGATCCAACTCCCAATTTCACAGGGGGATCTGAACAGAAACGAAGCATGAGCAACTGAGTTGAGAAAGTAGAAATTGCATATTAGGAATTTATATTTCGTTGTTTCATTTCTTGTTGGCTTTACTTACTTAGCATTAGGCTAATAGATGAGTTTTGTGATGTAGGTGTTGAGGACACTGCAGGTGAGTTTCCTGAGTGCACAGATGATTGATGTGGTTGGAGGAGTACATCCATGTCTCGGCTTGGTAAACTGTTGAGGCGGGCTAACTGGTGTCAGCAGATGTTGAGGTTTAGTTGATAATGATCTAGTCTGAGTAGGTCGAGTTTTCACGACAGTAGAGATTTTAGTATTTCGAATATATTTTGAATATTATCAATTCTAGCAACCTGTTGAGTTTTAAGAGTTGGTTTTTACAGGATTTGATTAATGGAATGGTTTGAATTGTCTTTGAAAGGTCTTGGAGAGGCAAGAAAAATTTCTGTCTGTAGTTAGAGTTGTGCCTGTTTTTCTATCGGATGATGTCGAGTGTTTTAGTCGCCCGTTGATGTTGAGCTTTTGCTCGTCAGATATTAAGGGTTAAGTCATTCGGATGAGGAGATCATCCGGATGACGTCACCGGTTGATATAGAGAAAGTCGTTTGGATGAGGAGATCATCCAGCTGACGTCACCGGTGGATGTCCCTGTTAGACTGACCGGATGACTAAATTTATATTTTGTCGTTTAGTGACCGGTGGATGTCCCTGTTAGACTGACCGGATGACTAAATTTATATTTTGTCGTTTAGTGACCGGTGGATGTCCCTGTTAGACTGACCGGATGACTAAATTTATGTTTTGTCGTTTAGCGACCGGATGAAGTCTCCAAAAAGCCTTCTCATTTTGTTGACTTTGTTCAAGCGGACGACGAGTTTGACTTTTCTGATTTTTAAAGTATTTTCACGAGTTAAACCTTTGTTTTTTAATCGATTGTTTCTTAAGATTTCTAACGTTTTTTTTTAACGTGGTCTTTGTTAATTTTATTCTTGTTTAAACGAATTTCCGCTGCAAGATTTAAATATTTTGAGCTTTTAGGAAATGTCAAATTTAACTGTCGGGCGAAGTTTTTTTTTAAATAAAAAAAAAGAGAGATTTCTTAGTCATGATTAAGCTTTATGTAGCGAACTGGGTTCAGAAAACTCGGGGCGTTACATCGAGAATACCCGATCCCCCTGTAGCTGGTCAAATAAATCGTCAATCCTCGGCAACGGGTACTTATTCTTGATAGTCAACTTGTTCAACTCCCGGTAATCAATGCACATCCATAGGGACCCATCCTTCTTCTTAACAAACAAGACGGGAGCACCCCACGGAGAAAAACTAGGGCGCACAAAACTCTTATCCACCAATTCCTTCAGCTGAGCTTTCAACTCCCTCAGCTCTATTGGCGTCATGCGGTACAGATTCTTCGATACTGGTTCAGCACCAGGACATATGTCAATTTCAAACTCGATTTCACAATCAGGTGGTAATCCCGGTAAGTCATCTAAGAAAACCTCTGAGAAGTCTCGAACTACCGGAATACTTTGAAGTTCCACCTCACCTTGTCTTTCAACGTCTACTACGTGGGCGAGAAAACTCATACATCCTGACCTCATCAACTGCTGAGCTTTCAAGGAAGATATAGTAGGCATACGGTGTTCCTTTGGTACTGCCTGATAGGAGAGTTCTACCTCGTTCGGGCGTTTAAACGACACAAGCTCGGACATACAGTTGATGGTGGCGTGATGTCTAAACAGCCAATCCATCCCCGGAATCACATTGTATCCTTTCATACAGATAAGGATAAGACTGGCATATAACTCCTGGCCTCCTACTGACACTATATCACCCCGTACAACCTGCTCGGAGTGCATAAACTCTCTGGACGGTAGCATAATGCTGTAGGGTTGATCTGGCGGCATACAACAAAACTTCTGTCTAACTACGAAGTCTATTGCCACGAACGAATGTGTGGCCCCCGTGTCCCACAAGGTATAAGCAGGTGCATCACATATCAAAATTGTACATGTAATTGCTGTGTGCTGATCAGTATCATCAACGTCCTCCATCATTGCAAAAACCCTTGGTACTGCAAGGTTTGGTCTCGTGTCCGGCATCGGGCAATCCCGAACATGATGGCCTCCTTTGCCACATCGGAAACATTGGCCGGTAATAAATCTGCATTCTCCTCTATGAAGTTTTTGGCACCGCAGGCATACTGAAAGATGAGGAGCCCCCATTGGTCTCTTTCCCTTGTCCTGATTATTGGTGGTCTCATTAGGCCTCTTAATGCCTCGGTTTTGTTGCTGTTGAGATTGCAAATTCTGACTTCTTTGCTGTTGTTGAGGAACATTCCGAATAATCCCTCTTGACTGATCTCTTTGTCTCTGGGACTTCGCTTCTAAGGCCTCCAACTGATAGGCCTTGGCCACCACTTTTGTGTACGGTGCCTCATCAAATCCCTCGTAACAAATCCCTCGTAAGAGGTCCAACTTTAACACTTAAATAAACTGGTGCACCTTATTCTCATCGATGGCCACCAAATGTGTTGCATATCGGGATAATGACTCAAATTTTTGAACATATTCAGCCACTGACCCATATTGTCGTAGCCGAGAGAACTCAAGCAACTTTTCCTTCCTCACTCCTCGGTCAAAGTACTTCTCGTAGAAGATTTTCGTGAATCCTTCCCAGCTTAAAGCCACTGTAGTCGACTGCACTGTGTCCCACCAAAATCCAGCACTTTCGATAAGATAGAACGTGGCACAATTAACTTTCTTGTTGTCTTCCACTTCTGCATAACTGAACATCTTCTCCATAGTTCGAATCTAAGTATCTTCACGGGTCGGGTCTGTAGACAGTCCATCAAATGAAGGTGGCTAGAGTCACCGGAATCTATCCCCACTGTTGTCACGTGCAGCATTTCCATGATTATTATTATTGTTCCCGCTGTCTTCTCGGGACATCATACGTTCCACCATGCGGGACTGTACTCCCACCAATTCGGTTAGTCGGTCAATGGCACGAGAGCTTTCGCTTGACTCTTCTTGATGTCCTCTCACCATTTATAAGAAACCCCATAAATAGAATAACCTATTTTTATAAACAAAACTTTTACGGGAATTTAACCACTTAAAGTTGGTGGAGCGATCTCACGTGGCGGGTTGCGCAGTCAGACATTTTACAGAATTGATTTTAAAACCTTGTCTCTCTGATACCACAACTGTGACAGCCCCAACCTGACGGTTAGATCTTTTAAAGGACCATCCTTAACAAGTCTGTTAATTCTATCAAGATTAATATGACCAAGTCTTAGGTGCCAAAGATATGTATCATCAGTATAAGAAATCTTTTGCTTCTTGGATTTCGGCAATTCAACTTTGAACATTTCAGTATTCAACAGTGATGAACTTATGATGGGCCTTATCATATAAAGCCCATTTTCCATTGAGCCTGAACAAATATTCAAACCATTTCGAGAAATAATAACTGCATTATTATTAAAAGAAATAGCATATAATTGTTCAATTATTCGAGAAACAGAAATGAGATTTCTAGTAAACCACGGAATAAAATAAATGTTTTCTAAAAACAAAAATTTATTGTTCTCAAAATAAATTTTGGCTTCTCCCACTGCTGAAGCTGAAACAACCGCCCCGTTGCCAACTCTGAGGATGAATTCTCCATCAGCTAGTCTCCTGTAGGAGTTTAGCATCTGCAAAGAACAACAAACATGATTAGTCGCAGCTGAATCAATTATCTAGGGTGATAAATCACTTTCAACCAAACAAGACTCAGTAACTAGTAAATCAAATTTACCTTTTTTCTTTTTCAGCTCCTCGAGATACTGCTTGCAGTTTCTCTTCCAATGGCTATCTAACCCACAATGAAAACATTTTCCTTTGGGCTTTAAATGGTCTGAGCTTCTCTTGTTTGACTTGTTCTTTTTCTTGAGCTTCTAGGCTCCCTGTTGTTGGCCCTTTTGACCCTTGGTCTGTTTCTGGAATTTCTTTCTCTTCTTAAGAGAAGAATTGGATGAAGAAGGTTCCACAACATTTGCTTCACTCTTCTTATCCACAGAAATAGACTCAAAAATGGTCAGCTCATTCAGCAACTGAGTCAAATCATAACTCAATTTATTCATGAAATAATTGCTTTTGAACTGGAGGAATTGTGGGCTAAGGCTTTCTAAAATCATGCCCACTTGGGTTGCCTCATCAATATGAGCTCCATTAATTTCAGCTTCATGAATTGTACTGATCATCATCAGAACATGTTGACGTACGGGGACTCCTGCTTTCATCTTTGAGTTCATAACTCTCTTTATTGCTTCATGTCGGGCTTGGTCAGACGGTCTACCAAACATGCCTTGAAGAGACTCCATTATCTCATAAGCAGTCTCACAGTTCTCAAATTTTGCATTGAGAACATCAGACGTGGTTGCAAGCAAATAACAACGGGCTTTGACATTTGCTTTGATCCATGTATCATAAGCATCTTTCAGAGCCCGTTGAGCATTAGTAGCAAGAGTAGGAGGACATTCCTCCGTCAGTACGAATTTCAAGTTGTCATGCACGAGAATGAGATTCAAATTCTTTTTCCACTTTACAAAATTGTCGCCGTCAAGCTTTTCAGTCGCAAGCAAATTTATCATTAATTGAGACATGATACTGTAATAAATAAATAAAATTATAATCAATTTTATGCTATAAAATTCAAAATGTTATGGCATGCTAGTATGATGCATGAACATGCTAATCACAAAAATATGTAAATGCTACTATAGCCTCGATAACATAATAAATCACCTTAGGGTAGAAATATTATCAATTAATAAATTTACTCAAAATATCTCATATTTTCAAAATTTATTAACTTACCGAAAATTTTGGTCAAAATATAACTAACACGTTTAGTTATATTTTCATGAGTGTGACCCACTGTTTTGGATTTATGAAACTTAACTTATAGTCGCCGTCGTAGGGTCGGACAACTATAAAATACATTTCATATATCCTATCTCTAGGAGACCAACTTTGGTATTGACCTAAGTGAACACTCTCCGTAGGTAGGATGAAAATCAAAGTCATCTCGGAGCCCCACTTAGATCTCACGGTGTTGTGCCAACAGCGGAGACCATGGGATGTTACACCTAACTTCCCGCTCCCACTCATTATTTTGAATTAGTGATTATGGAATATCAAATATTCCTTGGTATCAATAAATTAATCATATTAATTTATCAATACTTAATTATTAATCTTATAATCATATTATAAAATTAATAATTTCAAATAATCAAATTATTTGAATTTTCTAAAATAAAATAAATTTTTAACAAATTAAAAATTATTTTATTTTTCATTCTCACATCATTCAATAAAATGAATTAATATTAGTTTTAATCAAATTAAAACTAATTTATTTAATAAACTCTTTATTAAATCAATATGCAATTTAATATATGTTTAAATGCATGATATGTGAGAAAATTAAAATAAACCTAAACATGCATAATCTATATGACATATGAATGCATGACAATATAACAAATTATATCAACATAAAAATAAATGAAATAGTGACCGGGTTGACCTTTGGGTATTTCTAAAAATTACAAGCCCAAAATTAAAATGAATAAAACTAAGATTCCTAATCTTCGTCTTTTCGTAACCGCCTCATCCAAATGATCAGCTTCAAAAATTCACAAATCAAATTTGTGAATTTTCATCCGTTTGGGCAACAACATCTGTTTTCGTCAATAGATCAAATCTTTGACGAAAACTCCATCGAAGGTCTTGTAGTCTCAGATCTCCATCGCAAGATTACAAATATGATAAAAATGCATAATTTAAAAAAAAAAATCCTAACCCAAACAACCGACTTAATTTCGATCACTATTTCATGCCATGCGAAACATACATCCACAATATATATTCATAAATATATATAATGCATAAAAATCTAATTCTAACACATATCACAATTTACATTAAATTGTATCATCAAAAATATTTTTAGACTAATAAAGCCAATGGCTCTGATACCATTTGTTGGTTTTCGAGGTCCCTACGCATGGCGGAATTCACTATTATTCATAATAATAGTGACATGCGTTACCCTGTGACTTTAAAACTATTTTAAAATCATAAAAAAAAAAACCATAAATTGGATCGTTAGTCTAAAAGAAATTATTTTTGTGACGACCCGAAACCAGAACCCAATCGGAGTCCATCACTCCGGGATAGTGGACGGAAAACGGTGACTATTTTTTTTTTAACATAAACAGAGCAGACAGCGTTACTGGAACAACTTATGGAAGCCAATTGAACTTTTAAAACTTTAACGGAAAACAGAATCGAATGACAGTAAACATGCACCGTCATCGCAAACCCTATAAACGCAACTTTACAGAGAGGGAAAAACTACAGGGAGTAACAGAAAGCATTTACAGGGAGAGAGAGTTCTCGGATGTAGAAATTTAAAACAGGTTTCAATAATGGATAACAGAACAGAAATTAGCATAAGGCTGGCGGAGGAGGAAACAGGAAACGTTGGCGGAAGAGCTGGGGCGAATAGCTGACAGAAGACTTAGTTCAGAGGAGCAGCGGAAGGCTTGAATGACGTCAGCCGGAAGATGCAGTTTTAAACTGAATCGGAGGAGAAATCAGTGGATGACGTCATCGGAAGAGGTAATGACGTCATCAGAAGAGGTAATGACAACAGACAGAGCCGGGTGAGATGATGACGTCAGCCGGAAGATGGATGACGTCACCAGTGGATGTAGGCAAAAACTGTAAATAGACTGGGCGGAAGATGTCGAATAAGACAAAATAGATGACGTCAACCGGAGGATGGGTGACGTCAACCGAAAGATACAGACAGAACTGGGAATAAACTGGGCGGAAGACTTTAGCTAGCGATGGATGTCGAATAGGACAAGACAGATGACGTCACCAGAAGATGTAATTACACTGGTGGAAGACTTGGGTGACGTCAACCGGAGGATGTAATTTAACAGAAGGAAACGGGCAGCGGTGGATTTGGATTTTACACTTACCGGTGGATGTGACTTTTAAAACGGGCAGCGGGCAGCGGTGGACATGATCGGATGATATAGTTTCTAAGGTGAAACTTAACAATTTTTAACAAGAAGTCCTAGGAACAGAAAACCTCAAACAGAAGGCATAAGGGCTTCAAACCCTCGAACCCGATTCTAAACACAGTTTTAAAACATGCATGGGAACATGACAGAAGTTAGAAAACCTAACAGAAGATCAAGAAAACAACTGCATGGATTATTCCAAAACTAGAGACAATCCATGCACAGATTATCAGAGAATATCCCAAACAAATTCCAGAATACCACAAGACCTCTTTTAACTGTCAAATACAGTACAAATAGAGGGCATAAGAGTTGTTGAACATGCTTTACAATTGACAGAAACAAAGAAGCAGATTGCGTAGACAGCTCTAAAACTAGAGGCCATCCATGCACAAACGGATAAAAGATTCCAGCAGTTCCAGAATGATTTCAATACATTTCAAAACATAAATACAACTGTCAAATACAGAGGATTTAGAATACACCAACAAAACCTATACATAAATTAGATTTCTAACAAAAATCCAGACAGAGTTTTGAAACAAAACACCAGAGTTCAGTAAAACCTACAGACATAAACTTTACTTAAAAACTGAAACCTCAGAGCAGAAACATGTCTGACTGCAACAACCACCCTGTGAGCTCGATCCACCATTTACATCAGATCATCATTTTGAGGAACAAGGTCCTCGGTTTCAGGTTCAGTACCTACACCAGAGAGTTCACCTATGAGTCTAAAAGTCAGTAAGACATAATCGGTATGCAGTGATGCAAAATGCTATGCATGCAGTTTTTCAGAATACGGTGACAGTAAAGAGCATTTAGTTACAGTGGCTGTAGAATTAAGTGGAGCTTATAGGGGAACTGGCAAACAGTGGGGAAGGGGGAGGGTGCACTATCAGGCACATTCAGGCGTACAGTACAGTGGGAGAGGGGGAGGGTGCACTATCAGGCACATTCAGGGATACAGTACAGTAAACGGTAAACAGTAACAGTTTAGTGGCCAGTCCCCGTCTCGCACTTAACCTGGTACATTTCAGTCGGATTTTATCTTATTAGTTTCAAACGGTGTACAGAAATCGGTTTTGCATGAATTTTCAAGAAAACAGTGTATGCATGACATTCTCAGTGCCTAAACCTATAACAGCAGACATCAGAAATAGCAGGGCATATTGTGAGATAGAAAACAGACAACTCAGAACGTGGACTGAGCAGACAACACAGAACACAAACTGAACAGAAGCTATAACATTTCTACCCAAAACTACCCAACAGAACAGGAACCCTAGTACCTCTGTGATGTAGGGCCTTAAGGGCCAACCTACGGTTATGAACTTACTTGTTTGCTGCGGTGTCAGATGCTCGAATGTCCCTGGAATGCTCGGACCTGTGGTATGCATGAAGAGGTATTAAATAGCTGCAAATGTTAACCAGTAAGTTGGTAGAATCTGCTCCAAACTCATCCAAACTCTTAGAAAACAAACTGGTGTGTTTTCATCCAAGAATAGTGAGTTTTCTCCAAATACCATAACCCTAAACTTCGGTAAAAACCCACATTAAACTTGTCCAAACTTGTTAGCATGAGTAGATGCTTACCTTTGACAGAAAACAGAAGGAAATCCAAGAAGATCGAAGGTGCTTCGATGGTTGCTTGCGTTTGGGAGAGAGAATGCCGAGAAGAGGAAGAGAGAGCAGAAAAGTGAAATAAAGAAGGTTTCACGTAGGGGGAAGAACTTAACTTCTTCAACAAGCTGCCACATGTCAATCATCCATTTGATTTCTCCCACCAACCTTAATTTCTTCCTAATTTGCTCTTCCATTGGTTTTAAACTTAGTGTTATGCTTAGTTAAACATTAGTTTGGTCTCCTCTTAAACATTCCATCATTTCAACCAAAATATACATTGTATTTAAATAATTTAAATACAATACGGGGAAACAATTACGTGGCAAAAATGCCGGGTGTTACAATTTTTGAGAAATATGTAATTTTTCAAAATGTAAACAATTTACATTGAGAAAAATTATTAGAATTAGATTGTGATATATTAAAAAAAAATACCTTTTTGGAGCAACGCTTTTACTCAGGTATTCCCGTCTGATCTTAACAGCTTTAACTCAGGATCAGGTTTTTTTCCTGGAGACTTTGATACCGTCGAGTCTTCTCTGAAGATCTTTACACTTAAATCTCCTAACGTGTGGGCGTCTCTCTTACAAGAATAACACACTCATATATTTGTGGAAAGATGTGTTCTCAACACATGAGACGTCTCTCTTCGATCTTAGAAAACGGTTTTCTAAAACCGAATACGGAAAGGTCACACCTTTTCTCTCTAGGGATTTGTTTTTCGGTTGTTCACCGTTGTTCCTGTCAAATCACATTTGACAATTTTTATAGATCTGTTTTAAAATTAATTTTTAGATTTATTTTAATAAAAACTAATTTTTTAAAAATAAATCTTATTTAATCAAATCTAATTTGATTAGAAGTTGATTTATTTAATAAATCAATTTATCAATTAATCATATAATCTAAAAACAGTTTTTAGAATATATTTATGAAAACTACTTTTCAAGATAATCTCATCTTATGGGATTCTTTAGATCTACTTTTAAATAGCAAACAAACTATAAGTCAATTGTAGATCGAATCTAATTTAATCAGATTTTCCAGATCTACTTTTATTCAAATTTCAAAAATCTGATTTGATAGTTTGTTATATAACCACTTTAAATTTGAAGATCAAATCTCATCTGATGAGATTCTTTAAATCTAATTCAAATCTCATCTGATGATATTCTTCAAATATAATTCAAATCCCTTAAAAATATCTCATCTAATGAGATATTTTATTTTGAATTCAAAATATAAAAACTATTTATATATTTTGAATAACAATATATTCATTTTATTGTTTATAAATGATTAATCATTATTAATCATTTATATATTTATTCTTATAACATAGAAATTAAATAGTGATATAAGATAACAGAGGGACCGATGGACCTATAGTTCTAAGCTCCAATAATATTTGTTAATTAATATAAACTCTTTATATTAAATAACACAATTATTAACTCTAGAGTAATTCCACTAAATACCTAGAGTTGCACTCTTAGAACTATAAAGTATATTTACTCAAAGTAATGTCCATTGATATAGTCATTACATATGTATTAATCCTCCATTAAGATTCGTAATAGAGCTAGGTATAAAATCCGTTAACCTCTCATATTACATCTTTATCCTTGACTACCATTAGTTCTTGATTGAATAATTAATTCATAACATTTATGAATTTGCGCGCTAATTATTCAATCCCTGAACTAACAAACAAGGGAATCTTGTATTATGGATTTCATTGTATCAATGTTAGCATTTCCAGCTACTCATTTAATTTATTCCCAAAATACAAGATTTATGTAATGCAACTCATACAAAACTGTATCGAGTAAATCAAAGAATAAATTAAAATGAAATAGGAGTCTACTAAATACAATGAATTAAGATCATACATATATGACCATCATTATGATAAAATTAATTGTTCTTCATTTAACGGATATTATAAGAACAATATAATTTCATCTGGTCCAGTCCTATATAATCATATTATATAAAATACAATCACTTTATGTCACTACATATATAGTCGGGATTTGACTATACGTTCTCAACGAAGTGAACTGTATTTATGACTTTATTAATTTGAAGATCCTATACTTCAAATATAAGTCATGGACTATTGTGATTATTTCTTTTTAAATTTAATCCCACATATATCAACATATATGTAAATTTAAAATTGCACAAATAATCAAGGATTTTCTTTGAATTTATAAAGCATATCGAATAATGCAAACATAAAAAATAATCATAAAATTTATTTATTAATTACAGCAATAAAAATGTTCATAACATTTGCTTGTTGGGCACATTATTCCCAACAAATAATATGGTAGATACACTGAGAATGGACAAGCACATGGTCCATTTGCAAAGTTTCCTCAAGAGCATAAAATAGTTGCTCACTATATTATGCATAGTTCTTCGAACCAAATTGGTGTAGCTAAAAGAAGAAACTGAACATTATTGGACATGGTGAGAAGTATGCGTAACACCTCCAAACTTCTAGATTTATGTGGACTGAGGCACTTAAGATAGCTATGTATATATTAAATCAAGTTCCAACTAAGGCTGTTTCTAAAATGCCATTTGAGTTATGGAAATGTTGGAAACCAAGTTTACAACATATATGCATATGGGGTTATCCATTTAAAGTAAGGATATATAATCTACAAGAGAATAAACTATACCCAAGGACTATTAGTGGGTATTTCATTGGATATGCCGAGAACATTAAAGTTATAGATTATATTGTCCATCTCATAGCACTAGAATTGTGGAATCAAGAAATCTCAAATTTCTTGAGAATCACTTGATTAGTGGGAGTGGTCAATTTCAGAACATTGTTACTGAAAGAAATCACATTGATGTTCAACCATATAAATCAAGTGGTAGATTGATTACTGTGAATAACACTCCTCAAGACCAAATGAGTGTTGAACAATTAATCATTGAAGCTCCACAAATTGCTGATAATAAACAAGTAGATCAAGTTCTTGAAGAAATAGCAGAAACTGTTGATCAACAAGTAAAAAGACATTTTTCTCAAGAAAATATGGAAACAACATTAAGAAGATCTACTTGAGAAAAGAAATCAACAGTTTCTAGTGATTATGTTGTTTATTTACAAGAATTGGACTATAACATTGGAGCTGAAAATGATCCTGAAATGTTTTCACAAGCCATGAATTGTAAGGAATCAAACTTATAGTATGATGCTATGAACGATGAGATGAATTCTATGAGTTCTAATAAGGTTTGGGATCTCCTCGAGTTGCTTGTTGGTGTAAAAGTCATGGGGTGCAAATGGATTTTTAAGACTAAGAAAGACTTATTAGACAACGTTGAGAGATATAAGGCTAGACTCGTATATAAAGAATTCACTCAAAGAGAAGGAATCGATTATAAAGAAACTTTTTCTCATGTATCAAGGAAAGATTATCTTCTCATAATTTTAACATTAGTTGCACATTTTGACTTAGAGTTGCAACATTGGTTGTGAAAACGACATTTCTAAATGGAGATATAGAGTAAGAGGTTTATATGAAACAACCTAAAAAATTTTCCTCTAGTGAAGGTGAACATTAGATTGCAAACTTAAAAATCCATATACAGATTGAAACAGACTTCTCGCCAATGGTATTTAAAATTTCATGATGTTATCTTTTCTTTTGGTTTTGAAGAGAACATTATGGATCAGTGTATATACCTTAAAGTCAGTGGAAGTAAGTTTTGTTTTCTAATTTTATATGTTGATGATAGTTTACTTACTATTAATGATAAAGGATTATTACATGAGGTGAAACAATTTCTCTGTCAAAACTTTGTTATGAAAGATATGGGTGATGCATTCTATGTTATAGGAATCAAGATACATCGAGACAGATTTCGAGGTATTTTGGGCTAACTCATCAAACCAATATCAACAAAGTTATAGACAGATTCTGAATGAAAGATTGTACACCTAGTGTAGGTCCGATTGTTAAGGGTGATAGGTTCCATTTTAATCAATGTCCAAAGAACGATCTTGAGAGGGAGCGAATGAAAAACATTCCATATGTTTCAGCTGTTAGAAGCCTTATGTATGCTCAGATTTGCACTAGACAGGGCATTGCATTCGCAACTAGAATGTTAGGTAGATATCAAAGTAATCCAAGTATAGACCACTTGATAGCTACAAAAAAAGTGATGAGGTACCTAGAAGGGACCAAATATTACATGCTTATATACAGACAAACTGATAATTTAGAAGTGATTGGCTATTCCGATTCAGATTTTGCTGGCTGTGTTGATTCTTGTAAATTAACATTTAGATACATATTTATGTTTGTTGGTGAAGCTGTGTCATGGAGAAGTGCAAAGCAATCACTGATTGCTACTTCCACTATAGAAGCGGAGTTCGTTTCATGTTTTGAGGCTACCTTGCATGGTGTATGGATGAGGAATTTTATTGATGGTCTTAGAATTGTAGATTCAATTGCTAAGCCAGTGAGATTTTACTTTGACAACTCAGCTACTGTTTTTATAGCTAAGAATAATAAAAGTGGTAGTCAAAGCAAGCACATCGATATAAAGTACTTAGCCATAAGAGAACATGTTAAGGATAAATCAGTGGTCATTGAGCATATTAACACTGAGTTGATGTTAGCTTATCCTTTGACAAAAGGTATGTTACCGTCTAAATTTAAGGATGATGTACAAAGCATGAGACTTGGATCCCTTATGTCATTTCGCTGTAAGAATGAGTATTTAATAAAACTCTGTGATGTTTTCTCATGTTTGTTTTAATTATATGTGCACGTTTATTTTGAGAAATATCAATAAAGTTTGGACCTAGAATAAACATAAGATTTATTCATTAAGTTTATGGGCAATAAAAAGGGAACATAATACATTGTGATACATGGAAGATAATACTTGATTTCATTATGAGGACCTATCGTCATGATTCATGTGTTTTGTTTACTTACTACATAAATAATAAAAGAAAACAGACCAAGTGAGAGAATGTTGGTAATAGTCGTAATTCTAAAGGATGTGGTCTAGTGTCTTTCTAAACAGTCACTATTAAGGCAACCGTACCCTCCATTGTAACTTTTTGATGGGAAGAGTTTATAAATAGCGGTTGAATGTTGAAGGTCCCCTAAGCATGCTATCTCATTCATAAATACATCAACCGAGTTAAGAGGGTTTAGAAGTGATTCTTCATCAAGAGGGAAAGCAGTTGTCCCTGTTTTATCGTCAATGGCTGGAGATATTTTGAATTTTCGCAATTGATCTAAATGCTTTGGTTTTATCCTAAAAGCATGTTAGATCTATAAGGTTAAAATTTACAGATAATACTTTTGTTTTTAAGTGGTTTGATAAGAATATTGTTTTGGTTCCAAATTTTCATCTGTCGACAAACAAAGTATTTTCTCTTATATGAAATCTTTGCAACTATAAAACTAAAGAATGAGTGTTTTTTTTTTTTCAAGAGGAGGAAATTGATATAATAAAAGATACTCCTCGATTAATTCTTTACAGCTATAGAATTAGAGGATGAGTTTTTTTTTCAAGAGGAGATGATTGATGTTGTGACGACCCCCGAACCGATCGGGGCCGAGGAGCCATCACTCCGGGACATTTAACAGAAAACGGGACGTATATTTTTTTTTGATAAACAGAGCAGACCGAACTTTTAAGAGCAAACCCTTAAAAGCATTACAGAGAGAGAGAACTTTCTCTAGATTTGAAAACTGGGAGTTAAACGGTAAAACAGTTAAACCGGACTGCAGAATGAATTACAGAAGGAAATCAGAATACTTGGAATATTTAAAAGACATGATTAAAAACCGGACTTCAGAAATAAACGGCAGGAGTAAAACAGGGAGACAGAGGGCAAGGAGAAATAAAATGGTGAAGATAGAATATTGAAACAGAATCAGAAGACATTAATTTTTGAACCACAGAAATAGAAGGCTGAAGAAAACAGAGAGACAGAACACTTTGAACGTTTAAATAAAAGGCTGGGTGGACGACGGGCATGCAGAGAATGACGTGATAAAATACATGCAGTGAAAATAAATGAGAAATATAAACTGAAAGACATATTGAAAGAAAGGCTACAGTGGATACTGGAATCAGGTGATCTATGGCCGAAGGAGTAAATAAAACGGGGTGGAAGACGTAGGCAGATTACGTGAGGCGGAAGATGTGGATGATGTCAAGCAGAAGACGTAAATAAACTGGGCGGAGGATGTAGGCAGAAAATGTAAGTAAACTGGGTTGGCGATATAGACTAGCGGTGGATGTGAATAAGACAAAAGTGAACAGTAAACAGCGGTGGAAGTAAAACAGATGACGTCAGGCGGAAGATGTGGATGACGTCAGGCAGAAGATGTGGGCAGATGACGTCAGGTGGAAGATGAAATTTTAAAGGCAGCGTTTGACAACCTTTTTACAGGAAAATGTATAAGCAGGGAACATTAAAATAGAAGGCATAAAAGTTTCAGACCTTCAAAACCCGATTCGAAACAAGGTTGTAAAACATATTTGACAGAGATTCAAGAAACACAGACTGCATGGATAACTTTAGAATTCGAGACCATCCATGCACAACCTAAAAAGGAAGAACCCTAGCAGTTCCAGAATATTTTCAACACATTTCAAAACATACATACAACTGTCAAATACAGAGGTTTTAGACATCAATACAGAACTGAACCTACACTTCATATGTTTTAAAACTTCAAAAGATTATACAGAACTTGATATAACTTCAGAAAATACATTCTCACAGGAGATACATTTGTCTGACTGCAGCAACCACCCCGTGAGCTCATCCAGCCAACTACATCAACTCATCATCTTGAGGCACAATGTCCTCATCCACGGGATCCGTACCTACATCAGAGAGTTCAACTATGAGCCTAGAGCTCAGTAAGAACATATAAGAATGCAGTGATGTATATGCTGTGTGTCAAGGTCCGGGCTTGTCCAAGGCATGTTGCCTATGGCCGCCCTAGCTGTTAGCTAGATTTATTTCCTTTTTAAGTAATTCTATTGTACTCTTTTTCTTTCTATTTTTAGCAAGACTGACTCCTCACCCCCATAGCATGTATACTACTGTCGTAGTGGAGATGGTCTAGATTGCTCTTTAGAGGGAGAGGCATGACTGCACGTAGACCCCCCTACCCAACGTTGTAATTTGCTGTTGTTCAATGAAAAGGCTTTTTACACACACTCTTTATGCATACTTTATACTCAATGATGCTCTTTTCGGTTAATCTCGCTCGCTCGCTGCCGTTGGCACACTCATTGGCTAACCCAGTACAAGTGAGATATTGGGTGCCGCACGGTCTCGTTTACGCCCCTTGAAAGTAGGACCGTGACAGTTGGTATCAGAGCCAGGTTAGCTTAAAATCGTGAGAAATTATGCCGAAGAAGAACACGATGGAAAGGCCTAGTGCACCATCGGATCAACTCGAGCGCCTCGTCGGGTTGGAAGAAGAAATACGGTATTTGCAAGACATACCAGACAACATTCGATTCTTAGAAGAACGGATGAAGGAAATGTCTGAATTTCCTGCTGAGATAGCGGCTATTCACAACCGAATAGACGCCATACCGATCCCAGAGCTGTTGGATTGGGTGGAAACTCTTGAATCCCGACAAGAAAAGGGAAAGGGAGTTGACACAGGAGAAAGTTCCACAGGTGAAATAATCAGGGTCCTGGAGCGTGTCGATGAAGTCGAGCTAGCTCATACCCGGTTATCAGAAATTGTGTCTCAAATGACCGAAGACTTCAGAACAATGTTTGATTCTCTCAGGGCCGATATTGCCGAGATCAACATTAAGCTGAACCTGACTATGAGGGCCATGGGGAGCCAAACCCAGGCTACTACTGCTGCTGAATTCAGTCGAGTAAAAATCCCTGAGCCAAAGCCCTTTGGGGGAGCACGGGATGCTAAAGAAATAGAGAATTTCATCTTCGACATGGAACAGTACTTCAAGGCCACTAAAACGGATGATGATTCGAAAGTGACCTTGGCCACAATGCATCTTACTGGCGATGCAAAACTTTGGTGGAGATCCAAATATCATGAAATCAGTACAAAAAGTGATGTTATTATGCTAGATTTGAGAGCTACATTGCTCAAGATTGGACTGAACATAGAGACTTTGCACTACAATTGTAACACTTGACAATTTCGGTCATGTAATCATCCCTAAAATCTGTTGTACGAAATAAATTCGCTATAAATGCAATGAATATTTTATAGGAATTTGAACGCCGAAAATTTACGAGTTTAAGAAAATAGAGCGAAAAAGATGAAGTTAAAACATACGAGTTTTAAGCGAAAACCGAATCAAATAATGAAACTTCTCGAGGAAGTTTCTCTATCCTCTTAGCCAAACACTCATATTCTCTCTCTCTCTCTCTTTCTCTCCTCTCTCCTCTCTCTCTCCTCTCTCTCTCTCTCTCTCTCTCTCCTCTCTCTCTCTCTCTCTCTCTCTCTCTCTCTCTGCGTGAGTCACCAGATTACCCTCCCTCCCCCTTTGTTTTTTTCACTTCTCCCCCTCTCTGCATTTCTTCTTCTCCAAGCGCCAACCGGCGACTTCCTCACGCGACGCCGATGACGAAAAGCCTCCTCTACTTCGTTTCTTTCGATTTCTTTGTAAAAGGTAAGCATCTACGTTAGTTAACGAGTTTATGCTAGTTATACGTTGATTTCGTTGGAGGTTTTTAGGGTTAGGGTTTTAGAAATTTGTCGAATTTTTGCTAAAGTATGTTAGAACATTATTTAAGGGTTCGAATGGATAAACTAAGAAAAAACTAAGCTCATTCGATGAAAAATAGAAATTCGATTGAAAATCAACACTAAATAAGGGAACCTACAAATTTGGAATTCTGCCATTGTTTCTGGTTTGCTTTTTATAAATTTACTGTTCCATGTTAATCTAGACGTAATAAGTGTAACACCCGGCATTTTTGCCATGTAATTATTCCTTAAACTGTTGAAATGGAATTTATTGGCCATTAATAAAATGCATATTTTATTTGAAGTTTTATAATACCTTACAGAAGAGGGGATTTTTGGAGAAAACGGATCGAAGAATTTAAGTCACAACTTAATTGGAAAACCAAATTATGTTGAACCAAAACAAAACTATTTGGTTAGAAATCAATGGAGGGGCTGTTTAGGTAAAGATTAGGGTTGGTGGGAGAAAGCCAATGGATGATTGACACATGGCTGACTTGTTGCAAAAGCCATGCCTTCTCTCTTCCCCCCCCCCCCCCCCCCCCTTCCTTCCTTCTTTTCACTCCATCGTGAAACATCTTTCTGCCTTCTCTGTTTTCTCTCTTCCAAGCGACGGTGCCAAGTCTCCAAAACCTTGTTTCTCCTACTTACTTCTGTTTTCTTCAGCAAAAGGTAATCATCTAACCGAGTTGACAAGTATGGACATGTTAAAAGTGAGTTTTGTTGGAGTTTAGGGTTAAGGTGTTTTGGAGAAAACTCACTGTTATTACGTGAAAACACTTTGGTTTGTTTTCTAAAAGTCTGAATGGAGTTAGGAGCCTATCCTACAAGTTATTAGTTAGCATTTGTAGCTTTCTTATTTTCCGAACGTGCATTTTCAGGTTCGTACATTACCGAGACGATCAAGAACATCAACTCTACAGCAAACAAGTAAGTTCATACCCGTAGGTTGGCCCTTAAGGCCCTACATCACGGAGGTACTAGGTTTCCATTTCTGTCGGGTTGCTTCAGGTAGAAGGATTAGAGTTAAGTTCTGTGTTTCCTTTTATGTTTCTGTTGTTTTATTTTCCTGATTCTCTGCTGTTTAAGTTGAAGCACTGTAATGTCCATGCATACACTGTTTTCCCGAAAGTTCATGCAAAATGTATTCTATACACGGTTTTGAAGTTAAGAAAGATAAAATCTGACTTAAATGTATCGGTTAAGTGTGGGACGGGGACTGGACCCCAGATCTGTTTCTGTACTGTACCGTATAACTGTTTGTGCCTGATAGTGCACCCCCTGTTCGCCAGTTCCCCTATAAGCCCCACTTATACCCCTCTGCCACTGAAACGTAATGTTCTATACTGTCACTGTATTTCTGAAAGTTCATGCATAGCACTTGCATCACTGCATTTTATTATGTTCTTACTGAGCTTTAGGCTCATAGGTGAACTCCTTGATGTAGGTATGGAAACTGTGGATGAAGACCTTGTGCCTCAAGATGATGAACTGATGTAGTTGGCGGATCGAGATCATGGGGTTAGTTGCTGCAACTAGATATGTTTCTGTTCAGAGGTTTAAGTTTTTGGAAAGTGAAATTTATGTCTGTGAATTTTACTTAGATTCTGGTGATTTGATTTTAAAAACTCTGTTAGTAAGTCTGGAAATGTATGTCAAGTTCTGTTTAACTTTTGAGATTTTAAAATAATGCATATACTCTGTATGAGTGCATTCTGAGATAGTTTTTAAAACATTTGAAGTGTAGGTTCAGTTCTGTATTGCTGTTTAAAACCTCTGTATTTGACAGTTGAATTCATGTTTTGAAGTATTCTGAAATTGTTTGGAATATTTTCTGTTGGTCTGTGCATGGATGGCTTCTAGTTTTAGAGTTGTCCATGCAGCTTGATTTTCTTAAGTTACTGTCGTGTTTTCAGACATGTTCAAAATCATGTGTTTTTAATCGGTTTTGAGGTTTAAAACTATGTCTTCCGATTGCATCCTCCGTTGCTTTAAAATCACATCTACAGTTGTTGTTTTAGTACATCCACCGGTGAACTCAATTCTGTTTGTAGTTTACATCCACCGATCACTGTTCATTTTTGTCTTATTATATCCACCGATTGCACTGTTCACATCCACCAATTGCACTGTTCACCTTGTTGTAGTTTACATCCACCAATCACTGTTCATTTTTTTGTCTTATTATATCCACCGATTGTACTGTTCACATCCACCTATTGCACTGTTCACCTTGTTGTAGTTTACATCCACCGATCACTGTTCATTTTTGTCTTATTATATCTACCGATTGCATTGTTCACATCCACCAATTGCACTGTTCACCTTGTTGTAGTTTACATCCACCGATCACTGTTTATTTTTGTCTTATTATATCCACTGATTGCACTGTTCACATCCACCAATTGCACTGTTCACCTTGTTGTAGTTTACATCCACCGATTGCACTGTTTCATTTCTCCTTGCTTCCAGTCTTCCTGCTCTCCTTCTGCCATTCATTCTGTAGTCTAGTTTTTAACTGTTTCTTTTTCTCTATTTTGATTCCAAATCCCGAAAATGTTTTCCTTCTCTGTTAAGCTTTAAGGTTTTACTCTTAAAAGTTCAGTCTGTTTTCTGTTTGTTTACAAAAAAAATAGTCCCCGTTTTGAAATGTCCCGGAGTGATGGCTCCTCGTCCCCGACCGGGTCGGGTGTCGTCACAATTATGGTATCAGAGTGACAAGGTTTTAAAAATGATTCTGTAAAATGTCTGACTGCGCAACCCGCCACGTGAGATTGTTCCACCAACTGTAAGTGTTTATATTTCCGTAAAAGTCCTGTTTATTAAATTAGGTTATTTTATTTACAGGGTTTCTTAGAAATGGTGAGAGGGCATCAGGAAGAGTCAAGCGAAAGCTCTCGTGCCATTGACTGACTAACCGAACTGGTGGGAGTACAGTCCCGCATGGTTGAACGCTTGATGGTCAGGGAAGATAACGGCAATAACAATCATGGTAATGCTCCGCGTGACACCAGTGGAGATAGATTCAGAAGACTCCAGCTGCCTGCATTTGATGGACTATCTACTGACCCTATTCATGCTGAAGAATGGGTTAGGCAGATTGAACAGATGTTTAACTATGCCGAGGTGGAGGAGAGCAAGAAGGTTACATGTGCCGCGTTTCATCTCACCAAGAGTGCTGGATTCTGGTGGGACACAATACGGTCGACTACTGTGGCATTAAGCTGGGAAGGATTCAAGAATATCTTCTATGAAAATTATTTCGATCGTGGTGTGAGGAAGGAGAAGTTGGTTGAATTTTCTCGGCCACGACAATACGAATCAGTGGCCGAATATGTCTAGAGGTTTGAATCATTATCCCGCTATGTACCTCATTTAGTGGCCACTGATGAGAATAAGGTGCACCAATTCATTCAGGGTTTGAAGCTGGACCTCTTACGAGGGATTTGATGAGGCACCGTACACAAAAGTGGTGGCCAAGGCCTATCAGTTGGAGGCCTTAGAAGCGAAGTCCCAGATACAAAGAGATCAGTCAAGAGGGATTATTCGGAATGTTCCTCAACAACAGCAAAGAAGTCAGAATTTGCAATCTCAACAGCAACAAAACAGAAGCATTAAGAGGCCTAATGAGACCACCAATAATCAGGACAAGAGAAAGAGACCAATGGGGGCTCCTCAACTTTCAATATGCCCGCGGTGCCAGAAACTTCACAGAGGAGAATGCAGATTTATTACCGGCCAATGTTTCCAATGTGGCAAAGGAGGCCATCATGTTCGGGATTGCCCGATGCTGGACACGAGACCAAACCTTGCAGTACCAAGGGTGGTTTTTGCAATGATGGAGGACGTTGATGATGATGATCAACACACAGCAATTACAGGTACAATTTTGATATGTGATGCACCTGCTTATACCTTATGGGACAAGGGGGCCACACATTCGTTCGTGGCAATAGACTTCGTAGTTAGACAGAAGTTTTGTTGTACGCCGTCAGATCAACCCTACAGCATTATGCTACCGTCTGGAGAGTTTATGCACTCCGAGCAGGTTGTACGGGCTGATATAGTGTCAGTATGAGACCAGAAGTTGTATGCCAGTCTTATCGTTATCGGTATGAAAAGATATGATGTGATTCTAGGGATAGATTGGCTGTTTAGACATCACGCCACCATCAACTGTAGGTCCGGCCTTGTGTCGTTTAAACACCCGAACGAGGTAGAACTCTCCTATCAGGCAGTACCAAAGTAACACCGTATGCTTGCTATATCTTCCTTGAAAGCTCAACAACTGATGAGGTCAGGATGCATCGGATTTCTTGCCCACGTAGTGAATGTTCAAAGGCAAAATGAGGTGGAACTTCAAAATATTCTGGTAGTTCGAGACTTCTCAGAGGTTTTCTTAGATAACTTACCGGGATTGCCACCTGATCGTGAAATCGAGTTTGAGATTGACGTATATCCTGGTGCTGAACCAGTATCGAAGAATCCGTACCGTATGGCACCGATTGAGCTGAGGGAGTTGAAGGCTCAGCTAAAGGAATTGGTGGATAAGGGTTTTGTGCGCCCTAGTTTTTCTCCGTGGGGTGCTCCCGTCTTGTTTGTTAAGAAGAAGGATGGGTCCCTACGGATGTGCATTGATTACCGGGAGCTGAACAAGTTGACCATCAAGAATAAGTACCCGTTGCCAAGGATTGACGATTTATTTAACCAGCTACAGGGGCTCGAGTATTCTCGAAGATTGATTTGCGCTCCGGTTATTACCAATTGAAGGTCAGGGCTGATGATATTCCTAAGACCGCCTTCAGGACACGGTACGGACATTACGAGTTTTTGGTGATGTCGTTCGGGTTGACTAATGCCCCCGCGGCATTTATGGACTTGATGAATAGGATATTCCAGGAGTTCTTGGACAAATTTGTAATCGTCTTCATCGACGACATCCTGGTTTATTCTCGGAACGAGGAAGAGCATAAAGAGCACTTGGCTATTGTGTTGTCAACTCTAAAACAGCATCAATTATATGCCAAGCTATCAAAGTGTGAATTCTGGTTGAGTAGGATTAACTTCCTAGGCCACTTGGTGTCTGCAGAGGGAGTTTCCGTGGATCCAGCCAAGATTCTGATAGTGAAAGAATGGCCGAGACCGAGAAATGCCAGTGAGGTACGGAGTTTTATCGGGTTAGCTAGTTATTATAGAAAGTTTATCAAGGGATTTTCTGTAATAGCGAAGCCTATGACCAGCTTAACGAGGAAGGACATCAAGTTCAAGTGGTCTGAAGCTTGTGAGGTGAGTTTTCAGACACTTAAGAAAAAATTAACTACTGCCCCACTGTTAGTATTGCCAGTTGAAGACGGCAAATTCAGCGTATACTGTGATGCGTCCAAGGTTGGCTTGGGATGTATATTAATACAAGAAGGGAAAGTTGTAGCATACGCATCCAGACAATTGAAGAACCATGAACAAAACTATCCTACACATGACCTCGAGCTAGCGGCAGTCGTATTTGCGCTGAAAGTATGGAGACACCACTTGTACGGACAATCGTGTGAGGTGTTTTCTGATCACAAGAGCCTGAAGTACATATTTACCCAGAAAGAGCTAAACATGAGACAAAGACGGTGGTTAGAATTTGTGAAAGATTATGATGTTGAGATTAAATACCATCCTGGTAAAGCTAATGTGGTAGCTGATGCATTGAGCAGGATGCCAGCTACTATGCAACTGACTATGTCGGCCGTATCAATGCCTTTGAGGACAAAGATACAAAAGTTCGATATGAAGATAGTTTCTGGTCTATCGGCCATACTAGCAGACTTGACACTGCGGCCCATCGTCCTGGACCGAATTAAGGAGGCCCAGAAGACCAATTCAAAGGAGATGGCTGATATTGTGAGCAAGTTACCTATGGCCTCTTCCGATTTCAGTTACTCGAGAGATGGTATTGTGAAGTTTAAAAACAGATGGTATGTTCAGAAAAACGAAGAGCTACGGAAGCACAAAGATGTATCAAGACTTGAAACTTCACTTCTAGTGGCCGAATATGAAGAATGAAGTGGCCAAATATATGGAGTCGTGCATGATATACCAACAGGTCAAAGTTGAACATCAACGACCAAGTGAAACGCTTCAGCCTTTCCCGATCCTCGAATGGAAATGGGAGAACATAACGATGGATTTTGTTGTTGGCCTACCAAGAACAGCTAAGGGCCATAATAGCATTTGGGTCATAGTGGACAGATTGACGAAGTCGGCCCACTTTCTACCTGTGAAGACGACGTACTCCATGGATCAGTACGCAGAGCTGTATATTAATGAGATTATTAAGCTGCATGGCATTCCTGTATCGATCATCTCAGACCGTGATCCCAGATTCACTTCCAGGTTTTAGAGAAGTTTGCAGAACTCCTTGGGTACAAAGTTGGATTTCAGCACGACATTTCATCCACAGACTGACAGACAATCTGAGAGAACAATTCAAATACTAGAAGATATGTTAAGATCCTGCGTATTGGAATTTCATGCTCCTTGGAGTAGATATTTGCCACTCGTGGAGTTTGCTTACAACAATAGTTACCAGGCTACAATTGGCATGGCTCCTTATGAAGCTCTATACGGCAGAAAGTGTAGATCCTCATTGTGTTGGGATGAGGTCGGAGAAACCAAGCTTATCGGCCCTGAGATATTACAGCAGATGTCTGAGGTGATAGCTGCTATCAAACAACGAGTAAAGATTGCTCAGAGTCGGAAGAAGAGTTATGCGGACCATAGAAGAAGAGACTTAGAGTTCGTTGAGGGCGATGAAGTATTCCTGAAAGTGTCACCTTTCAAGGGTGTAATGAGATTCGGTAAGAAAGGGAAACTCAGCCCACGATTCGTTGGCCCTTTTCCCATCTTGAAGCGTGTGGGAAGCATGGCCTAAAGACTAAAGTTGCCAGCGTCGATGGATGGGGTCCACAATGTCTTTCATGTTTCGATGCTGAGGAAGTGTGTACGAGATTCAACTCAGATCGTGAAGCAGGTGGACTTTGATATCATGCCAAGGCTGACGTACGAAGAAAGGCCCATACGTATAGTGGATACTTCACTCAAGGTGTTACGCAATAAGGTAGTCCCATTGGTGAAGGTTTTGTGGCGCAATCATGGTGTGAAGGAAGCCACATGGGAAAGACAACAAGATGTTAGGGCCAAATATCCAGACCTCTTTGCTTAGGGAAATTTTGGGGACAAAATTTCTGTTAAGGTGGGTGGAATGTAACACCCGGCATTTTTGCCATGTAATTATTCCTTAAACTATTGAAATGGAATTTATTGGCCATTAATAAAATACGTATTTTATTTGAAGTTTTATAATACCTTACAGAAGAGGGGATTTTTGGAGAAAACGGATCGAAGAATTTAAGTCACAACTTAATTGGAAAACCAAATTATGTTGAACCAAAACAAAACTATTTGGTTAGAAATCAATGGAGGGGCTGTTTAGGTAAAGATTAGGGTTGGTGGGAGAAAGTCAATGGATGATTGACACATGGCTGACTTGTTGCAAAAGCCATGCCTTCTCTCTTCCCCCCTCCCCCTTCCTTCCATCTTTTCACTCCATTGTGAAACATCTTTCTGCCTTCTCTGTTTTCTCTCTTCCAAGCGACGGTGCCAAGTCTCCAAAACCTTGTTTCTCCTACTTACTTCTGTTTTCTTCAGCAAAAGGTAATCATCTAACCTAGTTGACAAGTATGGACATGTTAAAAGTGAGTTTTGTTGGAGTTTAGGGTTAAGGTGTTTTGGAGAAAACTCACTGTTATTACGTGAAAACACTTTGGTTTGTTTTCTAAAAGTCTGAATGGAGTTAGGAGCCTATCCTACAAGTTATTAGTTAGCATTTGTAGCTTGCTTATTTTCCGAACGTGCATTTTCAGGTTCGTACATTACCGAGACGATCAAGAACATCAACTCTACAGCAAACAAGTAAGTTCATACCCGTAGGTTGGCCCTTAAGGCCCTACATCACGGAGGTACTAGGTTTCCATTTTTGTCGGGTTGCTTCAGGTAGAAGGATTAGAGTTAAGTTCTGTGTTTCCTTTTATGTTTCTGTTGTTTTATTTTCCTGATTCTCTGCTGTTTAAGTTGAAGCACTGTAATGTCCATGCATACACTGTTTTCCCGAAAGTTCATGCAAAATGTATTCTGTACACGGTTTTGAAGTTAAGAAAGATAAAATCTGACTTAAATGTATCGGTTAAGTGTGGGACAGGGACTGGACCCCAGATCTGTTTCTGTACTGTACCGTATAACTGTTTGTGCCTGATAGTGCACCCCCTGTTCGCCAGTTCCCCTATAAGCCCCACTTATACCCCTCTGCCACTGAAACGTAATGTTCTATACTGTCACTGTATTTCTGAAAGTTCATGCATAGCACTTGCATCACTGCATTTTATTATGTTCTTACTGAGCTTTAGGCTCATAGGTGAACTCCTTGATGTAGGTATGGAAACTATGGATGAGGACCTTGTGCCTCAAGATGATGCATTGATGTAGTTGGCGGATGGAGCTCATGGGGTTGGTTGCTGCAGCTAGATATGTTTCTGTTCAGAGGTTTAAGTTTTTGGAAAGTGAAATTTATGTCTGTGAATTTTACTTAGATTCTGGTGATTTGGTTTTAAAAACTCTGTTAGTAAGTCTTGAAATGTATGTCAAGTTCTGTTTAACTTTTGAGATTTTAAAATAATGCATATACTCTGTATGAGTGTATTCTGAGATGTTTTTAAAACATTTGAATTGTAGGTTCAGTTCCGTATTGCTGTTTGAAATCTCTGTATTTGACAGTTGAATTCATGTTTTGAAGTATTCTGAAATTGTTTCGAATATTTTCTGTTGGTCTGTGCATGGATGGCTTCTAGTTTTAGAGTTGTCCATGCAGCTGGATTTTCTTAAGTTACTGTCGTGTTTTCAGACATGTTCAAAATCATGTGTTTTTTAATCGGTTTTGAGGTTTAAAACTATGTCTTCCGATTGCATCCTCCGTTGCTTTAAAATCACATCTACCGTTGTTGTTTTAGTACATCCACCGGTGAACTCAATTCTTTTTGTAGTTTACATCCACCGATCACTGTTCATTTTTGTCTTATTATATCCACCGATTGCACTGTTCACCTTGTTGTAGTTTACATCCACCGATCACTGTTCATTTTTTTGTCTTATTATATCCACCGATTGTACTGTTCACATCCACCGATTGCACTGTTCACCTTGTTGTAGTTTACATCCACCGATCACTGTTCATTTTTGTCTTATTATATCCACCGATTGCACTGTTCACATCCACCGATTGCACTGTTCACCTTGTTGTAGTTTACATCCACCGATCACTGTTCATTTTTGTCTTATTATATCCACCGATTGCACTGTTCACGTCCACCAATTGCACTGTTTCATTTTTCCTTGCTTCCAGTCTTCCTGCTCTCCTTCTGCCATTCATTCTGTAGTCTAGTTTTTAACTGTTTCTTTTTTTCTATTTTGATTCCAAATCCCGAAAATGTTTTCCTTCTCTGTTAAGCTTTAATGTTTTACTCTTAAAAGTTCAGTCTATTTTCTGTTTGTTTACAAAAAAAATAGTCCCCGTTTTGAAATGTCCCAGAGTGATGGCTCCTCGTCCCCGACCGGGTCGGGGGTCGTCACAATAAGCTTTCCAAAACATGTTGAATCGCCAAAAATAGATAGGAATTGAGAAAGTTACAACCGTTTGAAAGTTAGACTAAAAATAGGGAGAAATCCAAGATTTTGAATGAAAATTTACTTGAATTCGATATTTGATTGTTTTAGGCTATTTGAATAGAGCTTGGATTGTATTTTACTTAGTTTATTAGTTAGCGCCTATGTGATGTGGATAATGGTTCGATTATGTTCATTATAGGTTCGTGAAATACCGAGGAGAAACATTCAAGATTGCAAAACTCTAGGGACCTCAGGTAAGTTCGTATACATGTGTTTGGCCCTTAAGGCCTACATCACGGAGGTACTAGGCTTTTACATTTTCGGGGTTTGTTGACGGGTAGATAGGTTGTAGAATACATTTTAGGTTAAGTATGTTTGTTTATGTATTGTCTTGATGATCTGTGACGGCCCCGGACCCGATCGGGGCTGAAAAGCCATCACTCCGGACATTTAACAGGAAACGGGACATATTTTTTTCTTTGAACTTTTAAACATTTATAAAAACTATACACATAGTAGAAACCTTCTCTGAAAATTTAAGACTGGAAGGCAATTTAAAAATCAGGCTACGGGGATAAGTAACAGAAGGAAAATAGGAAGACAGATGTAAAACAGGAAGACTGAAGTCAGAAGACATAAAATTCTGAAGACTCAAAACTGGAGTGGTCAATTGAAATAGTCAACAGAAAAACCAACATAAACAAAAAGCAAAGTAGACTTTGGATGTAAGAACTTTTGCCCTTTTTAAAACTCTTAAACCTGAAGACGTGAAGACAAAAAATCATAAAACAGAAATGGACGACTGGAGTGAATGAGCAGAATAAAACAGGAAATAATATGGGAAAAACATAAACTGAAAGACGTACTGTGGAGGAGGGCTACAGTGAATGACAGGATCGGGTGTTATAGGTTGGAAGAAGTAATTAAACCGGGCAGAAGAAGCAAGGCGGAAGATGTAAATTACAGGCAGAAGTTTACTGTTCACTGGCAGAAGTGAACTACAGACAGAAGTGAACTGTTCACCGGCAGAAGTGAACTACAGGCAGAAGTTTACTGTTCACCGGCAGAAGTGAACTACAGGCAGAAGTTTACTGTTCACCGACAGAAGTGAACTACATTTAACAGAAAGACATATGAACAGGGAGCATAAAAATAGACGGCATAAAACTTAAAAAACAAACTGATTTCAAAACATGATTTTGGACAGGATGGAAGGCATGACAGAAGTTTAAGAAATCGAACTTTGTGGATAGCTGTAAAACCAGAGACAATCCATGCACAACCAAAAGAGAAAATCTCAAGCAATTCCAGAATATTTTAAAACATACATTCAACTGTCAAACAGAAGTTTTAAATACATCAACAGAAAGTTTGTACATCGTTTTAAAATCCCAAAAGCTATACAGAACTTGACATAACTTTAGAAAAATACATCCTTACAGGAAATACATTTTTCTGACTGCAACAACAACCCCATGAGCTCGTCCCGCCAACAACATCAACTCATCATGTTGAGGCACAATGTCCTCTTCTGGAGGATCCATATCTACAACAGAGAGTTCAACTATGAGCCTAGAGTTCAGTAAGAACATACAATGCAAAGTTATGCATATGCTGTGCATGAACATTTTCAAATACATGAACATTACATTACATTACGTTTCACTGGACATGAAGGTATAAGTGGGAGGAAGAGCTGGCGCAACAGGAGTACATGCCACAACAGGACATAACAAGAGTACATGATCGGATGCCAGTTCTCGTCCACACTTAACCATACATTACATTACAGGTTTTATCTTACTTAACTTCAAACCGTGTTCAGAAAATATTTACATGACTTTCAAAAAAAACGTGTATGCATGAACATTCATAGACAAGCGACAGAATAATAAGCAAGATATAAAACAAAATACACTTAACCTAAAACATAACCTATGGTTTAACTACCCAACATAAATCCCGACAACATAAAACCTAGTACCTCTGTATTGTAAGGCCTTAAGGGCCAAACCTATATGTATGAACTTACCTGTTGCTGTAGAGTTGCAAGTCTTGAACGTCTCAGTTATTCACGGACCTAAAACATGCACGTAAAGAAAATAAACAGAGCTGCAAATGCTAACTAATAACTTGGTAGAACATGTTCCAGACTCCATTCAAATCTTTAGAAAACAAACCAGCGTGTTTTCATACAAAAATAGTGAGTTTTCTCAAAATATCGTAACCTTTAACTTCCATAAAACTCACATCTTAACTTGTCCAAACTCGTTAACTAGGTTAGATGATTACCTTTGCTGAAGGAAACAGAAGAAAACAAGAGAAACTAGTTTTGGAAATTTGTCTCAATCACCTGGAAGAGAAAGCAGAGAGGAGGATGAAAAATGAAGGTTTAAGTATAAGAGAAAAGAAGAGAAGACAATAGGTAGATTTCTCAGCAAGTTATGGACAGGATGCTATGCATGAACCTGTAATGAAATGTATGGTTAAGTGCGGACGAGGACTGGCATCCTATCATCTACTCCTATTATGTCCTGTTGTGGCATGTACTTCTGTTGCGCCAGCTCTTCCTTCCACTTATACCTTCCTGTCCAGTGAAATGTAATGTAATGTTCATGCATAGCACATGCATCATTTTGCATTGTATGTTCTTACTGAGCTCTAGGCTCATAGTTGAACTCCCTATTGTAGGTATGGATCCTCCATAAGAGGACATTGTGCCTCAAGATGATGAGTTGATGTAGTTGGCTAGATGAGCTCACGGGGTGATTGCTGCAGTCAAACAAATGTATCTCTTGTGAGGATGTATTTTCTAAAGTTATGTCAAGTTCTGTACAGCCTTTGGGATTTTAAAACGATGTACAAACTTTCTGTTGATGTATTTAAAATCTCTGTTTGACAGTTGTATCTATGTTTTGAAAACATTCTGGAACTGCTTAAGTTCTCCCTTTTAGGTTATGCATGAGTGGTCTCGAATTTTAGAGCTATCCATGCAGTTTGTTTTCTTGAATCTGTCATTTGTAAAGCATGTTTTACAACTTGTTTTGAATCGGGTTTTGAAGGTCTGAAACTTTTATGCCTTCTATTTTATGTTCCCTGTTTATACGTCTTCCTGTCAAAAGTTGTCAAATTCTGCCTTTAAAACTACATCTTCCGATCACATCCACCGCTGCCTTTTTAAGGCACATCCACCGCTGCTTTTAAAATCACTTCTACCGCTGCCTGTTCAAAAATCACATCCACCGTTGCCCTTTTAAAATCACATCCACCGTTGCCCTTTTAAAGCACATCCACCGCTGCCTTTAAATTTGGTTCCACTGGTGAACAATTCATTTCTGTTTGTAGCTCACATCCACCAGTGAACTCATTTCTGTCAGTAGTTCACATCTACCGGTGAACTCATTTCTGTCTGTAATTCACCTCTATCGGTGAACAGTGCATTTCTACCTGCATCCACCGCTGCCTTTAAAATTTCATCTTCCGCCTAACGTCATCTGCCCACATCTTCCGCCCAGTTATTTACATCTTCCGCCCAGTTATTTACATCTTCCATTTGACGTCATCTACATCTTCCGCCTGACGTCATCTGTTTTACTTCTACCGCTGTTTACTGTTCACTGTTGTCTTATTCATATCCACCGCTAGTCTATATCGCCCGCCCAGTTTACTTGCATTTTCTACTTCGTCTACTGCCTACGTCTTCTGCCCCGTTTTATTTACTCCTTCGGCCATAGATCACCTGATTCCGGTATTCACTGTAGCCTTTCTTTCAATATGTCTTTCAGTTTATATTTCTCATTTATTTTCACTGCATGTATTTTATCACTTCGTTCTCTGCATGCCCGTCGTCCACCCAATCTTTTATTTAAACGTTCAAAGTGTTCTGTCTCCCTGTTTTCTTCAGTCTTCTATTTCTTTTTTCTTTAGTCTTCTGATTTCTTCTACCGTTCATTCTGTAATCTGATTTTAACTGTTTTCCCATTTTCCTTTCAAATCCAGAGAAAGTTCTCTCTCTCTGTTATGCTTTTAAGGGTTTACTCTTAAAGGTTCAGTCTGCTCCGTTTAAAAAATATATATATACGTCTCGTTCTCTGTTAAATGTCCCGGAGTGATGGCTCATCGGCCCCGATCGGGTCTGGGGGCATCACACCATGCCAATTGTAGCCTTGTAGCTATTGTTATAAGTGAACTCCAATAGTGGCAAATACCTACTCCAAGGAGCATGAAATTCCAATACACACGACCTTAACATATCTTCCAGTACCTGAATTGTTCTCTCGAATTGTCCATCAGTCTGTGGGTGAAAGGCTGTGCTGAAGTTTAACTTGGTACCCAAGGAGTTTTGCAAGCTTCTCCAAAACCTGGAAGTGAATCTAGGATCCCAGTCCGAAATGATCGACACCAGAATACCATGCAGCTTGACAATCTCGCTAATGTATAGTTCTGCATACTGGTCCATAGAGAATGTCGTCTTCATAGGTAGAAAATGGGCCGACTTTGTCAATCTGTCTACTATGACCCATATGCTATTATGGCCCTTAGCCATCCTCGGTAGGCCAACAACGAAGTCCATAGCGATATTCTCCCACTTCCATTCAGGGATCGGGAGAGGCTGAAGCGTTCCACTTGGTCGTTGATGTTCATCTTTGACTTGTTGACATATCATGCAAGACTCCACATACTTGGCTACTTCGTTCTTCATATTTGGCCACCAGAAGTGAAGTTTCAAGTCCTGATACATCTTCGTGCTTCTAGAATGCACAGAGAAGGAAGACGAGTGGGCTTCCGATAAAAGGTCCCTTCGTAGCTCTTCATCTCTCGGAACGTACCACCTATTTTTGAACTTCGGAATACCATCTCCCGAATAACTGAAATCGAAAGAGACCAGAGGTAACTTGCTTACTATATCGGCCATTTCTTTTGAATTGGTCTTCTGGGCTTCTTTAATTTGGTCCAGGATGGTGGGCCGTAGTGTCAAGTCCGCTAGCATGGCTGATAGCCCAGAAACTATCTTCATATCGAACTTCTGAATCTCTGTCCTCAAAGGCATTGATACGGCCGACATAGCTAGTTGCATAGTACCTAGCATCCTGCTCAATGCATCGGCTACCACGTTAGCTTTCCCCGGGTGGTATTTAATCTAAACATCGTAATCTTTCACAAATTCTAACCACCGCCTTTGTCTCATGTTTAACTCTTTCTGGGTAAATATGTACTTCAAGCTTTTGTGATCTGAAAACACCTCACATGATTGCCTATACAAGTGGTGTCTTCATACCCTCAGTGCATAAACAACTGCCGCTAACTCCAGATCGTGAGTAGGGTAGTTTTGCTCGTGATTCTTCAATTGTCTGGATGCGTACGCCACCACTTTTCTCTCTTGCATCAATACGCGCTCCAGACCAATCTTTGACACGTCGCAATACACACTTAATTTTCCATCTTCGACCGGCAACATTAATAAAGGAGCAGTGGTTAATTTCTGCTTAAGCGTCTGAAAACTCACCTCACAAGCTTCAGACCACTTGAATTTGACATCTTTCCTCGTTAAGCTGGTCATAGGCTTTGTTATCACAGAAAATCCCTTGATAAATTTTCTGTAATAACCAGCTAGTTCGATAAAGCTCCGCACCTCGCTGGCATTCCTCGGTCTCGGCCATTCTTTCACAGCCTGAATCTTGGCCGGATCCACTGAAATTCCTTCTATAGACACCACATGGCCTAGGAAATTAATCCTGCTCAAACAGAACTCACATTTTGACAACTTGGCGTACAATAGATGTTGTTTTAGAGTTGACAACACAATAGCCAGGTGCTCCTCGTGCTCGGCCTCACTCCTGGAATAAACCAGGATGTCGTCGATGAAGACGATTACAAATTTATCCAAGAAGTCCTGGAATATCCTGTTCATCAGGTCCATAAATGTCGTCGGAGCATTAGTTAACCCGAATGACTTCACCAAGAACTCGTAATGTCCGTACCGGGTTCTGAATGCAGTCTTTGGAATATTGTCAGCTCTGACCTTCAACTAGTAATAACCGGAGCGCAAGTCGGTCTTTGAAAATACCCGAGCCCCTTGTAGCTGGTCAAATAGATCGTGGATCCTTGGCAACGGGTACTTATTCTTGATGGTCAACTTGTTCAGCTCCTGGTAATCAATGCACATACGTAGGGACCCATCCTTCTTCTTAACAAACAAGACAGGAGTGCCCCACGGAGAGAAACTAGGGCGCACAAAGCCCTTGTCCACTAGTTCTATCAGCTGAGTTTTCAACTCCCTCAGCTCTATTGGTGCCATACGATACGGATTCTTCGATACTGGTTCAGCACCAGGATGTACTTCAATTTCAAACTCAATCTCGCGGTACGGTGGCAATCCCGGCAGGTCGTCTAAGAAAACCTCTGAGAAGTTTCGAACCAATGGGATATCTTGTAGTTCTGCCTCACCTTGCCTTTGAACATCTATTACGTGGGCAAGAAATTCGACGCATCCTGACCTCATCAGTTGTTGAGCTTTCAAGGAGGATATAGCAGGCATACTGTGTTTCTTTAGTACAGTCTGATAGGAGAACTCTACCTCGTTCGGACGCTTAAAAGACACGAGCCCAGACCTGCAGTTGGTGGTGGCATGATGTCTAAACAGCAAGTCCATCCTCAGAATTACATCGTATCCTTTCATACCGATGATGATAAGATTGGCATACAATTTCTGGTCCCCTACTGACACTATATCACCCCGTACAACCTGCTCGGAGTGCATGAACTCCCTGGATGGCAGCATAATACTGTAGGATTGATCTGACGGCGTACAATAAAATCTCAGCCTACCCACGAAGTCCATTGCCACAAATGAATGTGTGGCACCCGTGTCCCACAAAGTATAAGCAGGTGCATCACATATCGAAATTGCACCTGTAATGGTTGTGTGCTGGGCAGCTTCATCATCATCCTCTATCATAGCAAACACTCTTTGCACAACACGATTCGGCCTGGTGTCAGGCACCAGACAATCCCGGACTTGGTGGCCCTCCTTGTCACATCGGAAGCACCGGCCAGTAAAGAGCCTACACTCCTCCGTATGATTTCTCTGGCAACGTGGGCATACAGGAAGCTGAGGAGCTCCCATAGGTTTCTTCTCCCCCATCCTGATAAATGGAAACCTCATTAGGTCTCTTAACACCCCTGTTCTGTTGCCGTTGTGGTTGCCTAACCTGACTCCTTTGTTGTTGCTGTTGAGGGACATTGTGCAGGATTCTCTTTGATTTATCTCTATATCTCTGAGACTTTGCCTCCAAGGCTTCCAACTGATAAGCCTTGGCCACTACCTTCGTATACGGGGCCTCGTCAAATCCCCCGTATGTAATCCCCCGTAAGAGGTCCAGCTTCAAACCCTAAATAAATTGGTGCACCTTGTTTTCGTTAGTGGCCACCAAATGAGGTGCATAGCGGGATAGCGACTCGAACCTCTTAACATACTCGGCCACTGATCCAAATTGCCACAGTCGAGCAAATTCGATCATCTTTTCCTTCCTCATACTGCGATCGAAGTATTTCTCGTAGAAAATTCTTTTGAATCTTTCCCAACTCAATGCCACGGTAGTTGACTGCACCGTGTCCCACCAAAATCTGGCATTTTTGGTGAGATAGAACGAGTCACATATCACTTCGGCATAGTTGAACATTTTACCTATCGCCCAGATCCATTCCTCGGTGTGAGTAGGATCCGTCGATAATCCATCAAACGTAGGCGGTTGGAGTCGCCGGAATCTCTCTCCACTAGAGTCACGTGGAGCATTTTCATGGTTGTTCCCATTATCTTCCCTGGCCATTATGCGTTCCATCATACGTGGCTGAACGCGGACCAGCTCGGTTAAATGATCAAGGGCGTCGCCTCTGTCATTTGCATCACCTTGATTCCCTCTCACCATTTCTAGAAAATCCTATACATATTAACGAACTCAACTTAATAAAAAGAACGGGTACATGAACTTAAACACTTACAGTTGGTGGAGCGATCTCACGTGGCGGATTGCGCAGTTAGATAGTTTATAGAATCTCTTTTAAAACCTGATTTGTCTCTGATACCATAACTGTGACGGCCCCGGACCCGATCGGGGCCAAGGAACCATCACTCCGGACATTTAACAGGAAACGATACATTTTTTTTTTGAACTTTTAAACATTTATAAAAACTATACACATAGTAGAAACCTTCTATAGAAATTTAAGACTGGAAGGCAATTTAAAAATCAAGCTACAGAGATAAGTAACAGAAGGAAAACAGGAAGACAGATGTAAAACAGGAAGACTGAAGTTAGAAGACATAAAATTCTGAACACTCAAAACTGGAGTGGTCAATTGAAATAGTCAACAGAATAACCAACAGAAACAGAAAGCAAAATAGACTTTGGATGTGATGACCCAGATGTGTAAGTATGTGTACGATGGCTGCACGAACCGGAACCCGGATGGCAGTACGTCTGCGCGGGCGAACCGGAAGGTGACAGGTCGTAAAGAGGGGGTTGTCACAATCCCACATCGCTTGGGGAAGTACATGGAAATGAAACATATGTAAGAGATCCCTCCCAAGATAACAAGACGCGTTTTGGAGCATGATTGGCAACGGATCCCATAAGAACTCCGAAGTTAAAAGTGCTTCGGTAAGAGCAATTCCAGGTTGGGTGACCTTCTAGGAAGTTCTCACCAAACAAAGCCGTGAGGGGAGGATATTGGGCTACGGCCCAATCTCCAGAGCAGACAATATCTTGCTGGGGAAACAGGGTCGTTACATTGGATGTAAGAACTTTTGCCCTTTTTAAACTCTTAAACCTGAAAACGTGAAGATAGGAAATCATAAAACAGAAATGGACGACTAGAGTGAATGAGCAGAATAAAATAGAAAATAATATGGGAAAAACATAAACTGAAAGACGTATTGTGGAGGAGGGCTACAGTGAATGACAGGATCAGGTGATATAGGGCGGAAGAAGTAATTAAACCGGGCGGAAGAAGCAAGGCGGAAGATGTAAATTAAAGGCAGAAGTTTACTGTTCACCGGCAGAAGTTTACTGTTCACCAACAGAAGTGAACTACAGACAGAAGTTTATTGTTCACCGGCAGAAGTGAACTACAGGCCGAAGTTTACTATTCACCGACAGAAGTGAACTACATTTAACAGAAAGACATATGAACATGGAGCATAAAAACAGACGGCATAAAACTTCAAAAAAAAAAAACTGATTTCAAAACATGATTTTGGACAGGATGGAAGACATGACAGAAGTTTAAGAAATCGAACTGCATGGATAGCTCTAAAACCAGAGACAGTCCATGCACAACCAAAAGAGAAAATCCCAAGCAATTCCAGAATATTTTAAAACATACATTCAACTGTCAAACAGAAGTTTTAAATACATCAACAGAAAGTTTGTACATCGTTTTAAAATCCCAAAAGCTATACAGAACTTGACATAACTTTAGAAAAATACATCTTTACAGGAAATACATTTTTCTAACTGCAGCAACCACCCCATGAGCTCATCCCGCCAACTACATCAACTCATCATCTTGAGGCAGAATGTCCTCTTCTGGAGGATCCATACCTACAACAGGGAGTTCAACTATGAGCCTAGAGCTCAGTAAGAATATACAATGCAAAGTGATGCATATGCTGTGCATGAACATTTTCAAATACATGTACCTTACATTACGTTTCACTTGACAGGAAGGTATAAGTGGGAGGAAGAGCTAGCGCAACAGGAGTACACGCCACAACAGGAGTACATGACAGGATGTCAGTCCTCATCCACACTTAACCATACATTACATTACAGGTTTTATCTTACTTAACTTCAAACCGTGTGCAGAAAACATTTACATGACTTTCAGAGAAAACGTGTATGCATGAACATTCATAGACAAGCGACAGAATAATAAGCAGGATATAAAACAAAATACACTTAACCTAAAACATAACCTATGGTTTAACTACCCAACCGAAATCCCGACAACATAAAACCTAGTACCTCCGTATTGTAGGGCCAAACCTATACGTATGAACTTACCTGTTGCTGTAGAGTTGCAAGTCTTGAACGTCTCGGTTATGCACGGACCTAAAACATGCATGTAAAGAAAATAAACAGAGCTGCAAATGCTAACTAATAACTTGGTAGAACATGTTCCAAACTCCATTCAAATCTTTAGAAAACAAACTAGCGTGTTTTCATATAAAAACAGTGAGTTTTCTCAAAATATCGTAACCTTTAACTTCAACAAAACTCATATCTTAACTTGTCCAAACTCGTTAACTAGGTTAGATGATTACCTTTGCTGAAGGAAACAGAAGAAAACAAGAGAAACAAGTTTTGGAAATTTGTCTCAATCGCTTGGAAGAGAGAGCAGAGAGGAGGATGAAAAATGAAGGTTTACGTAGAAGAGAATAGAAGAAAAGACAATAGGTAGGTTTCTCAGCAAGTTATGGACATTTGGAAATCATCCATTGGCTCCCTCCCACCTACCTTAATTCCTTCCCAATTTACCCCTCCATGCAATTCTAACTATTGGTTTTTAACTAAATTACTATTTAGTTTGTCGAATAGGTTTTACGAATCACCCTCGTTCGATTAAACATGTCGACAATTTCATTAAAAAAAGTCATTGCATTAATATCAGAGTAATTCAGCTTAATTATTCGGGGAATAATTACATAGGCAAAATGCCGGGTGTTACATGATCTGTCGTTATTTATGCTTCGAGGACCTGTCTACCATTTATGTTATGTTTATGCACAATGTATGTTCATGCATCACGCTTTTCAAAGAAATCATGCAGAATGTTTTATGCACATATTTTGAAGTAAGAAAGATAAAAATGTAAATGTAAAGTACGGTTAAGTGTGGGACGAGGACTGACATATGTTCTTGTCCTTCTCTGGGACTAATGTAAAATCGTCCTTGCCGCGGACAATATGTTTTTATCCCTCCCTGAGTAAAGGCAAAACCACTAACCCATGTCATGTATATATGTTCGCCTGTTCCCCTATAAGTTCCACTTATACCACATGTTCACTTCAACGTAAATGTAAAGTATGTTTATAATTTGAAACGTTCATACATAGCACGTGCATCTTATAGCATTATATGATCTTACTGAGTTTTACGCTTATTAGTTGAACTCTATGATATAGGTACGGATCGTATGGATGAGGACTCTGAGCCTCAGGCCGATGTGTAGGTCCAGTTGAAGGGACAAGCTTGCGGGGTTGATTGGGGTAGTCAGACAAATTTTAACCCGTGGGTGACGTCTCGAGATTTATATTACGTTAGTATAGTCTTTTAAATGTAGGTTGTAACACCCGAGTCAACGGCCAGGTGATTTTCTTAACTGTATTAACGGTCATAAATATTTAATCTTTACAGTTTAGGACTCATACCAAGAATAATTAATTACATGTGGATCTAAACTAGGTTGAGTGGCAAAATTGTAATAATGGAGGATTGAGGCCAGTATTTAAAGAAAAAAGAAAATATTTAAACCTCATTTAAACCACTGTAGCCAACACCACCATTTCCGGAGATTTCTTCTCTCGCAAGCCCTTACTCTCTACTATCAGCAAACTCTCCCCGAAGACCAGTTTCTAGCCGCATTCCTCTGCGAATCCGCACCCGAGGTATGAAATGGACAATGTATTTATCTGTTAGTGTTTGGAGCTCAGTTTTCAGCTCGGCATTTGAACTCGGATTTTTATCAATGGCCGAGTAGTATTAGAACATTTTAGAATCCGAGGGTAGTAATGTCAACCCGAATCAATTCTGGACATTTTAAGTAACCAACTCAGATTTAATCGATAGTAGAACCTGTTTGTTTTATTTTGGATTTCAGATTCTGCACAGTATATCAAACCAAGGATTCGAGGATGACTTTAGTTATTAGACCCTAGGATGACTTGTGAGTAGAACTATTAGGATTTTTGTTTTAACTACTGCAATGTAAATGTTTTAGGTGAAGAAGTTTGAAGAGAAAGAAGCTCAAAGTGCTAAGGAGACCAGGTAAGTGAATGTATTAAGATTTCTGGCTAAAAGAGCCCTACATCGTAGGAGTACTAGGTTGAGTTGTCTAATGTTTACCTTATGATTATGAGCTTGTCTGCACTTGAAGGATTTATGTATGTTGCGAGTTACACCCTGTGATGACCTGTTAGTGATTGTGAAGTTGTCTGCTCTGGTATGATCCTTGTCATAGTTTGATGAGTTAAAAGCTTTCATGTTCATGCATCACGAATGTTTCTCAAGTATAAGAAAATGTTTTAACGCATGTTTTCCATGAACAAGATATGTATGTATATATGTATATGTATAAGACTTATGCAACGTGGATTAAGTGAGGATTGGGGGCGGTTCGGCGTATGTCACAGTCCAAAGAAGGACATATGAATACGACCCGCAGTAGGGAACAAGATAAAACTCACTGTCGAACCCCCTTTACCGGCACAAATCCTCTCTTGATCCACACAACCTAAACAAAGAATATGAACAAAGACTATAAATGATGAATATGATCAATGATTATGAATGATGATTATGAACAAAGACTATGAATGATGAATATGATCAATGATTATGAATGATGATTATGATTAAAGACTATGAATGATGAATATGATCCATGACTATGAATGATGAATATGATCAATGATTATGAATGATGATTATGATCCATGACTATGAATGATGAATACGAGCAAAGATATGAACAAGAAAAGACTTAAGAGCATGTGATTTTCCCAAATTATGCATTCATGCATCCATGTTAGTGTTGCATTCCTTACTAAGCATTAGGCTTATAGTTTAAACCTTATGATGTAGGTGACGAGTTTTCAAGTGAGGAACTTAAAGTCAATGAAGATGTCTAAGCTTGGTTGCTGGAGGATGCTCAGTGTGACAGTGCAAGGCTGGATAGGCGATTAAGTTCCCCGGTTATGCTCATAGTAAGTCAGAATAGTTTATGATGAACAAACGACTAAATAGAACAGAATTTCGTATAACAATGAGATATGGATTTGAAGAGCTTGTCCTTAGAGTCTGAATACGGTTTTAAGGATTAATGAATGGTTTGTTTCGTTTGAGTCTTCCGCTATGCGTATTTTAGATGAGTTTATGATTTTTACTCTTTGGGGTTTGTGGTTACTAAGTTACGGGTCGGGTGAGTTGTGATATGTTCTATCGAATGAAGATGTTTGATGATTATAGTGTTTTACTGCCGTATGATTGAAGCTGGATGAGGCAATCATCCGGCTGACGTCATCGGCGGATGTCAATAGATGAGAGTTAAACGATTCAGTCTTCCGGATGACGTCACCGGAAGATGTAATATGACGTCACCGGAAGATGTAGTATGTTTCTTCATCGGCAGATGTGAAGTGTTTAGCTATCGGATGATGAAAGTGCTGTTTTGTCGTCTAGCGATCGGCTGATGTAGAGTATTTCTTCGCCAGATGATAAAAAATGTTATTTTGTCATCTAGTGACCGGTGGAGGAAGTGTAGTTATTCACCGGATGATGTAGACGATGTTTGTCGTTTAGTGACCGAGTGTGATTTAATAAGTCATGTGCCATGCACGTGCTCACCGGATGATGTTTCTTATCTGGGGAGATTTTATAAAGTCACGTGTTTGACTCGTGTTCACCGGTGGATGTCCACTACTGGGCGATGTTTTAATTGAACATGTAAAACCCACGTGCCCACCGGAAGATATCTTCTATTAGGCGATGATAAGTGAGTCACGCAGAGTACACGTGACAAATCGGATGGGGCACACCCTGCCAGCCGATGCATGCAAATCCATGCAAACCCGAGTAGAATCATGTTAAGTGATTTGAGGGCATTTCTTCCCTATCCGATTATGTTTTGGAACTGACGATCGAGCTTGATCGACTGATTCTGTCGATGAATGAGTTATTAGAAACATGAAGGAGTCAAGTTCAAGTTCTAAGTTTTAAAAGAAAAAAAAAAAGAAATACTAATAATGAACAGGGTGTAGAAATTAAGAAGTAAATGATTACGATTGTCATGTTTATGTGGCGATCCTATCGGGGTCGTTACAATTATGGTATCAGAGCAAAACCGGGTTCTAAAACCGATTCTGTAGACTGCCTTCCAGCACTGACTGTCACATGAGCACTCCAACAACTGTAAGTATTTATGATTTCAGTATATGTCATTAAGTTAAGATATATCTGTAATGATTTGTCTAGGAATCTCAAAATGGTTAGAGGTCAGCAGAGAGAGACCAATGAGGATAGCAATGCTATTGGTCAGTTGACAGAGTTGGTCATGCGCCAATCTCACCAGATAGAACGACTGATGACTGCTAGGAAGGAACAAGGCAACTCCAGTACTAATGCAACTCATGATCATGGGGGTGAGCGTTTCCACCGGCTTCGACCCCCGGTGTTTAATGGACACGTTTCAGATCCTATCTATGCTGAGGAGTGGATTCAAAAGATAGAAGGCATGTTTAAGTATGCAAAGGTTGATGAGGGAGATAAGGTCACCTATGCTGTCTTTCATTTGGAGTTAAGTGCAAGGCATTGGTGAGACTCGATCCAGAACACCGCTAATGCCGAAGCTATGACCTGGGAGATGTTCAAGACTGCTTTCTTTGACAAGTACTTCAATAGGACTGTTCGGGCCAACAAGAAGAAGGAGTTCATGAATCTGCGACAAACTGGCTCTGTGACGGATTACATATGCAAATTCGATGCTTTATCACGGTTTGCTCCCCGTGTGATTGAGGATGATGAGGACAAGATTTACCAATTTGTTCAAGGGCTGAAGCCGAGTCTGTATGTGAAGGTGAAGACTGCTGGGATACACAATGTACCTTATGGTGAAGTGACGGCTAAGGCCTTGGAACTGGAAGAGGCAGAAATGACAGCATATGCACAGCGTGAGCAGCCAAGAAAGCTCACAAAGGACACTCAGCCGCCACCACGTCAGAACAAGGGTTGGCAGTCACAACAGAACAGGGGACCACAGCAACAACAACAAGGAATAAAGAGACCCCTCAACCAGAATGATGACCAAGGGAAAGGAAAGAGGCCCCTGGCACCCTTATGCCCCACCTGCCAGAAGAACCACCCCGGCGAATGCAAGTTGCGTTCTGGCCGCTGTTTCAGATGTGATAAGGTTGGACATATAGTCAAAGACTGTCCCATGCCGCCAGATCCAAACCGTGCAAGGGTAGCACCAAGAGTCTATGCAATGATGGAGGATGAGGAAGCCGTGCAGCATACAGTGATAACAGGTACCATTACGATCTGTGGTTTTGCTGTTTACACACTTATAGATACAGGAGCCACGCACTCATTTATATCAACCTTGTTTGTGTGCCAACGCAACTTAGAACCTTTACCAGCCGAAAGGCCATATGATGTTATGTTACCATCAGGGAAGTCCCTACATTCTGAACAGATTGTTAAAGGTGATGTTGTGTCCTTAGGAAGTAAGAGACTATATGTAGAACTGATTGTAATTGACATGAAAGGATATGAGGTGATATTGGGAATTGATTGGTTATTTAGGCATTATGCCACAATAAGTTGTAGATCTGGGATGGTTGATTTTCGACCCCCAAATGGTGATCATTATTCCTTCCAAGCTATTCCTAAGATAAGCAAAATACCGATTATATCCTCACTAGAAATTTACCGGTTACTGAAAAATGGTTGTGAGAGTTACTTAGCTAGCATAATAGATGTTCGGGTGAAGAATAAAATAGAGTTACAAGATATCCCCATAGTCAGAGAGTTCCCTGAGGCGTTCTTAGATGATTTGCCAGGATTACCACCTGATAGAGAAATAGAGTTTGTAATTGATACATATCCCGAGGCATTGCCTGTATCTAAGAATCCTTACCGGATGGCACCGGTTGAGTTAAAGGAGTTAAAAGTCCAACTACAGGAATTAGTAGACAAAGGGTTTATACGCCCTAGTAGTTCCCCTTGGGGTGCACCTGTCTTATTTGTCAAGAAGAAGGATGGTTCCCTTAGAATGTGCATAGACTGCAGAGAACTAAATAAGTTGACAATCAAGAATAAGTACCCCTTACCCCGAATTGATGATTTGTTTGACCAACTGCAAGGAGTAAAAGTGTTTTCAAAAATAGATTTACGTTCAGGTTATTACCAACTGAAGGTTAAGGAAGGAGATATACCAAAGACAGCCTTCAGAACCCGTTATGGACACTACGAATTCTTGGTCATGTCATTTGGACTGACCAATGCACCTACAGCCTTCATGGACTTAATGAATCGTGTGTTTCGGGAGTATTTGGACAAATTTATAATTGTGTTCATAGATGATATCCTGATATACTCACGGACAGAAGTTGACCATGCAGAGCATTTAAGAATAGTTTTGACAACATTGAGGGAGCACCAGCTTTATGCCAAATTGTCCAAGTGTGAATTTTGGTTGGACAAGGTTAATTTTCTTGGCCATGTAGTTTCTGCTAATGGCATATCAGTGGACCCGACCAAAATTCAGGCAGTAAAGGATTGGCCACAACCAAAGAATGCCAGTGAAGTCCCAGCTTCCTTGGATTGGCAGGCTATTACAGAAAGTTCATCAAAGGGTTTTCTATGATAGCTAAGCCGCTGACGAATTTGACAAAGAAGGACAATAAATATTCTTGGACCGAAGCTTGTGAGAATAGCTTCCAGACATTGAAGGTGAAGTTAATAACAGCCCCGGTATTGACTCTTCCAACCGAAGAAGGAAAGTTTAGCGTATTTTGTGATGCATCAAAAGTTGGTCTGGGCTGTGTTTTGATGCAAGAAGGTAAAGTTGTAACGTATGCCTCTAGGCAATTAAAGAGTTATGAACAGAACTACCCCACCCATGATTTAGAATTAGCCGCTGTCGTTTTTGCTTTGAAGATATGGAGGCACTACTTATATGGACAGCAGTGTGAGGTGTTTTTTGACCATAAAAGTCTGAAGTATCTCTTTACACAAAAGGAATTGAACATGAGACAGAGGCATTGGTTGGAATTTGTTAAGGATTACGACTTTGAGATCAAGTATCACCCGGGTAAGGCTAACTCTGTAGCTGACGCATTGAGCAGGATGTCAATAACAATGCAACCCATTGTATCAACTATGTCTATACCTTTGAGGACAGAAGTTCTGAGGTTTGAATTGGAGATAGTTCCAGAGTTATCAACCTTACTTGCCGATTTGACCATTCAACCAACGGTTTTAGAAAAGATCAAAGAAGCACAACAGAAGGACTCTGAGAAGAATAATAGCATGATGAACAAGGTGAAGGACACCACCTCCGAGTTTAGTCTTTCTAAGGATGGAATTCTGAGGTTTAGGAATAGATGGTATGTCCCTAATGATGAAGAATTACGTAAGATAATCTTGGCTGAGGCGCACTCGTCTCCCTTTTCTGTACATCCTGGCACCACCAAGATGTATCGAGACCTGAAGTTACTCTATTGGTGGCCAAACTTAAAGAGAGATGTTGCTAAGTATGTAGAGTCATGTTTGGTTTGCCAACAAATTAAAGCCGAGCACCAACGTCCAGGAGGTACCCTTCAGCCTTTACCTATTCCCGAGTGGAAGTGGGAACACATAGCTATGGATTTCGTTGTAGGATTACCTAAGACAATTAAAGAACATGATAGTATTTGGGTTGTGATTGATAGATTGACAAAATCAGCTCATTTCTTACCAGTTAGGACAACCTACTCGATGGACCAACTAACTGATCTTTATGTACAAGAAGTTATTAGGTTGCATGGAGTTCCTGCATCTATTGTCTCTGATCGTGACCCTAGGTTCACCTCCCGGTTTTGGAAAAGTTTACAAGACGCATTAGGTACAAAGTTAACCTTCAGTACTGCCTTCCACCCACAGGCAGATGGTCAATCTGAAAGGACTATCCAGATACTTGAGGACATGCTGAGGGTGTGTGTACTAGATTTCCAGTCATCCTGGAGTAGATATTTACCCCTGGTCGAGTTCTCCTACAACAACAGCTACCAGTCCACCATTGGCATGTCACCTTATGAGGCACTGTATGGCAGGAAGTGTAGGTCACCTCTATATTGGGATGAGGTTGGTGAAGCAAAACTTTTAGGACCCGAACTTCTGCAGCAAATGTCTGATAAGATTACAGATATTAGGAAAAGAATGGTTACTGCACAAAGCCGACAGAAAAGTTATGCAGATAAAAGGAGGAGAGATCTTGAATTTACTGTTGGAGATGAAGTTTTCCTGAAGGTTTCACCATTTAAAGGAGTACTAAGATTTGGCAAAAGGGGAAAGCTTAATCCACGATTTATTGGACCATTCCCTGTTTTGGCTAGAATCGGTAGTACAGCTTACAGACTGCAGTTGCCTCCATCATTGGATAAAGTTCATAATGTCTTTCACGTGTCAATGTTAAGAAAATGTATACGGGACCCTACACAAGTTGTTAAACCAGTGGATTTTGAGATTGAGCCGACACTAACATATGAAGAGAAGCCAGTGCAGATATTGGAATCCGCAGTTAAGACTCTGAGGAATAAAGAGATTCCGTTGGTCAAAGTTTTATGGAAGCATCATGGCATTGAAGAAGCCACGTGGGAGCGACGACAGGACATGTTAGACAAGTATCCTGAGTTGTTTGTTTGATCAACTTTCGGGGACGAAAATTTTGTTTAAGGAGGGGTGGATGTAACACCCGAGTCAACGGCCAGGTGATTTTCTTAACTGTATTAACGGTCATAAATATTTAATCTTTACAGTTTAGGACTTATACCAAGAATAATTAATTACATGTGGATCTAAACTAGGTTGAGTGGCAAAGTTGTAATAATGGAGGATTGAGGCCAGTATTTAAAGAAAAAGGAAAAGATTTAAACCTCATTTAAACCACTGTAGCCGACACCACCCTTTCCGGATATTTCTTCTCTCGCAAGCCCTTACTTTCTACTATCAGCAAACTCTCCCTGACGACCGGTTTCTAGCCGCATTCCTCTGCGAATCCGCACCCGAGGTATGAAATGGACAATGTATTTATCTGTTAGTGTTTGGAGCTCTATTTTCAGCTCGGCATTTGAACTCGGATTTTTATCAATGGCCGAGTAGTATTAGAACATTCTAGAATCCGAGGGTAGTAATGTCAACCCGAATCGATTCTGGACATTTTAAGTAACCAACTCAGATTTAATCGATAGTAGAACCTGTTTGTTTTATTTTGGATTTCAGATTCTGCACAGTATATCAAACCAAGGATTCGGGGATGACTTTAGTTATTAGACCCTAGGATGACTTGTGAGTAGAACTGTTAGGATTTTTGTTTTAACTACTGCAATGTAAATGTTTTAGGTGAAGAAGTTTGAAGAGAAAGAAGCTCAAAGTGCTAAGGAGACCAGGTAAGTGAATGTATTAAGATTTCCGGCTAAAAGAGCACTACATCGTAGGAGTACTAGGTTGAGATGTCTAATGTTTACCTTGTGATTATGAGCTTGTCTGCACTTGAAGGATTTATGTATGTTGCGAGTTACACCCTGTGATGACCTGTTAGTGATTGTGAAGTTGTCTGCTCTGGTATGATCATTGTCATAGTTTGATGAGTTAAAAGCTTTCATGTTCATGCATCACGAATGTTTCTCAAGTATAAGAAAATGTTTTAACGCATGTTTTCCATGAACAAGATATGTATGTATATATGTATATGTATAAGACTTATGCAACGTGGATTAAGTGAGGGTTGGGGGCGGTTCGGCGTATGTCATAGTCCAAAGAAGGACATATGAATACGACCCGCAGTAGGGAACAAGATCAAACTCACTGTCGAACCCCCTTTACCGGCACAAATCCTCTCTTGATCCACACAACCTAAACAAAGAATATGAACAAAGACTATGAATGATGAATATGATCAATGATTATGAATGATGATTATGAACAAAGACTATGAATGATGAATATGATCAATGATTATGAATGATGATTATGATCAAAAACTATGAATGATGAATATGATCCATGACCATGAATGATGAATATGATCAATGATTATGAATGATGATTATGATCCATGACTATGAATGATGAATACGAGCAAAGATATGAACAAGAAAAGACTTAAGAGCATGTGATTTTCCCAAATTATGCATTCATGCATCCATGTTAGTGTTGCATTCCTTACTAAGCATTAGGCTTATAGTTTAAACCTTATGATGTAGGTGACGAGTTTTCAGGTGAGGAACTCAAGGTCAATGAAGATGTCTAAGCTTGGTTGCTGGAGGATGCTCAGTGTGACAGTGCAAGGCTGGATAGGCGATTAAGTTCCCTGGTTATGCTCATAGTAAGTCAGAATAGTTTATGATGAACAAATGACTAAATAGAACAGAATTTCGTATAACAATGAGATATGGATTTGAAGAGCTTGTCCTTAGAGTCTGAATACGGTTTTAAGGATTAATGAATGGTTTGTTTCGTTTGAGTCTTCTGCTATGCGTATTTTAGATGAGTTTATGATTTTTACTCTTTGGGGTTTGTGGTTACTAAGTTACGGGTCGGGTGAGTTGTGATATGTTCTATCGAATAAAGATGTTTGATGATTATAGTGTTTTACTGCCGTATGATTGAAGCTTGATGAGGCAATCATCTGGCTGACGTCATCGGCGGATGTTAATAGATGAGAGTTAAACGATTCAGTCTTCCGGATGACGTCACCGGAAGATGTAGTATGACGTCACCGGAAGATGTAGTATGTTTCTTCATCGGCAGATGTGGAGTGTTTAGCCATCGGATGATGAAAGTGCTGTTTTGTCGTCTAGCGATCGGCTGATGTAGAGTATTTCTTCGCCGGATGATAAAAAATGTTATTTTGTCATCTAGTGACCGGTGGAAGAAGTGTAGTTATTCACCGGATGATGTAGACGATGTTTGTCGTTTAGTGACCGAGTGTGATTTAATAAGTCATGTGCGATGCACGTACTGACCGGATGATGTTTCTTATCTGGGGAGATTTTATAGAGTCACGTGTTTGACTCGTGTTCACCGGTGGATGTCCACTACTGGGCGATGTTTTAATTGAACATGTGAAACCCACGTGCCCACCGGAAGATATCTTCTATTAGGCGATGATAAGTGAGTCACGCAGAGTACACGTGACAAATCGAATGGGGCACACCCTGCCAGCCGATGCATGCAAATCCATGCAAACCCGAGTAGAATCATGTTAAGTGATTTGAGGGCATTTCTTCCCTATCCGATTATGTTTTGGAACTGACGATCGAGCTTGATCGACTGATTCTGTCGATGAATGAGTTATTAGAAACATAAAGGAGTCAAGTTCAAGTTCTAAGTTTTAAAAGAAAAAAAAAAAGAAATACTAATAATGAACATGGTGTAGTAATTAAGAAGTAAATGATTACGATTGTCATGTTTATGTGGCGATCCCATCGGGGTCGTTACATAGGTGATGTAAAGGTTCATGTAGACGTTTTTAAACTTTTGTCTAGATAGTTGATTTTTGGAAAATCATACTGGAACTATTTGAGCTTTTAGGTTGTGCAGGATATGTTTGGTTTTTAAATTGATCCACGCAATTTGATTTCGTAAATTCTACCACGTTTTCTAACATGTTTTTTAGCTACGTTTTCGAGTCATGTTTTGGGATTTTTGAGGTATTTTGTTTTTGGAGAGGTTGGGAAAGTTTTTAGGTAAGTTTAAAAGATATTATAGGAAAAAGAATTGAAGAAAAAAATATATATTTTTAGGTGATTGAATTGCCCCACCGAGCATGGGGCGATATAACGCCCCACAGAAGCGTTGTGTCGCCCCACATGGGTGATGAACAGTGCCTCAACACTGTTTACGTGAACAGTGACTAGGGCACTGTTCATGAACAGGGCACGGACACTGTTCACATGAACAGTGCCCCGTCACTGTTCACGTAAACAGTGCTCGAAAAAAAATCTATTATTTTCAAGTTATATTTCGCGACGTGTTTTCAAACGTTTTTTAAAAGGATAAATAGTTTAAAGTTTAATTTAAAGTTTGCAAAAAAAAATTTATGTGAAAAACGTGCTAAGTCAAGTAATGTCAAGTCATGTAACTTGGTGGCCTTTTGGGTCGTTACAACAATATTCTATTTGGGTGCTCCAACGTTCATTGCAAAAATTTTGAAAACAACAACCGAGGGCTATGGCCCCTACACTAAGGATGGTATCCCGCTGGCAGCCACACAGTCAATAAAACTTGATATTGAGGCAATTTTCTTCACCTGTTTATTGTAAAATTTGACACATGTTAAGAAATATTTAGAGAGATGTATGATCATAACTCATACTTCATATTGCTCGTTAAATAACAAATTTAAAATAATTCACATTATTAGTATGTATAGATGCATTCAATGTCTGTGTAGAATGAGTGTTCAAATCATGCATCACAAGATTATTTATATGTAGATATGGTATTGCTAGAAATATTTTTTCGTCACATTGAAACTCAATATATCTAGTTGCTAGTAAATGTATTGTGTAACTGTAACACCCGAATTTTTCTGTCCATGTAATTGTCCCTCAAATATTATGTACAAATAACTTATTAATGTAATGAATATTTTGGATGGAGATTTTGATAGAACGAGTAATTTACGAAAATGAAATAAGGGATTTGAATGAAAAGATGAGGGTGAAATTTGAATTAAGCAAAGTTTAGGGGGGTTAATTATAATTAAAACAAAATTAACCCTAAAATTTACTTAATCTCTTTTTCTTCCTCGTGATAATATAGCCACTCCTCCTCCTCCATTGACGTTTTCTTCCTCCTCATTTAAGCTTCTCTTATGAAGGTTTAAGGTAAGAAAAACTTTAGTTTATAAGTTATATAGGTTAGTTGATGAGTGTTTAGTGTTTTAAAAGAATTTTTGGCGTAGGCTGTTGGAATTTCAAAAATCTGAAATTCTCTCTCCCTAAATTGATGCTTAACCTTGATTTAAGTTATCTTGTGATTCAATGAATGAGTAAATAGATAGAAATGCATGTTTGAAGCAAAAACTAGAATGGGTTTAAGAAAAATCGGCCAAAAAAGAGCAAAGTTCGTGTAACGACCCAACCCCCCGATGGGCCAGGCCGTGCAGTGCCCCCGATGGGCCCGCTGCCACGTGGTTTCCCAAAGACCGTCCCACGTGTACTCACGATCTTCTCCCCCCTGAAGGGAACTAGCTCAAGTGGTACTCCGCACTTGTAGCCCAAGTACTAGTCTCTGAGGTCTTGTGTCACAACCCGAGAGGGGGCCTAACAGAAACGCCAGGTTAAACGATCAACATCGGGGAGGTCCACCGTCTAGCCTAAGGCTGAGTGTAGAAGTTTAACACTGATCCAGGACCTCCTCGAAGCAACAAACATAAGAGAGTACAAACAATAATAGAAATACAAGATAAATGAATATAAATACATGCCAGAATAAGGTACAATCACGAATATGTTCTTACATGTGTCAAAATAGAAGAAAGAAAAATGTGAACCAAGGAAAAACCAACACAGCCCGAGTTCACTTCCTGCTCTTCTTACCTTTACCTGTAGAAGGGAAAGTCGTTGGGGTGAGTGACAAACTCAGTATGGAATGTTATACCTACCACTCAAAAGATGCATACCCGCCTAAAATCAATGCACGTTTTAAGAACCAAAATCGGTTTCATTATTTTTATCTTTTCTTCTCATTTTAATTCGATCGAGGGGCTAGTTTGGTAAAATAAAATAACTGTAGTAAAAATACGCCTGCATCAATCGTACTAAAATACATAGTCATGTGGACAGTGAAAAGGGAGGTCACTCACGGATCCTCCGAACCACACCAGCACAGAAAGGCCGCGATAACACCGGGCAGGGCCTCATAGGAAGAAGAGAAAAGGTCAACCACCAGGAGGGACGAACCACTCAACCCTGGGCCACCGGGACACACGCGCTAGAGCACACCAGGAGGGACGAACCACTCAACCCTGGGCTCAAGGGGACCACACAGTGGACTTACAATACCGGGGGTAGCAACGAACTGACTAGCCAAGTCGGGTAATAGGACTAGCATAGCTCGGAGTCCATTCCGCCATTTACGGGGCGTACCCTATATTCCACCTATTATCAGAGGGCGTACCCTATATTCTACCTATTATCAAGGTCCGTACCCTATATTCCACCTATTATCAGGGGGCGTACCCTATCCAAACAAGTGCGGGGAGTACCACAGCAACTGGGCAAAACCCCCCTGATACTCTTAGCATATGGGCCCAGCTAAAAGTGCCAGACGGTTATCTCCAGTATCAAACTCCAAATAGCACAGCAGAAAACCAATGTATGAATAAAATCAAATGCATGTACAAAACCATCTACATGCCAAACATGATAAATCTCATGGAAAATCTCAAATACGGCCCATCGGCAAGGCAAGTAAAACATAGCATCTAAAATCCACTAGCCAGTATGAATCAGTCAAAAGTATACGTGCCACAATATGCAAAATGCTCATGTTTTAAGAACGGTCGACAGCAATATAAGTGGTAACCTACCAAAATAATATATATATATATATCGCAGAATGTATAATAACTCATACCTCTGAGGTGAGTCCTCCTATCCTTGGTAAACTGTGGCTCCTCAGGAATTGTCTCGAACTCAGCAAAATCCTCTGAATCTGATAGTCGAAATAAATGAGAAACCCCGTTAAGTCCAATTGGGTTTAGAAACGATATAAACTGCGAACCGGGGCAAAAATGGGTCCAAACAGCTCGGGTTGACTTTTTGGTCAAAGTTAACTGTCAATCGTCAAAGTCAACAGTCAAATTCAACTATTGACTTTGACTGACCGGACCGGTTCGGGTTCAACCGGTTCGATCCAGACCAGTTCGGGTCGAATCTAATCGATCTGGTTCGAGTTGGTCCGGGTTGGATCAGTTCTGATCCGGACAAACCCATCCCAGCTGGGTTCGGGTCGGACCCAGCCCAAACTCGAATCGGGCTCGGCCTGACCCAACCCAGGCCCAACTCGGCCTTGGGCCCGAATCAACTCAGCCTTGGGCCTGAGTCAACTCGGCTCAGTGCCCGAGTTGACTCGGCCCATAGTCGAGTTCACTCGACCGTCGGCAGCCGAGCACCGGCGACACTGGCAACACACCGACAACCTACCCGCGTCGAAAAATCACGATTTCTAACCTGTTTTTCGCCGAAATATGTTTCCAACGCGTTTCTTGACTCTTTTCCAGTCAATTCCTACCAAAAACACAAAGAAATCGACCATAAATTGTAGATCGACGAAACCCACCCCAAAACTCTCGAACACTTTCGTGCAAAAATCGAGAGAACGAAGGATTACCTTCAAAATGCCCTTCACAAATGTTGATCTACTCTTCGAGACGAACGTTTTGACACCAAGATCGCAACGAACGAATGTCGTTTCGGCGTCGACGACTTTCTCTCCTTCACGGCTCGCTCTCTCTCTTTTCTCCCTCTCTGTCGTGGTTTCTGTCGGCAGAGAGAGAACAATAAGCTTTTTAATAAAACCTTGTTGTTTTAAATTTTTATTTTATATTATTTTCTTTTATTTAATTCTTTTATTTAATTTACAATAAAATCATTTAACGTTCGGTTTCTCGATCTCAATTAGCGAAAATTGATCTCAAATTTACACTTAAATATTCGCGAAAAATTTATTCAAATTTTACAAATACTAAAATTTGGCATGTTTTACATCTTGGGTTCGAGTGGGGAGGGAGGCAAAAACTCCCTTCAGGGGGGAGAAAATCGTGAGTACACGTGGGACGGCCTTCGGGAAAATACGTGGCAGCGGGCCCATCGGGGGGGCATGCACGGCCTGGCCCATGGGGGGTTGGGTCGTTACGGTTCGGTTTTGGGTTTTCTGCTCTTGTTTGTGTTTGGTTTTTATAAATGGATGATTCTATGCTAAACTAGACATCTTAAGATTTAATTTGGCTGTTGAATCGTTAAAATCAGATAAGAATTGAATAAGTTATGAATTTTTGAAATTATTGTGCAAAATTTGGAAATTTCACTGGGCAATTCAGTTTTTGATTTTTCTGTTTTTATTCTAATTTGCTTTTGAGAAATGGTTGATAATTGATGGAGTTACGACGGTTTGAAGTTGAACAAAAAATCGGTTGTGAAATCCAAGTTTTGGTTGGTGTTTATTGAATTTTTCGTAAATTGAATTAGTTTAAGCTACTTGAATTGGTTAGTCGATGGTGTTTGAATTTCATTTATATGGATACTTGAATGTTTTGAGTAAAGCTTTGGATTAAACTGGAATTGTTGAACTTATAGAATTTGTTATTGAAATTGTGATATATTAATGAGTTCAATACACATGTTTAGGTTCTAAACTTCAAGAAAAACATCAAGGTTGCTTAAATTCTGAAGGATCAAAGGTAAGATTATACTGTAAGTGTTTGGCCCTTAAGGCCTACATCACCAAGGTACTAGATTTTCATGCTTTAACGGGGTATACTTACAGGTAGTTTAAGTTTTTGTAGGTCAAAGTCAACGGTCAATCGTCAAAGTCAACAGTCAAAGTCAACTATTGACTTTGACTGACCGGACCGGTTCGGGTCGAACCGGTTCGATCCAGACCAGTTCGGGTCGAATCTAACCAATCTGGTTCAGGTTGGTCCGGGTCGGATCGGTTCTGATCCGGACAAACCCATCCCAGCTGGGTTCGGGTCGGACCCAGCCCAAACTCGAATCGGGCTCGGCTTGACCCAACCCAGGCCCAACGCGGCCTTGGGCCCGAATCAACTCAGCCTTGGGCCTGAGTCAACTCGGCCCAGTGCCCGAGTTGACTCGACCGTCGGCAGCCGAGCACCGGCGACACTGGCGACACACGGACAACCTACCCGCGGCGAAACATCACAATTTCTAACCTATTTTTTGCCGAAATTTGTTTCCAACGTGTTTCTCGACTCTTTTCCAGTCAATTCCTACCAAAAACACAAAGAAATAGACCATAAATCGTAGATCGACGAAACCCCAAAACTCTCGAACGCTTTCGAGCAAAAATCGAGAGAAAGAAGGATTACCTTCAAAATGCCCTTCACAAACGTGGATCTACTCTTCGAGACGAACGTTTTGACACCAAGATCGCGACGAACGAATATCGTTTCGTGGTTTCTGTCGACGACTTTCTCTCCTTCACGACTCGCTCTCTCTCTTTTCTCCCTCGCTGTCGTAGTTTCTGTCGGCAGAGAGAGAACAATAAGCTTTTTAATAAAACCTTGTTGTTTTAACTTTTTATTTTATATTATTTTCTTTTATTTAATTCTTTTATTTAATTTACAATAAAATCATTTAACATTCGGTTTCTCGATCTCAATTAGCGAAAATTGATCTCAAATTTACACTTAAATATTCTCGAAAAATTTATTCAAATTTTACAAACACTAAAATTTGGCAGGTTTTACATCTTGGGTTCGAGTGGGGAGGGAGGCAAAAACTCCCTTCAGGGGGGAAAAAATCATGAGTACACGTGGGACGGCCTTCGGGAAAATACGTGGCAGCGGGCCCATCGAGGGGCATGCACGGCCTGGCCCATGGGGGGTTGGGTCATTACAATTCAGTTTTGGGTTTTCTGCTCTTGTTTGTGTTTGGTTTTTATAAATGGATGATTCTATGCTAAACTAGACATCTTAAGATTTAATTTGGCTATTGAATCGTTGAAATCGTATAAGAATTGAATAAGTTATGAATTTTTGAAATTATTGTGCAAAATTTGGAAATTTCACTAGGCAATTCAGTTTTTGATTTTTCTGTTTTGATTCTAATTTGCTTTTGAGAAATGGTTGATGCTATGATAAACTATATGTTATAAGGTTTATAAAACATGTTGAATCGTTCAAAACGGATAAAATTGATGGAGTTACGACCGTTTGAAGTTGAACAAAAAATCGGTTGTGAAATCCAAGTTTTGATTGGTGTTTATTGAATTTTTCGTAAATTGAATTGGTTTAAGCTACTTGAATTGGTTAGTCGATGGTGTTTGAATTTCATTTATATGAATACTTGAATGTTTTGAGTAAAGTTTTGGATTAAACTGGAATTGTTGAACTTATAGAATTTGTTATTGAAATTGTGATATATTAATGAGTTCAATACACATGTTTAGGTTCCAAACTTCAAGGAAAACATCAAGGTTGCTTAAATTCTGAAGGATCAAAGGTAAGATTATACTGTAAGTGTTTGGTCCTTAAGGCCTACATCATCAAGGTACTAGGTTTTCATGCTTTAACGGGGTATACTTACAGGTAGTTTAAGTTTTCGTCGGTCAAAGTCAACGGTCAATCGTCAAAGTCAACAGTCAAAGTCAACTATTGACTTTGACTGACCGGACCGGTTCGGGTCTAACCGGTTCGATCCAAACCAGTTCGGGTCGAATCTAACCGATCTGGTTTGGGTTGGTCCTGGTCGGATCGGTTCTGATCCGGACAAACCCATCCCAGCTGGGTTCGGGTCGGACCCAGCCCAAACCCGAATCGGGTTCGGCTTAACCCAACCCAGGCCCAATTCGGCCTTGGGCCCGAATCAACTCGGCCTTGGGCCTGAGTCAACTCGGCCCAGTGCCCGAGTTGACTCGGCCCACAGTCGAGTTGACTCGATCGTCGGCAGCCGAGCACCGGCGACACTGGCGGCACACCGACAACCTACCCGCGTCGAAAAATCACGATTTCTAACCTGTTTTTTGCCGAAATTTGTTTCCAACGCGTTTCTCGACTCTTTTCCAGTCAATTCCTACCAAAAACACAATGAAATTGACCATAAATCGTAGATCGACGAAACCCCAAAACTCTCGAATGCTTTCGAGCAAAAATCGAGAGAAAGAATGATTACCTTCAAAACGCCCTTCACAAACGTTGATCTTTTCTTTGAGACGATTGTTTTGACACCAAGATCGCGACGGACGAATGTCTTTTCGGCGTCGATGACTTTCTCTCCTTCACGGCTCGCTCTCTCTCTTTTCTCCCTCTTTGTCGTGGTTTCTGTCGACAGAGAGAGAACAATAAGCTTTTTAATAAAACCTTGTTGTTTTAACTTTTTATTTTATATTATTTTCTTTTATTTAATTTACAATAAAATCATTTAATGTTCGGTTTCTCGATCTCAATTAGCGAAAATTGATCTCAAATTTACACTTAAATATTCGCGAAAAGTTTATTCAAATTTTACAAACACTAAAATTTGGTAGGTTTTACATCTTGGGTTCGAGTGGGGAGGGAGGCAAAAACTCCCTTCAGGGGGGGAGAAGATCGTGAGTACACATGGGATGGCCTTCGAGAAAATACGTGGCAGCAGGCCCATCGGGGGGCATGCACGGCCTAGCCCATGGGGGGTTGGGTCGTTACAGTTCGGTTTTGGGTTTTCTGCTCTTGTTTGTGTTTGGTTTTTATAAATGGATGATTCTATGTTAAACTAGACATCTTAAGATTTAATTTTGCTGTTGAATCGTTGAAATCGGATAATAATTGAATAAGTTATGAATTTTTGAAATTATTGTGCAAAATTTGGAAATTTTACTGGGCGATTCAGTTTTTGATTTTTCTGTTTTGATTCTAATTTGCTTGTGAGAAAGGGTTGATAATTGATGGAGTTGACGTTCAAACACGGATAAAATTGATGGAGTACGACGTTTGAAGTGAACAAAAAATCGGTTGTGAAATCCAAGTTTTGATTGGTGTTTATTGAATTTTTCGTAAATTGAATTGGTTTTAAGCTACTTGAATTGGTTAGTCGATGGTGTTTGAATTTCATTTATATGAATACTTGAATGTTTTGAGTAAAGTTTTGGATATTAAACTGGAATTGTTGAACTTATAGAATTTGTTATTGAAATTGTGATATATTAATGAGTTCAATACACATGTTTAGGTTCCAAACTCAAGGAAAACATCAAGGTTGCTAAATTCTGAAGGATCAAAGGTAAGATTATACTGTAAGTGTTTGGTCCTTAAGGCCTACATCATCAAGGTACTAGGTTTCATGCTTTAACGGGGTATACTTACAGGTAGTTTAAGTTTTCGTCGGTCAAAGTCAACGGTCAATCGTCAAAGTCAACAGTCAAAGTCAACTATTGACTTTGACTGACCGGACCGGTTCGGGTCTAACCGGTGCGATCCAACCAGTTCGGGTCGAATCTAACCGATCTGGTTTGGGTGGTCCTGGTCGGATCGGTTCTGATCCGGACAAACCCATCCCAGCTGGTTCGGGTCGGACCCAGCCCAAACCCGAATCGGGTTCGGCTTAACCCAACCCAGGCCCAATTCGGCCTTGGGCCCGAATCAACTCGGCCTTGGGCCTGAGTTCAACTCGGCCCAGTGCCCGAGTTGACTCGGCCCACAGTCGAGTGACTCGATCGTCGGCAAGCCGAGCACCGGCGACACTGGCGGCACACGACAACCTACCCGCGTCGAAAAATCACGATTTCTAACCTGTTTTTTGCCGAAATTTGTTTCCACGCGTTTCTCGACTCTTTTCCAGTCAATTCCTACCAAAAACACAATGAAATTGGACCATAAATCGTTAGATCGACGAAACCCAAAACTCTCGAATGCTTTCGAGCAAAAATCGAGAGAAAGAATGATACCTTCAAACGCCCTTCACAAACGTTTGATCTTTTCTTTGAGACGATTGTTTTGACACCAAGATCGCGACGGACGAATGTCTTTTCGGCGTCGATGACTTTCTCTCCTTCACGGCTCGCTCTCTCTCTTTTCTCCCTCTTTGTCGTGGTTTCTGTCGACAGAGAGAGAACAATAAGCTTTTTAATAAACCTTGTTGTTTTAACTTTTTATTTTATATTATTTTCTTTTATTTAATTTACAATAAAATCATTTAATGTTCGGTTTCTCGATCTCAATTAGCGAAAATTGATCTCAATTTACACTTAAATATTCGCGAAAAGTTTATTCAAATTTTACAAACACTAAAATTTGGTAGGTTTTACATCTTGGGTTCGAGTGGGGAGGGAGGCAAAAACTCCCTTCAGGGGGGGAGAAGATCGTGAGTACACATGGGATGGCCTTCGAGAAAATACGTGGCAGCAGGCCCATCGGGGGGCATGCACGGCCTAGCCCATGGGGGGTTGGGTCGTTACAGTTCGGTTTTGGGTTTTCTGCTCTTGTTTGTGTTTGGTTTTTATAAATGGATGATTCTATGTTAAACTAGACATCTTAAGATTTAATTTTGCTGTTGAATCGTTGAAATCGGATAATAATTGAATAAGTTATGAATTTTTGAAATTATTGTGCAAAATTTGGAAATTTTACTGGGCGATTCAGTTTTTGATTTTTCTGTTTTGATTCTAATTTGCTTGTGAGAAATGGTTGATAATTGATGGAGTTACGACCGTTTGAAGTTGAACAAAAAATCGGTTGTGAAATCCAAGTTTTGATTGGTGTTTATTGAATTTTTCGTAAATTGATTTTGTTTAAGCTACTTGAATTGGTTAGTCGATGGTGTTTGAATTTCATTTATATGGATACTTGAATGTTTTGAGTAAGGTTTTGGATTAAACTGGCATTGTTGAACTTATTGAATTTGTTATTGAAATTGTGATATATTAATGAGTTCAATACACATGTTTAGGTTCTAAACTTCAAGGAAAACATCAAGGTTGCTTAAATTCTGAAGGATCAAAGGTAAGATTATACTGTAAGTGTTTGGCCCTTAAGGCCTACATCATCAAGGTACTAAGTTTTCATGCTTTAACGGGGTATACTTACAGGTAGTTTAAGTTTTAGGCAAGTATTATGCTAAGTGTTTTGTTTGTTATAACGCTTGAGGATATGTTTTCATATTACGTGTATGTTATGTTTATGCACACCGTATGTTCATGCATCACATTTTCATAGAAATCATGAAAAAGTTTTTATACACATGTTTTATGTAAGAAAGATAAGAAAATGTTATTTTATGAAATATACCGGTTAAGTTGTGGGACGGGGAATAACATACAAAATCGTCCACCGTAAGCCCTGCGTATCCTTACCACTGGGTAGGCCCAGGGCCGGTTAAAACTTCGCAAATCTAGGGGCTGATCTGGGCCGGAAGGACACATGTTATGTTTATGGTATCTACTCCTCTAATACGTCTCTTTAACCACCATGTTATGATCTTGCTGAGCGTCAGACTCATTAGTTAAATTTTGTGATGTAGGTACTGACCAAACTGATGAGGACTTTGAGCCTCAAGCTAATGAGTAGACGTAGTTGGAGGAACGAGCTCATGGGGGTTGGTTGTGGCGTCAGGCGAATTTTGACCCGTGGTTGAAGTTCTAAGGTTTATATTTATGTTTTAAAGTCTTTTGGAATAGGATGTACAGTTGGTTTTTGAATTTGGAGATTTTCTGGAACTGTTTTGGAGTTTTTTATTCTGTATGGATATATTCAGTTTTTAGAGTCATCCATGCAGTTCGTTTTCGTAAATTTCGCTACGCTTTTGGTTACGTTTTTTAATTATGTTTTTTTTAAACATGTTTCAACCCGATATTTTACGATATCTTTCAAACGTATTTTATGATCATTCCCCACATATTTCAAAGGATTTAAACGTCATAAAAAACTGGTTTTAAGTTTTAAAGAAAATGAAAAATTTTTAACTAAAAATGTTATAAAGTTTATGTAACTCATGTCAAGTCCCCCAACGGCCCGCTGGGGTCGTCACAGCAGTGGTATCAGAGCACTCATGTTTTAAAATTGTTTCTGTAGACTGTCTGACTACACAATCTGCTACCTGAGAACGCTCCAACAACTGTAATTGTTTAAGTTTAAGTTAAAGTTTAAGTTATTTATTAAGTTATTAAATGTACAAGAATTTCAATATGCCGAGAGAACCAAGACGAGAAATGGACAGCAGAGACAGCACTATTGATCGACTTACATCTCTGGTTGAAGACAATCCCAGTTACTGGCAAGAGTGATGAACAGAAATGACGAAGGAAATGGGAACAACAACAACACCAATGCTTCACATGACACAAGTGGAGAAAGATTTTGACGGCTCCGACCGCCTATGTTTGATGGACAGTCTACAGACCAAACCCATGCTAAGGACTGGATCCGAGCAATTGAGAAAATGTTCAATTACGCTAAAGTGGAGGAAAATAAGAAAGTTACATGTGTCGTATTCCATATCGCGAAGGATGTAGGATGCTGGTGGGACATCATACAGTCAACAACAGCGGCTTTGGAGATGACATGGGATCAGTTTAAAAATGTGTTCTACGAGAAGTATTTCAACCGTAGCGTAAGGACGAGTAAAATGGTGGAGTTCGCTCAGTTGCAACAATATGGATCCTTAGCTGAGTATATTCACAAGTTCGAGTCACTCTCCCGCTATGCTAGCCATCTGGTGGACACTAATGAAAATAAAGTTCATCAGTTCATTCAAGGTTTAAAGATAGATATCTTCAGAGGAGTTACAATGGCAGGAGTTGATGACGTACCGTACTCTAAAGTAGTGGCCAAGGCACTACAGATTGAAGCAATAGAAATGAAGTTCCAGAAGCAGAGAGAACCTCCTAAAAAGTTCTTTAGAGAGGTATATCCACAGCAATCACAAAAAAGAGGGTGGCAGCCACAACAACAACAAAATATGGGCACTGAAAGGCCCAATGAAATACCTGCTGAGCAGGGAAAGGCAAACGACCGCAGGAATCTCCTCAACCTTCTACATGTCCAGTGTGCAAGAAGTATCATTCTGGTGAGTGCAGACTTCTTACAGGCCGTTGCTTCAGGTGTGACAAAGAGGGCCATCAAGTTACGGATTGCCTGATGCCAGATAGGAGACCGAACAAGGTAACTCTGAGAGTTTTTGCATTGATCGAGGATGATGATGACGTGCAGCATTCTGTGATTACAGGTACAATTCTCATTTGTAATGTACCTGCTTTTACATTGTTAGACACGAGGGCCACACACTCATTCGTAGCAAGGGATTTTGTGGTTAGGAGGAATTTATGGTTTGTGCCAAGAGACCAATCTTTTATAGTGTTATGCTACCGTCTGGAGAGTCTATGTATTCGAATCAAGTAGTGCAAGGTGATACTGTATTTGTGGGGGACAAGCAATTATATGCTAATCTTATCATAATCGATATGAAAGGATATGACGTAATTCTTGGAATGGACTGGCTGTTTAGACACAACGCCACCATTAACTACAGATCGAGATTAGTATGCCTTAGACGCCCAAATGAGAAAGAGTTTTTTTGTCAAGCGATACCGAAGAGATACAAGATGCCTATTGTATCCTCCATGAAAGCTCAACAACTGATGAGATCAGAGTGTGTGGGATTTTTAGCCTACAAGGTCGATACACAAAAGCAATGTGAGGTGAAGCTTCAAGATATTCTGGTAGTTCAAAGGCTTCCAGAAGTTTTCTTAGATGATTTACCAAGACTACCATCAGATCATGATACGAAATAGATGTATATCCTGGCACTGAGCCTGTGTCAAAGAACCCGTATTGTATGGCACTAATCGAATTAAAAGAGTTAAAAGCTCAGTTGAAGGAATTGGTGGACAAGGGCTTTATACGCCCGAGCTTCTCTCTTTGGGGCGCACTAGTTCTATTTGTCAAGAAGAATAATGGATCTATACGTATGTGTATCGATTACAAGGAGCTTAACAAGTTGACAATCAAGAATAAGTATCTGGTGTTGAGGATCGATGACTTATTTGATCAGCTTCAAGGAGCTCGAGTATTTTCTAAGATCGATCTATGCTCGGGCTATTATCAATTGAAGGTCAAAGCTGATGATGTTCCAAAGACAGACTTCAGAACCCGTTATGGGCATTACAAATTTCTGGTAATGTCTTTTGGTTTGAGAAATTCCCCGACAGCATTTATGGACCTGATGAACAGGGTATTCTAGGAGTATATTGACAAATTTGTGATCGTCTTTATCGACGATATCTTGGTCTATTCTCGGAATGAGGAAAATCATAAGAAGCATCTAAAGATAGTACTATCAACTTTGAAGCAACATCAGTTGTATGCCAAGCTGTCGAAGTGTGAGTTCTTACTAAATAAGGTGAATTTTCTAGGTCATGTCATTTCTGCTGAAGGGATTTCTGATGATCTAGTAAAGATTCAAGCTGTGAAAGATTGGCCTCAGCCAAGGAATACCAATGAAGTGTGAAGCTTTATTGGGCTAGCTGGTTATTACAGAAAATTTATCGAGGATTTTTTGTGATAGCAAAGCCTTTGACCAGGTTAACGAAGAAAGATACAAAGTACAAGTAGTCTGAAGCTTGCGAGAAGAGTTTCCAGACATTGAAGCAAAAGCTAACTACCGCTCCTATATTAATACTTCCAGTGAATAATGGAAAGTTCAGCATTTATTGTGATGCTTCTAAAATTGGTTTAGGATGCGTGTTGATGCAGGATGGAAAGGTGGTAGTTTACCCATCCAGACAACTGAAGAGCTATGAGCATAACTACCCTATTCATGACCTTGAGTTAGCGACAATTGTATTTACACTAAAAATATGGAGACACTACCTATATAGACAGCAATGTGAGGTGTTTTCAAATCCCAAAAGTCTAAAATACATCTTTACTCATAAAGAGTTGAATATGAGACAGAGGCGGTAGCTAGAATTTTTAAAAGACTACGACATTGAAATTAAGTATCACCCTGGAAAGGCTAATATGTTGTCGATGTATTAAGCAAAATGTCGACTACGATGCAGCCAACATTGTCAGCGATGTCAATGCCTTTGAAAATGGAGATTCAAAAGTTTGAACTAGAAATAGTCTCTGAGTTATCAGCCATACTCACAGAACTGACTATACGGCCAACCATCTTGGATAAAATAAAGGAAGCTCAAAAAGCATATACGAAGGAGAAAACTGATATGTTGAGCAAGTTATCTGATGCCTCTTCGGATTTCAGCTATTCAGAAGATGGTGTTCTAAAGTTCATGAACAGATGGTACGTTCCAATAAATGAAGAGCTACGGAAAGAGATAATGGCAGAAGCTCATTCATCTTCTTTCTCTGTACATCCAAGAAATACTAAGAAGCATCGGGAGTTGAGAAAGCATTTCTAGTGGCCGAATATGAAAAGAGAGGTCGCCAAATATGTGAAATCTTATATGATATGTCAACAAGTGACAGCTGAACATCAAATACTAGGAGGAACTCTTCAGCCTCTACCAATTCCTGAATGGAAATGGAAGAATATTACTATGGATTTTGTTGTTAGATTGCCGAGAACAGTTAGGCCATGATAGTATATGGGTCATTGTGGACAGATTAACCAAATCGGTCCATTTTCTCCCAGTGAAGACAATTTTTTCTATGAATCAGTACACAGAATTATACATCCACGATATTATTAGGCTTCATGGAATTCTGATTTCTATTGTTTCTGACCGGGATCCTAGATTTCCCTCAAGATTCTGGAAAATTTTACAAAGTTCTTTAGGTACAAAGTTAAATTTTAGCACAGCGTTTCATGCACATACCGATGGACAATATGAGAGAACAATTCAGATTTTAGAAGATATGTCGAGATCGTGCGTGTTGAATTTCAGGCTTATTGCAGCAAATTCCTATCGTTAGTAGAATTTTCTTACAATAATAGCTACCAATCTACGATTGGTATCGCTCCTTATGAAGCTCTTTATGACAGAAAGTGCAGATTTTCCTTGTATTGGGATGAAGTTGGAGAAGCAAAACTTGTCAACCCTGAGATTTTACAACAGATGTCTGAGAAAGTAGCTATTATCAGACAAAGAATTGAAACTGATTAAAGCCGACAGAAGAAGTTATGCAGACGAAGAAACCTAGAGTTTGCAAAAGGTGATGAGGTATTCTTGAAGGTATCGTCGTTCAAGGGCGTTATGAGATTTGGCAAGAAATGAAAGCTCAGTCCAAGGTTCATAGGACCGTTTCCTATCTTGAAGAAAGTAGGAAGTACAACTTACAAACTGCAGCTACTTGTGTCTATGGATGGAGTTCACAACGTCTTTCACGTATCCATGTTGAGAAAATGTATACGTGACCCTACTCAAATTGTGAAACCAGTGAACATAGAGATCCAATCGACGCTGACGTACGAGCAAAGACCAGTGAGAATATTAGAGTCTATGGTCAAGGTGATACGCAACAAGACGATTTCACTGGTGAAAGTTTTATGGCGAAATCATAACGTAGAAGAAGGCACATGGGAAAGACAGCAGAATATAATGAGTAGGTATCCTGAGTTGTTTAGCTAAGCAAATTTTGAGGACAAAATTTTGTTAAGCATGGTGGAATGTAACACCCAAATTTTTCTGTTCATTTACTTGTCCCTAAAATATTATGTACAAATACCTTATTAATGTAATGAATATTTTGGATAGAGATTTTGATAGAACAAGTAATTGAAGAAAATAAAAGAAGGGATTTTGATGAAAAGAAGAGAAAAGGTGGGGGGTGAAATTTGAATTAAGCAAAGTTGAGGGGGGTTAATTATAATTAAAATAAAATTAACCCTAAAATATATATAATCTCTTCTTCTTCCTCACGATAATACAGTCACTCCTCCTCCTCCATTGACGTTTTCTTCCACCTCATTGAAGCTCCTCTTGTGAAGGTTTAAGGTAAGAAAAACTTTTTATAAGTTATATAAGTTAGTTGATGAGTATTTAGTATTTTAAAAGGATTTTTGGGGTGGGCTGTTGGAATTTCAAAAATCTGAAATTCTCCCTCTCTAAATTGATACTTAACCTTGATTTAAGTTTATCTTGTGATGCAATGAAAGAGTAAATGGATAGAAATGCATGTTTGAAGCAAAAATTGAATAGGGTTTAAGAAAAATCGACCAAAACAGAGCAATGTTCGGTTTTGGGTTTTCTGCACTTGTTTGTGTTTGGTTTTTATAAATGAATGATTCTATGATAAACGAGAATCTTAAGGTTTAATTTGGCTGTTGAATCGTTGAAATCAGATAAAAATTGAATAAGTTATGAATTTTTGAAATTATTGTGCAAAAACTAGAAATTTTAGTGGGCAGTTCGGTTTTTGATTTTTCTGTTTTGATTCTGAATTGCTTTTGAGAAATGGTTGGTGCTATGATAAACTAGACGTTATAAGGTTTTCAAAACATGTTGAATCGTTGAAAACGGATAAAAATTGAGGGAGTTACAACCGTTTGAATTTGAACCAAAAATCGGTTGTGAAATCCGAGTTTTGACTGGTGTTTATTGAATTTTTCGTAAATTGAATTGGTTTAAGCTACTTGAATTGGTTAGTCGATGGTGTTTGGATTTCATTTATATGGATGCTTGAACGTTTTGGATTAAACTGGAATTGTTGAACTTATAGAATTGGTTATGGAAATTGTGATGTATTAATGAGTTCAATATACATGTTTAGGTTCTAAACCCCAAGAAAAACATCAAGATTGCTTAAATTTTGAAGGATCAAAGGTAAGATTATATTGTATGTGCTTGCCCCTTAAAGCCTACATCACCAAGGTACTAGTTTTTTATGCTTTAACGAGGTATGCTTACGGGTAGTTTAGGTTTTAGGCAAGTATTATACTAAGTGTTTTGTTTGTTATAATGCTTGAGGATATGTTTTTATATTACGTGTATGTTATGTTTATGCACATCGTATGTTCATGCATCACGTTTTCAAGAAAATCGTGAATAAGTTTTTATGCACATGTTTTATGTAAGAAAGATAAGAAAATGATATGTTGTGAAATGTATCGGTTAAGTTGTGGGACGGGGAATAGTATACAAAATCGTCCACCGTAAGCCCTGCATATCCTTACCGCTGGGTGGGCCAGGGGCGGTTAAAACTCCACGGATTCTGGGGCTGACCTGGGCCGGAGGGACACATGTTATGTTTCTGGTATCTACTCCTCTAATACGCCTCTTTAACCACCATGTCATTGAAACTAAATGAAAAGTAAAGTATGTACATGTTTTGAAAAGTATAATGCATAGCACGAGCATTGTATGTCATTATTATGATCTTGCTAAGCGTTAGGCTCATTAGTCAAACTTCGTGATTTAGGTACTGACTGAACTGATGAGGACTTTGAGCCTCAAGCTGATGAGTAGACATAGTTGGAGGAACAAGCTCAGGGGAGTTGATTGTGGCAGTCAGGCGAATTTTGACCCGTGAGTGAAGTTCTAACGTTTATGTTTCTGTTTTAAAGTCTTTTGGAATATGATGTATAGTTAGTTTTCGAATTTCGAGATTTTCTGGAACTGTTTTGGAGTTTGTTATTCTGTATGGATATGTTCAATTTTTAGAGTCATCCATGCAGTTCATTTTCGTAAATTTCGCTACGCTTTTGGCTACATTTTTTAATTATGTTTGTTTTTAAACATGTTTCAACCCGATATTTTACGATACCTTTCAAATGTATTTTACGAACATTCCCCAAGTATTTCAAATGATTTAAATGTCCTAAAAATCGATTTTAAGTTTTAAAGAAAATGAAAAATTTTAGGCTAAAAATTCTATAAAGTTCATGTAAGTAATGTCAAGTCCTCCCATAGCCCGCTAGGGTCGTCACAGTAACATATGTAAAGCAAAGTAAATAGAATGAGGGTGATTGTGAGTTTACATATCTCTAAACCTCTGGAGGATATATGTGAGATGAACACATTTATTGCGAACATCACGAGTAAGGTACTAAATATGTGTGTGGCTTTACATACGAAGTTTATGATCTTGCATATTGCATCCATAAAACTTGTTAACTTGATAAAATGAAATCATTTAAATAATTGAAAATACATGTGCATTGGTTCAAAAATCATATCATGGGTGTGTAAGGCCAATACATGCCTTGTTTCATAAACCATGACATGTTTTATGAGGAGTGCATCATATTTACATGATATTCATGCTACATGTCATTATGTAAAAGATTGTTGGTTAAATGAAAATGTTTAGTTTCAATTGATGCTAGATGTGAGTTTGGTTAGGTGCACATGACGATAAATTATACATAAGTCCAACGATGTAAGAAGTAGTACATGATTAGATGCAATGTAGATTTTGTTCAACTAATTTTTAGATTGACCTAATCATGAAGTTTCTGTAACACCCCCGAACCCGCTCCGACTCGGTGCACTACTTTGCTCACTAACTCCATGTTTAAAACGTAATTTAAAATAATTTTCGACTCGAGTTTCGGGTTTTTCAAACCCTCGACAACAGTTGGAAAATGTGTCTAAAATACGTGTAAAATATATCGGAAAATATCGGGTCAAAACATAATAGAAGTAGGAAGAAAGTATGTTATATATATATATATATATATTCAAATTACATGTGCCGATCGATCGACGCTGAGAGCCGATCGATCGGCACCCTCTCGGGTGCACGATTGGATGTGTAAGCAAAGTAGTGCACCGAGCCGGGACGGGTTCGGGGGCATTACAGTTTCTCCAATTTTTGATACACAAGTTTAAAGTAAGTCAAAGAGGATTAGAGATTCTCGCAACATATAAGTAGATAATTTTTTAGGAAATTATTGATTCTTACCTTGTACTATACCTGTAATTTCATATAGCTCCCTCTACTAAAAAAATCGGCAAACTGAACTATGCACTATAATTTCGTTATCGGCATTGACCTTTTTAATCTTTCCATCAACACCCACGTTAAGTGCACATGGGAGCTTCAAATTTTCACCTGGCTCATGTCTATATAATATTTTTAATTTCATTCTTTTGATATGTATGACTAGTAAAGCTCTACTTTTAACAGTCTCTGCCATGTTATTAGATTTCGCAGCCTACAACACGGACTGGGTGACGTAGATTTTTGTGACAATAGTCATATTTTCGCTCTGATAGCACACTGGGAAGAGCAATGGCTAATGTCCAAAAGTTTAAAGGATGGCAAATTTGTAATTTTTTTACATATTGTAAATTACTGGCAATTAAATAGATGTCAACGTAGTTGAGATGTGATATATTTAACTTGTAATGATGCAATTGTCAAATATTTGTAATGATATTTATGTGACCTACTTTTTTATTATGAAGTATCAAATAATTTTTTTTCTTAAATATATGTTATTTAATATATTAAAAAATTATTTTGTTAATTAAACAACTAATTATTATATTTTGACATTATAATGATAAATTGTTATTATAATTTTAATAATTAAATTTTAAAAAAACATTATATTGATATAAATTGGATATTTATGTACTTTTTGGTGGTTAAGATTCATTAGGCTCGTTTAGCCAGCTCAGTTTGTCTAGGTCGTGGCTCACGAGCCGACTTGCATTTTTTATTTTTTTGACAAGTTTGTGAGGCTTGTTAAGCTCGTTTCATTTAACTTGCAAGGTCAGATGAGACAAACTTTTTCAGACTTGATTCAGCTCGGCTACCTGGTTTGTCAACTCTATGCATGACTTTTTAATGAACTGTGGGGTCAAGCAAGTATTAATAAAATAGCCCTATGGTGTGTTGTAGTTTTAATTACATATTTTTAATATTGATAAATTCATAATGTGTTATAAAATGCATGAATTGATTTGTGTGTGAGATCTTACTCGAGGACACTAAAAGTTTAAGGTTCTTGCAGTGCAACACGATTGTAAAATATTCAAACATCTAGTTGCTTACCCGAGATCATGAATCCGGAAGTCGAGACATGGATGAAGTATTACGAAGAACTCGTGCTATTTGGAGAAGAAATAGTTCATGTACAATGAAATAATAAAGAAGCTAAGGTGATAGAACAACGTAATAAATGACACAAATAGAACATCAAGGTAAATAGCAATTGGCAATAGAATCGACCCAGTCACGTCAAAATCTTGCCGACGCATTTATTACAACTATCAAAAAACGAAGTACTGCATTACATACGGTAACATTGGAAACTATTTGGTAGAATTAAATGAAACAATATGAACAGCAACATCGACGCCATTAATGGCTCAACAAAAAGCTTCAGAAAGTTCACGTTAAAGAAACACTTACAATATTGATATGTGAATTTCTAAATTTCACCCTTTCTTCCCGTTTGAATCTTAAACCTGGGCAAACAAGCCTGAGTCCTGTGACTTCAGTCACTAACCTGACCACTTTCTCGCCTTGCCTGTGATTTGCTTCAATGTGGCTTCCCTCTCTTCCACCTCTTTATATACCCTTCTTCCTTCTTCTCTTCTGCAACTTTCAACCTTCTTTACTCCATAGAAAAATGAACAAGTTTATTTCTTTTGTCTTCGTTGCTCTCCTCTTGGCTCCTGAGTTTATTTGTGCAAGACATATTAGCAGAAAAACCTCACGTACGTCCATGCAAAGTGCAAACCAGCTCCTTCTTTTACAGCTTGTTCTTGACTGGGTGCTGAATTAGTTTCTCCATTTTGCAGATAACAATGGCGTTCATAACCCAGATAGCTATATGGAAAGATGGGCGGGGAAGAGGAAGGGGGCGGATACAGTTCAAATAGCAGGCTCGAGCCTACCAGATTGCACCCATGCTTGCGGCTCTTGCTCTCCATGTCGGCTTGTGATGGTTAGCTTCGTCTGTGCGTCTCTTGCAGAGGCTGAGACGTGCCCCATGGCTTACAAGTGCATGTGCAACCACAAATCTTACCCTGTTTCCTTGAGCCTATCTCATCTCTCCCATTTCTGTAACATAGTAGCTCTCTTTTCTTTTCTTTTCTTTAGATTTAGATAATCTTCCATCATTTTTTTTCCGAAATTTTTGGAGCTCTGTCTGTTTGTAATCAAAGAGTTGGGTTGTTATTGCGCTCATTAATTTAATATTTTTATATCAGATGAATAACATGACAATATAAAGCTTGGCCATCCTCGTAAATGTCATCTAAGTAAGCCGCGAAGACCTGAAACTCCAACTTTGGCCAATTTTAGAAGGCTAAATCTCAGAGATAGAAATAGAAGACATCCGACATCTACGCCGTCGGCTGGCTTATCGGACATTGGCATGTTTTCATTGCCATGGACAGAGAGACGAATTACAACCCGTTAGACTCATTCGTCTTTCTCCATTATTGCATTCTCAAGCTCACCAAGAAAGCCCCTCCTTCTCGTTTTCCTCTTTCTGAAGTCCTGCCAATTCTGTGACTTTGTCCCACCCTTGATTCAACTGCCATCACCGCCGCCATTATCACCGGTGACAGCCTGACGTTGTTTCCTCCGATGGCATAGAGGGTACTGGTTCTATACAACTTTCTACGCCTGTATATTTGTGGTGGGCTTTTGCTTTTGTCTTTCATGTCGATTGTATTGCGAAGAATCCATCCTTAGAACTTTTGTATATTCTTTCACTTTTGCAAACCCCTTATCCATTTGATTGAAGCTATGCAAAAAATTCTCTCTCTCTCTCTCTCTCTCTCTCTCTCTCTCTCTCTGTTCTGTGATTTGTTGTTGGTTAGTAAATGAGAAATTGAACATGAGATGGTTACAATCATCAGATGTCACCAAATACTTCAAGTTTTCTCCTTTTTACGTTCGCGAAGTGCTTTCATTTAAAAAGGGTGAAATACTCTCATCGTCGATTTCAGTCACTTATGAGATTGACGAGAAGAAGACAACCCTCTTGCTTTTCTATCCCATCTCTGTTGAAATGAAGTGTTTTTCGTTGCTCTACAATGTGTATTTGTGATGGTTTCTCCTGGTTTTGCAGCCCACTTCTCATATCAGAGCAAATTTGCTGTTTTCTAACTTTGATATCTTGCTTTATCTTGGGAACTTTGTACACACCCTCAAGTTTTAACTGTAGATTGATGAGGATGAAATTGATCGGAAACAGAGGATCGATGAGGAGTTGAAACGGTCGAATTATTCCGATAGGCAAATATCATTATCGGCTCATCGTTTTAGTAAGAATAGCTTCTTCATGCTTTTAGAAACTCTCATTGCAGTCTTTCCGTTCATAATTTTGGCAGTTCCTAACATGTTTTGTAACGAGGAAGAATCTGTCCTAAACTGGATGAGCAGAACACTTGCCATATCTTAATTTCAATCATCTCAACTTACAGTCTTGATAAAAATGAACTGAAATTCGATATATATTATTGAATGCTCGATATTTATTAATCGTCGACTTTGTTATAGTAGATGCTGATCTCTTCTTGATGAAATTGCCTTAGTTTACTTATATGTTTCTGATTCGTGTAGCTAATGCATTATGCAATGGTTGGACCACGATCGAGGATCCAAGGACTCTTTAGTCGCTCGAGTAATAAAGGCAGCGAAAAGTTTCTCGATTATGCTTTGAGTCCTCTCCAGGTAGATAATGTCGATATATCAATGATAGATCTTCCAAACTCTTTATCTTCTCATGTTTTCAATAAAAACTCTTCTCATTGATATAATATTATTTACTTTGAACCAAAACTTGTACACTTTTTTTTAATTTTACTACAGAACAAATCATACTAATTTAGATAAGAATCTTACTTATTAATTACTCACGTTAGCAATTTTAGCTCATATTTTGAGTTAGGTTCTCATGGTTTATCTTGATCTCGATCCATTCCTGCTTAGAGCAGAACGGGCTGCGAGTTTTTTCCTTTCATCATAATAAACTCCTTGAAAGATGAAATATGAAACCATGTGCAAAAGGTTTTCCATTAAAAGTAAAATTTGAGCGATTCTTTATAGGAGAAGTGTTTCTTTCCTTGATTTCTATACTATGATTTTATATGCAATTAGGAACGAAGACTGCGGAGACTTCAAGGGCGGCTACAAATACCATTCGACGAGACATGCCCCGGTCATCAAGTAAGTTGCTTAACTTTAGAGCCAAATCTTTAAGGTTAGCTTTAGCTTTTATATTCAATTACAATTGTTTTTGATCTTTGACTACTATCTATGAGCATATAGGCAGATACAATAACACGTATATCTATTTATAGGAGTCGCTACGAGCGTTGTGGAGTGCCGCCTTCCCAAATGCGACTCTTAAAGGTTTGATCTCCGAGCAGTGGAAAGACATGGGTTGGCAAGGTCCCAACCCATCCACTGATTTCAGGTACGTCTAACTAAATAATATATTTTCTACTTTAGCTTGGTTTAGTTCAACAAATTTTTTATTTGCAATTAGATTTGCAGTTATTTTATTCTTGTTCAAATTTGTATTAATCTATTTTTAAATAGATTAGCTAGAGAGTTGATAGGGGATAAGAAAAAAAAAGAGAGAATCAGATATGGTGTGAGAAAAGTTAGAGAGAAAATAAGCGAGAGAGAAAATGGTGAGAGAGATTTATCGGGAACGTTACTTTTCTTATAATCTCGGGTGATACTGCACACGATGCCGTAACATTACTAAAATGCTTGTTTTCTGGATTCCCTAATAAAATTGGTTGTTGAAGTCTTGTGTCGTAGACGTTGGATGTTTTGTCAGAACTACGTAAATTCTTGTGTCTTGATTTCTTCTTTTACTATGTTAATTAATTATTGATTTACTCTCGGAGTAGGATTGGTTTTATAAGCTTCTTCCACAACATATGAGTGGCTAAAATTTATGCTAACTTAAGCTGTTTTCTCAGGGGTTGTGGATTGATCTCTCTTGAGAATTTACTGTTTTTTGCAGGAACTTATCCTGTATGTCTTTGTGCATCTTTCCTGACTACCTGTTTTTCCATCACAATGGATTTAGCACTAACTAAATTATAATTCAAAATGAAGACATGTTTTCGTAGGTTGTTATTCAAACTAGAAGGTAAGCGGGCCACTTGGGAATATCCGTTTGCTGCTGCCGGCATAAACATATCATTTATGTTGATTCGAATGCTCGATTTACACTCAGGTTCGAAAAAAGTTTACGATTCGACTAAGATGCTGGAAATTTATGAAAATTATTTACCTAGTTGATTTTTGTTGGTCTTGATCCTAATCTATGCAACCCTTTTAGATGTTCTTGTTTTATTTGATTAACTTTTTCTGTTGTTTTGTCGCAGTAAAGCCGAAAAGTCTAGCAGGACTCAATTTCCTAAAATTATTAGGAGGTCAGAGAGTACATATGAGGATTAACTAAGTTTCTTTATCAAGGGTTTAACAAATTTTTAGACATTGATTTTAAAACTCGTGACTGCAGAAGATGAAGCCGCCTTTGACGTACTCTACTGCATAGCTTTCGAGATGATGGACGCGCAGTGGCTCGCCATGCATGCATCGTACATGGAGTTCAATGTACACTTTCCCTCTCTAACCATTAGATCATCCATTCTCTATACTAACAAACTTACCAACAAAAAAAGTTGAAAAAGAAAATGTAAAAACTAGACATCAAGATTTAACGTTGAAAAACCCTAACAAAAAAATAACAATTGGAAAAGATCGAAAATTCACTAACGAGAAGTCAAGACACAATTAGTTTTGCGACTTGGACAAATATATATATAATAACTAAATAACTTTCCTACTAAACATGGGTCTGGCATAGACTAATTAGAAATCAGGTAATTAAAACGCTAACACGGTCTTGGTTGTAATGACGCAGGAGGTTATGCAAGTAACAAGAGCACAGTTAGAGAGAGAGTTGTCTTTAGAAGATGTACACAGAATACAGGATCTACCAGCCTATAATCTCCTCTACCACTAGCTTTTTTGGCTAACTGCAGCCAATTAGGGTTGCAAATAGACAAGAAAGGGAGGTCTTGCTGTTCTTGCTCACTGTTGAAGCTTTCAGGCTGCAGACTGCATTAAACAAATTATGGCTTCAGCTGATCCCATCTTCTAAGCTTGCCTCCTCCCAAACTTTCTTCTGCTCATGGCTGCCAATGACAGAACATAAATATGATTGAACTTTACTAAATTGTTGATTTCAAAAGTTCACTTTCTTGTCACATTTCCTCAAATTTTTAACTGGAATGGACAGACATCAAAACATTTTATTGTGTAATTTTTCCACGATATTTAGTAATAAGTTTTTTTTTTTATTAGGTACATAATTCAATCATTATTTCATATTTTAATCAATCATTTCACCTAAAACTATAGCTTTTTTCTAGTTAATTTGACTGTGGATGGACAAAGGAAATGTTTCATATGCTAGTGATATGAGTGGGTGGGATTCCATCATAAAGATTATGGCAACTTGACCATTCATTTCCTTCCAACTCTTTATTTTTTGAATTAAAAATAAAAAGATAGCATATCTATTTATTAAATAATAATAATTTCAAACAAAGTGTAACATATAAAAATGAACAAATATGTTTCCTATCGGCCCAAATTAAACCATTTTGGATTGGGTTATTACTTTTCTATCTGTTGAGCCTTCTGCAGGCGGGCGTAGAGGAGACTTTTATATTTAAGTTCTCTTTTTTGCCAAGCCATTGATTATCTTTTATTCTGAGAAACGTGTTGGTAATAGTCTGGAGAGGGAAGGAAGTTTAGAGAGTTTCTCATCATGGATTTACGTTGGTGTGAGGATGTGAGTTGAATATTAAGGTAAGTGAAAATCATATCTTTATCTGTTCACAAGTTTTGATGGAAATGTTTATAAAAATTGATTATTCGATATGGATTGGTTAGAAATCGAATTTTGATCTCAATACAGTAGCGAGTGAGTAGATTTTGTGCATCAAATCTTTGACGTTGGTCAATGAATTCGCTAAGATATGCCGAATTTTCAACCCTCGCTTTGCCTTTTTTATGCAATTAGAGTTTTCATATGAAACTTTGGTTTTTCTTCAATTTCCAAAAGTTAAAAAGAAAGAGTTGGATTTATTGCACAGTATCCAATTATAATATTTTCTTATGTGGATTTTAATTGTTTGGAAGCCTTTAAGATTAATTTGAGAAAAAGTGGAATTTTAGAGGAACTGAGATGGTTTCTCGATGCAGCAGATGCCCTGAGGTTGGCCTAGGTGACTGATCGGCAAGTTAAATCGGGCGTCCAGACCCTTAGTTGGGGCGTCCAGACATGAGGGAGCCGGCGACTTCATGTCGTTGCTTGCGTCAAGACTAGTAGCTGCAATAATTTTTTTGGTTGTCCAGTTTGGACGACTGGACAGTTTTCGGGTCACCCAAGACTTGTTTTTTAGCTTTATTTTCATGGATTGATTCGTAAAATCTTTGAGTTGGTTCATATCCCCGTTATGGGTTCCAATAAACTTTTGGAGGTCTAAAATAGTATTTTTGATACATGTATATTATAATAGGCTCCAAGGCTTGATGCAACACGTGGACTATGCCCTGGGGGTTGGCCTTGATGCAAAAACTTATTGTAAAAAATAGTTCGCAAGTGTACAAGTTGCAACAATTAATAAAGTGATAAATAGAGTGTTGAACCCACAAAGACTTTTTAATTAATATTCAAACAAAATTAATTTTAGTGAGTTTGAATTCAAAATAAAGTAAGAGCAATTAATTAAGTAACAGAAAACTAAACAAGTTTTAATATGTAATAAAAGAACTCTAGGGTTTCCAATTTCACCTAAATTAATCATATTTAGTATTCTTCATTCAATTCATCAATTTATATTTCTATGTGTTGATGGCAATTTTACAAAACTATTTATAAATCTCTGTAACGCCCCGAGTTTCTAAACTCAGTTCGTTACTCATAGACCCGAACATAACTAGGAAATTTTGGACCAAATTTAAACTTCGCTCGGAAGTAAAATTGGAACGTTTGCTAAAAACACAAAAAACTTGCAGCGGAAAATCTTTGAGCAAAGTAAAGTTAAGCAAAACTATAAAACAGTGTTCAAATAATCAGTTAAAAATATTAAGAAAATAATTCGGCCGGAAGAGATGAAGGCTTACGCGTGAAATACTTAAAGTTCATAAAAGTCAAACACATCATCCGCTAAACAAAGTCAACGAAAAGGGCAGAAACAAAACCGAAGGTTTCCACCGATGACGTCAGCCGGATGAATCGTTCATCCAACCTCTGTCGATCGCAAAACGACAAGTTTTGCTACTCGCATCTACCGAGGACGTCAGTCGGATGAATCATCCATCCAGCCTCTGCCGATCACAAAACGACAAATACACTTACTCACATCTCCCGATAGATAAAATACTCGACATCATCCGGTTACAAAACGACAAAAGACTTTTACCTTCATCATCCGATGGATAAATTATTCGACATCATCCGGTTACAAAACGACAAAAGACTTTTACCTTCATCATCTGATGGATAAAATACTTGACATCATCCGGTTACAAAACGACAAATTTTCTACTTATATCTTCCGATGGCTTCTACTGAAGACATCATCCGATGACTTTACTGAAGACATCTTCCGATAGACAACAGAACAACAACCCTACATCTGTCGATAGACTTCATTTACCGATAGATCAAAAATACTCAACGAAAACAGTATAGCAACATTTTCACTCTAACAAAGAAAACTCCGACTACCAAAAGAATTTGAGCATTTTACTAAAAATCGTTCAAACTATTTAAATCCGTGTATTACTCCAAAATTTAGTAAACACCACTAATAAATCCAACAGAGTATCATTATTAGCAAAGTCTCACCAACGTATTCAAAAACATTAAAACCACTTCTGTTATTAGAAAACTCAACAAAACTTAAAATAAATCATGGTTCACTAAACCTTCACATCTACTGACATCAGTTAATCCGCCTTATCAGAGTCACCAATCCGTGGCATTGAAGTGCTCCCTCAACAGCCTAATCCTCAACATGTTCAGAGAACACACCTTCTGTTGCCTCTTCACCTACATCACAAAACTCATCTATTAGCCTAATGCTAAGTAAGTAAAGCAATAATGAAATGGAATGCTCAAACATAAATTCCTAATCATGCATTTTCTACTTTCTCATCTCAGTTGCATATGCATTTGTTCTAATCTGATCCCCCTGTGAAATTGGGAGTTAGATCACTTCTCCCAAAGTCATACATCCTCTCTCTTGATTAAGGGGTGGATTACTTCCCTTAACAACTGTTCAGATCCCCCTGTGAAATTGGGGTTTGGATCACTTCCCCCAAAGTCATACATCCTCTCTCTTGGTTAAGGGGCGGATTAGTTCCCTTAACAACTGTTACAGTCTGTTCATTCCTTACCATGTCATTTCATGTAAATTCATTTTCGCATAATTTTCAAAATATGATGCATGACATACAAACACATTCAAGCATGCACAACCCTATTGTTTTGTGATGTAGGCCCGAAGGCACAAGCATACTCTACTTACCTGGCTCTCCTGGAAATCACTCGGCTGTAAGCTACTTTAGAAGCTCGCTCACCTAAGTTCATAACAGAACATCAATCAAACCTTCACTAAACTTTACCAAAAATTAACCAGAAGAACAAGGAAACCAGTTTGGAACTCTATTGCTTGCACATTTCCATTTATCCCCAAAAACCTGAACCTACTCTCCTCTACAGCATCCTTGAAATCCTCACATTGTACTCCCTCAGTTATCTAACTGCTAAAACGCAAGAGAATGAGGAAAAACGTACCTAAGTTGAAAGAGAGTCGAGCAAGAAAGAAATCACCCAGAGGTTCCTGCTGGAGAGCTGAAGGCCGAGAGGGAAAATAGGAAATAGTGGCAGCTACAGTGCATTAAACCCAAAACCCATTTCCTTAAATACGTTATCCATTAAAAGTTCTCAATTTATCACTATGCCCTTACATAGTCACTCATTAACCTAATTAATATTTCCCTCAATATTCTCCACAACATGCTTATTATTAAATAATGGAATAGAAATTTGTTTAATAGAACCAGGTGTTACAATCTACCCTCCTTAAAAGAATTTTGTCCTCAAAATTTAGTACCTGAATAATTCTGGATGTTGGTCCATCATGTCTTGCTGGCGCTCCCAAGTTGTCTCCTCTATGTTCTAGTTGTGCCATAAGACTTTCACTAGTGGTACCTCTTTGTTGCGCAACACTTTCACAGCATAGTCTAAGATCCTTACTGGTTTCTCCTCATATGCAAGAGTAGGATGAACTTCAATACTCTGCTGTTCCACAATCTGTGATGGATCTTGTACACACTTCCTCAACATAGACACATGGAACACATTATGGATTCCTTCCATAGAGGTGGGTAGCTGTAACTCGTAAGTTGCCTTCCCAATCCTTTTTAAGATTGAAAAGGGTCCAATAAATCTGGGATTCAACTTGCCTCTCATACCAAATCTCACAACTCCCTTGAATGGTGATACCTTAAGAAAGACTTCATCACCTACCTCAAACTCCAATTCTCTACATCTTTTATCAGCATAGCTCTTCTGTCGGCTCTGGGCTGTCAAAATCCGCTAGCGGATGAGGGCAACCTTCTCAACAGTTTGTTGTATAATGTCAGGACCAAGCAACTGTGCTTCACCAACTTCATCCCAGTACAAAGGTGATCTACATTTTCGCCCATATAAGGTCTCATAAGGTGTCATTCCTATTGTTGCCTGAAAACTGTTATTATAGGAAAACTCTACCAATGACAAATATTTACTCCAAGATCCTTGAAAATCTAAAACACATACACGGAGCATATCTTCTAAGGTCTGAATAGTTCTCTCGAATTGTCCATCTGTTTGAGGGTGAAAGGCTGTGCTAAAGTTGAGCTGTGTTCCCATAGCTTTGTGCAAACTTTTCCAAAACTTAGATGTGAATCGAGAATCTCGGTCTGAAACTATGGTACCTGGAACTCCATATAACCTAACGATTTCTTGCACATACAATTCAGCAAGTTAATCCATCGAGTAAGTCACCTTTATTGGTAGAAAATGAGCTGATTTGGTTAGACGGTCAACTATCACCCAAATTGCATCGTGTCCTTTTGTTGTTCTAGGCAACCCCACAACAAAGTCCATTGTTATTTGTTCCCATTTCCATTCAGGAACTGGTAAAGGTTGCATTGTTCCTGAGGGTCTCTGATGCTCAGCTTTAATCTGTTGACAACACAAACACAATCCTACATATTCTGCCACACTTCGTTTCATACCTGGCCACCAATAATGCTGTTTAAGATCCTTGTACATCTTTGTACTCCCAGGGTGAACAGAGAACCTGGAAGAGTATGCTTCAGAAAGAATCTCATCACGAAGTTCTTTAACGGCAGGGACAAACCATCTATTTCTAAACTTAAGGATTCCATCAGTAGAATAGTTAAAATCTGTTTTGTCTGTAGAATCCATGCTTAACTTGTACTTGTTACACTCGTCATCATTCGTCTGAGCTTCCTTTATTTTCTCCAAAATAGTAGGCTTTAAGGTTATGGCTGAGAGTATAGCTGATACACTAGATACTGCTTCTAGATTAAACTTTTGGAATTTAGACTCTAAGGCTAATGGTACATCAAGAATCAAGGCTGAGGCTGAAGTTGTCATTCTACTCAAGCCATCTGCCACAACATTTGCTTTGCCGGGATGGTATTTAATCTCAAAATCATAATCCTTTACAAATTCCAACCACCGACGTTGCCTCATATTTAATTCATTTTGTGAGAAGATATATTTCAGACTTTTATGGTCCGAGAATATATCACCAGTTTGTCCATACAGGTAGTGCCTCCAAATCTTTAGTGCGAATACAACTGCAGCTAATTCCAAGTCATGTGTAGGGTAATTCTTCTCATGTGTTTTCAACTTCCTAGAGGCATAAGCTATTACTTTTCCCTCTTGCATCAAGACACAGTCAAGTCCAATCTTAGATGCATCACAGTAAATGCTAAATTTACCATCATCAACGGGAAGGGTCAAAATTGGAGCATTGGTCAGTTTATGTTTCAAGGTCTGAAAACTATGCTCACAATCCTCAGTCCACACATACTTCATATTTTTCCTAGTTAACCGAGTGAGGGGTGTTGCAATCTTTGAGAATCCTTCAATAAACTTCCTGTAATATCCTGCTAGTCTAAGAAAACTCCTGATATCTGTAGCATTCCTCGGTTGGAGCCATTCCTTAACTGCTTGAACCATAGCTGGATCGACAGATATTCCGTCTCCAGAGATAACATGTCCTAAAAAGTGAACTTGGTCTAACCAAAACTCACACTTAGAAAACATGGCGTATAGTTGTGCTGTTTTAATACTTCCAACACCAAGGTCAGGTGCCTAGCATGCTCATCCTTGGAACGGGAATAGATTAAAATATCATCGATAAACACTATGACAAACTTATCTAAATACTCGTGAAACACTCTATGCATAAGATCCATTAATGTTGCCAATGCATTTGTCAATTCAAAGGACATAACCAAAAACTCATAATGTCCATACCTTATGTGAAAGGCAGTCTTTGAAATATCTTCGGTTTTGACTTTTAGTTGGTAGTAACCTGACCTCAAATCAATCTTAGAGAAAACTCGTGCATCACGGAGTTGGTCAAATAGGTCATCAATCCTCGGTAATGGATACTTGTTCTTGACAGTTAATTTATTCAATTCCCTATAATCAATGCACATACGCATCGATCCATCTTTCTTTTTGACAAAGAGAACAGGTGCACCCCACAGTGAAAAGCTAGGGCGTATGAACCCTTTCTCCAACAAATCCTCTAACTACTTCTTTAATTCTCTAAGTTCTGTTGGTGCTAATCTATATGGATTTTTAGACACAGGCTCAATGTCAGGATAAACATCTACAACGAATTCAATTTCCCTATCTGGCGGCAAACCAGGAAGGTCATCTAGGAATACTTCTGGGAAATCTTGGACAACTAAGACATTTTGGGGAGTTGCTTTTCCTACTAGTTGTGTATCTAAAACACTAGCCAAGAAGCATAAGTGCTCTCTGTATGGTGAGGGTCCACAATTTATAGAGGTCATAACAGACATTTCCTTACTCTTCTTTAGAGCTTGGAAGGTATGTTCCAAACCACCATGGGGTTGAAAACTAACTACTCCAATCCTACAGTCGATTGTGGCATAATGCTTAAACAGTCAATCAATTCCTAGGATTACATCAAATCCCATTATATCCGTAATAATGAGGTTAGCAGGTAGGTTCATGTTTCCTACTAATACAGCACTATCAAGTATCACTCGGTTAGAGTGCATGCGTTCACCCTAGGGTAATGCGACATTAAACACATGCTCAGTAGGGGTAAGCTTTATATCTAACTTATCAGCAAATGCAGATGCTATGAATGAATGTGTTGCACCAGAATCTATCAATGTAAAAGCAGGTAAATAGTTGACCAGTATAGTACCTGACACAACAGCAGGCTGTTCATCATCGCCTGACTCCATCATGGAGAATATCCTCGGTTTAACCATAGCAGGGCCACTCTTAGGAGCTGGGCAGTCTCTACTAATATTGTAACACCCGACAACTTCAACCAGGTGACTTCCTAACTGTATTAATGGTCATGAATATTCAATCTTCACAGTTTAGAGTTTTATGCCAAGCTTAATTAATTACATGTGGATTTAAACTAGGTTGAGTGGCAAAGTTGTAATAATGGAGGATTGAGACCAGTATTTAAAGAAAAAGGAAAGGATTCAAATCTCATTTAAACCACTGTAGCCGTCATCTCTTACTCTCGGCGATTTCCCCTCCCGAGCTCTCGCTCTCTGTCAGCTGGAAATTCCTCCTTCAACGATCGGTTTCCTTGCTGCTTCTCGGCTACTTTGTGCTCGAGGTACGAGTTTGGCAATGTAGCTATCTTTTAGTCGTTAAGCTCTGTTTTCAGCTATGTGTTGAAGTTCTGGATTCTCCAATGGTCGAGTATTGGTATTTTAAAATCTGAAAGTGGTAATGTCATTCCGAATCGATTTTGGACATTAAACAACCAACCCTGAGTTATCGCTAATCGAATCTGTCTGTTTTGGATTTTGGATTTCAAACTGCACAGAGAACTATACTAAGGATTCGGGAGTGACTATAGCTATTAGATCCTAGGATGACTTGTGATTAGAACTAATAGGATTTTGTTTTAACTACTGCAATGTAAATGTTTTAGGTGAAGAAGTTTGAAGAGAAAGGAGCTCAAATTGCTAAGGAGACCAGGTAAGTGAATGTATAGGTTTCTCGGTCTTTAGGAGCCTACATCAAAGGATGCTAGGTAGAAACTCATACGATGATTAGTAGTTCCTTATGTTACTGACTAGCATTTATGTTGATGATTAGTTCAATGGTAAGGTTCCATGTTGGATTGTGCTCTGTTCTGTAGCTTGATGTTTTAAGAATTTCCATGTACATGCATCATGACTATTTTATGCATATGAAAATGTTTTAAGAGCATGGTTTTCTCATGAACAAAGTAAGAAGATAAAACTTATGCAACGTGGACTAAGTGAGGATTGGGGGCGGTTCGGCGTATGTCACAGTCCAAAAGAGGGACATATGAATACGACCCGTAGTAGGGACCAAGATCAAACTCACTGTCGAACCCCTTTTACCGGCACAAATCCTCTCTTAATCAACACAACTCAAATGATGAATATGATTGATGAATATGAGTGATGAATATGATTGATGAATATGAATGATGAATATGATTGATGAATATGAATGATGAATATGATTGATGAATATGAATGATGAATAAGAATGGAGATTTTGTGTATAATTACGAATAAGAAAAGATTCATGAGCATTTGTTTCTCAAACGAGCATTCATGCATACTTGTTAGTATTGTATTCCTTACTAAGCATTAGGCTTATAGTTTAAACCTTATGATGTAGGTGACGAGATTTCAGGTGAGGATCCCAAACTTTATGAAGATGTCTGAGCTTGGTTGTTGGAAGGTGATCATGGTGCAATTTTTGTGGCTGGATGGCAAATTAGACCCCTGGTTAATGTTTTCTTATGGTTTTAGCTATGATAATGAATAATAGATTAAGTAGGACGAGTCTATTTCTTTCTAACATTGAGTCCTCTGTTGAAGTTGTCTGTTGATCATTGAGTCTGGAAATAAATTTAAGGATAGTTGGATGGTCTGTTTGCTTAAGTCTTCCGCTATATGAATTCTGGATGAGTTACTGATTTTCATTAGTATGAATGTTATGTCATTGAAGGTTGAAGTCAGTGAAGGATGTGTCTATCGGATGATGTAAGTGATATTTCATTGTCCAGTGACCGGTAGATGTAGAGTGTTTAAGCTATCGGAAGATGTAAGTATAGTTTTGTCGTCTAGCGACCGGTAGATGAAGTGCATTTAAGTTACCGGATGATGTAAGTGATATTTCATTGTCCAGTAACCGGTAGATGTAGAGTGTTTAAGCTATCGGAAGATGTAAGTGTTATTTCATCGCCCAGTGACCGGTGGATGTAGAGTGTTTAAGCCATCGGAAGATGTAAGTTTAATTTTGTCGTCTAGTGATCGGCAGATGAGGGTTATCTAAGTTACCGGATGATGTAAGTGTTATTTCATCGCCCAGTGACCGATAGATGTAGAGTGTTTAAGCCATCAGAAGATGTAATTTTAATTTTGTCGTCTAGTTACCGGATGATGTGAGGGTTATCTTGTCGTTTAGTGACCGGGTCATGTTTTAATTATTCACGTGAGAAGCACATGTTCACCGGATGATATAATATAACGCCCCGAGTTATCTGAACTCGGTTCATCACACAATGCCCATACATGACTAAAAATCTCAACCGTATTTTTTTTTTTTTAAACTTGCAGCGGAAATCATTTAAGCAAAAATAGAATTAGACGAAGCCATAAAAACAATGTTAACATAATCGTTGGAAATATTAAGAAGTAATCGGCCAATAGGAAATAGAAGTTTAAATTGGAATACTTGAGGTATCACAGAAGTCAAATGGATCTGCCGATTAATAATATCAACGGAAGAAGCAGAAACAGAAAATAGAAGGCTTCTGCCGATGACGTCAGCCAAATGAAAAACAAGGACATCTCTCGGTAGACTGTATCTACCGGTGGCTAAACGACAAAATACACTCTACATCTTCCGATGACGTCAGCCAGATGATTTCCTTCATCCGATCGACTTTGTTCTACATCCACCGGTGACTAAACGACAAAATACACTCTACATTTTCCAATGACGTCAGCCAGATGATTTTCTTCATCCGATCGACTTTATTCTACATCCACCGGTAACTAAACGACAAAATACACTCTACATTCACCGATGTCGTCAGCACGCATCTGCCGATGAGTTTACTGAGACATCATCCGATAGACTTAAACCTACACCTTCCGATTGAGTAAACTGCATACGCCGATCACTAAATGACAAACTCTCTACTTATATCTTCCGATTGACACATAACTATAACTCGACATCTACCGATAGACTTCATCTACCGTTAGTGAACAAAACGACATCTTCCGATAAAACAAACTACATATACCGATCGATAAACGACACATTTCGCTCTATATCATCCGATGGCTTCTACTGAAGACATCTTCCGATAGACAACAGAACCACATCTCATCTACTCCTTGGTATACGAACACGACTCTAATTACAGAAAAGAATTTACTCACTTCACTGAAACCATTCAAAAACATTTCAAACCATTATTATACCGAAATCCAGTGAGTACCAACATTAATCCCAACAGAATACTATTAACAGGAAAATCTCGAAATTGTATTCAAAACACTGAAATCACTACTGTCATGAAAACTCAATATACTCAAATTGAAACACTGTCAACTAAACCTTCACATCGACATCAGTTAACCCGCCTCATCAGTATACCAGTTTGAGACAGAGAAGTGCTCCTCCAACCCCATCTATTCGTCAGTAAACTCAGGGAATTCACCTGCAGTATCCTCAACACCTACATCACAAAACTCATCTATTAACCTAATGCTAAGTAAGTAAAGCAGTAATGAAATGAATTGCTGAAACATAAATTCCTAACATGCAGTTTCTACTTTCTCATATCGGTTACATACACATACGTTCATAAACTAATCTGATCCCTTGGTTCTCTTGGGAGTGGGATCAATTCTCCTAATGTCATACATCCTCTACTCGATTAAGGGGCGGATGAATTCCCTTAATAGCTGATCTGATCCCTTGGTTCCCTTGGGAGTGGGATCAATTCTCCCAATGTCATACATCCTCTACTGTTTTAAGGGGCGGATTAGTTCCCTTAATAGTTTGTCTGTCATATTCAGTTCATACCTCACCATTCGTACATGGAAATTCATTTTCGTAATCTTTCAAAAACATGATGCATGACATACAAAATCATTCACAAGATGCATAACCCTACTGTTTTGTGATGTAGGCCCGAAGGCACATGCATACTTTACTTACCTGGCTCTCCTGACAATGCTCGGTTACAACTACTCCAGAAGCTCGTTCACCTAAGGTCATGACAGTACATTAATCCAACTCTTACTAAACCTTACCAAAAATCAATAATATGTTTGAGGAAATCGATTTGAAACTCTGCTACCCGTGCATTCCCATTTATCACCAAAAACCTGAACCCACCCTCAATCACAGAAACCTCGAAATCTTCACATTGTATTCTCTCAGTAAACTAATCGCTAAAATGCAAGAAAACAAGACTTACCTAGGTTGAAGGAGAATCGGGCGAGAGAATCGCCTAGAGAGTTCTACTGCTCGAGCTGAAAACCGAAAGAGGGAAATAGGGAATAGTGGCGGCTACTCTCACTGGACTTTTCCTTAAATAGGTTATCCACTATGTAAAATTCTAATTACCAACATGCCCTCGCCTGATCATTTATTAACCTAATCAATAACTCCCTCAACCCTTCTATAAAAGTACATCATTAATAATAAATTAAATTTTGGTTCAATGGAACCGGGTGCTACATATAAACCCGGTTTAGTGACCGATAGATGTGGTTTATTTCTCTATCGGTATATGCAGTCTAAGGGTTTAAGTTTCTCTTCATCAGCCGATACGCGTTGCACTGCCCGCCGGCAGAGGCGTAATGTATTCCTTTGCTAAGCGATGCCTAGTGAATCGTGCATGACATCTTGAGCTAAGTTATGTTTCAAAAAAAAAAAATATTACCAAAAATAAATAGAGTGTGAGTAATAAGAATTAAATGATTAAGAAAGATACGGATTATGTGACGATCCCTCTAGGATCGTTACAAATATGACCGACCTTGTTACAATTGTAGCATCTGGTGATTCTAGGCTTCGGGCACTCTTTGATCGTGTGTCCAACCTCCTCACAGTTGAAACACTTCCCAAAGCCCAATCTGCACTCGCCTGGGTGGTACTTCAAGCACTTAGGACACTGGGGGAATTTCTTGACATTCTGTACCTTCCCTCCTGATCCTTGGCTACTCTGGCCTTCACTATGCCTCTTCATTCCCCTTTGTTGGTGTGGCTGGACCAACTTTTGTGGGACCTCTTTTAGTCCAGCACACTTCCTTTCAGCTTCTTCCACTTCCAGAGCAGTAGACACAACTTCACTGAATGACAAGCCTTTAATACCACAAAATTTAACTCCTCGGTAAATTTCCGGCTTCAGCCCATGAACAAATATGAACACCTTATCCTCGTCCCTGTGAGCAAAATGTCCAGCAAATCCTAGACATGGACTCAAACTGCCTACTGTACTCGGCCACAGACCCTGTCTGCTTCAAGTTCAGAAATTCCAACTTCTTTGCAGTTTGGACAGTATTGTTGAAATACTTCTCGTAGAAAATGTCCTTGAATTGTGACCAAGGAATTGCCAAAACATCAGTGGTGGTCTCTATTGTTTCCCACCAAAGTTGAGCATCACCAGCCAAATGAAACGTTGCCAACATGACCTTGTCTCCTTCTCCAATGTTGGCGCACCTAAACATACTATCAATCTTTCTAAGCCACCCTTCAGCAATAACCGGATCAGATGACTGTCCATCAAACGCAAGTGGTCGTAGCCTCCTGAATCTATCTTCAGAATGTTCATTGCTAGAACTCGAGTTGGCACTTCCTTGTACCTCTCAGTTCAACAGCACTCCTAACTGATCGGACTGCTGACGCACTAGGTCTGTTTGCTGACGCACCAATTCTATCAGCTGCCTAATCACGCTAGGATCTTCTTCAGTCCTCAAGTTTGGCATCTCTCTAGGTACTCTTGGTCTTCCTGGTCGTCTAGCCATTTTCTATACTCCTGTTCAAGGTTAACTACTCTCATAAACATCTAATAACTAAGGTTAACATGAACACTTACAGTTGTTGGAGTACTCCCATGCGACGATCGGCACTAATAAGTAATCTTTTGAACGGTTTAACTGAATGTCTCTGATACCATACTGTAACGCACCGAGTTTCTAAACTCAGTTCGTTACTCATAGATCCGAACATAACTAGAAAATTTTGGACCAAATTTAAACTTCGCTCGGAAGTAAAATTGGAACATTTGCTAAAAACACAAAAAACTTGCAGCGGAAAATCTTTGAGCAAAGTAAAGTTAAGCAAAACTATAAAACAGTGTTCAAATAATCAGTTAAAAATATTAAGAAAATAATTCGGCAGGAAGAGATGAAGGCTTACGCGTGAAATACTTAAAGTTCATAAAAGTCAAACACATCATCCGCTGAACAAAGTCAACGAAAAGGGAAGAAACAAAACTGAAGGTTTCCACCGATGACGTCAGCCGGATGAATCGTTCATCCAACCTCTATCGATCGTAAAATGACAAGTTTTGCTACTCGCATCTACCGATGATGTCAGCCGGATGAATCATCCATCCAGCCTCTGCCGATCACAAAACGACAAATACACTTACTCACATCTCCCGATAGATAAAATACTCGACATCATCCGGTTACAAAACGACAAAAGACTTTTACCTTCATCATCCGATAGATAAATTATTCGACATCATCCGGTTACAAAACGACAAAAGACTTTTACCTTCATCATCCAATGGATAAAATACTCGACATCATCCGGTTACAAAACGACAAATTTTCTACTTATATCTTCCTATGGCTTCTACTGAAGACATCATCCGATGACTTTACTGAAGACATCTTCCGATAGACAACAGAACAACAACCCTACATCTGCCGATAGACTTCATTTACCGATAGATCAAAAATACTCAACGAAAACAGTATAGCAACATTTTCACTCTAACAAAGAAAACTCCGACTACCAAAAGAATTTGAGCATTTTACTAAAAATCGTTCAAACTATTTAAATCCGTGTATTACTCCAAAATTTAGTAAACACCACTAATAAATCCAACAGAGTATCATTATTAGCAAAGTCTCACCAACGTATTCAAAAACATTAAAACCACTTCTGTTATTAGAAAACTCAACAAAACTTAAAATAAATCATGGTTCACTAAACCTTCACATCTACTGACATCAGTTAATCCGCCTCATCAGAGTCACCAATCCGCAGCATTGAAGTGCTCCCTCAACAGCTTAATCCTCAACATGTTCATGTAGGATCGGTATTGTCTAAGAGGGGGGTGAATTAGACCCTTTTTAATTTCTAATCTAACCAATTTCTCTCTTGATTAAACTTATAGATTTAACACAAGTAATCAATATAATGAAAAGAGAGAGAGAGAGAAATTTGACACCAGTATTTTTACGTGGTTCGGCCAAACTGCCTACGTCCACGCTCCAAGGAACCTCCTTGAAGATTCCTTACTTTTCCTCAACGAGAAAAACCTGATCGAACTTACGGGCTTCGATCCACAGCCTTACACAATCCTGGATTGATCTTTACGGGCGTCAATCCACTGCCTTACAAGTTTTTCAGAATTGAAATACAGATTAGTAATCTACAACCTCTCAAAACAGAATCTCAAGTTTTGGAATAGAGAGAGAGATGTAGGTAGCAGATTTTTCAGAGTATGATATTCGCAGATTAGGGCTCAGGATTCAAATTGGCAAAAGTTGTTTCTTCAAGCTCTAACCTTAGCTTAAATACTCTGTCTGCAAAATCGGCTTGGCTTAAATGCTCCTTATCCAATAATAGAAACTTTGTTACCGTTGGTGCAGTTCGTACATTTTCAGGTGGTCGTTGCCGTTTGTAGTTGCAAGTCGTCGTTACCATTAATGTTCTGGAGTTATGGCTGAAAACGACGTCACTGTAGCTTCGCGGCTAATTTGAATTCTGGTTGAAGACGAAGTTGATTTAGTCTTGAACCGCTATCGGATGATGAAGCTGTAAAACGCTTGAACCGGCACCGGAAGATGAAGCTTTAAAACGCTGACGTTTGATTAAGTCAAGGATATCTTCCGTCTTTGTCGTTTTGTGACCGGTAGAGTAACTTGGTTGACACATCCGCCTTTGTCGTTTAGCGGCCGGAAGAGCAATTCCATTTACTCATCCGCCTTGTCGTTTAGTGAGCGGTGGAGTAGTTCGTTTTAGCTCATCCGCCTTGTCGTCTAGCGAGCGGTGGACTTCTTCATTTTAGCTTATCCGCCTTGTCGTCTGGCGAGCGGTGGAGTAATTCCATTTACTCATCCGCCTTTGTCGTTTAGTGAGCGGAAGTGTATTCTTGTAAACGACTCCGCTCTTGTCGTTTTGTGGCCGGAAGTCTGATTTAAATTAGTTAATATATTTCAGCCCTGTACGCTTGATCACACGCATTAGATACTAAAATACCCTTATCAAGGGTATTTCCAACAGATTAAAACACAAATGCAAAATTCATACTTCTCATTTAATAAACATAATCAAATTATATTATCATAAACACACATTATCAAAAACATATTTAGACTTAAACATCAATTAAGTCAACAATCTACCCCTTTTTGATGATGACAACCTATTAAAATTTGATTAAGTATAACTCCCCCTTAATCTAAGCTCCCCCATAATATATGCAGCTTATTCAGAAAATCAAACAGAGAGTATATGCAGAACTAAATCAAAGAACATTTCATTTCTCATTTCTCACATTTCTCCCCCATTGACATTATCAAAAAAATAATAAACAGAGAAGGTCAGCAGAAAACTTTGCATTCAACAATAGAGGTCCAGAACAAAAACAAAACAAAAAAAAAATGTATATAGATAAAAGTAGATTATCTTTTATGACAGGAATCTAAATATTGCTTCCAAAAAGCATGAACAGCCCAAGAAGGCAATGTGAGGGGAGGATTGAAAAAGGCATCCACCCGAGCTTGAAGTGTAGCAAGATCACGAGGTAGAGGTTCCTGATAGATCACCAAGTCCGTACAGGTATTAACAATGGGAGATGGTTCTGGAGAAACCACCAGATCCTGACTTGGAGAAGGCTCGATCGGAGGAGCAACAGGAGATGAAGGCTCTACCAGAGAAGCACTAGGAGATGCATCCATTGGACTGGAGGGCTCGAAGGATGGCTCCAGGACAGAAGCAGCAGCAGGGGTAGAGAATGCCAGTTCAAACTCCTGTAGATCCAAAGGCATCACTCGAGAGTCTGCAGCAACCTCTGGTCGGGAAAAAGGAAGGAGGAGGTCTTCATATGTAGGCTCAGAGGGTCTGAGAGGAATATGTGCTACAGGGGAAAGAGCCTCAACTTTAGATGAAAGAGCCTTAAGGTCACGAGAGAAGATCTTGGTATGCCTGTCCCATTTTTTATCCATTTGACCCCGTTCCACAACTGCAGCTTCGTGCAAATCCGCTTTGAGTTGATTGATCTTGGACTTAATGGACAAGTCAAAGTCAGCCTTGAGTTTGTCAATGCTGGACTTCAACTCCGTATACTGCTCCATACTGATAGTAGATCTCCGATGATATAATATGGGAGTGGCAGGAGTGACAGTTGGGATTGGTGAGGTCACTTGGACTGAAAGAGGCAGAGAGACTATTGGAGCGGGGGGAAGGACTTGAGATACAGGTTGAACTGTGGGAGGCAGGAGAGGTACAGATGGAGAAGATTGAGCAACAGGAGACAGAGGGGCAGAGGCAGGCATGGAAGGCAACAACAAAGAGGGTGAAGGAGGAATATCAGGAGCGGAGATGGCAGTCTCAACAACATCATCCTGATCAGACTCCTCTGCCAGGATAAGTTTTCTTTTCCCCCTTTGAGTAACAGCAGCCGGAGAAGGTTCCATATGTGCTGCAGGCAGAGGGGACACAGAGGAAGCAGGTGGAGGCAGAGTGGGTAAAGTGGAGGGAACTGGTGGACCATGTTTGATGATAGAGGAAATGGCTCGAAACACCGGAGAGGTAGAGGGAAGAGCAGGCTGAGAGGGCAGTAAGAGAGAATGTGGAGGGGAAGGAGGGGAAGGATTGCTAGGTGCAGAGGGAGCAGAAATAGCCTCAAAGGGATTAGCTGAGGCTAAAGGAGTAGGTTGACTAGTCCTTGGAGGAGGGGCACGGCGTCTGGGCACTGGTGGAGGAAGTTTAGGCCGTGAGACCCGGGGACTAGGAGGGGAAATATCAAAGGCAGGGATCTCAGAATCACCACCACCTTCTTGAACAGATGATTCCTCATCCAAACTCACGTCCTTTTTGCCTTTTCTGGCAGCTTTGACCTTAGCAGTCCTCTTCTTGGACTGATCCAAAACAAGAGTCCCTTGACGATTTCTCTTAATTCCCATCCTGGTCAAAGTGTCTTTGGAGTAGTAGCTGGTTGTTTTCAGACAGGTGGGATCCTCATCATCAGGGAATTCAACCTGAAACTTCTCAAAAATCTTCATGAGAAGGAGGTTATAGGGAAAAGAGGTAGATGGGCTTGAAGAAACGCTCTGAATCATTCGTCTCAAAATGATGTATCCAATGTCAACAGGTTCCTTCATATAGATGGCATATAGAATAACAAGCTCCATGCTGCTAATGTCATCATAATGACCACCCTTAGGAAGAACATTGTAGCAGATCATTTGATGGAGAAGTCGAGCTCTAATTGATAAATGTTTGCTCTTTAAAGGATTGGGAATATTGTGCGGATCAAGAGCAATTTCTTTTAAGAATTGTTGGCCATCAGGAAGTCTTAGAAATGGAATATCTTGCCATATGGAATAAATTTTGGGATGTTGATCCAAATGGGGATAGCCCAAAAGCTCATTGATGGATTGGGAGGTGAGTTCTATGGTTTTTCCACGCACATAGCTTGAAATGATAGAGTGGTCAGAGGTATAGCTGAGATTAGCATAAAACATTCTAATGGCCGAGGGAAAATAGAAAGATTCAACTTCAAACAGTCCTATTAATTCAATATCTGTCAGGGGTGCTACTATGTTTAAAGAGACTAATTCGTCGGGAACCATACCACGACCAGGAATCAACTTCTTATCCTTAAAATCGCCGTGATACCTTATTTCAGCAGCCTCATTTAGAAAATAGAGCGACGGCCAACTAGTTGCCCGAGGGAGCACACGTGCCGGACGAGGATTGGTTTTGGTTTTCTTTTGCGGTGGTCCCGCACCACCTCGAGACGAAGAAGCGAGATGATCATGTTCACGAGCTTGTTCTATTGGAGAAAGTTTGTGAAGATGACCTAGAGAGAAAGGGTTGGCTATAGAAAGTTTACGGCAAGGGCGCGAAAGATGAAGCGTTTCGGAGAAGAAATAAGAATTTAAAAGAAACAACACACTACCGATGCGATGAGGTCACACGTGTAAATCTGATATTATCCGATTGATGACACGTGGCGGCAGATTAGAAAATATATCATCCGGTCAGTGGATAATGAATTTCTCTTCCGGTGAATAGAAAACGTACCGGATGAGGTGAATATCAAAGACAGAAAAAGATAGGAAAACTATAACTATCCTTAACTTTTCTTATACTTGAGAAGACCTAATCTTATTCTAATACCACAGAAGGTTTTCTCATCCAACGGTTTTGTGAAAATATCTGCCAATTGATCGACAGAATTAACAAACTCTAAAGAAATATCACCTCTTTGAACATGATCTCTAATAAAGTGATATCTGACATCTATGTGTTTTGTTCTAGAGTGCTGAATTGGATTCTTGGAAATATTAATTGCACTGGTGTTATCACACCGAATAGGAATCCTATCATAAAACAGATTGTAATCTTCCAAAGTTTGTTTCATCCAAAGCATTTGTGCACAACAACTGCCTGCAGCAATATATTCACTTTCAGCAGTTGACAATGCAACAGAATTTTGTTTCTTAGAATACCAGGAAACTAGTGATTCTCCTAAGAATTGACAAGTGCCACTTGTGCTCTTCCTATCAATAAGACTACCAGCATAGTCAGAATCAGAATATCCTATCAGATCGAAAGAAGTACCTTTAGGATACCACAAACCTAAGTCAGATGTCCCACTTAAATATTTAAATATTCTTTTAACTGCATTCAGGTGGGATTCCTTAGGAGCAGCCTGGAATCTAGCACAGAGACAGACACTGAAGAGTATATCTGGTCTACTTGCAGTCAGATATAACAGAGATCCAATCATACCACGGTATTTCTTAATATCAACATTAATTCCTTTTTCATCTTTATCCAATTTAGTTGTGGTACTCATGGGTGTTCTAGAGGATTTGACAGAGTCTAACCCAAACTTCTTAAGGAGTTCCTTAATATACTTTTCTTGACAGAAGAAAATTCCATCAGGAGATTGACTAATCTGGAATCCTAAGAAAAACTTTAACTCCCCCATCATACTCATTTCAAATTCACTTTGCATGAGAGAAGAAAACTCATTACACATGTTGACATTGGTTGATCCAAAAATAATGTCATCGACATATATTTGAACCAGCAGAATGTCCTTATCCTTTTGCATGGTAAACAGAGTTGAGTCGGTGTTACCCTTTTTGAAATTCCTTTCCTCAAGGAAATTCCTCAATCTGTCATACCAAGCTCTAGGAGCCTGCTTAAGACCATAAAGAGCTTTCATAAGTCTATACACATGATTAGGTTTAGCATAGTCTTCAAATCCTAGGGGCTGCTCTACATAAACTTCTTCCTGAATATAACCATTTAAGAAGGCACTCTTTACATCCATTTGAAAGAGTGTGAAGTTTTTGTAGCAAGCATAAGCTAAGAGCATCCTAATGGATTCTAATCTAGCTACAGGTGCAAAGGTTTCCTCAAAATCTATTCCTTCTTCTTGATTGTAACCTTTAGCAACAAGTCTAGCCTTATTTCTGACTACGATCCCATTTTCATCTAATTTGTTCTTGTAAACCCATTTAGTTCCAATAATGGGATGATCCTTAGGCCGTGGAACAAGTTCCCATACCTTGCTCCTTTCAAATTGATTTAGCTCCTCTTGCATAGCTAAAATCCAGTTTTCATCACTCTCGGCCTCTTCAAACTTCTTAGGTTCTACTTGAGAGATAAATGCCACATTGGCACAGAGATTCCTAAGAGAGGATCTAGTCTTAACTCCTAGTGAAGGATCACCTAAGACTTCATCTATTGGATGGTTTCTGACATATTTCCAATCTCTAGGAAGAGTAGGATTTTCATCCTTGACAGGAATAATATCTAGAGAAGTTGAAGAAGGTTCTAGAGATTTTTCTACTTGAGCAGGATCACTAGGCTTTTCTAAAGAAAGGGAGTCTAGTTGATTATCCAAAGAATCATCCTCATCCACATTGATTGTGGGTTGAGGAAACTCATCAAAGTTAACATGGACAGATTCCTCAACAACTAGAGTTCTCCTATTGAATACTCTATAAGCTTTGCTGGAAAGGGAATAACCCAGAAAAATTCCAATATCAGATTTGGAATCGAATTTTCCTAAGTTATCCTTAGTATTAAGGATAAAGCATTTACAGCCAAAAGCTCTAAAATACTTGACAGAAGGAGTTTTTCCACTCCACAGTTCATATGGGGTTTTCTCAAGAATAGGTCTTATGGAGACCCGATTAAGCACATAGCAGGCTGTTGCAACAGCTTCAGCCCAGAAGTACTTAGGAAGAGTGTTTTCATTAAGCATAGTCCTAGTAAGCTCTTGGAGGGATCTATTCTTCCTCTCAACAACACCATTTTGCTGAGGGGTCCTAGGAGAAGAGAAATTGTGCTCAATTCCATATTTGAGGCACAGGAGTTCAAATTTCTCATTTTCAAACTCTCCACCATGATCACTACGAATAGCAACAATGGTGAGCTCCTTTTCATTTTGAACTCGTTTCCTAAAGCTGGAGAAGGTATCAAAAGTCTCATCCTTAGACTTTAGAAAAAATACCCAGGTAAATCTAGAAAAGTCGTCAACAATGACATAAGCATAGAATTTACCACCTAGACTAGCAACATTTGAAGGACCGAAGAGGTCCATGTGAAGGAGTTGGAGAGGCTTAGAAGTGGAGATTGCATTCTTTGATGCAAAAGAACTTTTGATCTGCTTGCCCATTTGACAAGCTTCACAGATTTTATCATTCTCAAAGGATATCTTAGGAATACCTCTAACTAAATTCTCCTTAGTAATCTTAGCTAAGGTATCCATCCCTACATGTCCTAATCTCCTATGCCAGATCCAAGAATCAAGAGAAGAGTTAACAGCAAAGCATTTTTCATCAACATGCTCAATAATATCCAAGTCAATTATATAGATATTTTCTTTTCTATAGCCAGTGAACAGAGATTTGTCATTAGATGCATCTTTAATTAAACAAGAGTTTGATTTAAAAATCACTTCATATCCTTTATCACATAACTGGCTAATACTAAGCAGATTATGTTTTAATCCCTCAACTAAAAGCACATTTTCAATAGTAGGATTAAAACTGTTACCTATATTGCCGATGCCAACAATTTTGCCTTTTTGGTTTCCACCAAAGGTGACACTTCCTTTCTTTTTATTGACAGCAGCAAACATGGTTGAGTCTCCTGTCATATGCCTCGAACATCCACTGTCGAGATACCACTGGTTCTTTCCAGGAGAGCACTCAACCTGCAAAACAGTAATCAATTGGTCTTCTTAGGTACCCAAATCTTTTGGGTCCTAGTGTTAGGTCTGGTTCCTTTGGGAACCCACTGTAATTTACTGCCAGATTTCATACTGTTTAATTTTAATGGACACTCAAAGGATTTATGTCCTACTTCATTACAAGTATGACAAGTAGACGGTTTAACAAAGAAATTCTTAAAAACTTTTCTTTTGTTGAACTTATCATAGCCTAGACCTGCTTTATCATGAGTAGCTCTATGGTTCCCTATTAGCAATGTTAAGTTCTTGCTACCATTTGAGAACCACAAAACCAGTTTATTCAACGACTCATTTTTCTTCTTAAGTTCAGTAATTTCCTTTTCATGCACGTCTACTTCTTTCACATGCTTTTCTAACAACCCTGCATTTTCCTTTTTCAACATGTTATACTTAGACTTAAGCATGCCAAATTGTTTGACCAAGTCATTAAAGGCATCAATTAGTTCACCTTCTTCATTATCACTATCGCTATCACTTAGAATACTTGAAGAAGTACTAACCTTTTCTTCGTGTGCCATAAAGCACAGATTTGCAACTTCTTCATCATCAGAAGAGGAGGTGTCGCCTTCACTTTCATCCCAAGTTGTCTTCATGGCCTTCTTCTTGAACTTCTTGGGATATTTCTTTGCTTGTGGACAGTCTGCCTTCATATGGCTAGGTTTTCTACATCCAAAGCAGGTGATCTCCTTCTCTTTATGGCCCATTTTCTATTATATTCCAGATCTCATAGTCCATAGCTTGAATGAATATTCTCATTCTCGCTTTCCAATAAACATAATCATTGCCATCAAACAGTGGTGGACGAGAAATGGATTGACCCTCAATGTGTAAGGAGTTTGTATTGAATGCCATGGTTTATATCACACAGAGTGTTCAAAAAAACAACTTAGACAAAGATATACCTTGCTCTGATACCAATTGTAGGATCGGTATTGTCTAAGAGGGGGGTGAATTAGACCCTTTTTAATTTCTAATCTAACCAATTTCTCTCTTGATTAAACTTATAGATTTAACACAAGTAATCAATATAATGAAAAGAGAGAGAGAGAGAAATTTGACACCAGTATTTTTACGTGGTTCGGCCAAACTGCCTAGGTCCACGCTCCAAGGCACCTCCTTGAAGATTCCTTACTTCTCCTCAACGAGAAAAACCTGATCGAACTTACGGGCTTCGATCCACAGCCTTACACAATCCTGGATTGATCTTTACGGGCGTCAATCCACTGCCTTACAAGTTTTTCAGAATTGAAATACAGATTAGTAATCTACAACCTCTCAAAACAGAATCTCAAGTTTTGGAATAGAGAGAGAGATGTAGGTAGCAGATTTTTCAGAGTATGATATTCGCAGATTAGGGCTCAGGATTCAAATTGGCAAAAGTTGTTTCTTCAAGCTCTAACCTTAGCTTAAATACTCTGTCTGCAAAATCGGCTTGGCTTAAATGCTCCTTATCCAATAATAGAAACTTTGTTACCGTTGGAGCAGTTCGTACATTTTCAGGTGGCCGTTGCCGTTTGTAGTTGCAAGTCGTCGTTGCCATTAATGTTCTGGAGTTATGGCTGAAAACGACGTCACTGTAGCTTCGCGGCTAATTTGAATTCTGGCTGAAGACGAATTTGATTTAGTCTTGAACCGCTATCGGATGATGAAGCTGTAAAACGCTTGAACCGGCACCGGAAGATGAAGCTTTAAAACGCTGACGTTTGATTAAGTCAAGGATATCTTCCGTCTTTGTCGTTTTGTGACCGGTAGAGTAACTTGGTTGACACATCCGCCTTTGTCGTTTAGCGGCCGGAAGAGCAATTCCATTTATTCATCCGCCTTGTCGTTTAGTGAGCGGTGGAGTAGTTCGTTTTAGCTCATCCGCCTTGTCGTCTAGCGAGCGGTGGACTTCTTCATTTTAGCTTATCCGCCTTGTCGTCTAGCGAGCGGTGGAGTAATTCCATTTACTCATCCGCCTTTGTCGTTTAGTGAGCGGAAGTGTATTCTTGTAAACGACTCCGCTCTTGTCGTTTTGTGGCCGGAAGTCTGATTTAAATTATTTAATATATTTCAGCCCTGTACGCTTGATCACACGCATTAGATACTAAAATACCCTTATCAAGGGTATTTCCAACAGATTAAAACACAAATGCAAAATTCATACTTCTCATTTAATAAACATAATCAAATTATATTATCATAAACACACATTATCAAAAACATATTTAGACTTAAACATCAATTAAGTCAACAGTTCAGAGAACACACCTTCTGTTGCCTCTTCACCTACATCACACAACTCATCTATTAGCCTAATGCTAAGTAAGTAAAGCAATAATGAAATGGAATGCTGAAACATAAATTCCTAATCATGCAGATTCTACTTTCTCATCTCAGTTGCATATGCATTCGTTCTGATCTGATCCCCCTGTGAAATTGGGAGTTGGATCACTTCTCTCAAAGTCATACATCCTCTCTCTTGATTAAGGGTCGGATTAGTTCCCTTAACAACTGTTCAGATCCCCTTGTGAAATTGGGGTTTGGATCACTTCCCCCAAAGTCATACATCCTCTCTCTTGGTTAAGGGGCGGATTAGTTCCCTTAACAACTATTACAGTCTGTTCATTCCTTACCATGTCATTTCATGTAAATTCATTTTCGCATAATTTTCAAAATATGATGCATGACATACAAACACATTCAAGCATGCACAACCCTACTTTTTTGTGATGTAGGCCCGAAGGCACAAGCATACTCTACTTACCTGGCTCTCCTGGAAATTGCTCAGTTGTAAGCTACTTTAGAAGCTCGCTCACCTAAGTTCATAACAAAACATCAATCAAACCTTCACTAAACTTTACCAAAAATTAACCAGAAGAACAAGGAAACCAGTTTGGAACTCTACTGCTTGCACATTTCCATTTATCCCCAAAAACCCGAACCTACTCTCATCTGCAGCATCCTTGAAATCCTCACATTGTACTCCCTCAGTTATCTAACTGCTAAAACGCAAGAGAATGAGAAAAAATGTACCTAAGTTGAAAGAGAGTCGAGCAAGAAAGAAATCACCCAGAGGTTCCTGCTAGAGAGCTGAAGGCCGATAGGTTAAATAAGAAATAGTGGCGGCTACAGTGCATTAAACCCAAAACCCCTTTCCTTAAATACGTTATCCATTAAAAGTTCTCAATTTACCACTATGCCCTTACATAGTCACTCATTAACCTAATTAATATTTTCCTCAAATATTCTCCACAACATGCTTATTATTAAATAATGGAATAGAAATTTGTTTAATAGAACCGGGTGTTACAATCTCTCTCGAATAATGATAAACTTATTCAACTAACGAATTATTACCTCTCTGTCTCTAACTCTAAAAATTAATTAAATACATCAAGAATTAGAAATCAAAAATACTACATGAATGCATTAGCTATCTCTAGCCTAACGTCCTTTTCATGGTAAATTATTCAGTGCATGATTATTTATTACCTCTCAGTCTATAAACAATCCTACGAACAAACTATTGTTGATCAGGCAATCGCAAGCTTTAAGAACAGGATAATTTACTCAACACAATATCGAAACAGAAAATTAACCACTTGAATTAAAGAAATAAACTAATTAGTCATAATCTGGCGCCATCGTAACTCTCGAAAAGAAAATTAGTTCATGCTAGGGTAAAGGAAAACACAAAAAGAAATAAAGATAATCATAATTTCAGGAAAGAAAAGAAGAAAGAATAAAAACTCGGTTCGTCATTTCTCAGTCGTCTTCCCGCTCCACTCTTCCTAATTCTGTCTTTCCTTCTCGCTGTCTCTTTTTTTTTAGGTTAACTTGTAAACTCCTTGTTTATTCTCTCTTCCTCCCGATCAGCTTTCAACGGTCCAAATTAAAACAGGTTCCATGAATTAAAAAAGCCGATCGATCGGTTGAATTGTGGCCGATCGATCAGCTTAACATCTACTTCACATAAAAATATTTCTTCAGCCGATCGATCGCCTGCAATTCTGCGATCAATCGGTATTCTCTTTGGATTGCTCTTTTTATCATAACTTCAGCCGATCGATCGGAGGAATTGGCCGATCGATCGGCAACTCTTCTGTTTTCTTTGATTCTTCTCTTCCTTAGCCGTTCGATCGGCTAAATTTGGCCGATCAATCGACGACTGTTCTGTTTTTCTTCTTCTGTATTGATTTCACCAAAACCTGTAACTCTCCAATTTTTCTACACACTTGCACCAAATATATCAGATTCTCTTATATACTTGAGTAAAACTTTTCAATTCAGGTATTAAAGAGTACAATAAAGTATGTAGAATACACACTTATCACACCCCCAAACTTAAATGAAAGTTTCTCCTCAAACGAACAAAACTAAGCAAAAATCTCAACAGATATATAATTCAATCTCATATACTAAGCACAATACAATATAATGGTAAAGCAATCCTCATCAAAATTTTTGGTAATTCGTCTCAACTTGAACAATTTATACTAAAAGCTACCAAGATTAACACTTAGCAAGAGAACTACTCATAGTATCGCATTGATATTCGCTTACTTAGAAATTCTCGTGTGTGTGTGTGTGTGTTCATTCTTATTTTCCTCTAACTGCTACGTCAACTGACATAGCTACGGGAAAGGAATATACTCATAGCTCACTTGGGATCACTCCATTCACTCTAATCGTTCATCGGCTTTGCCCACAATCCAACTAATAGCAATTATCAATTAACCAAAATAAAAGTCGATAGGTTTTTAAAAGCTTGTAATGTAAGGCGGGGTTAAAAGGGTAGGAATTTTATGGATACAAACAAGTAATCAGAGCACACTCATCCTTCCTTATTTCATCCACTCAATATTTTATTCTTAGCATTTGTTCAATCACTAAATTCGCTCAAGCTTTTCTTTAATATCTCACCCCCAAACTTATTTCGTTCAATATCACTCAAATTAACTCTTTTGTCATAACTACAACGTAAAATAAATACAAAAAACCTGAAAATAAAACTAAACTTTCGAACTTGTCCCTTTTTTTTTTTTACAACTTAGACAAATAATAACAAAGCAACGTAAAAATAAATTAACAGATGACAAATGAGTTTTTATTCATCCTCACCACTACATTCTCCTACTCTCCTTCAAATATATCAATAAATCTCATGTGTTGACTTATAGAGTGTTTAAGTCTAAATATGTTTTTGATGATGTATTTGTATGTTCAGAAATGTAATTTGATTATGTTTAATATATGAGAATAATGAGTTATGCATATGAGAATTTTCTATTAGAAATGTCCTTGGAAAGGGTATTTTAGTAGTCTAACTACTGTGGTTAAGTGTACAGGGCTAAATAGTTAAACAGGGCTGAAAATGAAAAAGAATTTTACATCATCCGATCGCTAAACGACAAAAGCGGAATCGTTCGAAGAGCTACATCATCCGATCGCTAAACGACAAAAGCGGAATCGTTCAAAGAGCTACATCCACCGATCGCTAAACGACAAAAGCGGAGTCGTTCAAAAAGCTACATCTTCTAATGGCTTTTCAAAGAAAAGATTACTTCTACCGGTAGCTAAACAACAAAACAAGCTACATATACCGCTGGCGTTTCAAAGTCTTCCAAAGAGTAACTCTGCCGATAGCTACACGACAAAGAGTAACTCTGCTGATAGCTAGACGACAAATTTCTGAAGACTTCTACCGATAGTGGCTCAGCACTCTCAAAGCCTACATCTACCGATGATATTTCAAGAAAGGCTTCTACCGATAGCGGTTCAGCTTTTTAAAGCAACATATACCGATGGCGGTTCAGCTTTTTAAAGCAACATATACCGATGGCAGTTTCGCGTTATAATGCCACATCTACCTATACCGGTTCAAGCAATGTAATGTTGCATCAGCCGATGGCGTCTCAAGATCATTTCTGCCGATGGCGTTTTAAGATACTTCTACCGATGGCGTTTCAAGATACTTCTGCCGATGGCGTTTAAAGCTACATCTGCCGATGGCGTTTCAAGATCACATCTGCCGATGGTGTTTAAAGATACTTCTGCCAATAGTATTTTAAAGACCTCAACCGGTGAATAGTATCTTCTGCCAGAATTCAAAATTACCGCGAAGGTACAGTGACCTCATCCAGAACTTAAACTCCAGAGCATTAATGGCGACGAGAAAATAGCAACTCCAAAAAGCAACGGCTATCTGCCTTAGTATGGATGCTTCTCCAATGGTAATATTTTTCCATATCCAAAAAGAAGCATTCAATGAAGAGAGCCAATTACAGACAGACTATTTAAGGCAGAAAAGAAGCTCGAGAAACTACTTTTGCGAAAAATCATTGTTGAGCCCTAACGAGCAAAATTTTGAATACTCTGTATTCTCTTCTGCACCTCTCGATTCTGTAACTTGAGATTCTTATCTTTGAGCGAGTCTAGTTTGTGCAAAAAATTTATAAACTTACAAATCTGTAAAAGGCAGTGGATTGTCGCCTGTGAAGAACAATCCAGATCTGTGTAAGGCTGTGGATCGACGCCCAGAAAGTTCGATCTTGTTTTCTCGTGAGGAGATGGTTAAGAATATTCAAGGGGGAGCCTTGAAGCGTGGACGTAGGCAAGTTTAGCCAAACCACGTTAAAAATCCTTGTGTTAATTTCTCTCTCTCTCACTCTATTTTATTTCGTTGTTTACTGTTAACTTAGAAGTTTAAGACAAGAGAGAAATCAATTAGATTAATAGATTAAGTTTTAAAAGTCTAATTCACCCCCCTCTTAGACAATCTCGATCCTACATCGTGCTCTTTAGAAAAGGTAGAAAATCATATATGTGGCTGAGGTAAAATAGGTACAATTGAGAGGTAAATAATAGGCTCAAAAGGGTGACTAAGGGTGTTATTAAATGACACAAAAGGGTAAGGCAAGAAAGCCCAAACGGTCCAATGATGGCCTAAATCATTCTCTTATTTTTGAAAAATTTCAATTTGCATTCGAGGATGTTGGGCAAAATCAATAAGGATTTTCCTCAGTAAGCACTCGTTAGCGTTATATTTGACTAGAGCTTCACTCACTCACTGTGTTTGGGTTTCGATATATGCAGACTACATGAGTATTGTAACGTCCCATAAAATTCTCATTTTAACTATTCCAAAAAATCTCATAAAATTTAAGTTTTATTTCAATCTATAGTCATACACGTTTAAAAACGAATGACTTCATTCGGCGGAAGACATACTACGTGTGGAAACCTCATATTAAACTAAACTTTCTTAGTAGTGCTAAAATAGTAAGACTGAGGTTCGATCGACATAGCCTCTGTAATGAGATCGGTGGACATGGCCTCACTAATGAGATCGGTTGACGTCTATAACATAGATCTACTTCTGCCATTAACATCTACCGATCACTTCTTCCGATCGCATCTGCCGATCGCGTCGGCCGATCGCATCTGCCGATCGCGTCGGCCGATCGCATCTTCCGATCGTGTCTGCCAATTCAATGGTCAATGCTGACCAAAATCGGTCGATGTCAACACTGACCAAAAATAGGTCGATGTCAACACTGACCTAAAATCGGTCGATGTCAACACTGACCTAAAATCGGTCGATTATTTCCCTTTACAAGAAAACTTAACAACTTAATTAAATCGACCGGAACTCTACATCCACCTTTAACATCTTCCTATTTCCAAACATCAAAGTACAAGTCTAACTCGTCCAAAACCTATTTCATCAACATTAACAAATCGGCAGAAAGGCACCACGCCAATAAAACGTCAGCCGATCGATCGCCCTCCTTGGCGATCGATCGGCAAGCTCTCTGGACTTTAATTCCAAAGTGTTGCTTCCTTACTTCTTCTTCACACGTCTCCTCCCCCTCATCTCTCTTTTCTAGTAACTATACTAAAACACCACTACCACACATTTTCCTCAATCCACCACAATACACATCCATAAATCAAGTTCATCAATATGAACAAAACAGCGGAAAGACATACACTGGTTCGACAATGGACTCATATGTTTAATCCATCAAATAGACATTCTGTGTATTTGTTCATAACTATTCGAAAAACACCTTTATCCATGAAATCATCCAAAAAGGTCAAATATCAATATTTTCTAACTAATCACCCATCAGCCCATAATATGCCCAAAACCCCAACGTACTTAACCATTTTCTCCCACAGGTCAAAAGTCGCCACGACTGCACAGCGCACTCCCACGAGTATCCTTCTTCAACCAGCGCGTTCCTCAAGTGGATACATCATAAAGACACCTATGAGATAAATCTCTGTAAATTATACGTAAATGTCTATGCATGAACATGTATATGCAATTTTTATGAAAGCCGTCCATTCATTTCATTTTCAGTACGTGGCATTCTTTGGTTATCGAAGCATATCACTCGACAGATGGATGGGGCACATCAAGCGGTTAAATAGCCCGCACCATCTGAAGGGAGGAAAACCTACTCACCACGGAACGCCAGGTCTGAACCTCACCCCGATAACCACCATGCATAGAGTTGTTTACCTCATACTTTACTTGCATTTCTTACATTTTCATTTTCATGAAATCAATGCGTAAACCCGTTTTTCATGTCATTTTATAAAACGGTGATGCATTGACAATTAAATACATAACATAAGCGTACAGGGCATGAGTATCATCAAAACAACACAAAATCATAACCTATAACACAACTAAACCTTAGCTACCCATCCAAAGCATATAAAACAGTCATTGCACCAATAATCCTCAACAACCAAACACGACATATGGTGTAGGCCTATCGGCCACAGTAAGTCACGAGAACTTACCTCGGGTCCTTAGCTATAATGCCCGAGTTATCTGAACCCGATTCGTTACACGAAATATTGAACCGAACTATGGCTTTTTGAGAAAATTTTAAAACTTCATTCAATGATCAAGATTTGACTCTTAAAACGTTAAAGCTTGCAGCGGAAAAAAATCATCGTATAAATAAAAACAATATTAATTAAATAGTTAAAACATCCTAGACAGTTGGTTGAAAGAGAAAAGAAAAACTGAACACATCGACCGGTCACTAAACGATAAAACACCTCATATACTTCTACCGCTCACAAAACGACAAACATTCTCAGTCCATATCTGCCGATAGAACAAACTACGTCTTCTGATCGCTAGACGACAAAAAAATTCTCGCTTCACATCTACCGATCGCAAAACGACAAATTTCTTCCTACATCATCCGATTACCAAAACGACAAAGCTACTAAAGACTTATACTGAATACATCTACCGATGACTTCTACTAAAGACATCTTCCGATGGCTTCTCCTAAAGACATCTTCCGATTACAAAACGACAAATTTTTAATACTCACATCCACCGATGGACTATAACCACCGATAGACAAAACTCTCGACCTCTACCGATAGACATCATCTATCGATAGATCAAAAATACTCAACATCTGCCGATAGACATCATCTACCGATAGATAAAAAATACTCAACATCTGCCGATAGACATCATCTACCGATAGATCAAAAATACTTAACGAAAACAGCATAGCAACAATTTCACCATAAACCAAGAAAACTCCGACTACCAAAAGAACTTGAGCATTTTACTAAAATCGTTCAAAGCTACTTAAATTCATGTACTACTCCAAAATTTGGTAAAAACCACTATTAAAAACTAACAGAGTATCATTATCAAAAAAAGTCTCAAATTATATTCAGAACATCAAAACTACTACTGTCACTAAAACTCTCAATGTATTTAAATTGAATCATAGTTCACCAAACCTTCTCATCTACCTACATCAGTTAAACCGCCCTATCAGTTGCCAGATCGGTGCATGAATGCACCCCTCCAACCTGCATAGTTCTCAGCAAACTCAGAGAACACACCTGTTGCCATTTCTTCACCTACATCACAAAACTCATCTATTAGCCTAATGCTAAGTAAGTAAAGCAATAATGAAATGAAATGCTGAAATCTAGATTCCTAAACATGCAGTTTCTAGTTTTCTCATCTCAGTTGCATATGCATACGTTTTTTATTTGATCCCCCTGTGAAATTGGGAGTTGGATCACTTCTTCCAAAGTCTTACATCCTCTCTCTCAATTAAGGGGCGGATTAGTTCGCTTAACTACTGTTCAGATTCCCCTGTGAAATTGGGAGTTGAATCTCTCCTCCCAAAGTATAAATCCCTTCATAAGTTAAGGGGTGGATTAGTTCCCTTAATAGCTTGTCTATTACAGTCTGTTCATTCCTTACCATGCCATATCATGTAAATTCATTTTCGCATACTTTCAAAATATGATGCATGACATACAAACTCATTCAAGCAAACATAACCCTACTGTTTTGTGATGTAGGCCTGAAGGCACAAACATACTTCACTTACCTGGTCTCCTGGAAATGCTCGGTTTCAAACTACTTCGGACGTTTTGCTCACCTAAGTTACAAACAGAATACCGATTAGATCTTTACTAAACCTTATTCTGTACTATTCAGAAACTTATGGAGCTAGTTCAGGACTCTATCCTATATGCATTCCCGATTTCTTACGGGACCCGACTCAACTCCTACACGCTACATTTCCCAGGAATATGCATCTACGATACACCTCTATCGTCTATAATCATAATGCAGTAAGACACCTTAGTAAAACTCAGCTAAGCCGAAGGAAAAATCGGAGAAGAATCTCCTAGCCCACTCTGCTGAGCTGAGAAGCTGAGAGCCGAAAATGATTTGGGAAAAACAGTGGCGGCTACAGTGCATTAAACCTAAAACCTCTTTCCTTAAATACGTTATCCACTTTTAAATTTTCAATTACCCTTATGCCTTTACTTAGTCATCCACTAACCCTACATTTATTATTGCCATGTAAAGTGTACCATTAAATAAAAGATTAAATAATTAGTTCTATAGAACCGGGTGTTACATTAGCACACCGAACTCTATCCGTGAACCTTGTTCACCTAAGCCAATCCACAACATTTTTCATTAAAATCAACTAACTTTGTCCGATAATCACAAACACGGTAATACCAAACTGTTTCTAATATAACCTGACTATTTTGACGGAAACCCTAACAAAACCCTAACCATTTGAACTCTAGAAATCGAGAACTAATCGTCCAAAAGCATAGAATCTTACCTAGGACGTCGATTGGAGAAGAAAACGTGAAGAAGAATTGATGCTTGGAGGAGGAACCGGTCGAAATGTGAAGAAACGCCGTGGAGAAGCCAAAATCACCAGAGAGAGAGAAATGCCTCTGGTGATTTCGTGAAGTCCAGAATGGGGGAGGAGAATGATGATTTTAAATGAATTCTAAAATGCAAAATTACTATTTTACCCATTTGTTTAATTATTCACTTAGTTCATTATTTAACTATCGGTTCGTTTTTTCCAAATTTTCTTCTTTCATTGAATATTCTAATTTATTACTCCATCTAACGAAACTTCCCGTTTGTAAAACGGGTTTAATTTACTATTTTTACGAATTAATCACTATAAGGCTAAAAACAGAAACCCGAGCGTCACACCATCGATTTGGATTTCTGAAATTTCCTTATTCCTTCTAAAATCTATATTAATCATTAGGGTTCTAGTAAAACTCCCCGTTCACAAAACGGACTTATTTTACTATATTTACAAAAATGCCATTATATGGCGAAAAATCGAAAACCCGTAAAACCGAGTGTTGCAAGTATAACTCCAACCGATCAAGTTAAACAAGAATGAAACGTGCTCAGGGTTTTAAGTTTAACTTTGTAAGTTAAAGTCAATGCTAACTATTACAAGTCATCTTCTACTAAGAGTTTATCTATGAGCTAAAGCATAAATTTGTTCAAAATTTAAATCATTGACACCTAAACTAAGACTTTAGATTACCGAACCAAAATATAGTAAAGCACTAAAGTACGCTAAAATCACCCCCAGACTTAAAACAAACATTGTCCTCAATAAAACTAAAATGAATGGCAAGGGAAAGGAAGCGTACCTTATGATGATCCGGGCATATCGTCATCTTCATTCTCCTGTGGAGGGTCATATGGCTTAAGTAAATGCTCTGAATAGTTGGGAAAGGGGGGACTTGAGTGTGTCGAGTAGCCATGGTGAGTATTGAATGCGTCTATATAGTGTGCCGTGAATTGTGAATGCTCAAGTTGGCGAGATTGTAAATCAACCATTCGCTGCTCTATATGTGAATGTCGGGTCATGAAGGTGTCAAACATCTATCTTTGTTGAATAGCCAAATTCTCCACCATTCGTCCCACATCATCAATGGTATAAGAATGTGTAGGAATGGCAGAAGATGAGGATTAACCCAAAGGGTGAGGTGCAGCAGGATGAGCTTCATAGCGCTATTGGATGCGTGCATTGATGCACTCTTGTCGTGCGTCTGCAATGTCGCTTTGTGCAAATGTCATGTAACCGGAGCTATCGTGCCATAAGAGAGACATAAGCATTGGTTGAGGAGGGATTTGTGCATTGGCATCCTCCTCATTGAATCCCAAACCATTACGTCGAGAGCTGCGGTAGGGCCAATTTGCTATTCTTGAAATGTTTGGAAGCTATATACCAATTTCTGGATCCATGGCTTGTCATTGGAGCTCATGGGGACATTTGCTGCAGCACAAAGATGGGTGATAATCACTGGATGGATATGGCCAGATGTGGACCCTTGACGATAAGCGAGGATGTTGCGGTGGATAATCTGACCAACATTAATAGATTGCCCGGTTAAAATGCAGTAAAGCAATACTGCCCGCTCTTTGGTAAACACAGACTTTTGGGATGTTGGCATAAAATTGCCCCTTATGAATTTGCACCGTGCCTGAGCGTAACGATTTAGGTAGCTTGATATTAAATGTAATGGTTGTGCTGGATTGACAGTAGAATAGATCCACGTTGAACCCCGGTGGCTCATCTCTCGTAAAATCATGTCATAATCAGGCCCGGCCTCCATCATCATTTGATAGTCATTGGTCTCAACATTGGCTAGACCAAGGTATGCATTAATGGCTTCTGCTGAGAAGTCTATGAAATTGTTTCGAACTTTGACAGGTTCATCGTGATTTGCTGCTTTAAGGTTTGCATAGAATTCACGAACAGCAGTCACATTAGCATCTCCACTTAGAACTGCAATTGATTCCCATCTCCTTTGTTGAAGCATGGCTAAGATGTTCCCTTCAGTCGTTGCAGGTTGAAACTGAATTTCACAAATGATAGCCTTATCTTTGGTCATGAATTCCTTGAAATCATTTGCCGTCATGGGGTTGATGAAGGAATGTTTGATTGAATTGAAGGAGACTAAACTGGTAGTGGCTTTCAAATGTTTGGGCGGCATCTTCAAATGTCACACGTGCTCCTGCAATTTTCGTCTCTGCACACAAAATACAAACACCAAACCAAGATTAAATGCCCACGAGTGCTTATTTATGTAGAGAGCTATCGATTCACAAAATATAAGGATAATTCGTACTTGAGAAAAAAATCAAAACTCTCACAGGCAATGAATCAAACAATTGGTGGGCATGCACAATAAAGGTCTAAATGTAATAACACTATAACCCGAACTACCCACAATCATAAACTCAAAAGTTAAAACACTCTGAACATTCCAAATAACAATAGAAACCAACTCAGTGAAAGTAAAGTAAAGCTTTTGTGCAATTGACAGAATGCATAAACTTCTCAGGAGGGAAGGTTTACCTTTGTCGTGGGGGAACTCGGTCTTGCGTCGCTGAAGAAGGCGTTAGAAAATGTGACCGGTCGGAGCCGATCGATCGGAGGTGAGTTCGGTAAAAGAGTGATTTCAGAAGGAAGAAAGGGTGTGTGTGTCTCAAAGGGGAAGGCTTCGACAGCGAGAGGGGATTTAAAATCATGAGTCGCCGATCGATCGCCACATTTAGCCGATCGATCAGCAACTCCTCTGTTCCAAAAATTTAATGTGAGTCGTCGATCGATCACCAAATTAGCCGATCGATCGGCAACTCCTCTGTTCCAAAAAAGTTTTTTTTTTTTTGGAAAACTAAAAATATCAACATTAACATCAAACTACTTGTAATACGATAAGATGACTAAACTTAGAAATTCAAACGGAATATTAATAAAACTAATCAATACCAATAAATGATAAATGGGTTATGATGTGCCATCGAGGCCCAAAGCTAAATCACGACCCACGGCCCATGAATTGTTTGACTTTTTTACTAATGAAAATTATTTTCTTTATTGCCAGGTAGTTGATGATCGTGATGGAAATTCAACTTGGAGCACTTGGAGGAAACTACAACTCAGCCCATGGGAATTTGTCTTCCCGGCCCAAGAATTTATGTAATTTTTGGTTTGAACTTATTTGGCATACATTAGCCTTTATTGGATGGATTATTTATATTTGCATCATGCATTAGATTGTGTGGTTAGGGTTAGATGAATGTTTGTGGATTATGAGTTGAAGATTAATTCAACAAAGAAGAAATGCATCAACAAAAATGAAGCCCAAAGGAAGCCTTGGTTAAAAGAAGAGCTCACATTTGAAGGTATGAAATTGCAGGTACACATGTGGGTGGCAACATGGATTAATGACTTGGAAAAAATTCAGCCATTGATCCAAGGATGGCTCGGCCGACATCTCCACCACTCAGCTAGAGCGCGCGCGGGCAAGGAAAAGAGCACCGGGCAGGCGCGCACGAAGTAGCCACGTAAAGCGCGGGCAGCAGCTAGGAGGCGCGCTGGCAGCAGGCCGCGGATTGCTAAGCTGGCGCGCGCTGAAGCCATTCTGGTCCATTGGATCCCGCGCGTAGGAGCGCCCTTGGACCGTCAAATGGCGCACACCCCGGATTGCTGAGCTGGCGCGCTGCTGGACTCCAGATGGCGCGCAGCAGCAGCTGATTGGCGCGCGCACGAGCAGATTGCTCCTCCATGGCCATCGATCACTTCCTTGCATCCAATGGCTCTCCTCCACTCTTGCCAAACCCTAATCCACCTAGGTTGCCTATTTAAGCATAGCATTGGTGTTTGTAGCCAACTTTTGCCCAATTTATAAAATAACCTATTTCCCTACACTTTGTGTTGGTTTGTCTTTGGGTTTCCTATGTTCTTGAATCGAGTGGAGTAACCCTCCATTGTTAGTCTAGCCTTCGGGTTGCTAGGTTAACTCTTACCTCATTCCCTCACCTTTCTCCATTGGGAGTAAGGAATTGATGACGAAAACCTAGACCTACGGTGGTCGTTTTTTCTCTGGGAAAAACGTGCACCCGAGAGCTTAAAACGTAAGATAGCTCTTCGGGTCCGCCAAAGGTATCCATTTTATCTTTTTCGTTCACACATTTCACACACATTACACCTTTAAATTTCGGCCATACACCATCTCACACACTCACTTTTATTTTTAATGCATTTTTTTCTTCATCTCCATATATTTCTCTTCACGAAATTCACACACATTATCACCTTCATCTTCTTCTATTTTGTATTACATTTTGTGCAAATTATTTCATGTAACACTCGACCATACCCTTCCTCCATCATCTTCTCCATTGCATTTCATTTTCTTTCCATTTAGTTTAATTTCTCCTCAGTTTTGATCATTTGTGCACACATCCGAACACTTGCTCTATTTTGTGGGTTACATAGTGTGATGACCCGAACGGACACGTATGAGGAGGAACCACCCAGTGCTCCACGAATCCCGAGTGGGACTTGGGCCGGAGGGTGACGTGCTGGGTTAAAACTCCGCGGATCTCGGGTTGGACTTGGGCCGGAGGGTTCGATCGTAGAAAAGGGGTCGTCACAATCCCACATCGCTTGGGGAAGTATGTGGAAATAAAACATATGTAAAGAGACCCTCCCAAGATAGCAAGATGCGTTTTGGAGCACAATTGACAACGGATCCCATAAGAACTCTGAAGTTAAAAGTACTTCAGCTAGAGCAATTTCAGGTTGGGTGACCTTCTGGGAAGTTCTCGCCAAACAAAGCCGTGAGGGGAGGATATTAGGTTACAACCCAATCCCCGGAGCGGACAATATCTTGCTGGGAAAAGGGGGTCGTTACAAATGGTATCAGAGCCTGTACCCAACCAAAAATGTGGCCAACGAGGACGTTGGGCCTATCCAAACCTAAAACCATAGCAGAGTATCGATTAGATCTTCTCTAACCCTCATTCTAAGCTATTCCAAAGTCTATGGATGTAACACCCCGAGTTTTCTAAACTCAGTTTGTTACACCTAACACAGAACAGGACTAAGAAAAAAAAATTGACTAATTTTTAAAAAAATAAACTTCGCTCAAAATCAAAATTTTGACATTTGCTAAAGCCTCAAAATTTTAAAACTAGCAGCGGAAAGTTTTTTTTTTAATGAAAATAGAGTTAAAAAAACTGTAAAATAATTTTAAAAGAATCGGTTAAAATATTGAGAAATAATTCGGCCAGAATAGATGAAAGCTTAAGTGTGAAATGCTTGAAGATCATAAAAGTCAACCACATCATCCGCTGAATAGAGTCAACAAAAATGGGCAGAAACAAAACGGAGGACTTCCACTGATGACGTCAGCCGGAAGAATCACTCTTCCAACTTCAGCCGATCGCAAAACAACAACTATACTTACTCACATTTTCCGATAGATAAAATACTCGACATCATCCGGTTACAAAACGACAAAAGACTTTTACCCTCATCATCCGATGGATAAAATACTCGACATCATCCGGTTACAAAACGATAAATTTTCTACTTATATCTTCCAATGGCTTCCACTGAAGACATCATCCAATGACTTTACTGAAGACATCATCCGATGGCTTTACTGAAGACATCATCCGATGGCTTTACTGAAGACATCATCCGATAGTCAATAGAACAACAATTTTATATAGTAGCTCATCGAGCATTTTCTCTCTACACAGGGAAAGCTCTGGCTACCAAAAGAATTTGAGCATTTGCAAAAGAACATTCAAAACTACTTAAATCCGTATATTACTCCAGAATTTGGTAGAAACTACTTTTAAAGCCAACAGAGTATTAATATCAGAAAGGTCTCAAATGTATTTCAAAACATTAAAACTACCATTTTCATAAGAACTCTCGACATACTCAAATTGAATCATGGTTCTCTAAACTTTCTCATCCACTGACACCAGTTAATCCGCCTCATCAGTTTACCAGGCCGAAACATGAATGTACTCCTCCAACCTCATCTATTCATCTGTGCACTCAGGAAAATCACCTGCAGTATCCTCAATACCTACATCACAAAACTCATCTATTAGCCTAATGCTAAGTAAGTAAAGTAGTAATGAAATGAAATGCTGAAACATAAATTCCTAAACATGCAATTTCTACTTTCTCATCTCAGTTGCATTCACATTCATTCATAAACTGATCTGATCCCTCGGTTCCCTTGGGAGTGGGATCAATCCTCCCAATGTTATACATCCTCTACTCGATTAAGGGGTGGATGAATTCCCTTAATAGCTTATCTGATCCCTCAATTCCCTTGGGAGTGGGATCAATCCTCCCAATGTTATAAATCCCTTCATAAGTTAAGGGGTGGATTAGTTCCCTTAATAGTTTGTCTGTCATATTCAGCTCACGCCTTACCATTCCTTACATGGAAATTCATTTTCGTAAGTTTTCAAAAGAAAACATGATGCATGACATACAAACTCATTCACACGATACATAATCCTACTGTTTTGTGATGTAGACCCGAAGGCACATGCATACTTCACTCACCTGGCTCTCTTAGAAATGCTCGATGTTGCAAACTACTTTGGGAGCTTACTCAACCTAAAACCATGGAAAAATTATCGATTAAATTTTACTAAACCTCATTCTACACTATCCAGAAGCCTAAGGAAACTAGTTTAGGAGCTTAGTTCGTTATACATCTCTGATTACCACAAAACCGAACTAGTTCGCTCACAGCATTCTCGAAACTCACATTTATCCACTCCCCAAACCATCGACAGTTACCAATGCAGCAAGGAATCGAGATAGCACTCACCTAGTTTGGAGAAAAATCGGATGGAAGAATCGCCTAAAGAGCTCTGCTGCTTAAGCTGAATACCGAGAGAGGAGGGTAGGGAAAGAGTGGCGGCTACAGTGCATTTAATCACAAAGCCTCTTTCCTTAAATAGGTTATCCATTATAAGTTCTCAATTTACAACTATGCCCTTACTTAGTCACTCATTAACCTAATTAATACTTTCCTCAATTTTCTCCACAACATGCTTACTATTAAATAACGGAATAGAAATTGGTTTAATAGAACCGGGTGCTACAATCTACCCTCCTTAAAAGAATTTTGTCCTCAAAATTCAGTACCTGAACAGTTCTTGATGTTGGTCCATCATGTCTTGCTGACGTTCTCAGGTTGTCTCTTCTATGTTCTGGTTATGCCACAAGACTTTCACTAAAGGAACCTCTTTGTTGCGCAACACCTTCACTGCATAGTCCAGGATCCTTACTGGTTTCTCCTCATAGGTAAAGGTAGGATGAACTTCAATGTCCTGTTGCTCCACAACTTGATATGGATCCCTTATGCACTTCTTCAACATAGAAACATGGAACACACTGTGTATCCCTTCCATAGAAGCCGGTAGCTGCAACTGATAGGCTGCTCTCCCAACTCTCTTCAGAATAGTGAATGGTCTAATAAATCTGGGGTTCAACTTGCCTCTCTTCCCGAATCTCACAACTCCTTTAAATGGTGATACCTTGAGGAAATCTTCATCACCTACTTCAAACTCTAGTTCTCTGCGTCTTCTGTCGGCATAACTTTTCTGCCGGCTTTGAGCTGTTAAGATCCTCTGGCGGATGAGGGCAACCTTCTCAACAGTTTGTTGCACAATGTCAGGACCAAGCAACTGTGCTTCACCAAATTCGTCCCAGTACAATGGAGATCTGCACTTTCGTCCATACAGTGCCTCATACGATGCCATACCGATAGTTGCCTGAAAATTGTTATTATAAGAGAATTCTACTAAGGATAGGTACTTGCTCCAAGAACCTTGAAAATCCAATATGCATGCACGAAGCATATCCTCTAATGTTTGGATGGTTCTTTCGGACTGTCCATCTGTTTGAGGGTGAAAGGCTGTGCTAAAGTTGAGCTGTGTACCCATAGCCTGATGCAAACTCTTCCAAAACTTAGATGTAAATCTAGAATCTCGGTATGAAACTATGGTATTCGGAACTCCATGTAACCTAACAATTTCTTGCACATACAATTCAGTAAGTTGATCCATCAAGTAAGTCACCTTTATTGGTTGGAAATGAGCTGATTTGGTTAGACGGTCAACTATCACCCAAATTGCATCATGTCCTTTAGTCGTTCTAGGCAATCCTACCACAAAGTCCATTGTTATTTGCTCTCATTTCCATTCGGGAACTGGTAAAGGTTGTAACCTTCCAGCAGGTCTCTGATGCTCAGCTTTAACCTGCTGACAACACAAACATGATCCTACATATTCTGCCACACTTCATTTCATATCTGGCCACCAATAATGTTGTTTAAGATCCTTGTACATCTTTGTACACCCGGGGTGAACAGAGAACCTAGAAGAGTGTGCTTCAGAAAGAATCTCATCACGAAGTCCTTTAACGGCAGGGACAAACCATCTATTTCTAAACTTAAGGATTCCATCAGCAGAATAGTTAAAATCTGTTTTGTCCGTAGAATTCATGTTTAACTTGTACTTGTTACATTCGTTATCATTCGTCTGAGCCTCCTTTATTTTCTCCAAAATGGTAGGCTTTAAGGTTATGGTTGAAAGTATAGCTGATACACTGGATACTGCTTCTAAATTAAACATTTGGAATTCTGACTCTAAGGCTAATGGCATGTTGAAAACCATAGTTGGGGTTGGTGTTGTCACTCTACTCAAGGCATCAGCCACAACATTTGCTTTGCCAGAATGGTATTTAATCTCAAAATCATAATCCTTTACAAATTCCAACCATCGACGCTGCCTCATATTCAATTCCTTCTGTGTGAAAATATACTTCAAGCTCTTGTGATCTGAAAATATCTCACAAGGTTGTCCACACAAGTAATGCCTCCAAATCTTAAGTGCGAACACCACTGCAGCTAATTCTAAGTCATGTGTGGGATAATTCTTCTCATGTACTTTCAACTGTCTAGAGGCATAAGCTATTACCTTACCATCTTGAATCAACACACATCCAAGACCAATTTTGGAAGCGTCACAATAAATGCTAAATTTACCATCTTCAACTGGAAGGGTTAATATTGGGGCATCGGTCAATTTCTGTTTCAAGGTCTGAAAACTATGTTCACATTCATCAGTCCATATATACTTCACATTTTTCCTTGTTAACTTAGTAAGGGGTGTAGCAATCTTCGAAAATTTTTCAATGAACTTTCTATAGTATCCTGCAAGTCCAAGAAACTCCTAATATCAGTAGCATTCTTCGGTTGGGGCCACTCCTTAACTGCTTGAACCTTTGCTGGATCGACAGATATCCCATCTCCGGAGATCACATGACCAAGAAAGTGAACTCTGTCCAACCAAAACTCACACTTGGAAAACTTGGCATAAAGTTGGTGCTATCTAAGTACTTCTAACACCAAACTCAAATGTCTTGCATGCTCGTCTTTAGTACGCAAATAGATTAGGATATCATCAATAAACACTATAATAAATTTATCTAAATATTCATGAAACACTCTATTCATAAGATCCATAAAGGCTGCTGGTGCATTTGTCAATCCAAAAGACATTACCAAGAACTCGTAATGTCCATACCTTGTGCGAAAGGCTGTCTTAGGGATATCCTCAGATTTGACTTTCAATTGGTAATAACCGGACCTAAGGTCAATCTTAGAGAAAACACGTGCACCATTAAGCTGGTCAAATAAATCATCGATTCTAGGCAGTGGATATTTGTTCTTGACAGTTAACTTGTTCAATTCCCTATAATCAATGCACATACGCATTGATCTATCTTTCTTTTTGACAAAAAGGACAGGTGCACCCCACGGTGAAAAGCTTGGGCGTATGAACCCTTTTTCCAATAAATCCTCCAACTGTTTCTTTAATTCCTTAAGTTCTGTTGGTGCTAACCTATATAGATTTTTAGACACAGGCTCGGTGCCGGAGTAAACATCTACAACAAATTCAATTTCCCTATCTGGTGGTAAGCCTGGAAGGTCATCTAAAAATACTTCAGGAAAGTCTTGGACAATTAAGACATTTTGAGGATTTGCTTTTTCTACGTGCTGTGTGTCTAAAACGCTAGCTAAGAAGCACAAGTACTCTCCATATGGGGAAGGTCTAGTGTTAATAGAAGTCATCACAGACATTTTCTTACTTTTCTTTGAAGCTTGAAAGGTATGTTTCAAACTACCAGGGGGTTGGAAACTAACTATTCCAGTCCTACAGTCGATCGTGGCATAATGCTTGAACAACCAATCCATTCCTAGGATTACATCAAATCCCGTTATATCCATAATAATGAGGTCAGCAGGTAGATTCATGTTTCCCAATACTACAACACTATCCAGTATCACTTGGTTAGAGTACATGCGCTCACCAGAGGGTAATGCTACGTTAAACACATACTCAGTGGGGGTAAACAGTACATCTAGTTTATCAGCAAATGTAGAGGCTATAAAAGAATGTGTTGCACCTGAATCTATTAAAGTAAAGGCAGGGGTAGAGTTGATCAATATGGTACCTGACACCACAGCAGGCTGTTCATCATCGCTCGTCTCCATCATGGAGCATATCCTTGGCTTTACTTTGGCAGGGCCACTCTTCAAGGCTGGGCAGTCCCTGTTGATATGGCCGACTTTGTTACAATGAAAACATCGATTGACCCTGGGCTTTGGGCAATCCTTGAACGAGTATCCAACCTCTTCACAGTTGAAACACTTTCCCGATCCGAACCTACATTCACCCAGGTGACTTTTCAGACACTTCGGGCACTGAGGATACTTCTTGGTGTCCTGTACCTTCTTTCCCGTTCCTTGACTGTTCTGGCTTTCACTAGGCCTTTTTGTTTCACTCTGTTGAAGTGGTTGGATAAACTTCCGTGGGGTTTCCCTTGCACTAGTACACTTCATTTCCGCATCCTCCACTTTCAACGCAGTGGACACAACCTCGCTGAAGGACAAGCCTTTGATGCCAGTAAACTTGACTCCTCGAAAAATCTCTGGCTTTAGTCCATTCATAAACTAAAAAACTTTATCTTCATTCCTATGGACGAGATGTCCGGCAAATCTTGACAGGGACTCGAATTGTCTGCTGTACTCAGCCACTGACCCCGTCTGTTTCAAGCTCAAAAATTCAACTTTCTTAGCGGCTTGAACAGTGCTGTTGAAATACTTCTCATAGAAAACTTCTCTAAATTGTGCCCAAGACATAGTCAAGGCATCAACGGCGGTTTCCATCGACTCCCACCAAAGTTGAGCTTCGCCAGCCAGATGGAATGTTGCCAGAGTGACCTTGTCTCCTTCCTCAATATTGGCATACTTAAACATACTCTCAACCTTTCTGAGCCACTCCTCAGCAACAGTGGGATTAGTTAACTTCCCATCAAATGTAGGCGGCTGAAGTCTCCGAAATCTGTCTCCAGAGTGCTCACTGCTAGAACTCGAGTTAGCACTTCCTTGTACATCTCGGTTCAACAACACACCCAACTGATCAGACTATTGGCGCACTAAATCAGTTTGCTGACGCACTAAATCTGTCAGCTGCCTAATCACACTAGGCTCCTCTTCACTTCTCACATTCGGCATTTCTCTTGGTACTCTAGGCCTCCCTGGGTGTCTGGCCATAATACTAAATTCCTGCACAGGGTTAACTACTCTCATAAACATCTTATAGCTAAAGCTAACATAAACACTTACAGTTGTTGGAGTACTCCCATGAAACGATTGGCACTGATGAGTAATCTTTTCAACGGTTTAACTGAATGTCTCTGATACCATACTGTAACACCCCGAGTTTTCTAAAATCAGTTCGTTACACCTAACAAAGAACAGGACTAAGAAAAAAAAAATTGACTAATTTCTAAAAAAATGAACTTCGCTCAAAATCAAAATTTTGACATTTGTTAAAGCCTCAAAATTTTAAAACTAGCAGCAGAAAATTTTTTTTTTGAACGAAAATAGAGTTAAACAAACTATAAAACAATTTTAAAAGAATCGGTTAAAATATTGAGAAATAATTCGGCCAGAAGAGATGAAAGCTTAAGTGTGAAATACTTGAAGATCATAAAAGTCAACCACATCATCCGCTGAACAGAGTCAACGAAAATGGGCAGAAACAAAACGGAAGACTTCCACCGATGACGTCAGCCGGAAGAATCACTCTTCCAACTTCAGCCGATGACGTCAGCCGGAAGAATCACTCTTCCAACTTCAGCCGATCGCAAAACAACAACTATACTTAGTCACATCTTCCGGTAGATAAAATACTCGACATCATCCGGTTAAAAAACGACAAAAGACTTTTACCCTCATCATCCGATGGATAAAATACTCGACATCATCCGATTACAAAACGACAAATTTTCTACTTATATCTTCCGATGGCTTCCACTGAAGACATCATCCGATGACTTTACTGAAGACATCATCCGATGGCTTTACTGAAGACATCATCCGATAGTCAACAGAACAACAATTTTATATAGCAGCTCATCGAGCATTTTCTCTCTACACAGAGAAAGCTCTGGCTACCAAAAGAATTTGAGCATTTGCAAAAGAACATTCAAAACTAATTAAATCCGTATATTACTCCAGAATTTGGTAGAAACTACTTTTAAAGCCAACAGAGTATTAATATCAGAAAGGTCTCAAATGTATTTCAAAATATTAAAACTACCATTTTCATAAGAACTCTCGACATACTCAAATTGAATCATGGTTCTCTAAACTTTCCCATCCACTGACACCAGCTAATCCGCCCCATCAGTTTACCAGGCCGAAACATGAATGTACTCCTCCAACCTCATCTATTCATCTGTGCACTCAGGAAAATCACCTGCAGTATCCTCAACACCTACATCACAAAACTCATCTATTAGCCTAATGCTAAGTAAGTAAAGTAGTAATGAAATGAAATGCTAAAACATAAATTCCTAAACATGCAATTTCTACTTTCTCATCTCAGTTGCATTCACATTCATTCATAAACTGATCTAATCCCTAGGTTCCTTTGGGAGTGGGATCAATCCTCCCAATGTTATACATCCTCTACTCGATTAAGGGGCGGATGAATTCCCTTAATAGCTGATCTGATCCCTCAGTTCCCTTGGGAGTGGGATCAATCCTCCCAATGTTATAAATCCCTTCATAAGTTAAGGGGTGGATTAGTTCCCTTAATAGTTTGTCTGTCATATTCAGCTCACGTCTTACCATTCCTTACATGGAAATTCATTTTCGTAATTTTTCAAAAGAAAACATGATGCATGACATACAAACTCATTCACACGATACATAATCTTACTGTTTTGTGATGTAGGCCCGAAGGCACATGCATACTTCACTTACCTGGCTCTCCTAGAAATGCTCGGTGTTGCAAACTACTTTGGGAGCTTACTCAACCTAAAACTATGGACAGATTATCGGTTAGATTTTACTAAACCTCATTCTACACTATCCAGAAGCCTAAGGAAACTAGTTTAGGAGCTTAGTTCGTTATACATCTCCGATTACAACAAAACCGAACTAGTTCGCTCACAGCATTCTCGAAACTCACATTTATCCACTCCCCAAATCATCGACAGTTACCAATGCAGCAAGGAATCGAGATAGAACTCACCTAGTTTGGAGAAAAATCGGATGGAAGAATCGCCTAAAGAGCTCTGCTACTTGAGCTGAATACCGAGAGAGGAGAGTAGGGAAAAAGTGGCGGCTACAGTGCATTTAATCACAAAGCCTCTTTCCTTAAATAAGTTATCCATTATTAGTTCTCAATTTACCACTATTCCCTTACTTAGTCACTCATTAACCTAATTAATACTTTCCTCAATTTTCTCCACAACATGCTTACTATTAAATAACGGAATAGAAATTGGTTTAATAGAACCGGGCGCTACAATGGAAGTTATTTGGGAGCTCTGGTTTTCGAGCATTCCTGATTTATCACAAACCCGAACTAACTCTCACTTACAGCATTCACAAAACTCACGCTTATAATCCCCTCTACCATCGATAGTTTCAATGTAGCAAGAAATCGAAGTAGAACTCACTTTGTTTGGAGAAAAATCGAAGTGAAATCGTCGAGAGAGGGAGTGTCTGCTGAGCTGCTGAATGCCGAAAGAGGTAATGAAACAGTGGCGGCTAAACCCTTAGCTAACCTCTTTTATACACTAATCTTCACAAATTACATCTTTGCCCTTGGTTAGTCAAGCCTTAACCTATTTAAACACCAATCATAAGTACTTATTTTTACAAAAATAAAAGTTACAAAATGATGTTATAATTAAGGTGGACAATACCGGTTGCTACAGAAATTGTCCCAGAAATGTCTAAGATTTAAGAAGCAAAAGTGTTGATGAAGCATGAACCAAAAGATTATGAAGTTGAGGTACAAAAGGTGAAGGAAATTGATGAAGAAATTGAGAACAATATTGTCATGTTGGCAAGGGAGCAAGCACTTGTTACTTATTCTAAAGATTTTCTTTTTTCTAACATCTTAGTCCTTTTTCTAGTGTGAATTTATGTTGTATGATCCAGGAGATTAGAGGAATCTCTTCGAAGGGAAAGGGAATGATACGAACCAAGATAGGTCCAAATCAATGTTCAATGACAATATCCACTCAAACAAAGGAGACCCTAATGTGAATCAAGAGTGGCGCCCCAAGCCAAACCAAAGATAAACATCAATATCAAAATATTATACATTCCTCTACCCGATTTAAGGGGCGGCAGACTTTCCCTTAATAGGGATCTGATCCCTCCCGGTCCCTTGGGAGTGGGATCAATCCTCCCAATGGTATAAATCCCTTCATAAGTTAAGGGGTGGATTAGTTACCTAATAGTTTGCTTCAATTCAGTCAGTCTTACCTCTACATGGCAATTCCATTTCGTAATGTTTTCAAAAGAAAACATGATGCATGACATCAAACTCATTCACCGAGTACTAATATACGGCTTTTGTGATGGAGGCCCGAAGTGGCACATGCAGACTTTCCTACCGCCCCTCTCCTAGAAATGCTCGGTGTTGCAAACTACTTTGGGAGCTTACTCAACCTAAAACTATGGACAGATTATCGGTTAGATTTTACTAAACCTCATTCTACACTATCCAGAAGCCTAAGGAAACTAGTTTAGGAGCTTAGTTCGTTATACATCTCCGATTACAACAAAACCGAACTAGTTCGCTCACAGCATTCTCGAAACTCACATTTATCCACTCCCCAAATCATCGACAGTTACCAATGCAGCAAGGAATCGAGATAGAACTCACCTAGTTTGGAGAAAAATCGGATGGAAGAATCGCCTAAAGAGCTCTGCTACTTGAGCTGAATACCGAGAGAGGAGAGTAGGGAAAAAGTGGCGGCTACAGTGCATTTAATCACAAAGCCTCTTTCCTTAAATAAGTTATCCATTATTAGTTCTCAATTTACCACTATTCCCTTACTTAGTCACTCATTAACCTAATTAATACTTTCCTCAATTTTCTCCACAACATGCTTACTATTAAATAACGGAATAGAAATTGGTTTAATAGAACCGGGCGCTACAATGGAAGTTATTTGGGAGCTCTGGTTTTCGAGCATTCCTGATTTATCACAAAACCCGAACTAACTCTCACTTACAGCATTCACAAAACTCACGCTTATAATCCCCTCTACCATCGATAGTTTCAATGTAGCAAGAAATCGAAGTAGAACTCACTTTGTTTGGAGAAAAATCGAAGTGAAATCGTCGAGAGAGGGAGTGTCTGCTGAGCTGCTGAATGCCGAAAGAGGTAATGAAACAGTGGCGGCTAAAACCCTTAGCTAACCTCTTTTATACACTAATCTTCACAAATTACATCTTTGCCCTTGGTTAGTCAAGCCTTAACCTATTTAAACAACCAATCATAATTACTTATTTTTACAAAAATAAAAGTTACAAAATGATGTTATTAATTAAGGTGGACAATACCGGTTGCTACAGAAATTGTCCCAGAAATGTCTAAGATTTAAGAAGCAAAAGTGTTGATGAAGCATGAACCAAAAGATTATGAAGTTGAGGTACAAAAGGTGAAGGAAATTGATGAAGAAATTGAGAACAATATTGTCATGTTGGCAAGGGAGCAAGCACTTGTTACTTATTCTAAAGATTTTCTTTTTTCTAACAATCTTAGTCCTTTTTCTAGTGTGAATTTATTTGTGTATGATCCAGGAGATTCGAGGAATCTCTTCGAAGGGAAAGGGAATGATACGAACCAAGATAGGTCCAAACTCAATGTCAATGACAATAATCCATCTAACAAAGGAGACCCTAATGTGAATCAAGGTGCGACCAAGCTCAAACCCAAAGATAAACATCAATATCAAAATATTATCTTTCTTCATGGAGGAACATGCTTTAAGGAGATCAACATCTTAAATTTAGCATCCCCTTACATTATGATATTCTTCAAGGTGAGGCATAAATGGAGGATCAAGTACACATTCAAAGATTATTGGACTTTCCAAGAAAGTGCCATCAAACTGACCTTTGAGGCTTAATTGGTGTATTCGACGGTCTAGTCAACTTTATTATAACAAGTGTGCTTCATAAAGAATTTATCTGACATCTCAAGGTCTTTATAGCGGGCTGGATTGCATAATTATAGAAAACTGTTCGAATTATAGTTTTAGAAAATTTTTCTAATTATAGTTTTAGAAAGTTTCTTAATTATAGTTTTAGAAAGCTTTCATAATCATAGATTTAGAAAGGCTTTCATAATCATAGATTTAGAAAGTTTTCCTAAATATTGTTTTAGAAAGTTTCCTAATTATCATTTTAGTAATATTTCCTAATTACTTTCTTATTAAATTAGGACAGTTTGTAGCATATTTAAAGGCATAAACCTTGCAACATTAAAAACCAAAATATACATGATTTTGAGTTACTCCTTGTGAGAATTTTCTCTTTGGTTCTTTGTAAAGAACTAGATCTTCTTCAAGTCAAAACTTGATAGCTTTGGTTCTAACCACAAATTCGGTTACGGGTCAAGCTCCTTGTTTGATAACTTTGGTTCCGTCGGTAAGGTTCGATTGGGGTCAAGTTCCTTATACTTAATTTCAAAGGCGTTCTTAAGTTTCTATTTTGCGTTGTTGAAGGGTCTCGGGTTTGATATACCCGTGGTTCTCATCGCATCCTTAAAGAACAACCATTCTTTGGCACCAGTCAAGTTAGGACAACACAAGAGCTAAGTGACTCTCGAATATACCCTTTTTGAAGAAGTTTAGTTACTTTTTTGTGGAGATCTTTTGCTTCTTCTGAATTCATTCTATAAGAATATCGATTAGGTAGTGCGACACTTGGTAACAAGTCAGTTTTGTGTTGAGTGCCTCGAATAGGAGGAAGACGATGAGGAAGTTCTTCGGAAAAAATATTTTCAACTTCCTATAGAAGTGCTTGAATCCTTTTCAGAATCACCCCTAGTTCCTCTAACCGGTCTCGAAACATCAATAAAACCAAAGGAATGCCTTCGTCAAGATAGACATATCCTACCTCTTCTTCATTATTTCATGATGTATGAAAATCTGATTCGGTCTCAAAGGAGCCAATTTGATAGTTTTATCTACAAACTTGAATTAATAGTAATTAGAATACATGCATCACCTTTCGATCGAATTGCCACAGTCTCCAAGCAACAAAGGGCTAGCACTCATAAGAACCACATCACATAATACTTTGTCTTCATATCCTCTAATAGAAAAAGTAACACTAGCTTTTTTAGTTACCTTGACATCTTCATGATCATTCAATCATCTCAATTTGTAGGGAGTTGGCTGCATTGTCATTTCTAAACCAAGTTTCTCAACCATATCATAAGAAGCAACATTTATGCAACTTCCTCATCAATTATAAGGGAACATACTTTATCTTTGATTAAGCATTGGCTATAAAAAATATTTTCTCTTTGAAAAACTTCATCTCGGCCTTGAGTAATAAGGGCACTTCGAATAATCATAAGAAGTGGACCTTCTTGAGCGTAAATGACCTCCTCTTGTAGATTGTCCTCCGTAGTTAACGGTTATTTATCTTCATCTTTACTTTCAATTTCGTTGGTGTCCTCTCTAAGAACCATCACCCGATTGTTAGGACATTGAGATGCATATGCCCCAAATCAAGGCACTTAAAACATTCAATGTCCCTTGCTTTAAGTTGAGAAGTACCTTCAATTACTTTTTTTTCTTCAACTCCTTTATTGGCAGCACCTTTGAAGATAATATTCTTCTCCTCAAACTTCATTAGAGGTTTGTACATTTCAGAAGGTTTTGGAATAGATCGACAATTGTATGCTTTAGCGTTCCTCTTGTATTGTCTTTCTACTTTTAAAGCCACTTGTATTATCTCATCCATGACCCTAATAGGTTGCAATTCCACTACATCTTCAATATCTCTATTCAATCCCTTGATAAATCTAGCTATGACTTACTTCTCGAGTTCTTCCAATCTACTCTAATTCAGTTATATAGTCTTCAACCGAGAGTCCTACTTGCTTAAGATTTTGCATTTGCATTAAAAGTTTTTTCTTGTAGTGACTAGACAAAAAATCTTTTTTTCATCAAAACTTTCATCATTCTCCAAGTTGTAATCTCTCCTTCATTATCTCTCCTTCATTATCTCTCCTTCTTTAAGCTTTAAGATTATCCCACCATAAACTAGCATCGCCCGAGAACTCAAGAGAAGCTAGTTCAATTTTTACTCTTTCCTTTTAATTGTAACAATCAAAGACTTTCTCCACCTTTTCCACCCAATCTAGGAACTCATAACCATTACTTGATCCTTTGAAATTAGAAATAAATACCTTCAAGTGCTTTAACTCATCATCATTGTGACAGCCCGAGACCAGATCGGGGTCTGAGAGCCATCACACAGGACATTTATAAAAACGTGGACTATATTTTTTTTGAACTTTACTTTTAAAACTTTAACAGAAAACAGAATCGAAGACAGCAAACCTATTAATATTTCGGCTCTTAAAACTTTACGGAGAGAGAAAACTTTCTCTGGAAATGAAACTGGAAAACATATTAGAAGTCGGACTTCAGAAATAAATGGCAGAAATAAAACAGAAAACAGGAGGCAGGGAGAAATGGAAACGGTAAACAGAAATAATTTGAACTTGAAAATAGGAAGTCATAAAATAGAAATGGACGATTGAAACAGGAAGACGGAATACAGGGAGAACAGTAAGAACAGGATAATTTGGACGTTTTAGAAAAGAATTCAGAATGGACGATAGACATGCAGGAGAAGACCTAAAAAAAAAAAGAGAACAGAAATCTGTCGACTAACAGGGGGCCGTGGACGTTTAAATTTTAAAGGCAGAAACAGTAGACAAACCGAAGCTGTGGACATTCAAAAGTCGATGACTGGAAACAGAAAATGATAAAGGTTCGTGGACGTTTGAAGTCAGAGGTAAAATGGACGCAGGAGTCCGTGGACGTTTGCACTAAAAGATAGAAGCAGTGGACACCGAAATCCGTGAACATTTGCACTAAAAGACAGAAGCAGTGGACACAGAAGTCCGTGGACATTTGCGCTAAAAGACAAACACAGTAGACACAGGAGTCCGTGGACATTTGTGCTAAAAGACAAAAAGCAGTAGACTTTTAGACTTAGCCGAATATGTGCAAACCCGAAGGACAGAAACTGAAAAACAGAGTGGACGTTGAAAGGTAGAAGGCAGAATGGACGACTGTTTTGAAGAAGGCGTGGACGACTATCTTCAAAGGCAGCTTGGACTTTTAAAAAAAGCAGAAGGCAGGATGGACGATAAACAAGAATTGAAAGACAACATTTAACAGAAGAACTTATAAACAGAAGGCACAAAGACAGAAGGCATAAAACTCAACACAGAGTCTGTACACAGTTATTAAATCTCAGAAGCTGTACAGAACTTGACATAAACTTCAAAATATACAACTGTTATAACAGAGGTTTTAAAAATATTTACACAGATCTTAAACATCCCAAAAGCTGTACAGATATGACATACACTTTTAAAACACACCCCAGGTCCAAACGCGTCTGACTGCCACAACCACCCCGCGAGAGCTCGAACCACCAACCACCTATTTGTCGGTCTGAGGCACAAAATCCTCATCCACGAGTTCAATACCTACATCAGAGAGTTCAACTATGAGCCTAGAGCTCAGTAAGAACATATCAGAAATAAATGCAGTGATGCATATGCTATGCATGAACTTTTCGGAATATAGTGACATTACAGAACATTACTTTTATCTGTCAGAAAGTGGGGCTTATAGGAGAACAGGCGTAACAGAAGTGCACTATAAGGCACTAGTAACTCAGAACAGAACACCAGTCTCCGTCCCACACTTAACCGGTACATTACAGTCAGATTTTCATTCTTTTTAACTTCAAAACCGTGCACAGAAAACTTTTGCATGTCTTTCAGAGAAAACGTGTATGCATGAACGGTGCCTGAACTTAAACTAGCAGATAACAGAAATAAGACAACAGACAACAGAAAATACAGACATCTCAGGACATAATCCTAACTTTTCTACCCAAAACAACCCCGACAGAACTGAAAACCTAGTACCTCCGTGATGTAGGGCCTTAAGGGCAAAATCTATGCATATGAACTTACCTGTTTTGCTGGAATGTAGCAAGCGTGAATACAAAAGCATAGTGGTTCACGAACCTACAGCAAGTAAAATCGGTCATAAACCATAAACTTCTCAAAATCAGTAAATAGTGTAGTTAAACTTGTTAACTACCGACGGGAATTACCTTCACTGAAGAAAAAGGAAGAATGCAGGAGAAACAAAGTGTGGAACTTTGTTTCAGTCGCCTGGAAGAGAGAAAACAGAGAGGAGCTTCACGTAAGAGTGAAGAGGAGAAAGGAAGAGGAGGAAGAAGACATAGATTCTTCAACAAGCTGCCACTTGGCATTCATCCATTGGCTTCCTCCCACCAATCTTAATTCCATCCCAATTTACCCATTCATCCATTTCTAACTAATGGTTTTGTTTACTTATTCATTAGTTTGGTTTTTAACTAAATGGATGTTTTGGTTACACATTGGTTTAGTTTTACACTAAACGTTCCAATAATTTCACCAAAACATACATTATATCAACATAAACCTAATCCCGTTCGACAATTTGAGGGATAATTTCCAGGCCGAAAATGCCGGGTGTTACATTCCACCCACCTTTAATGGAATTTTGTCCTTAAAATTCGCTTAGACTTAAAGGTCCCTCAGTCCCTTCTACCTTCAATCTAAGGTTCTCTATTCTTTAACTTCCACATTAGGACCGTACCTGTGATCGTTGTGTGCTGACCATCATCATCCTCCTCTGTTAATGCAAAAACTCTTGGCATGGCATGACTCAATCTCGTGTCGGGCATTGGAAAATCTCGGACGTGATGGCCCTCTTTGCCACATCGGAAGCACTGGCCGGTAATGAGTCTGCATTCCCCCCTGTGGTATTGATAGCAACGCGGGCATGCAGGTAGTTGAGGAGCTCCCATTGGTCTTTTCCCTTTATCCTGAGCTGGTTCATTAGGCCTCTTCACGCCCCGGTTCGGTTGCTACTGTGGTTGCCAATCACGACCTTGCTATTGTTGCTGGGGAACATCCCAAACAATTCTCCTTGATGAATCTCTCTGTCTCTGGAACTTCGTCTCTAAGGTCTCCAACTGATAAACCTTGGCCACCACCTTTGTATACGGTTCCTCGTCAAACCCCCCGGTTGTGATCCCTCGCAGAAGGTCCATCTTTAATCCTTAAATGAACTGGTGAACTTTGTTCTCATCGGTGGCCACCAGGTGCGTTGCATATCGGGATAATGACTCAAATTCCTGAACATATTCAACCACTGACCCATATTGTCGCAGCCGAGAGAATTCAAGCAACTTTTCCTTCCTCACTCCTCAGTCAATGTACTTCTCGTAGAAGATTTTCGTGAATCCTTCCCAGCTTAATGCCACTGTAGTCGACTGCACTGTGTCCCACCAAAATCCAGCACTTTCGGTGAGAAAGAACGTGACGCAAATAACCTTCTTGTTGTCTTCTACTTCTGCATATCTGAACATTTTCTCCATTGTGCGAATCCAAGTTTCTGCGCGGGTCGGGTCTGTAGACAGTCCATCAAATGAAGGCGGCAGGAGTTGCCGGAATCTATCCCCACTGTTGTCACGTGAAGCATTTCCATGGTTATTATTATTATTGTTTCCGCTGTCTTCTCTCGCCATCATACGTTCCACCATGCGGGACCGTACACCCACCATCTCAGTTAAGCGATCTATTGCACGAGAACTGTCGCTTGCTTCTTCCTGTTTTCCTCTCACCATTTCTAAGAAACCCTATAAACAGAATAACCTAACTTAATAAACAGAACTTTTACAGAAATTTTAAACACTTACAGTTGGTGGAGCGATCTCACGTGGCGGGTTGCGCAGTCAGACATTTCACAGAATCGATTTTAAAACCTTGTTCGCTCTGATACCATTCTATGACAGCCCGAGACGCGATCGGGGTCCGAGAGCCATCACACCGGACATTTTATAAAAACGTGGACTATATTTTTTTTTGAACTTTACTTTTAAAACTTTAACAAAAAACAGAATCGAAGACAGCAAACCTATTAATATTTCGGCTCTTAAAACTTTACGGAGAGAGAAAACTTTCTCTGGAAATGAAACTGGAAAACATATTAGAAGTCGGACTTCAGAAATAAATGGCAAGAATAAAACAGAAAACAGGAGGCAGGGAGAAATGGAAACGGTAAACATAAATAATTTGGACGTGAAAACAGGAAGTCATAAAACAGAAATGGACGATTGAAACAGGAAGACGGAATACAGGGAGAACAATAAAAACAGGATAATTTGGACGTTTTAGAAAAAAATTCAGAATGGACGATAGACATGCAGGAGAAGACATAAAAAAAAAAAAGACAACAAAAATCTGTCAACTAACAGGGGGCCGTGGACGTTTAAATTTTAAAGGCAGAAACAGTAGACAAACTGAAGCTGTGGACATTTAAAAGTCGATGACTGGAAACAGAAAACGACAAAAGTTCGTGGACGTTTGAAGTCAGAGGTAAAATGGAGCAGGAGTCGGACGTTTGCACTAAAAGACCAGAAGGCGTGGAACAGGAAGTCCATGGAATTTGCACTAAAAGACAGAAGCATGTGGACACAGAAGTCCGTGGAATTTGCGCTAAAGACAAACAAAGAGTGGGACACAAGGAGGCCATGGACATTGCGGAAAAGAAACAAAGCAGTTAGACTTTTAAACTTAGTCGAATATGTGCAAACCCGAAGGACAGAAACTGAAAAACAAGAGGGGACGTGAAAGATAGAGCGAATGGACGACGGTTTTGAAGAAGGGTGGGGACGAACGACAATCTTCAAAGGCAGCAGGATTTTAAGAAAGGTAGCAGGCAGACGGCACGAATAAACCAGCATTAAAAGGACACCCTTTAACAAGAAGACTTATAAACAGAAGGACACAAAGCCAGAAGGCATAAAACTCAACCGGAGTCTAGTACACGGTTATTAATTTCCGAAGCTGTACAGAACCTGACCATAAAACTTCAAAATATCAATGTTATACAGAGGTTTTAAAAACATTTAAAATAGATCTTAAACATCCCAAAAAGCTGTACAGATGGTGACATACACTTTTGTTAAAACACACACCCCAGGTCCAACGCGTCTGACGGGCCACAACCCCCACGCAAGAGCTCGAACCACAACACCTATTCGCGGTCGGAGGCCACAAAAATCCTTCATCCACGAGTCAGTACCTACATCAAAAGTTAACTAGAGCCTAGAGCTCAGTAAGAAATATCAGAAAATAATGCAGTAGTGAGGTGATGCCTATGCTCTGCCTGAACTTTTCGGAATATAGTGAAATTACGAACATTATTTTATCTGTCAGGAAAGTGGGGCTCTATAGGAGAACAGGCGTAACAGAAGGTGCCCTTAAGGCACTAGTAACTCAGAAAGAAACCAGTCTCCGTCCCACACTTAACCGGTATTTCATTACAGTCAGTTTTCATTCTTTTTAACTCAAAACGTGCAAGAAAACTTTTGCAGTCTTTAGAGAAAAGTGTATGCATGAATGGTGCCTGAACTTAAACTAGCAGATAACAGAAATAAGACAACAGACAACCAGAAAAAATACAGACATCTCAGGACATAACTCTAAATTTTCTACCCAAAACAACCCGGACAGAACTGAAAACCTAGTATCCATGAGTAGGGCCTTAGGGCGAAATCTATGCACTCTGAACTACCTGTTGTGAATGTGCCAAGCGTGAACAAACAAGGGACAACAGGAGTCATGGACATTTGCGCTAAAAGCAAAAAAAGCAGTAGACTTTTAAAATAGTCGAAGTATGTGCAAACCCAGAAGATCAGAAACTGAAAAAACAGAGTGGACGTGAAAGATAGAAGGCCGAATGGACGACGGTTTTGAAGAAGGCGTGGACGAGGCCATCTCAAAAGCAGCCGGACTTTAAGAAAAGTAGAAGGCAGGATGGGAACGGGATAAAACCAGAATAAACAAGAAACATTTAAACAGAAGAACTTATAAACAGAAAGACACAAAGAACAGAAGGCATAAAACTCAACACAGAGTCTGTACACGGTTATTAAATCTCAGAAGCTGTACAGAACTTGACATAAACTTCAAAATCTAAACTGTTATAACAGAGGTTTTAAAAACATTTACATAGATCTTAAACATCCCAAAAGCTGTACCAGATTTGACATACACTTTTAAAACACACCCCCAGGTCCACAACGCGTCTGACTGCCACAACCACCACGCAAGAGCTCGAACCACCAACCACCTATTCGTCGGTCTGAGGCACAAAATCCTCATCCACGAGTTCAGTACCTACATCAAAGAGTTTAACTATGAGCCTAGAGCTCAGTAAGAACATATCAGAAATAAATGCAGTGATGCATATGCTATGCATGAACTTTTCGGAATATAGTGACATTACAGAACATTACTTTTATCTGTCAGAAAGTGGGCTTATGGAGAACAGGCGTAACAGAAGTGCACTATAAGGCACTAGTAACTCAGAACAGAACACCAGTCTCCGTCCCACACTTCACACGGTACATACAGTCCGAATTTTCATTCTTTTTAAACTTCAAAACCGTGCACAGAAACTTTTGCATGTCTTTTAGAGAAAACGTGTATGCATGAATGGTGCCTGAACTTAAACTAGCAGAGAACAGAAATAAGACAACAGACAACAGAAAATACAGACATCTCAGGACATAACTCTAACTTTTCTACCCAAAACAACCCCGACAGAACTGAAAACCTAGTACCTCCATGATGTAGGGCCTTAAGGGCCGAATCTATGCATATGAACTTACCTGTTTTGGGAATGTAGCAAGCGTGAACCACAAGCACAGTGGTTCACGAACCTACAGCAAGTAACATCGGTCATAAACCCTAAACTCTCAAAATTAGTAAATAGGTAGTTAAACTTGTTAACTACCGACGAGAATTACCTTCACTGAAGAAAACAGAAGAATGCAGGAGAAACAAAGTGTGGAACTTTGTTTCAGTCGCCTGGAAGAGAGAAAACAGAGAGGAGCTTCACGTAAGAGTGAAGAGGAGAAAGGAAGAAGAGGAAGAAGACATAGCTTCTTCAACAAGCTGCCACTTGTCATTCATCCATTAGCTTCCTCCCACCAACCTTAATTCCATCCCAATTTATCCCTTCATCCATTTCTAACTAATGGTTTTGTTTACTTATTCATTAGTTTGGTTTTTAACTAAATGGATGTTTTGGTTACACCTTGGTTTAGTTTTCCACTAAAGGTTCCAACAATTTCACCAAAACATATATTATATCAATATAAACCTAATCACGTTCGACAATTTGAGGGATAATTTCCCGGCCGAAAATGCCGGGTGTTACATTCCACCCACCTTAAATGGAATTTTGTCCTCAAAATTCGCTTAGACTTAAGGGTCCCTCAGTCCCTTCTACCTTTAATCTAAGGTTCTCTATTCTTTAACTTCCACATTAGGACCGTACCTGTGATCGTTGTGTGCTGACCATCATCATCCTCCTCTGTTAATGCAAAAACTCTTGGCATGGCATGACTCAATCTCGTGTCGGGCATTGGACAATCTCGGACGTGATGGCCCTCTTTGCCACATCGAAAGCACTGGCCGGTAATGAGTCTGCATTCCCCCCTGTGGTATTGATGGCAACGCGGGCATGCAGGTAGTTGAGGAGCTCCCATTGGTCTTTTCCCTTTATCCTAAGCTGGTTCATTAGGCCTCTTCACGCCCCAGTTCGGTTGCTGCTGTGGTTGCCAATCACGACCTTGCTATTGTTGCTGGGGAACATCCCAAACGATTCTCCTTGATGAATCTCTCTGTCTCTGGAACTTCGTCTCTAAGGTCTCCAACTGATAAACCTTGGCCACCACCTTTGTATACGGTTCCTCGTCAAACCCCCCGGTTGTGATCCCTCGCAGAAGGTCCATCTTTAATCCTTGAATGAACTGGTGAACTTTGTTCTCATCGGTGGCCACTAGGTGCGTTGCATATCAAGATAATGACTCAAATTCCTGAACATATTCAACCACTGACCCATATTGTCGCAACCGAGAGAATTCAAGCAACTTTTCCTTCCTCACTCCTCGGTCAAAGTACTTCTCGTAGAAGATTTTCGTGAATCCTTCCCAGCTTAATGCCACTGTAGTCGACTGCACTATGTCCCACCAAAATCCAGCACTTTCGGTGAGATAGAACGTGGCGCAAATAACCTTCTTACTGTCTTCTACTTCTGCATATCTGAACATTTTCTCCATTGTGCGAATCCAAGTTTCTGCGCGGGTCGGGTCTGTAGACAGTCCATCAAATGAAGGAGGTAGGAGTCGCCGGAATCTATCCCCGCTGTTGTCACGTAAAGCATTTCCATGGTTATTATTATTATTGTTTCCGCTGTCTTCTCTGGCCATCATACGTTCCACCATGCGGGACTGTACACCCACCATCTCAGTTAAGCGATCTATTGCACAAGAACTGTCGCTTGCTTCTTCCTGTTTTCCTCTCACCATTTCTAAGAAACCCTATAAACAGAATAACCTAACTTAATAAACAGAACTTTTACGGAAATTTTAAACACTTACAGTTGGTGGAGCGATCTCACGTGGCGGGTTGCGCAGTCAGACATTTCACAGAATCGATTTTAAAACATTGTTCGCTCTGATACCATTCTGTGGCAGCCCGACACCCGATCGGGGTCCGAGAGCCATCATACCGGACATTTTATAAAAACGTGGACTATATTTTTTTTGAACTTTACTTTTAAAACTTTAACAGAAAACAGAATCGAAGACAGCAAACCTATTAATATTTCGGCTCTTAAAACTTTACGGAGAGAGAAAACTTTCTCTGGAAATGAAACTGGAAAACATATTAGAAGTCGGACTTCAGAAATAAATGGCAGGAATAAAACAGAAAACAGGAGGCAGGGAGAAATGGAAACGGTAAACAGAAATAATTTGGACGTGAAAATAGGAAGTCATAAAACAGAAATGGACGATTGAAACAGGAAGACGGAATATAGGGAGAACAGTAAGAACAGGATAATTTGGACGTTTTAGAAAAGAATTCAGAATGGACGATAGACATGCAAGAGAAGACCTTAAAAAAAAAAAGAGAACAGAAATCTGTCGACTAACAAGGGGCCGTGGACGTTTAAATTTTAAAGGTAGAAACAGTAGACAAACCGAAGCTGTGGACATTTAAAAGTCGATGACTGGAAACAAAAAACGACAAAAGTTCGTGGACGTTTGAAGTCAGAGGTAAAATGGACGCAAGAGTCCGTGGACGTTTGCACTAAAAGACAGAAGCAGTGGACAAAGAAGTCCGTGGACATTTGCGCTAAAAGACAAACACAGTGGACACAGGAGTCCGTGGACATTTGCGCTAAAAGACAAAAAGCAGTAGACTTTTAGACTTAGCCGAATATGTGCAAACCCGAAGGACAGAAACTGAAAAACAGAGTGGACGTTGAACGGTAGAAGGCAGAATGGACGACTGTTTTGAAGAAGGCGTGGACGACTATCTTCAAAGGCAGCAGGGACTTTTAAGAAAAGCAGAAGGCATGATGGACGATAAAACAGAATTGAAAGACAACATTTAACAGAAGAACTTATAAACAGAAGGCACAAAGACAGAAGGCATAAAACTCAACACAGAGTCTGTACACGGTTATTAAATCTCAGAAGCTGTACAGAACTTGACATAAACTTCAAAATATACAACTGTTATAACAGAGGTTTTAAAAACATTTACACAGATCTTAAACATCCCAAAAGCTGTACAGATTTGACATACACTTTTAAAACACACCCCCAGGTCCAAACGCGTCTGACTGCCACAACCACCCCGCGAGAGCTCGAACCACCAACCACCTATTCGTCGGTCTGAGGCACAAAATCTTCATCCATGAGTTCAGTACCTACATCAGAGAGTTCAACTATGAGCCTATAGCTCAGTAAGAACATATCAGAAATAAATGCAGTGATGCATATGCTATGCATGAACTTTTCGGAATACAGTGACATTACAGAACATTACTTTTATCTGTCAGAAAGTGGGGCTTATAGGAGAACAGGCATAACAGAAGTGCACTATCAGGCACTAGTAACTCAGAACAGAACACCAGTTTCCGTCCCACACTTAACCGATACATTACAATAAAATTTTCATTCTTTTTAACTTCAAAATCGTGCACAGAAAACTTTTGCATGTCTTTCAGAGAAAACGTGTATGCATGAACGGTGCCTGAACTTAAACTGGCAGATAACAGAAATAAGACAATAGACAACAGAAAATACAGACATCTCAGGACATAACCCTAACTTTTCTACCCAAAACAACCCCGACAGAACTGAAAACCTAGTACCTCCGTGATGTATAGCCTTAAGGGCCGAATCTATGCATATGAACTTACCTGTTTTGCTGGAATGTAGCAAGCGTGAACACACAAGCTGTAACGACCATTTATCCCAGCAAGATATTGTCCGCTCTGGGGATTGGGCCGTAACCCAATATCCTCCCCTCACGGCTTTGTTTGGCGAGAACTTCCCGGAAGGTCACCCAACCTGGAATTGCTCTCGCCGAAGCACTTTTAACTTCGGAGTTCTTATGGGATCCGTTGCCAATTGTGCTCCAAAACGCGTCTTGCTATCTTGGGAGGGATCTCTTACATATGTTTCATTTCCATGTAATTCCCCAAACGATGTGGGATTGTGACAACCCCCTCTTTACGACCCGGGATTTGCCTATACTCGAGTCCGAGATTCGCCTACACTCGGCTTAGGTCCCGAGGTTTGCCCCGCAACTCGAGGTTTGCCCCGCAGTCGTACTCACGTGCACATTCGGGTCATCACACAAGCACAGTGGTTCACGAACCTACAGCAAGTAAAATCGGTCATAAACCCTAAACTTCTCAAAATCAGTAAATAGTGTAGTTAAACTTGTTAACTACCGACGGGAATTACCTTCACTGAAGAAAACAGAAGAATGCAGGAGAAACAAAGTGTGGAACTTTGTTTCAGTCGCCTGGAAGAGAGAAAACAGAGAGGAGCTTCACGTAAGAGTAAAGAGGAGAGAGGAAGAGGAGGATGAAGACATAGCTTCTTCAACAAGCTGCCACTTGGCATTCACCCATTAGCTTCCTCCCACCAACCTTAATTCCATCCCAATTTACCCCTTCATCCATTTCTAACTAATGGTTTTGTTTACTTATTCATTAGTTTGGTTTTTAACTAAATGGATGTTTTGGTTACACCTTGGTTTAGTTTTTCACTAAACATTCCAACAATTTCACCAAAACATACATTATATCAACATAAACCTAATCCTGTTCGACAATTTGAGGGATAATTTCCCGGCCGAAAATGCCAGGTGTTACAATCATGGTTGTTATGAGGCCTTGGATTTTGCAGTTCTTCTACATCGATTTCCTTTCCTTCCACATCTTTTAAATTTTTTTCTCGTTCATGTATCCTTCTACCAAAGTCATTTCTTCCACGTGGCCTAGGGTTTTGAGGAACCCTATTTTGATGATTAGACAAATTTTGCACTTGTTGAGTTAAATCCATTACCACATTTAGGATTTCATCCATTTGGCCTTGCATACTTGATTCTTCCTCTTTCGGTCGTGGTGTGGTTGCTTGATTATTAGATTCACGATTTTGGCTAGCAATATGATGTACCACAGGATTAGTCAATTAACATGCGATCATCGAAATCTTCTAACGATATTGTTAGTATTGTTTTGTTGGTATCAACGGGAAAAGAGTAGTCAATGCCTCAATTTCAATCATAGGCAAACAAATTTAGTCAACACTTCATCATACTGAAGCAAGAGGATTGTTGAAATATTCCAAATTTGACTGGAATCTGATCCCCAAAGAGTATTTACAGTTTACAAAGTTTTCCCTATCTTACAACAAAACGTTCTCTTCATAAAGATTATAGTCGACTCTTCAAGGTTTTTAGAATGGGATGAAGCATCAAAATCGAACATTATTTTCTATGTCAACAAGATTCGTGGTCTTATTTCTTCCAAAGAGGCCAGATAGATGAGCAATCTCCCAAGCCCATTGTTTTGGTGGGAAACCGAACATTCCTTTGCAAATGGAGAACATTTCTACACTCTTCACCAAAACCTAATATAAAAATTTCATGTATTTTTAATTGTTTTCTTTTAAGTTATTTAGAGCGGTTTGTTTAGACCTATTTTTTAGTTGTGCACTTAATTATATGAAAATTACCAAAAAAAAACATTGTTGGGCCTCCTACCAGCAACTTCAAACGGCGTTGAAATAATAGGGCCTTTACTTGTTTGCTAATAGTCCTTTTGATTTCATGGTATCCCGCACTATTCATTTTGAATTCCTCTCTCTCTCTCTCTCTCTCTCTCAAGAAGTTGGAGCGCACTCAGAAAAAACTGAATCTTCAAACGCTAGCATCTAAGCAATTCGGCGACGAAAATTGGAATGATGGATTCTGCTTACTTTGTGGGTAGATCGGAGATTCTCGTCTGGATCAACTCTACCCTTCAACTCAATTTGTCTAAAGTTGAAAAGGTGGAGATCCTAACCCTACTGAACTGCATCCATCAATTGGCAGTGAACCGCACCAGAGCTTGCCATCAGCAATTAGATCGAACCCAATAAATCAATTACAGAAAGATTTTTCCCTATGAATCTATGAAAGGTAATAGAGTTGAAGAGGATAATTTATTCATCCTCTTCAACTCTATTACCTTTCATAGATTCAGAGGAAAAAATCTTTCTGTGATTGATTTATTGGATTCGATCTAATTGCTGAAGGCAAGCTCTGGTGCGGTTCACTGCCAATTGATGGATGCACACCCACGGCTGGTTCCGATACACAAAGTCAACTTCGATGCCAAGTACGAGCACGAGATGATACAGAATTACAAGGTTCTCCAGGATGTATTCAACAAACTGAAAATTAGCAAGGTTTGTTTTTGCTTCGTCTTTAGAAAAATATTTGTAGATCTATAAATGTATTTGAAGTGGATTCCATCTTCTTGAATTTTACAGCCCATTGAGGTCTATAAGCTTATCAAAGGAAGACCCCTTGATAATCTAGAGTTCATGCAATGGATGAAAGGTTATTGTGATTCTTGTAACGGAGGTGTTCTGCACAAGTAAGTTCTATGCTCCATTAACAATTTTAAAGTTTAATCTATATTCATGTAAATCATATTTCAAATCGTATTACCATAATTTTTTTTCTTCCTAAAATACTTGCGTACTACATACTTAACACATCACCCACTCATGCCAGCACTTTCACTTCCTCCATTATAGTCGGACAAAACATAAATTAATGATTTGTATTGAATTTTTTTATCATACTCTGGTAGTTATTGAACATTGCCCAGTATGCTTTCAATTTTTGAGCTTTGAAAACTTATTGTAAATGCATCAATTCGACATGTCTTCCATTATCATGAGTTCAACTTTGGTATTTTCTTTCTGCTCAATATTTCTTTTCCGTAGTTATAATGCTTTGGAAAGAAGAGAGACTTCGAAGCGAGGAAAGGAACTAGACAAGAAAAGTTCAGCAATATCTGCAGAAGCTTCGACTGCTCCCAAAGCTCCCTTTAGCAGGAAATCTAGAAAAGTAAGCCAGTCCGGGAAGAGTTCTAGACCGTCGACAAATGAACAGGTAATCTGGGAAGAGTTCTACTAAGAAACTGTCGTTGATGAAGCTGGCATTACATTAATGAAGTTTAGGTTTGAAATGTTTTTGTTATGAAACATCAAATGAAAGCTGTGTAGGGTGAAGATACTGATTTTGGTTAGCATATGTACTTACACTGTTCAGATATAGTTTAGTTAGTTCATAAATATAGTTTTATCTTGTCAAACAGAGTAGAAGTTTGCTCAAATTGTAACAGAGATACAAACGATAATGATTATTTTGTTAACAGAGCATAGTTTGATATCGAATTTATTAACAAGCATATTTTAAGAGTGAATTTGTTAATAATCTCATAATTTAAGAATTTTTTTTAATTACCCTATTTTTTTACATCACACAATTGTTGATTTTTTTTTATTGATTTAAAGTAAATTCTTTAATATAAAATTAGGTACTTTATATTAATAGGTAGATAAAGCACATGTTTGAAATAACTTTTTGAATTTAGAAGTGTCAACAATTAGGTCATTACAATTTCTAGTTAAGAATTCAATTCTGTTACCTAATTTTCTATGTTAGGTAATTTCTAAGAAAAAAAAAAACAACTCGTGACAAAACAATTTTTAACAATTTAGGCATCGAGTTTTCTAATTTGTTTCTCCCAAAAAATTACTAAAATCACCAAAATAATAGTATAAAGAATATCATCATCTAACATAGAAGATTATGTGGTAAAGATATAATTGACAAACACACCTAACGTCGGAAACTTATATTGTCAATACTCCCTAAATTAGAGTTATTTCGTTGATAGTGTTTTCCCTAAGAAGCCACGACATTATGATGCCAAGATATCAAAAACAAAATCTTCTTAAAAAAAAAAAAAAACAAGATTCAAGCATGTCTAAACTAAGGTTGCTCATCTACTATTTATGGTAAAGATTGGACAACATTACAGAGACAAAATAATAATACAAGACATCTATATGGACATTGATGACAAGATTTGTGGTGGAATTTAAGATATTAGAAACTACGATTATGAAGCCATCTCGGATAGGTAGCAAGTAAAAAGCGAGACGGCGTCTTGCAGATGAGTCAAGCGAAGGTCTTCAGGAATTGGAGCAGTGAAGATAGTGTCGAAGCAACTTAATTGAGCCTCTCGAGTGGAGCCGTCGCCGATGGCAGATAGAAGCAATCCACTTATCTCCTCTCCCATCTTTGAATATACAACTCTATTGGCAATAACAAAACATATTTATAATTAGTAGACGACACACAGAGAGGAAGTACAATTCCCTGTTTAAACATCCAATTCCATGATCTAACTATTTTCTTAAACCAGCCATTAAAAAAACTTCAAAATTTGGGAAGAATGGACATGACTAATAAACCCATTCCTCTTTTATTTAACTTCTCGTACTTCATTTAAATTTTCCAATACAAAGTTGCTTTTTAACTTGTCATAAACATTCGCTTTTGATTTTATCTTGCATGCAAATCATAGAGATATAAATACATCAGAGAAGGGAATGAACAAGTAGCAGACTACCTTGGAAATAACTTTAAAACAAAAGTAATATAACCATACTGATTTTCCCAAAGAGTAGAGGAAACACAGTTCAATTTCCAACGTTATCATGCAATCAGATGAAACTACATATCATTCAAAATATATGCCCAAAAAAAAGATGAATTTTGCTAAGTACCTGGCATCGAACGGTAATCTGCCACCCCAAACTGCCAAAGAGACATTTAAATGATTAAGAAAGTCTGCACATGCGGCATTTCTGCTTTCAAGAGAATCTTGATACGATAAATGGTTGTTATACTTATATCAAGGATGTTCAAACTCAAGAAGAGAAGTTTCTAAGAAAAGGAGCCACATTTCTGTCCTTCCAGGCACAAAATTGTCAGTGTTAGAAAATGAGTCATTCTACTTGAAAATTAAATGTAACAAAACCAATTGCAATCAACGTCTCTCAAATCTCATAATTTCTAGGTTTACTGTCCCTCGAATCTCACAATTTCTCAGTTCGCCATCTACAAACCTCGAAATTCATCTACTATGCAGACTTGCCCGGGCCATCCTAGTCATTATTAACCTTCTCAACTCAGTAATATTCCCAAAGAATTTTTCCATGGTTGGTTGGCAATTTTAACACTACCTTGAACCTACTCTATACGAACCTATTAAGAATACTCATATCAAAACACACAAGCAATGAGCGAAGCGAAAAAATTGTTAAAAGCGTTTTTAATTTCTAAGAGAAAGAGGGAGACAAGCATGTCTACAGCTCTCTAGGTTGGTTCGTACCGATTCACTCATGTTGTTGTCGTTTTCTTGCAATGTACTCCTCAGCGAATAAAATGAAATAAAAATACCAGCACCCAAATCCCAATTCTCTATCTCGGACTTGTAGTCCTCCATGGAAATAGCAAACTGCCAAATCTCTGCATGTTGAGCTACAGGGGAAAAAATTAAGACTTCAACGAACTATTAAACAAATTAAACTGTACCTAGCAACTCAAATAATAAAGACAATTGAAGAAAGCTAATTTGTATTGTGTTCTCCAATATGCATAAAAACAGATATGAGAAACAAATGGGATTGACAACAAGGTGATACGGTGTGATGGGCAGCGTGGATGGAAACTTTCTCTTTTTCTTCCAAATTTATCCTCTTGAGTCTTGGCAATTAAGAATTTATTTGTAATTAGATATTAATTTTGATTTAAAAGTTGAATAAACCAACTGTAATTTTGCATATGGACGGACACTAGTAAATCTTTGAAGACAGGAGATCAAATTTTCTTTCAAAGATTCCAATTTCCTCAAATTACTTCCTGGTCTCCCTTCACAATTAAGATAAGCAGCAAGCAAATATCATTTTGACCCAAGTTTTGCAACAACGACCTTACCACTAAAAAAAACAGCTCAAATCTGATGATTCAAAAATGGCATTAAAAGTAACTGAAGAGCAACAGAGTCTTTTACCTGACAAGAACAATGTGTGAGAAACCGAAGTCATAAAAGTAGTATGAGCCTTTTGCCATTGTCTACATTCAATGAAATATTTAAGGGACTGTAGAAGATCCCCACATTAACTGTAATAAACTGCCTGAAATAGCAATTAACAACACATTAGTCAGCTCAAAAAACTGCCGTCAAATAAGCTTAACTACTTCCTAAGAAGGCACATTTCTAAAAGACAATAGGAAATTATATAAATTATTGAAAAATGATTATAGAAATAAAAAATTGCATGGAAAAATGAAGTCATATGTTGCAGCACTGAACTGAATTCATGATCCGGCAAACAATTAATCAAATGAACACTAAACAAAGAAAAAAGTCAGAAAAGGTGACTTGAAAGTATAAGGGGACCAGTGATATTCGTTATTACATACCATTGCCTCACAAAGCCACACCCGGGGAACACCCAAATTCTCAATAAATTGAATCTGTGATTCTTCTCCACTCCACGATTCACAATATTGGAACAAGATTTCTTTAATAACTTTAGCATGGAGATAGGGATAACTGTCTAGAAAAGGCATGTGCAGGACCACATAAATGGCCCAATGAGATTTCCCCAAACTGAGGAGCTGAGAAACAAGCCCCATATCAAGAATGTGGAGATCTCGACTAGCAATTACACCAACAGATTCCAACATAGTACGCTGATGCCAAATCATATGGTAATCAAGCCGATCATGAGTTGAGGAGAAAGAACTGAACATGGATTTCAACGATATAAAATCAGTACATTCTCTGGCATGTAACAGTAAGAGAAAATAAGACATATCAAAATAATCCTTGGTATCACAGTTCACAGCCTCTTCTTCATATGCATAATGTGGGAAAGGATATGGAGCCCTCCCACTTTCTAGCAGGTGTTGATATTTCTGAAAAATTTCGGGTAATGGAGTGTCAGGTGGTAGTTCGTACCACATCAATAACCCAAGGAATCGTTTCCAATCAATATGGATACCTTGCAGAGCCTTGTGAATATTACCACCCAACAACTCATAAAGTGGTACTCTTTTCTCCTCAATGAATCTAAAATCCATTCCATTTCTTCGCCAAAGATTAATTGAAGTGCAACATCAGACCTATTCACAGTGGATCCACCAGCTTGACTTATCAAACAAGCAAGCCTTACATCTCCCTTAGAAGCAGCCAATTCTACAGCGGCATCAAGTTGGCGTCCCGTAAGCAATAGAAATATATGTTCCAAATAGTTAGATTCATTTAGTGAACTTATCTCATCTTGTAAACTAGGGAAAACACTCTCTTGCAACCAACAACTGAATTCCGCCCTTCGTATAAGAGAAAGTGCTTCTGAGTCAAATTGTGGAGAACCTTCCTTCACCTCTTGCATCATATCTTCCTCATTGTCATCACCCAAAGATCTCAATTTTCCAACATTTTTCCTGTCGGCAAAGAGAACTTTTATCAACTCCCAGACCATTATTTGGTGTGTCAAGACCAAACGAACATCAAAAGGTAATCCAGGAACCTCAAGCTGCCTCTCAACTATATCTATATAGCTCCTACAAATCTCCGAAAGCATTATGCGATTGGAGACAACCTTCTGAAGCTTCAATTTGAAGGATCCAACCTCCATTTCTCTAATTTCATGATTCATCGTTTGATGGAGACCTAACAGAGAATCAAAAGAACAATCAACAAGTTCCTCTTTCACTTTGTTATTTTCATCTCTGACCACTTTGTCAAAAGCAACCTTTTCCAAATTAACTATGGACGATAGGACCCTCTGAGAACTAACATTGTTCACTGGATTACCAGTATGAACAAGCACACCATTAGGACCCCATCCGACACGAAATGACCTCCCCATAAACAAACCTGCGTCAACAATGTTCCGTGAATGATGAACAGCTACTGGGGTTTCATTCTTGAGATCCAGCTTAAATCCTTCTGCTTTACCAGCATTGAGATGGATGCCCTTATTTTGTTCGGACATCAGAATGCCACCCGAGGAAGTTGAATCCAGACTTCCGTGGTTGTACTCAATCAGAGCTAATGGGGTTTTCCTTATCGCAGGTGGACTGGACCTATAGGTAATTTTATGGCTGGAACTTGGTAAAGAAAGTCGCGAATGCTCCGTACCAAATGATGGTTTCGGATTTTTAGAAACTTCATCGGAAACATCAATCATCTCTTCCTCTTCGGGAAACATTAGCATTTTCAGTTCTTTCATCTTCAATGGATCAAGTCCAAGATGAGCAGGCAGGGAATGGCAAAGCAAAGGTCCAGTAGGATTCATTTTTGTGTCTTCATCAATACGTACTATCTCTCCACTATAAATACCCACAGGATTTGGATCTGCATTTGCATCTTGCATTACTATATCATCTTCATCGTCTTCACTTAATCCAAATCTGCTGAAATGATCAACAGAGAATTTCCACTCGCAATTTTTTGCATCAAAGGAAATAAAGTGGGCTCCCCGTCTCTCGGCAATCTTCCTCAATTTCTTTCTTAAATTACAGATTTGTGCCTCTCCAAAATTTTTTAATTCTAACTGCAGCTGCAGAGTTACTTCAGCGTCTTTGTTCAGGCCTTGGCCAACCTCGGGCTTGGAACTTTCATCCTCATACACAATAACTTCATGCCTATGAAACTTGACAATTCTGTCTAAATCTAACCATCTAACATCACTATTACCAAAATACTTGATGGATCCATAACCAAACCTTCCAATCGTGAAATCTGAAACGCGAGTAATAGAGCCAGGGTCTACCCGACTTTGGTCGTACAAGTCCTTCAAGCTTGGAAACATATAGTAATCAGATGACTGTAATATAGGTAAAACGTCCCCAAGCTGTCCCAAAGGCTCGCATGATGAGCCATCATCGGTCAAAGAGATTCTTCTTTTCTTTTGTTGAGATGAAGTTTGAATATCAGAGGTTCTATCGTTCTTATTAGCCGATACATTTCTCTGTGCAGCGAAGATCTCTGGTATTCCCTGAAAGAGAAAAATAATTAAACATTCTCTAGAAATAAGAAAAGTAAATTTATGAGAACAATAACTTACATCAATATAATTGTAATGGTAGATATGAAACGAATCATATGACCAGATAAATCATACAACACTAGCTCACGGCTAAAAATTCGAGAAAAAAACAACAGCACCAATTGACATAAATAAAAGAAACATAAAGTATTCAGAGATGGTAAAATCATCTGATACCGTCGGCTGAGCAGGAGACGACGCCATGGAAGGGCAGAGTGAAGGGTTTGGAGGGGTTTAAAGCTTCATAAAATTGAGTTTTCAATTTCCTCCGCCGATTAACGCTCCTGTTCCGCGCTGAGATGTCTCAAACATTGGTCTGCTAATTCGCGCCTTTCCAAGTTCCACTACTCCAATCAGACCGACCCTGCTCCAAGGTTACTTTGTTCTGGTGATGAGCTCTCCAAAAAATGAGATCAATACCTTTAGAAAATTAATTATATTTTCATTAAATAATAATATTATTTTTTAGAAAAATAAATAAATAATTTTACGGTAATTTATATGACAAATCCTGAATTATGAAGTGATTAACGAAACAAACGTTAAATTATTTTTGTTAACAAAACAAAACTTAAACGATAAAATTGAAGTCTCTTCTAATAACAATTGGTCTTCCCTTACTTAGATTTTGTGATACCCTGCTTAATATTCCATTTAAAGGATAGTGCTAAAGTCTGCTTACTTGGTTATTTGTTTTCATATGTTAATGCTTCTCTTCTATTAAGGATGCATTTGTTCCAAATTATTAATTTACGTGATTTTCTGTCATTATTTTGGTAGAGCAAAATAATAATGAGTTATTTAGCTTGCAACCATATGGCCATATATATGAAACTTGCTTCACTTACTCCACTAATTCGTCCACTTTTTCAAGCATCTACTTTCCTACACCTTTTGAGAGAGATTATTGTTTACATATAATATAAAGATATATTTTATTTATTTATTTACATATATAGATATAGGTCTTATAAATTCAGTACAAATAGTTGCTTTTGTTTTGGGTAGTAAACTGCCCGAATCTTTGTTTTTCACGATTGGGCTCGGCCCATTTACTTTTCTCTCTTCTCTAGTGTAACATCATTTTACAAATTTAGTAAAGCATTGCCTCCATCACCTTTCTAGTTTCTTAAAAGCTGTCATGTCTACGTGGTGATGTGAGTAAATAGTGAGTTTTTTTTTTTTACTCATGCATTCTTAAGAGTTCAATACTAAGACCAACATCACAACTTTATGACGTGAGTAAATAGTGGGGGTTTTTTTTCTTTTGCTAGTGTGATATGCCAAGGGGCCCCTTGACACGATCTCAAACCAAGGTCTTGGCCTCGGCCGAGCCACCCTTTAACTAGCTTGTTTGTTTTGTAAGTGAAAGTCACTTTGAATACTTGAAGTGGGAGCCTAGTCCCCAAGACATAGAGAAGCTTCTCCGTGCTAATTTGGGAGGAGCCCTCGGTTACACCAAGCATGGGCAATAACAAACTAGAAGGGGGAATTTGTTTTCCCTAATACAAGCTCTTGTATTCGTCCACTTAGTAGTTATTTAGTTTTTGGTCTTGTGTTGCTGTTTTGTTTATGTTAAGCTGAATATTTGTGCTTGCTAGTAGCACTTAGGGTAGTGTTGAAGGGAGAAAAAATCAGGTTAAAAGGTACACATGGAGAGAGAATATTCTTGCCGAAAATGGCAAGACAATTGGTGTACCCGAAGTGTACCCTTCGGTCGCACCTTCTACTTTGTTCTTTAGCATCTTTAGTCATTATTTCTAAACCCTAGTTGCTGCCGAAGAGAGGTGGTATAAACATCATCCTCTTTTCTGCTGGAAACACTTTTAAACATTTGAAGAAAATACTAGATTGCTTTTGCATCTCGGCCTCTATACTCAACTTCTCTTCGGCGAGTGAAAACCCGAGAGTGAGTGTTCTTCGTTATCACTTTGTGAGAGCCATAGTGAAAACTATTTCTATTGCTGCCTTCATTCCCCTCCTTCATTAGCGTGGAAGCTCCCTAGCAAGGTTGCAAGTCATCCCTCGAAAGTGCAAATTGGAGTACCTCTTCATCTGAAGAGTGTCAAATCCGCAAAGGTGTTGAATATCATATTTTCGACCAACAAACCATCCTTCACCCATATCTTTCGATCCATGACGATTTTAGCCCTGAAAAATTAAGGGTATCTTGTTCACTCATCAAGTAAGAACGTCTTAAAATTTCAGAGTATTTAGATCTAAATTGTTAAAAATATATTGTTTGAAAAATTTTGGAGTCTGATCGGCCAACACGGAGTTAGTCGGGTAGCAAATTTTGTGTATTTGTTGTTATTCGAGTTAGTGGCAAAGGTCAAAAGAAAAAAAAAAGGAAAGTTTTCTCATGTAAAATCTTCATCTTTTCTTAGCATTTGGAAATTGTTCATCATCATTTTAGATTATCCGATTCAAGTCCTTGAGTTGTTGCCTTCTTCAAAATTGATTCAAAATTCTACTAATGATTTAGCCATTCTTAAAGGTTTGAACTTTGAGCTTAAATGTGTGATTTTTTTTTTGTTTGGCTTGCTGAATTTTTACCACCGATCAGGTTCTTACGTAAAGAACTAAAAGGGAAATTAAGAGGTAAAAGACAAAAGTGAGAGATTATCATATAAAAGCTATATTTTGAGTGAAACACGAGTGAAGTGATATCCATAGAGTGTAAACACGTGAGGGAAAGTGTGAGGTCCGTAAATTATATTTGTTGATTACTAACATTTTTTCCTTGTTGAATATTTTGGCTAACGAGGGGGGGTGATTGTGATGACCCGAACGGACACGTATGAGGAGGAACCACCCAGTGCTCCGAGAATCTTAAGTGGGACTTGGGCAGGAGGGTGACGTGCTGGGTTAAAACTCTGCGGATCCCGGGTTGGACCTGGGCCGGAGGATTCAATCGTAGAAAAGGGGGTCGTCACAATCCCACATCGCTTGGGGAAGTATATGGAAATGAAACATATATAAAGATACTCTCCCAAGATAGCAAGACGCGTTTTAGAGCACAATTGACAACGGATCCCATAAGAACTCCGAAGTTAAAAGTGCTTCGTCGAGAGCAATTTCAAGTTGGGTGACCTTCTGGGAAGTTCTCGCCAAACAAAGCCGTGAGGGGAGGATATTGAGTTACAGCCCAATCCCCAGAGCGGACAATATCTTGCTGGGAAAAGGGGTCGTTACACACAGCCCCTTTTCTAAGGGATCCCATGTCAGGTTACCTCCCACCAACTGCTTATTTTAATGTCATCAGCATGACGACTTACGATCTTTATGTGTCAGGCATAAAATGAGTGGCAACGGTATCACTCTCAATAATTCCACCAAAATATGGTTTTACTCGTTGACCGTTTACTTTAAATGTGCTATTGTTTGCTCCACGTAGCTCGACGGCACCATGAGAAAATACTTTAATTATCGTGAATGGACCTGACCATCTAGACTTGAGCTTCCCGGGAAATAAACAGAGGCGAGAATTAAATAATAAGACTTGTTGTCCCCGCATAAATTCCTTCAGCACAATGTGTTTATCATGTCATGCTTTTGTCTTCTCTTTATATATTATAGCATTTTCATAGGCTTCCCTTCTGATTTCATCAAGCTCGTTTAATTGCAAAACTCTTGCTTCGCTTGCTGCTTGAAGCTCCATGTTTAATTTCTGTATAGCCCACAAAGCACGATGTTCTAGTTCCACCGGAGGATGACAGGCTTTACAAAAAACCAATCGGTACGGTGACATATTCAACGGCGTTTTGAATGCCGTTCGGTATGCCATAGAGAATCATCTAGCTTACTTGACCAATCTTTGCGAGACGAGCTTACTGTCTTTTCGAGAATCAACTTGATCTCTCTATTAGAAACCTCGGCTTGCCCATTTGATTGTGGATGATACCCTAAAGCTTTGCGATGCCTCACACCATATTGACAACCTCAACAATAATGATTCAAATTGTTTATTACAGAAATGTGTACCTTCATCACCGATGATAGCCCTCAGAGTGCCAAATCGAGGGAAAATATTTCTTCGAAGAAACTTTAGCACCACCTTGTCATCGTTAGTTGGTGTAGCAACTGCCTCCACCCATTTTGACATATAATCTACGGCTAAAAGAATATATTTGTTGTTGAAGGACGTATGAAATGGACCCATAAAATTCTCTGCTTCAATAATATTAGTCAGCGGCATCTCATCGCGGCGTGAAATATTATCGGTGTGTTGGCAACGATCACAAGAAACGGCAAATACGTGAGCATCTTTAAACAGAGTATGCTAGAAAAAACCACGTTGTAAAACCTTTGCTGTTGTTTGCTTTCCACCAAAGTGACCCCCACACTCTAGTGAATGGCAATGTCTCAATATATTTTCTATCTCCTCTTCTGGCACACATCGCCTTATGATTTAATCAGCACAATGCTTGCAAAGAAAGGGCTCCTCCCAATAATAGTGTTTAGCATTGGCAAATATCTTCTTTCTTTGAAAAGAGGAGAGCTCGGTATGAATAATTTTACTTGTAATGAAATTGACGATATTCGCATGCCATGGTGCATTATCAATGCCAAAAATTTGCTCATCTAGAAAAGTATCGACATTTGGTACTCCATCGTTTGTTAATTGTTCTTGTGGTTCAAGTCTCGACAAATGATCTACTACTAAATTCTCCGTGCACTTCTTATCTTTTATTTCAAGGTCAAATTCTTGGAGTAGTAAGACTCAACGAATGAGACATGATTTTGCATCCTTTTTAACCATAAGGTATTTAATAGCTAAATGATCGGTGAAGACTATTACTTTATTCCCAATAAGATATGGTCGAAATTTGTCGAAAGCAAAGACCACTGCAAGTAATTCCTTTTCCGTTGTGGCATAATTAAACTGCGCTTCATTTAGGACTCGACTAGCGTAATAAATAGTGCGGAACATCTTATCTTTGCGCTGCCCCAAAATTTCCCCAATTGCAAAGTCACTTGCATCGCTCATAATTTCGAATGGAAGATCTCAATCCGGTGCTACAACAATGGGTGCAAAAGTGAGCTTTTCTTTCAACAAATTGAATGCAACTAAACACTCCTCATCAAAATTGAACTCCACACCCTTTTTTAGCAAGTTACACAACGGCTTGGTGATTTTGCTAAAATCTTTGATGAATCGGCGATAAAATCTCGCGTGTCCCAAGAAACTGCGCACACCTTTGACAGAAACAGGTGATGGTAGCTTCTCAATCGTTTCAAACTTTGCGCGATCCACTTCTATTCCTTTTGAAGATACCTGGTGGCCTAATACAATTCCTTCATAGACCATAAAATGATACTTCTCCCAATTCAATACTAAATTCGTATTTTCACAGCGTTGTAATACCATATCCAAATTCTCTAGACATCGATCAAAAGATGATCCAAAAACAGAGAGATCATCCATAAAATCTCAATAGTGCGCTCGACCATGTTAGAAAATATAGCCATCATACACCATTGAAAGGTAGCAGGGGTGTTACAAAGACCAAATGGCATTCGCCAGAATGCAAAGGTGCCGTAGCAACAGGTGAATATGGTCTTTTCTTGATCTGCGGGAGCTATGGGTATTTGATTGTACCCGGAGTATCCATCAAGAAAGCAATAAAATTCGTGCTCTAAGAGCCTATCAAGCATTCGATCAATGAAAGGGAGCAAGAAGTGGTCTTTTCTTGTGGCATTGTTGAGCTTCCTATAATCCATACAAATACGCCAACCGGTGACAGTGCGAGTTGCAATGAGTTCGTTATTATTGTTTTGCACTACTGTCATTCCTCCCTTTTTAGGTACAACTTGGACGGGGCTCACCCAGGAGCTATCAGAAATTGGGTATACCACTTCAGCATCCAACAACTTTAAAATTTCTTTTCGCACTACTTCTTTCATGGTGGGATTAAGGCTTCGTTGGTGTTCTACCGAAGGTTTGTGATATTCTTCCATAAGGATTCTATATATGCAAAACGAAGAACTTATACCCTTTATATCTACTAAAGCCTATCCAATTGCTAATTTGAATTTTCGAAGAACTCAGAGTAACTTATCTTCTTCTTCAGTAGATAAGGCAGCGGAGATAATTACCGGTAGAGAAGATGGGGCCTGTAAATAAGCATATTTTAAGTGTGAGGGTAGAGGCTTCAACTCGAGCATTGGTGGTTTCTCAATAGATGGCAACGTGCGTGGTGAACCTTCACCCAAAGTTTCATAGTATTTTCTTCTATTCGGCTCATAAGAATCCATCCACATTGCATAACCATGTATTTTATTATCTCTTTCCAAAATATAATCTTGACCAACCATACATACTTCCAAAGGGTCTTCCGGTTGAAGTGAAACTTCATCTACCGTTGTATCGATTACTTCCATGCGAAAAACATCATCATTCTTCTCCGGATATTTCATGGCCTTGAATATGTTAAAGGTGACTTCTTCATCCTGAACTATCAAGCTCAATTCACCTTTTTACACATCAATAAGAGCCCTACCCATAGCAAGAAAAGGTCTACCAAGAATAATCGGCACATCCTTATCTTCTTTCATATCAAGCACAATAAAATCAGTAAGAAATATAAATTTATCTACCTTGACAAGCACATCCTCAATGATTCCCCTTGGGTGTTTAATCGATCAATCTGCCATTAGTAACGTTACCCTTGTCGGCTTTGCTTTACCTAGACCAAGTTTCCGAAATATAGATAGAGGCATTAGGTTAATGCTCGCCCCCAGATCACAAAGTGCCCTTTCAAATACAGAATTCCCAATCTCGCATTGCACTGTAAAGCTTCTAGGATATTTTAGCTTTTGAGGAAGCTTCCTCTAAATGATGACACTGCACTCTTCAGTAAGTTCAATAGTACCATACTCATCGATCTTCCGCTTGTGAGAGAGAATATCTTTCATAAATTTAGCATAGCTCGACATTTGTTCTAAGGCTCGGCAAATAGAATATTAATGTGGAGCCTTTTGAAGACATCAAGGAATTTAGAAAACTATTTATCAAGCTTCACATTCTTCAATCTTTATGGAAATTGCACATCAATTGGGGTTGCTTGCACCAGAAAAGGATTAGATGGTAGAGATTTTTAAGCTTCATCTTCAATTGGACCTCATTAACATCTTTAGGGACAATTGGCTTTTTTTGCACTGGTTCAATTACAGTTCTGCGTCGATTGGTAATTGCATTACAATGGTCTTTTGGATTTACTTTAGTGTTGCTAGGTAGTGAACCTTGAGGTCTCCCAATAATGACACTAGCAAATTGACCAAGTTGATTTTCAAGACTTCGAATTTGAGCCGATTGATTCTGCATCGTTGCACGGGTTTCGTTCATAATAAGGGCTGCCTCGAGATCATTTTTCTTCTCAGCTTGTTGAGATGGACCCGATTGCGATGTTTGAGGCATAGGCATAGTATTTTGGGAATTCCGCCATAAAAAATTCAGATGTTGCCGCCAACCTGGATTATAAGCGTTGGAGTTATGATTACCTTGCCGATTAAAGTTTCCCATGTAGTTATCTTGTTAAGTAGATTCATTCGGCAAAGGATTGCCCATTTGGCATTCTTCACTCAGGTGCAGTCCTTGACACCATTGACAATTAGATATCGGTGCTTTTCCCACACTAGTTACCATATGAGATTCCTGCAGATGTTTAGTTAATGAAGCAACTTGTAGTGTTAAGGCTTTCATAGCCTCAATCTCTAGTGTACCAGTTGTTCGTTTCATAATGGAGCGCTCCACAAGACACTAGTCATTATTAAGTGTCAATTCCTCTAATAGTTCATATGCAGCTTCTTCAGTTTTCCTCATTAAAGCACCACCTGCAGCTGCATTTACAAGTGTTTTAGTTGATGATGACAGGCCTACATAGAAAGTTTGAATATGCATCCACTTTGGCAAGCCATAGTTAGGACATTTTCTCAGCATATCCTAGAGTTTCCCCATCGAATTGACTGAAATTGATTATATCGTTTTGGAGCTTAGCAGTCTTCTCGAAAGGAAAGAATTTAGAAATGAACTTCTTGCATAATTCTTCTCATGTAGTAATAGAGTTGGCTGGCAGAGAGTTAAGCCAATTCTTTTCTAGATCCCGTAATGAGAACGGAAATAAACGCAGCCTAACAGCATCATCCCCCACGTTGTGGTATCTGAAAGTGTCGCATACTTCCAAAAAATTTGCAATATGATCTTTGGGGGTCCTCAGAAGGACGTCCACTGAACTGAGACTGTTGAAACATATGCCAGGTGTCTGGCTAAATTTCAAAATTTACTGCAATAGCTGGCTTCTGAATAGCTGAATGAATCCTCGATACAATAGGTATAACGTAGTCCAGCAATGTCCGGTTCTCAGCATTGACTTCCCCATCATCTCCCATGATAGCACACGCTTGGTGAATAACTTCTCTTTTCTCTCTATGATTTTGTCGACATGTACGCTCGATCTCAAGATTAAGCGGGAGAAAATTATCGTCTCCTTCGTTACGCATACACTTAGAAGTAACACAGAAGCAAAACAAGAATAAAATAACTAGAATTCAAAATAAAACTAAAAATAATTAATTTGATATCAATAATAAAGTCCCCGGCAGCGGCGTCAAAAACTTGTTGTGAAAAATAGTTCGCAAGTGTACGAGTCGCAATAAGTAATAAAGTGATTAATAGAGTGTCGAACCCACGAGGACTTTTTAATTAATATTCAAATAAAATTAATTTCAGTCTAATTTGAACAATGATGTTTTAGTGAGTTTGAATTCAAAATAAAGTAAGAGCAATTAATTAAGTAACAAAAAACTAAACGAGTTTTAATATGTAATAAAAGAACTCTAGTTTCTGATTTCACCTAAATTAATCATATTTAGTATTCTTCATTCAATTCATCAATTTCTATTTCTGTGTTGATAGTAATTTCACAAAACTATTTATCAATCTCTCTCAAATAATGATAAACTTATTCAACTAACGAATTATTACCTCTCGGTCTCTAATTCTAAAAATTAATTGAATACATCAAGAATGAGAAATCAAAATATCACATAAACGCATTAGCTATCTCTAGTCTAACGTCATTTTCATGGTAAATTATTCAGTGCACGATTATTTATTACCTCTCGGTCTCTAAACAATCCTACGAACATACTATTGTAGATCAGGCAATCGCAAGCTTTAAGAACAGGATAATTTACTCAACACAATATCGAAACAGAAAATTAACCACTTGAATTAAAGAAAAAACTAAATAGTCATAATCATGCTACATCGTAACCCTATAAAAGAAAATTAGTTCATGCTAGGGTAAAGGAAAACACAAAAAGAAATAAAGATAATCATAATTTCATGAAAAAAAAAAAGAAGAAAGAACAAAAACTTGGTTCGTCAATCCTCAGTCATCTTCCTGCTCCACTCTTCCTGATTCTATCTCTGCTTCTCTCTGTCTCTTTTTTTTAGGTTAACTAGTAAACTTCTTGTTTATTCTCTCTTCTGCCCGATCAGCTTTCAACGGTCCATATTAAAACAGGTTCCAACAATTAAAATAGCCGATCGATCGGCTTGACATTTGCTTTACATAAAAATATTTCTTCAGCCAATCGATTGCCTGGAATTCTGCGATCGATCGGCATTCTCTCTAGATTGCTCTTTTTATCATAACTTCAGCCGATCGATCGGCAACTCTTCTTTTTTCTTTGATTCTTCTATTCCTTAGCCGATCGATTGGTAAAATTTGGCCGATCGATCGGCGACTGTTCTGTTTTTCTTCTTCCGTATTGATTTCACCAAAACCTGTAACTCTCCAATTTTTCTACACACTTGCACCAAATATATCAGATTCTCTTATATACTTGAGTAAAACTTTTCAATTCAGGTATTAAAGAGTACAATAAAGTGTGTAGAATACACACTTATCAATAGGCTCTAAGGCTTCATGCAACATTTGGACTTCTTTGAGTTTTTTTACTCTTGAACTTGGTTTTGATAGGCCTTATGCGATAGAGTTGTATTTCTATATCCAACAAATATACTGTTTTTCTCAAATCTTATTTTAAAACGTATTTTCATTTAAAATGATATGTCTATTTTATAATTCGTCATTTTTTTTATATTATATATTTTCATGGATATGTTTTCTTTAAGCATGCAAATTACAATAATGATCACCTTGATCGAGTGAACCAAGTTTGGTCAACCAATGAAAGGGTCTATTTTTACGCACATTCGACCATTAGAGGATGTATTAGTTTGTATTAACTAGAATAATGAAACAACTTACTCAGCCATATCTCTAGGCACAAAATCCTAAAAATGATTAGTGTATTTATTTTCATGGGTTTAGTGATCGCCGAGTATCGTCGTTATTAATGTATATATCTATGACAATATGTACTTGGAGTCTGTGAATTGCTCCATTTTCATTGAGTGTTTCATAATGTAAGGTATGACCTATTTTATGTATGTACTACACTTTACTAGAAGGTTTTTAATGTTTGTTATATTGTTTGTTTATAAACTAGTTTTATAGAAATGTTTTGTACTTAGCATGCTCCTAAATTTTTTTCAACGTTAATGTTGAATATAACATTTTACCCCTGTTGAGTTTAATTTAATCACCCCAAAAAACTTCCCTTTTCAAGTTTTAGTCAAGAAAATCACAAATTGCCAATGAAGGAATAGTCTCGAGGGTTTACATTACGAATTTTTACTATTTTTCTTTGAGCATTTTTCTGTGAGGTTAGACCTTATTAGATACTTCCTTTAATTATTATTTTTTACTTACATTATCATCTTATCTATGAAGTCACTATTGGAGTTTGTTTTAGTTCAGTTATTTTTGGGCTATAGCTTTTATTTTTATTTGAGTTTTCTGTTGCTGTTAAATAAATACATCGTTAAGAATTTGGTGATTCAATTCTCTTTGGGGTTAGGTTGTTTGTTATTCTATCTCAGATATCTTATGGCACTCAGATCAAACAACTTAAATTTTTGGGTTGTTGATATGAGTTTGATTATTTATCTTCTCCCAAAACAACTCATTCATTAAAATTAACTATATTCATGTATAATTATCTAATAAGTAAATTCACCAACACGTGCAAAACATGGTAATAAATATATGCAAATGATAAGTCAACATTAATCAAAGACCCCAAACTCTTAGAATTGCTTATAATGTATCGAGCCGAATCCCACAGTAAATTAGAGAGTTTTGATGTTTAAAGTGGAAGGTAAAGTGAAATGAGGTTCATATGTTATTGAAATTTGAAAGATCCAGGTTAGAAACTGGTGTTCTAGTGGGTTGGAACACTAGGTGTGTAACACCCGGTTTTACGATATTTTTGTTATTCCAATAAATAATGACATTTCTGTAAATATGTCAAATTAAATCTGTTTTGCCAACGGAAAGTTTTAATGGAGCTTTACTAATAAATTGGAATTACTGATGGAATATGAAAATTTGAAGAGACCAAATCGTTAACTAAATAACGAAATAATTGGACGAATGCATATAAAATTAAAATTGGTAATTTGACAAGCCAATTTTTAATAAAATCACAAATCCCTCCCTTTTTCCTCAACACTTACGCAATTCTCTTTTTCTCTCCCTTTCGTCGCGCAACTTTTCTCCTTCCGCTGTGACGTCCTTCTTCCGGCGACCAACGTTGCTCCGATCGACTCCCATTCTTCGCGTTCTCTTCTCCAATCCCAACTCTAGGTATGAATCTATAGTTTTGTTACGTTAGATTTCGATTTCTAGGGTTTAATACGGTTAGGGTTTCTGTTAAAAAACGTGGATTGAGGTTCGAAATTGATAGGTTTAGCTTAGTTATGCCTCTAATTGACGTATTGATAGTTATTTGACGTAGTTAGCCAATGTATTTGTGAATGTTAGGGTTTTGAAGGTTTTGAGCTTTGGAAAAACTCTATTAATAGAGTTTTTGAGGTGTTGAGCGTAAATTGCTCGATGAAATGTCTTAATGAACTAGAGTAGAGTTTTAGGAAATTTCCTTTAGCTTGGGGTTTGTAGTATTCGAGATTCAAAGGTTTAGTTCGATTTTAACGACTATTGTTGTGATTTGCCATAGGTGAACCACGCTAGTAGACGGAGCTTGAATCGCAACAGACGAGAAGTAACTCTCCGTGACTCGTTTGGCTGATTGGTCTACACCATAAGATTTATGTTGATCGAGGAAATTGGAGATATAGAATGTGTTGGATAAATAGATTGGGTAGTTAGTATTAGTTTTGGTTAAGTTGTTGATTGTTTAAGTTCATTGTTTGTATGTCTCGATTTCGTTTATGGCATAGTACATGTTCACGCATCATTGTTTTCGAAAGGCATGAAAAAGGAATTTCTATGCATATTTTCATGAAAAGGAAAAGGTCAAAGAAAAGTAAAAAGTATGTATCGATGGTCACGTAGGTGGCGGTGATTCAGACATGGCTGTCGAATGAAGCATGTTTTCCCCCCGGTTAGATACGAGGGGCAATCCAATCGTCGGATGTGCCGCTTTTATCTAGCGAGAGTGAAGCCCCGGTGACATTTTAAATGAAATGAATAGCAAAAAGGTAGGATGCATGTTTTACGAACCGCATATGCATAGCATTCATGTGCATTCACTTAGACTTACTGAGCCTCTAACTCACATTTTATTTTCTATGGTGTAGGTGATTTTGAGACAGGTGAGGACGACGTTCCTCCGCTTGAAGTATGAGCACGTTGAAGGAGAATGGCCCGTGGGAGTGTACTGGCAGTCAGTGCAAATTCTGACTCGTGGGGACATAAGTAAGTTTTTGGGATTTTGATAGATAGAAACGTAAGAAAATTGTATAGATAATCTTTTTTAGGACGTTTGGTGACTGGATAGATAATATATAGTATTTTGTTGTATTTTTTATAATTTCAAATAGGGGGAATTGTTCAATTTTTAAACGGAACCACGCGGTTCATTTTTATGAAATTCGATTATGTTTTAAATGTGTTTTGAGTCGGTAAACGGGTGATTGGTAGAGCGTGAATTGTATGTGGGTGGTAGTGTTGTTATGTTGAAGGTTGTTATGAAATGTTTAGAGGTGATTTGATGAGAGAAAAATTGTGAAGTGTTTAAGCGTGATGTGCAGGGAAATTGAAGGGAGAAAGGAAGAGAAGGAAGAAGATGCAGCTCACTGGAAAATTTGGATTCCAGAGAGCTTGTCGATCGATCGCTAGGGAGGGCGATTGATCGGCCCTCTTTGATCACGCTCTGGAAGAAATTCCAGAGCGTGTGCCGATCGATCGCCCACAGGGGCGATCGATCGGTTGGGGATCGATCGCAGGGGCGATCGATCGCCCCCATAATTTTCAACACAGTCGATCGATCGGCTGAAATTGCCGATCGATTGGCACATGCTTTTATGGGTAGAATGCTCTTTCTGCCCTCGATTCTGCTTGGCCTATTCCTCCTCTGTTTTTTTTTATGGTTTATTTAAACGGTTTTTGAATATATTTCAACGATTTATACTTTAAATTAACGAAAAGGGATTCACTTGAAAATGTTTAAAAAAGAAAAATTTCACGGGAATCTAAGGGTACAGATTAGGGTCGTTACAGTTATGGTATCAGAGTCCCCGGGTTTTAAAAACGGTTCTGTAGACTGCTCGACTGCATAGCCACTACGCGGACATCTTTCCTCAACTGTAAGTACGTTTAATTGTTTTATTTGATTTCGGTTTCTTAGGATTATTTGTTTTAACTTTTATAGGAGTTATAGAAAATGGTTCGAGCGAGAGACGCCTGGGATGAAGCCCTGGATAGACTTACAGATTTGCTGGATCGTCAGAGACAACATATGGATAGGTAAGCACAACAAATAGAGAGCCTAGTGAATCGAGAAAATCAGAGAGCCCAGGATATAATAGTTCCGGACAACCACAGTATGGAGAGGTTTCAAAAACTACGGCCTCCAATATTCAACGGGTAATCTACGGACCCCTCTATCGCTGAGGAGTGGGTTCAAACAATGGAGGACATGTTGGCTTACGCTAAAGTGGAGAATGCTGAGAAAGTCACGTGCGTCACTTTCCACCTAGCAATGGATGCCCGATCTTGGTGGGATTCTGTTAAGGCAACTACGAACGTGACACTGATGAGGTGGGAACGGTTTAAGACCGTATTCTTTGATAAATACTTCAGCTGTATTGTGAGGGCGGCGAAAAGAGCGGAGTTCACGCAGCTAAAGCAGACCAGTACAGTTGCGGAGTACATTAGAAATTTTGAAGTCTTATCGTGGTTTGCACCGCGCCTGGTCAGCGATAATGAAGACAAGGTGCAACAGTTTATGGATGGACTAAACCGGGAGATTTGGAAGAATATCATAGTATCCGGCATTTTAGATGTGCCCTATGAGGACATTGCCGCAAGAGCCTTGGAGTTTGAGGCTGCGAAATTGACCTTTGTTAAGCCAAGAGAGCCTACTAAGGGCTTGATATGATATCGGTATCACATCAGGGCTTCTTTCGTGAAATCCAGCCTCAGTTACGCAATAGAGGTTGGCAACCTAGACAACAGCAACAACAGCAGAGAGGCGTTAAAAGGCCTCATGAAGGAGGAAAGGATCAGGACAAGGGGAAGCAGGTACAGGGGGCTACTCAAAAGCCTATTTGTCCTAAGTACCAGAAGGAACATTATGGCGAATGTCGGATGGGTACCAACAGCTGTTACCGATGCGAAGAGGTTGGCCATTATATCATGAACTGCCCATTATTGGACCAAAATCAACCAAGCAGAAATAAACAGGGCAGAGATCAGAGAAGAGTTATGCCAAGGATCTTTGCTTTCATCGAGTCTGGTGACGTCGACGACGAGGCTCAACCATCTGTTGTAGCAGGTACTATCTTAGTCATGGGTGTACCAGTATTTTCTTTGATAGACACGGGAGCTATGCACTCCTTCATTTCAATTGCTTGCATGACTAGATTGGGCTTAGAGTCTGCGTTAGCAGAGTGTGAATATAGAGTGATGCTGCATTCGAGAGCGCTTATGCAGTCCGATCGTGTCTTCCAAGGCAACGTCGTCTCGGTAGGGATTAATACCCTCTATGCTTTCCTAATAGTTATGAGCATAGAGCGGTACGATCTTATATTGGGAATGGACTGGCTGGCACGCCATTTCGCTACCATTAACTGTCGATCCAGATTGGTAACTTTTCGGCCTCCGGATAAGGAAGAATTTTCATATCAGACGATAAATAAGTCGAGTGGGTCGCCTATTTTCTATTCCATGGAGGTCCGAGAGCAGTTTAGAGGCGAATGCTCAGTTTATCTGGCTACAGTGGTCAATACTCAGTTGCTTAACGGGGTAAAGCCAGAAGACCTTCCAGTGGTTAAAGAATTCTCCGAGATCTTCCTTGACGATCTTCCCGGATTACGGCCGGATAGAGAGATCGAGTTTGTTATTGATGTTTATCCAGGCTCAGGGCCTGTATTGAAGAATCCATACCGACTGGCACCTGCTGAACTAAAGGAGCTGAAGACTCAGTTAGAGGAGTTGTTAGACAAGAGGTTCATTCAACCCAGTTTCTCTCTTTGAGGTGCACCAGTTTTGTTTGTTAAGAAGAAGAATGGAACTCTCCGAATGTGCATCGATTACAGAGAGTTGAATAAGCTAACGGTGAAGAATAAGTATCCACTGCCCCGGATTGATGATTTGTTTGACCAACTACAGGGGGCTCGAGTGTTTTCGAAGATTGACCTACGCTCGAGTTACTATCAATTGAATGTCTGGAGGGAAGATGTACAGAAAACGGCCTTCCGAACGAGGTACGGGCATTATGAGTTTCTCGTTATGTCTTTTAGACTTACGAATGCCCCGGCAGCATTTATGGACTTAATGAACCGCGTCTTCAAAGAGTATTTGGACAAATTTGTGGTGGTGTTCATCGATGACATCTTGATCTATTCGAAGACGAAAGAGGAACATGAAGAGCACCTACGGATAGTTTTGGAAGTTTTGCAACGACGCCAGCTTTACCCAAAGTTCTCTAAGCTTTCTCGGCCATATCATATCTCAGGAGGGAATCTCAGTGGATCTAGCTAAGATCGAGGTTGTCAGGGATTGGCCACAGCCTAAGAACGTGCGTGAGGTACGCGGATTTCTTGTAATGAAATTCATCGAGGGATTTTCAAAGATAGCAGTTCCTCTATCCCGATTGACGAGAAAGAATGAAAAGTTTGTATGGTCTGTTACATGTGAAAAGAGCTTCAATGAGCTGAAACAAAGACTGACTACAACACCAGTGTTAACATTGCCTGTTGAAGGCGATAAGTTCAGTATTTACTGCGATGCTTCAAAGATTGGACTTGGGTGTGTGTTGATTCAAGAGGGCAAGGTCATTGCTTATGCTTCTAGGCAGTTGAAGCCGTACGAGCAAAATTATCCGACACACGACCTTGAGCTTGCAGCGGTTGTTTTTGCTTTAAAAATCTGGAGACACTATCTGTATGGGCAGCAGTGGGAAGTGTTCTCAGATCACAGAAGCTTAAAATATTAGTTTACGCAAAAGGAACTTAATATGCGACAGCGAATGTGGTTGGAGTTCGTTAAAGATTACGACTTCGAAATTAAATACCATCCGGGAAAGGCAAATAAAGTCGCTGATGCCTTGAGCAAGATGCCTACTACGAGTCAGCCTTCACTTGCAGCAATGTCGGTGACGTTGAGGTCTGAGATTGAGAAGTTTGATGTGGAGATTGTGGCAGAGTTGTCCAGCATGCTCACCAACATTTCTCTTAGACCGACGATTTTGGACAGGATACGAGAAGCTCAATAGATGGATTTGGAGTGTGAAAGGCATCGAATGAGCACGACATCTGAAAGTTCATCTGATTTCAACCTAACGGATGAAGGGGTATTGAAATTTAGGCACAGGTGGTACGTGCCTAGCAATGATGAGCTGAAGAGAAAGATCTTAACCGAGGCACACTCCTCGGCATACTCAGTGCATCCAGGGAGCACAAAAATGTATAGAGACCTGAGGCAATACTTTTGGTGGCCAAACATGAAGAGGGAGATTGCCAGGTACGTGGAAACCTATTTGGTTTGCCAACAGGTCAAAGCAGTGCACCAAATGCCAGCTGGAACCTTACAGCCATTGCCGATTCCAGAGTGGAAATAGGAGAAAATCTCTATGGATTTCATTGTTGGACTCCCGAGAACAACAAAAGGGCATGATGGCATTTGGGTAATTGTGGACCGTTTGACAAACACGGCCCACTTTCTATCATTAAAGATGACCTATTCAATGGATCAGCTTGCCGAGCTGTATGTGCAGGAGATTGTCAAATTGCACGGAGTACCCATTTCGATTGTCTCTGATAGAGATGCCAGGTTTACTTCAAAATTCTGGAAGAGTCTACAAAAGGCTATGGGAACTCAGTTGAATTTTAGCACGGCGTTTCAACCTCAGACTGATGGACAGACAGAAATGACAAATCAGATTCTTGAGGATATGCTTAGAGCTTGCGTGCTAGAGTTTCAAGGCTCGTGGAGTCGATATTTGCTCTTGATTGAGTTCTCGTACAACAACAGCTTCCAGGCTATGATTGGCATGGCTCCGTATGAGGCATTGTATGGTCGAAAGTGTAGGTCTCCGCTATATTGGGATGAGGTAGGCGAGACTAGCATAGTCGGCCCAGATATTTTACAGCAAACATCAGAGAAGATCGCTGTTATCAGACAACGTATCGAGGTAGCACAGAGCCGCCAGAAGAGCTATGCTGACACTAGACGGAGGAAATTGCAGTTCAAGGTGGGTGACGAAGTATACTTGAAGATCTCTCCGTTTAAAGGCGTTATGCGGTTCGAAAGAAGGGGCAAGTTGAACCCTCGTTATGTGGGGCCCTTTCCTATTTTGAAGAGGATCGGGACTATAGCGTATAGGTTACAGCTTTCGGCGTCTATGGAAGGTATTCACGATGTGTTTCACGTGTCCATGCTCAGAAAATGCGTGTGTGATCCATCACACGTCATTGAGACAAGAGAGATCAAGGTTCAACCAACGCTGACCTATGTGGAGAGGCCAGTGCGGATTCTAGAGTCCTCTATTAAGGTGTTGTGCAACAAAGAGATCCCGCTGTAAAGGTTCTATGGCAGAATCATGATGTAGAAAAGTCTACTTGGGAGAGGCAGCAGGATATGATGTCTAAGTATCCTGAACTGTTTGTATAGTCAAATTTTGAGGACAAAATTTAAATTAAGGTGGATAGAATGTAACACCCGGTTTTACGGGATTTTTGTTATTCCAATAAATAATGGCATTTCTGTATATATGTCAAATTAAGTCCGTTTTGCAAACGGAAAGTTTTAATGGAACCTTACTAATAAATTGGAATTATTGGTGGAATATGAAAATTTGGAGAGACCAAATCGTCAACTAAATAACGAAATAATTGGACGAATGCATATAAAATTATAAGGAAGGGTAAATTGGTAATTTGACAAGCCAATTTTTAATAAAATCACAAATCTCTCCCTTTTTCCTCAACACTTACGCGATTCTCTTTTTCTCTCCCTCTCCTCGCGCGACTTTTCTCCTCCCGCGGCGACGTCGTTCTTCCGGCGACCAACGTTGCTCCGATCGACTCCCGTTCTTCGCGTTCTCTTCTCCAATCCCAACTCTAGGTATGAATCTATAGTTTTGGTACGTTAGATTTCGATTTCTAGAGTTTAATACAGTTAGGGTTCGTTAGGGTTTCCGTTAAAAAACGTGGATTGAGGTTTGAAATTGATAGGTTTAGCTTAGTTATGCCTCTAATTGACGTATTGATCGTTATTTGACGTAGTTAGCCAATGTATTTGTGAATGTCAGGGTTTTGAAGGTTTTGAGCTTTGGAAAAACTCTATTAATGGAGTTTTTGAGGTATTAAGCGTAAATTGCTTGATGAAATGCCTCAATGAACTAGAGTAGAGTTTTAGGAAATTTCCTTTAGCTTGGGGTTTGTAGTATTTGAGATTCAAAGGTTTAGACTCGATTTTAACGACTATTGTTGTGAATTGCCATAGGTGAACAATGCTCGTGGACGGAGCTTGAATCGCAACAAACGCGAGATAAGTCTCCGTGACTCGTTTGGCCGATTGGCCTACACCATAAGATTTTTGTTGATCGAGGAAATTGGAGATGTAGAATGTGTTGGGTAAATAGATTGGGTAGTTAGTATTAGTTTTGGTTAAGTTGTTGATTGTTTAAGTTCATTGTTTGTATGTCTCGATTTCCTTTATGGCATAGTACATGTTCATGCATCATTGTTTTCGAAAAGCATGAAAAAAGAATTTCTATGCATATTTTCATGAAAAGGAAAAGGTTAAAGAAAAGGTAAAAAGTATGTATTGATGGTCACGTAGGTGGCGGTGGTTCAGACATGGATGTCGGATGAAACATGTTTTCCCCCCGGTTAGATACGAGGGGCTATCCAATCATAGGATGTGCCGCTTCTATCTAGAAAGAGTGAAGCCCAGTGACATTTTAAATGAAATGAATAGCAAAAAGGTAGGATGCATGTTTTACGAACCGCATATGCATAGCATTCATGTGCATTCACTTAGACTTACTGAGCCTCTAGCTCACATTTTATTTTCTATGGTGTAGGTGATTTTGAGACAGGTGAGGACGACGTTCCTCGGCCCGAAATATGAGCACGTTGAAGGAGAATGGCCCGTGGGAGTGCGCTGGCAGTCGGTGCGAATTCTGACCCGTGGGGACGTAAGTAAGTTTTTGGGATTTTGATAGATAGAAACGTAAGAAAATTGTATAGATAACCTATTTTAGGACGTTTGGTGACAAGATAGATAATATACAGTATTTTGTTGTATTTTTTATAATTTCAAACAGGGGGAATTGTTCAATTTTTAAACGGAACCACGCAGTTCATTTTTATGAAATTCGGTTATGTTTTAAATGTGTTTTGAGTCGGTAAACGGGTGATTGGTAGAGTGTGAATTGTATGTGGGTGGTAGTGTTGTTATGTTGAAAGTTGTTATGAAATGTTTAGAGGTGATTTGATGAGAGAAAAATTGTGAAGTGTTTAAGCGTGATGTGCAGGGAAATTGAAGGGAGAAAGGAAGAGAAGAAAGAAGAGGCAGCTCTCTGGAAAATTTGGTTTCCAGAGAGCTTGCCGATCGATCGCCAGGGAGGGCGATCGATCGGCCCTCTTTGGTCACGCTCTAGAAGAAATTTCAGAGCGTGTGCCGATCGGTCGCCCACAGGGGCGATCGATCGGTTGGTGATCGATCGCAGGGGCGATCGATCGCCCCCATAATTTTCAACACAGTCTATCGATCGGCTGAAATGGCCAATCGATCGGCACGTGCTTTTATGGGCAGAATGCCCTTTCTGCCCTCAGTTCTGCTTGGCCTATTCCTCCTTTGTTTTTTTTTATGGTTTATTTAAACGGTTTTTAAATATATTTCAACGATTTATACTTTAAATTAACGAAAAGGGATTCACTTGAAAATGTTTAAAAAAGAAAAATTTCACGGGAAATTAAGGGTACGGATAAGGGTCGTTACAAGGTGAGACACCGATAATAAAAGCGATAATGGACAATATTAAAATGCAAAAAATAAAGACACGGGAGGTTGGTAACGCAGTTCGGCAATTGCCTACGTCTGCGGGGCCACGCTCGGATGAAACAAAACAACTCACAAGATTTACAAAGTTATAAGACACCCGGTCTAACACAAAGCAAGACTCCCTATTTTCTTTGTCGCTGCCTCTTCCTAACTTATCAGTGAATCTTTTTGCGAGCTCCCCTCAAGTTGAGATCGGTCCCTCCCAGAATCTAATCGTGACAAAATCCCCTTGTCGATGATGACTCTTTCCCGAGACTGAGTTTTAATGAAGATCACAAGGAATGCACCTTCTACACCGTCAGTAACATCCAACGTTGTCTTCGGATGTGATCAGCCAACACACTCAGAGAACAAAAGAATCCAACCAAAGAAAGTGTGTATACAGTCTCTTACAGACCGAATGAATAATCACTCTCCCACTTCACATAGGCATGAACAAAGAATAAATAATAACTCGCTCACCTCATATAGGCGTGAGCGAAAAATCAATAATATGATGTGCATCAAATCTTTCTGTTTTTTTATCTCTTATATCAATTCTAAACAGATCGCACAGAAAGAGAAAAACGTGTGCCACAAAGTCCGGATCAGTGACACTAGATACGACATAATCAGAAAGTGCTAGCAAAGACTCAGCAACAGATCCCAAAATCACTATGATCTCTTATCTTATACAATCTTCGAATTGACCTTTCAAAGATAATTTTTGATAATACCATGATACCATAATCTCCAAAAATCAACCTTTCTTGCATAGATTGATTCTGTTGATTGTAGAATAAAACGCAATCTTTATTAATTGCCAAAAAATCAATCCCAACAATCTTTAGCATTTACAGACTCCCCTTTTGGCAAAATCCAAACTCCCCCTGAACTGGAACTTAAAAACATTGCACAAAACACCGTGCAACACAGAATTACTCCCCCTGTTTGCCACAAAAAGACAAAATGGTATATCAGCTACCAAACAAAAATTTTCTTGACAAAACATAAAAAATACAACAACAACATCAAGCAGAATCATCATCATAAGACACCAAGCCGATTGGATCCGCTTGCAACTGCACAGTAACATTTTCTCCTCTGACAGATTCATCTTCACCAGCTACAAATCCACCGGATTGGATGCTGGAAGGGGCTTGATTGTCTGAGACACCCTGAGTGACACTACAAGAAACATCAGCCTCCTTAACACTCTTTTTCACATTAGCAGCTTTCTTTCTTTCAGAAACATCACAGCAACTTCCTTAGCAGACCTTTTTCTGACAAGGTCATCAAGCAACCCTGTAACCACCTTCTTTCTCTTTTCAATAACTATTTGCTGATCATTCAAGAACTTTAGCTCATCCTCAAGTACCGTAATGGAGCGAGACAACAATGTAGAATCAGATGTTAGGAGCGAGAACACTCTCGGGAACATCTTCCAGATCATTAGCGTGATCACTTGCCAGAAGCTTGTAATTGATCCTAATCTCCTCCTTATACATATCAACAACTTCTTTATCTCGAATCACAGCTTGTTGAGACAAAAGAATACCATAAATCAAACAAGAAATGGAAGAGCTGACCTTTCATTCTTACAATCGACATGCTTCACAATCTGATCAAAGAAGAACTGCCCAACATCAAATGCAATGAAGTTGCCAATCTTGAACAATAAGACAGCCATCGACTTGTTCACACCAGTTCCATGAGAAATAGGAAGTGAGTTCCTCATAGCTATCTTGTGCAAGATAGCGTACTTGACAGTGAGTTACGAGGCAAAAAAATCTTTACCTCGGGGCCACACACGTCTAACACCACCAGTGATACCAGTAATAATCTTGCTGAAATCAAGAGTAAACTCCTCAGGATTAGCCCAGTAACTGCACAAATGTGTGCTGATCACAGTAGGAGAGAACTCAAACAAATAACCCCTCACAAACACATGTCCATAATCTGGATGTTTGAAGATCTTCACATTTGGATCCAAGTTACAGTAAAATTCATGAACAATTCTTACAACAAACGGTTTCAACTCCTTAAAAGTCCTGTTCAGCCCTTGACTAATAAGGTGATTCACAAGAACTTGACACTCCTTAAAATCTCCCTTATGAACATTCCTTTCACACCATATATTCCTCTTAGAGACTCTATCGCAGAGTCCAACATAATACTCAGATTTGAAGTCATTCAAATCAACAGTAGGAACAGATGACTTACTTGAGGTGGCGCTTGACTTTGCCTTTGACGCAGATTGAAAACGAGTGAAAGATTTAGACCTAGGGCTTGGATTCATTTTCCTGTGTTTAGACTTGGACATCTTAGTAAACTCCTAGTCCAAAACCTCTTGAACATCGTCATCATCAGAGGAATCAATTTCAGCTTCATCTTCACCTACCCAAGCCTCATCAGAGGAATCATCATCATTTTTGGACAAAGGCCTTTTTCCCTTAGAAGTTTGAGAAAACCTAGAAGTATTCGGAGCCTTAGGAAGAGTAACACTGGTCTTGTATTGATCACCTCTTGAATGACTAAACCACGTTCTCACACCAGAAGGATCCACTTGCTGGATCGAAACAACCACCAGAACATTTGATGAGATGTCACCCTTGGAATCAAGGACAGGACCTTGTAAATCGGCGTTAGAGACTCTACATGTAACATCACCGAGATTGGAGGTATTTGACCAAAAACGCTTCCAAGAACGGACTTAGGAACCTTACTAAAAGGAACTTCTTCGACAATATCTTTGATAATCACCATGTAAGAAGATAAACCTAAATCTTGAGAAAGAGAAACTCAAAGAACAATAAATCCTTGAAATAGTAGAGAAAAAGAGAGAAAATAGCAATCTGATTTGATGAGATAACGGAAATAAACCATAAATCCCCACTTAATCTGGGAAATAAACCCAAAAGGCAACCACGAACAAGACTCACAAAAACCTCTCTAAATATAAAAGGAAATAACTCCCAATTTCCAAAAATCAGTTGATTTTTTTTTAAACAAATAAAAACTTACAACTTGGAAGAGCTTATTCACATGACACATAGACTTAAGGCAGACCTCAGTTCTTTAAACCTCACGTTATCCAAAGCTTTGGTAAAGATATCGGGAATTTGTTTTTCTATCATCTTATGCTCCAAGGTAATGATTTTGTCTTCCACAAGATATCGAATGAAATGATGTCGGATATCAATATACTTGGTTCGAGAATGCATAACCGGATTCTTGAAAATATTGATAGCGCTCATGTTGTCGCAATAGAGTGTCATGACATCATGTGTGACACCATAGTCTTTCAGTATTTGCTTCATCCAAAGAAGCTGAGTATAGCTACTACCAGCTGCAATGTATTCTGCCTCGGCAGTAGATAGAGAAATAGAGTTTTGCTTTTTGCTAAACCATGACACCAAGTTGTTTTCCAAGTAAAAACATCCACCGGAAGTCTTTTTCTATCCTCTGAACTCCCAACCCAGTCAACATCACAATAGCCAACTAGATTGGCATTTGTATTGAATAAATACCAGATCCCATAGTCGATTGTCCCGCTAATATACTTGAGGATCCGCATTACTGACACCAAGTGTGACTCCCGAGGATTTGCTTGAAATCGAGCACATAAACTCATGCTGTAACAAATATCCGGTTGACTAGCAGTTAGGTACAAGAGACTACCAATCATATTTCTATATAAGCTAGCAACAACAGAAATCTCTTTCTCATCTTTGGAGAGCTTCTCATGCGTACCAATCGGTGTTCTCCTAGGACGAGCATTCTCCAACTCAAATTGTTTCAACAAATTCTTGGCATATTTGCTTTGACAGATGAATATACTATCTTTTCCTTGTTGTATCTGAAGTCCAAGAAAATAATTGAGTTCATCTACCATACTCATCTCAAATTCTCCAGTCATTTGAGCAACAAATTCATCCACCATCGTCTATGACACCGAGCCAAATACTATGTCATCAACATAAATTTGGGCGAGTAAAAGCTGACATTTGTCACGGCAAATGAAAAGGGTTTTATCTACTCCACCTCGCTCATATCCCTTGGATAATAAGTATCCTATGAGTCTTTCATACCACGCTCGAGGGGCTTGCTTGAGCCCATACAATGCCTTCTTCAACTTGTAGGTGTACTCGAGATGATGAGAGTCTTCAAATATACACTTCCTTATTAAGAAGACCATTGAGGAAGGCACTCTTCACGTCCATCTGATACAACTTGAACCACATCACACAAGCAGTGGCTAACAAGAGACGAATGAACTCAAGACGAGCAACCGGCACAAATGTCTCATCAAAATCAACACCTTCAATCTGCGAGTACCCTTGAGCAACTAACCGACCTTGTTGCGGGTGATGATTCCATGCTCATTGCTCTTGTTCTTGTATATCTACTTGGTACCAATGACATTCACATCGAGACGACACGACACTAAGTTCCAAACTTGATTCCGGGTAAATTGACCAAGCTATTCTTGCATAGCACCAATCCAATACTCATCTAGCAAGGCTTCTTTCATATTTTTGGGCTCGATAGTTGAAGTAAAACTCGCCATTTGGATCATTTCATGATAGTTCACTCTCAGCTTATCTCTGGTTAGAATACTATCATCTAGACCTCCAATAACTTCATCTACAGGATGATTCGTCTGGACACATGTGGATGGTTGATTGTTATTCGAGGTGGCTTCCTCCACTTTATCAATTGTGGCTACCTGATCTAAGACACCACCTGTGACACTGATGGGAACACTAGAGCTTTCTTCACTTGGGATTTGGGTCGCGTCTTCTTTAGAAGTATCAGCTGTTTCTAGGGAATCGTCCACTTGAACATTCGCAGATTCTATGACATTCTGAGTTCTTTTGTTGTAGACTTGATAGGCACGGCTATTGGTGGCATAGCCCAGGAAAATAGCTTTATCACTCTTGGGATCTAGCTTCCCTCTATGTTCCCTGTCATTCAACACATAGCTCGTACTACCGAACGGATGAAAATAGTTAAGATTTGGATTTTTACCTTTCCACATCTCATAGGGTGTCATTGTAGTCCTCCATGAAGATACACCTGATTTATGGTGTAGCATGCAGTGTTCATAGCTTCAGCCCAAAATCTCTGTGGAACATTTCTCTCGTGTAACATTACGTGAGACATCTCTGTTATAGTTCGATTCTTTCTCTCAACGACTCTATTTTATGGAGGAGTTTTAGGTGTAGAGAATTCGTGAACTATCCTAAGTTGATTACAGAAATATGAGAATTTTGAGTTTTTAAATTCTCTCACATGGTCACTACGGATGTGAATAATCTTCACGATGACACAATCCTTCTCACGTTGGAACCGAATACATAAGGATTTGAAGGCTTTGAAAGTGTCGAACTTTTCTCTAAGAAACTCCACCCATGTATATCGTAAGAAATCATCAACAGTTACATAAGCATAACGTTTTCTTCCAATACTTTCTAGAGGCATTAGACTCATTAAATCCATGTGGAGCAGCTCAAGCACACGAGTAGTTGCTGGTGTCTAAGACTTCGGGTGTGACACCTTAGTTTGCTTCCCAATTTTACATGGTCCACACACTCTGTCTTCATCAAAATTCATCATGGCAATCCCATAGACTGCTCCCTTGGAAATAATCTTCTTAGCATCCTAACATTGACATGTCCCAACTTTCGATGTCATAGAATAGAGTCTTCCATGCTTGAACAAAAACAAGTAAATGAGGAGGAAATCAGATAGCAATTGTGAGAAGATCTCACTTCTTCTATGATGCACTTGTTATCTTGATCGGATACCACACACTTTCCACGGGTGAAATGCACATTTAGAGTTTGATCACACAACTTACTAATACTAATCAGATTCGCCTTTAGACCATTCACCAGAAGGACATTATCCAACTTTAGTAGTCTTGGAATATCTAGCATTCCTCTTCCAATGACATGAGTTGTGATACCTTGTCAAATGTCACTTTTCTCATACCTTCGAATACGATGTTCTTCAAAAACTTCTCTTCACCAGTCATATGCCTAGAGCACCCGCTGTCAAAATACCAGGCATCAGTTGTAGTGACCTTTAAAGAAATATGTGTGACATTGCACTTCAAGTTGGACCTCTTCACCGATTTTTGTTGAGGAAGTCTGCGAGAAGAAAAATCACTAGCAGTACCTTGTCTTAAGTCAGTAAGATAGGTAAAACATCTAGGGCGAATATGACCACGACGGTTGCAATAGTGACAAACAAAAATAAATCTGTTACCTTTACCACTAGGAGCAGGATAAAGATCACGAGGATTTGACTTCTTCTCATTTTTCGCAGTACTCATCGCAACTTGCTTCCCTTTGTAATCACCACTCTTCACTGACACTGTCTGTGACACCGAGGTTTCTCCTTTGTAACCCAGCCTAGAATGATCACCACTGGGTTTTCTAGTCTATAGAATATCAGCTAGCTTAGAAGAACTCGAATTTAACATTTTGATATTTTTCTTCATGTGATTTAGCTCGTTGGACAGATTCTTTACTTCATCTAGACTAGTTCTCAGTTTGGCTTCCAACTCTGCAACAGAGTTTTTAAGATCGATCTTCTCATCTCTCAAGCCTCCAATCTGAATGCGTAGATGCTGATTCACTCTAACAAGTTTGTTCTATTTCTCATGAAGAGTCTTGTATTCAATTATGAGATCTTCTTCTGTGACTTCATCTTTATCCTCATCACTACAACCCGACAATCATCTTCACCGTGATCATTCAAATTATGTATCTCTGTTTTTAGAGCCACTCCTTTCACTTTCTTTGCATCCGTGTCTACTCCAAGATCCATCTCAAACATTCTAAAAGATCTCATAAGTTCTTCTAACTTTATTTTGGAGACATCTTTGGTTTCTTCAATAGTAGTGACTTTATAAGCAAATCGTTAAGGCAGAGATTGTAGAGTTTTCCTTACCAATCTTTCTTCAGGAAAAATCTCACCAAGAGCAAATGCCTCATTTGCTATGTCACAGAGTTTGACATTGAACTCGACAATACTCTCGTCTTCAAGTATCTTTAGACTCTCAAATCTTGTAGTTAGCATCTGCATCTTTGATAACTTCACAGCCAATTTCCCTTCATAGGTGATCTGAAGGATTTCCTATGCCTTTTTGGCTGACTCACGCATGGAAATGAGTCTAAACTGAATATGGTCAACGCCATTGAAAATAGCATTAAGAGCCTTTGAATTATTGTTTGCCAACACATCTTCAGTAACGGACCAACTTTCTTCAGGTTTGAGGAATATGACACCTTCTTCGTCAGTAACCATCGAAGGGTCTCATCCTGTCAGAATAGATTTCCAAATTTTTTCATTGATAGCTTTGATGAAGGCTCTCATTCTGACCTTCCAATAAGCATAATTGCTGTCATCCAACAGAGGTGGACGCATTATTGAACCTCCTTTCTTTATAGAGTTCATCGCACCAAAAACCAAGATCAAATCCTGTGGATCCCGCCTAGGAAATACAAGCGACCCGCTCTGATACCAATTGAAAGATCAAAGTTAGATACGGGTGTCCTAGTGGGTTGGAACACTAGGTGAGACACCGATAATAAAGCAATAATAGACAATATTAAAATGCGGAAAGTAAAGAGACAGGAGGTTGGTAACGTAGTTCTGCAATTGCCTACGTCTGCGGGGTCACGCCCAGATAAAACAAAACAATTTACAAGGTTTACAAAGTTACAAGACACCCGGTCTAACACAAAGCAAGAACTACCTCTTTTCTTTGTCGCCGCCTATTCCTAACTTCCCAATGAATCTTTTTGCGAGCTACCCTCGACTTGATATCGATCCCTCCAGGAATCTAATCGTAACAAGATCCCCTTACAGATGATGATGACTCCTAGAATCCGTGTATGGCAAGATCCTATTGTCCACAATCAAAACTCCTCTCGAGTTCCAAGCAGCCTCCTCCCGAGACTGAGTTTTAATGAAGATCACAAGGAATGCACATTCTACACCGTTAGTAACACCCAACGTTGTCTTCAGATGCAATCAGCCAACACACTCAAAGAACACAAAAATCCAACCAAAGAAAGTGTGTATACAGTCTCTTACAAACCGAATGAATAATCACTCACCCACTTCACATAGGCGTGAGCAAAGAATAAATAATAACTCATTCACCTCATATTAGCGTGAGTGAAGAATCAATAATATGATGAGAATCAAATCTTTCTATTTTTTGTTTATCTCTCATATCTTTGACATTCCAAAGATAATTTTCGATAATACCGTGATACCATAATCTCCAAAAATCAATCTTCCTTGCATAGATTGATTCTGTTGATTGCAGAATAAAACACAATCTTCATTAATTGTCAAAAAATCAATGCCAACAATCTTTAGTATTTACAAAATTTATGTTAAAAAGCACAAACCATTTGCATTTTTCATCTGCAATGCTTGGCCTATGTTCACCCTTCTCTTTTTCTCTTGAAATCATATTTTTTGTTAGAAAAAGTCCAATTTAAACTTTGAACTATGAAGTCATGAACAATTAAATTATGTTTGGCTACAAATCAAATTTTATACTATCTATAGAGAACAAGTCAACCCTTGCTGTTAAATACAAACACAATCGTCTGCGCTTTAAGTGCAGGCGATCGAGTTTAAACAATGGCGACCTCCACGATAGCCCGCGTTTAGGCGAGGTCTCCCTTGTTTTCACGTGCAGTCACCCTCGTGCGAAACGCGAGTGACCCAGCTTCTCTCTTTAGCAATTTTCCGTGCAGTTTTGGCGAATTTCGACCTTCAATACCTAGCCCTCCATCGATTTTGTTCACGATTTTGATCTCCCAAACTTTTTCTTCGCGATTTCGCTCTAATTTTGGACCGTCGCTTCAACCTACCGATCGATTTACAAATCGCTTTAATTTCGCAATTTCGCCATAATTTTGACAATGCATACAAACGAAGGCGACCTCGCCTAAACGCGGACTACCGCAGAGCTCGTTCTCGTTTAAACATGGCCGCCCTCATGCGAAACGCGGTCACTTGCACTTAATACACAAGCGACCGCAAGTGTATTTAACATCGATGGTTGGCTTCTTCCTTGAAAATAGTATAAAGTTTCATTTGTACCTAAATTTAGTTCAAGGTTCAACTTGTCTTTGACCCCATAGTTTAAGGTTTAAATTGTACTTTTCTCTTTTTTTGTTTGAAGTGTTCTTTTTCTAATCATGTGTGATAGTTTGAAAACAATTGTTCCTTTTTATTTTGAATGTCTTTCTTTTTTAATTGCAATTGTCATGGCATTTGAAGCCACGTAAGCATTGGATTGAAAAATAAGATATGTTTACTAGTTTTGGACCCTCACAAGCAAATCCACTTCATTGCCTTTTTGTTTTGTTTTGTAATTGATTTTGTTTTTACGCGCTCACTAAGACCGTGATGGGAGAAATCAAGACCGGGACAAAGAAAACCCAACTATTTAATGAAAATAAAACATCGTAACTATCCTTAACATTCTCTAATGACTTCAAATCCATGTTTTTCCATATTTACCTCAAGAAAGGTCTCTCGAGTTTCTTTGAGGTTCTTAAAAGGATAACTCTATGTTTACTCTCTAAACTCACATTCTGAGGTGGCGTTCATGCGTCATTTGATTATTAATAGAATTATTATGATATCACTAAATATTGAAAATAATAAGTTATATGATTCAATGAATGATTGACATATAAATATCACGTTAGGATGTGAAATAATGATCTAAAATTTGAGTACAAACATAATATTACTTTTTTTAAAAAAACATCGAAAATACCCCTAGAAAAAATAAGTTCTACTCATCCCGCGAAAAAATAAACACAATTTCGGAGACAAAAACATTCCAATAAGCCGTACCAAAAAAGGGCTATTAAAACTCAATATTGGGGGCTTAAATTTCATCAAACAACTTACAAATCACGTGACAAATTTTCTCAAACCATCGCTTTCCCTTAGCCCTTTGATTGATTCATCAGGAAAGCCAGCCTAATGAATCAGCCAGCCAAGAATAATTAATGATGAATTGAAGAACAGGGGGAGCTAATTAGGCAAGTGATTAGTGGATAAGCATTTGCCACTCAGATTTGAGATGGTTTGTTTAAGCGAATATCTGAGGTGGACACACCACCCACTTGGGTTTGCTAATAAATACTTCAAGTTATTACCACTGAAAAGTCAAATGCAGGTTCACACACAGCAAGCAATACAACTATTTTATTATAAATTCTTCAGAGGACAAGTCAAAGACTTGGACCATCCTCCATTTTATCCATATTTCTGTTCTTTTCTTCTCAAATTTCGTGAGTTTTTGCAGAGATTGGGTCTGGTTTTCTGTTCATTCCTCTGTTTTTTCTTAGTATTTTGATGAATTATGATGAAATGTAAGTTGATGCTTCCAAAAAAAAGACTCTTTTTTTGTTAATCTCAACTCTGATTAGTCTACCTTTTATGTAATAAAAAGAAGGAAGATAAAGGAAAAAAAAAAAGCTCTCTCTGTTACATCACAAGTGAGCTTGACAGAACTAGCCTGACCTTAAATTCTAACATTTGAAGATCGACGACGAAGAGGAGATAAACTCCGGTAAGGACGGAGATTGAATGGTTTTCTAGAGGGGGCCTTCATAGTCAAAGTACGAGAACTGGTTTTCTAGAGGGGGCCTTCATAGTCAAAGTACGAGAACAGAAGTTGAAAGGGTCGATCAACCGCGCTTGCTCCCGGTGAAGAAATTGAAATCATGGTGTTGGACTCTCAATTGTTTCAACCAGGACTCAGCTACGCCGGAGAGGGATACCAGCCGGTCTTTATCCTGGCCGTGGTTGCCGGAATTCCACAAGTTGCCCTGCATCTTGTAAGTGGCAAGACCAAATGAAGGCAAAGGCATGCCTTCCCCCTTCTTTCTCCTTCTCCTTCTCTCTCCCCTCTCTTTGTCATCTTCAAAATCCACATCTCAATTAAAACACAAGCCTTAACAGTAGTTTTTGCAAAAGTTTAGAAAATGAACCTTGGAATGAAGAGGAAAGAGTGTGGTAAGTGAGGAAGCTTGTTGACAAATCCTTTATCGTTCTTCCCATTGGAATATGATAAATTGGGTACCTGAAAAATAACATCTTTCTGGTTAAAATCAATAAATTTTTTAGGAGAGAGAAAGTAGAGAGGTAGAGAGAGAGAGAGAAGACCAAGCGACTGACAGCCAGGTGGCCGGAGAAAGATCAACACTTCTCAATGTCATCAATCCAGGGTATTTCCGAGAGAAGCTCTTAATCTGAAGCAGAGAAATGGCAGGACGAATATGACCGGAAAAAAAAAAACTAAAACAGGGAGAAGAAACTGAAATGTGGATAATCAAAGTTTACCATATCTATTAGAGGAAGTCTTCCATAAGGAGATGAACTATCAAAATGCTGAAAATAGAGATAACCCAATCGATCATTCGTGTGCAGAGGGCTATCGTGCTCAAATACTCCTTCCGCCAAGTTTGCATCACATCTAAATAGCTTCTCACCTTCGCTCCCGTCGCTGATGCAATCACTCGAACAATCCCTCGGCTCACACTCGCCGGAATCAGTCTCCTCCCTGACAAAAACGGCCAATATCAACAATAATTTGGATGAAACAGAACCGGAAAATTGAAAATCTGTGGAAGAAAAGCTCACTTGATGCTGGTGAGGGATGAATTGCTGGTGAAGATTTGAATAGCAGAAAGATAAGGAACGTAGTACTGAACAAGTGTCTGGCCGTTGTCCAAACAGACCGGAACTCCGGTGCCGTAGACGCTCCACTCTTGGTAGGAATTCCAGAGATCGCTCAGCCTGAAATACTCTACCCTCTCTCTCTCCCATGGATGCCATAATCGATTGAGGCCTCCCATTTCCCGCTAGAGAAACAACGGAACGATTGTCAGATGCACAATTTCAGAACCAAAAGAAATGTGTTTTTGGGAGAGAATAAAAAGGAACCTTGAGAAGGAACTTGGAATGGACCAACGGCGTCGTGGAACGGAGGAAGCTATCTAGATTGGACTGCACTGACCCATTATCGGAATTCATATCTGAACCGGAGGTAGAGAGAGATTCAGCGTCTCTCTCCTGCTCTGAAAGCATAGAAAACCAGAAAAATAAGGTTCAGACAAGTTGAGAGGGAAATGGGAGAGGGAGAGAAAATAACGGGATTTTAGAGAGAGAAGTCCACAAATTGTAGACTACAATGAGTCCCATTTGTTGACGCTGGAAAACCAAATTTCACGGGAAAACACAGTCATTCTCTCTCTCTCTCTCTCTCTCTCTCTCTCTCTCTCTTCCTTAGCTCCCCTTAAATACATTTTCTACGCCGGCGAAAACATTTTCCGATAAAAAAAACGGCGAGAAAAGCGACTGGGTTTTTAAAATCAACCGTAAAGAGAACTCAAAACGAATGGAAATACATTTTGCAGAAAGTGACCAGCGATTCAAGATTAAACCTTTAAGATAAATCAAAAAAGACAAAAAGAAGACTGCCCAGACAACTCACTCTGAGTTTCTAGCAGTCAAAGCACTTGAAAGTTGAACAAGACCAGTGCACTTTCAGAGCAGCCGGATTCGCCATTTATATAGGACCCGCTTCTCTCTCATCTCGTCACTTTCGTCCGCTGTTTTAAAAAGGGTATACCTTAATTCCACTCTCTCGTGACTACGTGTCACTGATTATTCGATGGTTCAATTATAAATAATTAAAATAAAACATTAATAGTTCGTTAACAAACGTCACTTAAGAGTGAGATTACAACCTATAATTAGAATAAATCTAATATCACTTAAATAGCGATAAGTATAAATAATGACAACAAACAATGAAACAATAATCAATATCAAATCAAGTTGGATGGAAATGAACGTGTAAGTTTGAGAGCTCCATTTAATTGAATTCAAATAAAGTAGCTTGTTTAGTTCGTTTAAAAATCTCTCATCTCGAGAGCTTTGCCATTCGACTGTTCATTGAAGAACAACCTCTTTCTCCGCTTGATCGAGCAAATAATAAACTTTTATATTATCCTTCTATACGATTAGTAATATTGTGTAAATTATATTTTTACACTCTAAAAATTTATATTTTGCTTAATTATATTATATATATATATATTTTTTTTTTAAATGAGGTGCATCAAAATTAGTGATTTTCTAGTAACCTTCTGATACGACGTCGGGGAGGTTAGTAACTCCCCGATTTAATCACGTATCCCGGGGAGGGTTGGTGCGACAGAATCTGAGATTGGAAACAAAGGAAGGGCATAATCCTATCAAAAAGCGACACGTGGAGCATGATTTCTAAACCAAAGTGGGCCAACGGGTTGACCAGTAGCTCATGCATATTGCACGTGTGACAAAGACAAAAGATCATTCAAACACTACTAAAACCATTCCAATATTTTCACTTTTTCTTTTCAAAAAAAAAAAAAAAAAATCATAAAAATATATTTATTAAATTTTTATATTAACTAATCTTGCATTGCATTGTTAAGATACGTATAACTAAGACCTTCCTCGTTTCATTTTCTCTTGTTGAAAAACAATTACTAACTATAAATTACGATACGATCTTAAATAGATTTTTTTGTCGATTTCGATAGATGTTAAGTTTTCTTTTGTCGGTTGCAATTTACCCCTTTAAGAATCTTAATATTCTTAATTCTCTTGTTGATTCCGCGTCTGTCATACTCGTACTCTATTATGAGAGAAGAATCTACGAGGAAATTACAGCAATTAAACATTTATCCAATTCATTAACTCTTGGCTATGCATTTGACTCAAATATCAAATATAGTCTAGTCTAAACTATCAATTTTAGTAATAGCAACTAAAACACACAAAAAGAAGATCAAAAAATTGTTGATACCAAAACTGAAAACTCAAAAAGTGAGATTCAAATATTATTTTATGTGTGACTGCTTGTTTGTTACACATGACTGAGTTGCATGGTAATTTAGGTTACATAATAATGAAGAAGAGACAAATTATTCTTGGCTTTAAGCACGTATATGGCAAAGCTTTATATGGTAATAAGACTCGATAAGGCAATGAATTCAATACCCCTTCAACGGCAGCCTCCCTGCAGCCTACCAAATACGGGACAAACCCTAGTGTCCAAAAGTTTTCAAAATTCATGACCAATGAGGTTTAGACTTTAGTTGGTTTTGTCATTATTTTTTGCATTTTTTTTAATACCCATTTTACGATCAAGTTAGGATTGAAGGGTGATTAAATGACATTGACGTACTCTTTTACCGTTTGAAAGCATTTGACACGTAAAGGCTTTATAATTAATCATCAGAGTATCTAAATCATAAATTAAAGGGTAATAACGTTAGGTTATCCTCTTATAATACACAACATGACGCTTATGTATCACTTATTAATTGATATAATAGTTAAAATAAATTATAAATAGTTAAAATGAGACATTAGTTACACCAATTAATGAGTATCATGTTAAAGACACATGAAAAAGTAATATTAGAATTTAGAATTAAAGAATAAACTTAATATTATTCTAATTAAATTTGTCGTATGGATTTGCATGGTTCGAGAAACTTTTTCGTATTTAGTTGTAAAATATGACAGAGTAATTAAATGAATATCTTAGTTTCTATTTATAATTAACATGATCTTCGCCCCTTGAGAGCTTTTGGCACGTTGATCATTGTATCATCAAAATCAATAATTCAATTTGTCGTGATTCTGTATAGATTGAGAAATTTGTCGTATTCAATTGCAAAATACGACAAAATAATTAAATGAATATCTAAAGTATTTTACTATAATTAACATGCTCTTACCGTTTGAAAGCATTTGGCACGTGGAGTCCTTTTTAATTGATCATCGTATCATCCAAATCAACAATTCCATTTGTCTGGATTTTGCATAGATTGAGAAATTTGTCGTATTCAGTTGCATAATACGACAAAGTAATTAAATGAATATCTAAAGTTTTTACTATAATTAACATGTTCTTATCGTTTGAAAGCATTTGGCACGTGGAGGCCTTTTAATTGATCAATGTATCATCCAAATCAATAATTCAATTTGTTGGGATTGTGCATAGATTGAAAAATTTGTCGTATTCAGTTGCATAATACGACAAAGTAATTAAATGAATATCTAATGTTTGTTACTATAATTAACTTGCTCTTACCCTTTGAAAGCATATGCACGGGAAGATCTTTTAATTGATTACCATATCATCCAAATCAATAATTTAATTTGTCGGAATTCTCCATTGATTGAGAAATTTGTTGTATTCAATTGCATAACACGATAAATTACTTAAATGAATATCTAAAGTTTCTAAGTATAACTAACATATCTTTACCGTTGAAAGCATTTGGCAGATGAAGACCTTTAAATAATCATTGTATTAACGAAATAAATAATTCGCATAACTTTATCATATTCAGTTCTACCATAATTAAATAACTTATAATAGTTAATTTAATATAGATTTCTTGCATTAATTAGTAAACAACACTCAATCTTAATGTCAACTTATAAAATTATGGTATAACTAAAACATTATCTAAGTAATTAAGGATAATTGCATTTTTTTAATTGCTCTAATTAATTGATTCTCATTAAAAAAATCATAGTGTCCTTCCATAAATCTTGACTATTAATATTATGTGAAGTAATAATTGATCTTTTGATTCCTGTGAGTCAGAAAGGAGTGATCAATTGTCGGCGAGGTGGGTTCACAGGCCCGATCAAGAAACTGCCCGACTCGGACTTAATTCTTGGACTCTGGGCTTAAAGGCAAGAGTCCGACCCTAGGAAGAAGATCATTTAGATTTTAGCAATAGTTCCGTTCTGCCAATATTTTTGTTCTTATTCCTCGACTATTAAAGTGGGCCAAAATTAACCCTTTTCAGGCTGTGAGCATGGAAAAAAAAATTAATTTAAAGTTCTGTAAAGGTAAAACCGTCATAAATAGGTATGAACGAGGTTCTATTCGATTACGTTGTGGGCTCGAACCGAGTCGACTGGCTACCCACTATTTCAGAAAAATGAAACCCGAACCGAGCATGGTGATAAGAGGAACCAAACCAAAGTGAAGTGTGAGATTTCGCTTAAAAATAAAAATAAAAATAAAATATATAAGCTATGGAGTATAATGTTGAAACTTGTAATAAATTGATATAAAATAATTTATCAAAACTAGTAAAGGCGTTGTTCAACGCACAAATTAATTTGATTTGACGTAACTTTTTTGGAAGAAAGAAATTATGTCGGTTTGAAAATTAAAACCATTCAAACCAAATGAATTATTTAAATAAACTAAGCAAAACAAAAACAATTGTTATCCAAAATATAATATTAAATAAATTATTTTATTAAGTTTGATTGAATTTCCAAAATGAACCGGTTTATTTAAATTATTAAATGTGAACCGGTTTATTTTTTCTAAAATTCTCTTTCCCCTTTGGTTTTCCCACTCGGTTCCTTACACTTCTTCGTTCGTCGCCTCCTCTCCGGCGCAAACAATGGTGGTTGGAGGAGGGGAGAATTGTTTGAGCTATTTGCTTTGCTTTAATGAAAAATCAAATACAAATTGTCATGTCTAATTATTTTTTATTCGAAAATATGGAAATATTTAAATTATCTTTTCTCTCATCCACCAACTTTATTTATTATTATTCAAAAAAAGTAAAAGAAAAGAAAAGCAGAAGAGGAAGTCATTGAATAGGAGCACGAAGATGATGACGTTCAAGTGTCATCTCTATCTAGCTCAAAGCAAGAAATAAAGTTAACTTAAGACCCTACATTATTATCCCTATATATATATTATAGTAAAAAAATTAAATAAAATTAATATTATTATTTTCTATCGAAGGTGAGATGCCTACTTATTTTTTCTTTGGAATAAATAAAAAAATAATGAAATTTTCAAAAATATTATTACGAATGCAGCATGATTTGAGGGATTGAAGTAATTAAATAGAAAAGGAGAAATCATGGAAGACTTGTTGGTGCATGTCTGTTGAATCTATCTTTTTGTTTCCTTTACTAGTTGTAGAGAGGGCGATGCCGTCTCTTTTCCGTTTTTCTCATTTGTTTTATGAATAATTTGGTTGTATAAAATGGGTAAACAATGTTCATGGACGACCAAATTGACACTTTGGAAACCAGAACAAACAGGATTGGATTCGACCTCATTTCCTTACGTGAAAGAACTTACTTTGTTCTTTCACGTGCTTAAAAGACTCGATGATCAATATGAATGACAAATTATTTATGACAAAGGTATTGTTTTCGAGTCTCCACTTATCTCATTAATACATAAAACTCATCGTCATATTTTGGATAATTCAAAACTTTCTTATTATCTCTACTTTGAAAAGGATTAGATTAATGACTTCGTCTCAATTTAATAATTGAAGACAAATGAATTGGAAAAAGAGTCACCCACATCGAACGAAGACTTGAAGTTGTTGAAGACTTGAAGTTGTTGTGCAACCACTTGGCGGAATAAACCAAACTATTCGTTAAGTAGGCAAGATGATAACTGCGTTGACTATCAAAGTACAATACAAACATACAAAACAAATTCAAAAATAACATTTTTTACTCAGACGACTGTGAGAGCGGACAAAACAACAATTAAACAAAAACATATTGTGGTTTGCAAAACCCTAAAGTGGTGGCAACTACTAAATTTTTTCGGCCAGCTTGTCCATATTTAAACAACCAGTCCTCCTGTCGGAACTATGATGACAATCAACAACTACCATTGTTCGGCCAAACAATCATCCATGCACGAATGTGAAGGATCGATATTACCTAAGAAAAGAGGTGAATTAAGTTTTATAACTTTTTCGTATGATTAAAAATTTAATTGTTTGTTACCTCAAATTATAAATTTTCTCTCATAATTAGATTTTTTAAGTTCAATATGCAAGCAATAACAATAAAAAAAATAAGAGAGTAGAAAAACAGAGTGAAAACAGTTTGTTAACACGGTTCGACCAATTTTGCCTACGTCCGTACTCAAGGATGCTCTTTGAAGATTTTTTTCACTATATCTTTCTAGTTATGACAGACTGAACTTTCAGACGTCAATCAAACCTTACAATGACTTTTCATGGACATTATCATTCTCCTTGATTAATCTTACAGTTTTAATTAAAACTTTCCTACTCTTTAAGGGCGTCACTCTTTTCCATTTCCACAATCAACAAATATATGGTTTGAAAATTTAATACAAGAATCTTAACTCTCTCAGGATATATAATCTCAAATGTATAACTATGAGAGTTTAGGTTTTTTTTCTCTGTCTCCTCTTGATTACTCTTATGTGTTGGTAGGTTAGAATATAGGTTGGTTTGCATAAAAATTACTCTTAGCATCAATCGCTCTAGCATAACAGCACACTTGTTTATTATTGTTTATCTCGTGTTTTTCACTCATTCTTTTTGTTCTTTCCTCTCTCTTTTTCAATATTTTTTTTTACATTTTAATGTCATTAATCATCATGTTCGTATGTTCAAATTGTTGGTGCATAGCATGCGACATGAAAGATGACTGTTGTGAAAATTATTTCGCAAGTGTACGAGTCACAACAAATAATAAAGTGATAAAATAGAGTGTCGAACCCACAAGGACTTGTTAATTAATAATCAAAATTATTAGTCTTAATTCTAAATTGAACACATGTTTTATAGATTCAAAAATTCAAATTAAACTAATCAACCAAAGCAATTAAAATAAACTAATGTAAAATATCAAAGCAGATAAAATAGGATTAAATCAAATTGATAAAAGCCTAGGTACTACGATTTCACCAAGACAACATTTATTTCATTTCTTCCAAATTACATTCATAAGTATTCTCCCTATGTTGATGATCGATTTCACTAAATTCTAATACAATCTCTCTCGAGCATCGCTTAGTTTATCTGATTAATAGGTTAGCACTTCTCAGTCTCAAATTCTAATTAATCAAATACAAATAAATAAAGAAATCACCACGATCACATCAATATTGTAACTATCTCTGCCTACGCATATTTATGACATTAATTTCAGTGCTCGGGTGTTTATCACTTTTCAGTCTCAAAACACCCCAAAAATAAAGTAAAGGTTGGCCAAAAATTTACAGGCTTTAAGAGCAGAAATTAAACGCGCCAACAATATTGGAAGAAATACTCATAAAATATAATTAAACGAAAAAACAAAAAATAAACATTGTCTGGCTACATCGTAGCCCTAGATGAAAAAGTTAGTTCATGCTAAAATAGAAGAAAATACAAATAATATTAAAGAAGTTCATAAATAAAAATCAAAGGAAAATAGAAAAACTATGTTGATGTCTCTGAATAGTCGTCTCGCCGCTCCTGAAAAAGTCTCTCCAAAATCGCCCTCTGCTTGCCAAAATTTGAATGGAATCGAATGCTCTGTGAAAATCGCCGAATGCCTAATGCTTCTCTGCTTTTAGGTTTAATTCTCTTGCTTCAGCCAATCAATGGTTGGGATTAAATCTTTACTCAGATTAACGGTTGAGATTAGGCACAGTAACTTTCCAAATTTGTAGCCGATCGATCGCAGGAATTGTGGCGATCGATCGCCATCTTCTTTGCATGACTTTTCCTTCTTTTCAGCCGATCGATCGCAGATTGTGCCGATCGATCGGCACCTCTTCTGTTTCGTGCATAATATTCTTTGCAATGTTTCTCTTCCGCCGATCGATCGCTTGCCTTGAGCGATCGATCGACACCTTCTCTGTTTTCTCTTTTCTAATTTCTATATTCTTCACAGGCGATCGATCGCCTAACAAGGGCCGATCGATCGCCTCCTTCTCTGCTCTCTCTCCTTTTCTCCAATTCCGCTTTGTTTCTCCTTTTTCTTTCTTCGTGAACCTTTTTCTGTTCTCTTCCTGTTATAATTCAACTTTCTACATATTTGCACAAAACACATCAAATTCTTTCAAACACTTGAGAGAAACTTATCAAATCAAGTGTAAAAAGTATAAATAAGTGTGTAAAATACACACTTATCACACCCCCAAATTTGAATGAAAGTTTGTCCTCAAGTGAACAAAAATGCAGCTCAGTTAAAACAAAGAGATAATCTCAATCAAATATAGAATACTCAACATAATGTAATGGTCAAACAATCTGAATCAAGGTTTTTGGTAAATCGTCTCAGCTTAAACAAATTCATATTAAAAACACCGAGTTTAACACTTTGCAAAAGAAATAACTCATAGTAGCGCATTGATAATAGCTTACATAGAAATCTTCGTATGTGTGTGCGTTCATTCTTATCTTCCTCTAAGTGTCGGTTCAGTTAATGTAGCTACATATCAGGGATGCATTCTCATTTCATTCGGGAATTCACTCAAGTCACTCTAATTATTCACCAGCTTTGCCCACTATCCAACTAATAGCAATTATCCATTAACCAAAAAAATAAAAATCGATAAGTCTTTAAAAGCTTGTAATGTAAGGCGAGGTTAAAAAGGTAGGAATTTTAGAGATACAAACGTATAATCAGAGCACAACTCATCCTTCCTTATTTTTCCCACTCAATATTTTCTTCTCAGTTTATGCTCACTCATTGAACCTGCTTAATCTTCCTTTTGATCTCTCTCCCCAAAACTTAGTGCATTCAATATCATTCAGATAAACTCCTTTGTCATAATCATAGAGTAAAATACAACAAACTTGAAAATAAAACTAAACTTTCAAACTCTTTTTTTTTCAATCTAATAATAACACAATAACGCAAACATAAATTAACAAATAACAAAGGAGTTTGTATTTATCCTCACCACTACATTCTCCTACTATACTTCAAATATGTCAATAAACTCTGCGCTCTTTTAGAAAAGGTAGGAAAATCTATATTGGGCTAGGCTAAAATAGGTGCAATTGAATAGTAAATAATACGCTCAAAAGGGTGACTATGGGTGTTATTAGATGACACAGAGTGGTTAGCTATGAAGGCTCAAACAGTTCAATGATGGCCTAAGTCATTCTCTTATTCGTGAAAACTTCAAATTGCATTCGTGAATATCAGGCAAAACTAAGAAGGATTTTCCTCACGATGTCCTCGTATCAAAACATTTGACTGGAGTTACACTCCCTCAACGTGTTTATTCTCGTTCACTCCCTTACAGTGTTTGGGTTTCACTCTCAGTAGATTACACAAATATCACCAACACATAGGATCAAATAAGAATAAAACGTGCTCAAATTTGTGAAGATAACTATGTATCCTCTAATCAATGCAAACTAAAACAAATTACTCTTTTACTCAGTATATCTCAAGAAGTTTAAAGCATGAATTTATTCCACTTAAATCATCATTGACACCTCAACCAAGAATTCAGAATGCATAACCATATGAAATGTAGTAGATTAATATAGCAGATAATTCAGTCAAACTAAAAGCACCCCCAAACTTAAAATCAACATTGTCCTCAATGTAAGCAAAGCACACAGAAAAAATAGAAAAGATAGTGGCTTACCTCATGCGGGGCCCGGCATATCGTCATCCTCGTCCTCTAGTGGAGGGGTATATGACTGAAGTAAGTGCTCTGGATAATAAGGAAATGGGGGACTCGATTGTGTCGAGTAGCCCTGGTGAGCATTGAACGCTTCTAGGTAGTGAGCCGTAAATTGAGCATGCGCCAGTTGACGGGATTGGAGGTCTGTCAGTCGATGCTCCATTTGAGAATGCTGGGTCATTAACCTTTCCATCATGTGCCCAATAGCATCCAATGTGTATGAACGGGAAGGAATGGCCGAAGATGAAGATGCACCTTGGTCTTGTGGTGGAGCGGAAGTACTTTCATAACGCTGCTTTGTCGAGCTTCTCGATGAGCGTGTCATGCGTGTGCCAAGGCCGGATTTACATAGGGGCAGAGTGGGGAATTAGGAATGCACCGTACTTGAGGCAAAGGTAGCAGCTGAGGAGGGATAGCCGCATTGACATCATGTTCATCAAATCCTAAGCCATTCTGTCGGGCTGTCCCATAAGGCCAATTGGCGATACGTTCAATATTCGGTGTGTTGTACACCGCTGGCTGGATCCAGGGTTCGTCGGTTGAGCTCATGGGGTGATAAGTGTGTATTTTACACACTTATTTATACTTTCTAGATTTGATTTGATAAGTTTTTCTCAAGCATTGGAAGAAAATCTAATATATTTTGTGCAAGTTGCAGTAATTTTAACCAGAACAGGGACAGAAAATAAAAGAATTAAAGTGAAGTTGAAGACAAGAAAAGAGAAGTCTGAAGAACAGAGAGGATGGAATTTAAAAGAATTGCAAAGAGGAAAGCGATCGATCTCTGTAACTTGGCAGAGATCGATCGCCTTGCATAAAGAAAAGAAAGAAGAAGTAATACACATAGTGCATGATTGCTTGAAAGAGATGCAGCATGTTTAAAAGCACAAAGCTTGAAAGCAGCGATTGATCTCTATGAAGTCCAGAGATCAATCGCCATACATGAATGAGAATGAAGAGGCAGCGATCGATCTCTAAGTTACCCAGAGATCGATCGCCTATGCATAAAGAGAAGAAAAGCAGCAAATTACAACACAAAAAGCAGCGATCAATCTCTGAAAAAATGAAGAGATCGATCGCTACTCATACCCACAAATAGAAGTTGAAACAGGATCAGAAGCTGCTACTACAGAAGATGGAATTGAAGCTAGTACAGCCTCAGTCGACCCTCCGGATGGAACTGCTAGACTTTGACTATTACCTTCTTCATTGCTAGCTGTAGCTTCAAAGTCAAGGTCAAAAGCATATATTATTCTATGTCAAGATTCACTACGGAAGAAGAGTACTGCTTCACTCACAGGGACATCATTGAGAAGAAGAAGCCAAGATTAGAAGGAAGTAGCGATCGATCTCTGTGAAATACAGAGATCGATAGCCACACATATGTTATATGCTTGCAAAGAAATACCGCGATCGATTTCTGTAACCTGACAGAGATCGATCGCTTATCAAATTTAAATATGGAAAGCTGATGTGTTTTAATCCGAGCCGTTCATCTGAAGACAGATCTAATCTCAACCGTTGATGGAGTTAAAAGAAACCATTAAAAACCTAAAGCAGACCTAAATTCAAGCATTCAGAAAATTAAGAGGCTACATCCTGGAGCAGCGGCAGAGAGCTTCACCGAGGCGATTTTCGGCGAGGAGCAATTCCGGCGACAGCTATTTTTTTTATTTTCCTTTTATTTCTTCATTTTAATTATGCAACTCCTTAATATCGTTGTTTATTTACCTTTTAGCATGAACTAAACGTTTGTTCTAGGGTTTCGATGTAGCCTAGTTATGATTATTTATTTTTCTTAATTCAAGTATTTAATTTCCTGTTCCTGTTCTGTGTTGAGTAATCTATTCTGGACGTAATGCTTAGGTTTGCTTGATCACCAAAACTAAGAACTTTAGGGTTGATTCGGGATGCGAGAGCGGAGAATTTAACCGTGCACTGAATAGTTTGCCTTAAAAAGGATCCTAGGCTAGAGATAGTTAGGACGTTTGAGTGGTAATATAATTTCTTGTTCCTAATGTATTCAATTAATTCTCAGGATTAGAGACCGAGAGGTGATAATTCGTTAGTTGAATAAGTTTATCTTTGCTCGAGAGAGATTGATAAATATTTTCGTGAAATTGCCATCAACACATAGAAATAGGATTTAACTATTTGAATTAGGTCTGATAAATAGGATTAGCTAAGTGAAATCGGAACCCTGGATTTTCTCAACATATAATCTTACTTCTTTATTTTAGAATATTTTATTTAAATTGTTCACTTATTTTATTTGAATTATTTTAGTTTTAAAAATCCAAATCACTAAATTTATTGTTTCTTTTCAAATTAAACTAGAAATTAGATATTCAACTTTTAACATAATTATTCCTCGTGGGATCGACACTCGTACTTAATACACACTTTATTACTTTTGCGACACGTGCACTTGCGTAGTACGATTTTTCGCAACATGGGGACATTAGCAGCTGCGCATAAGTGTGTGATCAGAACTGGGTGTATATGCCCGCCAGTGCCAGATCCTTTACTGCATGAGATAATATTGCTGTGGATCAGCTGCCTGACATTGATAGAGCGCCCTGTGAGAATGCAATAAAGTACCACTACCCGTTCTTTAGTCAATTCCGACTTTTGAGAAGTGGGCATCAAGTTGCCCCGAATAAATTTGCACCATGCTTGCACGTAGCGATTGAGGCAGCTTGAGATAATGTGTAGTGGTCGAGCACAGTCTTGCGTAGAATAAATCCAGGTGGAGCCCCGATGGCCCATCTCACAGAGAATCAACTCATAATCCGGCCCGGCATCCATCATAGTCTGAAAGTCATCCGGGGCATCATTATCAAGGCCCAGATAAGTGTTAATAGCCTCGGCTGAAAAATCGATGAACTTGTGCCGTACTTTTACTGGTCCATCAGTGTTGGCGACTTTGAGATTGGCATAAAATTCACGAACGGCATTCACGTTCGCATCACCTCCTAAAACAGCAAGTATCTCCCACCATCGTTGTCGGAGCGTAGTCAAAATGTGGTCGTCAACCTCTGTAGGCTGAAATTGCACCTCACAAATAATTGCCTTATCTTTGGTCATAAAATCCTTAAAAAGATTGGCTGCCGCAGCGCTTGTGATTGAATGCTGGATCGATTGGAAAAAGACGGAACAGGTGGTGGCTCTTGATCGTTTCGGTGGCATTGTGGAATAGCTCACGAAATATATGGCCTGTGACTGCACACACGAAACAAACACATCCAACCTAGCATACGCACACATAACAGTTAAGCACGTTAGAGAATCAAGTAAGAAAGCGAGAGGAAACAGAATGCAAAATTTAAAATCCTTAAAAAGATTGGCTGCCGCGGGGCTTGTGAATGAATGTTGGATCGATTGGAAAAAGATGGAACAGGTGGTGGCTCTTGATTGTTTCGGTGGCATTGTGGAATAGCTCACGAAATATATGGCCTGTGACTGCACACACGAAACAAACGCATCCAACCCAGCATACGCACACATAACAGTTAAGCACGTTAGAGAATCAAGTAAGAAAGCGAGAGGAAACAGAATGCAAAATTGAAAATTCTACTTGACTCATCACTGATAATAGCCCGAGGAGTACCGAATCGTGTAAAAATATTTTTGCGAAGAAAATTGAGTACCACTTTATCATCATTAGTTGGGGTAACAGATGCCTCCACCCATTTTGATACATAATCGACTGTTAAGAGAATATATTTGTAATTGAAAGAAGTAGGAAACAGTCCCATGAAGTCGATTCCCCAAACATCAAATAATTCAACCTCCAGAATATTGGTCAATGGCATCTCATCTCGGTGTGAAATATTGCCAGTACGTTGGCAGCGGTCACAGGACATAGCAAATAAATGAGCGTCCTTGAAAAGGGTAGGCCAAAAGAAACCACATTGTAATACTTTTGCTGCTGTTCTTTTGCCACCAAAATGGCCCCCACACTCGAGTGAATGACAATGCTTTAAAATAGCTTCCACCTCGTCTTCCGGAATACACCGCCGTATAACCTGATCCGCACAATGCTTGTAAAGAAAGGGATCATCCCAATAATATCTTTTAATATCAGCAGAAAATTTCTTCCTCCTATAAGCTAAAGGCTCGACAGGCAGAACACCACTAGCAAGGAAATTGACAATATCGGCGTACAATGGTGTATTATCGACGCTAAAAAGTTGTTCATCTTGAAAGGTATCAACAATAGGTACGCCACCATCTGTCACATGTTCTTGATGTTCGAGTCTTGACAAGTGATCTGCCACTAAATTTTTTGTACCCTTTTTATCTCTAATTTCCAGATCGAACTCATGGAGTAGTAAAACCCAACGAATGAGGCGTGGATTTGCATCTTTTTTAACCATAAGGTATTTAATTGCTGAATGATCGGTGAAGACTATTACTTTATTGCCAATAAGGTATGACCGAAATTTATCAAAGGCAAAGACCACTGCAAGTAATTCCTTTTCAGTGGTGGCATAATTCAACTGGGCGTCATTGAGGACTCTACTGGCGTAATAAATAGTGTGAAACAGTTTATCCTTGCGCTGTCCCAAAACTGCTCCAATGGCGAAGTCACTTGCATCTCTCATAATTTCAAATGGAAGATCCCAATCTGGCGCTACAACAATGGGTGCAGAAGTGAGCTTTTCTTTCAATATATTGAATGCAACTAAACACACGTCATCAAAATGGAACTCTACACCTTTTTTCAGCAATTTACATAATGGCTTGGTGATCTTGTTAAAGTCTTTGATGAATCTGCGATAAAATCCGGCATGTCCTAGAAACTCCTCACTCCCTTAACTGAAATAGGTGGTGGTAGCTTCTTAATTGTATCAATCTTGGCACGATCCACTTTTATCCCTTTGGATGATATCCGATGCCCTAATACAATACCTTCACGTACCATGAAATGACATTTTTTCCAATTTAACACCAAATTTTTCTCCGCACAACGTTGAAGCTGTAGGATCGAGATTGTCTAAGATTGGGGTGAATTAGACCTTTTTAAATTTCTTAATATCTCTTAAACTAACAGCAAGCAAACAATTAGTAAAAGTAAAAAGAGAGAGAAAGAAAAAACCAACACAAAAGTTTTTACGTGGTTCGGCTCAACCTAGCCTACATCCACGCTTCAAGGTTCACCCTTTGAAGATCCTTAACCTTCTCCTCTCGAGAATGAACAGATCAGAATTCCGGGCTCCGATCAACTGCCTTTTACAGATTTAGATTGAACTTCACGGGCGTCAATCCACTGCCTTTCAGATTTTACAAGTTTGAGTAAATGAATAGAACAAACTACAAACTCTCAAATCAAATTCTCAAGTTTAGGAATCGAGAGATGTAGATGAAAATACAGAGTATGATAGATCACAAGTTAGGGCTCAGGAATTCAAATTCGCAAAAGTTGTATCTTTGTGCTCTAACCTTGGCTTAAATACTCTGTCTTCGGAATCGACTTGACTTCAATGCTTCTTATCCAATAATAGAAACTTTGTTACCGTTGGAGTAGCTTTCGTACAATCTCAGGTAGCCGTTGCCGTCTGTAGTTGCAAATCGTCGTCGCCTTTAATGTTCTGTAGTTAAGGCTTGAAAACGACGTCACTGTAGCTTCGCGGCATATTTGAATTCTGGCGGAAGACTCAGCTTATATTAGTGAGATGGCATCGGATGATTATGTCTCTAAAAATGTTGAATTGCAATCGGTGGATGCAGCAATAAAAACTTGGGCCGCAATCGGAAGATGTAGTTATGAAGTCTTCTTCCTTTGTCGTTTAGTGACCGGATGACTTCGTCTTTAGAGCGGAGGATGTAGATCTTGAGCGGATGCTATATGAGAATTTCTTCTTTTGTCTTCTAGCGATCGGAGGACGTAGTCATTAAACGCTTCGCCTTTTGTCGTTTTCCTATCAGTAGACTTCATCTTTAAACGACTTCGCCTTTTGTCGTTTTTCCCATCGGTAGACTTCATCTTTAAACGCCATCGGATGAAGCAGCGTTAATAGCCAACGGATGATGCAGTCCTTAAACCCATCGGATGACTTAATCTTCGAAGTCATCCGCCTTTGTCGTCTAGCGAGCGATGGACTTCGACTTTGAATAACTTCTTCTTTTATTATTTAGTGATCGGTGGACTTCATCTTTTATTTTCATTCACCGGTGGACTTAGTCTTCGAAGTCATCAGCTTTTGTCGTCTAGCGGGCGGTGGACTTCGTCTTTTATTTTCATTCACCGGTGGACTTCTTTTCTTTTAATATTTTAAATCACCGGTGGACTTCTTGGCAACTTGACCACTGAATGTGCATTCACAGCCCTGTTTTACTAATATACTTAGAACACTTAACCAAATACATCAGTCAACTAAAATACCCTTTTCAAGGGTATTTCCAACAAATAATTCTTATATACATAAATCATTAGATTCAAACATAATACACATAATCAAATTACTTCATCATATAAACACATCATCAAAAACATATTTAAATTTAAACACCATTTAAGTCAACAGAAGCACTATATTCAGATTCTCCAGACAATTATCAAAAGAAGATCCAAAAACAGAAAAATCATCCATGAATACCTCAATAATGCGTTCGACCATGTCAGAAAATATTGCTATCATGCATCGTTGAAAAGTTGCCAGAGCGTTACAAGACCAAAGGGCATCCGTCGAAATGCAAAGGTGTCGTACGGGCAAGTAAATGTAGTTTTCTCTTGGTCTTCGGGAGCTATGGCAATTTGATTATATCCAGAGTAACCATCAAGAAAACAATAAAATTCGTGTCCTGCGAGCCTGTCAAGCATCTGATCAATAAACGGAAGCGGGAAGTGATCCTTTCGTGTAGCCTTGTTTAATTTTCTATAATCCATACATATGCGCCAACCGGTAACAGTGCGAGTCAGAATGAGCTCATTATTTTCATTTTGCACAACTGTCATCCCACCCTTTTTCGGTACAACTTGGACGGGGCTAACCCATGAACTGTCAGAAATTGGATATATCACCCCGGCATCTAACCACTTTAAAATTTCTTTTCGCACTACTTCTTTCATGGTGGGGTTGAGACGTCGTTGGTGTTCCACTGATGGCTTGTGACCTTCCTCCATAAGAATTCTATGCATACAAAAAAGATGAGCTTATTCCCTTTAGATCTGCCAAAGTCCATCCAATTGCCGATTTGAATTTGTGAAGAATGCGGAGTAATTTCTCTTCTTCCTCTTTAGATAAATCAGCGGAGATGATTACCGGTAACGAAGATGTGGCCTGTAAATATGCATATTTTAAATGAGCAGGTAGTGTCTTCAGTTCTAACTCCGGTGGTTGCTCAATGGATGGTAACGTGCGTGATGGGTCTTCCTGTTGACTTAACTTATGTTTAAGTCTAACAATATTTTTGATGATGTGTTTTTCAATTGTGTGTAATTCGATTAAGTTAATTATATGAAATTAATAAATTGATTAATAAGTTAAATATTGTCCCTCATATATATGCCTTAAAATCTTCAGTGGAAATGCCCTTTGAAAATGGTATTTTAGTTGGTTAACAATTCTGTTAAGTGTTCAGGGTGAGATAGCAAAACATAGCAGAAAATGATAAAAAGGCCACATCCACCGCTGACATTCAAAGGCCACATCCACCGCCAGCTAAATGACAAAATCCACATCCACCGCTGGCATTCTAAGGCTACATCCACCGCTAGCAGAAAATAGTGTACATCCACCGCTGGCATTCAAAGTTTACATCCACCGCTAGCTACACGACAAAATTGCACATCCACCGCTGTAATTCAAAGAAGACATACACCGCTAGCTAAACGACAAAAGTCATATCCACCGCTAACTAAACGACAAATTTCTGAAGACATCCACTACCGAAATTTCTGATGATATCCACCGCTGAAATTTCAAAAGAGACCTCATCTGGTGAACAGTAACTTCTGAAGACATCCACCGTTAGATTTTCAAATTCAACATACATCGCTGGTCTCCAAAGGCGAAGTCATCCGGTGAACAGTACTTTTTGCCAAATTCAAATTACCGCGAAGCTACAGTGATAATCGTCTAGAGCTTTAACTCCTGTCCATTAATGGCAAAGCACGAAAGCAACTTCAGAACGCAACGGCTAGCTGTCTAAGTATGGATACTTCTCCAACTATAATATTTTTCCATATCCAGAAATAAGCATTCAAGTATTGAAGCCGATTACAGACAGAGTATAAAAGAGGAGAAAGTAGCTCGAAAAAAGAACTTTTGCTGAAATTAATCTTGAAACCCTAACGAGCCATATTCAAGCAATACTCTGTAATTTTCCTCTACATCTCTCTACTCTAAAACTTGAGATTTGATTTTTGAGAGAGTGTAGCATGTGCTGAAAAATTGCATCCTACTGTAAAAGTGTAAAGGCTGTGGATTGTTACCCGTGAAGAGCAATCCGGTTGTTGTAAAGGCAGTAGATCGATGCCCGAAAAGTTCGATCTGGTTTTCTCGTGAGGAGAAGGAAAGAATCTTCAAGGGGGAGCCTTGAAGCGTGGACGTAGGCAAGCTTAGCCGAACCATATTAAAAATTGTGGTGTCAACTTCTCTCTCTCTCATTTTTATTGTTTGATTATTTGCCGTTTTCTTATCAGTTGAACATAAGAGAGAAATTGATTAGATTATCAATTAAGTTTAAAAAGTCTAATTCACCCCCCTCTTAGACAAATAAGATCCTACACTTCCCCCAAATTTTCATAATACTTCCTCTTATTCGGCTCAAATGAGTCCATCCACATTGCATAACCACGTGCTTCATTATCCTCTTCCAGAAAATAATTCTGCTCAAACATACATGCTTCTAAAGAGTCATCTGGTTGACGTGCAACTTCATCTATTGTGGCCTCGGTAACTTCAACGTGAAAAACATCACTGTTATCACCTGGATACTTCATAGCTTTAAAGACATTAAATTTGACTTCTTCATCCTGCACTCCCAAACTCAATTCACCTTTTTGTACATCAATAAGTGCACGACCCGTAGCAAGGAATGGTCGACCTAAAATAATCGGCACATTTCAATCTTCTTCCATATCAAGCACAATAAAATCAGCAGGGAATATGAATTTGTCAACTTTTACAAGCACATCTTCAATGATCCCTCTTGGGTGTTTAATAGAGCGATCAGCCATCAATAATGTAACCCCTGTCGGCTTGGCTTCGCCTAGATCGAGTTTCTGGAATATAGACAAAGACATCAAATTAATACTCGCCCTCAAATCGCATAGTGCCCTGGTAAATACAGAATTGCCAATCTCGCAGGGTACCGTAAAACTTCCCGGATCTTTTAATTTTTTAGGGAGTTTCTTCTGAATGATTGCACTACACTCTTCTGAAATAGACATAATACCACACTCCTCTATTTTCCTTTTGTGAGAGAGTATATCTTTCATAAATTTTGCATAACTCGGCATTTGCTTCAACGCATCGGCAAACGGAATATTAATATGGAGCTTCTTGAAAACATCGAGGAATTGAGAAAATTGTTTATCCAGCTTCACATTTTTCAATCTTTGTGGAAATGGCACCGGAGGTGGTGGATGAGATGGTGGTGACGTTTGAACTTCACCTTCATTGGGATCCTCATTAATAGTTTGTGGCATGTGTTTCTCCTTTTGCAATGGTTCAGCTACTGTTCCCTTTCGAGTGGTGATTGCATTACACTGATCTTTTGGATTCACCTCTGTGTTACTTGGTAGTGAGCCTTGAGGCCTTCCATTAATAACGCTTGCAAATTGACCAAGTTGATTTTCAAGACTACGAATCTGAGCTGATTGATTTTGCATAACAGTACGAGTCTCGGTCATAAACTGCATAAGGGCTGTTTCAAGATCATTTTTCTTTTCAATTGGTTGAGATGGACCGGGTTGAGATGCTTGAGGCATTTGCATTGCATTTTGAGAATTCCGCCATGAAAAATTCGGGTGCTGTTGCCATCCTGGGTTATAGGTGTTGGAATTGGGATTACTTTACCGATTAAAATTGCCCATATAGTTAGCTTGCTCTGCGGGCTCACTCGACATAGGATTGCCCTCTTGACATTCTTCACTCAAATGTGCTCCTTGACACCATTGACAGTTAACTGTTGACGTTTTCCTTACACTCGCGGCCATATAAGACTCTTGGAATTGTTTAGCTAATGAAGCAACTTGTAGAGTTAAAGCTTTCATAGCCTCGAGTTCGGGAGTACCCGTTGTGCGCTTCATAATTAATCGCTCCACTGAACATTGGTCATTATTAAGCGCCAATTCCTCTAATAGATCATATGCGGCTTCCTCAGTTTGTCTCATTAAAGCACCACCTGCAGCTGCATTGACTAAAGTTTTCGTAGATGCAGACAATCCCACATAAAAAGTTTGAATATGCATCCATTTCGGTAGGCCATGGTTAGTACACTTTCGTAACATATCCTTGAAACGTGCCCATGCCTCATATAATGTTTCTCCATCAAATTGACTGAAGTTGATTATCTCATTACGAAGTTTAGCAGTCTTCTCGAAAGGAAAGAACTTGGATAAAAATTTCTGGCATAACTTTTCCCAAGTAGTAATAGAATTAGCTGGCAGAGAATTAAGCCAATTCTTTGCACAATCCCGTAATGAGAATGGAAATAAGTGAAGCCTTACTGCATCATCCCCCACATTGTGATATCTGAAAGTGTCGCATACTTCTAAAAAATTTGCAATATGTTCCTTGGGATCCTCAGAAGGTAATCCACTAAACTGAGATTGCTGAATCATGTGCAAGGTCTCCAACTTAATTTCAAAATTAGCAGCAATAGCCTGTTTCCGAATAGCTGAGTGCACTCCGGATACAGTAGGTATAACATAATCCAGTAAGGTCCGGGTCTCAGCATTCACAAGTGGACGATTTTCAATATTGTCTGCCCTATTATCTCCCATAATGACACGCGCTGATTGAATAACTTCTCTTCTCTCTTTACGATGTTGTCGACACGTACGCTCGATCTCAAGATTAAGTGAGAGAAGTTTAGCGTTTCCTTCTTTACGCATGCACCTGAAAATAACACGAAAATAAAAAATAAAATAAATAGAATTCAAAATAAAACTAAAAATAATTAATTCAATATCAATAATAAAGTCCCCGACAACGGCGCCAAAAACTTGTTGTGAAAATTATTTCGCAAGTGTACGAGTCGCAACAAATAATAAAGTGATAAAATAGAGTGTCGAACCCACAAGGACTTGTTAATTAATAATCAAAATTATTAGTCTTAATTCTAAATTAAACACACATTTTATAGATTCAAAAATTCAAATTAAACTAATCAACCAAAGCAATTAAAATAAACTAATGTAAAATATCAAAGCAGATAAAATAGGATTAAATCAAATTGATAAAAGCTTAGGTACTACGATTTCACCAAGACAACATTTATTTCATTCCTTCCAAATTACATTCATAAGTATTCTCCTTATGTTGATGATCGATTTCACTAAATTCTAATACAATCTCTCTCGAGCATCGCTTAGTTTATCTGATTAATAGGTTATCACTTCTCAGTCTCAAATCCTAATTAATCAAATACAAATAAATCAATAAATTACAACGATCACATCAATATCGTAACTATCTCTAGCCTACGCATATTTATAACAGTAATTTCAGTGCTCGGGTGTTTATCACTTCTAAGTCTCAAAACACCCCAAAAATCAAGTAAAAATTGGCCAGAAATTTATAGACTTTAAGAACAGAAATTAAATGCACCAACAATATTGGAAGAAATACTCATAAAATATAATTAAACGAAAGAATGGAAAATAAACATTGTCTGGCTACATCGTAGCCCTAGATGAAAAAGTTAGTTTATGCTAAAATAGAAGAAAATACAAATAATATTAAAGAAGTTCATAAATAAAAATCAAAGGAAAATAGAAAAACTATGTTGATGTCTCTGAATAGTCGCCTCGCTGCTCCTGAAAAAGTCTCTCCAAAATCGCCCTCTGCTTGCCAAAATTTGAATGGAATCGAGTGCTCTGTGAAAATCGCCGAATGCCTAATGCTTCTCTGCTTTTAGGTTTAATTCTCTTGCTTCAGCCAATCAATGGTTGGGATTAAATCTTTACTCAGATTAACGGTTGAGATTAGGTACAGTAACTTTCCAAATTTGTAGCCGATCGATCGCAGGAATTGTGGCGATCGATCGCCATCTTCTTTGCATGACTTTTCCTTCTTTTCAGCCGATCGATCGCAGATTGTGCCGATCGATCGGCACCTCTTCTGTTTCGTGCATAATATTATTTGCAATGTTTCTCTTCCGCTGATCGATCGCTTGCCTTGAGCGATCGATCGACACCTTCTCTGTTTTCTCTTTTCTAATTTCCGTATGCTTCACAGGCGATCGATCGGCACCTTCTCTGTTTTCTCTTTTCTAATTTCCGTATGCTTCACAGGCGATCGATCGCCTAACAAGAGCCAATCGATCGCCTCCTTCTCTGCTCTCTCTCCTTTTCTCCAATTCCGCTTTGTTTCTCCTTTTTCTTTCTTCGTGAACTTTTTTCCTGTTCTCTTCCTGTTATAATTCAACTTTCTACATATTTGCACAAAATACATCAAATTCTTTCAAACACTTGAGAGAAACTTATCAAATCAAGTGTAAAAAATATAAATAAGTGTGTAAAATACACACTTATCAATGACTCTTCTTGTTTCAACTTTGTTTGATTTGTCACTCCTAAAAAAGTTATTACAACACTCCACCATGTCTTTCTCTTAACGTTGATGACCCTCGCACTCGTGTTTATTAAAATTTGACTTTTACTCTTTTATGCGCTCTCGTTGATTTTTTCCACTCTTTAGTTTTCTCTTTTAGTTGAACTTTAATAAACTCAATCTAAATTTCCTTGTAACAATCTAAACTCAATAAATCATATCAAGAAGGAGAATAATGATTAAAAGCAAAGAATAAAAAGATAATAAAACTTAAGCAGCAAAAGAAGCAATGTCATAGTAAGACAATGAAATACGAGAGATTAAAACAAGATAACAAAAAAAGAAAGTAAACAACTGCAAAGAATAAGAACAAAATTAATGTGATAATAGGCAGAAAAAATAGAAGAATCTAACATAAGAAGAACAAGAGACTAATACAGAATTGATGCACTTAAAATAAAGAGAGAAGAGGGTGATTTTTCGTAGACCGGTAGAAATGTAATGGAATACCTTCGTCAGGTTAAGGGATATGCACTTAGGGACACGACATAAAAAGTTATCTCATCTCTAATATCGTGCATACAAAGAAACACATTCACGCAGTAGAAGATGTGCATCAAACAAGTGACCTAAATAATAAGTCTAAAATAACCGAGAATTCTATCTAAAAATACTATACTCGTTGAAAGTAATAATTTATAATAAACTTAAACGTAATATGAAAACTGAGATGTTGTTAAATAAGAAATGTTTAATTTTTACGTGACGCATCACAAAATAAGAATTTTTAAAACTATCATGCATGTGTGAATATGGTATAACAAACCCTAGCTAGAAGGCGGTTAACCTTCCTACTGCATAGGCTCAAAAGAATAGGCTCGTAGTCGGCGAACTCTTCTTAATCTATAACAAAATTGAGGTCAAAATCTCTTCTAAAACTCGAAAGAAGTCGCAAACCTAAACCTAAAAAACAATGATTTTCTGCCGTTTTTCATCAAACCTCAGCCAATATCCACACAATTTAGACTCTGAATCGAACAACATATATTGATTTAAACTAATCATTTTGAGTTTTTAGTCTTCAGATCAGATTCACTGACGAAACGGAGGTTCAGATTCGACACGCTTGAAGAACGTTATTAGAAGTCGAAGATTAGGGATGCTAGGAAGTCAAATCAAATGGAAATATTGCTCTGCTCTCTCTCGGCGTCTCTCCTTCTCCCTCCTTAGTCTCTCCATCGCCGAGAGCAGAAATTTAACTTGGCTGTGTGGGTGCATTTTGCACTGTCTAAAACAATTGGCTATTTAATGTTTGACGTTTACATAATGAATCGGGAAATGTAATTGACAAAATAAATTAGAAAAAAAAAAGTCTTTAAATTCAGGATGCTCGTTTTAGGACAGCAGTCACAATATGCAGGTTAATGACACAAGAAAACTCTCCTAATTCAATGAACCATTAACATTTTCACAACTGCAGAAGAAACATAGTCGTCTTCTTCCTCCCTAGCCCCTCCCCTCTTTCCTGTCATCCTAAAAAACTCAGTTATTGTTCAAAGATGGATTCAGCTGCTTTCCTCTGCAACTCGAGGAATCGCTATCTATCTTTGTTTAGACGAAGGATTCAACATTCTGGCTATGTGAAAAATTAGGTGTTGGCTCGGAAAAAGTAAGAGGATAGATAACTCTGAAAAGATAGTGAGCACGGATAGCGGGTGACTCGGGCTTTTCTTTTTCTTTTTTTTTTTGAATCTGGGAAGATGGGTTTGGAGATGGAAAATTAATAATGTTTTGATGAGAGTGCCACGTAGAATGTATCAGGTCAGAGTCTTGAGACATTGCCAGTTGCATCATCTGATCTAGTCGTGTGCGCTTCTGCAATTTCATCTTCTTTTTTGACAATTTGGGAGAAGAGGACTATGGCGTCCACAGAATCTAATCCGGGTTGTCTTCTTCGTGGGACAAGCTGATTCAATATTCTTAATAATCTGAAATCACCACTCTTAAGACAGTCTTCGTCTACCCATCTTTGAGTCGAGCTAGCTATGGCCTCTTTCTCTCTCTCTCTCTCAAAAGAGAACAGCTTTTTTGAAGTTAATGCTCCAACAGCCCAACGCCACCTCTCCTAAAATAATCAAACCTCTCCTCTCTGTCTCTCTCTGTCTCTCTCTCAAGTCTCACATGCTCTTCCTCTTTTTCTGGTGTGGTTCATTTTTCCTCACTCTCGATGAGTCTTGAGTGCTCTGCACTGAACCCATTTGAAGAACGAAGGTAAAATTTTCCTCTCTTCTGAGCCGAATTGAAGCCTCTTTAGATCTCAGTGCTTTTATATTTGTTATCGAAAACTTCTTCAGACTATATCTCGGCACATTTACTCACTTCTCTTTTCTTGTTGTTTCTTTATTTGTTTGATATTTGCATTTGTGGTTGGTTTGATGCATTCTCAGTCGAAAATGGCGGGTTTATTTGTATTTTTCTGGGATTTCCTCTTCGTTTTGAAGTTTTAGTTTACAGGTCAAATGTTGTCCTGTTTGCTTTTGAGGAATACTGCTGTTAGATGGTATTTCGCTAGATCACTTCTGCTTTCTATTTGTTTTTCTTTGATTCTGCTTTGACAAAATTACTCTTTTTCTTTCGTCCTTTTCTGCCTTTTTTTTTTCTGCTTTACCCTTCTTCTCCATTTTCCCCTCTATTCAGAAATACATTTCTGCAGATTTCTCTCCTCTCTCTCGTTTGAGATTTTTCCCAAAGCCCATTTCAAATCGGAAGTGCAGCAGACAAAATGAAGGAGAAAGAAATGGATTTCTAACATATCTGTAAGTTTTAGGCTGTGGATTTACTGCTTTTTATTTTAATTGCTGCACAGACTTGAAAAAATCTGGGTTTCTGTTAACTACACGAACAAAATCCAAATATAAAACGGATTTTGCGATACCTCCTTGTATTGGAACTAAGAAAACAGAGATTTATTCAGTTTTCTGGCGTTTGCTTGCCTCATCTTCCGGCTGATGTTGATTTATTTCTTCTTTTAATCTAAATTAAAGAAAGCCTCGGCCTTTCGTTCTTATGGGGCTGGTGCCAGACAAAATGATGGAGACAACCTTTTTATGCATATTCTATTTCTTCTTCACATGCAAGATCTTTCACCGAATATAAAAATAGGTTTCCAACCTTCTTGAATTCCTGCAAATTCTTGTTTTTGTAAAACCACCATTAAACTATCAAATTTACAAATATTTTACTGCTTTGATTAGCGTTCTGCTGTTGAAATTTCCAACTGAATATATTTGACTATTATATGACATCTATTTTCTCTCCATGGAAGAGTAAAGTTGGAATCTTGAGCTGACAAATCTGGGTATTTCAGTCTTCAGAGTTTCAGTTTTGAGATCTGATCTATAAAGGAGGGAGGGTTCTGTTTCTTATCGACATTGGATGTCTGATTTCTGAGCTGAGAAACATGGGGGGTTGTATATCCACGAGTAGTCATAGTAGTTGCAGTAGCACAAGCAATGGGGAAGCAGTTTCTTCTTCCTGCCTAGGTTTAGTGGTTTATGATCAGCAGAGAAGCAAGAGAACGTTTTCCGATCGAATTGTTTCCCCTCATCATTCAGCCTCGATGTCGAGCCGGATCGTCACCAATGGAAAGACTCCGACTGCTTGCATTTTCACCCAACAGGGTCGCAAGGGAATTAACCAGGATGCCATGATTGTGTGGGAAGTAAGCTTAGTTCTTGTGTCCAAAAGGGATTGAAGTTGATCAAATTAAGTTTTTGATTTGCTAATGTTAAGGTTCTATCTTTTGCAGGAGTTTATGTCTGGAGATGTAACGTTTTGTGGTGTTTTTGATGGTCATGGGCCACACGGCCATCTAGTTGCTCGGAAAGTTAGAGATGCTTTACCGAAAAAGCTTCTATCGTTCTTGCTTTCTTCCCAATCGAAGCAGAATGGATCTGGTCGAGACTGTTTCAACAGGAAATCCAAGAATGGAGAAGATGGAGATGCAGAGAAGGATGCTTCAGCAGAAGATAAATCGGATTCTGCATGGAGGGAAGCATTCCTCAGGTCATACAAAGCCATGGATAAGGAGCTAAGATCCCATCCAAATCTGGACTGTTTCTGCAGTGGCAGTACTGCCGTGACTATAATCAAACAGGTAAATTGCCCATAATTTAATTCCATTTGTTCTTCATTTTCTAATTTAACTCCACCACCAGGGCTCGAATCTGTTCATGGGAAATATCGGGGATTCTCGAGCGATTCTTGGATCACAGGGAAGTGACGATTCCATGGTGGCAATCCAATTGACTGTTGATCTGAAGCCTGATTTGCCCAGTATGTACTACTAATTTCCTTCCGCTCGTTACTCAAGGCTAAGCTCGGTTTGGGAGCTGATTTGTATCTGTAATTTGTTTGTAGGAGAAGCTGAAAGGATAAAACAATGCAAAGGTAGAGTCTTTGCATTGCAGGATGAGCCTGAAGTGCCAAGAGTCTGGCTGCCATTTGACGATGCACCCGGGCTAGCCATGGCTCGAGCTTTCGGCGATTTCTGTTTGAAGGAATATGGTGTGATCTCTATACCAGAATTCTCTCATCGAGTACTCACAAACAAAGATCAGTTCATCGTTCTCGCCTCAGATGGGGTAAATTTCGACTCGTCCAATAAGAATTTCTTAAGATTCTGTTCTAACACTAGGAAAAAGAATAGGCATTGATGATCCTGTTCGGCTTTGGTTTCAGGTATGGGATGTGTTGAGTAATGAGGAGGTGGTGGGGATTGTGTCTACGGCTCCTACAAGGTCGTCAGCTGCGAGAGTCCTGGTCGACAAAGCCGCCCAAGAATGGAAGCTCAAATACCCAACTTCGAAGATGGACGATTGTGCAGTCGTTTGCCTATTTCTGGACGGAAAAATGGACTCTGAATCAGATTACGATGAACAAGGTTCTTCATCTGTAATTCTTCAAAGAGATCATTCTGGCAACGGTATGATCGAATCAGACGGTACCCAGAAGAGTGAGCCAACTTTGCGACGAAACGACACTGTCCGATCATCAGGAGACGAGGAAACTTCGGAGAAATTGCCAGTGGAAGCGGAACAAAGAGTTGCAGCTGAAGATCAGAACTGGTCAGGTTTGGAAGGGGTGACAAGAGTGAACTCACTGGTCCAGCTACCTAGATTTTCTCAAGAAAGGCTAAAGCCTTGAATTTTTTGGAGGCTTTAGAGAATGGAAGTAGACAGGCTGTGACTGTGTCGTCTACTTGACCTTTTGTGTATTTAAATTGAAAGAAAAGTGGGTAATTTTCTCCATTGCTGGCATGGCCAGGCCCTGTTTTGAAGGTTTCTCTGCAACTATCTACTCTGTACTCTGTCTTCTACCACCATTTTTTATTATTTCATTGCACAAAAAAAAAAAAATTTAAACTTGCTGTATAATCAGAAAGGCAAATTCCCAAGGCACCGATAGAAATTCTACAGAAAAAGCAGAAGCCTGAGGAGGAAGCGCTCAAGAAACAACCCAAACTACAGAAAGTAAACAGCCAATACGGTGATGACACGTCAGAAGAAGTGAATGAGAGTTTCTTAGAAAATAAAGCAATATTTTCAAGTGCTGTAAAATCTAGGCGACATAAAGGGCAAAAGCTGCGATTAAGTAGTACATTTGAAATGAAGGCACCTAAATTCATGAAAAAATTGATTTGGGGGAGAGAACGTGAGATAATAAGGTAATTTCTCTTTCCTCATTTAATTATCACGTGTATAATTTTTCTCCCTCCTTTCATAAAATCATCTTTTTGGTTAACTTGTGTTTCAGAAACTCTTTGCTGAGGCTGCGCTCACAACTAAAGAAGCATAGGGAGAGAAACCCAAAAATTGACCCGTGATCGCATATTCCAATAATTTTGATTTTAAAACATTTCTTGTTTTTTTCTCTTCAACTTTTGTGAAACGAGTTGGGCACTCGACACTGGTACTCGGAATTTGATAAGTCGATTTTCTCATTCATTTGTGTTGTTTCCAAAAATTTGTTTGATTAAAATTTTCATTGGTTAAGGGGCTTTGAGTTAATTCTTGTTCCGTTGTTATTTAAAGGATTTTAGTTCTCTTTAAAGAGGAGGAAATATTTGAGGACTCAAGATCGGTCACTGTTGTGGAGGTTTGATTAAAATATTAGAAATTTTAAAATTTTGGGGTAAGAACCCGAAACCTATCTTTTGTTTCCCTCTATTCTGTACAGTTGGTAGAAGCTGGACTAAAGAAGAAATTTTTCTTTCATGGGTTGAATTGATAAATCTATGATTGTTCTGTTCTGTTGGAGAAATTCATTGATGTATAGTACTATTAGATGGTAAGGGGAGGTTAGTGAAGAGATTTTTTTAACACAAAGTTCAATTTCTATTTTTTTAGGAACCAACTTGCTAAATTAAGAGTTTGGACTTTTGGACCTCGGATTATTGAGCCTTGGATTGCATAGTCCATTAGAGGTAGAAGTTTATTTTATTTTTTTGTTAAGTATTATTTTTAATTCATTAATTAAATTCATTTATTTAGCATAAAATATTTATTTAATTTTATATTATTATTCTTTCACACATTTATCAACTGCATATTTTATCATTGATAAAAATTGTGTGGTTTTAACTAGAAGTAATAGGACAGCTGAAGAGCCGTGTTTTTAGGCGCGAAACCCTAAACCAGATCAAGGTAATTATGGCGTGTGACCGCCTAATGTCGATATTTTGGCCTATGACCCTGTGTGCTAGGAGTCCATGAGAGACTCCATTTTCACCGAACATGTATTTAAATTGCATAATTGCATCGTTATTGAATTTATGCATAGTATTTTATGACTGCTGGAAATAAACTATACCCCTATTGAATTTAGTCGACTCACCCTAAACAACTACTATTTTTTTCAGGATCAAATCAAGATGAGTTCTAGTTATCATCGAAGGAACAAGAATTTTCTATATATTTCATTTAAAATTTTTTAAGACTAGAAACTTTTGAAAAATTGTAAGTAGTATGGTATTTTGTTATTATATCATCACATTATTTGATGTCTCTTGTCGGACCTGATTAATTTATATTTTGGACTCTGACTTTATATTAGTTTATAAACTTTTCGTTGCGTGTTCTTTTTAAGTGAATAAGATTTAGAGTCGGACGGTTGACTCGATTTTTGGGTCAGTCGTCCCTCGTTCTATTGCGGTACTGTTTGGGGCGTAATAGAAAAATGGTATCAAAATCCAGGTTCTCATCTTGAAAAGTGACACTTGTAGGATAGATGATGTGATGATATACAAGAATTATTATTGTGCAAAAAGACGTGTTTTAACCTCAGAAGTAAATTATTTTTTTTTAGATTTACGAAAATGCCCCCAAGAAGAGTCTCTAGGAACCGTACCTCTGCAGCACCTACTGTGCAATCAGCTGAATCGCAGCCTACTGATCTGATAATAGCTCTCAGAGACGCATTGCAAAATTTAACCCAATGACGCGACAATCAAGACGTAGAGGACCGTCGCATGAATTACTTTATGCAGTGGGAGTAGATGAACTTACCAGTGTTTGTGGGCGATGCTGACCCTCAAGTTGCAGCAAATTGGTTAAGGGTGATTCATATGAAATTGACGGCTCTGAAAGCTCCAACAGATTATTGGGTTGGATTTGCAATCTATCAATTTGAGAAAATGGTCGAAGTTTGGTAGAGGTCTCTGAAGTTGGACTACCCTTTGGAGGATATGACCTGGACACAATTCGAAACTCTTTTCAGAGACAATTATTACAATGCTGAACATCGCCAGAAGATGATCGCGACATATTATAATTTGGAGCAGGAAAATCTTACTGTACTAGAGTATTATCCCAAGTTTATGGAGTTCTCTCAGTATATTAATCACATGGACCTGGTGGATATGCTGGTGAAGTTTCGAATGAATTTAAGGTCCAATATCAGACATCATTTGTCAGACTTTGCATTTAAAACCCTTCCTGAAGTAGTTGCTACTGCTCAGCGTGTTGAGGCAGATTTGGAAGAACAGCTTGGTGTATACAAAGAAAAAGGGAAAGATGATCAGCTTGTGGGAGGCAAGATAACTAAAAAAGACTTTAAGAAAGAGAAAAACCGTGAAGGTCAGAATCAAGATAAATTTAGCGGATCCTCTGGTACTACACCTTATTCTAGTGGACGTTCCAGATCATATATTTGTCACTCTTGTGGACAGCCAGGACATTTAAGAAAGAATTGCCCTACTCATCAAAAACCTCAAAATAATTCAGCACCTTCTCAGACAATCATTGGCAGGCCTAGTTTCGGAGGTAACAGGAGATTTTCTGGTCAAGATCAGTGTAATCAGCATCAATATCAGCTATCTGGTACCAACTCTTAGAAGTCTACTGGGCATCAACAGAGCTTTGCTTCAAACACCATTCCTGTTGTGACTCCGAATTATATGACTAGTGCTAACCCTAGTTCATAGAAGAGTGGATTCAGAGGTGGCAATAGAGAAAAGAAAAAGATGACTGGTCAAGCTTATACAGTTGCGGGATCTGAACTTCATGATTCATCTGGCCATGGCGTTATCGATGGTATGATTTCCTTATTTAATACCATGATGCATGTCTTGTTTGATACTGATGTGCCCCAAGGCCCCATAACCAATCAAGGTAAGTGCATTTATTGACAAGGACGGGTTTATTAATGCATTTGCTTCTCATTTTGTAGGAGTTGAATATTTAAAGGCTTGGATTGGAAGCATGAAGATAAAGATGGAATTTGTCTTCCCTAATTTAACTCATTGTAACCAACTATTATGTGTGTTATATTGGTTACTTTTTGTGTGTTTTATTTGGCAAACAATGGTCTTATTGTAAGGAAGTATTAAAGCATACATTTAGGCATTTAGGACTAGATGAATGTTAGGTTAGTGTGGCAAAAGAGTTTGGATGAACTTAAGGTAGAAATCATACAAGGAAATTGCATGAAAACATGGCTCGAACATACACAAGTTTGGCGCCAACGTGAAGGAAGGGGGGACCACTTTTTCCTCAATTGGCCAAACCAATGGCTGCCCCTAAAGATGCTTGCTTGCTTTCTTCTTTTGGTGGATCCTTGTCATGGCTAAGCTCAACCATTGATTAAAAAAAGCACAACTCAATCTCGATCATCCACTCCTAGCCACTTAGATCAATATATACCATGGTTATTGGTATGTGTAAGGATTGATTTTGGTTGAATAGAAAATCGATTTTGCTAAGGAGAAACCCGAAGTGGTTTGGAGCACCTTCAAGGTAAGCCTTGGTTGTTAACAACCAAGAAGAGTTAAGCCTTCTAGGCTCTCAAACCCATGGTTGTTTGAGTAGTCCTTGTTCCACCTTTCTCTCCACTCTTCTAAGAGTTGGATGGTAAGAGAAAGTGGTCATTAACCTTTTTCAACTTGCTGTGAATCTTCCTTGGAAGATTGATTGCCGAAAGCCTCAAAAGTTGCTTATTGGACAGCATTTGGGTTTGTCATCATAACTTCACTTCCACATGTTATTTTCTCTTGATATTTTAAGGTGTTGTTTTTCACTAATATATTAAGCTTCCCTTAAATTTTGTTTGATTTGGATTTCATTTGCTCATCCATTTATACATCTGAAGTTGCTGTTTCTCTGCTAATCTGAGATCCGAGTGAACCATCACTCTTCGTGGGTCAAATGTAGCCTTTGCTTAGCTTGGCGCTCATCATTTGGTATCAGAGCCATGGTGGTTTCCTCTGAGTGTTAGCTATCAACTTGGTTTGCATTTTATTTCACATTTTCTTAGCTGCATCTTATTTTTCATTTTGGGTTTGTGCTGTTGCTGAAAACTAGAGAAAACTGCTGCATATTTGTTCTGGTTTTGGCTGATATTAATGAGCACACTCAGATTTTCTTCTCTTCATTAGAAGAAGCTTGGAGCAAGAAGTACCAAGGTAAGCTCGGTTGACAACAACTAAGGAGTTGTGCCCCTGAAACCACTCTTCAAGCTTGGTAACTTGTTGGAGCGGATTTTGCCATCTTCTTCTCCATTCTTTTAAGAGTGGAAAGCAGCAAGAAGTGGCCTTAACCGATCCCTGAATCGAGTTCTCTTCCTTGGAAGAAAACTCTTACCAAAAGCTTCATAATAGCATCCATTGGCCGATTCTTAGAAACTGTAACACCTGAGATTTTCGAGTTTCTACTTACTAAGGGCATTTTCATAAATAGAAGAATTTATGTCCGTCTTGTGAACAAGAAGTTTTAATAGAGCCCCTATATTAAATGGGAATTTCTGGTGAAGTGAGGAAAAATTTGGAAAGAACGAATCGTTAGTTAAATAACTAAATGAATAACAAATCAAATAGAAAATCAATGGAGGGGCAAATTTGTCAATTGACAAGCCAATTTAATTAAAAAGGCAAAAGCCTTTCTTCTTCTCCCACACTTAACATTTTCCAAAGGAATTCTCTCCCTCCCTCTCTGGCGACGTCGAGCCCTCCACGGCGATTCCCTCCCTCTTGAACGATTTCTTCTCCGATCGACTTCGGTTTTTCACGTTTTCTTCTCCAATCAATGTTCTAGGTAAGAATCTATAGTCTTGGACGGTTTATTCTCGATTTCTAGGTCGTTGAACGGTTAGGGTTTCGTAGGATTCTAGTTAAATTAGTTGGGTTTTGTTAAGAATGGTTAGTAATCACCTTATTGACGATTATTGAGCGTAGTTAGTCGAAATAATGGATGCGTTTGGTGTTTAGGTTGAAAAATCGGGTTTAAAGCTTATGGAAAATTCTATTAATAGAGGTTTAAGATGTGTGAGCGTAAATCGCTTGATGAAATGCCCGAGTGAGGTTAATTAGAGTTTTTAGGAAATTTCCTTAGTTAGGAGTTTCGTTAATCTTCGAAATTCGATTTCCTAGGCTCGGTTTTAATGACGATTGTTGTGAATTGCCCTAAGTGAACAATGCTTGTGGACGGAGCTTGAATTGCAACGGACGCGAGGTAAGTCTTCATGCTTGTTTGGCCGATTGACCTACACCGTAAGTTGAGTTCGTCATTGAGGATTTTGGTGCTATGTACTTTTATAAGCTTTGGTTAGGTAGTTTAGGGTTAGTTGTTTGTATAGGTTATGCTTGCGATGTTTTGATGGTATTCGTGATGTTTTGATGGTATCCACGTTGTATGTTTATATTATGTCATTTACTGTACATGTATCACGCTCTTTCAAAATAGCATGAAAATAGATTTCTACACGTGTTTACGAAAAGAAGAAACGAATGTACGTAATCTGGTCACGACGGGGTGGGGTTCAGACATGGCTGTTTACGGATGGAAGCATGTTTTTTCCTCGGTAGATGAAAATGGTTGTCTAACCCCCAGACGTGCCCTCTCCATCTGGTGAGAGTTTAGACATCGGTTGTAACACCCGAAAATTTTACCGAATATTTTAGCTATGTGCTTGGAGTTTCGTACGAAATCTTAGGGAGTTACCCAAACGAAAGATAAATGGATGGAGAAACTAAAACTTAGATTTTTTAGAGGAATTAATTAAAAGAGGAATTTAAAATGTATATAGTTTAATCGGATGTTTGATTTGGAGTAGCTTCTTCATGAAGCCACTACAATTCATGTAACCAAACACTCCAATCTCTCTCTCTCTCTCTCTCTCTCTCTCTCTCTCTCTCTCTCTCTCTCTCTCTCTCTCTCTCTCTCTCTCTCTCTCTCTCTACGTAGCAGCCAAACACTCCCCCTTTTTATGTTTGTCATCTCCAATCTTTAGTGTTCTTCATCTCCAGAACATTTTTCTCTCCCTCTATGTTTGTCTTCTGCAGCAAACAATCTCCCCCCCCCCCTCCATTTCCTTTCTTCTCCTCCAGTGGCTCACACTCACCCATCCTCTCTCTATTCTTCATGGTTTCTCCAGCCCTTCCTCCATAGTCGACGACTTCTCATTTCTCAGAGCTTCAATCGTTGAAGAAAAATAAGGTAAGAGTGGATGTTAGCTTAGGGTTATTTGTGTTGATGGAATGGTGTGCATTTGGGAGCATTTTGTGGAAGATTTTCTTTGGAGAGTTGTAAACCCTAAATAATTGCATGTAATGTTGGTTGTTTTGCTGGGTTTTATCTCCATTTGGACGTTTGACTAATTTATATAAAGGTATTGATGATAGATTGGAAAGGGAAATACATTTAGTATATTGTGGTGAAGTATGTTGGTGGATGTTGGCATTTGTTATGAATGCACGAAAATGGGAGATTCCTTGCTGAATGTTCTCTCTTTATGGGTCTTCAAACATGTTAAATAATTATGTTGAATGTTGAATTAGAAAAGGTTTGAGTTTGGTTAAATTTTGATGAAAGTCTGAAATTTTGAATTAGAAGCAGGGCAGTTTCTCAATTTTTGGCAAACCTATCGAATTTCATTTTAAAAACTATTTTGGTGTGTTAAACTAGACACTTTAAGGAAGCCATGGCCTTTGGAATCAAGTCGTTTCGGTATGTATCGTAAAAGTTATGAATTTTTTAAGTTGGCTCAATTTCTAGGTCAAAATCCGGGTTTGGTTATGACATTGGTCTGTTTGTTGGAAAGTTGTTTAAATGCTAATTGATTAGTGTGTTTGACTTGAGCATTATGACATGTGATATATGGTTCGTTTGATTTTGGGATTTGGCCTCCATTGAAGTGTGATGACTGGTATGAGCATTATTTTGATGGTTGTTGGAAATTAGGAGATTTCATGCACTTATTTTGGGTTTGAATTCAAGTTCTATTATTATTGGACTTTGGATGTTAAGCACTACTGGTGTCTCTTGTTGATTTTGGAGTTTAGCTTAATGTTAGCCAAAAATCTGAGGACGTAAATTGGTTATGTTCTTATGAATGATGTTATGATGTTTAGGTTTCCACGTTCTGCTGACAAGAATACAATTTTGTACAAGTTGAGATAAATTTACCAAGGACGTCAGGTAAGTAATGTTACATGCATATTATAGGTTCGTGCATCACCGAGACGTTCAAGACTTTCAACTCTGCAGCAAACAGGTAAGTTCATATCTGTAGGTTGGCCCTTAGGGCCCTACATCACGGAGGTACTAGGTTCTCTGTAACACCCGGCATTTTGGCCATGTAATAATCTGTTGAATTGTTGTATGGATTTAAATTGCCATAAATACGATAACAATTTCATTGTAAAATGTTGGGGCATTTAGTGTAGGGAGAACCTAACTAATGTGTAACTAACTAAACACTAAGTTTAGAATGCATGGAAGGGCAAATTGGGGAGAAATTATGGTTGGTGGGAGATAGCCAATGGATAGCTGACATCTGGCAACTTGTTGAAGAAGCTAAGTTCTTCCTCCTACGTGAAACCCTCTTCATTTCACTTCTCTGCTCTCTCTCCATTCTCTTCTCGACATTCTCTCTTCCAGTCGACAATCAGCCGTCGAAGCTACTTCGATCTCCTCGGCTCCTTTATGTTTTTCTACTAGGGTAAGCATCTTTTAAATGCTAACAAGTTTGGACAAGTTTAAAGTGAGTTTTGGTTGGAGTGAAGGATAGTGATACTTTGGTAAAACTCACTGTTTTTGGATGAAAACACACCGATTGTTTTCTAAGGGTTTGAATGAGTTTGGAACAAATTCTTCTAACTTATTTGTTAGCATTTACATCTTGTTTATTTTCTGAACGTGCATGTACAGGTTCGAGCATTTCCGAGACGTTCAGGACCATCAACTCTGCAGCAACAGGTAAGTTCATATCCGTAGGTTGGCCCTTAAGGCCCTACATCTCGGAGGTACTAGGTTTTCTGTTCTGTCGGGTTGCTTTGGGTAGAAAAGTTAGAGTTATGTCCTGAGATGTCTGTATTTTTCTGTTGTTTGTTGTATTATTTCTGTTATCTGCCAGCTTAAGTTCAGACACCGTTCATGCATACACGTTTTTCCGAAAGTTCATGCAAAACTGTTTTCTGTACACTGTTTGAAGCTAAACAAGATAAAATCTGACTGAAATGTACTGGTTAAGTGTGAGACGGGGACTGGCCCCCAGATCTGTTTCTGTTCTGTTCTGTATTACTGTTTGTGCCTGATAGTGCACCCACTGTTCGCCAGTTCCCCTATAAGCCCCACTTATACCCCTCTGCCACTGAAACGTAATGTTCTGTACTGTCACTGTATTTCTGAAAACCGCATGCATAGCATTTTGCATCACTGCATATCTATTATGTTCTTACTGAGTTTTAGACTCATAGGTGAACTCCCTGATGTAGGTACTGAACCTGAAAATGAGGACTTTGTGCCTCAGTCTGATGAATAGGTGGCTGGTGAATCAAGCTCATGGGGGTTTTGGTTGCTGTAGCCAGACATGTTTCTGACCCGAGGTTTAAGTTTTTAAAGGATAGTCAATATCTGTAAAGTTTTCTGGAAACTCTGGTTTTGTTGTAAAACTGTTGCGAAAAATTACACGCAAGTGCACGTGACGCAAAAGTAGTAAAGTGTGTGTAAATACGAGTGTCGATCCCACGAGGAATAAATATGCTAAGTATTGAATATCTGATTTTCAGCTTAATTTGAAGAGAAATAGTATAATGATGATTTGGGATTTTAAAATAAAATAATTCAGATAAAATAAATCAAACAATTTAAATAATAGATTCAAATGTAAAAATTAAGATTATATGACGAGAAAATTTCCAGGGTTTCGATTTCACTTAATTAATCCTATTTAACAAACCTAATTCGAGTAATTAATTCCTATTCCTTCGTATTGATGGCAATTTCACAAAAATATTCATTAATCTCTCTCGAGGAAAAACAAACTTATTCAATTAAGGAATTATCACCTCTCGGTCTCTAATCCTAAGAATTAATTGAATACATTAAGAGCAAGAAATTATATTACCACTCAAACTCCCTAACTATCTCTAGCCTAGGATCCTTTTTAAGGCAAGCTATTCAGTGCACGGTTAAATTCTCCGCTCTCGCATCCCGAATTAACACGAAAATTCTTAGTTTTGATGATCAAGCAATTTTAAGAATTAAGTTCAGAATAGATTACTCAACACGGAAAAGAATAAGAAAACTAAAAACTTGAATTAAGAAAAGTAAATAATCATAATTGAGTTACGTCGAAACCCTAGAATCAAAAGTTTAGTTCATGATAAATTTGAAGAAAACTACAGAAAAAACAAAGTAATTCATGCTAAAAGAGAAGAGAAGAAACAAAAACTCAGAAATTCCTGTTGAATTCGCTCGTTCCTCGCCAATTGTTCGATCCGGCCTCCGATGACTCCGTAGGGTTTTTGCTCTCTATCATGTTGTGTCTGGCCTCTCCCTTACGTTCAGACTTTTATCTTTACTTGATTTCGGGCCGCGGTCCATTAATTGACGGCTGAGATCGACTCGATCAATAAATTGAAGAATCGGATTTTGGTAATTTCCCGCAATCGCGATCGATCGTATAGGATCACGATCGATCGTGATCGCGCGACGCTTTAGGCGTGATGTCTCTGCTAATCATGATCGATCGAGCTTCAAAGCCCGATCAATCGGGCCGTCTCTGGATTTTGGTATGAAAAAACTCTCGAATCACGATCGATCGAGGTGCTGAGCCCGATCAGTCGGGCTATCTCGGGAAACTTTGAACGAAATATTTCTCGATCACGATCGATCGAGGTTCAAAGCCCGAGCGATCGGGCCCTGCCTGGACTTCTGGAATGAATTTCTCTCGAATCACGATCGATCGCAGTACGATCACGATCGATCGTGATCCGATTCTTTTGCTGCTTTGCTTCCTCTTTGTCTTTATTTCTTAATTTCGATTCAATTCCGCCCTTACCTGTTAAAATTCAACTTATCTGCACAATCTCACTGACAACATCAAATACATTCAAATGCTCAAGGAAAAACTAATCGAAACAAGAATGAGAAGAACGAATAAGTGTGCAAAATACACACTTATCAAAAACCCTGTAAAAACTCATCTTTTGGTAGATCCTGCAATTTCATGTTAGGTTCTGTATTGATTTATGAGGTTTTTCCTTTAAAACAATGTACAAGTTCTGACGTCTCAGTTTTAGAAACCACTGTATTTGACAGTTAAGTCTATATTCTGAATGTTTCTGAAATTGTTTGGGGACATTTTTTGTTAGTTTGTTTGTGCATGGATTACTTCTGGTTTTGGAACTATCCATGCAGTCTGTTTCATTGAATCTGTAAATTGTAATGTATGTTTTACAAATCTTGTTTTGAATTGGGTATTGAAGGTCTGCAACTTTCATGCCTTCTGTTGTGCTCGAGAACCGTGTTTTGAAGTGGTCTGAGAATCTGAAACTTTTAGGTCTTCTGTTTTTATGCTCTCTGTCTGTGTGTTTTTCTGTCAAAAGTTGTAAATTCTGCCTTTGAAACTATATCTACCGATTGATACTGTTCATATTTTGTCTTATTCATATCCACCGCCAAACAGTGTTTCTGCCTTTGGCTTTCTTCTGCCGATTACGATTAATGTCTGTAACTTTCGGTTGACATCATCCATCTTCCGGCTGACGTCATCACCTTCTGCCGATTTCATTTGCTGCGTACATCTTCTGATGACGTCATCCATCTTCCGGCTGGCGTCATCACCTTCTGTCGATTTCATTTACTGCGTACATCTTTCGATGACATCATCCATCTTCCGGCTGACGTCATCACCTTCTGCCGATTTCATCTGCTGCGTACATCTTCCGATGACGTCATCCATCCACCGACTGACGTCATCTATTTTGTCTTGTCTGAATCCACCGATGCTTCTTTTTAAACTAAGTCTTCTGCCAGCCTTATGCTTATGTCCTTCTGTTTTTATTTCCTGTTTATTCCATTTAGTTATTTCCTTCGCCCTTTCTGTTCCCTGTTCCTCCCCGTCTCCTCTGTTATTCACCTCTGTAATCCAGCCAACTGTATCATGTTTGCTTTAACTTCAGAGGACTCACTCTCTCTTTGTAAATGTTTTTAAAAGTTTAATATACAAAAAAAATATAGTCCATGTTTTCTGTTAACTGTCCCGGAGTGATGGCTCTGATCCCGGACCCCGATCGGGTTTAGTTCCGGGCCGTCACATTCTCTGTTCTGTCGGGTTGTTTTGGGTAGAAGAGTTAGAGTTATGTTCTGAAATGTCTGGCTTTGATTTACTGTATGTTGTCTTATTTCTGTTGTCTGCCAGTTTAAGTTCAAGCACCGTTCATGCATACACGTTTTCTCTGAAAGACATGCAAATGTTTTCTGTACACGGTTTGAAGCTAAACAAGATAAAAATCTGACTGAAATCTACTGGTTAAGTGCGGGACGGGGACTGGCCCCCAGATCTGTTTCTGTTCTGTTCTGTATTACTGTTTGTGCCTGATAGTGCACCAACTGTTCGCCAGTTCCCCTATAAGCCCCACTTATACCCCTCTGCCACTGAAACGTAATGTTCTGTACTGTCACTGTATTTCTGAAAGTTCATGCATGGCATTTTGCATAACTGCATATTTATTATGTTCTTACTGAGTTTTAGACTCATAAGTGAACTCCCTGATGTAGGTACTGAACCCGAAGATGAGGACTTTGTGCCTCAGACTGATGAATAGGTGACTGGTGGCTCGAGCTATCGGGGGTGGTTGCTGCAGCCAGGCACATTTCTGTCTTGAGGTTTAAGTTTTTTAGAATAAAATTCCTGTCTGTGAACTCTACTGAAATTCTGGTGTTTTGTTTTAAAACTCTGTTGGGATTCTGTTAGATATTGCATAATGTATAGTTTCTGCTGTTTAAGTTTTTAACCTCTGTATTTGACAGTTGCCTGTACATTCTGAAATATTCTGGAACTGTTTGAGAAATCTGTCTTCTAGGGTTGTGCGTGGATGGTCTCGAGTTTTAGAGCCACCCATGCAGTTTGTTTTCTTGAACCCCTGTCACCTGTAGAGCATGATTCAAAACCTTGTTTTTTTGAAATCGGGTTTTGGAGGTCTGAAACCTTTATGCCTTCTGTTTTGATGTTCACTGTTTATACGTTTTTCTATCAAAAGTTGTCAAATTCTGCCTTTAAAACTATGTCTTCCGATTGCACTGTTCACATCTACCGATTTCTTTGTTCTCCTTGTTGTAGTTTACATCCACCGATCACTGTTCACTTTTGTCCTATTATATCACCTTGTTGTAGTTTACATCCACCGATTGCACTGTTCACATCTACCGATTTCTTTGTTCTCCTTGTTGTAGTTTACATCCACCGATTGCACTATTCACATCCACCGATTACTGTTCACTTTTGTCCTATTATATCCACCGATTGCACTATTCACATCCACCGATTGCACTGTTCACATCTACCGATTTCTTTGTTCTCCTTGTTGTAGTTTACATCCACCGATTGCACTGTTCACATCTACCGATTTCTTTGTTCTCCTTGTTGTAGTTTACATCCACCGATTACTGTTCACTTTTGTCCTATTATATCCACCGATTGCACTGTTCACATCTACCGATTTCTTTGTTCTCCTTGTTGTAGTTTACATCCACCGATCACTGTTCACTTTTGTCCTATTATATCCACCGATTGCACTGTTCACATCTACCGATTTCTTTGTTCTCCTTGTTGTAGTTTACATCCACCGATCACTGTTCACTTTTTTCCTATTATATCCACCGATTGCACTGTTCACATCTACTGATTTCTTTGTTCACCATGTTGTAGTTTACATCCACCGATTACTGTTCACTTTTGTCTTATTATATCCACCGATTGCACTATTCACATCCACATGCACTGTTCACATCTACGATTTCTTTGTTCTCCTTGTTGTAGTTTACATCCACCGATCACTGTTCACTTTTGTCCTATTATATCCACCGATTGCACTGTTCACATCTAACCGATTTCTTTGTTCTCCTTGTTGTAGTTTACATCCACCGATCATGTTCACTGTTTTTCCTATTATATCCACCGATTGCACTGTTCACATCTACCTGATTTCTTTGTTCTCCTTGTTGTAGTTTACATCCACCGATTACGCACTGCTTCACCTTGTTGTAATTTACATCCACTGTTTCACTGTTCACGTCCACCGATTGCACTGTTTCATTTCTCTTTCTGCCATTCATTCTGTAGTCTCGTTTCTTTAACTGTTCCTTTTTCTCTGTTTTGATTCCAAATCCCGAAAATGTTTTCCTTCTCTGTTAAGCTTTAAGGTTTTACTCTTAAAAGTTCAGTCCGTTTTCTATTTGTTTTAAAAGAATAAATGTTTAAAAAAAAAAAATAGTCACCGTTTTCCGTTAAATGTCCGGAGTGACGGCTTGGCTCTCGGATTCCGATCGGGATCTGATTTTGGGACTGTCACATCGGTGACATTCTGTTCTGTAATGAAACGATAAAAAATGTCTGCATGATTTATGAACCGCATATGCACAGCATACATTAACATTTACGAAGCTTACTGAGCCTTTAGCTCATAGTTGTCTTTATGGTGTAGGTGATTTCGATACAGGTGAGGATGAGATTCCTCCACCCGACCCATAAGCTGGTTGAAGATGTGTGCCCGTGGGAGTGTGCAGTGCAGTCAGAGCTAATTTGACCCGTGGGAGCTATAGGTTAAGTGTTTTGGGTTATTTTGGGTTGAAACGGGCGGATGGGTGATAATGTAGATTGAATTGTATAGAAACTCTTTTTAGGATGCTTGGTGTCTGGATATGTTATAAAACGTTATTTTGATGTATTTTGAGGATTTAATTAGCTTCCGCTATATTTGAATGAATATTGAGGAATAGATTGATGTTTTAATGAAATAGGTCTGATATTGATGTACGAATTAGGCTTTGATGAATTAGAGATGAATTTTGATAATTTGGAAAGAGTTTTAATGTTTTTGGAAGTTCTGGGTGAATGGTGTGTAGGTACAGGAGAAAGAATATGAAGGTAGCTCTCTGGACAAAATCTAGAGAGCTAGCTGATCGATCGCCAGGAAGGGGCGATCGATCGGGTAATACATGGTTTAGAGTCGGGATTTTATAAGTTTTTTTTGGATGTCGTTAAGTATTTTGGCAGAGAAACGTTGACCAAAGTTATCGTCCAAAGTTGTGGGCGATAACGTCGACCAAATAGTAAGTGTTCTGGTGTTAAGTTTTATTTGAGAGTTCGGTCGATAACGTCGACTGATTAGTAAACGATTTGGTTGAAAGTATTTAGTAAGGAGTTCGGTTGACGACATCGACCATTTCAGGGACAAATTCGGTTGATAATGTCAACCATTTTAGCAAAAGATGTTCGGTCGATGACGTCGACTAATTAACGGAAGGTGTTCAGTCGATAACGTCGACCGATTTTAGCCAACGTTGACATCGACCGATTTCAATCAGTACTGATCATCGACCGATTTAGCGAGACTTTAGAAAGTCGACCGAGTCCGTGGACGAATGAGACGAACCCGAGATGAATTTATTTCTCGACTACTTTATAGTCGTCGTCCCCTACTGTACCCTTCGTCCAAACCCGATAGAAAGAGTTGTCAACCCACACTATTCCTTCGATGAAACTCGAGAGGAAAAAAGTTAATTCTCTGCCTGTCTTTATTGTTTTAGCATTGACGCTTAAGTTTAAATTTTTACTAAGGTTCCCTGATAGGCTACGGGCCTACAATGGGGTTAGAAAACGCTTGCGGAAGACAACAAAAAATGAAACAACGATCGGTGCTCGAAGACACCCCAAAACAGACGCTAAACAGACAAAAAAACAAAGAAATAACAGGGATGATGGCGAGAAGGGAAGAGGGCGTTACCGAACGCTTGCGGAGGTGGGTGCTGCTCAGAACGGTGCAGAAATGATGGAGGAGTGAAATGAAGGCCCGAAACCGACCCCATAACGACTCGGCGTTTTCGGGTGACAGAATTCCTTCGTTGCCAGCGAAGGAGTTCTCGGCGGCGGGAACTATGGCGTTCGCCCTTTCTCCTCGCTTCCATGGCTTGGAAGAAGAAGGGAAGGACTAAGAACACCCCCTAGCAGCCACAAGCTCGGGGTGCAATCGGGGGCTTCATCCAGGCGCTGCGCGCCGATGAAGCACCGAGAGAAACTCTCTCTGTCGCTCGCGGAGATCGCTCCGAACAAGAAGAAAAATTCCTCTTTAAATTTCCAAATATTCATTCAACTGGCTAAAAAATTTACAGAGCAGGAGGGAAGGTTAAATACACAGAGAAGAACGGGGAAGAAGAATGAGAGAAATGCCTAAGGATCGTCGGGCAACGGCTAGATTTGTAGCCGTTGGAGCTTCTGCAGAAAGCTTGTGTTCCGGTTCACTGGGCAGCGAGCTTCTAAGGGCTGGTTCACTTCTTTGCTCCTTGGTTTAGTTCGGTTCAGCCTTGTTTTACCTTGGTTCAGTCCGGTTCAGCCCTTTGTTCTTCTCAGTTCAGCCGGTTCTCCCCTTTGTTCGCCTTGGTTAAGCATCCCCTTTAAAGACCATTACAAACATGCATTCTAAAAGGCTAAAGTTTGCCAAATAACGAGTTTTAAATAAAACTAAAGTTTCCTAAAATATATAAATTAAATACAAGGCTCGTTTACACAATTTGAATTAAAGGAAAACAAATTCCCTCTTCATTAATTTTTTTCCAAGCCTTGAGAATCCACTTACCTACAAAATTCCACAAGTTCATTAGATAGATAAAAATAAATAATTAATTACATACCTTGACTTGTGTACGATGGATCGGGACCGTGTTCATATCATTCCCACAATTAGATAGACTTTCGGTGAATGAGTTAATTGATTTTAAATGAGAATATTAAATGAATGAAATAGATTAGATGAAAAGATCAAAATTTATATGATATTTATAGGCTTAATATTTTCGGGTAAATTAAGGGTCGTTACAGAAACATTCGATAACTCCTTCATATCAACGAATCTGGACCACGCCTTTCACCTGCACACATCCCACTCACATCACTAAACTCACCTGGCACTTTTGATATTCCATTTGCATATTTCATTTTTTGATTTTTGATTTTTTCTAACCAGGGAACTAACTGTCCTTTTTCGAGTCTCTTGAACCGTGTTTGCTGGTAAGAGCTCAAAAGATACTGGAGCAACGCATTCCTTTATTTCTACATCTTCTCTTCATGCTTTAAACGTAGCTATAGAAAAACTTGATAATCCTCTTATTTTGAGTATTCCTATGAACAAGAAATATGAGATGAATCTCATTGTTCGTTATGCAGCTATTATGATTAATGAACATGAGTTACCTGCTAACTTGATAGTTATGCCTATGGATCAATTCGATATGATTCTGGGTATGAATTGGTTAAACTTTTGTAAGGCTATAATTGACTGTCATCGGAGAAGTATAACCCTTACTTCGGGGGATGAAAAAGTTTTGATACATCCATGTAATGCTCGTAATTTTCCTTTTAATTCTATTTTACGAGCTTGTTTGGGTGGTCAGAGGAGATTGGAGCTATACAAAAATATTTTTTCTATTATTGACAACCATGTTACGGTCAGGTATGATTCTGATATATCAGTGGTTCGTGACTACCCTGATGTTTTTTCTGAGGATTTGCTTGGGTTACCACCCGATCATGAGATTGAGTTCTGTATCGACTTAGTGCCCAACACAGCTCAAATTTCTATTGCTTTGTACCGCATGGCTCTTACTGAATTGAGGGAGTTAAGAACCCAGCTAAATAATTTGTTGCAAAAGGGTTTTATTCAGAACAGTGTTTCGCCATGGGGATCACCCGTCTTATTCGCAAAGAAGCAAGATGGTTTGCTTCGATTATGCATAGATTATCAAAAATTAAATCACGTGATGATCAAGAATAAATATCCTTTACCAAGAATTGATGATCTATTTGACCAGCACGGAGGATGAAAGTACTTCTCAAAGATCGATTTGAGATCTCGCTACCACCAATTAAAAATTCGTGAACAGAATATTCCCAAAACAGCTTTTCGCACTCGATATGGATATTATGAATTCATGGTACTTCTATTTGGACTGACTAATGCACCAATAGCTTTTATGGATCTGATGAATCGAGTTCTTCGGCCTTATCTTGATCAGTTCGTGGTGGTATTCATCGACGATATTTTAATTTATTCTAAGTCTTGTGAGGAGCATATGGAACATCTAAGAATTGTCCTGCAAACGTTGCGTGAACATCAGCTATTTGCAAAGCGAGAGAAATGTGATTTTTGGATGACAGAAGTGAAGTTCTTAGGTCATGTAGTTTCTTAGAATGACATCTCAATTGCCCCGCAAAGGTCGAAACAGTGTTAGAGTGGAAACCACCCAAGAATGTTACTGAAGTACAGAGTTTCTTGGGTTTGGCTGGATATTATCGATGTTTCGTCTAAAATTTTTCTTCTATGGCTATGTCATTAACTCAATTAACCAGGAAGGATATAAAATTTATTTGGGACGATAAATGTGAGATGAATTATGGAGAGCTTAAGAAGAGATTGTGTAATGCCCCCGAACTCGTCCCGGCTCGGTGCACTACTTGACTCACACTTACCACGTTTAAAACGGAATTTATAATAATTTTTGATAAAATTTAGACTCGATTTTTGGGTTTTTCGAACCCTCAAAAATTGTTGAAAAATGTACGTAAATTATGTGCAAAACGTGTCGAAAAAGATCGGGTCAAAACATAATTGAAATGGTAGAATTTTAAAAAAAAATTTCCAATTTGTCACATGGGCGTCGCGCGCGCCACCCTGCGAGCGCAGGTGCCGATCAATCGGCACCAAGCGCCGATCGATCGGCACACTCTTGGGTGAGCAATCTTTGAATAAGGCATTTGGGCCGATCGATCGGCGTTGGGCGCTGCGCGCGCCCACGCAGCGTGCATCGTGCGCCTGCTGTGCGCGCCCAGCTCGGCTTCAGCGCCCTCCTGCGCACCACACATACCTCTTTCCACTCTTCTCCAATTTCTTCAAACCACACATCACCAAAATCACCCAAAATTTATCCCAAACTTTTTTCCCAACATTCCCGACTCTTGACAGGTAAAAATCCCCGAAACCCAACTATAAAACATCAACGAAAACACGGAAATAGTTAAAAACAACATCGTTTTCTTTATTAAAAGCCGAGCAGCATAACAGCTGAAGTTTTGAAATCCACAAACCTGAAAATAAATATTTACAACAAATCCCAAAACAGTATTTATAAGGTTTAGAAATTCACGATTATTTATACAAACAAAGTTCAACCAAAACTACCTACATACAATCAAAATACCAGTCCCATCTCTCACAACTCCCAAAGGACCATGATCGAGACGCCCGACAAATACCCACACCGGCATGTCTCGAGCGTCACCGACTGCTCCTTAGTTCTGGGCTCCCTCAACTAGCTCACCTGCTACAACGTCACCACCTACACCACAGAACACAAAACGTAAGCCTAATGCTTAGAAAGTAGGGAATAATGCATGTACAAACATAATGCACACTCAACTCTTACCACAAACAGTTTCTAACTCTCGGTTGTGTTCATTTCATTCACGTTTCATTAATCTTTCACTTACACGTGTGAGTCAAGCGAATACCTATCCTATCAGGATGGTCACGCCTTGACCCAGTAGGGCTAGATTGGAGGCACACATCGTGTTCACACAAGGAACGGCCATACAAAATCATCTCCCATCATCGATCGAGGAACTCTCTAGTGCTTTCTCACAGCACGTTAACACCGAAGCAGTCCCACTCACGACATCTTAAATATTTTTAACCGTGTATCTCTTGTAGAAACCTCCCGAATTGCCATCTTTCAGGCACTATTTTGCAACGAGGCTACTCCACAAGAAACCACCGGGCATCTTTTGTACGAACCTCCCGAATTGCCATCTTTCAGGCACTATTTTGCGATGAGACGACTCCACAAGAGACCATCGTGCATCTTTTGTAGGAACCTCCCGAATTGCCATCTTTCAGGCACTATTTCGCGACGAGACGACTCCACAAAAGACCACATTACCTTACGTATCTTCTTATCTTTTTACGTTCCAAACTCACACTTCAAACCATGCTAAAACTCGTATCTTCGTAGTTTGAAAACAATGATGCATGTCACACAATGCTCAACATAAAATAAAACACAACAACCACACAAACAAACAATCCCTATCGTTCTATGGTGTAGGCCCGAAGGCAAAAGACAAACACTCCTCTACTTACCTGATTTCCTGGCACGTGCTCAATTACTTCACTAGGCTACCTGCTCGTTCGTTAACCTAACAAATAGGGAAAACTTACTTAGTACCAACCTAAGAAATTCTAGAGAATTACTTAAACTAAAACTAACTAAAAATAACTCACTTTGAAGTTTAAAACCCTCAAACCCGATTTTTTTTCCACATTTTCCACCGTCAAACTTCAATCGGTCATAACTTACTCGTTTCTCAATGGATTTAGACGTTCCACCCATTCCGTAAACCTCTACATGTCTACAATCTATTGAAACAATCAAATTTAACAACCAAACAACTTGCCCAAATCGAAATACACCAAAATAGAATCGGCCACTTAACACAAAACTCTAATTTTTCACGAACTCTCACCACTTTTCTAATCTAACTACCTAAACAACCTAAACTAACCTATATGAGGTTTAAACCATAAAAAATAGGAAGAAAACTAGCCAAAGAATGAAAATTTTGTAGCTCCTCTCTTAGGGTTTCCAAACTCTAACCAAACTTCACCAAAATCCCACCAAAACACTACAAATCATTCCACAATTGCATATAACATAAAATTAATTCAAACTTATCTTGATTCCTTGCCAAAATTGATGAAAAGAAGATGGAGAAACCCTAACAATGGTGCCTAGTCTTCACGAGGGAGAAAGGAAGAAGAAAGAAGAAAATTTGACTTTCCACCACTTAATCCTCCAACATTTAAACTTAACATTTTTCCACTTTTGAAAATTACCACCATATTTTCTTATTTTATAAAACAATCCATTCCTTCAAATTTTGCTTTTCCACAACGTGAAATGCATCACCTCTTTTCTTTTTCTTATAATTTATCAATACTTTACCTTATTTGCTTCCTATTGGTTCATAAAGTCTTTTGACTTTTCAACACCTTTTTTCCCTTATCAATCCTCCATTTCTTTCTCATTTCTATACATATCATAACTTTTGAATAAAATTAAACTCCCATAACACCTCTAATCTAAAATTATATTCGTTATAGAAACTTTTCGGTTATTACAATCCACCCTCCTTATAAAAATTTTATCCTCAAAATTTACGTACCTTAGCTATTCCTCAACTTACTGACTCCATGCTAATCTCCTAACTTTAAGGACTCAATACGTAAACTTCTTATCCTAAACCCTCAAGCCTACTCTCATTCACTGATATATGACCTTCCCCATTCCCTGACTAATCTCACCACTACTCGTTCTTTTTACCCTCTAAGGTTGTAGTTAATCTTCTATACTCTGCTCAGATGTGATTTCCTTAAGAATTCCTTTGGCGATTCCCTTTTTGTTATAACTTTAACTCCATATTATCTTGCTTTGGACTCTTACTACAACTTTGTGGCACAGCACATTCTTAATGTCCGTTGTCCTCTCTCATTTAAAGAAAAGAGGCGATGCATTTCATGTTGTGGAAAAGCAAAAGTAGAAGGAAGGGATTGTTTTATAAAATAAGAAAATATGGTGGTAATTTTCAAAAGTGAAAAAATATTAAGTTTAAATGTTGGAGGATTAAGTGGTGGAAAGTCAAATTTTCTTCTATCTTCCTCCTTTCTCCCTCGTGAAGACCAGCCACCATTGTTAGGGTTTCTCCATCTTCTTTTCATCAATTTTGGTAAGGAATCAAGGATAAGTTTGAATGGGTTTTATGTTATATGGAATTGTGGAATGATTTTTAGTGTTTTGGTGGAATTTTGGTGAAGTTTGGTTAGGGTTTGGAAACCCTAAGAGGAGAGCTACGAAATTTTCATTCTTTGGCTAGTTTTCTTCCTATTTTTTATGGTTTAAACCTTAGATAGGTTAGTTTAGGTTGTTTAGGTAGTTAGATTAGAGAAGTGGTGAGAGTTGGTGAAAAATCATAGTTTTATGTTAAGTGGCCGATTCTGTTTTGGTGTATTTTGATTTGGCCAAGCTGTTTGGTTGTTAAATTTGATTGTTTCAATGGATTGTAGACGTGTAGAGGTTTACGAAATGAGGTGGAACGTCTAAATCCGTTGAGAAACGACTAAGTTATGGCCGATTGAAGTTGGACGGTAGAAAATGTGGGAAAAAAATCAAGTTTGAGGGTTTTAAACTTCAAAGTGGGTTATTTGTGGTTAGTTTTAGTTTAAGTAATTCTTTAGAATTTCTTAGGTTGGTACTAAGTAAGTTTACCCTATTTGTTAGGTTGACGAACGAGCAGGTAGCCAAGTGAAGTAATTGAGCACGTGCCGGAAAATCAAATAAGTAGAGGAGTGTTTGTCTTTTGCCTACGGGCCTACACCATGGAACGGTAGGGACTGTTTGTTTGTGTGGTTGTTGTGCTTTATTTTATGTTGAGCATTGTGTGACATGCATTATTGTTTTCAAACTACGAAGATATAAGTTTTAGCATGGTTTGAAGTGTGAGTTTGGAATGTAAAAAGATAAGAAGATACATAAGGTAATGTGGTCTTTTGTGGAGTCGTCTCGTCGCAAAATAGTGCCTGAAAGATGACAATTCGGGAGGTTCCTACAAAAGATGCACTGTAACGACCTCATATCCGAGCAAGATATTGTCCGCTCTGGGGATTGGGCCGTAGCCCAATATCCTCCCCTCACGGCTTTGTTTGGCGAGAACTTCCCAAAAGGTCACCCAACCTGAAATTGCTCTCGCCGAAGCACTTTTAACTTCGGAGTTCTTATGGGATCCGTTGCCAATTGTGCTCCAAAACGCGTCTTACTATGTTGGGAGGGTCTCTTTACATATGTTTCATTTCCACATACTTCCCCAAGCGATGTGGGATTGTGACGACCCCCTTTTTACGACCTGTCACCTTCCGGTTCACCAGTGTGGACGTACCGCCATCCGGGTTCCGGTTCGTGCAGCCATCGTACCCATACGTGCACATTCGGGTCATCACAATCACCCCCCTAGGGGGCCCAACGTCCTCGTTGGCCACATTTTCGGTTGGATACAGGCTCTGATACCATTTGTAACGACCCCATATCCGAGCAAGATATTGTCCGCTCTGGGGATTTGGCCGTAGCCCAATATCCTCCCCTCACGGCTTTGTTTGGCGAGAACTTCCCAAAAGGTCACCCAACTTGGAATTGCTCTCGCCGAAGCACTTTTAACTTCGGAGTTCTTATGGGATCCGTTGCCAATTGTGCTCTAAAACGCGTCTTACTATGTTGGAAGGGTCTCTTTACATATGTTTAATTTCCACATACTTCCCCAAGCGATGTAGGATTGTGACGATCTGTCACCTTCCGGTTCACCAGCGCAGACGTACCGCCATCCGGGTTCCGGTTCGTGCAGCCATCGTACCCATACGTGCACATTCGGGTCATCACATGCACGGTGGTCTCTTGTAGAGTCGCCTCGTCGCAAAATAGTGCCTGAAAAGATGGTAATTCGGGAGGTTCGTACAAAAGATGCACGGTGGTTTCTTGTAGAGTCTCCTCGTCGCAAAATAGTGCCTGAAAGATGGCAATTCGAGAGGTTTCTACAAGAGATACACGGTTGAAAATACTTAAGATGTCGTGAGTGGGACTGCCTCTGTGTTAACGTGCTGTGAGAAAACACTAGAGAGTTCCTCGATCGATGATGGGAGATGATTGTGTATGGCCGTTCCGTGTGTGAACACGATGTGTGCCTCCAATCTAGCTCTGCTGGGTCAAGGCATGACCATCCTGATAGGATAGGTATCCGCTTGACTCACACGTGTAAGTGAAAGATTAATGAAACGTGAATGAAATGAACACAACTGAAAGTTAGAAACTATTTGTGGTAAGAGTTGAGTGTGCATTATGTTTGTACATGCATTATTCTCTACTTGCTAAGCATTAGGCTTACGTTTTGTGTTTTGTGGTGTAGGTGGTGACGTTGTAGCAGGTGAGCTAGTTGAAAGAGCCCAGAACTAGGGAGCAGTCGGCGACGCTCGAGGCATGTCGGTGCGGGTATTTGTTGGGGCGTCTCGATCATGGTCTTCTGGGGGTTGTGAGAGATGGGACCGGTATTTTGATTGTATGTAGGTAATTTTGGTTGAACTTTGTTTGTATAAATAATCGTGAATTTCTAAACCTTATGAATACTGTTTTGGGATTTGTTGTAAATATTTATTTTCAGATTTGTGGATTTCAAAACTTCAGCTGTTATGCTGCTCGGTTTTTAATAAAGAAAACAATGTTATTTTTAACTATTTCCATGTTTTTGTTGATGTTTTAGAGTTGGGTTTCGGGGATTTTTACGTGTCAAGAGTCGGGAATGTCGGGGAAAAAGTTTAGGATAAATTTTTGGTGATTTTGGTGATATGTGGTTTGAAGAAATTAGAGAAGAGTGGAAGGAGGTGTGTGTGGCGCGCAGGAGGGCGCTAGAGCCGGGCTGGTCACGCGCAACAGGCGCATGATGCGCGCTGCGCCCAATGTCGATCGATCCTATTCAACGATCGCGCACCCGAGAGGGTGCCGATCGATCGGCACCTGCGCGCGCTGGGCAGCGCGCGATGCGCGGGCAGCGCCCATGTGACAAATTGGAATTTTTTTTTTAAATTCTACCTTTTCAATTATGTTTTGACCCGATCTTTTCCGACACGTTTTACACATATTTTACGTACGTTTTCCAATCGTTTTTGAGGGTTTGAAAAACACAAAAATTGAGTCTAAATTTTATCAAAAATTATTTTAAATTCTGTTTTAAATGTGGTAAGTGTGAGCCAAGTAGCGCACTGAGCCGGGGCGGGTTCGGGGGCGTTACAAGTTGGTATCAGAGCAAAATGGTCGAGTCGTTCAAAAGATTACCCGACAATGCTGGCCGCCATGCAACGTGTTTCACCGACTGTAAGTATTTCTTTTACTTTTAGTTAGTTTATATCTAAGATTAGATTGTTTAAACCTTGTACAGGATTAGAATCAAAATGTCGAGAAACGTAAGATAACCAGAGCAACCTAGAAATCCACTTGAGGAGTCGGTCAAGCAGCTTGCAGAGTTGGTCACAAAGCAAGCTGAGTTGTTTGGATCGCTGATAGGTCAAGGAGGACCGGGAAATGTTGGAGCTAGTTCTGGTGGGGAAAAGTTTCGGAGGTTGAAGCCTCCAGCATTTGAAGGTCGTTTGACAGATCCGACACCTGCTAAAAGATGGATATACACTATCGAGAATATGTTCAAGTACGCCGATGTGGAAGAGGGGAATAAAGTGAAGTGTGCCACTTTCCACTTGGTTAACGACGCCCAAAGTTGGTGGGAGACGGTGGGGTGGAGGCTATCACCGGTGCTCAGGGTCTAACCTGGAAGGAGTTCAAGGATTTGTTTTTCGATAAATATTACAACCAGACAGTTCAAGCTACAAAGAGGCTGGAATTTTTGCAGTTAAAGCAAACCGGATCAGTTGGGGAGTACATTAGACAGTTTGAGTCACTTTCACGATTTGCTAGCCATATGATGAGTCGGGAAGAAGACAAGGTACTCTAGTTTGTGCAGGGCCTGAAGCCGGAGATTTATAAGTTAGTAAAGACTTTTGGAATTGATGGAGTATCGTACACCAGAGTTGTGGCTAAAGCATTGGAGGAGGAAGAGGCCAATGACAAGTGTGTAAAACCAGTTGAAGCTCCAAAAAGAATGTTTAAGGATGTTACAACTCAGATGAGAAAAAATGGATCTTGTTCTCAGTTTTAAGAAACTAAGAGACCGGGAGGCAATTTGAATGACCAAAGAGAAGGAAAGAAGCCGCGACAGCAGCAAAGAAGAAGTTTTTCGCAATGTTCCAAGTGTTTGAAATTTCATCCAAGAGAGTGCGGACAATATGCGGGAAAATATTTTAATTGCTTGAAACTGGCCATATTGCCCGAGATTGTTGAAAGCTAAAGACCAACCGGTACTTCAATTGCAATGAACCCAGACATTTAGCCAAAGATTGCCCTGTAGCAAAGAAGAAGGGTCCGACTAAAGCGACACTCAGGATCTTTGCCATGATCAGGCCAGATGGTGAGGATCGACCAGCTGTGAATTTAGGTACGGTATTTGTTAATTCAGTGTTTGTTTTTTTTTACATCGATAAGACCCGGGTGCGTCACATTCTTTTGGTGGTAATGGATTTCGTAGTAAAGTTGAGTTTGGAAGTGAAGCCAGCTGGAGGTGGGTCTTGGTAGGATACCGTTAGGACTCTAGTAAGGGAAGAAGTAACGACATGAAAGAGATTTAGGGCTATTGGTTACGAGAAATGCTTTAGCCAAACTATTTGAATTGATAGGATGAAAGAGTTTGCTCCTTTCTTTCTTATTTCTATACATATCATAACTCTTTAATAAAATTAAACTCTCATAACACCTCTAATCTAAGGTTATATTCGTTATAGAAACTTTCTGGGTATTACAGGTTGGCTACTGCGCCAATTTTAGCAGTACCTAATGACAATTTACCGTTTGTAGTATATACAGATACTTCCGGAGTGGAATTGGGATGCGTTTTAATGCAGCAAGATAAAGTAATAGTTTATGCATCTCGACAGTTAAAGACACATGAACGAAATTACCCTACACACGATTTAGAGTTACCTGCTAATTTTTGCTCTGAAGATTTGGCGAAGTTATTTGTAAGAAGCTAAATTTGAAATATTTTCTGACCATAAGAGCTTAAAATATCTATTTACTTAGCGTGATCTAAATCTCCGGCATGTCGATGGATAGAGTATATGGGAGATTATGATTTTAAATTAGAGCATCATCCTGGAAAGACTAATGTTGTAGCTGATGTCTTGAGTTGTTACCCTCAAGGATCTCTTTCTAGTTTTTTGTTAAAAGATTGGAAGAGGTGTATGACTATAGAAGATTATGAACTGCATTACCAGGAAGCTAATCAAACAGTTCGAGTATTTAATTTGTTTGCTACCCCCACACTCCTTCATCGTGTTAACGACATGCAGAAATTTGAGGATGAATTAAAAGAAAGACTTGAGAAGATTCGGTCTGGTGAACAATTTGACGGTTGGGAAGTCAGCTCCGATGGATTTTTGTTATTCAAAAAGGGAGTTGTGGTGTTTAAAGATTCAGAATTGAGACAAATTGTTTTAACAGAAACCCACAAGTCCAAATTTGCTATACACCCAAGTAGCACTAAGATGTACCATGACCTGAAGCATCAGTATTGATGGGTTGGAATGAAATGAGATGTGGCAGAATACGTCTCCTGATGTTTGACTTGTCAACAGATCAAGGTTGAACACCAGAGATCAGCTGAGTTATTGCAACCCTTACCTATTCTTGACTGGAAGTGGGATAAGATCACCATGGATTTTGTAACGGGTTTGCCAAGGACAGTACAAAAATTTGATGCTGTGTGGATGATTGTTGATAGATTAACGAAGTCGGCCCATTTTGTTCTAACCAAGATGGACTTTTTCTTAACTAAGTTAAGTAAGTTGTATGTTGCAAACATTGTTCGTCTACATGGTTTTCCCTCGAGTATAGTTTCTGATAGAGATCCGAGGTTCACATCAAAGTTTTGGAAAGCCCACCAAAAAGCCTTGGGCACTAAATTGAATTTGAGTACAACACATCACCCTCAAACAGATGGTCAGTCAGAGCGTACTATTCAGATTCTTGAAGATATGCTGAGATCATGTGTTCTGGATTTTGGAGATAGTTGGATAAACAATTTGTCTTTGGTGGAGTTTGTCTATAACAATAGTTACCAAACTAGTATTGGAATATCGCCTTATGAAGCCTTATATGGAAGACCTTGTAGGTCGCCTATATGTTGGGCTGAGATCGAGAAATGTGTTACTCTCAGAGCCTATATGATTCGAGAGACAACCGTAAAGGTACAAATAATTAAAAAAAATGAGAACAGTTCAAAAGTCGGCAGAAAAGTTATGCTGACCTTTTGAGAAGGGAGGTCAAGTTTAAAGTAGATGACTTAGTGTTTTTGAAAGTAAGACCTCGTCGTGGTGTAAGTCATTTTGGTGTAAAAGGGAAACTGGCTCCAAGATATATTGGCCCGTTTCAAATCATAGAGTGAGTTGGTTCAGTGGCTTACCGTTTGGATTTACCACCACAGTTGAATTATGTTCATAACGTCTTCCATGTTGAGGAAATATTTCTCTGACCCATCAAATGTTTTATCCTGGACAATAGTACCTATCCAGGAAAATATCTCTTACGAGAAGGTGCTTAAGAAAATTTTAAGCCGAGATATTAAGATACTGCGTCGTCGTGAGGTACCCTTAGTAAGAGTGCAATTGAAGAATCACAGTGAAAGAGAAAACACTTGGGAACTTGAATCGGAGATGAGAATAAAGTATCCGCAACTATTTAGTGATGTGACTATAGTTTATCCAAATTTTGAGGACAAAATTTCATTAAGTGGGGGAGAATGTGAAACCCACAAATTGATTTGGGGGAGAAAACGTCAGAGGACAAGAAGGTACTTTATCTTCCCTCATTTAATTACTACGTGTACAACTTTTCTCCCTCCTTTCATAAAACCATCTTTTTGTTAAATTTTTTTTCAGAAACCCTTTGCTGAGGGCTACACTCACAACAAAAAAAGCAGAGGGAGAGAAACCCAAAAATTGATCGGCGACCGATTCGATCGCCGATTCCAATAATTTTGGTTTTAAAACATTCCTTGTCTTTTTCTCTTCAACTTTTGTGAAACGAGTTGGGGACTCGACACTGGTACTCAGAATTCGGTAAGTCGATTTTCTCATTCGTTTGTGTTGTTTCCACAAATTTGTTTGATTAAAATCTTCGTTAGTTAAGGGGCTTTGAGTTAATTTTTGTTCCGTTGTTATTTAAAGGATTTTAGTTCTCTTTAAAGAGGAGGAAATTTTGGGGGACTCAAGATCGGTCACTGCTTTGGAAGTTTGATTAAAAGGCTGGAAATTTTAAAATTTTGGGGTAAGAACCCAAAACCTATCTTTTGTTTCTCTTTGTTCTGTACAGTTGGTAGAAGCTGGACTAAAGAAGAAATTTTTCTTTCTTGGGTTCAATTGATAAATTTATGATTGTTCTATTCTGTTGGAGAAATCCATTGATGTATAGTACTATTAGATGGTAAGTGGAGGTAAGTGAAGAGATTTTTTTAACCCAAAGTTCAATTTCTATTGTTTTAGGGACCAACTTGCTAAATTAAAAGTTTGGACTTTTGGACCTCAGATTATTGATTATTTTTGGTTAGGTATTATTTTTAATTCATTAATTAAATTAATTTATTTAGCATAAAATGTTTATTTAATTTTGTACTATTGTTCTTTCAAACATTTATCAGCTGCATATTTTATTATTGATAAAAATTGTGTGGTTTTATTTAGAAGTAATAGGACAGCTGAAGAGTCATGTCATTGGGCGCGAAACCCTAAACCAGATCAGGGTAATTATGGCGTTCGACTGCCTAATGTCGATGTTTTGGCCTATGACCCAGTGTGCTCGGAGTCCATGAGAGGCTTCATTTTCACCAAACATCTATTTAAATTGCATAACTGCATTGTTATTGAATTTATGTATAGTATTTTATGACTGCTGTATATAAACTCTACCCCTATTGAGTTTAATCGACTCACCCCAAACGACTACTATTTTTTTCAAGATCAAATCAATAAAAGTTTTAGTTATCAGCGAGGGAACACGAATTTTCTATAGGTTTCATTTTAAATTTTTTAAGGTTAGAAACTTTTGAAAAATTGTAAGTAGTATAATATTTTGTTATCTTGTTTGGCCGTATATCATCACATTATCTGATGTCTCTTATCAGACATAATTAATTTATATTTTAGACTGACTTTATATTAGTTTATAAACTTTTCGCTGCATGTTCTTTTTAAGTGAATAAGATTTAGAGTCAGGCAGTTGACTCGATTTTTGGGTCGGTCGTCTCTTCTTCTGTTGCAGTACCATTTTGGGGCGTGACATCATTACTAGCCACTAGAGGTGTTGCAGGCGAGGAGGAATAATAAAACTGCAGTAAAATCCTTGTTATCTATAAGTAGACCTATTTTCTTTTCACTGCATTTATCACCAAAAGAAATCTTCTTCTTCAAATCTCTCACCAATGGCTAATGGATTGCATTCTTATATACTTCCTACCCCTTTCATAGTAGCTATAATTCTAGCATTTACTATTGAAGCAAGTGCAGGACGTGTCATCCATGAAAGCTCTGAAAACATTGATGAGAAATAGCTGGAGTGGGGATTCATGAGATTGGGGGGTTCCCTCTACCATTTTCCTTCGGTAACTCCGGTAGTTTCAGCGGAGGTTCTAGCGGTCGTTATCTTCCAAGTGGGGATGATACTTTCATCCCAAATCCTGGGAATGAAATCCCCAACCTTGGAAGTATCAGCGGCTATCTTGGACCTATTCCAGCAGCTACCTATCCTTAAACAGTAATAGATGAATGGGTGTAGAATAACTATGAAAGTGTTTCTAAACTAAGTTCTGTAGGACTAGTAAGATTGCTACTGCGTTTATCTTTGTATGCTTTCTTCCATCTTGATGACGTTTGACATTGTGCTGTGTTTTGCTTTTTAATAATAAAAAAGTTTCTTTATCTTAACTCAATTCTATATCGATCAATGATTAGTGAACTCGCATATTAGATTGTTCAAAAATCCAATTTACTCAATCATTGATTACAGATAATCATCAAATAGATGTAAGTACAATGAAGGGTAAATATCAAAATGAATCCTAAAATAAAGGAGTATTTTCAAATAATACCTTAAATTTTTAAATTCGCCAATAAACACCTCATAGTACGAGACACTATCAAAGTTTGTTAGCCACTGTTAGTGAAATCTGTTACTTCTGACTCTCTTTACACCTTTGTCCACTACTCACTCTCTCACTCTCTTCTCTTTCTCCTTTCTTCCATATTCTCTCTCTCTCAAGCGATAAGAATGAAGAAACAGGAGAGAACTCTCTGTCTCTCTCTCTTAAATGATGACCGACCAAGTCAAAATGCAGCCAAGAAAAATTGTTGAAGTTTCATTTTCTATTTGTTGCCTTCTTTCCAAAAGTTGTTGAGCTGAGCATATTGTTGCAAGATGGCCTGCTTTGTAACACCTGATTTTACAAGTTTTGAATTGTGCGCGCTATGGCAATTTTGTAAATAACCGAAATATGTCCGTTTTGAGAATTAAGAGTTTTAATGGAATCCTCATAATTAATATGAATTTTGGGAGAATTATGGGAATTTAAGGAATTCAAATCGAGAGATAATGTTTAAGTTTTCGGTTTTGACCCTATAGTGATTTAATTTGTAGAAATAGCAAAATAAATCCATTTGACGAATGGAAAGTTTTATTAGAGTCCTAGGAATAAAACGGGATTATTGGAGAAATAAGAGAATTTTAGAGAAAACGAACCGATAGTCGAACAATAGGATGAGTGGAAAACCAAAGGGAGGGGCAAACTCGTAATTTGCCAAGCCAAAATAGATTAAATGCCAAAAACCCTCACTTTCTCTAACACTTCATGTTATTTCTCTTCTCTCCCTCTCAACGGCGATTTCTCTCCTCCACGGCTCTCCATCCTTCTCTTCAACAATCCTTCATCCGATCTTCGAGTTTTCTTTACGTTTTCTCTTCCCCACGTGATTCTAGGTGAGTTTCTAGTGTTTTCAGGCATTAAATCTCGATTTCTAGGTTGTTTAACATTTAGAGTTTTGTTGGATTTTGTTGGAAATAGCCGGGTTTTGTTAGATAACACCCTATTTACGTTTGTTGACCGTTATTAGTCGAAATAATGGATGATTTGGGTCTTTGTTTGGAAAAATCGAGTATGGAGCTTTGGAAAACCTCCATTAATGGAGGATTGTTAATTGTGAGCGTAAGTTGCTCGATGAAATGCCCGAGAGAGATTTGTTAGAGTTTTAGGAAATTTTCTTTAGTTAGGAGTTTCGTAAATTTCTGAAAATTTATGTTTAAGCTTGGTTTTAACAAAGGATGCTATGAATTGATTTAGGTGACCAAGCTCGAGACGAGGAGCTCGGTGTGCACGGGACGAGAGGTAAGTTCTCGTGACTTACCGTGGCCGATTGGCCTACACCATATGTCGAGTTTTGTTGTTAAGGATTGTTGGAGCTTGCTTGTTTAATTGCTTTGCTTTGGTTGGGTAGATTAGGTTTGATTGTTTTACAGGATGCGTGTTATGATATTTTTATGTATTAAGAGGTTTTGATGGTATGCTCAATTAGGTATGTTTTACTGTACATTGAATTGCTCATGCATCACATTTTAAAATGTCATGAAAATGAATTTGTGCATTGGTTTCATGAAAAAGGGAATGCATGTAAAAGCAAGTAAAGTATCACAGTAAAAAACCATGGCATGGGGTTATCGGGGATGAGGTTCAGACCCGGCATTCCGTGGTGAGCAGGTTTTCCTCCCTTCAGATGGTGTGAGCTGTCTAACCGCTTAATGTGCCCTATCCATCTGTCGAGCGTTTCCGATAACCATAGACTAACACGTACTGATAAATGAAATGATATGGACGATTTTCATAGCATACATGTCATGCATAGATATTTACGTAGAATTTACTGAGATTTTTATTTCATAGGTGTCTTTATGGTGTAGGTGACTACGAGCAAGGTGAGGACGATGTCCCTCCACCTGACGAGCCTGCAGCTTGAAGGAGGATGTTCGTGGGAGCGGCTGGCATAGTCGATGCGAGCACGACCCGTGGGGAGCATAGGTTATGTGTTTTGGGATTTTAGGATGAAATGGGCTGATGGGTGATACTATTTGATGAAATGTATAGAAACCATTATAGGGTGCTTGGTATCTGGATAGGTTGATATTTTGATGACCGTGTTAGCTTCCGCCGTGTATTGATGAATTTTGATGAATTAGATATAGATTTTGATGTTTTGAGGATAGGATGTTGATGGTTTCGATATGGATTTGGATGTTTTTAAAGTAGGTTGAGGTTTTAAGTTGAAACGAATGTTTCGTGTCAGGAGTTGATGGTTTTAGGTAGGGTGTTCGGTTTTTAGATGAGTAATTTAGTTGAATTATTGATGGATGTTTTGATGATGAAATTTGAAGTATGTATGTAAGCACGCACGGCACAGGTCGTGGTGGCACCGATACGGGGTCGTGGTCGTCACAACAGTTGGTATCAGAGCTCCCAGGTTTTAAAATCGGTTCTGCAGACTGCTCGACTATGCAAGCCACTTCATGGACATACTTCTTCAAACTGTAAGTACATTTTAAGCTTGATTTGTTTTGTTTCTTAGAGTTATTGTTTCTAACTTGTATAGGATTATAAAAATGGTGCGTCGAGGGAATGATCGAGACGATAGAGATGACACCATAGATAAACTCAAGGATTTTATTGCCCAACAATCCCAACACTTAAAACGACAGGCTCAACATATGAAAAGACAGTCCCAACAGCTCGATACGCTGATTTACCGAGAGGGCAATAGAGCTCAGGAGGTGGCAACTCCTAGTAATCGAGGAATGGAGAGGTTTCAGAAATTACAACCCCCAGTGTTCAACGGACAATCGTCGGATCCCACTTTAGCCGAGGAGTGGATTCGAACTATGGAGGATATACTGGCATATGCGAGCATAGGGGATGGGGAGAAAGTCGCGTTCGTTGCCTATCACTTGGCACTAGATGCCCGTTTCTGGTGGGATACGATCAAGGCGACCACAGATGTGACCGCGATGAGCTGGGAGCGGTTTAAAACCATATTCTATGACAAATATTTTAGCCATACGGTACGGGAGGCAAAAATGATGGAGTTCATGCAATTGAGACAGGTTGGCTCAGCTGCCGAATACGTCAGAAGGTTTGAGGCCCTATCCCGGTTCACACCACGCCAGGTCAATGTTGATGAGGACAAGGTGCGTCGGTTTATGCAAGGGCTAAGTTAGGGGATCAGAAAAAGTGTCGTTATAACAGGGGTCCAGAATGTGCCCTATACTGAGGTTGTAGCGAGAGCTCTAGACATTAAGGCCGCCGAACAGACTTTCGACAAACCCAGGGAGCCAGCTAGAGGGTTCTTTCGGGAGATACAGCCACGGCTTCAGAACAAGGGCTGGCAACCGAAGGGACAGCCACAACAACAACAGAGGGGTGCAAAAGGTGACCAAGGCAAGGGGAAGCAAGTCCATGGGGCTACTCAAAAGCCTATTTGTCCTAAATGCCAAAAGGAACACTACGGCCCTTGTCGATTGGGCACAAACAGTTGTTACAGATGTGGAGAGGTAGGCCATTTTGCTCAAAACTGTCCAAGGGCGGCTACCGATCAAAGAAGAGTGGCCCCGAGAATATTTGCGTTTATTGAGCCCGGCGATGTTAACGACGAGGCCCAGCCCTTAGTTATAGCAGGTACTATTTTGGTCACAGGAGTAGCCGTATTTTCATTAATAGACACGGGTTCTACGCACTCGTTTATTTCCACTGCATGCGTAGCTAGATTGAAGATAGTGCCTGAGTTAGCAGAGTGCGAGTATAGAGTTATGCTACCTTCAGAGGAGTTTATGCAGTCAGATCACATCTTCTAGGGCAACGTTGTCTCTGTAGGGAGCAATACTCTTTATGCTCAGTTGATAGTTATGGGTATAGAGCGGTATGATCTTATCTTGGGAATAGATTTGCTATCTCGCCATTTCGCTACCATTGACTGTCGATTAGGGGTGGTGACTTTTCGGCCCTCGGATAAAGAGGAGTTTGCCTATCAGGCAATGAAAAGATTGAGCAGCCTACCAACCTCCTATTCCATGAAGGTTAGTGAACAGTTTAAAAGTGAATGCTCAGTTTTTATGGTCACTATGGTCGACACTCAGTTACTTAATGGAGTAACACCAGGTGACATCCCGATTGTCAGAGAGTTCGCGTAGATTTTTCGCGATGATCTTCCGGGATTTCCACCGGATCGGGAGATAGAGTTTGTAATTGATGTCTATCCTAGTTCTGAACCAGTTTCTAAGAACCCGTACAGATTGGCGCCCGCCGAGCTAAAGGAGTTGAAATCTCAACTAGAAGAATTGTTGGATAAGGGATTCATCCGACCTAACTTTTCTCCTTGGGGTGCACCGATTTTGTTCGTTAAGAAGAAAGACGAAACTCTCCGGATGTGCATCGACTATCGAGAGTTGAATAAGTTGACAGTGAAAAACAAGTACCCGTTGCCCCGAATAGATGATTTATTTGACTAGCTACAGGGTGCCCGAGTATTTTCTAAGATTGATCTACGCTCGGGTTACTATCAGTTGAAGGTACGACGGGAAGATATTCCAAAGACAGCATTTCGAACGAGGTACGGGCATTATGAATTCCTTGTGATGTCTTTTAGACTTACGAATGCCCCCGCGGCATTTATGGATTTAATGAACCGTGTCTTCAAGAAATATTTAGACAAGTTTGTTGTTGTGTTTATTGACGACATCTTGGTCTATTGTAAGACGAAGGAGGAGCACGAAGAGCATTTACAGATTGTCTTGAGAAACTTGGAGAAACACCAGCTGTACCCGAAGTTCTCCAAGTGTGAGTTTTGGCTAGACCGAATAAACTTCCTCGGCCACGTTATATCTCAAGAGGGGATTTCTGTAGACCCAAGTAAGATTCAAGTTGTAAAAGATTGGCCGCAACCTAAGAATGTGCGTGAGGTACGCGGGTTTCTCTGGTCTGCTGCATGTGAAAAGAGCTTTGAGGAGTTGAAGCAGAAATTGACCACGACTCTAGTTTTCACACTACCTGTCGAAAGCGACAAGTTCAGCATATATTGTGATGCGTCTAAAGTTGGACTTGGATGTGTGCTTATGCAGGAAGGAAAGGTTATTGCGTATGCTTCTCGACAATTGAAGCCGAACGAGCAGAATCACCCGACGCATGACTTGGAATTAGCAGCAATTGTCTTTGCGTTGAAAATTTGGAGACACTACCTGTATGGGCAGCAATGTGAAGTGTTCTCAGATCACCGGAGTTTAAAGTATCTGTTTATGCAAAAGGAATTGAATATGCGGCAACGAAGGTGGTTGGAGTTCGTTAAGGATTATGACTTTGAAATCAAACACCACCCAAGGAAAGCAAACAAGGTCGCAGATGCCTTGAGCAGAATGCCTTCTACGAGTCAGCCTTCACTTGCAGCGATGTCGGTGATGTTGAAGTCTGAGATTGAGAGGTTTGATGTGGAGATTGTGGCTGAGTTGTCCACGATGCTTACCAACATTTCTCTCAGGCCAACAATACTTGACAAATTACGTGAAGCTCAACGGGAGGACTTAGAATGTGACAAGCACCGTTTGAGCATGACATCCGAGAACTCGTCCGATTTCAGCTTGTCGGATGATGGTATTTTGAAATTCAGGCATAGGTGGTACGTGCCTGATAATAAGGAGTTGAAGAAAGAAATCTTGCCCGAGGCACACTCTTCGGCCTATTCGGTGCATCCAGGAAGCACCAAGATATATTGGGACCTAAAGTAGCATTTCTGGTGGCCTAACATGAAGAGAGAGAGAGAGGTGGCCAGGTATGTAGAAACCTATCTGGTTTGTCAGCAGGTTAAGGGGGAACATCAAAGGCCGGCAGGAACTTTGCAACCTCTGCCGTTCCCGGAGTGGAAATGGGAGCAGATTTCGATGGATTTTATTGTTGGACTCCCAAGAACAACAAAGGGGCATGATAGCATATGGGTGATAGTGGACCGTTTGATGAAATCGGCTCACTTTCTCCCAGTTAAAACAACATTCTCCATGGATCAACTCGCCGAACTCTATGTGCAGGAGATTGTTAGACTGCACGGGGTGCCTGTTTCTATAGTTTCAGACCGAGATCTGAGGTTTACTTCGAAATTTTGAAAGAGTCTGCACAAAGCCATGGGAACTCAGTTGAACTTTAGCACGGCATTTCATCCTCAGACCGATGGTCAGACATAGCGAACGAATCAAACTCTTGAGGATATGCTTAGAGTCTGCGTATTAGAGTTTCAAGGCTCGTGGAGTAGGTACTTGCCGTTAATTGAGTTTTCATATAACAATAGTTTCCAAGCTACCATTGGCATGGCTCCGTATGAAGCGCTGTATGGATGAAAATGTAGATCACCGCTATATTGGGACGAGGTCGGTGAAGCTAGCATCATTGGCCCCGATATTTTATAGCAAACGGCGGAGAAGATTGTCGTTATTAGACAGCGCATTGAGATAGTTTAAAGCCGTCAGAAAAGCTATGCTGACAATAGACGAAGGGAATTGGAGTTTAATGAAGATGATGAGGTCTACTTGAAAATTTCTCCATTCAAAGGCGTTATGAGATTCGGGAGACGTGGCAAGCTAAACCCTCGTTACATTGGGCCCTTTCCTATTTTGAAGAGAATTGGGAAGATGGCTTATCGACTACAGTTACCGGCATCAATGGAGAGCATCCATAACATCTTTCACGTATCTATGCTCAGGAAGTGTGTGCGTGACCCGTCGCATGTCGTAGAAGCACGGGAGATTGAGGTACAGCCAACGCTAACATATGTGGAAAGGCCGGTACAAATTCTAGAATCCTCTATTAAGGTATTGAGAAACAAGGAAATCCTACTTGTCAAAGTGTTATGGCGGAATCACGGAGTAGAGGAAGCTACCTGGGAGAGGCAGCAAACTATGATGGCTAAATATCCAGAGTCATTTGTGTAATCAATTTTGAGGATAAAATTTCCATTAAGGTGGATGGAATGTAACACCCGGTTTTATGGGTTTTGAATTGTGTGCACTATGGCAATTTTGTAAATAACCGAAATATGTCTGTTTTGCGAATTAAGAGTTTTAATGGAACCCTCATAATTAATATGAATTTTGGGAGAATTATGAGAATTTAAAGAATTAAAAACCGAGAGATAATGTTTAAGTTTCCAATTTTGACCATATAGTGATTTAATTCGTAGAAATAGCAAAATAAATTCGTTTGATGAACGGAAAGTTTTATTAGAGCCCTAGGAATAAAACGGGATTATTGGAGAAATAAGAGAATTTTAGAGAAAACGAACCGATAGTCGAACAATAGGATGAGTGGAAAACCAAAGGGAGGTGCAAACTCGTAATTTGCCAAGCCAAAATAGATTAAATGCCAAAAACCCTCACCTTCTCTAACACTTCACATTATTTCTCTTCTCTCCCTCTCAACGGTGATTTCTCTCCTCCACGGCTCTCCATCCTTCTCTTCAACGATCCTTCATCCGATCTTCGAGTTTTCTTTACGTTTTCTCTTCCCCACATGATTCTATGTGAGTTTCTAGTGTTTTCGGGCATTAAATCTCGATTTCTAGGTTGTTTAACATTTAGGGTTTTGTTGGATTTTGTTGGAAATAGCCGGGTTTTATTAGATAACACCCTATTTACGTTTGTTGAGCGTTATTAGTCGAAATAATGGATGATTTGGGCGTTTGTTTGGAAAAATCGAGTATGGAGCTTTGGAAAACCTCCATTAATGAAGGATTGTTAATTGTGAGCGTAAGTTGCTCGATGAAATGCCCGAGAGAGATTTGTTAGAGTTTTAGAAAATTTTCTTTAGTTAGGAGTTTCGTAAATTTTCGAAAATTTATGTTTAAGCTCGGTTTTAACAAAGGACGCTATGAATTGATTTAGGTGACCAAGCTCGAGACGAGGAGCTCGGTGTGCATGGGACGAGAGGTAAGTTCTCGTGACTTACCGTGGCCGATTGGCCTACACCATATGTCGAGTTTTGTTGTTAAGGATTGTTGGAGCTTGCTTGTTTAATTGCTTTGCTTTGGTTTGGTAGATTAGGTTTGATTGTTTTACAGGATGCGTGTTATGATATTTTGATGTATTGAGAGATTTTGATGGTATGCTCAATTAGGTATGTTTTACTGTACATTGAACTGCTCATGCATCACGTTTTAAAATGTCATGAAAATGAATTTGTGCATTGGTTCATGAAAAAGGAAATGCATGTAAAGGCAAGTAAAGTATCACAGTAAACAACCATGGCATGGGGTTATCGAGGATGAGGTTCAGACCCGCGTTCCTTGGTGAGCGAGTTTTCCTTCCTTCAGATGGTGTGGGCTGTCTAACCGCTTGATGTGCCCTATCCATCTGTCTAGCGTTTCCGATAACCATAGACTGACACGTACTGATAAATGAAATAATATGGACGGTTTTCATAGCATACATATCATGCATAGACATTTACGTAGAATTTACTGAGATTGTTATCTCATAGGTGTCTTTATGGTGTAGGTGACTACGAGCAAGGTGAGGACGATGTCCCTCCACCTGACGAGCCTGCAACTTGAAGGAGGATGTTCGTGGGAGCGGCTGGCGTAGTCGATGCGAGCACGACCCGTGGGGAGCATAGGTTATGTGTTTTGGGATTTTGGCATGAAATGGGCTGATGGGTGATACTATTTGATGAAATGTATAGAAACCATTATAGGGTGCTTGGTATCTTGATAGGTTGATATTTTGATGACCATGTTAGCTTCCGTCGTGTATTGATGAATTAGATATAGATTTTGATGTTTTGAGGATAGGATGTTGATGGTTTCGATATGGATTTGGATGTTTTTAAAGTAGGTTGAGGTTTTAAGTTGAAACGAATGTTTCGTGTCAGGAGTTGATGGTTTTAGGTAGGGTGTTCGGTTTTTGGATGAGTAATTTAGTTGGATTATTGATAGATGTTTTGATGATGAAATTTGAAGTATGTATGTAAGCACGCACGACACAGGTCGTGGCGGCACCGACGCGGGGTCGGGGTCGTCACATGCTTTGTTAGCCACGGCTGTTGACGAAGCTCTCAAATGATGGATACCTTAGCAGCCAAATACTTCAAAGAAGCTAAATAAAGTTAGTTTCTGTTCTGTCTAGGAACCGTTTGAGACTCCTCCAGTATTTTCTAGAAACTTACTTGGAAAGGTAATTATGTATAAGAGATTGTCAAGTACTCTGTCTTTCCTTGGAATTATCCTGATCAGTACTTTCTATATTTTACAACGACGACATTGTTATTGTTCCCATTATCATTTTTTTCGAACAAATAATATCAAAGCCTCGTTATTATGGTGAAAAATGTTGAAATTAAAAAATTCAACATAAATAATTTCTCACTGTGGAAATTAAAAATGAAGACGCTATTACGGAGAGATGATTGTATTATGGCTATCGGCGACAGACCGATGAACGTTGAAAATGAGAAATGGAACAAAGGAGTTGGGGATGCTATCGTCATTTTGAATATTGCTCTAGCAGATGAAATTTTGTTAAGTATCATATAATGGACAACTGTCAAGCAAGTATGGGATATGCTGACATAACTATATAAGGTGAAATTGTCGCATAATAAAATTTTCTTGAAAAGAAAATTATATACTCTTCGGATGTCAAAGTCAACAATGGTGACAGACCACATCAATACTATCAACACATTATTTTCTCAATTCACTACAATGGAGCACAAAATCAACTCAATGAAAGAGCTGAACTTTTACTTCAAAATTTGCCAGATTCATATGACCATCTCATTATAAATTTGCTCAATGATACTGCAAAAAAGTTTATGTTCAAAGATGTTGCAGCTGCGGCTCTTGACGAAGAAAGCAGACGGACGAACAATGAGCGATTATGTGGAGGCCTTATCAATAATAAGGGGAAGATCAAAGGAACATGGGGCATCTGGAACTAACACGTCAGGAAGGTCAAAGTCAAAAAGTAAAAAGGGTGCAAATTGTTATCATTGTGGCAAGATGGACCATATGAAAAAATATTGTTGAAAGTTGAATAAAGAACAAGGCACAGAAGTTGTTAAAGGAGGACGAAAAGTACGGCTGCAACTACCTTTGAGAATGGAGATATCATTATATGCGAGGATGTTGTAAATCTCATGACGAATGAATCATGTTGGGTGTGTGACTCTAGAGCATCTTATCATGTTACTTCAAAAGTAGAATATTTTACATCTTAGACCAGCAGTGATTTTGACATTGTTAAAATAGGAACAATTACGTTTCCAGAATAATTGAAAAATGGGACATCTGTATCCAAACTAACACAAGTTGTGAGTTGGTGCTTAAAGATGTTAGACATGTTCCAGCTATTAGATTAAATCTAATATTAATTGGCGTTCTTGATGATGCCAGATACAAGAGAAAATTTGTTGGCAAAAAATGAAAGTTCAACAAAGGCTCGCTAATCATAGCGAAAGCAATGAAAGAGTCTAGTTTGTATATGACTCAAGTGACTTTGAAAAAAGAATCACTAAATGTTGCGCAAGATAACTTGTCCATTGAGTTATGACACAAATGGTTTAGTCAAATGAGCGAAAAATTACTTTAATTGCTTGGCAAAAGAGATTGTTTGCCTCATCTCAGAGATAAAACTCTACCAAGTTGTATCTATTGTTTGGCGGGAAAACAACACAGAGTTTCCTTTCAGAAGAATTATACATCAATGAATCCAGACATGTCAGAATTATTTATTTAGATGTGTGTGGTCTCATGTCAACGATAATGTTAGGAGGTGCCCAATACATGCTCACATTTATTAATGATCACTCAAGGAAAATTTGGGTTTATACACTCAAGACCAAAGATTAGGTGTTTAACGTTTTCAAATAATTTCATGCTTTCATAAAGCGAGAAAGTGGAAAGAAGTTACAATGCACTCGCACAGACAATGGTGGCGAATATATGAGATCTTTCAATGAATACTACAAGATGCAGAGGATCAAACACGAAAAATCTGTTCTAAAGACTCCTCAACAAAATAGTGTTGCAAAAAGAATGAACAGAATGATAAAAGAGATTATAAGGTGCATTTTATCACATTAAAAACTTTCAAAAATATTTTGGGGAAAAGCAATGAATACTGCAGTGAATGTCATCAACTTGTCTCTAACAGCACCTTTGTGTGGAGAAGTGCCAAACAGATTATGGACAAGAAAAAATGTTGCTTATAAGCATCTAAAGTTTTTTGGATGCAGAACATTCGTCCATAAGTCTAAAGATGAGATGCCTGATAACTCTTAAATTAGAGTTATTTTATACTATTTTTAATTGATAGAACTTGTATGATTTGAGTGAATGTGTAAAAAGAAATTAGTGAAATTTACTATAATTGTTGCAGGATGCTGCAGTATCAAGAGATTAGTTGAATTTAACGTATTTCATGCATATTCTCGGAAAAACAAGCAGATTTGTATCACTAATTCGAATTTTATATTTTCTTATTTGAATGCAAATTTATTAGCAGGAAAATACAAAAGGGAAGATCGGTGTTTTAATAGATAAGCAAATTAAAATGATGAAGATTATGAAGAGAGAGAAGATAAATCATTAAAGGCAATTATTTTTACAAGAAATAAAGAACAGAATCAACGAAAAAGAAGATTTTTGGGGGGCTGATGAAAAAGAAAAGGAAAATAACAATAAAGATGAGATTTTGACAGTGGAGAAATAACGAGAATCAAGGAGGGAAATATAAAAAGAAGACTTCAAAGATCTGGAGAAAAAAGCTGACGAGGCAACTCTAAAAGGGAGATATAAAAGAATAAACCCTAGGCATGAGGAAAAAAAACACGCAAAACACGCAGAAAAGGAAGAAAAACCCCAGGCAGGAGGCAACTCTCATACAAATCTGAAAGGGGACTAGAACCTGGGGTCAAAGACCAAGGGAAAGCAACCTTGAAGATCTGGAGAAGAAGACCTGAGGGAGCTAAAGGACGAAAACTCACGATGAAGACGGAACTTGAAGGACGCCACCCTGGGGACGAAGACCTAGAGGGCGATTTTGCATGCTTTTGGATTTGATTTCAACTCCTCTTCTTCTACTTTTTATCTTTTTCTTTTATGAATATTATAATTTTTAGTTTTATTATCATAATTTTAAGTTAGACCTTTTTATCTTGGTTAAGAGAGAAAGTACTCATTACATGTTTTTATTTTGATCTATGAATGTTACGTATTTTTCACCGAACAATTTCTCATGATTTTGATTGCGTAATTTCAATTGTGTCGATAGTCGAATTTGATGTCACATATTCCTATTGTATCGATAGGTAGATAGGAATTGTAAGATGCATAAGTAATTAAATAAATTAAATTTGTTGTAAAGTCACTAACATTAATTTATTTGGCGTTGAGAATAGGTTTACATGAAAATTCAGATTAAGTTTTGTATTTTCAAAGTCGAAAAGAAATTCTGAAATGAATTTAACTAGGCAATTCGATAGAACCCTAAAAATTATTAATTCTAGTTGTTCTGTGACAAATACTGTAGCATTCCCGTAGCATCAATAGTAAAAGTGCATGTAATGAGGAAATCAACCCTAACCAAAGTTTTTACTATATTAATCTTCATAATTCATTTCAATTTGAGTCTTTATTAATTCCGAGTAATTTTATTTTATCATTCTTTGCCAATCATTTAATTTCATTATTCTCAATTTTATTTTTATAGAATTTTATAGCGATTTAGACTTGATTAAGAATATCCTCGTGGGATTGACTTTTATTTACTTTATTATTTCGTTAGCGACACGTGCACTTGCGTTGGGGTGTATAAAATCACTAACAATGCCCAAGCTAGACAACAAAGCTAAATAATGCAAATTCTTTAAATACGGAAGTGATGCATTCAAATATAGGCTTTAAGTTCCGATTGACAAGAAAATTGTTAGAAGTCGATATGTTGTCTTCTTTAAAGATCAAACCATTGAACATAGGAATAAAAATATGGAGATCACTGATAAACATTTAGTAAGAGTTAATCCAGTGAAATCAACTTTTGACAGGGGAGATGCTAGCAAATCTAGTGATCAAGCAGCTTATAATGTTAACCATGGAAAAATAGAGACTTCTCATGAACCAGTTGCAGAACCAGAGTTAAGGAGGTCAACAAGAGATCGTCAACCATCGAGAAGATACTCTGTAAATGAGTATGTCATGATCACTGATGGCGATGAATCTTAGTGCTATGAAGAAATTATGGAGCATCAACAAAAGAAGAACTAGTTGGATGCAATGCAAGATGAGATGAGATCATAGCATGAGAATCATACTTATGAGTTAGTTTAGCTTCCAAAGGGGAGAAAGATACTCGAAAATAAATTGGTATACTAGCTCAAAGTTGAAGATGAAAATTTGCAATCAAAGTATAAGGCACGACTGGTCGTGAAAGGCTTTGGTTGGAAAAAATGGGTTGACTTTGAGGAAATATTTTCACTTGTCGTGAAAATGTCATCCATACGAGTGATACTTGGATTAGCCTCAATTCTCAATTTGGAGATCGAGCAACTCGATGTGAAAACCGCCTTCTTAGATAGTGAACTAGAAAAAGAGATCTACATGGAATAATGAGAAAAGTTCATTGTCAAAAGAAAGGAACATCTGGTATGTAGATTGAAGAATAGCCTATATGGATTAAAGCAAGCCCCAAGGCAATAATACAAGAAGTTCGATTCCTTTATGAGGAATCATGGATACATGAAAACTTCATCGGATCATTGTGTGTTCGTGAAAATGTTCACAGATAGTACATTTATGATCCACCTCTTTATGTCGATGACATATTGATTGTGGGTCCAAACAAAGAAAAGATTGTTAAGTTTAAGAAAGAGCTTTCACAAGTCTTTTACCATGAAAAACTTAGGAGCGGCGAAACAGATACTTAGGATGAATATCACTCGCGATAGAAAGAATAAAAAATTATGGCTATCGCAGGTGAAATATATCAAGAAAGTTCTCAAGCAACGCCGGTCAGTACTCCACTTGTTAAACATTTCAAGTTTACTTCCAAACAAAGTCTTTCCATTGAAGAAGGAAAATAAAAAATACAATGAATTAATATGCCTCAGTAGTTGGCAGCCTAATGTATGTTATGGTTTAGAAGTTAAGAGTCTTCATTAGTAGGCTATACTGATGCAGACATGACTGAAGATATTGACTCTAGAATATCAACTTCAGGGTTTTTGGTTACATTTGGAGGGGATGTTGTATCATAGAAATCTAAATGACAAAAGTCAGTTGCATTGTCTACGACAGAAGCTGAGTTTATTGCGGCTACAGAACCATGCAAAGAAATTTTGTGGATGCAAAAATTTCTAACATAATTGAGTCATAGACAAAATAAGTATATTTTGTATTACGACAGTCAAAGTGTCATTAATTTCAGCAAGAACTCGAGCTGTCATTCAAAGTCGAAACACATAGATATCAGGTATCATTGGATACGAAATGTGTTGGACATCAAGTAAATCGGGAGGGGAAGATTTGTGGGGTCCCTTCTTAAATGATGAGGGACCCACAGCCTTATAAGACAAAATAAAAATGAAGGAAATTTCTTTCCCTCTGCAACACTCTATTCACCAAGATCTTCGGATCTTGCTTTCTTCTTTGTCCTTTGTAGAAATCCCTCTCTATAAATAGAGGGTTTCTTATAAAAGAAAAGTATTCTAGCAATGAAGAGAAGTTGAAGAGAGTTTCTTTTTGTGAGAAGAGTGAGAGAAACTAGAGAGAGTTTGCGGGAGAGAAAAGAAAGAAGATAAGGAAAAAATAGGTGAGATACTTTTGAGTATAATAAGAAGTCTAAGAGGGATAATTTCTCTTAGTAAAAATTTTTTAAAATATTCAATTTTCAAAAAAATATTGTAAATTTTTTTCCATAGTGAGATCTTTGTGGACTCGGTACCAATGGTTTTTTCTGATTTGGATTTTCACGTAAAAATTCTCGGGGTTTATTTTAGCCATTATTTCTCGTACTTCTTGGTCGTTATATTTTTATGATATGTGAAAATATTTCTGGTATTTTTCAGATTGCATATGTTATCGTTTTACGTACCACTTATTTAGTTATGTAATTGTACTGTGTAAGTAAGTTCTGTCTAGAAGACTGAAGTTTACGTGGAAACGTTTGTGACCCCTCCAGTATTTTCTGAAAACTTATTTGGAAAGATAATTCTCTCTTGGAGATTGTCCAGTATAGTATTTCTTATAAGGGTAAAGTGCAATTTGGCCCCTACAACTAGGTGAAATGAGCAATTTACACCGTAAATTTGGGTAAAGTGTAATTTGGCCCCTACAACTAGATGAAATGGGCAATTTACACCGTAAACTTGAATAATAGGCAAGAACAACCTTAATGTATTGATAATGGGCAATATGGCCCCTACCGTCATATTTTCTATAAAAAAATAACATTTTTTCACTTATTCATTTTTTTTTTCCGAAATGCCCCTCACTGGACCGAACCGGACCAGACCGGTTCAGCTAATTCCACTTTTATTTTTTTTTTTTAAATCATATTTCTCAGAAAAGAGAAGACAGATGAATATAATTAAAATAAAAAATAAAAAACCAAAGTACAATTAATCAAACCGGTCCGGTTCGGTTCGGTCCAGTGATGGGCATTTCGAGAAAAAAAAAATGAACAAGTGAAAAAATATTATTTTTTGATGGAAAATATGACGGTAGGGGCCATATTGCCCATTATCAATACATTAAGGTTGTTTTTGCCTATTATTCAATTTTACGATATAAATTGCTCATTTCACCTAGTTGTAGGGGTCAAATTGCACTTTACCCAAGTTTACGATGTAAATTACCCATTTCACCTAGTTGTAGGGGCCAAATTGCACTTTACCCTTCTTATAAATTATCCTGACCAATACTTTTCACGTTTATATCGGCGACATTATTATTATTACATCCATTGTCTCCTCTGCAAACATGTTTGAAGTTTGCTGCTGAGATGAGTTTGCTGGTTGAAAATTTAAAAAAAAAAACTACAGTATTTGTAGTAATTTTAGAAAAGAGTGTTGAAATAATCTCATTTCCTCATTCACAGCTTTGTTTGAAATTTTTGATTGTCATCTCTATGATTGTTAGTTCTTTTTCGCCAAGGTTTATGTTTGAATATGTCTCTGAAAAATGAGAAAATGGATTCGCTCTTGCTCACAACATTGCTTTCATTTTTATGATATGTGAAAATATTATTTTTTGATGGAAAATATGACGGTAGGGGCCATATTGCCCATTATCAATACATTAAGGTTGTTTTTGCCTATTATTCAATTTTACGATATAAATTGCTCATTTCACCTAGTTGTAGGGGTCAAATTGCACTTTACCCAAGTTTACGATATAAATTACCCATTTCACCTAGTTGTAGGGGCCAAATTGCACTTTACCCTTCTTATAAATTATCCTGACCAATACTTTTCACGTTTTATATCGGCGACATTATTATTGTTCTTATTATTATATTTTCCCAACAATTCTATTCTGTTTAATTTCATTTTGGTTTGTAAACATCCATTGTCTCCTCTGCAAACATGTTTGAAGTTTGCTGCTGAGATGAGTTTGCTGGTTGAAAATTTAAAAAAAAAAACTACAGTATTTGTAGTAATTTTAGAAAAGAGTGTTGAAATAATCTCATTTCCTCATTCACAGCTTTGTTTGAAATTTTTGATTGTCATCTCTATGATTGTTAGTTCTTTTTCGCCAAGGTTTATGTTTGAATATGTCTCTGAAAAATGAGAAAATGGATTCGCTCTTGCTCACAACATTGCTTTCATTTTTATGGATTATACAGTGAGTAAGTTTTCTTTTTCCTCAAATCTCCAAAGTGTGGGAGGAGCCACCTAAAGTTTTTTTTTTTTAATTGATCAAACGTAATTATGGAGTCTTTGATATTTGGTTTTGGTCGGAATTTCAGTGTCTAAATTTAAAGGATTGATGAGGAGAAAGCGTGTTTGGAGAGGATATTTGATTTAGGCTATTAAATCCCCAATGAGAACTCCAACATAATGGGTATCGATTTTCCAAAAGAGTTCCAAACGGGGAAGAATAAAATTGCTGAGAGGTTGTTTTGTAGTCTCTTGAGTCCATGCTCTGGTTGGAAGGAGAAAGAGACGAGAGAGAGATAGAGAGTGAACAGAAGGATAACTGGCATTATAGTTCACAAAATTTGCCGACTAAGATTAAGAGAATTTAACAGAAAGGTGGCACTTGCTAACACATAAAGCTATAAGATGTCAATAACATTCGCGTTTTAAAGCTCCTCTTTGAATAATTAGTAAAATTTAATATCAATAATCAAAGAGTAGGAGAGAGAGAGATGCAAACAATTTCTTAACACGGTTCGGCCAACCTTGTATATATTTGCATTTTAAAGCTCCTCTTTGAATATTTCTTTCCAACTGGAACTTTCTCATTCAATTGATTGAACTTCTGAGCGTCAATGTAATTTTTTACATGTGACTCTTTCTCGAGGTGTCACCCTTTTTATTTTCACATTCTTACAAAGATGAAAATTTGAACAAGAACATGCAATTTCATACTCTCTTAGTGATTGAAATTTCAAGTTATTGTAAGAGAAGTGTGATGTAAGTTGGAGGTTAAGGATCTCAAGAGACATTGGCAGCACTTCGCTATGAAAGTCAGGTTCGATAATCTGCACATTGCAGTTTGCCTCTATTTATAGTTGCCTTTAGAAAAATGGTACTGGTCGACCTCCTAACTCTATCGATTGTCACTTTCATGACTGTTGTGCATTTTTTCAAACGTTCTGAACAACTCGGTAGATCGCTTGGTAAATTGTATATGTCGACACTTTGAGATACCAGTCAACACTTTGAGCTCTCGATCACAAATCCCTAATTTGTGGCATGGATTGACCTTTCATTGTTTTATAGATCATGGTGGTCAACACTTCTCAGACCGATCGACATTTGAGCGCTCGGTAATTCATCTCAACATTAAACAAGTCGACCATTGCTGAATGGAGTCGACACTTTGAGCTCTCTGAAATTCTCTTCAACACGAAACGGTTGACACTTTGTTGGACCGGTCGACACCTTCAGCTCTCAGGTTTTTGAAACTGTTCTTCACAATTTGAATTGCAAATTTCCTTTGACTTTCATCATACAAATCCTATGAATTTAATCGAGAACTGAAATGACTTGGACGCACAAGCTAGCACACCTAAATATCCATCATCAAAAGTATTTCAAAATAAGATAAGTATTCAAACTTTTTATTTACACTATTATTCAATGAACAACTTAAAATTACTTACAAGCATATTTATCATCAAAACTAACAAGTTTAATTCATTTTAAGCTAATAGAACGCCGACAGAGTAGATAGAAACTTCAATCAAAACAGAGATTCTAGTTTGCACAAGTGGCTAATAAGGGTAATATTCATTTTAAATCTCGAAGAATGAGGCAGTTAACAAAAACCATCCTAAAGTAATTTTTTAGACGATCTGAACTTCGAAGTATGAAAAATGTTTAATTTAAACCATGTTGGCCTCCCGTTCTCAAAGATCGGGGGGTCGATCTCCAACATCGCAGGGTCGTTTCTCTAAGAATGACCCTCTGATCTCACTCGGAACGTTCTTTAAGAGTGGCCCCTCGTTCTTAAAAGAAACATACCAAACGATATCGTATTTTTTTAAAATTTTTACCACATATTCAGCATATCATAAGAAGATAATCTTGAATGTTTCGTGATTTTTCAACACTTGTACAATTTATTATAATTTTATATACCTATTTTATAGAATATTGTTTAAAAAATTTATTTTCGGTAGTTTTGTTAAATACCGTACTTCGAGATTTAAAATGACTATTAACTTTTGTATAACTTGTTATTTTCTTTTGAAGTTTTGAAAACAATACAGGCTTATTACTCTTAAAGCTTTTTTTCATTAGGAAGATAATTCAGGTGGACCAACCTAAGGCCTTCAAGCCCAACTACTCTCATCAGTCCCATTTACCTCGTTTATATTAATGATTTTGATTACTAGACGAGAGGAAAACGACGGTTCTGATTAGATCAATCAAATTGCAGCTTATTGGGGAAATGAAGATCAACGGTCGTGTTTTCTTAATAAACTCTATATGCGTAATAATAAATTATTAGAGAGGCAGCTCAAGTATCAGTTTCCAATTTCCATCATCTTTTACGAAACGTACTATTAAGCTCTCACTCTCTCCCATGAAGTCTCTGCAGTTCCTCGAGGCGATGCCCTTGTAAAGTACAGTACTCCTGAGCACTGTTCTTGAATTGGCGTTAATGCTTTGACGAACCTCAACATATTCTTAATCTCTCTCTCTCTCTTACTCTCTCTACAACTTGTTCTTTCCCATTTCCACTGTGTACAAGTTTTCTTACTGCTTTGAAAACCATGTAGCAGAAACCAGAGCTAAATATTGATCTCCATTAATAAGCCCTCAACTTGGTATTTCCTTTTTTTTTTTTTTTTTTGTGGTGAGAGAGAGAGAGGTTTTGTGGAAGTTGTGGGCAGAAATGGGTGTTGAGGATAGATGGGGTGGTATAGCGCCGGCGCTGCCGGCGGTTAATGCGGAGATAGGAGAGCATTGGAGTCGTTTCGATGACTCGGTGAATGCTGTTTGTTTTGGGTTCGTAGCCACTGCCATTTTGATTTCCATGTTTATTCTAATGGCTATGTTCGAGAAGTTTCTCAGTTCCAGATCAGCTCCGGCTGTTCCTCCGACTACGGCGGACCTCGAGGCCCAGATGGACTACGACGGCAAGCTTCTTCAACCATCCCCCAAGGTCTCTCTCTCTCTCTCTCTCTCCAGTCCTGGGTGTTGAAAATACAGTGAAACCGCCCAAATACACATCTTTTAATCGGACTGATTTAGCCATTTTTGAAGGTTTTTTGTGTTTTCTTCTCTACTGATTTGGATTAACCAATTTACCTCATCTATACTCTATATTCCTAGAAACATTGATTTTTCCCGCCATCTTCATTGATTGATGTGTTTCCTATGATCTTACACTCGTTTTCTGCATAAACAACATCTGCCAACACAAAATTACAATGTTTTTTTTCAACATTTTCCAACTGTTGAATGCAAATTCCCAGAACCAGCTTTCGGACTGAACTTTGGCATAGGATTTGTTCGTTTCAGGAGACATTAGAACTATAGTTTTGCTGTCAAGTTGACTCTGTCATGGGTAATGGGTCAAATCAGCATATGTTTTTGTCTCGAGTGTCTTCAATTCCATCAAACATCTAGACACAATCCAAAGCTACCCCATTATTTTATACTTTCGTGTCTGAATATTGTATCATAAGATATCTTAAATATTTCAAACCCATCTAAATTAATATCTTCACTCCCAATCCATCGCTTTATTAATTTGTAACATTGAATGTGTTGTTCATGTTTGGACATGAAGGTCCGGATTTCCTTCTTTGATGTTGCTTACATGTCACTGTATCACACATGCTTTGTTCCTCTGTACATTAAGAAAAACACGAGATTTTCACATATTATAAGTTGTAGAAGTAAGCTCATGTCGGGATGTTGTCCCACATCGTTGGATGGTAGCATTTATCTTATTTATCAGGAGACGCAATCACGAGTTTCGTTATATTTTTCAATAGTCACACAAACACTCTCTTGTAATCAGTTTGTGACTCTATCCGTGATTTTTTATCGTAAGAGTTTTAAGTTACAATAATTTCTTGATGATTGATGAGTTCATAATTCTATATGGAAACCTTACAGATGAGTTTTTATGGGAGAGGGGTATCGGTCCTAATGCCTGGAAATGAGTATCCAACCTTCATTGCAAACCCTGCTCCAATTCCTTGTCCTCCAGAACCGATCCTCAGCCGTCACTGTCAACATAACCGGAGTTTTTAGCGCCTCGTCTAGCTCATATTTAGCTGAAAATTACAGATTAATGAAGAAGTCTGCAACTGAAAAGGAAAGCAGTTGATGAGTAGCTCCTAGAACAGCTGCCGCTGCGGAACAAACCCGAAGACGAACCGAAAATGCTTGCTCCTGCTGTTATATTTGATCTTCTTGTTAATTTACGTGCGTTTAGTTGTCTCATTCTAGAAGGAGAAACTCAGCAACTACATGGTTCAATGTAAAACTTGACTCCGCTCTTTGAATTTCTGATTCTCCAGTTATGTGACATAAACTACTGTCGCATTTCGAGAATCTCGTTTAAACTCAAATTAAAAAAAAAAAAAAAAAAAAAAAAAAACTGGTGCCATCGAATCTAGACCAATATGAATGATATGATTTACAATATTTTTTTTAAAAAATAAACATGGTAGAAAATAAAAATTCACCTATCAAATATATCAAGGAGCACAAGAAATATCACATATTTTTAGGTCGTGCCAAAAAGATGCAGCCTACAGATAGGTTGCATGAAATCTCAAAAGTAAGATTTATCTTTTGGAAAAATATGCGTCCTATCCAATAGTGTGGGTCCCTCGTATAACGGAGGGACCCAACAAGGAGCAGGACACCTCGATCTCCGATGAGACATGTTTCCTGCTCGTTCATTGTTGTTTAGCAATGCAGGTATTTTTCTCTGGGGAAGGCATTGGTGGTTTCCCATACCATTCTCTCTCTATTCTTTCCGGCCGACGAGGTCTTTCACTTGTTGCTTCACCGTTCTCTTTCTGCTCTGAGACCTTGATGATCGTAAGACTACCGAATACAAACAATGAGATCATCAAGATTCAAAGGCTAACCTTCCTCTGCTTTCACCATTTGAGTCTTCATCTCCGTCTCATGTTCCGAGGATTGTATTCCGAGAATGTACTGTTGATTTTCGAGGTTCCTACGCATGGCAGAATTTATTATTATTCATAATAATAATTACATGCGTTACCTTATGACTTTAAAACTATTTTAAAATCATCAAAAAACCATAAGTTGAATCGTTAGTCTAAAAATAATTATTTTTGAGAAATATGTAATTTTTCAAAATGTAAACAATTTACATTGAAAAAAATTATTAGATTTAGATTGTGGAATAATAATAGAAGACACCTCTTGGAGCAACGCTTTTACTCAGGTACTCTCGTCTGATCTTAATAGCTTTAACTCAGAATCAGGTGTATTTCCCGAAGACTTTGAAACCGTCGAGTCTTCTCTGAAGATCTTTACACTTAAATTTTCTGACGTGTGGGCGTCCCTCTTACAAAAATAGCACACTCTTATATTTCTGGAGATACGTGTTCTCAACACATGAGACGTCTCTCTTCGATTTTAGAAAACGTTTTTCTAAAATCGAATACGGAAAGGTCACACCTTTTCTCTATGGATTAGATCTCTTTCTTTCTTATTTTCTCACCCTCTTTGTCAAATCACATTTTACGATTTTATAGATCTATTATAAAATAATTTTTCAGATTTATTTTAATAAAAACTAATTTTTAAAAAATAAATCTTATCTAATCAAATCTAATTTGATTAGCAGTTGATTTATCTAATAAATCAATTTATCGATTAATCATATAATTTAAAAACAGTTTTTAGAATATATTTATGAAAACTACTTTTCAAGATAATCTCATCTTATGAGATTCTTCAGATCTACTTTTAAATAGTAAACAAACTATAAAGTCAACTGTAGATCAAATCTAATTTGATCAGATTTTCCAGATCTACTTTTATTCAAATTTTAAAAATTTGATTTGATAGTTTGTTACATAACCACTTTAAATTTGAAGATCAAATCTCATCTGATGAGATTCTTCAAATCTAATTCAAATCCCTTAAAAATATCTCATCTAATAAGATATTTTATTTTGAATTCAAAATATAAAAACTATTTATATATTTTGAATAACAATATATTCATTTGAGTGTTTATAAATGATTAATCATTATTAATCATTTATATATTTATTCTTATAACATGGAAATTAAATAGTGATATAAGATAACAGAGGGACCGATGGACCTATAGCCCTAAGCTCCAATAATATTTGTTAATTAATATAAACTCTTGATATTAAATAACACAATTATTAACTATAGAGTAATTTCACTAAATACCTAGAGTTGCACTCTTAGAACTATAAAGTATATTTACTCAAAGTAATGTCCATTGATATAGTCATTACATATGTATTAATCCTCCATTAAGATTCGTAATAGAGCTAGGTATAAAATCCGTTAACCTCTCATATTACATCTTTATCCTTGACTACCATTAGTTCTTGATTGAATAATTAATTCATAACATTTATGAATTTGCGCGCTAATTATTCAATCCCTGAACTAACAAACAAGGGAATCTTGTATTATGGATTTCATTGTATCAATGTTAGTATTCTCAGCTACTCATTTAATTTATTCCCAAAATACAAAGTTTATGTAATGCAACTCATACAAAACTGTACCAAGTAAATCAAAGAATAAATTAAAATGAATTAGGAGTCTACTAAATACAATGAATTGAGATCATACATATATGACCATCATTATGATAAAATTAATTGTTCTTCATTTAACGGATATTATAAGAACAATATAATTTTATCTGGTCAAGTCCTAAATAATCATATTATATAAAATGCAATCACTTTATGTCACTACATATATAGTCGGGATTTGACTATACGTTCTCAACGAAGTGAACTGTACTTATGACTTTATTAATTTGAATATCTTTTACTTCAAATATAAGTTATGGACTATTATGATTATTTCTTTTTAAATTTAATCCCACATATATCAACATATATGTAAATTTAAAATTGTACAAATAATCAAGAATTTTTCTTTGAATTTATAAAGCATATCTAATAATGAAAACATAAAAATTAATCATAAAATTTATTTATTAATTACAACAATAAAAATGTTCATAACATTTGCTTGTTGGACACATTATTCCCAACAATCTCTCACTTGCCCTAAAGCAAATGAGACATGTCTATAATCCCTAATCCTTCAAGATGTTTATCAAAACTCTTTGCAGACAACGTCTTGGTGAAGGGATCTGCAAGATTCTCTGTAGTTGGAATCTTCCAAACGGCGACGTCTCCACGTTGCACGATCTCTCTAATTAGATGATATTTTCTTTCTATATGCTTTGATCTTTTGTGGCTTCTCGGTTCTTTAGAATTCGCCACTGCACCACTATTATCACAATAAAGTGTGAGTGATTTATTCATATCTGAAACAACTTCCAGATCACTAAAGAACTTGCGGAGCCAAACTGTGACGTCCCGAAACCGGATCCCGATCGGAATCAGAGAGCCAAGCCGTCACTCCGGACATTTAACGGAAAACGGGGACTATTTTTTTTTGTACATTAAACTTTTAAAACATTTACAGAGAGAGGGTGAGTCCTCTGGAGTTAAAGCAAACGAGATACAGTTGGCTGGATTACTGAAGTGAATGACAGAGGGGACGGGGAGGAACAGGGAACAGAAAGGGCGAATGAATTAAATAAACGGAATAAACAGGGAGTAAAAGCAGAAATACATAAGCATAAGGCTGGCGGGGAAACTTAGTTTAAAAGAGCAGCGGTGGATTTAGATAAGACAAAACAGATGACGTCAGTCGGTAGATGCTGAGTAAAGCTGAATCGGATGTGTGGTGACGTCATCAGAAGATGTGATGATGTCATCGGCAGATATAGGCAGCAGATGGAATCGGAATGTGTGATGATATCATCGGCAGATATAGGCAGCAGATGGAATCGGAATGGGTGATGATGTCATCGGAAGATGTGATGACGTCATCGACAGATATAGGCAGCAGATGGAATCGGAATGTGTGATGACATCATCGGAAGATGTGATGACGTCATCGACAAGAAACAGGCAATAAACGGAATCGGCAGGAGGGAAAACCTATAACAGAACTACTGTTTGGCGGTGGATGGGAATAAGACAAAATATGTACAGTATCTATCGGTAGATGAAGTTTAGACATAGTTTTAAAGGCAAAATTTACAACTTTTGACAGGAAAACATATAGACAGAGAGCTTAAAACAGACATAGAAGTCCCAGATTTCTCGAACCACATCAAAACATGGATCTCGAACACAACAGAAAACATGACAGAAACTCAAGGAATTTCACTCTACATAAAAGCTCTAAAACCAGAGATCATTCATGCATATGCTAACGGAAAATATTCCAAACCATTTCAGAATACTTCAAAACATCATTCAACTGTCAAATACAGCACAAACAGAAAGCATGAAAGTTGTAAACCTTCAATGCCCGATTCTACACAAGGATGTAGAGCACACTTTACAATTAACAGATTCAAAGGAAATCGACTGCATGGATAGTTCCAAAACCCGAAGTCATCCATGAACAAACAAACTAACAGATAATGTCCCCAAATAATTTCAAAACATTCAGGACATGAATTCAACTGTCAAGCACAGTCGTTTAAAGAAAGACTTAAACATCAAAATCTGTACATTGTTTTAAAATCTGAGGATCAGTACAGAACCTAACATATATTTGCAGAATTTTCCAAAACAGAAGTTTTTACAGGGTTTTACAACAAAACCAAAACTTCCCAGAAGACTTTACAGATATAGACTATACAAAAAAAAAAACTTAAACCTCGGGGCAGAATTTGTCTGGCTGCAGCAACCACCCCCGGAGCTCGAACCACCAGCCACCTATTCATCAGACTGAGGCACGAAGTCCTCATTTTCGAGTTCAGTACCTACATCAGGGAGTTCACCTATGAGTCTAAGACTCAGTAAGAACATTTAAAACAATGCAGTGATGCATATGCTATGCATGAACTTTCAGAAATACAGTGACAGTACAGAACATTACGTTTCAGTGGCAGAGGGGTATAAGTGGGGCTTATAGGGGAACTAGCAAGTGCACGACAGGCACATTCATACATTCAGTAGTTTTTCAGAATCCTAGGGAGGGATAAAACCAGAAGGTCCTTGGCAAGGACAATTTTTCAGAATCTCAGGGAGGGATAAAACCAGAGGGCCAGTCCCCGTCCCACACTTAACCAATACATTACATTCAGATTCTGTTTTATCTTTCTTAACTTCAAAACTGTGTACAGAAAACATTGTTTTGCATGAACTTTCGGTAAAATGTGTATGCATGAACTTTCACAGTGCTTAACTTGAAACAGCAGTTAACAGAATAATACAACAGAATCTAGAGAGAAAACAGATAACTCATAACTTAACTCTAACTTTCTCTACCCGAAACCTCCCGACAGAAGAAAAACCTAGAGTCTCCGTGATGTAGGGCCTTAAGGGCCAACCTACGGATATGAACTTACCTGTTGCTGCAGAGTTGATAGTCCTGAACGTCTCGAAAATGCTCGAACCTGTACATGCACGTTCAGAAAATAAACAAGCTCCAAATGCTAACAAATAAGTTAGAAGAATTTGTTCCAAACTCATTCAAACCATTAGAAAACAAATCGGTGTGTTTTCATCCAAAAATAGTGAGTTTTACCAAAGTATCACTATCCTTCACTTCAACCAAAACTCACTTTAAACTTGTCCAAACTTGTTAGCATTTAAAAGATGCTTACCCTAGTAGAAAAACAGAAAGGAACCGAGGAGATCGAAGTAGCTTCGATGGCTGATTGTGTCACGACTCTAATATTGTACCCGATTTTTCCTACTATTTTTTTTTTTAAACTTCAACTATACTCTAGACGAAACCTAAACCGAAACCGAAATCGAGGTTCGTTAGGAAAATCGTTTAAAACGAATCTGGGAACAATTTAAATAACAAGTAAAACAAATATGTAAAATAGTTTAAAAACATTTAAAAACAATTAAGTTAAATCGAGGGACAAAAGGGGCAATCGCCCCTTACATGCAGGGGCGATTACTCGCCCAAAAGGTAGGGCGAATAATCGCCCATCGGCGATTGCAACAGGCGATTATTCGCCTGTTGCATATCGCCTGTGGCGATCAGTCGCCACAATTTGTGGCGACTAATCGCCACACTCCCTGGAAATTTTCCAGGGAGTGGCGATGCAATCTCCCCCATGGCGATTCGTCGCCATCTCCTCTGCCTCCTTCCCCTTTTCCTTTTCTTCTCCTGCGTTCACACATATACACACGACACACACACCTCTCTTTTCTCTTCCCTACATCATACATTCACAATTCACGTAACCAAGTATGTTTTATGGAAATAAAACCCACATAATTCACTCACCCCTCGTTAACAACTCCAAACGCATTTTAAAACCAAGTATGTTTTATGGAAATAAACCGCGTGGATATGTTTAAAAACCGAACATATCCTCCTGTTTTAAAATCACTAAACAATTACAAAACGTTTAAAAAACATTAAAATGTAAACCTATCAACTACCAGAACCAAACACCCTATAATGTCTATACAATTTTCCTATTCTGTCCAAAATAACTTAAAACCCTCAAAATCTATACATACTTCCCCACGGGTCAGGTGAGCATCGACTGCGCAACGCACCACAGCAAGCCATCCTCCGTCAACTGCGTCACTCCTCAGGTGGAGGGATCTCGTCCTCACCTGTCCCCTCGTAATCACCTACACCATACAATACACTATGAGATAAAAATCTCAGTAAGACTCGTAAATGCAAATGCTATGCTGTGGTATGCTATGCCATGCCATGCTATGCTATGCATTGTAGGTGTCACCGAGATCCTATCCCTCTAACCGAAGAGAGCTCATCCAGCGCACGACTACTCTTTCCAGCTAGAAGTGGGGGGTACACGCTTACAACACGTACAGCCGTGCCTGAGCCCCAATGCCTTACGGCCCATTTTAACTATATGCCTTACGGCCCATTTTAACTATATGCCTTACGGCCCATTTTAACTATATGCCTTACGGCCCATTTTAACTATATGCCTTACGGCCCATTTTAACTATATGCCTTACGGCCCATTTTAACTATATGCCTTACGGCCCATTTTAACTATATGCCTTACGGCCCATTTTAACTATATGCCTTACGGCCCATTTTAACTATATGCCTTACGGCCCATTTTAACTATATGCCTTACGGCCCATTTTAACTATATGCCTTACGGCCCATTTTAACTATATGCCTTACGGCCCATTTTAACTATATGCCTTACGGCCCATTTTAACTATATGCCTTACGGCCCATTTTAACTATATGCCTTACGGCCCATTTTAACTATATGCCTTACGGCCCATTTTAACTATATGCCTTACGGCCCATTTTAACTATATGCCTTACGGCCCATTTTAACTATATGCCTTACGGCCCATTTTAACTATATGCCTTACGGCCCATTTTAACTATATGCCTTACGGCCCATTTTAACTATATGCCTTACGGCCCATTTTAACTATATGCCTTACGGCCCATTTTAACTATATGCCTTACGGCCCATTTTAACTATATGCCTTACGGCCCATTTTAACTATATGCCTTACGGCCCATTTTAACTATATGCCTTACGGCCCATTTTAACTATATGCCTTACGGCCCATTTTAACTATATGCCTTACGGCCCATTTTAACTATATGCCTTACGGCCCATTTTAACTATATGCCTTACGGCCCATTTTAACTATATGCCTTACGGCCCATTTTAACTATATGCCTTACGGCCCATTTTAACTATATGCCTTACGGCCCATTTTAACTATATGCCTTACGGCCCATTTTAACTATATGCCTTACGGCCCATTTTAACTATATGCCTTACGGCCCATTTTAACTATATGCCTTACGGCCCATTTTAACTATATGCCTTACGGCCCATTTTAACTATATGCCTTACGGCCCATTTTAACTATATGCCTTACGGCCCATTTTAACTATATGCCTTACGGCCCATTTTAACTATATGCCTTACGGCCCATTTTAACTATATGCCTTACGGCCCATTTTAACTATATGCCTTACGGCCCATTTTAACTATATGCCTTACGGCCCATTTTAACTATATGCCTTACGGCCCATTTTAACTATATGCCTTACGGCCCATTTTAACTATATGCCTTACGGCCCATTTTAACTATATGCCTTACGGCCCATTTTAACTATATGCCTTACGGCCCATTTTAACTATATGCCTTACGGCCCATTTTAACTATATGCCTTACGGCCCATTTTAACTATATGCCTTACGGCCCATTTTAACTATATGCCTTACGGCCCATTTTAACTATATGCCTTACGGCCCATTTTAACTATATGCCTTACGGCCCATTTTAACTATATGCCTTACGGCCCATTTTAACTATATGCCTTACGGCCCATTTTAACTATGGCCATTTAACTATATGCCTTACGGTCCATTTTAACTATATGCCTTACGGCCCATTTTAACTGTATGCCTTACGGCCCATTTTATTCTTTGCATTATCTTTAAAACATTGTGCAAAATTCACTTTCATGCTTTTCTGTAAAACACGTGATGCATGAACAGTTCTATATCATAAAGTAAACAAGCAATAATGTGTACCATCAAGACTATAAAGGCATAACCTATAACCTATAAAACAACTAAACATGTCTACCCAACCAAAACAAATAAACATGCGCATCTCCAAAACTCCTCGAGACGACATTCGACGTACGGTGTAGGCCAATCGGCCAGAAAAGATCACGAGAACTTACCTCGTGTCCAAAGCAGCTCAAGCTCCGTCCACGAGCGCTGATCACCTAAGCAATTTACAATGATTGACGTTAAAACGAGTTTACGTTAATAAACGTCCAATTGTCAAAACCTCAACTAAAGGAATTTCCTAACATTCCAACTTAACTTATCGAGGCATTTAATTCATTAATCTATGCTCGATACCCCGAAATCCAATTTACGAGTTTTCCGAAAACCCGAAATTTACAAATTCAATATTTCTCCTAAATCGTCCAAACTTCTTCCAATAACGTTTAATACGTGCAATACGTTTGTAAACTATAACAATCTATCGATTTTGAGCCATAAATCTCGATTTTTAACAAAACCTAAACGAAACCTAATTGTTTAAAACTCCATAAACATCGAAATAAAAGCTCTAAGATCGTAGGTTCATACCTAGAACGTCGATTCGAGGAGAAAGCACGAAGAAAACGGAACGAACGGAGGTCGAATCGGAGCTCGGCGTCGAATCGCCGTGAGAGAGCAGAGAAGGCCGAGAGAGAAAAATTAGAAAACTGAGAGGGAGAGTTTCTATTTTTTGTTAAGTGCTGGGGAAGAGAAAATGGTTTTTGGTTTTAAATTATAAATTGGTTTGGCAAATGACTAAAATGCCCTTAGCTCTTATTTCTTTTTGTTTCGTCCTTCGTTTCTTTAATCGGCCAAATATTCGAATACTCGAAATTTCCTTATTTTGTTGATAACTCCTATTCATTACCAGGGCTTTATCAAAACTGTCCGTTCGCAAATCGGACCCCGTTTACTATTTTTACTAAAACGTCATATACATTACGAGAAACGTATTTACTCGGAATATAGCGTCCAAACTCCGAAAATTCTCATAATTTTCTTAAAATTCCTATCAATCGTTAAGATCGTAATGACGCTTTCCGTTTGTGAAACTGATTTGATTTGACATATTTACGAAAAATGCCATTATATAATAAAATATTAATATAATATATTAAATCCAAAATCCATACAAGCCGGGTATTACAGATTGTCGACAGGAAGAGAGAGTGCCGAGAAGAGAATGGAGAGAGAGCAGAGAAGTGAAATGAAGAGGGTTTCACGTAGGAGGAGGAACTTAACTTCCTCAACAAGCTGCCATGTGTCAGCTATCTATTGGCTATCTCCCACCAACCATAATTTCTCCCCAATTTGCCCTTCCATGCATTTCAAACTTAGCGTTTAGTTTAGTCAGCCATCAGTTCGGTTCTCCCTTCACTAAATACTCCAAAATTTACAATAAAATAGTTATTGTATTTATGGCAATTTAAATTCATACAATAATTCAACAGATTATTACACGGCCAAAATGTCGGGTGTTACACAAACAGCTTCTTTAGCTGCTTCTGAAGCAGCTATGTATTCGGCTTCCATAGTCGAGTCAGAAACTCCTCCTTGTTTGGTACTTCTCCAAACAATGGCTTCACCACCAAGAGTAAATATTGATCCAGATATTGACTTTCGATCATCTATATCAGATTGAAAATCAGAATCCGTATATCCTGTAGGAATCAAATCCCTTAGGAATCAAATCCCTACCAGAATATACAAGCATATAATTTCTCGTTCTCCTAAGATACTTGAGAATGTGCTTGACTACTATCCAGTGATCTAATCCTGGATTAGACTGAAAACGGCTAACTATCCCTACTGCATAGCAAATGTGTAACAACCCCGGAAGGGATCGTCACATAATCCGTATCTTTCTTAATCATTTAATCCTTATTACTCACACATGATTCATTATTAGTAGTGTATTTTCTTTTTTTTGAAACATAATTTAACTCAAGATGTCATATACGGTTCGCTAAGCCTCAATCGGCAAAGGGAAACATTACATATCTGCCGGTGGGCAGTACAATGTGTATCGGCTAGTGGAGGGAAAACTTTAAGCTATATACTGCATCGTACCGATAGAAGAATAGCACTTTCATCATCCGATGGCTTAAACACTCTACATCTGCCGATCGCTAGACGACAAAATAGCACTTTCATCATCCGATGGCTTAAACACTCTACATCTGCCGATCGCTAGACGACAAAATAGCACTTTCATCATCCGATGGCTTAAACACTCTACATCTGCCGATCGCTAGACGACAAAATAGCACTTTCATCATCCGATGGCTTAAACACTCTACATCTGCCGATCGCTAGACGACAAAATAGCACTTTCATCATCCGATGGCTTAAACACTCTACATCTGCCGATCGCTAGACGACAAAATAGCACTTTCATCATCCGATGGCTTAAACACTCTACATCTGCCGATCGCTAGACGACAAAATAGCACTTTCATCATCCGATGGCTTAAACACTCTACATCTGCCGATCGCTAGACGACAAAATAGCACTTTCATCATCCGATGGCTTAAACACTCTACATCTGCCGATCGCTAGACGACAAAATAGCACTTTCATCATCCGATGGCTTAAACACTCTACATCTGCCGATCGCTAGACGACAAAATAGCACTTTCATCATCCGATGGCTTAAACACTCTACATCTGCCGATCGCTAGACGACAAAATAGCACTTTCATCATCCGATGGCTTAAACACTCTACATCTGCCGATCGCTAGACGACAAAATAGCACTTTCATCATCCGATGGCTTAAACACTCTACATCTGCCGATCGCTAGACGACAAAATAGCACTTTCATCATCCGATGGCTTAAACACTCTACATCTGCCGATCGCTAGACGACAAAATAGCACTTTCATCATCCGATGGCTTAAACACTCTACATCTGCCGATCGCTAGACGACAAAATAGCACTTTCATCATCCGATGGCTTAAACACTCTACATCTGCCGATCGCTAGACGACAAAATAGCACTTTCATCATCCGATGGCTTAAACACTCTACATCTGCCGATCGCTAGACGACAAAATAGCACTTTCATCATCCGATGGCTTAAACACTCTACATCTGCCGATCGCTAGACGACAAAATAGCACTTTCATCATCCGATGGCTTAAACACTCTACATCTGCCGATCGCTAGACGACAAAATAGCACTTTCATCATCCGATGGCTTAAACACTCTACATCTGCCGATCGCTAGACGACAAAATAGCACTTTCATCATCCGATGGCTTAAACACTCTACATCTGCCGATCGCTAGACGACAAAATAGCACTTTCATCATCCGATGGCTTAAACACTCTACATCTGCCGATCGCTAGACGACAAAATAGCACTTTCATCATCCGATGGCTTAAACACTCTACATCTGCCGATCGCTAGACGACAAAATAGCACTTTCATCATCCGATGGCTTAAACACTCTACATCTGCCGATCGCTAGACGACAAAATAGCACTTTCATCATCCGATGGCTTAAACACTCTACATCTGCCGATCGCTAGACGACAAAATAGCACTTTCATCATCCGATGGCTTAAACACTCTACTCATCCGATGGCTTAAACACTCTACATCGGCCGATAGCTAGACGACAAAATAGCACTTTCATCATCCGATGGCTTAAACACTCTACATCTGCCGATCGCTAGACGACAAAATAGCACTTTCATCATCCGATGGTTTAAACACTACATCTGCCGATCGCTAGACGACAAAATAGCACTTTCATCATCCGATGGCTTAAACACTACATTTGCCGATCGCTAGACGACAAAATAGCACTTTCATCATCCGATGGCTTAAACACTTTACATCTGCCGATGACGTCAGTCGGATGATTGCCTCATCCAGCTTCTATCATACGGCAGTAAAACACTATAATCATCAAACATCTTCATTCGATAGAACATATCACAACTCACCCGATTCTTAACTTAGTAACTATAAACCTCAAAGAGTAAGGATCATAAATTCATCCAAAATACGCATAGTGGAAGGCTTAAGCAACACAACTATTCAATAATCCTTAAAGTCGTATTCAGACTCTAAAGTCAAACCATTGAAATCCGAATCTCATTGTTATAAGAAATTCTGTTCTACTTAGTCATTTGTTTATCATAAACTACTCTAACTTACTATGAGCATAACCAGGGAACTTAATCGCCTACCCAGCCTTGCACTGTCACACTGAGCATCCTCCAGCAACCAAGCTTAGACATCCGCATTAACCTTGAGTTCCTCACCTGAAAACTCGTCACCTACATCATAAGATTTAAACTATAAGCCAAATGCTTAGTAAGGAACGCAACACTAACATGGATGCATGAATGTATAGTTTGGGAAAATCACATGCTCATAAGTCTTTTTCTTGTTCATATCTTTGCTTGAAATCATCATTCATAGTCATATTCCGGTAAAGGGGGTTCGACAGTGAGTTTGATCTTATTCCCTGCTGCGGGTCGTATTCATATGTCTCTCTTTGGACTGTGACATACGCCGAACCGCCCTCAACCCTCACTTAGTCCACGTTACATAAATCTTATATATATATATATACATATATACATACATATTCTGTTCATGGAAAACATGCATTAAAACATTTTCTTATGCTTGAGAAACATTCATGATGCATGAACATGAGAACTTTTAACCCATCAGACTATGGCAAGGATCATACCAGAGCAAACAACTTCACATTCACTAGCAGGTCATCAAATAGTATAACTCACAACATTCATCAATCCTTCAAGTGCAGACAAGCTCATTATCATAAGGTAAACATTAGACATCTAAAACAACCTAGTACTCCCACGATGTAGGGCTCTATTAGCCGGAAATCTTAATACATTCACTTACCTGGTCTCCTTAGCACTTTGAGCTCCTTTCTCTTCAAACTTCTTCACCTAAAACATTTACATTGTAGTAGTTAAAACAAAATCCTAATAGTTCTAATCTCAAGTCATCCTAAGGTCTAATAGCTTAGAGTCATTCTCACTCTCGGATTTCAAATGTTCTAATTATTAGTCGGCCATTGGAAAAACCCAAAACTCCAATGCCGAGTAGAAAGCAGGGCTAACGAACTAACAGATAGCTACGTTGTCTATTGCTTACCTCGGGCACAGAGTAGTCGAGTAGTGGTAGAGAAAACCGATCGTCGAAGAGGGTATGCAGAAAGCAGAGAGCAAGAGCTTGGGAGAGAAGAAATCGCCGAAAAGGAGGGTGTCGGCTACAGTGGTTCAAGTGAGGTTTAAAACATTTCTTTTTTCTTTATATAGTGGTCATCTCCCTCTATTATTACAACTTTGCCACTCAACCTAGTTTAAACTCACATGAAATTAATTATTCTTGGTATAAAACTCTAAACCGTGAAGATTAAATATTCATGACCGTTAATACAGTTAGGAAGTCACCTGGCTGAAGTTGTCGGGTGTTACAAAATGTCAGGTCATGTGCATAACATAGCATACATCAAGCTACCAACTGCTGATGCATATGGATAACGTCTCATATCCTCTTCCTTTTGAAGCGTGTTAGGACACTGCTTCTTAGAAAGAGTAACTCCATGACGAGAAGGTAAATTACCCTTCTTAGAGTTCTGCATTGAATATCTGACGAGCATCTTGTCAATATACAATGCTTGAGACAAGGCTAACAACTTATTCTTGCGATCTCTAAATAGACGAATCCCAAGAATATAGCTCGCTTCTCCAAAATCTTTCATTTGGAATTGCTTATTCAACCAAGCTTTTATGTCTGATAATAATCCTACATTATTCCCAATAAGTAGAATGTCATCGACATAAAGAATTAGAAAAAACACTTGCTTCTCCTTGAAGAGCTTGTATACACAAGACTCATCAAGACATTGCACAAATCCATAAGATTTGATCGCATCATCAAATCTCATATTCCATGACTGGGATGCTTGCTTGATTCCATAAATAGACCTATGCAATTTACAAACCTTTTGTTTTGCATCCTGTACTATAAAACCTTCTGGCTACTCCATGTAGATAATCTCCTCAAGATAGCCATTCAAAAAAGCCGTCTTGACGTCCATCTGCCAAATCTCATAATCATAATGAGCAACTATGGAAAGCAGAATATGAATAGACTTAAGCATTGCTACTGGTGAGAAGGTTTCTTCATAGTCAATCTCTTCCTTTTGGGTATAACCCTTAGCCACCAGTCTAGCTTTGAATGTCTCTACATTCCCGTCTATTCTAAGTTTTCTCTTGTAGATCCATTTATACCCAATGGGTTTTACCCCTTTAGGTAAATCTACAAGATCCCAGACTGAGTTGGAATACATAGATTCCATTTCAAGTTTCATAGCTTCAAGCCATGCATCTTTGTCAGAGTCTTCCATTGCACATCTATATGTCAATGGATCATCTTTCCCATCATCAGTGATAGCAACTTGTGCTTTACCATCGTGTCGATATCGAGATGGTAGTCGTACTACCCTTTCACTACGACGATGTATAATGATGGGCTGACTAGAAAGAGTGGTGTTTCTTGTAACTTGTGGATCAAGAACTGTTGTTGTAACAGGTCTAACCTGGTCAGATTGAATCTCTTCTAAGACAATCTTACTATGAGGTTTGTAATTTGTTATATAGTCATGTTCAAGAAATGTGACATTTGTCGATACAAATACCTTTTTATCCTGAGGACTATAAAACAAACCTCCTCTTGTGCCTACCGCATATCCAACAAACATGCAAACCTCAGTTCTTGGTTCCAACTTCCCGGTCTTACCTACTAGCACATGTGCTGCACAACCCCATATGCGAAAGTGTCTCAAACTAGGTTTGTGACCACTCCACAACTCTAAGGGTGTTTTAGGTATAGACTTAGATGGAACTACATTAAGTATATAGGTTGCTGTTTGTAAAGCATATCCCAAAAACGATTTTGGAAGAGAGGAATAGCTCATCATGGATCTTACCATATTAAGCAATGTTTGATTTCTTCTTTCAGCAATACCATTTGTTGAGGCGTGCCTGGTGCTGTTAGTTGGGAAACTATCCCATTTTCTAACAGATAATTCTTGAATTCACTGTCAAGGTACTCACCACCTCGATCTGATCGAAGGCACTTGATTGTCTTACCTAATTGGTTTTCAACTTCAGCTTTAAAATCTTGAAACTTTCTAAAAGTTTCTGATTTAAACTGAATAAGGTAAGTATATCCATATATTGAGTAATCATCTATGAATGTCACAAAATATTCATAGCCACCTCTGGCCCGCGTAGATATTGGGCCACATACATCTGAATGTATTAGCTTAAGTGTTTCTTGAGCCCTTTGGCCCTTTCCAAAAATGGACCTCTTGGTCATTTTACCTTCTAGACATGATTCACAAACAAGTAAAGATCCAACGGTTAGATCTTTTAAAGGACCATCCTTAACAAGTCTGTTAATTCTATCAAGATTAATATGACCAAGTCGTAGGTGATTTAGGCAATTCAACTTTGAACATTTCAGTATTCAACAGTGATGAACTTATGATGGGCCTTATCAAATAAAGTTCATTTTCCATTGAGCCTGAACAAATATTTAAACCATTTTGAGAAATAATAACTGCATTATTATTAAAAGAAATAGCATATAATTGTTCAATTATTCGAGAAACCGAAATGAGGTTTCTAGTAAACCCTGGAATAAAATAAATGTTTTCTAAAAACAAATATTTATTGTTCTCGAAATAAATTTTGGCTTCTCCCACTGCTGAAGCCGAAACTACTGCTCCGTTACCAACTCTGAGAGTGAACTCTCCATCAGCTAATGTAACGACCCCATATCCCAGCAAGATATTATCCGCTCTGGGGATTGGGCCGCAGCCCAATATCCTCCCCTCACAGCTTTGTTTGGCGAGAACTTCCCAGAAGGTCACCCAACCTGGAATTGCTCTCGCCGAAGCACTTTTAACTTCGGAGTTCCTATGGGATCCGTTGCCAATCGTGCTCCAAAACGTGTCTTGCTATGTTGGAAGGGTCTCTTTACATATGTTTCATTTCCACATACTTCCCCAAGCGATGTGGGATTGTGACGACCCTCTTTTTACGACTCGGGATTCGCCTATACTAGAGTCTGGGATTCGCCTACACTCGGCTTAGGTCCCGAGGTTTGCCCCGCAATCCGAGGTTTGCCCCGCAGTCGTACTTATACGTGCACATTTGGGTCATCACAGCTAGTCTCCTGTAGGAGTTTAGCATATGCAAATAACAACAAATATGATTAGTCGCTCCTGAATCAATTATCCAAGGTGATAAATCACTTTCTACCAAACAAGATTTAGTAACTAATAAATCAAATTTACTATTTTTCTTTTTAAGCTCCTCGAGATACTGCTTGCAGTTTCTCTTCCGATGACCATCTATCCCACAATGGAAACATTTTCCTTTGGGCTTTAGAGGGTCTGAGCCTTTCTTGTTTGGCTTGTTCTTTTTCTTGAGATTCTCAACTCTTTGAGTATTAGTCACAAGAGTAGGAGGACATTCCTCCATCATTTCACATTTCAAGTTGTCATGCACGAGAATGAGATTCAAATTCTTTTTCCACCTAACAAAATTGTCGCCGACTAACTTTTCAGTCGCAAGCAAATTTATCATTAATTGAAACATGAAGCTGTAATAAATAAATAAATAAATAAAATTATAATCAATTTTATGCTATAAAATTCAAAATGTTATGGCATGCTAGTATGATGCATGAACATGCTAATCACAAAAATATGTAAATGCTACTATAGCCTCGATAACATAATAAATCACCTTAGGGTAGAAATATTATCAATTAATAAATTTACTCAAAGTATCTCATATTTTCGAAATTTATTAACTTACCGAAAATTTTGGTCAAAATATAACTAACACGTTTAGTTATATTTTCATGAGTGTGACCCACTGTTTTGGATTTATGAAACTTAACTTATAGTCGCCGCCTTAGGGTCGAACAACTATAAAATACATTTCACATATCCTATCTCTAGGAGACCAACCTTGGTATTAACTTAAGTGAACACTCTCCTTAGGGAGGATGAAAATCAAAGTCATCTCGGAGCCTCACTTAGATCTCACGGTGTTGTGGCAACAGTGAAGACCATGGGATGTTACGCCTAACTTCCCACTCCCATTCATGATTTTGAATTAGTGATTATCGAATATCAAATATTCCCTGATATCAATAAATTAATCATATTAATTTATCAATACTTAATTATTAATCTTATAATCATATTATAAAATTAATAATTTCAAATAATCAAATTATTTGAATTTCCTAAAATAAAATAAATTTTTAACAAATTAAAAATTATTTTATTTTTCATTCTCATATCATTCAATAAAATGAATTAATATTAGTTTTAATCAAATTAAAACTAATTTATTTAATAAACTCTTTCTTAAATCAATATGCAATTTAATATATGTTTAAATGCATAACAAGTGAGAAATTTAAAATAAACCTCAACATGCATAATCTATATGACATGTGAATGCAAGGCAATATAACAAATTATATCAACATAAAAATAAATGAAATAGTGACCAGGTTGACCTTTGAGTATTTCTAAAATTACAACTCCAAAATTAAAATAAATATAAAACTATGATTCTAAATCTTCATCGTCTTCGTAATCGCCTTATCCTAAAGATCGTCGTCAAAAATTCACAAATCAAATTTGTGAATTTGCATTTGTATTTGCACCATCATCAGTGTAACACTCGGCCTTTTTGTATGTAATTATTTCCCGAACCATTTCTCGGGATTAATTTAACGTAAATGCAATATGTGTTTTGTTGGAAAACCAAACTAATGTTTAACTAAGCATTTCACTAAGTTAAAATGCATGGAAGGGTAAATTGGGGAGAAATTAAGGTTGGTGGGAGATAGCCAATGGTTGAGTGACATCTGGCGACTTGGTGAAGAAGCTAAGTTCTTCCTCCTACGTGAAACCCTCTTCACTTCTCTTCTCTGCTTCTCTCCTTTCTCCTCTCTGCATTCTCTCTTCCAGTCGATAAAACAACCATCGAAGCTACTTCGATCTCCTCGGTTCCTTTCTGTTTCTCCGCTAAGATAAGCATCTTTCATTGCTAACAAGTTTAATGTGAGTTTTTACTGAAGTTTAGGGTTATGGTATTTGGAGAAAACTCACTGTTCTTGGATGAAAACACACTGGTTTGTTTTCTAAGGGTTTGAATGAACTTGGAACAAATTCTTCCAACTTATTTGTTAGCATTTGCAGCGTGTTTAAGTTCTCTACATTTCAGCAACAAATCCGAGCGCTCCAGGGACATTCGAGCATTCTACACTGCAGCAAACAGGTAAGTTCATACCCGTAGGTTGGCCCTTAAGGCCCTACATCTCGGAGGTACTAGGTTTTACATTCTGTTGGCTGGCTTCGGGTAGAAGGGTTAGAGTTAAGTTCTGTGGCTTCTGTTCAGGTTTCTGTTGTTTCATCTTCTTGTTCTCTGCTGTATCAACTGTAAGCACTGTAAACGTCCATGCATACACGATTTTCTGAAAGTTCATGCAAAATGGTTTTCTGTACACGGTTTGAAACTAAGAAAGATAAAATCTGACTGTCTGTAATATACCGGTTAAGTGCGGGACTGGGACTGACCCTCTGGTTTTATCCCTCCCTGGGAATCTGAAAATTTATTGTCCCGAGCAAGGACCCTCTGGTTTTATCCCTCCCTGGGATTCTGAAAACTGCTGTGCCTAATAGTGCACCCTCTGTTTGCCAGTTCCCCTATAAGCCCCACTTATACCTCTCTGCCACTGTAATGTAAAGTTCTGTTCTGCCACTGTATTCTGAAAACTGCATGCATAGCTGTGACAACCCAAAACCGGATCCGATCGGAGTCTGGGATCGAAGCCATCACTCCGGGACAGTGGACGGAAAATGGTGACTATTTTTTTTTTGAAACAAATCGGTCAAAACAGTGGACATTATACTTTTAAAACATTTACAGAGAAACAAAATTGAATGACAGTAAACATGCACCGTCATCGCAAACCCTATAAACGCAACTTTACAGAAAGGGAGAAACTACAGTGAGTAACAGAAAACATTTACAGGGAGAGAGAGAGTTCTCAGGTGTAGAAATTTAAAACAGGTTTCAATAATGGATAACAGAACAGAAATTAGCATAAGGCTGGTGGAGGAGGAGACAAGAAATATTGGCGGAAGAGCTTGGGGGAATAACTGACGGAAGACTTAGTTTAAAGGAGCAGCGGTGAATTCAGATACGACAAAAATGAACAGGGTTCAGCGGAAGAGGCTGAGTAAAACTGCTCCGAAGAGGTGGTGACGTCAGCCGGAAGATGTAGTTTTAAACTGAATCAGAGGAGAAATCAGTGGATGACGTCATTAGAAGAGGTAATGACAACAGACGAAGCCGGGTGAGATGATGACGTCAGCCGGAAGATGGATGACGCCACCGGTGGATGTAGGCAAAAACTGTAAATAGGCTGGGCGGAAGATGTCGAATAAGACAAAATAGATGACGTCAGCCGGAGGATGGGTGACGTCAACCGGAAGATACAGGCAATTGATGAAATCAGACGAGATGATGACGTCAGCCGGAAGATGGATGACGTCAGCCGGAAGATTCAGACAGAAACTGTGAAGGAACTGGGCGGGGGAGATAAGCCGGCGGTGGATGTCGAATAAGACAAGACAGATGACGTCACCGGAAGATGTAATCACACTGGCGGAAGACTTGGGTGACGTCAACCGGAAGACGGGGTTTTAAACTGGATGGATGACTTGGTTTTTAAGGCAGAAATTTGACAAATTTTAACAGAAAGACATGCCAACAGAAAACTTCGAAACAAAAAGCAATAAGGCTTCAAGCCTCCAAACCCGATTCCAAACACAGTTTTGAAGCATGACAGAAGCTAGAAATCCTAACAGAAATTCAGGAAAACAACTGCATGGATTACTCCATAACTAGAGACAATCCATGCACAGATTTTCAGGGGATATCGCAGCAGTTTCAGAATAATTTCAATACATTCCAAGACATAGATACAACTGTCAAATACGGAGGTTTTAGAATACACCAACAAAACCTATACATAAATCAGATTTCTAACAAAAATCCAGACAGAGTTTTGAAACAAAACACCAGAGTTCAGTAAAACCTACAGACATAAACTTTACTTAAAAACTGAAACCTCAGAGCAGAAACATGTCTGATTGCCACAACCACCCTGTGAGCTTGATCCACCAATTACATCAGATCGTCATTTTGAGGAACAAGGTCCTCGGTTTCAGGTTCAGTACCTACATCAGAGAGTTCACCTATGAGTCTAAAACTCAGTAAAGACATAATCAGAATGCAGTGGTGCATATGCAAGGCACGAACTTTCAGAAATTCGGTGACAGAACAGAACATTTCATTACAGTGGCAGAAGAATTAAGTGGGGCTTATAGGGGAACTGGTTCAGTAGGTGCACTATCAGGCACGACAGTTTTCAGATTCCCAGGGAGGGATAAAACCAGAGGGTGCTTGCCAGGGACGATATTTTCAGATTTTCAGGGAGGGATAAAACCAGAGGGGCCAGTCCTCGTCCCACACTTAACCTGGTACATTTCAGTCGGATTTTATCTTATTAATTTCAAACAGTGTACAGAAATCGGTTTTTGCATGAATTTTCAGGAAAACAGTGCATGCATGAACGGTGCCTGAACTTTAACTGGCAGATAACAGAATAAAACAATAGACAGCAGAAGATAAATCAAAGCCAGACATTTCAGAACATAACTCTAACTCTTCTACCCAAAACAACCCGACAGAACAGAAAACCTAGTACCTCCTTTATGTAGGGCCTTAAGGGCCGGATCTATGCTTATGAACTTACCTGTTTTCCTCGATGCAGTCAGCTAGAAAGTCTCGGAAATGCTCGAACCTGTTTGCTGCAATGCAGTGAAATTAAACAAGCTGCAATTGCTAACAAATAACTTGTAGAATATGCAGCAAGCTCATTTCAACTCTTTAGGAAAACACACTAACGTATTTTCATCCAAAACAGTGAGTTTTCATGGAATTATTAACCCTAAACCCCAGTAAAAACTCGCATTAAACTTGTCCAAAATCTATAACTTCCGTAAATGATTACCTTGGTTGAAGGAAACAGAAGAAAAGCGCGGAAACAAAGTGTTGGTGCTTTGTCAAAATTGCCAGGAAAGAAGAAGCAGAGAAGAAGCTAAGAAACCGCGAAAAGAAAGAGTAAGAGTTTCACGTAGGAGGAAGAACTTAACTTCTTCAACAAGCTGCCACATGTCAATCATCCATTTGATTTCTCCCACCAACCTTAATTTCTTCCTAATTCGCCATTCCATTGGTTTTAAACTTAGTGTTATACCTAGTTAAACATTAGTTTAGCTTTCCAACAAAACATATATTGCATTTATATTAAATTAAATCCCGAGAATTGGTTCGAGAAAATAATTACATGCAAAAAGGCCGGGTGTTACATTCCACCCACCTTAACAGAAATTTTGTCCCCAAAATTTGCCTAAGCGAATAACTCCGGATATTGGGCTCTAACATCTGCTTGTCTTTCCCACGTGGCTTCTTCCACATTATGATTGCGCCATAAAACTTTCACTAATGGCACCACTCGATTACGCAACACTTTGAGTGACATATCCAATATCTATATAGGTCTTTCTTCATACGTCAGTGTTGGCATGATATCAAAGTCTACCTGTTTCACGATCTGAGTTGGATCTCGTACACATTTTCTCAGCATCGAAACATGGAAGACATTGTGGACCCCCTCCATTGAGGCTGGCAACTGTAGTTTATAAGCCATGTTTCCCACACGCTTCAGGATGGGAAAAGGGCCAATGAACCGTGGGCTGAGCTTTCCTTTCCTACCGAATCTCATCACGCCCTTAAAAGGCGACACCTTCAGGAATACCTCATCGCCCTCGGCAAACTCTAAGTCTCTTCTCCTATTATCCGCATAACTCTTCTGTCGACTCTGAGCAATTTTTATTCGTTGTTTGATAGCAACTATTACCTCGGACATCTGCTGTAATATCTCAGGGCCGATAAGTTTGGTTTCTCCGACCTCATCCTAACACAATGGGGATCTACACTTTCTGCCGTAGAGGGCTTCATATGGAGCCATACCAATTGTAGCCTGAAAGTTATTGTTGTAGGCAAACTCCACGAGTGGCAAGTATCTACTCCAAGGAGCGTGAAATTCCAGCACGCACGACCTTAGCATATCTTCCAGTGTCTGAATCGTCCTCTCAGATTGTCCATCCGTCTATGGATGAAACTCAGTGCTGAAATCCAATCTAGTGCCCAAGGAGCTTTGCAAACTTTTCCAAAACCTGGAAGTGAATCTAGGATCTCGGTCTGAAACAATCGACACCGGAATGCCATGCAGCTTAACAATCTCACTAATATATAGCTCAGCATACTGATCCATGGAGAATGTCGTCTTCACAGGTAGAAAGTGGGCCGACTTCGTCAATCTGTCCACTATGACCCAAATGCTATTATGGCCCTTAGCTGTTCTTGGTAGGCCAACAACGAAATCCATCGTTATATTCTCCCATTTCCATTCGGGGATCGGGAGAGGTTGAAGCGTTCCACTTGGTCGTTGATGTTCAGCTTTGACCTGTTGACATATCATGCAAGACTCCACATATTTGGCCACTTCATTCTTCATATTCGGCCACCAGAAGTGAAGCTTCAAATCCTGATACATCTTCGTGCTTCCAGGATGTACAGAGAAAGAAGATGAATTGTTTCCGACAAGATGTGCTTCCGTAGTTCTTCGTCTTTCAAAACATACCATCTGTTTTTGAACTTCAGAATTCCATCTCCCAAATAACTGAAATCGGAAGAAGCCATTGGTACTTTTCTCACCATATCAGCCATCTCCTTTGAATTGGTCTTCTGGGCTTCCTTAATTCGGTCCAGGACGGAGGGCCGTAGTGTTAAGTCTGCTAGTATGGCCGATAGCCCAGAAACTACCTCCATATCGAACTTCTGTATCTCCGTCCTCAAAGGCGTTGATACGGCCGACCTTACTGGTTGCATAGTAGCTGGCATCCTGCTTAACGCATCAGCTACCACATTAGCTTTACCAGGGTGGTATTTTATCTCAACATCATAGTCTTTTACAAATTCTAACCACCGCCTCTGCCTCATATTCAACTCTTTCCGGGTAAAGAGGTACTTCAAACTCTTGTGGTCAGAAAACACCTCACATGACTGTCCATATAGGTGGTGTCTCCATACCTTCAGCGCAAATACAACTGCCGCTAACTCAAGGTCGTGAGTAGGGTAGTTTTCTTCATGGCTCTTCAATTGTCTGGACGCGTATGCTACCACTTTCCCTTCTTGCATCAATACGTATCCCAAGCCAATTTTCGACGCATCACAATATACGCTGAACTTGCCGTCTTCAACTGGCAATACTAACAGAGGAGCAGTGGTTAGTTTCTGCTTAAGTGTCTGAAAGCTCACCTCACATGCTTCAGACCACCTGAACTTGATGTCCTTCCTTGTTAAGCTGGTCATAGGTTTTGCTATCACAGAAAATCCCTTGATGAATTTCCTGTAATAACCAGCTAGTCCGATAAAGCTTCGTACTTCGCTGGCATTCCTTGGTTTTGGCCAATCCTTTACGGCCTTAATCTTGGCCGGGTCTACAGAAACTCCTTCTGCAGACACCACGTGGCCCAGGAAATTAATCTTGCTCAACCAGAATTCGCACTTTGATAGCTTGGCAAACAATTGATGCTGTTTTAGAGTTGACAGCACAATTGCCAAGTGCTCTCCATGCTCCTCTTCAGTCCGAGAGTAAACCAGGATGTCGTCAATGAAGACGATTACGAATTTGTCCAAGAACTCCTGGAATACCCTATTCATCAAGTCCATAAATGCCGCGAGGGCATTAGTCAACCCGAACGACATCACCAAGAACTCGTAATGCCCGTAACGGGTCCTGAAGGCGGTCTTTGGAATATCATCAGCTCTGACCTTCAACTGGTAATAACCGGAGCGCAAGTCAATCTTAGAAAATACCCGAGTTCCTTGCAGCCGGTCAAATAAATCGTCGATTCTTGGCAACGGGTACTTATTCTTGATCGTTAACTTGTTCAGCTCACGGTAGGCAATACACATCCGTAGGGACCCATCCTTCTTCTTAACAAATAAGACGGGAGCACCCCACGGAGAGAAGCTAGGGCGTACAAAACCCTTGTCCACTAACTCTTTCAGCTGAGTCTTCAATTCCTTCAGTTCGATTGGTGCCATACGGTACGGATTCTTCGATACTGGTTCCGCACCTGGGTACACGTCAATTCCAAACTCGATTTCGCGATCAGGTGGCAACCCAGATAAGTCATCTAAGAAAACCTTAGGAAAGTCTCGGACTACCGGAATATCTTGAAGTTCCACCTCACCTTGCCTTTGTACGTCTATTACATGGGCCAGAAACCCAATGCACCCTGACCTCATCAGCCGTTGAGCTTTTAAGGAAGATATAACAGGCATACGGTGTTTCTTTGGTACCACCTGATAAGAGAATTCTACTTCATTCGGGCGTTTAAACGACACTAGCCCGGTCCTACAGTCGATGGTGGCATGATGTCTAAACAGTCAGTCCATCCCCAGAATGACATTGTACCCTTTCATACCAATAACGATAAGGTTGGCGTACAACTTCTGGTCTCCTACTGACACTATATCGCCCCGTACCACCTGCTCGGAGTGCATAAACTCTCCGGACGGTAGCATAACGCTGTAGGGCTGATCTGACGACGTGCATTTAACCTTTTGTCTAACTACGAAGTCCATGGCCACAAACGAATGTGTGGCCCCCGCGTCCCATAAAGTATAAGCAGGTACCTCATACACCAAAATTGTACCTGTGATTGCTGTGTGCAGATCAGCATCCTCAACATCTTCCATCATTGCAAAAACTCTGGGTACGGCTTGACCTGTTCTGGTGTCGGGCATTGGGCAATCCCGAACAAGATGGCCTACTTTGCCGCATCGGAAACATTGGCCTGTAGCAAGCCTGCATTCTCCTTTGTGAGGCTTCTGACACCGCGGGCATACTAGAGGTTGAGGAGCCCCATTGGTCTCTTGCCCTTATCTTGATACAGGACAGTCTCATTAGGCCTCTTAATGCCCCTGTTTTGCTGCTGTTGGGGTTGAAAATTCTGGCCTCTTTGCTGTTGTTGTTGTTGAGGAACATTTCTAATAATCCCTCTTGGTGGATCTCTCTACCTCTGGGACTTCATTTCTAAGGCCTCTAACTGATAAGCCTTGGCCACCACTTTCACATATGGTGCCTCATCAAAACCTCCAGTTGTGATCCCTCGCAGAATGTCCATCTTTAAACCTTGAATAAACTGGTGCACCTTGTTCTCATCAGTGGCCACCATGTGTGTTGCATATCGGGACAATGACTCAAATTTCTGAACATATTCGGCCACCGACCCATACTGTCGCAACCGAGAGAATTCAAGCAACTTCTCCTTCCTCACTCCTCGGTCAAAGTACTTCTCATAGAAGATCTTTGTGAATCCTTCCCAGCTTAAAGCCACGGTAGTAGACTGCACTGTGTCCCACCAGAATCCAGCACTTTCGGTGAGATAAAACGTGGAAAAATTAACTTTCTTGTTGTCTTCTACTTCTGCATAACTGAACATCTTCTCCATTGTTCGAATCCAGGTTTCAGCACGAGTCGGGTCTGTAGACAGTCCATCGAATGAAGGCGGCTGGAGTCGCCGGAACCTATCTCCACTGTTGTCACGTGGGGCATTAGTATGATTGTTGTTTCCGTGGTTATTGTTCCTATCATCTTCTCTGGCCATCATGCGTTCAACCATGCGTGACTATGCACCCACCAGTTCTGTTAGTCGGTCAATGGCTCGAGAGCTTTCGTTTGACTCTTCTTGATGTCCTCTCACCATTTCTAATAAACCCTATAAACGGAATAACCTAATTTAATAAACAGAACTTTTACAGAAATTTTTAAACACTTACAGTTGGTGGAGCGATCTCACGTGGCGGGTTGCGCAGTCAGAACACCGTCATCGCAAACCCTATAAACGCAACTTTACAGAGAGAGTGAAACTACAGTGAGTAACAGAAAATATTTACAGGGAGAGAGAGAGTTCTCAGGTGTAGAAATTTAAAACAGGTTTCAATAATGGATAACAGAACAGAAATTAGCATAAGGCTGGCGGAGGAGGAGACAGGAAATATTGGCGGAAGAGCTGGGGCGAATAACTGACGGAAAACTTAGTTTAAAGGAGCAGCGGTGAATTCAGATACGACAAAAATGAACAGGGTTCAGCAGAAGAAGTTGAGTAAAACTGCTCGGAAGAGGTGTGCATTTCACAGAATCGGTTTTAAAACCGTTCCTCTCTGATACCACAACTATAACAACCCAAAACCGGATCCGATCGGAGTCCGGGATTGGAGCCATCACTCCGGGACAGTGGACGAAAAATGGTGACTATTTTTTTTTGAAACAGATCGGTCAAAACAATGGACATTATACTTTTAAAATATTTACAGAGAAACAAAATCGAATGACAGTAAACATACACCGTCATCGCAAACCCTATAAACGCAACTTTACAGAGAGAGTGAAACTACAGTGAGTAACAGAAAATATTTACAGGGAGAGAGAGAGTTCTCAGGTGTAGAAATTTAAAACAGGTTTCAATAATGGATAACAGAACAGAAATTAGCATAAGGCTGGCGGAGGAGGAGACAGGAAATATTGGCGGAAGAGCTGGGGCGAATAACTGACGGAAAACTTAGTTTAAAGGAGCAGCGGTGAATTCAGATACGACAAAAATGAACAGGGTTCAGCAGAAGAAGTTGAGTAAAACTGCTCGGAAGAGGTGGTGACGTCAGCCGGAAGATGTAGTTTTAAACTGAATCGGAGGAGAAATCAGTGGATGACATCATCGGAAGAGGTAATGACAACAGACGAAGCCGAGTGAGATGATGACGTCAGCCGGAAGATGGATGACGCCACCGGTGGATGTAGGCAAAAGCTGTAAATAGGCTGGGCGGAAGATGTCGAATAAGACAAAATAGATGACGTCAGCCGAAGGATGGGTGATGTCAACCGGAAGATACAGGCAATTGATGAAATCAGACGAGATGATGACGTCAGCCGGAAGATGGATGACGTCAGCCGGAAGATTCAGACAGAAACTGTGAATGAACTGGGCGGGAGAGATAAGCCGGCAGTGGATGTCGAATAAGACAAGACAGATGACGTCACCGGAAGATGTAATCACACTGGCGGAAGACTTGGGTGACGTCAACCGGAAGACGAGGTTTTAAACTGGACGGATGACTTGGTTTTTAAGGCAGAAACTTGACAAATTTTAACAGAAAGACATGCCAACAGAAAACTTCGAAACAAAAAGCAATAAGGCTTCAAGCCTCCAAACCCGATTCCAAACACAGTTTTGAAGCATGACAGAAGCTAGAAATCCTAACAGAAATTCAGGAAAACAACTGCATGGATTATTCCATAACCAGAGACAATCCATGCACAGATTTTCAGGGGATATCCCAGCAGTTTCAGAATAATTTCAATACATTCCAAGACATAGATACAACTGTCAAATACGGAGGTTTTAGAATACACCAACAAAACCTATACATAAATCAGATTTCTAACAAAAATCCAGACAGAGTTTTGAAACAAAACACCAGAGTTCAGTAAAACCTACAGACATAAACTTTACTTAAAAACTGAAACCTCAGAGCAGAAACATGTCTGATTGCCACAACCACCCTGTGAGCTCGATCCACCAATTACATCAGATCATCATTTTGAGGAACAAGGTCCTCGGTTTCAGATTCAGTACCTACATCAGAGAGTTCACCTATGAGTCTAAAACTCAGTAAAGACATAATCAGAATGCAGTGGTGCATATGCAATGCACGAACTTTCAGAAATTCGGTGATAGAACAGAACATTTCATTACAGTGGCAGAAGAATTAAGTGGGGCTTATAGGGGAACTGGTTCAGTAGGTGCACTATCAGGCACGGCAATTTTTAGATTCCCAGGGAGGGATAAAACCAGAGGGTCCTTGCCAGGGACGATATTTTCAGATTCCCAGGGAGGGATAAAACCAGAGGGGCCAGTCCCCCTCCCACACTTAACCTGGTACATTTCAGTCGGATTTTATCTTATTAATTTCAAACAGTGTACATAAATCGGTTTTTGCATGAATTTTCAGGAAAACAGTGCATGCATGAACGGTGCCTGAACTTTAACTGGCAGATAACAGAATAAAACAATAGACAGCAGAAGATAAATCAAAGTCAGACATTTCAGAACATAACTTTAACTCTTCTACCCAAAACAACCCGACAGAACAGAAAACCTAGTACCTCCTTGATGTAGGGCCTTAAGGGCCGGATCTATGCTTATGAACTTACCTGTTTTCCTCGATGCAGTCAGCTGGAAAGTCTCGGAAATGCTCGAACCTGTTTGCTGCAATGCAGTGAAATTAAACAAGCTGCAATTGCTAACAAATAACTTGTAGAATATGCAGCAAGCTCATTTCAACTCTTTAGGAAAACACACTAACGTATTTTCATCCAAAACAGTGAGTTTTCACAAAATTAATAACCCTAAACCCCAGTGAAAACTCGCATTAAACTTGTCCAAAATCTATAACTTCCGTAGATGATTACCTTGGTTGAAGGAAACAGAAGAAAAGTGCGGAAACAAAGTGTTGGTGCTTTGTCAAAATCGCCAGGAAAGAAGAAGCAGAGAAGAAGCTAGGAAACCGAGAAAAGAAAGAGTAAGGGTTTCACGTAGGAGGAAGAACTTAACTTCTTCAACAAGCTGCCACATGTCAATCATCCATTTGATTTCTCCCACCAACCTTAATTTCTTCCTAATTCGCTCTTCCATTGGTTTTAAACTTAGTGTTATACCTAGTTAAACATTAGTTTAGTTTTCCAACAAAACATATATTGCATTTATATTAAATGAAATCCCGAGAATTTGTTCGGGAAAATAATTACATGCAAAAAGGCCGGGTGTTACAATAGCATTTTGCATCACTACATCGGTATTATGTTCTTACTGAGTTTTAGACTCATAGGTGAACTCCCTGATGTAGGTACTGAACCTGAAAATGAGGACCTTGTGCCTCAATCTGATGACTAGGTGGCTGGTGGCTCGAGCTCTCGGAGTGGTTGCTACAGTCAGACACAATTTTCTGTCCCGAGGTTTAAGTCTTAGTTTTTAAAGTAAAGTTCACATCTGTAAACTCTTCTGGAAATTCTGTTGTGTTTGTCTTAAAACTTTGTTAAGGTTCTGTGTTTTGTTTTAAAACTCTGTAGGAAATTCTGTTGGATATATATATATAATGTATAAGTCCTGATGGACAAGTTTTAAATCTCTGTTGACAGTTGGTAGTTGTCTCCTGAAATATTCTGTATTAATGTCTTGAAATGTTTTGAAAACATTCTGGAACTGTTTGGGTTCTCCCTTTTCAGGTCATGCATGGATGGTCTCGAATTTTAGAGCTATCCATGCAGTTTGTTTTCTTCAAATCTGTTATTTGTAATGAAGGTCTGAAACCTGCATGCCTTCTGTTGTGCTCGAGAACCATGTTTTGATGTGGTTTGAGAATCTGAGACGTTTAAGTCTTCTGTTTTTATGCCCTCTGTCTGTATGCTTTCCTGTCAAAAGTTGTAAATTCTGCCTTTAAAGCTACGTCTTCTGATTTCATCTACCGGTAGGAATTTTGCCTGCATCTACCGCCAAACAGTGTTTCTGTCTTAGGTCCTCATCTTCCGATTTAAATTGCTAACTTTATCTTCCGATGACGTCATCACACATTCCGATTACGTTTACTGCCTTTATCTGCCGATGACGTCATCACATCTTTCGATGATGTCATCACATATTTCGATTACACTTACTGCCTATATCTGCAGATGACGTCATCACATCTTTCGATGACGTCATACGATGATTTCTGCCTATATCTTCCGCCCAGTTTTACTCGTCTTCAGTTTCTTTTCTTCTGACGATTTCGTTTAAGGCTTGCATCTTCCGGTTGACGTCATCCATCTTCCGGCTGACGTCATCACCTTATCCGATCTCAGCTGTTGTCTGCTTCTTTCGGCTGACGTCATCTCCTCTTCCGGCTGACGTCACCCACTGTTTACTTCTTCCGATTTCAGAGCATCATTTCGGTTTAATTTCATCTACAGCCCAACAGTATTCTGCTTCTTTTAAAACTACGTCTTCCGCCAGATTTCTGCCTATGCATTCCGACTTCATTCCCTGTTTTCTGCTGTTATTGATACTCTGTTACTCACTGTAGTTTCTCCCCTCGGTAAAGCTATGCTCTTTTAGGGTTTGCATTGCCAGTGCATGTTTTCTGTCATTCGGTTCTGTCTTCCGTTAAAGTTTTAAAAGTTCAGTTGGCTTCCATAAGTTGTTCCAGTAACGCTGTCTGTTCTGTTTATGTTCAAAAAAAATTAGTCACTGTTTTCTGCAAATGACCCGGAGTGACGGCTCGGTTCTCGGGTTCCGATCGGGATCCGGTTCGGGGCTGTCACAATCAGTTTTTGTCAATAGATCAAATCTTATGACGAAAATTCCATACAATGTCTTGTAGTCTCAAATCTCCATCGTAAGATTACAAACTGGATACAAATGCATAATTAAATAAATCCTAACCCAAACAACCGACTTAATTTCGATCACTATTTCATGTCATGCGAACCATACATCAACAATGTATATTTATAAATATATATAACGCATAAAAATCTAATTCTAACACATATCACAATTTACATTAAATTGTATCATTAAAAATATTTTTAGACTAATAAAACCAATGGCTTTGATACCATTTGTTGGTTTTCGAGGTTCCTACGCATGGCGGAATTCATTATTATTCATAATAATAATTACATACGTTACCCTGTGACTTTAAAACTATTTTAAAATCATCAAAAAACCATAAGTTGAATCGTTAGTCTAAAAAGAATTATTTTTGAGAAATATGTAATTTTTCAAAATATAAACAATTTACATTGAAAAAAATTATTAGATTAAGATTGTGGAATAATAATAGAAGATACCTCTTGGAGCAACGCTTTTACTCAGGTACTCTCGTCTGATCTTAACAGCTTTAACTCAGAATCAAGTGTATTTCCCGAAGACTTTGAAACCGTCAAGTCTTCTCTGAAGATCTTTACACTTAAATTTCCTTACGTATGGGCATCCCTCTTACAAGAATAACACACTCTTATATTTCTGGAGAGATGTGTTTTCAACACATGAGACGTCTCTCTTTGATCTTAGAAAACGTTTTTCTAAAATCGAATACGGAAAGGTTACACCTTTTCTTTAGGGATTAGATCTCTTTCTTTCTTATTTTCTCACCCTCTTTGTCAAATCACATTTGACGATTTTATAGATTATTATAAAATAATTTTTCAGATTTATTTTAATAAAAACTAATTTTTAAAAAATAAATTTTATGTAATCAAATCTAATTTGATTAGCAGTTGATTTATCTAATAAATCAATTTATCGATTAATCATATAATTTAAAAACAGTTTTTAGAATATATTTATGAAAACTACTTTTCAAGATAATCTCATCTTATGAGATTCTTCCTAAATAATACAAACTACAAAGTCAACTGTAAATCAAATCTAATTTGATCAGATTTTCCAGATCTACTTTTATTCAAATTTCAAAAATTTGATTTGATAGTTTGTTACATAACCACTTTAAATTTGAAGATCAAAATCTCATCTGATGAGATTCTTCAAATCTAATTCAAATCAAATCCCTTAAAAATATCTCATCTAATAAGATATTTTATTTTGAATTCAAAATATAAAAACTAATTTTTAAAAAATAAATTTTATGTAATCAAATCTAATTTGATCAGATTTTCCAGATCTACTTTTATTCAAATTTCAAAAATTTGATTTGATAGTTTGTTACATAACCACTTTAAATTTGAAGATCAAAATCTCATCTGATGAGATTCTTCAAATCTAATTCAAATCCCTTAAAAATATCTCATCTAATAAGATATTTTATTTTGAATTCAAAATATAAAAACTATTTATATATTTTGAATAACAATATATCCATTTGAGTGTTTATAAATGATTAATCATTATTAATCATTTATATATTTATTCTTATAACATGGAAATTAAATAGTGATATAAGATAACAAAGGGACTGATGGACCTATAGCCCTAAGCTCCAATAATATTTGTTAATTAATATAAACTCTTTATATTAAATAACACAATTATTAACTATAGAGTAATTCCACTAAATACCTAGAGTTGCACTCTTAGAACTATAAAGTATATTTACTCAAAGTAATATCCATTAATATAGTCATTACATATGTATTAATCCTCCATTAAGATTCGTAATAGAGATAGGTATAAAATCCATTAACCTCTCATATTACATCTTTATCCTTGACTACCATTAGTTCTTGATTGAATAATTAATTCATAACATTTATGAATTTGCGCGCTAATTATTCAATCCTTGAACTAACAAACAAGGGAATCTTGTATTATGGATTTCATTGTATCAATGTTAGTATTCCCAGCTACTCATTTAATTTATTCCCAACATGCATCCGTCTTGTTAGTTTAATAAGAATCAATATTTCAAAATTGAGTATTTTGAAGTATTAATATGTTTGCTAAGTTCTTTGAGTTAAAGTTAAAAGTTAAGGATGGGATGAATCAGTATGGACCCGCAGTTCGGACCGGTCCAGGCCGGGCTAGTTCTCGTCAAGGGAGAAATTTCTCTCAATTCAAAGCATGGAAAACAAGCTGTTTACGGTTCGATTGAACCGTGAATGGACCTAATAGAAATTGGATAAACTTGTCCCTAAATGAAACTTTACCTGACCCAACCCACCTTCTACACAACCCAACCCCAACTACTACCCCTCCCAAACCCTAACCCACGTGCACATGACCCTGACCCAAGCGATAAATTGACGAGGGCACCAACCAACACCATGTGTTTTGCAATTTTTTGAAGCTGGTTAGAAGGTGGTCGTTGTTTTCTATCTTGACACTGCCAAAAGAACAGCTTTGTTATTGAGTTGGGTTTCCACTGTTCAATGTCGGAGCTCTTGGAGTCATACAGGCGTGTGATTTTGCTTCCTCTTATCCGAGTCTACGTGAAAATGAAAGATTGACAACAATGTGGATTTGAAAATTCCCAGCTTTTATATCTGCTTTTCGAGTTCCTTCTTAGTAATGACTTTTAAGTTTGATTTGAACGGTCGGAGGATGTATGTTGAGTGTGAGAGAGAAGGAAATTAGGGAACTTTCTAGGTTGAAGTTCTTTTCCTTTTTTATTTATATACAGAATTACTGGAGATTCACTTCAAATTCTTTTCTTTGAAAGAATCTATTTCCTCTTTTTGATAATTTTTTAACAAATTATTGGAACAAAACTGGGACCGAGTTGTGAAATACGGTCTGGTCTGGATCGCTTTCAGAACCTCACAATCCCGGTTCCAGTTCCAATATTTTTGGAACCATGGCCACTCTTTGGTTCTGGTTCAAGGGTTGAACCTAACTGAATCGGCTCGTGCCCACATCTAGTTAAAGTTCAGAGGACTTACAATTTCAATCAAAGGAAAAGAAGCATGAGGGGTCGACATGCCGCAGCTAAGGGATCATCCAGAAAAACTCCTAAAAGCAACGAATTTTTGAACATTTGTTGAAGACGTCGACCCGGCCTTGTAGAGGTTGACCGATGAGATAGACCAGAGGAAAAATATGGCAGACCTGAAAAACCTTCCAAAAGAATCAAGTTTTTGACAGATGTGGTCAACTGGGTCGGTAGAAGACCCGGATGGTAGACTAGTTTAAAAATCTGATTGTGACGCAAGCATCGAGGTTGACAAGAAGATACATGTAGTCTACTGGTCCAGTTTAAGAATCACTGCAATGGTCATGAAGGGGTCGGTCGATTAATATTGGTGGTCGATTGGAGTTCCACGACTTTGAAGGTGTCTATAATAGAATGACTCTGTTTTGCAACTCACTATCTGAGAAACCTATGACAAAGTGTTGTCTCTTTCATTTGTGATCATCTTGAGCCTTCATTTTTGTGCTAAATCTAATATTTCTTATTTCTAAACTTGAGATTGTATATTTTGAGAGAGTCAGGTCATTGTGTTTAAACTCTTTTCATCTCTCATTTATCATGGAAATGTAAAAGGTGATGCTTTTGAGAGATTTGTGAAAGTTTTATTAACATTCAAGAATTCAATCACTTGTAACTAGAAGAGACATTGAAATATGAATTTTCAAGATTGAGTCACGAAGCATGGACGTAAACAGTTTGGTTGAACCGCATTAAGAGATTTGTTTCCACTCTCCTTCCTTTCTTTATTTATTATATGGACGTATGTACATATATATACACACGTGTGCACACATGCGCGTGTGCTGCATGCGTGCGCACGTGTGCACACACAAAAAATAATTTTAATCACACAAAAAAGTTGTTAAATATAATTTACCCTTCGTCCTCTTAGGTTAAATCAATCCTACCCATCTTAGCTCGAGTCAAACTACATAGAGAACTTAGCACTATAGTTGTTATTATTTTTAAATAAAATAGTACACTTAAATCCTTGTATAAATTTTGTTATTATCATAGACTTATTTGATTAAATAAAATTATATAATATCTATAGTGAATGTTAATTATTTCTTATTTGTATTTGTGTTAGTCATTAGTAGGACATGAATTCTATTTGGTTCAAATCAGATGGGACCGCATTAAATTCTCAATTTTAAAATTTTAAAAAAAAATTCATTTTTATTTTGTGAGTGCTTAGGGGACTCCTAGATTATTGACGAGAGTAATTAGGTTGACTTTTGATTTGAGAATTTAATTAAAGTATTAGTTATATATTTGAAAGTTCCCCTAATTTTCACGAGAATTACGATCAAAGAAGGAATTGGATGAGTCTGTAGTTGGAAATGACAATTTAGTGAGACCACGACCTATCATTAAAATAAATAATCAGAATATTTAACAATATTTACATTCTTATTTTTTAATGTCAAGAGATAATGGCATGCTATCCTCTCACCAGTCTTTCGAATTATAGATACTATTATTACTGTCCTTCGTAAAACATTTATTATTCAAAAGTCTTATTGAATATTAGGCATGTACTATCCTATCCCTGCTACACCATCACACCACATTACATGACCGGTTTAACTAAAACAGTGTTTGGTTGGACTAATTAAAGTAAGAAAATTAAATTATATATATATTTTTTAAAAATTTACCCCTGTAGTAAATGAATCAAACCAATAAATATGTGTAACGATCTATTTTTCCAGTAAGATATTGTCCACTCTAGAGATTAAACCGTAGCCCAATATCCTCCTCTCACCACCTTGTTTGCCAAGAATTTTCCAGTCGATCACCCAACTTGGTACTGCTCTCACCGAAACACTTTTAACTTCGGAGTTCTTATAGAATCCATTGTCAATTGTGCACCAAAACGCGTCTTAATTTTTTGGGAGGGTTTCCTTACATATGTTTCATTTTCATATACCGCCCCAAACAATGTGAGATTGCTGTAACGATCCTCCGACTCATCCGGAACAGGCCGTGCGATCTCTCCGACTCACCTGGATCAAGCCCCGTCACGCGGCATCAGCCCAACGGCACCACTTGTCATCACAGCCTGAGACCATTTTTTTTATTTCTATGTTTTTATCCTTTACGTAAATTTTGAAGTTAGTTTTAGTTTGGGATCAATTATTGTAAAATGCCTTGGACTTGTTTAATGAGAAGACTTGACCTTTTTTTGTACAGCAAAAAAGTAGCTTTTTGATCCGCTAATTGTAATTTAAATTCTAAAAGGAGGGATAAAAACGAAGTTTCGTCCACTTGAACACATTCGACATCTACATCGCATTACAAACGACCAAAGTTTGAATAATCATCGTGTTTCCTTGGACTGTTAACCATGGCCAGGTCAGATGTAACATGTCGCTAGCTGAGGCCGCATTTATTTGTACATTATTAACAAGAATTTTAATGTAAAATAGAGATTTTATTTTTAATTTATCAAATTTCAAGAACGAGAGAAGTAATACTCATTCTAAAAAATAACTCAAGGATTGAGGTTATAACTCTTAGAAGATTTTTGTACAAAAAGGCCAAGAAATGCCGGGAAAATAGCAATTCTCATCTTCCATTCGCCGATCAATAGCTTCAATACTCCGCTATATTACTTTTTCAACTGTGATCTACCATCGAGCATAAATAAGACAAAAGGTTTAGCTTTATTGGGTGGAAATGGAGAATTTTCTAAGCAATCCGACCAGGTTTGTGTTAGAACAGCAGCCTGAACACTCCGGTACTGGTCAGGTCAAAGTTCTCCATCCCCGCTAACTGTAAAAGTCGAAGCTTATCCTCATGACAAATCGTCCAATCCAACATTTCGATACCACTTCGAACGCGCAGTAATGGCGCGTGATAAACATTTTTTGATCCATTGAATAGCGTCCCTCCCGTGATCGAAGGTGTACGCCATTTCTCACCATATTTTACTGGAATGAAGAACAGTTTTTACACTTGGAGTTTTTGTTTGGTGAGAGAGAGAGAGAGAGAGAAATCTGGGTTTTCTTCTTCCGTGCTTGATTGGAACTTCAGCGCAGGCGTTTTCTTTTTGAAAGTTAACGATGTGCTCCTTACATTGCTCGACTCGACCCACTAAATCTTAGCGTCTAAGTTATTTATTGTTGTTTTATACCTCATCTTTTAGAAAGTGAATTGCTTATTTCGCTACGACAATTTGCTTCACCCATTTCAATTTTGTTCGGCATATTTCATATCCATGCTCGTCCAGCTGTGTAATGTAACTCTCGTTTCTGTTTCTTTCTAATTCTTCATGCGATTTTCTGCTTAGATTTTTAGATTCATAGAGCAATGCTTTTACTGGGTTTTGTGTAACTGAGCTCGAAGAAGTTCGTCGGCTTGTTTTGCTCATTGAACTCATGTTTCAGATTTTATGGGAACTGTGTTTGGTGGAAAACGACGGATGAAACTAGATTTGGGATCAATGGGGTGGAGGAAATCTGCTACTGTGCACAAGAATTTGAAGATCTATGCGCAGGTTTTGAGCTTCGCGTTGATCTGGGTGGCGCAGTTTTCTTGTGGATTAACTAATCCCAATGACTGTAATTCTCTTTTTCTTTTCATTATTCAGCTGGATAATTTGGACAACAAACAAAGTTCTACATCTCACCTTTTATACGTTTCTCTGAATTGCATAATTGATCTAAGCAGACTCTGTTCATTATGAATTATGTTCGTATTACCCTTTTTCTGGTTTTATCATCTTACTTTGACTTCTCGAACATGATTGGGTTATATGAACTTCGTTGTTTCATGGAATCAGTTGCTGCAATTAGTGATTTACATGCCGCACTTGGCTACCCTATTCTTCCTGGTTGGGGCACTGGACAAGATCCCTGTGGTGATGCCTGGCAGGGTGTCGTGTGCAACATTTCTGATATAGTAAAAATGTATGACGACTTTTCTCAGACTCTTTTGTTACCTGAGTTTCATAACACTAATCGCATTAACTTTTTTCATTACAGAGTTCTTAATGCGGCTAATCTGGGAGGAGAATTGGGTGACAAATTGACAATGTTTACTTCTTTAAATACTATGTAAGTATTAATATCTTGTCTTGTGTATCATATATGTAGCTGTTTCTTTCTTTAAGTTAATAGATCCATGGGAATCTCTTTGGATTTTTAGAGCCTAAATTTCTTTTGACCAATCCAATGCTACTGTTCGATTACGATCTTAATTACTTGTTAAGGTTTTTGAAGGGAAGAGAAACATGTTTTTTATTCTTTTTCCAGAGATCTGAGTAATAATCGCATTGGAGGGAGCATACCATCCAACTTACCCGTAACGATGCAAAACTTGTACGTCTTACCGTCATCTTAAGATCCTTTTTTTCTTGGGTATTTTGCTGTGAGTTTACTTGTTTAGACAAATTACACGCATGAGATGATAGCCTTTACCTTTCACAGTTTTCTTTCAGCTAATCGGTTTACTGGAAGCATTCCAAGTTCATTATCCACTTTGACTCAATTGGCTGCTTTGTAAGCATATTCTTTGTTTGCTTATGCCAAGCCCTTAGAAAGCTCATTTCAACTTTTATTCCATACTTACCCCAACAGTTTCTTGTTCTTCAATTCCAGATCGTTGAATGAAAATTACCTGAGCGGAGAAATTCCCGATTCATTCGAAACCCTTTCTGGACTGGTTAACCTGTATGTTTTATTATGACAAAGCCCTTAAATTTCATTCTTTAAAGGTTAAATATAATCATAATCAAATGTTGTATATTGCTTTTGTATAGAGACTTATCCAATAACAATTTGAGTGGGCCTCTACCTCTCTCTATGGAAAACTTGTTGGTGCTGACTACACTGTGGGTATTTTGTTTGTCAGCGTACCTATTCTCAGTTTAATTTTCATTGTTTTCAGGTGATTGCCTGCCTGTGATGGAGATTTATAAATTAACAGATATTAATTTTTATTGTTTTCAGGCGATTGCAGAACAATCAGCTTTCTGGTACCCTTGATGTTTTACAAGATCTTCCACTCAAAGACTTGTAATCTTCTCAACCCACACTCAACACACTTTTCTAAGATCTTTCAATTTGATCCTTTCTTCCGATTTTGAAATCATATGATATACATATATATGTCTCCTTATTTCTGCGGATTCTAAATTTCTCTTGTACTGATCAGGAATATAGAGAATAATCTGTTTTCTGGTCCAATACCTGCGGAGCTTATGAGCATACCGACTTTCAGGTGAAAACCAAATCCATTTTTAGTTGATGAATCCGCTATAAAACTTGAATTTCATTTAAAAGTAAATTATTTCCGTAAAGTATAAGATGTGAAATTATATATCTTCGACAATCAAACAAGTCCACGACGAATGATGCAAAACGTCAAGTGTCCAATGTTCACAATTTGCGTGGGTATGCGTTGATAGAAGCTATATTGATGTAAAATGTTAATCATTCTTCTGAGATGTGATTCATTCTTCTAAAGCACTACAATTACTTCTAAATGATTGAGATACGAGAATCCAAAGTTCATATCATGTCTCTTAAAACATTTTAAAATAAAAATTGACAATAATGATGAGCCAAGTATTAGTTAATGGTTTTCTTGCTGAAAAATGATTTTTGGTGCATAGTGAAGTATATCTAAATGACTGAGCAAATGTGTGCTAGGTTTTACATTTTATTGGTGATGATGATTTGGAAATACAATCTAGTAATGTCTTAATTGTCATCTTTCTAAGCACAAAACAAGGTTTCCATGTCACGAAAATGAAAGTGGGAATCATTAATATAATGGAGATATTATGGATTGTAAAATGTTTATTTGCCTTTTACAAACTGTTAGCTCCAAAAGAAAAAACCGATGAAGTTTCAAGTAGCTTGGGAGTTTTACTTCTTGAAGGTAACATTTACTGATACACTGTTTCTGAGCAGATATGATGGAAATCCATTCAATTCTTCAGTTTCTCCAGTACTTTCGCCTTCACCCCCATCAAAACATTCACCGATACCATTCTTTCCTAGAGAACCATCTCCGGAAAAGGCACCGCCGGAACTGGCTGACAGACCATCTTCATCAAATGAATCAAAATCAGGGAATAAAAAAAGGATAGTTTGGATATCAATTGCTGCGGTGTCATCGTTTATAATCTTGGCATTAGTGCTTATATTATTTTTGCCGAGGTGTCTCAGAGGAAGTAGAGAGGATGACAGAAATTTTAAACAGCATCAAATTGGTGCATACAAAGGTGACAGAGAAAGCCCAAGGAATGATGTGCCCCACCCCCCACCAATCAATAAAATTGAGAAAGGCAAGTGAAATTTTCTTCCTCATTTTATTTAGTATGTATGCTAGATACTTCAGGAGTACACATTTTTTTGGAGAAAAAAATAATCATGAACTAAATTTTATGAACAGTTCCAAAAGATGCTGTTGCAAAGCCAAAGGAGAGTCGTCAAGCAGAGACTCAAAGAATAGAAGCGATACCAGAACCAACAGCACTAAAGAAGGATTATCATGAGATAGATATTAGTGCTCTGGATGACTATTTAATTCCTCCACCTCCACCTCCTCCACCTCCACCTCTACCTCCACCTCCACCTCCACCTCCACCTCCACCTCCACCTCCCACTCCCCCTCCCCCTCCCCCTCCACCACCATTTGCAGCGAAGATCAATAAGGAGACAATTATTCCAACCAAAGTGACTCCCATGAAGCCTTCATCCACAAAATTAAACACCCCCACTTTCGCTAAGTCTTTCAATATTGCGTCCCTTCAGCAATTTACTAACAGTTTTTCTCAGGAAAATCTAATAGGAGGAGGAATGCTGGGGAACGTTTATAAGGCTATCACACCTAATGGAAAGGTATTGTTCATTTAAATCATGGTTTTTTTTTTTTGGATTTTATTTATAATTGTGCAAGGGAACCAAGTTCCATGCACAGACCTTTTAATCGATCATTGTCGTATTGCAAGTCAAATTTATTAGGTGGTGATTACTGTGTATACCACTTTGTTGCCTTCTTTAGCTATATGTTTTTTCTCAGAATATGAAGTTGAAGTTGCTAGCACCGTACAAGTAGGAATAAGTTGTGACTTTAAATGTACTTTTTTCTGCTTAATATTTTCATATTCAATGAGTGCAAATGTTGTTTGGTGGGGTCAGATATTCCGCATCATAAAATACTTGTTTTTGATTATATTTCAACATGATAATACTGGAATGCTTATTTCTGGAGTAACTGAAATTTTTTATGATTTTATAGAATTTCAAATTCTTATAGTCAGATTAGGTATTGTATCATATTAATGAGATGACTTTAGATGCTGACTTTTTTTTTTTTTTTGATGTAACATGGATGTTCCTGAAGCTGCTTGCGGTGAAAAAATTGGATAAAAGGACTTGCAGTCAACAAAAGGATGATGACTTTCTTGAAATGGTTAATAATATTGATACAATACGCCATTATAATATTGTGGAGCTCATGGGTTACTGTGCGGAACATGATCAAAGGCTGCTTATCTATGAGTACTGTAATAATAGTACTCTCCAAGATGCACTACACTCCGACGATGAAACCAAAAATAAACTTTCTTGGAATATCCGCTTGCAAATGGCTCTTGGAGCTGCTAGAGCCTTAGAGTAAGAAACAAACTTTTGATCGCTATTTTTGACTACTTGTGTACTGTTATGTCCCAATTTATCTATCTTTGTCCAAAGGTCACATTGCATAACTTCTTTCCTTTTGCATAAATTCCAACCCGTTTAACTAGTGTGCATTTTGAATCCCAATTTGGATGGGTGGGAAATTTTTGTATATTCCGTTCAACTAAGACGGATTCAATCTTTTTCCACTCATCATAAGATTGCTTTTCTCTCGTTTTAAAGACAATCTTTTTTATGAAATTCTTGACTATTTGATTACTCTTTAAAGAGATTAACCTTGGAGGGTCTGCTGGTTTGATCTACCTTTGAAGGTATCTGCAGGAGGTCTGTCAGCCTCCTGTCATGCATAGAAATTTCAAGTCTGCCAATATTCTTCTCGATGATGATTATTCTGTCCGTGTCTCCGATTGTGGTTTATCTCCTCTTATATCATCTGGTTCTGTTAGTCAGGTAACTCGTAATCCTTTGCTATCATTTCCAAGATCTTTGTACAATCCGTTTATTTATTCACTTGCAATTGCACTATTAGTAGAACTTAACCAACATTAACTTATTCTTTCTTTTAGTTGTCTGGTCATCTTGAATCTGTGTATGGATGGGTAGCTCCAGAGTATGAATCAGGAAGTTACACTTTGAAGAGTGATGTTTACAGTTTTGGTGTGGTTATGCTAGAACTTTTGACAGGCCGGATGCCGTATGACAGGTAATCGAGTGAATCATATTTAGTCAGTGATTTGCCTTTTCCTTTATTTTTCATTTTTCTGAGTGTAGTACGAGGAATAGAGGAGAACAATTTCTGGTGAGATGGGCGATTCCACAACTTCATGACATTGATGCATTGTCAAGAATGGTCGATCCATCTCTCGGTCTCGAATACCCAGCCAAATCCTTATCACACTTTGCGGACATTATATCCCGATGTGTTCAGGTGATTTACTAAGTACACCCTTAATGTCTCTTATATAATTCTTGCTTAGCTAATTTCAGTAGGAGTAACCTTATATGAAATACAACTAAATCATAGTTGTTCATTACTGATATCATTGGAACTCTGCAGTCTGAGCCTGAATTCAGGCCAGCAATGTCTGAAGTTGTTCAGGATTTGTTGGACATGATAAGAAGAGAGCCTCATGGGAGTGGATCAGCAGAAGATTAACTTAGATTTTTGCCACAATCCAGAGTCCAGACCCACCAAGTGGTTAAGTAGGCAAGATGAAAAGGCTACACCCATAAAATCAAACTTGCAAACAAGACGGCCATAAGCCAACAGTTCCACAGCTGGGGTTCCTAATTGTTCTTTTAATTGTGTGCATTCTTCATGTGTTATTAGCTTGAGATATGTGCTAACCGATTATTGGCATTATTGTTTATTGCTAATTCTTAGTAAATAATTGTATTTTTCCATGCAACGTGATTTGTATTTCCATTTCATTTGAACTAGTGAAAGTTATGTCTTGATCCGATATTTTGAGTTTATTACGTCTGTTGTTTTATTTTATTTTCTTCAAATACTCGCTGACACGTTAAATACCCAAAAATTAACTCAAGCCCTCTCTCGTCCTTCGCCCTTTCCCTTACCTACTCTGCTTGGTTCCTCGGTCGGCTACCATGAGTCGATATGATTCCAACCCTTTCGACGCCATTTTCGGTGATTTCTAAGTATTAAGCAAGTCTCTGTCAAGGCAGAATCAAACGGTTTCAAAGTTTCACTTGCTCATTAAAGAATTCGGGCAGCGAAGTTGCCACGCTTCTTCCGCCATGCAAGGTCATTTTTCTTCTCCTAATAAGCTTCCAACCCTTCAATGCCCCTTTGGATCTAGGGTTTTTCTTGCTGTTAATCTCCATTACCATGAGCATAATCTCAGAGGGCAGAGGGTTTTACTAGGGTTTAAGATTCGAAGCCATTCGAGAACTTCCGCGAACTCCGCACAGATTTCTCCATCTGTCGGTAGGAAAAAGGGATATGGAGGTCTGTTGCCCTCCATTTTACGCTCTTTGGATTCGTCCGACGATGTGGAGAAAACCCTTGTTTCATTTTGTGAAAATTTAAGTCCGAAGGAGCAAACCGTGATTCTTAAAGAACAGAGAAGTTGGGAGAGAGTTGTTCGAGTTTTTGATTGGTTAAAGACTCAGAAGGATTATATTCCTAACGTGATTCATTATAATGTTGTGCTAAGAACACTTGGGAAAGCCCAAAAATGGGATGAGCTTAGGCTTTGTTGGGTCGAAATGGCCAAAAACAGGGTCTCACCTACGAACAACACTTACGGAATGCTTGTTGATGTGTATGGCAAAGCCGGTTTGGTCAAGGAGTCACTTCTATGGATTAAGCATATGAAAGTAAGGGGGCTTTTTCCAGACGAGGTCACCATGAACACAGTTGTACGGGTTTTGAAGGATGCAGGGGAATTCGATTGGGGGGACATGTTTTACAAGAATTGGTGCAGAGGACGGGTTGAGTTGGATGATTTTGATTTGAATTCCATGGTTGATTCTTCCAATGGTTCTACCTCAGAACCTATTACTTTTAAACATTTTTTACTCACCGAGCTGTTCAGAACTGGCACCAGAAGTTCAAATCCCAAAGTAAGGACGGGATCAGACCCAGAAAATTTGGCTCGGAAGCCACGGCTTACTTCTACATATAATACTTTGATCGATTTATATGGAAAGGCAGGGCGACTTAAGGATGCAGCTGAAGTGTTTGCAGAAATGCTGAAATCAGGGGTGCCAATGGATACCATCACATTCAATACAATGATCTTTACTTGTGGAAGCCATGGACAGTTATCGGAAGCTGAATCTTTGCTAACGAAGATGGAAGAACGCCGGATTTCTCCCGATACCAAAACTTATAATATCTTTCTCTCTTTGTATGCTGCCGCAGGAAATATCGAAGCATCGCTCGAGTGTTATCGGAAAATCAGAGATGTAGGCCTCTTTCCCGACGTTGTTACTCATAGAGCTCTCCTTCATATATTGTGCAAGAGGAATATGGTCGAAGATGTGGAAAAGGTAATTGAAGAAATGGAAAAATCTAGTCTATTGATTGATGAACATTCTCTTCCTAGTCTTGTAAAGATGTATGTTAATAAAGGCTTGATAAGTCGGGCAAAGACGATGCTGGAAAAATATCGGCCAGGAAATGGATTTTCGACCAAGATTAATGCTGCAATTCTAGATGTTTACGCCGAGAGTGAATATTGGGCTGAAGCTGAGGCTTTGTTCTTAGAAAAAAAGGATTTTATTGGACGAAATATGGATGCTACAGAGTACAATGTGATGATCAAGGCTTACGGAAAGGCGAAATTTTATGATAAAGCTTTTTTTCTCTTCATGGGCATGCGGAATCACGGCATTTGGCCAGACGATTGTACGTATAACTCTCTTATACAAATGTTCGCCGGCGGTGATCAGTCGAACCAAGCGAGGGAACTCTTGGCCGAAATGCAGGGAATGGGATTTAAGCCAAATTGTTTAACATTTTCTGCTCTGATTGCATGCTATGCCCATCAGGGGCAGCTGGTGGATGCAGTTGATTTGTTCAAAGAAATGATTAGATCAGGAGTAAAACCGAATGAAATTGTTTATGGTGCTTTGATAAATGGATTTGCAGAGCTTGGCCAAGTTGAAGAAGCACTCAATTACCTTCGACTGTTTAAAGAATCCGGGATGGCAGAAAATGTGATAGTTTTGACTTCCCTGATAAAGGCTTATAGTAAGATGGGCTGCTTGGAAGAAGCAAAAGCAGTCTATGAAAGAACGAAAAACTTGGAGACTGGTGTCGATTCTGTTGCATCGAATAGTATGATCAATCTTTATGCAGATCTCGGGATGGTATCCGAAGCCAAACTGGTTTTCGAAGATTTGAGAGAAAAGGGTCTGGCCGATGGCTCATCTTTTGTGATGATGATGTATCTTTACAAGAACATGGGGATGCTTGAAAGCGCCACTGAAGTAGCTGCTGAAATGAAAGAATCTGGTTTACTCAAGGATTGTTCTGCATTTAATCAAGTAATGGCTTGCTATGCTGCTAGCGGGCAGCTTCCGGAGTGTGGCGAACTACTTCACGAGATGGTATCGATTAGGCTCTTACCCGATTTAGGGACGTTTAAAGTTTTATTTACTGTCTTGAAGAAGGGAGGTCTTCCGATTGAAACTGTCACACAGCTAGAATCTTCTTACTGGGAAGGGAAACCTTATTCTCGGCAAGCCATTATAGCCTCGGTTTTTTCCATAGTGGGTATGCATAGTTTAGCTCACGAGTCCTGTGAGACCTTCCTGAAAGCAGAAGTGACCCTCGATTCCTTCGCGTATAATGCTGCTATATATGCTTATGGAACAGCCGGTGATATCGACAAAGCTTTGAATGTATTTGTGAAAATGCTAGACAAGGACTTGAAGCCAGACATTGTGACTTACATAAATCTGATTGGTTGCTACGGGAAAGCCGGTATGGTGGGAGGGGTGAAGCGGATTTACAGCCAACTAAAATACGGAGAGATCGAACCCAATGAGTCCTTGTTCAATGCGATTATAAGCGCTTACAAAAGTGTCAAACGCCATGATCTTGCCAGATTGGTCGGCCAAGAAATGAAGTTTGCATTTGGGGCGGAGAAAAAATTTGAACCCGAGGGCGGAGATCGGTCTGATGAGGTTTGTAATGAGATCCCTGAAGTCAAGGTAGACGAATGAGCTCCGGTTTTAGATTCATGAAGTCGTGTGTTGTATAATGTGTATAGCAGGCCATTTGCAAACCGTACACTTTATTTGGTGATAGATTCTTGTCGGAATAGTTGTAAATTCATTGCTAGAAAATTGGTTGGAAGAGGGGGTGAGTAGGAAGATCACACCATCCGATTTTAGTCGAGAGTCGGATAAGTAGACATGTCTCGATGTCATTTTATTAATTATCGGGACAATTCCCGTAAATGTTTGTACGATTTCTGAATCGATGTTACTAAGAACTCATAAGCTAGGCGATTGAACAAGTTGAGAAAGTTTGGGTTATGAAGAACATCATGTCAAGTAGGAGCGTGGATTCAATCTGCTTAGCTTCAGAATTTTCTTTCCTTCTCTCCCCTATTTTCTTGGCAACCAAACGGCATGGAAATGAAGTCGTGGCCCACAAACTGCCATACAGTTTCAACGGAGCCCAGCTGTCTCATTAATTACATTACTATTTTCCACTCAATGCAAAAATTTGACTTTGTTACCACCCTTTAGATTAAAAGATGACTGGGATCCGTTGACTGTCCACGTGTCGTTTGGGTATTGGGTTTCAGAAATTGTTTGACTAAATCACATGGCACCCTTTATGAAGCCCTCTTGTTTCACTCCCGAGCTTCAACCTTTTTGGCAGCTGCTCTCTCAAACTGAAAGTTTCTTGTAGATTATACAGATCTTGAGAATTCGAAGCGGACAGGAAGAAGAGGAGCTCCGGGAACCGGGACGATACCTTAAATGGTTGTCTTCTGTTTTCTCGTCGACCAGACGCGAAAAGTGCGTCGTAGCAAGCCAGCTGCCGGAATATGCTCCCGGTGCGGCGGTGGGGCCAGCGTCGCCGACATGCAAACCGCTACGAGATTTTGTTACGTTCCGTTTTACTGGAAATATTGGAGGGCGGTTATTTGTACTTTTTGTGGAGCTGTTCTTCGATCTTATAGATAAAAGTTTTTCTTGGACGTCATTGTTGGTTCGACTCTTCCACTGCGTATTTGGTTTGAAATATATATGTAATTTTTCTCAGAAGTAGTGATTTATGAAGCAAAAAGAGTGAAATCAGCAAACTGTTTTTTCCCTGGTTCATCTTCAACCTCTGCTATGGGTTTGTGTAGCAAAATCTAGCAACTGAAACATTTTTCAGGAACTGTATGAAACTGAGTTTTGTTTTATCTCTTAATCTGCAGTTGATTATGAAGCTATGCGATCAAGCCTAATAAAGATAAAACCGTCAAGATTAGAAACATAATCCAGCATTTTACATTTAACGATTGAAGTTCTTACAACGCAACGCTGTAGATAATCTTCCAAAATGAAAACCCATCTTCAACAGAGATACAGAGAGGTAGGTTAGAGATAGAGAGAGAAATAAGGTTGATGGTAGCCGCCATTAAAGAGTGATGAAACCCTTTCTCTCTCTTTCACCGAACAACTTGCTGCTGGTGCGGCGAAGAACAAAAACATGCATCAAGAAACAAAACATGAATTTTTTTGCAGAGATTGACAGGTTCAATGATTTATTAAATGCTGGGTTTGAAGAAGTGTTTGGTTACAATGATGTTCCCATTCCACCAACTTTGCTGCTTCTATTTCATCCTTTCATTCACACCAAATTAGGGACCAAATTAGTTTTCAAATTATTCTTCCATCAATTTTCTTCACTAAATTTGACAAGACATAACCTGTCTTCGTTGTCAACTAATATGGTCAATACGATTCATGCGATGATAATTAAATATGACAGCGTCTTGATTTGTTTTTTTTTTTAAGGATAAAGTATAATTTGGACCCTACAACTAGGTAAAATGGATAATTTACACCGTAAACTTGAATAAAATGCAATTTGACCCCTACAACTAGGTGGAATGAGCAATTTACACTGTAAACTTGGATAATAGGTAAGAACAACCTTAATGTATTGATAATGGGCAATATGGCCCCTATCGTCATAATTTCCGTCAAAAAGTAATCACTTGTTCATTTTTTTTCTCGAAATGCCCCTCACTGGACCGAACCGAACTGGACCGAACCGAACCGGACCGGTTCGGCTAATTGCACTTTGATTTTTTATTTTTATTTTTAATTCTATTCATCTGTCTTCTCTTTTCCGAGAATAGGATTTAAAAAAAAATAAATAAATAAGAGTAGAATTAACTGAACCAGTCTGGTCCGGTTCGGTCTAGTGAGGGCGTTTCGGAAAAAAAAATGAACAAGTGAAAAAATGTTACTTTTTGATGGAAAATATGACGGTAGGGGTCATATTGCCCATTATCAATACATTAAGGTTGTTCTTGCTTATTATTCAAGTTTACGGTGTAAATTGTCCATTTCACCAAGTTGTAGGGGCTAAATTGCACTTTACCCAAGTTTACGGTGTAAATTGCCAATTTCACCTAGTTGTAGGGGCTAAAGTGCACTTTACTTTTTTTTTTAAATAGCTTAGATTTGGTTTGACAAGTTATATCTAACCGAACCAAACCTGGATGACACCTGGCTGAACCCCAAAAAAAAACCCATTGAGAATTGAAATGACGAAGCTTGTAAAGCCCTAACTCCTTTATCAAATGAGGGTTTAAGCGGCCACCATTGTGGAAGCAGCAGAGCCTCTTCTCCTAAAACTATATCTTTCCTCCCTCCTTTCTAGGAGATATGAATCTTTTCTCAGTTGGGTTCTTGCAAGTTTTGATTTTGCAGTTCTGCAATGGTAGGATTTATTTCTGAACCATCCGCCAATACCATTGAAGACGTCGTTCAAGCTTCAAAGCTCAACAACTCAAAGGACCCGCACCCGGTTGAGTTTGTTGAATCGAAATCCAACGAATTTTCTCTTGCGGATTCCTTTCTCGATTTTGACTCTATAAGTAAATGGTTTGAGGAGTTACCGGATCCGGTCATGGCTGGTGCTGAAATATTTGGGTCTGAGCCGGGCGAGAATCGTACTATGGTTGTCGGAGAAGAGAATGGAGAAGAAATCAGATTTGAACATCCGATTGTTCAAGTGTCCAACTCAGTAGGTGAAGGTTTTTCTGTGCCTGTAGCTGTAAAAGTTGAGACAATCTTGCATGGGTTTGAGCCCGTTGTTGGATATGATTCTGGCCTGAAATTCCTTAGTGGGAAGAGTGATTGGAACGGGAATTCGAATTGTTGTATTGTGGAAGGGATGGAGAATGTCAATTTGGTTAGAGGGTCTGAAAGTTTGGTTCCTGATGGTGTGAAAGCTGCAAAGAGTGAGGTAGACTGTCCAGCAGATTCCGATGATATTAGTTCCGACTCCGAGAGCTCAAGTTCATCCTCATCTTCTAGTGGTAGTAGCAGCAGCAGTGACGACGATGAAGATAACAATGATAGTGATGATGACGATGATTCAGAGGACCAGGAGGAGAAAAAGGATGGGGCCATGGAGAGCAAAGAGAAAGAAGACGAGAATGTGAGTCTAATAAAGAGAGACATCGATGTGGAGGTTGACATGGAAGAAGGAGAGATAAGGGATGATGAAGGAAGAGATCATCTTCACGAGGACATCAATGGAAATGTTGATCAGATGGTTGGGTGGAGTGATGTAGATGAAGACGATGAGGCTGATGGTGATGGTAAGGGAGGACCCATTATGTCAAAAAACGAACTTAAGGTATAAAAATTTGTCTCCAACAGTTTCTCCTTGTTTCCATATTTCACACACTTTTAGTAAGATTTTAATCTTTGATATCTCTATTGATCCTGCTAATGTTTCATCGCCATTGACAACCTAGTAAACTTGATTTTGTGATTAGGTGACTTATAGAGATGCCCCAAATCTATATTTCAATGGGTGTGTTTATTCCTTCTTGTATTTGCTTGCTTGCAGGTTCTTCCCCCAGTGCCTCAAGTGGACGTAATTCTGCAACCACAGCACAATATGTTACCTGTTGGACTTGTTTTATCGGTAAGCATAGAAAAGTTATCTAATTTATCATTTTTAGACATTGATTTGATGGATGCTAACATTCATTTAATGGAGATGCGTTAAGATTTTCTATAGTTGTATGTCTTTTGTAAGGATTTTATATAACTACACCTGAATGGAATTATGCATAATGATACAGATCCTTGGTGCTCAAGTCATTGTAGAAGGAGTTGAGAACCACAGTCCGCTGAACGAGGGGTCGGTCCTCTGGATAACTGAACGGAGATCTCCACTGGGGCTAGTCGACGAAATCTTTGGCCCCGTCAAGAATCCTTATTATGTGGTGAGATACAATTGCGAAAGTGAAGTTCCTACCGGAATTCAAGAAGGCACGTCGATTTCTTTTGTACCGGAGTTTGTTAGTCACGTGCTCAATGAAAAAAACCTGCACAAGAAGGGGTATGATGCCTCTGGCGTGAATGATGAGGAGCTTTCGGATGAGGCTGAGTTTTCAGATGATGAGAAAGAGGCTGAATACAAGAGAATGCAACAGATGACCAAGAGGGGTTTCAATGACCAGAAAGCTACAAATAGGAACGACAATCGAAAGAAGAAAAATGGAAAAGGACCCTGGAATAATGATCAGAACAATTCCCGACAGAGACAAATCGAAAAGGTTCAACCAGCTCATGCTCCAAGGCAACACATGTCTTCTGTTCCATCATCGAATTATGATGGCGGTTCAAGCTCTTCTGTTGTTGGACAAGGCTTAGTTAGTAGAACTAACTCATTTCAACCCAGACAAAGACAAATCGATGAGGTTAGACCAGCACATGCTCAAAGCCAACGCATTATGCCTTCAGTTCCATCATCAGATTATACCGGCGGTTCAAGCTCTTCTATGGCTGGACAAGGCTTGATCAGTCAACCTAACTTTGCCTCCCCATTTCAACCCATATCTCAACCTACTAATTTCACCACAAATCCAAATCCAAATCCAAATCCAATTTGGACAGCAGGAAAGCAGTTTCAGCAGCAGCAGAGCCCAATTTTTCCGCCGCCTAATGGTATGCCATGGTTGAATCCGAATCCAAATCCGCATCAGCAGTCTTATGAGATGCAAATACTGAACACAGTTGCGGGAATAACATACCTACAAGGCCTCCTAGGTCAACATGCTCTCAACCAGACAACAATGCAAATGGGTTTACCTTCTCAGCCTAGTCCACTGACAAACATAGTTGGACCAGGAATTCATCCCAGTGGATTACAGGTCCACCAGAGCCAAGTAATTAGACCACCTGGGACTACTGAGGCTCAGCCATTTGAACAGAACCAAATGATGACACCCACAGTCGGTTCGAGAAACTCGGAGCCTTCTCAGCAGTTTAACTTTGGCACATCACCGAGCCATGGACGAAACCCCCGAGGCCGCAGAGGTCACTCAAGAGGAGGAAGAGGATGGCAGAGGAGGTAAACTATGGGGTGGGGAGAAGAATTCTGTTTGTATTTTTCGAATTCAGTATAAGTAACTAGGATTTTGGTGGTTAGATGTTATGGAATTTGTCTAAGTTGGGCCGTCTATGATGGTATTTGTTGCATTGTTACAGCTTCCTGCTTTTTGGGTACGAATTATTTATACATTTACCATCTTTTTTGTCAAAATTTCAATTATCTGACAGCAACAGACAGTCATGATTAAGATTCACAGAGAAGATTAATTTTAAGGAAACAAAGGGAAGGACATAGGAGATTGAGATGAGTACAGATCAAACAGTGCCCAGAAAAATTCCTTGAAACTATTGAGTCAATGTGATAATGCAAATGGATCATTAATACCAAAGTTTTAACATGAGTAACGTAGTAAGCTAATGAATGTGGTGGGGTAAAACTAAAATTGAAAGGGCGGGGCATCAATCAGAGAATCCGAAAATGAGTAGCTACGGCTCAAGATTTAGCGTTTCTGGTGAAGTCTAGGCAAGTCTGGCAACTGCAATCCGTGAAACGACAGATGTCGCACCCAAAACACACGCAGGAAGTACATCCTTTACAAGTTGGGGTTCGGATGCAGCCCCGGTAAACTCTCCGACTCGCTCTTTCTTCGTCGTCGTCACATGTTATTCTGAGAAACACATACAAAAAAGAAACAGTTAATCCTAACAATTACAGTTGGAATCAGCAACTACTACAAGCCTTCTCTTTCTAGGCATCATCTCCATAATCAAAACTAACGTTCAATAACAAAATGATGCGTTATATATGTATCCTCAGTTGAAAAAACAAAATTATATGCATGTCATGGCGAGACATCTGATAATCAAAGCAAAAAACCTGCGTGATAAATCATATTTCCAAGGGAAAATCACAGTTGAAAGATCTGCTGCAGGCAACACAATAGGTAGAAAGGGACACTGTCTGCCAGCTTGGGACATCATGAATGAATGACTCAGAAAAGGACTAATTTTGGCAGTAAACAAATTACCAACAAATTCCATACAAGTTATGAGAATCAAAGCTAACAGAGAGGAAAAAGAATCCAAAATTAATCAAGAGTCGTTTTGAAATCAAAGCTAGTAACTCGTATCGACATTTGAACGACAACTAAATGCGGAAGGCCAATACATACTTGTCAAATGGAAGATCAGAACATTTCCAATTCACATCTGCCACAGCATCATGGTGCAAACGACATTCCTCTTTCGTCCTTAATCGGAACCTCCGATCCTTGTTGCACCTACTACAGCGTATGAACTCATCGCGATGGCAAACTCGTCCATTATGTGATCTCTGAGAACCATTAGCATTCTTCAAAGCCTGGTTGTAGTATTTGAGCAATACCGTCTTAAACAATGGAACCTTTTCCCCATTGACTATGACCCAGACGTTGTTCTTCCATTTTCTAGCTGTCTCCCTCCCAGAATGCTTCTCAAATGCTGCCGGAGTCAACTTGTCTGATTGTAATCATCATAAACAGAAGAATGAGAAAAGATGAAAAGGGCATACAAAAGATTTAGACTTGGAAACTAAAAATCAGAAGATACAAATGCAAGCATTGAGGAAGGAAGAAAGCAGAGGAATAAGGACTAAAGCATAAATTTCCCCTACGATACATCAATTTATCGATACCATTTTTGCAGCTATTTGAAAACACATTACAGAAAAATGGATACGGACCATACGAGATCACACGAGCAGGAAAAATAAACTCCGCAGATGAAATATTCGTCTTTCTGGATCGTATCGGATATAATCGATACATTGGCATCAAACTATTATGAACCATATAAGACTTACATTGTATGTCAAAAGAACATTCAGAATTTCACTTGCTAAAGATCATATCAGCTTTTTTTATACCGTAAACATTCCATATGATCATATGATATCATCAATTCCTTAGCAGGCCAAAACTTGGTCATCAAAATCATAGAAAATACATAGTTAATCTTATCATTGCTGTTGTAGAATCTGCGTTTGAAGGGAATCAGAGGGAACAAAAAGTCAGATATAAATTTCTATCATTTCCAGAAAACAATCCAAAACGACGGACAAAATGTCTTTAACAGCGACACAGTGGAATACAAATCTCATGAATGGAGGTGGAAAATGCATGTCATCCATCACAAACAATACGCCATCTACCAAAGATGTGAAAAACCAAACAAGAAGGTCTAAAGGCCAAGAGATGTTCCTCTGCCCAAACATAAAAACAGAACGCTGACAGCCAAAGAAAATCTTACAAAACAAAAGCGGGTCGATGTAACAACAGTAAAGACAAACAAACGTTTCATAATTCATTATGGCAAATCCATCTCAAAGATATATCCGTTGACCATCCAGATAAACCTACATCGAAGAAGTAATGAAAAAACACTCAAGACTTCATCGTCACTCAGACAAAACAACATACACTATAACTGTATGAACAGAAAATGACGAACTTTAGTTTAAACTTCAAAGGTATGTCGTTGGTTTTGAAAACCATCGTCTCCAAACACAGATTAGTAGAGAGAAGACGGAAGTATGAAGGTCAACCATTCAAGCATAAACTGATGCGCATCAAACATGCATAAAGATCGGAAGACATTTTGAAGAACAGCAAAGAACCCACCATAGACTCTTAAAAACACGCATTTAACATGCATAAGAATCAACACCCGTTTTCCAGAGGGAGAAAAAGGTGTCAGAAAAAGACAGAGGGAAGACCTTCTTGACAACCAGGAGTGCATTCGCAGGTGATTTCAAGGTCACCATTGACGAAAACCCTAAGCCTCCCAACAGCGTCACCATATCTGTGACTGGTACAACCGCAAGTTACCTCTACAAAATCTCCACCTCTCTTGACCCCACTAATCTCACTTAACTCCTCGTCGCCAAACATTGTCAACCCGCTTTCTCTCTCTACCACATTTGCCATTTTTCTCTCTCTATCTCTAAAAAATACGCACTTATTCAATCTATAATCACAGACGGAGATAAACCCAGAAGCTATATCGGAGACGAATCGAGGAAAACCCCTAAATGAATTCAAGCGATGGACGTGAAGCCAGCGATAAGATGGGTCTTTTGGGGATAAGAGAGAAAACTCAGAGAAGCACTAGCGCTTAGCAAGCGAGCACCTCCAAGGATCAGCCCTAGAGATCTGGTGGAGAAAACGTAGAAAGAATAACGAGAGAGAGAGAGAGAGAGAAGTTTGCTTATGGAGTTGAAGGAATGAGCTGGCTGCAAGGGCGAACAAATGTCGTGGGGTGAGAGGAAGGCCTTAAAGGCTTAGGGTGCTACTTGCATGATAGGACATCAGAGAGATGTAGAGGGAGGGAGGACCGTTCGGTTCATAGGAAACTCTCTCTCTCTCATGGAAGAAGACGAGGTTATTTGTACTGTAATGTTCCACTCCATTTATTTATTTTTACAATGCTTTTTATTTTCTCTGCACTATTCCAACAACAAGCCTAAATCAAAATAAGCAATATCTGCGGCGAACTCAGCTCAGCACATTTTTAGAGAGAGAAATTCGTTCTCTTTCACCATTGAAGAAACCATTCCGACAATTAGAAACGGTAATTGCATCCTCTCGAACAAGCTTTTCATTACTAATTCCTCGATAATGATCCAATAACACGTCTAATCGAGTTGAAATCTTTAAGCCACTGGGTCCCATTGGTTGATAAGTCCTGGAGAGTTCTCAAAGTTGCTAACTTTCGATATTCGTGCAGAGACTGTAATGGTTTTGCTGAGACTCAGCACAAAGAACTTAGCTGGCTCGGCCCCCATCAAGTTGCATCATTTCTGTACTCTGCGTGTTTTCAAGCTTTCAACCGTTGCAGATCACATCTTTTATATCATACTATTATTTGAGAGACCCTTTTGCTTCGTACGTAACCAATTCCATTTTTTCTGTCAATTTTTTCCATTAATCCACGAAAACATTAAAGGGTTATTAATCTCGTCGTGCAATATTGCAGCGATAATCTTTAATTTTCTGGAAATGGAACAAACGTTAATGGGGTAAAACCCTTCTTACAAGTCTGCGACGGTGAAGCAGTGTTTTCGTGTTGGATATGGTTCGAACTGGTCCGGCAAGAAGATCAAGCCCGACATTTCTTATGCCTCAAAAGGTAACCCACGCTCCGATTGTCGGTTTGAGTGGCTTCCTTTGTACAAACTTCTTCGACAAAATCAATGATGCAGAAGCATCATCACAGGCTCTCAACCAGTTTAGCTTGAAGAGTACGTTTTTCCGTCCAACTTGAGCAAATAGCAGAAACCATGGAGGTCTGTAAAAGGGAGAAAACAGAAGGGAAAGTCGCCTTAAATCACTCTATACCTAGCCTATACACGAAGCCCTTGCTGTTGTTTCATTTTGTGCTACAGTTTTTGGCCAATTTTTGTGATCAATCGCTCTAATTTCAAGCAGTCAGAGTAATGGGTTGGTTGACTGATTTGATCGTTGCATGTAATAACAATAGTAATTAAGACTAGTCTGCAAAAGCCACACAATTTGCTGCTCTGCACTCACAGAAAACAAGCAATTAAAGGAGCGTCCTTGCATCTGAGTTTTGTCCTTTGTTTCTTAAAACTGGTTAAATCATTGCAATGATTCTAAACCCACGACTTCTTAAATTTGGGTTCGGTGGTTTCCCATGATTTCATATCACCTCCTCTTTTCAACTCGACTTGGAAAGAATCCAATGTCGAGATTTGATGGAACTGAGATTCAAATAACAACTGCCAAATGGGTGAGGCGAGGTGCCGTCAATGACCCAACAAACAAAAACGAGCGTATTACCTCCAAATTTCTATGTTCACTCATTGTTATTGTCTATATTGATTACTTGATTGTTACCATTAAATCTCAAAATCTAAAATTAGTCATTTGACCGGACCGACCCTGACCTCACCCTGCATCGGGTGGTTCATGGTCGGGATCCTATCGTGACATTGACATATGGTCTATTGTTTAGATAATAAAAAATTGGCACTTACCAGTTAAAAAAGTCACTTCTCTTGATGAAAAACATATCTTGATCTCACAAAAAATAAATTCAGACTATGATCCCGACCTCCCTCTCTTCACAAACAAACAATTTACGAAAATGGATTGGTATAAAACAGTTGAATTGCCTTTGTGTAATCAAATGATGTTAGTATTCCTTGTATACAAAGCCAGCATGTAATCTTAGATCTTAGAGGAGAGACTAAAAACGAAGCTTTGATTTAGTGGAGACACACCCACAATAAGCCCCATCCAATCACTTAATTTAGAGTTTTTGACTTTGAAGGAGCTAATGCTTAATATCATCTCATCTGGAAAAATGGTGGGGACGCCTCGAATCATATGATCGTATGAGCCGTCCAGGATGAATCAGAGAATTGGGGGGGGGAGGAGTGCAGAGGTCTACTCTACTCTAAGCATACCCGATCTAAACTCTCCTACACGTAGCTTGTACTACAAAGATCTATGGCTTCCAATCGACGGCGTCCTTTTCGGCTTTTTCAGGCGGAATAATTTCATCTCGACAGTCAAACAGTGAAAAGTAAAGCCACCCTTTTATACTAATATAATATTCAGCCCATGTTTGATGGCGGACGAAGCTTGAGATCTAATTAGATACATTATTGAATGGTTTAATGAGGTTTAGATCATGATTAAGATGAGACTAAGCTGAAATATTTTTCAACGATCATCTCCGGCGAGTAATCGGTGAAGTAGCCTTTCTCTACGTCCAACCCTTCCTCAGCTGCCAGCATCTCGACTCGCTTTTGGACTCGGTCCCCTCCGATCTGGTTCGGCTCCAAGAGAATGCAACAAACTTCAGCAGTCTCCTCGTCGTGAACCAGCCCTATGGTTTGAACCATTGGAAGCCCACCGCCTCGGGCGCTGACCTGCCGAGCTATTCGTCGAGCCGCCTTCAAGTCCGTCGATAGTATAGGTACGTTGTACATCGCAACCCATCGGAGTGCTCCGATCATCGTCACGCCTCTAGCTGGGGAGACGGTGATTGGGCCTTCGTCTGGGTTGACCGGTAGGCTTTCCGGCATAGTCCACCCGACCCATTGACTCCCCTCGAAGTTTGGCCGGAAGTAGCCTAGCTCCCTCCGTAAATCGTCCAAAGCCTTGCCTGTTGGGTGTGCAGCAGCGTACAGAAACACCGGCACTACAAAACATTTCCAGATTTGGTAGGTGGAATTTGAGCTATAAATCTTTAGAATTAGGATAGAGCGAGTACGATGAAAATGTGTTTAATCAATGGATCTAAATTTTTAAAAAAAGATGCACCTTGAAATCTACTGCCAATCTCTGCACCCACCGCCTTGGCAAGCCAAGCAGCTTCGTCGAGGGAGGCTCGAGCGAGGGGGTGGAAGACGATGTCATCAACGACACCCAATCTAGGGTGAGCCCCGGAGTGGAGCTGGAGGTTGACGGTCTCAAATGCAGCCTCCGCCATAGCCAACACAGTCTGCTGAAGTGGGCTGTAAATGGCCCGTCCGCTGCTGTCATGGACCACGTATGATACCATGGTATACCTGGTTCTGTTGTAAGCCCTGTCCTCAAATTTGTTAACCACAATCGTTTCTGGGTTTCGTCTGGCCGCTCTTTCGATTGCCTCTAGAGCTCCATTGTTGCGTGATTCAGAGACGTAAAACTTGCAGCAAAGGAGCATTGATTTTTCTGTGTTCTTTTTCTTGTTCTAGTGAACCAAAAGATTGATCAAGTCTTGTGCGAGTAGTCAAACGTTGAGAAATAAGGAAACAACACAGAAATTATCTTCTTCTTCTTCTTCTTCTTCTTGTTGAAGAAGATGATAAAAAAAAAAAAAAAAGGAAAAGAGCTCACCTCGCAGCTGGGATTGAGATCCATATGAGTCTGTTTGGTGATCGAGCTAGTTCCTCCAACTCTCTCCAGCGTCTACCACGAGGTCGGAAAGGATTTGCAGAAGCAAGAAGAGGAGACAAATCGAATAATAGAAGATATTTTTGGCAATGGAGACAGGGGGGGGGGAAGGAGACGTATCCAATCTCTTGCTTTTTATTGGGGAGAAAAAGCCATAAACAGATAAGTCTATCGTACTATTCTGACAATAAAAAACCCAGAAATTATTGTTGGTTTTTTTAAAAAGAAAAAAGATACATGTTTTTCTCGACTCACTATCAAATTATTTTTTTCAAATAGCTCACTTCATTAATGCTTCATCTAGTTAATGACACGTTTGTATCTAGATCACCAAATGCTCTCTCTCTCTCTCTCTCACTCTATGAGTGTTGGTCCATGCAAATGCAAACGTGTGCAGTTCGGATAAAGTTTGGAAAATACTTGTAAAATTCAGATAAAAAGATTGTTTTAGCTTTTAAAATGAGCACACGGGACAGATGGGGGTTTGAAAGTAACTTGGCTGACATGTCTGATGGTGACATGGCCGGCAAATCAAATTGACAATTGAAAAACCAAATTGAGGGTCGGTCTTCTCTGTATGAAAGTCGAGAGATTGCAAATATTGACCGAGTCAAATCAAATGGTCAGATAGTCAGACAAATCAGGTGATGATCATTCATAGTTAACATAATACTGCATCAAATGCCACTGCTAACTACTACCATTCCTTCAACTATCTTTCCCGAATAATATGCAATCCATTACCATCTTCATATAGGAGAAGAGAAGTGAAAATTAAAGCAAGCCTAAAGTATAAGAAAGTAGCCAGGCTAATTCTGGACATGACAGTGGACTCAAGCTAATCGAATTCCATCTTTAAATAAATTGGAGATGAATAGAAGAAAAAGTAACGCGCCAGCTGAAATGGAAATCGATCCAGTTCACAAAGAGAAAGTTGAAGATGCATAGAAAAGAAAACGAGACCAAACATGGAAAACAGCTGCAGATGGAGGAATTGGATCTCTGGAGAAAACATGGAGATATATGGCAAAGAAGAGGAAAAGTAGAAGGATTCCAAAATGCGTAATTTTCAAAACCCTGAAAAAGCAATCAGAAATCACGTGACACTGAAGAAGAAGGCAAACAAGCTGATGAAACCCAATAGATCAACACAAACAGCAGGAACATCAAAATAGAAGACAGTGATAAGAGAGTATTTAATATCAGAGAACTCAAAAAAGCCAAGGGAAGATGACACAGAAGAATACAAGGAGGAAGCAGAAGAGCAAGGCTAACATTAACATGTATTGACATATTAACTATTTGTCTTGACGTATAAACATTATATGGTATGGCATATCTAAAACTTACAACTTCAACAATTAATTTTAATTTATCTTACAAATTAGGAACAGTGACCATGGAAGAACTTCATTTTCTAAGAATCTTGGTATGGAAAACAAAGTCACGCACTCAAAGAAAGATAGTTTCAAATTGAAATGGAATACTCAGAATCACAGTGTCTCCAAATCATTTTGTAGAGTTTTCACTTTGCGGAAGACGTGACATAAAAGAAATGCATTAAATATCGAGGAGATGCGAGGTCTAATAGTTTCAAATAGATTGCAACAAATAAAACTAATGTTCAAGCTTGAGGGTTTAGTTATGATCTACCCCAACAAAACGATTTGGCAGCTAAGAAACCGAACCATCAGCAATTGTAATCCAAGGGCTTTATTTTTAGGGCACCTCAGAACAATCAAAGGCCTTAATGCTTAATGTGATCCTTTCACCTGATTCAGATGAAAAACAAGAAGACGACATAATTTAAATGTGGCATAAATCACCATAATCACTGAAGACAAATAATACATATGATGGTTCTATAACTATTATATTGCTCACGCTTCTACACTCCCCTAGTACCACATAATGGTGAACCGAAAATATTTTTATTGTCTAACTTCTTTTATGCAAGAAATAAAGTAGGTCCTGCCAGACCTCTCCCTCCACCATGTGAAATAGTATTTTCTTAATTTATGTGTCCTGGACCATATTATACCCAATAAAAATTATTTAGAAACTCAAAATACCTCTTCCTTCTTGTCTTTGCCTGCAGCGAAAACTTTTGCCTCCAGTAAAGTGAACCTGTAGGCCGCATAGATAATTAGGCCCCAGCCAGATAAAAGGACAATTGCACCCTGTTAAAAACATCAAGTTTATTCAAAATGAGTGTCTAAAGTAAGAGTTTTTTAGTTAGCAATATATAAACCGACTTTGAGCAGAAAGAACTAAAAAAAATTCTTTAAATTATTGATAAATTGGAGCCCAATTTATGAAAAATCTATTTGAATAGTCATACATTTTAAGTCTGCTCATATAAAATTAATCAATTAGAGCCTGAATTTTAAAAAAATCCTATCTCAAAAGTTACAACTTCTATGTCTCCCCAAATATTGAATGGAATAAATTGCATTAAACTGAACTAAATTGATGATTTACATCACAAGTAAAGCCATAAAATCCCAAACAACCAGTGGATGGAAAAGACAAAAATACCGTTTTAGCCTAATCATAATATTAAAGCCTAGCATCCAAAATTCAAAACATTTTCAAATGGTCATTCCAAACAAATTTTTGAAAACATGACTCATGTTACTGATAGTTAAAGGTAATGATTTCAAATTTTAAACAAGATATCTCACGTGTTCTTTCTTCCACTTTGATGGACTCATAGGGTCATCCCAACAGTTAATCTTAGCTCGTCCACGGTGGCCTGCATAATATGGTAGAAAATATCATAGTTCATATTGTATCATAAATTTTAAAAATTAAGAGACAATAATTTGTTCCATTTTAAAACCATAGCATCAAAATACAACATACAACTTATCATACTTTGAAGAGGGAAATCCCGGACAGTTGCAAAGACCATTAAAACAAGAGATTTAGCAATCTTTGACACATGCCTTTAAGAAACATGAAATCTCCACTTTACATTTCCAAACCTTGAGAAACACGTTTCTAGATTTAGCTTAATGGTGTTCTAATCCATAGGAACAAACCCAGAGTCAGTCAATTTAAGATGTAAACATAGAAATGAAGATGTGAGACATTTTCTTCCTTGAGGTGAATTAATTGAGCTCGGGTCTGTCTATGAAATTGGAATATGTACAGTGCCTTTCTACTAAAAATCCCCAGTAACCTAACATCGTTAGACGAAAATCCAAAGCATTTTAATCTAACACTATTTCGTTCGTTAAAACAACCCAAATCCCAAACTCCTGTTTAGACACTGAGTAACCGTCATTTTTCTTACACAAAACTAGTCAGAAAAATAAAAAAAGAAAACAACGAAAATCGAAAATTAAGATTACCTGAGAAGAAAATTAAAATACATTAGGGTAATGCCCAGATTAAGGTCATGTGATGGGTTACCAGAAGCTCTAGCGAGGCCGCGTCTTTGAATTAGGTTAACTGATTGACCCGATATCTGAGGAGATGACAAACGAGCAACAGCGGCGGTTCGACGAGCAGCAGCAGCCGCAAGAGTGGCCATGTTTGTTGTAAGAATGCTAGTATTGCTGAAGATACTCAGATGTATTCTCACAATAACGTTTTACAGAAGGGAAAAGGAAGGAAAGTTGCAGGAAAGGAAATGAAAATAAAGATGAACTAACAAGAAAAGATAACAGACAATTCACACTCTCCTCGCGTCACTCTCTTCTTGCTTATAATGCCTTCTCTCCCAACGGCATGGACACGTTGGCCAACCAGCTAATACTCGATATCATCTGGGCTTATGCTTATGCTTGGGCTCACTGAGCGTGGGCTCGCTGCGGTCTATTGCGTCTCTTCTTGGTGGCCCAGCTACGTAGTCCGTCGTGGGGGCCCTGTCCACGATAGTCCTCTCCCTCAGACGGACCTTGTCCCCAAGGTCGGAAATTAGGATAACGGGCAGTAATCACGTTGGAGTCTACCCACATAGCGTCGGAAACTGGGCGCTCCTGCCATTGGATCAGCCACTGAGTGACCGGAAAGTTGCCGCGCTTGACGACGCGGGTTTGCAGGAGGCGGAGTGGGGTTTCTGGCGAATTGTCGGCAAACACATCAGGAGGCAGAATAGGGGAAGAGATGGCCAGGTTGCCAATAGTCTTTTTCAGCAATGACACGTGAAAAACCGGGTGGATACGAGCGCCGGCGGGTAAAGCCAATTTGTAGGCGACCTGGCCAACTCGCGATAGAATCTGGAATGGACCGAAGTATTTCGGAGCGAGCTTGTGAACAGGTCTGGCAGCGACAGACCGTTGGCGATACGGCTGAAGCCTGAGAAAAACCCAATCGGCCACCTGAAAACTCCGTTCGGTTCTGTGTCGATCAGCGTAGAGTTTCATCCGTTGCTGAGCTTGTGAAATGTTCTCCTTCAGTAAAACATCCATTGCGTGGCGATCGTTGAGGTAGCCAGCCGCGGCGGCGGAGGAAGACTGTAAATATGGCCCCAGAGCTAGACGGGGAGGTGGCAGCCCATACAGAGCTTCAAAAGGCGACATTTTAATGGCTGTTTGAACAGTGGTGTTGTACCACCATTCGGCCAGGGGAAGTCACTGCCGCCATGCTGAAGGTTTCTGGAATGTCATACAACGGAGATACATCTCGAGACATTGATTCAGATGTTCAGTTTGACCATCAGACTCCGGGTGGTACGCGGTGGCTGTGTCCAATTCCGCTCCCAGAGATGTAAAAATCGACCGCCAAAATGCGGAGAGGAAAATCGGGTCCCTATCCGAAATCATGGACTGTGGGATTCCATGCAACTTGAAAATATTATCCAGGAAGAGGTTAGCAACCTGAATCGCAGTAAATGGGTGATGAAGGGCCAGAAAGTGAGCATACTTGGTGAAACGATCAACGACCACCAAGATGCAATTGGAGTGAAGGGAGCTGGGCAAACCCTCTATAAAATCCATCGCGATATGGGTCCAGGGGTGCAAGGAAAGTGGAAGTGGTTGGAGCAGGCCGGGGTAGGGCACATGTTCATGCTTGCACCGCTGACAGGTATCACAATCCTTGACGTAAGTGCGAACGTCTGAAGGAAGGCCAGGCCACCAGAAAAGGGACTTTGCCCGATGAAGTGTAGCCTGTATACCGGAGTGGCCCCCTTCCGCCGAATCATGAAGAGTTTTAAGGACCTTGGACCGAATAGTGTTCCCCTGACCCAAAACCAGTTTGCCCTGGAAACGGATAATGCCATTAGAAATAGAGAAAGAAGAAACAGTGGTGGGATCCACGGCCAACTTGGTGATCAAGTCGGCTACCCAGGCATCACCGTCGTAACTAGATAGAACTTCCTGTATCCATTGCGGGGTATTGAGCGAAATGCTGTGGCATTGCGGGCTCGATGGTGACAGAGAGTCAGGATGTCGGGAGAGAGCATCCGCCACCAAGTTATGCTTCCCTTGCCGATACTCTATTTGATAGTCCAGACCCAGTAATTTGGAGAGCCATTTTTGTTGTAGTGGGGTGGTGATGCGCTGCTCCAGTAAGTATTTAAGCGACTGGTGATCGGTTTGGATGATGAAGTGGTTGCCCTCTAAATAGTGGCGCCAGAGTTGAATTGCGGCTACCAAAGCAAGTAGTTCCTTCTCATAAATGGAGAGCCCCATATTTTTCAGAGTAAAAGGCTTACTCATGAAGGCTATAGCTCGGTGATTCTGCATTAAAACGGCTCCCATGCCCCCCTGGCAAGCATCAGTCTGTATAATGAAAGGTTGAGAGAAATCTGGTAGGGTCAGAACAGGAGGTTCGCACATAGCTTTTTTAAGAGACTGGAAAGCGTCCTCTGCGACCGAGTCCCAAGCGAAGGCATTCTTCTTCAAAAGAGCTGTAAGTGGCTTCGCGAGAATACCATATCCGCGGATAAATTTCCGATAGTAACCAATTAAGCCCAAGAATCCCCGCAGTTGTTTGATATTGGTGGGAGATGGCCAACGCACCATGGCTACTATTTTAGCTGGATCAGCCTTGACGCCCTCACTGGAAATCACGTGACCCAGGTATCCTACCTCAGACTGACCAAATGAGCATTTAGATTCCTTGGCCACCAAATGATGTTGTCGCAGTAAGCCTAAAACCGTTTGCAAGTGCACAATATGGTTTTCCACCGAGGAGCTGTAGATCAGAATATCATCGAAGAAGACGAGAATGAACTTACGCAAATAGGGACGGAAAATGGAGTTCATGAGTGCCTGAAATGATGCCGGGGCATTTGTGAGGCCGAAAGGCATGACCCGAAATTCATAAAGGCCTTGATGAGTTTTGAAAGCTGTTTTATGGCAATCCTCCTCCCTCACCCGAATCTGGTGATATCCAGCACGAAGGTCAATTTTAGAAAAGAAAGTGGAACCATGTAGCTCGTCCAGTAATTCATCGATGATGGGCATCGGGAATTTGTCCTTAATGGTGATGGCATTCAGCTGCCTATAGTCCACGCAAAACCTCCATTGCCCATCTTTTTTCCTTACCAGCAGAACAGGCGATGCGAACGAACTGTTGCTCGGGACAATAATACCTTCCTCCAGCATTTCTTGAACCAGTTTTTCAATCTCCGACTTATGAGAGAATGGGCACCTATATGGTGGAATGCGAAAGGGTTTTGCCTCAGGTTGTAACGGAATCCGGTGGTCGTGACTACACTCCGGCGGAAGGCCCGGCAGATGTGTAAAGACGTCTCTGAAATCCTGAAGGATTGCTTTAATAAATTCCGGTTCCGGTTGGGGGGGTTCTGTGTCGGAGATACTGAGTTGTGCCAGAAACCCATTGGACTGTGTCTTCCAACGGTTAGTAATTGATTTTGGGTTGGATAGCGTACCAACGGCTATCGGATCAGCATACGGTATAGTGAATGGGCCCCCTTCATACTGGATCAGCAATTGGCGACGTGGAGGATCGAACGTTAGTGGGCTGAATTTTGCGATCCAGTCAATGCCCAATATCATGTCACTGCCCCCAAATTTCAGAGTTCGCAACGGAAAAGTGAACTGGATGCCAGCCATGCTCCAGGTCACCGGATCCGGCAATGCGCGACTCACCAGTTTCTCGCCATTGGCTACCGTAACCGTAGCAGACTTTCCTATCACTGGTAAAAGTCGGAAATGTGCCGCCAACCTTTCGTCGATAAAGCTGTTAGTACTGCCACTGTCAATCAGAATGAAAATCTGTTGCTGGCCCATTTGCCCGGCGATACGTACCGTTTCGTTCGTCGATTGACCAGTGAGAGCGTGGAGGGAAATCGCTAAGGGAGTGGTCTCGGTGGGTTCATCTGGTTCGTCGTCACTGGAGGAGTTGTTCTGTGTTGCTTCCTCTGGATCCACAATGAGGACATTCAGTGCTCGATTTTTACAAACGTGGCCCGCAAAATATTTGTCATCACATTTAAAACAGAGACCCAGTTTTCGTTTAAGCTGTAGATCCGCTTGCGGAATTTTCTGTACCCTGTTAGGTGGTTTTGAAATATCGACCTCCTGGTGTGAGTTTTTTGGGAAGTCTGGCCACTTTGAGTTAGGAAATAGTCGAGTTGATTTCCACCCTTTACTCAGTACTCCCAGTGCGGATTCGTGAAGAGCAGCGACTTCTATTGCTTGTTCCAGGGACGGCGAGCGAGCGATTTTAACCATGGCTCGTATTTCTGCTCTCAACCCGCTGGTGAAACCTGCGACCCAAAACGAATTTGGCATCACTGGCAAACGAGGTTGAGCTTGGGCCTTTAATTCCTCAAATTTTTCCAGGTAATCCGCAACTGTTCCAGTCTGTGTGATTTTGAAAAGTGTCTCAAAAATGTCCTCGCCGGGGTTGGTTGAAAAACGTTGACATAACGCAGCTGTAAAATTTTTCCAGGAGACCGCGGGTTTCGTCGCCACCCACCCTTGATACCACACGTCCGCTTTCTCACGTAAAAAGAGCTATGCCATCTCTAGTTTTTGGTTGTCAACTGTGCGGTGTAGATCGAAGTACCTATCCGCTTTCCTCACCCACTCTTGAGGATTGTCGCCTGTGAAATACGGAAGTTCGAGTTTAGGGAATCGAGGAAACTGAGGATCGTAGCGTGGGGGTTCTATTGTCGATGGTGGGTAGCACGGCAGCCTCTCCGGTGGATGTGGCCAAGGATTCCAAGGCTTCAGCGGAGGAGGTGGAATGTTGAAATTATTCTGGTAAGTAGGCACTGAGGAATCGCAAGTCCTGGGCGAGGTACTCGAAGAGGGACCTGTAGGATCCCCTTTTGCATTTGGTTGATGTTGCCCGGACTCCGTCGCCATCGGTTGCTTCTGCCCGACTCCCGAATTGTTTTGAGACATCGTGGTCAGTAAGGCCATCATGGCGTCTTGTTTCGTGGTGTATTCTTGTCGGAAAAGGTTGAGCTCGGTTTGGATGCCCTGGACATTGTGCTCAATCCCATCTATGCGAGTGGTTAGATCCGAGACTACCTTCTGCAGCTCGTGGTGGCCCCCGGCCAGTTTCTTAAGCGAGTCGTCAGTTGCTTTCGCTCGAGTTTCTGCCATAGTTCCTGATCGTCTGCGCTCTGATACCACTGTTGTAAGAATGCTAGTATTGCTGAAGATACTCAGATATATTCTCACAATAACGTTTTACAGAAGGGAAAAGGAAGGAAAGTTGCAGGAAAGGAAATGAAAATAAAGATGAACTAACAAGAAAAGATAACAGACAATTCACACTCTCCTCGCGTCACTCTCTTCTTGCTTATAATGCCTTCCCTCCCAACGGCATGGACACGTTGGCCAACCAGCTAATACACGATATCATTTGGGCTTATGCTTATGCTTGGGCTCACTGAGCATGGGCTCGCTGCGGTCTACTACGTCTCTTCTTGGTGGCCCAGCTACGTAGTCCGTCGTGGGGGCCCTGTCCACAACAATGTTTCGAAACCTTTCACAATTGAGTTTTTGCCCAAGACGATCAAAAGCCCAACGACGACGTCCAGGAGGGAGATAGGGCGATTGTGGTATTTGCTTGTATTTTTCAGTATTTATAAGGTATCTAATATAGATTTTATTTTATTTTATTTTATTTTTCTCAATTTCAATAAATATATTTTTCTATATATATATATATATATTAGTATATTTACGTGCAATGCATGTGTGGTCTTCATGGAGAACCTAACCGCAACCTAACAAAAATTATCAGTTTAGTTCCGGTTCGGTTGCAATTTGGTTAAAAAAATTTTAAAAAATAAATTAATGTCCTTAAAAATAAAAATTATTAAAAAAATAAATCTTAATAAAATATCAAATTAATCTAAATATAGATAATTTAATTAGTCAAGTCAATTCATTTTTAATAATATAATTATATTCCTAATTGATATAATCTAACAATTTAATAATCAATTACCAATTCGATAAAAAAATATAACAATTTAATTAATAATAAATATAATCCAATATCATATTTATTAATTATGCATAATCTAATGATGAAATTATTAATTAGTACAATCAATAATTCTATAACTAATTAAGTAAATATTTAATAATTTAATTACTAATTAATACAATTCATTGGTTAATAAGTTCATAATTCAATTATTTAGATAACAATAAAATAATTTTAATTTTAGACAAATTTAGATTTGAATTTTTGAACTTAATAAAAATTTCTTAATATGTATTTTTATATTTAAATAATTTTTTAAGTGATTATTATTTTTATTGGTTTTTTCGGTTCGATATGGTTCCTAGGTTTGAGAACTGAAATTTTTGGTTCTTGAAAATTATAACAAAAAATTGGTTCTTATATATTAGGAACTGACCCAAACTAGTCCAAAACCGATCGATTCGGTTAGGTTCTTCGGTTCGGCTCGATTTTGCATACCCCTAGATACACGTGCGTGTTATCTGAAGCATATCATTACAGTTGAGTACAAAAAATATGGATCTTGACTCTTTGAAAAATCTTGCAAAGAATGTAACGACCCCTTATCCCAGCAAGATATTGTCCGCTCTGGGGATTGTGCCGTAACCCAATATCCTCCCCTCACGGCTTTGTTTGGCGAGGACTGGGCAAGATATTGTCCGCTCTGGGGATTGTGCCGTAACCCAATATCCTCCCCTCACGGCTTTGTTTGGCGAGGACTTCCCAGTCGGTCACCCAACCTGGTACTACTCTCGCCGAAGCACTTTTAACTTCGGAGTTCTTATGGGATCCGTTGCCAATCGTGCTCCAAAACGCGTCTTACTATGTTGGGAGGGTCTCTTTACATATGTTTCATTTCCACATACTTCCCCAAGCGATGTGGAATTGTGACGACCCCCTTTTTACGACCCGTCACCTTCCGGTTCACCGGCGCGGACGTACCGCCATCCGGGTTCCGGTTCGTGCAGCCATCGTACCCATACGTGCACATTCGGGTCATCACAATCACCCCCCCTCGGGGGCCCAACGTCCTCGTTGGCCACATTTCCGGTTAGGTACACTCTCTGATACCATTTGTAACGACCCCTTATCCCAGCAAGATATTGTCCGCTCTGGGGATTGGGCCGTAGCCTAATATCCTCCCCTCACGGCTTTGTTTGGCGAGGACTTCCCAATCGGTCACCCAACCTGGTACTACTCTCGCCGAAGCACTTTTAACTTCGGAGTTCTTATGGGATCCGTTGCCAATCGTGCTCCAAAACGCGTCTTGCTATCTTGGGAGGGTCTCCTTACATATGTTTCATTTCCACATACTTCCCTAAGCAATGTGGGATTGTGATGACCCCCTCTTTACGACCCGGGATTTGCCTATACTCGAGTCCGGGATTCGCCTACACTCGGCTTAGGTCCCGAGGTTTGCCCCGCAACCCGAAGTTTGCCCCGCAGTTGTACTCATACGTGCATATTCGGGTCATCACAAAGAATATGTTAAACATATTTATTCGAGCACATTACGGGGAATAAATCAAAATGTTAAAAGAAATTCAAAAATCTAATATTTTAATATAATATAAGGTATATTTAGATAGATAGATATTTTATTATTATATTATTTTTAAATTACTTCGTAGATAGAATTTAATAAAAAACAAAATTTGATAAAAAAATAAAATTATTATTAAAATATATTTAAAATCAAACTGCTAAATTACAAAATGAAAATAAAATAAACTAAAACGTTAATAGAAATTCATACCTCCATCATTTTAATACACTAAGATTTCATATTAATAAATGATTTATACTTAACTATCATGTCATTAATGCTAACTTTCAATTTCTACAATAATTTTTTTGTCATATTTTGAGGTACCCTTTATTCAATGATTAAATAATATAATAAAATTAAAATAGGTAAATCATAGATGAATGAACTAGACATAGTGCCCATGTGGAATACTGTTTTATATTTACTTATTATTTGTAAAAAAAAAATATCATTATTTCATAATTATAATAAACTATTTTGTTTATATAATGTTTTTGTACAAACTAACTCCTTTTTATTTATTTTGTTCATATAATACAGTTTTTATTTATTTGAGGTATCCCTCGCATACCTCAGGAAAGAACTCTGATACCAAATTGACAGGAGCCGTCCACTTTATTCCATATTTTCAGAGAATTTTTACAAAGTAGAGTAGGGTTCTACGAGAGTCCCTACCTCTCCCGTCAAGCTGCCAACCAACTAACTAAATGACTACCCTCCTCCTTTGTTCCTCTTGTATATTCTTTTCTTATTCTCAACTGTTTTACAAACCGTTTTTTTGCTCTAATGAAACAATGTAAATTTTATACTTAATTTCTATTTCTTCTTCCTTCTAGAATATGTAAATCTAACAATGGGTCTATCATTACTTCCCCTCCAAAAAGAAACCTTGTCTTCAAGGTTAAATTCTGGAAATCGATGAGATATTTCTACAAAGTTCTAAAAAGTTTCCCACGTAGCTTCAAATGAAGGAATACCTTTCCATTTAATCAACACTGAAACCGATTGATTCAGACCCAACGGCTGTTTTACATCCAACAATGATTCCGGTTCATTGTACCTATCCTCTACTGCACTGAACTCTGCCGGTAAAGGAATCGGACTCTCTCCATCTCCATTCTATTTCTTCTTCCTTCTAGAATATGTAAATCTAACAATGGGTCTATCATTACTTCCCCTCCAAAAAGAAACCTTGTCTTCAAGGTTAAATTCTGGAAATCGATGAGATATTTCTACAAAGTTTTCCCACGTAGCTTCAAATGAAGGAATACCTTTCCATTTAATCAACACTGAAACCGATTGATTCAGACCCAACGGCTGTTTTACATCCAACAATGATTCCGGTTCATTGTACCATCTGCTTGTTTCAGTAACGAAACATGGACAACATGATGAATCCTAGCTGACTTCGGAAGAAGCAAGCCACCTTCCCGATTCTCTTTATAATCTCAAACGGATCGACGAACCTAGGTGCTAGCTTCCGAGACCTGTCCGACGTGATCGACTTCTGTCTGTAAGGTAGGATTTTCAACCAAACCTTATCTCCCACCTTATACTGAACATCTCGCTCCTTCTTGTTCGCCGACTGTAACATTAATTGTTGAGCTCTATTCAAATAGGATTTAAGCAGTCCCAACACCTTATCTCTCTCACGCATCTGCTCCTCCACCGCAGACATTATCGAACTCTTATTTTCGATCCTCAGAAGTGTAGGCGGGTCTCTTTTCGTTTCTATTGTTTTCTTCCTATAGTTCTCAGTTGGATAATAAGACTGTTGTATTGTTTCCAAAAATTTGTTTGATTAAAAATCTTTGCTGGTTAAGGGTCTTTGAATTAATTATTATTCTGTTGTTAATTAAAGGATTTTAGTTCTCTTTAAAGAGGAGGAAATTTTGGAGGACTCAAGATTGGTCACTGCTTTGGAGGTTTGATTAAAGGGCTGGAAATTTTAAAATTTTGGGGTAAGAACCCAAAACCTCTGTTTTGTTTCCCTCTGTTCTGTACTGTTGCTAGAAGCGAGACTAAAGAAGAAATTTTTCTTTTTGAGTTGAATTGATAAATCTATGATTTGTTCTGTTATGTTAGAAAAATTCATTGATGTATAGTACTATGGATGGTAAGGGAGGTTAATGAAGATATTTTTAACCCAAAGTTCAATTTCTATTTTCTTAAGAACCAACTTGCTAAATTAAGAGTTTGGACTTTTAGACTACTGATTATTGAGACTTGGAATTATCGGATTTTGACCTGTTGTAAGTTCACTCGAGGTAGGAGTTTATTTTATTTTTGGTTAAGTATTATTTTTAATTCATTAATTAAATTCATTTATTTAACACAAATTGTTTATTTAATTTTGTGTTATTATTTCATTCACACATTTATCAACTGCATATTTGATCATTGATAAAAATTGTATGATTTTAACTAAAAGTAATAGGACAGCTGAAGAGCCGTGTTCTTGGGCGCGAAACCCTAAACCTGATGAGGGAAATTATTGCATGCGACTGCCTCATGTCGATGTTTTGGCCTATGGCCCTGTGTGCTCGGGGTCCATGAGAGGCTCTATTTTCACCGAACATCTATTTAAATTACATAACTGCATTTTTATTAAATTTATGCATAATATTTTACAACTGCTTGAAATAAACTCTACCCCTATTGAGTTTAGTCGACTCACCCCAAACGACTACTTTTTTTTCAGGATCTAATCAAGAGGAGTTCTAGTTATCAGTGAGGAAACCAGAATTTTTTATAGGTTTCATTTTAAATTTCTTTTAAGGTTAGAGACTTTTGAAAAATTGTAAGCCGTATGGTATTTAATTATCTTATTTGGAAGTATATCATCACATTATCGGGTGTCTCTTGTCGGACCTGTTTAATTTATATTTTGGACTCTGACTTTATGTTAGTTTATAAACTTTCTTCTGCTTGTTCTTTTTAAGTGAATAAGATTTAGAGTCGGACGGTTGACTCGATTTTCAGGTCGGTTGTTCCTCGTTCTGTTACAAGACAAAGAGACGGTGAACATGCGATAAAGTTAGATTATGTTTACCGCGTGTTCACTGCCTCTTTCTTTTGGAACGAATCTCATTTAATATATGTTTCGCTCCATCAATCTCGGAAGATCTATCAATGTGATTTGAGTACTCCACTCTTTTCATAATCTAACAAAACGTATTTTGACAACTTTTTCAAACCTGTCTTGCAAACTTTGTGAAGTCCTTCTAGTCCGAAGAAGCCGATATAACAAAGTATAGCCCGAAAATAGTCATACGTTTCTTCGTCCAATATCGTTTGGTATTTTTTCAAAGTTAATTTTTTATAATGTGTAATGTAAGTATGTTTTATGATGTAATTCCCTATAATAGCAATAAATTGTACAAATGCTAGAAAATCACAAAATTTTTCTTATTATCTTTCCATGGTTTGGTGAACAATCGATCAAATTTTCAAGTAAATCCAATATCGTTAGGTATTTTTTTAAAATTAATTTTTTATAATGTGTAATGTAAGTACGTTTTATGATGTAATATCCTATAATGGCAATAAATCGTACAAGTGCTAGAACATCACAAAAATTTTCTATCTTTCCATAGTTTGGCAATTTTCAAGTAAATCCAATATCGTTTGTATTTTCTTAAATTAATTTTTTATAATGTGTAATGTAAGTATGTTTTATGATGTAATTCCCTATAATGACAATAAATCGTACAAGTGCTAGAAAATCACGAAAATTTTCTATTATCTTTCCATAGTTTGGCAAACAAACGGTCAAATTTTCAAGTAAATCCAATATCGTTAGGTATTTTTTTAAAATTAATTTTTTATAATGTGTAATGTAAGTACGTTTTATGATGTAATATCCTATAATGGCAATAAATCGTACAAGTGCTAGAACATCACAAAAATTTTCCTATTATCTTTCCATAGTTTGGCAAACAAATGGTAAAATTTTCAAGTAAATATAATATCGTTTGTATTTTTTTTAAATTAATTTTTTATAATGTGTAATGTAAGTCTGTTTTATGATGTAATTCCCTATAATGGCAATAAATCGTACAAGTGCTAGAAAATCACGAAAATTTTCCTATTATCTTTCCATGGTTTGATAAACAAACGATTAAACTTTCAAGTAAATCTAATATCGTTTGTATTTTTCTTAAATTAATTTTTTATAATGTGTAATGTAAGTATGTTTTATGATGTAATTCCCTATAATGACAATAAATCGTACAAGTGCTAGAAAATCACGAAAAGTTTTCTATTATCTTTTGATGGTTTGGCAAACAAACGGTCAAATTTTCAAGTAAATCCAATATCGTTTGGTATTTTTTAAAATTAAATTTTATAATATGTAATGTAAGTATATTTTATGATGTAATTCCTTATAATGACGAAAAATCGTACAAGTGCTAGAAAATCACGAAAATTTTCCTATTATCTTTCCATGGTTTGGTAAACAAACTAATGTATAATGTAAGTATGTTTTATGATATAATTCTCTATAATGACAATAAATCGTACAAGTGCTAGAAAATCACCAAAATTTTTCTATTATCTTTCCATGGTTTGGTGAACAAACGGTCAAATTTTTAAATAAATCAAATATCGTTTGGTATTTTTTTAAATTAATTTTTTATAATTTGTAATTTAATGAAAAAAATGAAAAAATCAGACAGGGTTTCATTTGTTTTATCACTTCTCCAAAGCTAGTTTCAAACAGTTTCTACATATTCAAATGACAAATTTATAATCACCAAACAGTTCAAGAATTTTGTAGCTACAACTAAATTACATCAAAATAAATGACATTAAAATAAAATTGTAACGCCCCCGAACCCGCCCCGGCTCGGTGCGCTACTTTGCTCACACTTCTCGCGTTTAAAACGACGTTTAAAATAATTTTCGATAAATTTTTGACTCGATTTTTGGGTTTTTCGAACCCTCTTCTCCTAGCTCAGAGGTACTCCTCACTTGTACCCCAAGTACTAGTCCCTGAGGTCCTGGGTTCGAGTGGGGGGAGGCAAAAACTCCCTTCAAGGGGGGAGAAGATCGTGAGTACACGTGGTAGGGCTGTGTGGCCGCCACGTGGCAGCAGCCCATCGGTGGGAATTGCACGGCTTGGGCCTACGGGAACGGGGTCCAGGTAGTTACAAAAATAAATAAAGTAAACTACAAAACATAAACTAAGATGACAGGGAGGGCAGTTGGACATCGTCGTCATCGGCCTCCATCCAATCCTTGATGATTTGCCTTGTATATCTTTTGTAGCGACCCTAATACTGTACCCAATTTCCCGTACACATTTTTTTTTTTATCCTTATACTTTAATAAACTCTAAGCGGAATTTAAACCGAAATCGGAATTGAAGTCCACGTTTTAAACCATTTAAAACAAAACCATTTATAACTTAAAACAATTTGAAACAATTAACAAAACACTTAAATTTAATTAAAACAAAACAATTAAAAGGAGAGGGCATAACTGTCAAATGCCGCGACAATGGAGAGGGGCGATCGATCTCCATATTCAGGAGATCGATCGCTGAGTTACAAAATAGGAGGGCGATCGATCTCCAAAATTGCAGGAGATCGATCGCCAATGTAACCAAGTGAGGAGCGATCGATCTCCAAAAATGCAGGAGATCGATCGCCGACCACGAGGCATGGAGGGGCGATTGGTCGCCCCTCACAATGGCGATCGATAGCCTTCCAAATTCCTTCATTCTTCTCCTTTTTTCTTTCTTCTCTTTTTTTTATACAAGTGCTCTCTGGAATCCGATTCCAGAGAGCAGTTTCATGCATTTCATCATATTCCTTCTCACACACAAACTAAACAACCTAAACACATATTAACTTTTATAAAAACCAACTGCGTGGATACGTTTAAAAATCGACAAATCCTCATGTTTTAAATTCCAAGCAGTCCCAATGAAACACTGTAAAAACATAGTTTATAAAACAGGTTTTCAAGAACGTTTAAAACCTCAAAACATGAACCTAACTTCTAGCCAGATCCAAGCATCCTAATATGTTCTAACTTTACACGTATTTTGTCCAAAAATAACTCAGTACTCTCAAAACACGTACATACATCCCCACGGGTCAAAACGCACCGACTGTTTAGCACACTCCCACGGGTCATTCTCCATCAACTGCATCATACATCAGGAGGAGGAACGTCGTCCTCACCTGGCTCAATGTCACCTATAACGTCACCTACACCATACAAACACACTATGAGCCAAAGGCTCAGTAAATTCTACGTAAATGCAGATGCGTGCAGTGCATATGGAGTTCAGAAATCATGCAGAACATACAGATCGTGGTAGACAGAATATCACCGAGATCTCATCCCCCTAACCGGAGAGAGCCCATCCAGCGGTCGGACTACTCTTTCCAGCTAGAGGAGGGGGGTACACGCTTACAACACGTACAGCCGTGCCTGAACCCCACCTCGCGTGACCAGATAACAGATTACGTATTTTATTACATTACATGAGATGTGGTATTTGTCAGACCCTTAAATTGGTCCACACAATAGATCAATAGCCCCCACTTTCTGGGCCACATTGGTTTTCTGAAAATATCGTGCGGAAATTTATTTTCATGCTTAGTTGAAATACGTGATGCATGAACAGTTATAAACATAAAATAAACAACCAACGTGCATACTATCAAGACGAATAAAAACATAACCTAATAAACGACTAACCTAACTACCCAACCAAAACAATTTAAAACAAACAATCCACTAAGATCCTCGACGCGACATCGAAGTACGGTGTAGGCCAATCGGCCAGAGTAAGTCACGAGAACTTACCTTATGCGCGCTGAACTTTAAGCTCTATCCACGAGAGTTGTTTGTCTGAGGCAAAATACAACATTCGCCGTTAAAACAAGTTTAAGCTACTAAACGTCCAAATTTAACGAAACATTATCTAAAGAAATTTCCTAAAGCTTTAATCCAATTTATTGAGCTATTTCATCGAGCAATACACGCTCGGCACCTCAAATCCCAAATTACGAGTTTTTCCCTAAATCTCGAGATTTCACCAAAATCTAACATTTGTCCTAAATCAATTAGATTCGTCCAATAACGTCCAATACGTTCATTATATCCTTAATTACGGTAGATCTATAAATTTCGAACCCTAATTCGCATTTTCGACGAAACCCTAAACGGAAACTCTAACTTTAAATCGGCCCGAAAATTGAAAACTAACGCTCTAGAATCATAGATTCATACCTAGGGTTGCGAGAGGAGGAGAAAGCACGGAAGAAACGAGACGATCGGAGGACGAATCGGAGGTCGGAACGTTGAATCGTCGTCGGAGAACAGAGAAGGCCGAGAGAAAATTGCAAACAGGGAGCTCGGGCGTGAAAATGGTGAAGGAAGAGGGTTGTGATGTTTTTAATAAAATTTGGTTTGCAAAATTACCATTTTGCCCTTAGCACATATTTTATATTTGTTTCGTCCTTCGTTTCGTTAATTGGCTAGCAATTCGGTTTCTCCAAATATCCTTATTTCACCCATAAGTCCAACTTATTATTTGAGATTTATTAAAACTGTCCGTTCACAAATCGGACCTCGTTTACTATTTTTACTAAAACGTCCTTTATATTACGAGAAACTTAATTACTCGAAGTATAGCGTTATTACTCCGAAAATTCTCGTAAATTCCTTAAAATTCTAATTAATCGTTAGGATTCTAATGACGCTTTCTTTTCGCAAAACAGACTTGATTCGACATATTTACAAAAATACCATCATATAATATAATATTAATATCCCGTAAAGCCGGGTATTACATCTTTGGTAGTCCTTCATCCCTCGAAGGTACTTCATCGTCTGTTTATGAGACTCCCATCATCTTTCTATGGGACTCTGCATGTTTCACTTCGAGCTGATGGAGTCTCTCGCTTGCTGCGTTGGGGCTTCCTCCATAGGAACATCCTGAGAGGTGGATACTCCAGGATCTCTCTTCTCCATCCACGTCCCGTCGACTTCAACTAGACTCATCCGAATCAAATGAAGCCTATCAAATGCATCAGCGAGTCGATGTGTCCTCATCTCCTCTCCAGAAGGGAGCTTAATCTGGAATCGATGGATGATCTTATGTATCAATGCGTCGTAGGGCAGGTTCTTGTTGCGTGTCCACCAGATCTTACAAATGTGACTTAAAATCAAGAACCCGGGGTCGAACTGCCTCTCGCTGTAAAGCTTCTCCATGACATAGAGATCCATGCAGCTCACGAGATCTCTATGTCCATGTCGCGGTAGGATGGTATGGGACAACATGTTGTGAATGACCCGAGCTCTGAGATTCAAATCTCTGGATCTTGGCTTCACGAATCCTGAAATGTTAAAGTTGCGATGAATTTGCCTCATGAACTGTACTCCCTCGTCTGATCCGACAAAAGGACATTCTCGGGAGGCATGATAGTATCTTTCTACTCTTCTCCGACAAACCCAATCAACTCATTGACCGTCTCTAGAGTAACTTCAATCTCCGTACCCAGGATGTACGTCTTTATAATTACCGAACTCCCGCTAAAGGTCAACTTCGCAACAAATAGGCAACAATTTTGTCACAGCTTTCGCCCTGCACACTGTCCACCCCGTGCAGGCTGATTCTATCGAACATCTTTTGGATCTCCAGGGATTCCCAACCTTTAAAGTCCACTGTCTTCGAATGCATAACCGAGCGGTGTAATTGATCTAACTCAAACTGCACTTTGCACATATGATTTCAAAATTCAAGCGACAAGAACCCAGATTGCGGTCGCGGTCGCGACATGTCTTGTCGGTTAGTCGGGTCACCTTGTGTCGCACCACCTTGCGACGTGAAGTTTGGGGGTATTTGATAACTCTTAAATTAGAGTTATTTTATATCATTTTTAATTGAAAGAACTTATATGAACTGAGAGAATGTAAGAAGAAATTGGTAGGAATTTACTACGATTGCTACATAATACTGCAGCATCAATGCCTTGATTAAATTTAATATATTTCATGCATATTATCTATTAAAAGCAAATTTTTGTCATTCATTCAAATTTTATATTTTCTTATTTGAACGCTAACTTAATAGCGGAAAGATCAATTTAAATGCTGAAGAATTATGAATAAAGAGAAAGCAAATCAAAGAGATGATGGTTACCAAAAATAAAGGAATCAAATTAAGGAACCGTGGCTGGAATATTTTGAGAAGATTATGAAGAGAGAGAGGAGGCAAAAATCATGAAAAAATTTAAAAGAAAAGAATAGTGCTCTAGAAAGGAAACACTTGGCAGGAAAAATAGAAATAGAGAGAGATTAGAAGAAAGACAAGGCTGATGACAGAGAACGGCAGAAACATAAAACGGTAGACAAAGCTTTCACACAAACAAACGGATGACAAACAAACGGAAGAAGAGAACGGAAGACAAAGCTTTCAAACAAAAAGTGGATGAAAGAGAACGGTCGAAAATGAAAACGGATGACAAATGACAATCGGATGACAGAGCAACAATCGGATGACAGTCGATAAATAGAAAAATGGTTGACAGAAAACGGATGACAAATAGCAATCGGATGACAGTCGACAAATAGAAAAATGGATGACAGAAAACGAATGACAAATGACAATCAGATGGCAGTCGACAAATAGAAAAATGGATGATAGAAATCGGATGACAGAGCAGCATAAAATATAATCGGATGACAGAGCAACATAGATATAGCAGCGGGCGACTTAAAGAACGGATGACAATAAAGAACAAATCAAGAAGATTTCATCATAATTATAAGCCGTTAATCAAGGGAATCAGCGGATTAGAAGGAGAAAAGAAAGGAATAGACTGGAGAGAGAAAAGAGAAGAACTAACACGATGAACAAGAAATAAAAGGAAAAGCAATTATATAAAAAGGAGACTTAGCAGAGAGCGCTGGATCTGCATAGGAGAAACTGACGACAATTTTCCTTAGCTTTCTTCTTCTTCTTCTTCTCTTTACTGTTTATGTTTTCATGAATATTATTGTTTTTAATTTTAGTATGATGTTTCTAGGCTAAACTCTTAATCTTGGTTAGGCAAGATAGTACTCTTTACATATTTTTACATTGATCTATGAATCCTTAGTATTTTTCATAGCACGATTCTTCATGATTTTAATTGCATAATTCAATTTGTGTCGATATGTAATTTTGATTTCACATATTCCTATTGTATCGATAGGTAAATAGGAATTAAAAATGCATGAGTAATTGAATAAATTAAAATTATTGCAAAGTAGCTAACATTAATTTATTTGGCGTTAAGAATAGATTTATATGAAAATTCGAATTAAGTTTTAATCTTTTCAAAGTCGAAAAGAAATTCTGAAACGAATTTACCTAGACAATTCAACGGAACCTTAGAAATATTATGAATTCTTGCTGTGATGTGACTAATGTTGTAGCATTACTGTAGCATCAGTAATAATTGCATGTAAAGAGGAAATCAACCATAACCAAGGCTTTTCCCATAATTACCTTTTTAAATCATCTCTATTTTTAGTCTTATTAATTTTGAGTAATTTTAATTCATCATTCCTTATTAATTATTTAATTTCAATATTTCGATTTTTATTTTATAGAAATTTATAGCAATTTAATTTGATTAAGCATATCTTCGTGGGATCGACTTTTACTTACTTTATTACTTCGTTAGCGACACGTGCACTTGCGTTAGGGTGTAGAAAATTACTAACAAGTTTTTGGCGCCACTGCCAGGGATATTTCTTAATTATTTTATTTTGCTGTAAATTTTTTTTATTTTATTTGTTTTGTTCATTTCTGCTTAATGCCTGACGAGGAAAACGAACAGGATCTTGTGCCAATAGATCCAGAAATAGAAAGAACATTCTGAGCAAGAAGAAGACAGTAGCAACAACCTATTCTTGGAAAAGAAAACATGACTAACTTCGATGGTGAATGGAACAATGCTGGTCATAATATAAATGACAGAGACAGACCTATTCAAAACTTTGCCATCCCGACACTTGATGATTTAAATCCTGGTATCGTGAGACCAGACCTTCATGCAATCAGATTTGAGCTTAAACCTGTAATGTTCCAGATGCTTCAAACAGTTGGACAATTCAGTGGAATGGTTACTGACAACCCTCACCGTCATCTTAAAGTTTTTGGAGAAGTGAGTGACTCTTTCAACTTTCTTGGAGTTTCTGCAGAAGCATTGCGACTCAAGCTCTTCCCATATTCTTTAAGAGATAGAGCAAGAGACTGGTTAAACAACATTCCATCAGACACCATCACTACGTGAGAAGATCTTGCCAAAAAATTCATTATGAAGTACCATCCACCAGTGAGGAATGCGAGAATGAGAAACGAGATCACCAGCTTTCTGCAAAAGGAGGGAGAATCACTGTACGAAGCTTGGGACAGATTTAAAAAATTATTGAGGCAGTGCCCCAACCACGAAATACCACACTGGATTCAGCTGGAGACATTTTATAATGGACTCAATGGGCAGACAAGATCAATTATTGATGCTGCAGCAAACGAACACTGCTTTCTAAATCCTTTAATGAAGCTTATGACTTGCTGGAGAGAATGACAGTAAACAGCTACCAGTGTCCTTCAAACAAAACTCAATCTACAAGGCGTGCAGCTGGGGTTTATGATCTAGATGAAGTTGCTGCGTTAAATGCAAAGATTTCTATGCTGTAGAATGCGATCAAAACAATGAACAAAGCACCGAAACCAGTAACCAGATAAGTGTCATGCATTTTTTGTGGAGAGAATCACGATGACAATTCATGGCCCACTAACCTAGAGTCTGCCTACTATGTGGGATATAATAGGAATAATAACCCTTACTCAGAGACCTACAATTTTGGCTGGAAGCAGCATCCGAATTTTCAATGGAATTCACAGCAGAAGAATGCCACTGCACAAAACAAATCTGCAGAGAACTATAAGCAAGGTTTCTCACAGCCAACCTAAACTTCAATGCATCAAGAGCAACCAGAAAGTTTTGCTAGAGAATATGCTGCTAAGACAGACGTGATCTTGCAAAACTTGGCTGCATCTATGAAAAATATGGAAACACAAATGGAGCAGCTGGCTCAGTCCTTAAGCACGAGAAATACATGGCAACTGCCGAGTGATACTGAAGTTCCACAGAGACCAGGAAAAGAGCATTGCAAAGCTATCGTATTGAGGAATGGAAGAGAGCTAGAAATCCTAGAGAAGCTAAGGAAAGCTGAGGATTCCAGAAATCAAAATGAGGTGGCTGAACAGAAAGAATCAGATGAAACAGAAAATAGCAATCCAGCTACTGATGCTACAGCATCACCACAGCAACAGCAGGAGGATTTAAGAATCCAGAAGCTGCCACCACCATTTCCTCAGAGATTACAAAAACACAACCAGGACAAACAATTTAAAAGGTTTCTAGATGTTCTCAAGCAGCTACACATCAATGTACCCTTGGTGGATGCACTTGAACAAATGCCCAACTATGCCAAATTCATCAAGGATGTTCTGTCCAAAAAGAGGAAGCTGGGAGAATATGAACTGGTGGCCATGACAGAAGAAACAAGCTACATCTTATAGAACAAGATTCCACCAAAATTAAAAGATTCTGGCAATTTCACCATCCCATGCACGATTGGCAACAGTTATTTTGAAAAAGCTCTATGTGATTTGGGAGCAAGTATTAACCTGATGCCCATGTCCATTTTTAATAAGCTGGGAATTGGAGAAGTTAGACCTAAAACTGTGACTCTGCAACTTGCTGATCGCTCGCTGACTCATCCACAAGGAAAAATAGAAGACGTCCTGGTGAAGGTAGACAAGTTTATTTTTCCAGCAGACTTTATTATATTGGACTATGAAGCCGATCATGAGGTACCAATCATTCTGGGAAGACCATTTTTAGCCACTGACAGAACCCTGATTGACGTGCAAAAAGGTGAACTCACTATGAGGGTAAACGATCAACAGGTCACCTTTAATGTAACACCCGAAAAATTTTCCCTTGATGTACGTAGCCCTCAGATTAGATGTTTGTGAGAGCTTAACATTAATTGTATAGTTTATTAAGCCCTTGAATGGAAAGTGGAAACTAGAACGCAAGAAGTAAAATAGTGTTGTTTATTTAGTCAATAAGGAAGGGTTTTAGTAATTAAGAAAGAAAATGAATTAAAAGTGAAGAAAAGGATTTGAAGGAGGATGAAATGATATCCTTCACGTTGGCTTGTGGTGTGAAGGAGAAAGGTGAGATGAAATTAACATTTAATCTTTGGTGGAAAGTCAAAAAGATAAGGTTGAAAAGTCAATGGGAGGAAAAGTAAAGATTTATTGTTAAGTTAAATTAAATTAATGTAAAAGTAAAGTAAATGATCAAAAGAAAAGTGAATTAATGATAGAAAATCGTTGGTTTAAAAGAAAGAGAAGAAAAGAAATGTTTGGAAATCAAAAAGGGGTTTTGAAAAGTCAAAAAGGGTGTTATGTTGAAAATTCAAGAGAATGTAAGAACTAATAGGAATTTATTTTATAAAGTAAAGAAAATTTTTATATAGAGATTTGATAGGGCATTTACGTTGGAGAGTAGGAGAACAAAAAGGGAGTGACAATTTTATAAATATGAAAAAGATTTGAGGAAAAATAAAAAAGAAGGAAAAGTGGAAAAGTTATAAAAAAGGTAAGTGAGGGTAAGAAAAGGCAAATTTCTCCATTTTTCCCTCTCCTCTTCCACGAGAATTGCAGCAGCCCTAGAGCCTTCTCCCCTTCATTTTCCATCAAGTTTTTGCAAGAAATCAAGGTAATTTCAAGTGGGTTTTATGTTGTATACACTTAGATGAAGGTTTTGTGGGTTTTTGTTGAGTTTTGGTGAGTTTTGGTTAGGGTTTGGAAACCCTAAGGTGTGAGGTCCGAAAATCTTGTTCATTGGCTGGTTTTTCTTCCTAATTTGATGATTTAAACTTTAGCTAGGGTGGTTAAGGTTAATTTTAGGGTTTTAGTTGATTTAGTTGAAAAACCGGTTTTTAAGGAAGTGTACACCGGTTCTGTTTCAGTGAATTCGAGTTGGCCATTTTGTTCGGTTGGTTAATTTAAGTATTTTAATGGAAAGTAGACATCGAGAGGTTTCCAGAATGGGGTGGCACGTTCAAATCCGTTGAAAAACGAAGGAGTTATGATCGATTGAAGTTTGGACATCGAAAATTGTGGGAAAATCGGATTTTGGGTTTTTATGTTGAAAAGTTAGTTTGGTGGTGTGAGAATTTTAGTAAACATCCCTTAGTTTATGTTTTGATGATTTTAAGTGATTTTTCCCATTAATGTGCTAGGTGGTCGAGCGGATAATTTAATCGGACGAAGTGAGCAATTACGAACCGAGCAGTCAGGTAAGTAGAGGATTGTGTGTTTTGTTGCCTTCGGGCCTACACCACCGAACGGTAGGGATGTTTGTTTGTTTGGTTGTTTGATTGTTGTGTTTTATTTTATGTTGTGCTTTGTGTGGTATGCGTCAGGGTTTTAGAACCACGAAAAATGAGTTGTGAGCACGGGTTTAAAGAGTGAGCATTAAATGTAAAGAAATAATGAGAAATGCAACGTGATCCCGAATAGGGTTGCCTCGCCGGGGAGTAGTGCTCGTGGAGCACCTCGGGAGGGTCTCTACAAGGGATGCATTGCACTAAACAGTGATATCGAGTAGAGCTGCCTCTGCGGGGAGTAGTGCTCGTGGAGCACCTCGGGAGGGTCTCTACAAGTGATGTGTTGTGATAATAATAGACTGAACAGTGATACCGAGTAGGGCTGCCTCGCCGGGGAGTAGTGCTCGTGGAGCACCTCGGGAGGATCTCTATGAGTGATGCACTGTGATAAAAAGAGATTGAACCGTGATATTGAGTAGAGTTGCCTCGCCGGGGAGTAGTGCTCGTGGAGCACCTCGGGAAGGTCTCTATGAAAGATGCGCGGGTAAACGATTAATAAAATGAGAATTTAATCGAAACCAACAGAGAGTGTAGAAATTGCTTGTGATAGGATCAGTTGCATTTTGTTTAATCGCATTTGTTATCCCTTACTTGCTAAGCGTAAGCTTACATGTGTGTGTGTGTGTTCTGTGGTGTAGGTGACGAGATTTACTCAGGTGAGATAGATGAGACAGCCCAGGACTAGGCAGCAGTTGGTGATGCATGGAGTACGCTGGTGCGGGCAGTTGTCGGGGCGCCTCGACCATGGTCTTCGGGGGATGTGGGGCTTTGTATTTTGGTAGTTTATTGTAGATTTCTGTTTATGGAAATGATGAGAATTCATAATTCTTTTTGGTTGATGTTTGGAAAGTTATAGTTAAGTTAAGGGTGATGTGTCACCCTATACTGTGGATTTTCTTCACTTAGGGATGTTAGTATTATAGTTTCCCTCTTTACTACTATTTGGAGATTTCGTATGCTGGATAGTTGAGTGGATAGTTGAGTAAGAGTATTCTGGATCTGGTTGAGGATTGATTCGTTTGCAGGTACCTAGCATTTTGGAGGCGCCATTTTCAGGCGTTACTTTGTCGAAATTTTTGGGGAGGACGCCGTGGTGCTTAATGGTTAGGATTAAGGGAAATTAGTGAGTCTAGGCAGCTAGGTATGACATAAGATAGCTTCGGGAGACTTAGCTTTAAATTTCGCTGTGTCTGATTTTTTTTATATTTTGGTGTTTATAAAAATTATCAGGGTTAGAGTGAGCCAAGTAACGCACCGAGCCAGGGTGGGTTCGGGGGCGTTACATTTAATGTTTTGAAAGCCATGAAGTGCCCTTATGATGAAGAAGAGTGTTTCAGTGTATCAGAAGAAAAAGAAACAGAAGAAGCAAAGCAATTCTATCGAAGCTATAAAAGGTAGTTTGAGGCACTAATCAGAACTGAAGATGGCCCAGAGATTCTTCATCCATGGAGTGAAGAGGCACCAACATTAGAGCTTAAACAGTTACCTTCTCACCTAAAGTATGCATTCTTAGAACTCAAGGATACACTTCCTGTTGTTATTTCAGCAGCTTTATCAACCAAGCAAGAGCAAGAATTATTACATATTCTGAAAAACTATAGACAGGCCCTTGCATGGACAGTAAAGGATATAAAAGGGATTAGTCCGAGTATTTGCATGCACAAAATATTATTAGAAGAAGGATATAGTGCATCAATAGAGCAGCAGAGGAGGCTAAACCCAGTAATGAAGGAAGTAGTGAAAAAGGAGATTCTGAAGTGGCTAGATGCAGACATTATCTACCCTATTTCAGACAGCTCGTGGATTAGCCTAGTCCAATGCGTTCCAAAGAAAAAAGGAACAACTGTGCTAGCCAATGAAAAGAATGAGCTAATCCCTACGAGGACTGTAACAGGATGGAGGATCTGCATGGACTACAGAAAGCTAAATAAGGCAACAAAAAAGGATCATTTTCCACTGCTTTTCATCGACCAAATGTTAGACAGATTGGCGGGCAAGAAATTTTATTGCTTCCTGGACGGTTATCCTGGATAGAATCAGATCACTATCGCCCTCGAGGATCAGGAGAAAACTACCTTCACGTGCCCATATGGAATATTTGCTTTTAGAAGGATGCTTTTCGGGTTGTGTAATGCTCCAGCAACGTTCCAGCAACGTTCCAGCGCTGCATGATGGCCATCTTTTCAGATATGGTGGAAGAGAGTTTGGAAGTATTTATGGATGATTTCTCCATTGTGAGAGAATCTTTCGAATTATGTTTGAAGAATCTAGAGAAGGTTATGAAAAGATGCATGGAAACCAACTTTGTGCTCAACTGGGAAAAATGCCACTTCATGGTTCCAGAAGGAATAGTGCTCGGGCATCGAGTTTCAAAGAAATGATTGGAAGTAGATAAGGCCAAGGTGGGGCTGTCGACGGTCGAGTTGACTCAGGCCCAAAGCCGAGTTGGGCTAGGCTGCGTTGGTCAAGCCCGACCCGGGTTTTGGGCCATGCTGGACCCAGACCACGATGGTTGGGCTGGGTTCAACCCAAACCGTTCAGGCCGGGTTCGATCCGAGCCCAGTTGGGCCAGATCGGTTTGATCAGATCCGAACCCGATTTGATCTGAACCGGATTTGGTCCGACCCGATTGGTTTCGACCAGACTCGGACCGACCCGAATCAGTCTGGACCCGAATCGGTCCGGTCAGTCAAAGTCAACTGTTGACTTTGACCTGCGTTGACTTTTGGCCAAAAGTCAACCGAACCGTTTGGGCCCGTTTTCGCCCCGGTTTGCATTCTATATCGTTTCTGGACCCAATTGGACCTTAACGGGGTTCATTCCTTGTGTTGTTTCTTAGATTCAGAGGATTTTACTGATTTAGAAGCAATTTCTGAGGAGCCACGGTTTACCAAGGATATGATGACTCTCCACAGGGGTATGAGTTATTATACTTATTGCGTTATACCTAGCCTTGCATGCACGTATATTATTTTTAGTGGGATACCACTAGTATTGATGTTGGCATTTTATTGGCATGATCATTTGGCATATTGTGGCACATATACTTTTTGACTGATTCATACTGCCTACTGGGTTTTAGATGCCATGTTTTACTTGCCTTTGCCGACGTACTATATTTGGGGTTTGTCCTAAGATTTATCATTGTTTGGCATGCAAATGGTTTTATACATGCATTAGATATTGTTCATGCATTGGTTTTCTGCTGTGCCATTTGGAGTTGATACTGGAGGTAACCGTCTGGCACTCTTAGCTGGGCCCATATGCTAAGAGTATCAAGGGGTTTTGCCCAGTTGTTGTGGTACTCGCCACATTTGTTTGGATAGGGTACGCCCCCTGAGAATAGGCGGAATGTAGGGTATGCCCCCTGAGAATAGGCGGAATGGGCTCGGAGACATGCTCGCCCAGTTACCCGACCTGGCCAGTGTCTGTTCGTTGCTACCCCCGGTATGATAAGCCCACTGTGTGGTCCCCTTGGGCCCAGGGTTGAGTGGTTCGTCCCTCCTGGTGTGCCCTAGCACGTGTGTCCCGGTGGCCGAGGGCTGAGTGGTTCGTCCCTCCTGGTGGTTGCTAAATCCACTGCGTGGTCCCCTTGGGCCCAGGGTTGAGTGGTTCGTCCCTCCTGGTGTGCCCTAGCGCGTGTGTCCCGGTGGTCCAGGGCTGAGTGGTTCGTCCCTCCTGGTGGTTGACATTTTCTCTTCTCCCTATGAGGCCCTGCTTGGTGTTATCGCGGCCTTTCTGTGTTGGTGTGGATCGGAGGATCCGTGAGTGACCTCCCTTTTCACTGTACACCTGGATACATATTTTTTTATGATAGCATTGTTGATGTGGGCCTATGTTCACTATATATATTTATTTTATCTTTAGCCCCATCAACCGTTTTAAATGGACAATAAGAAGAGAAATGAATAACATGGAAACTGGTTTTAATTCTAAAAACGTGCATTGATTTGATAAGGCATGCATCCTTTGAGTGGTAGGTATAACATCTCATACTGAGTTTGTCACTCACCCCAATGACTCCCCCTCTACAGGTAAAGGAAGGAAGGCTAGAAAGTGAGCTCTGTCGTATTTGGATTTTCCCTAGAGTCTCACCTTTTATTTCCTGCAGCTTTGTATTATGTAAGACATTCGAGATTGTACCTTACTTTGGCATGTAATTATTTTCATTTATCTTGTATTTCTACGATTGTTTGTACTCTCTTATGTTTGTTGCTTCGAGAAGGTCCTGGATCAGTGTTAAATTTCCGCATTTAGCCTTAGGTTAGACGGTGGACCTCTCCGAGGTGGATCGTTTAACCTGGCGTTTCTGTTAGACTCCCTCTCGGGTCGTGACATCTTGTGCGAGTACTCAAACGTTGAGAAATAAGGAAACAACACAGAAATTATCTTCTTCTTCTTCTTCTTCTTGAAGAAGAAGAGAAAAAAAAAAGGGAAAAGAGCTCACCTCGCAGCAGGGATTGAGATCCATGAGTCTGTTTGGTGATCGAGCTAGTTCCTCCAACTCTCTCCAGCGTCTACTCCAAGGTCGGTAAGGATTTGCAGAAGCAAGAAGAGGAGACAAATCGAATAATAGAAGATATTTTTGGCAATGGAGACAAGGTGGGGAAAGAGACCTATCAAATCTCTTGATTTTATTGGGGAGAAAAAGCCATAAACAGATAAGTTTATCGTACTATTCTGACAATAAAAAACCCAGAAATTATTGTTGGTTTTTCTCGACTCACTAAATAATTATTATTGAGAAAAGTTTAATTTAGCCCCCAACGTATGAGGTTAGTGGTCATTTGGCCCATAACGTTTATTTTTGACCCAATCAAACCCTATCGTATAAAACGTTTGCAATTCGAACCCTCCCGTTAAAATTGACACGTGCTCTGCACGTGCGCTGATTAATCCCCAAAATACCCTCTTGTTAAAATTGTAAAAGTTAAAAAATTGGGTGAAGCCCTAAGTTTTTATCGTTGCTTGGTCGCGTTTCCTCTCTCTCCGGCATCGCACCGACAGTCGCTCGACTCGCTCGCATCGCACAGCTCACACAGTCGCTCGGCTCGCTCGCATCGCACAACTCGCGCAGATCGACTTCCCTGGTCTGATCAAAATTGTTCATCTGCAGGCGCTCTCCCAACAAACCTTTCTTCACAAATTCCTTGGCCACTGACAAATAATAACACAACAAAGCCTCAGCTAAACAGAGGAGTTCAAATTTCAGGTCTGGTTTTTTCCGTCAAAGCTCACGTGAGAATGAGTTTAGAACCACGACGACATGCATGGTTGAATTGTTGGGAGGCAGCTGCAGGCGAAGCGGGTAAAGATTTCCGTTTAGAGGACTTCGAGCGCAGACGAGCAGACCATGTAAACCCATCTCTTCTTCCAGTTTACGAGTCAATTCCTCCACCCCACTTCCCTTAAATGTTAAACAATACTTCACCGAACTCATATCATCTCCTTCATCGCCGTTCTCATCCACTAGCTGATAGTATATCGTTCTTCCTTCCCCTTTCCGCAGAGAATCAACGGTAGAATCATTCGATAACTTGTGATCAACCTCTCTCCGGGAAAAACACAGTAAAATGAAGAAGATTTTCCTTCTTCGAAATCAAAGAAACAAAAAATCAAAAGTCGAGTATCAGAAGTCGATCAGAAACAGAAACAGGAGTACCAGAAGTCGATCAATAATCAGAAGACTATCAGAGAGCTGTGCGATGCGAGCGAGTTGAGCGACTGTGCGAGCTGTGCGATGCGAGCGACTGTGCGAGCTGTGCGATGCAAGCGAGTCGAGCGACTGTCGGTGCGATGCCGGAGAGAGAGGAAACGCGACCAGGCAACGATAAAAACTTAAGTCTTCAGCCAATTTTTTTAACTTTTACAATTTTAACAAGAGGGTATTTTGAGGATTAATCAGCGCATGTGCAGAGCACGTGTCAATTTTAACAGCATTTTTAACGAGAGAGTTTGAATTGCAAACGTTTTATACGATAGGGTTTGATTGGATCAAAAATGAATGTTAGAAGTCAAATGACTACTGACCCCATACGTTGGAGGCTAAATTAAACTTTTCTCTTATTTCTTTCAAATAGCTTACTTCATTAATGCTTCATCTAGTTAATGACCCGTTTGTATCTAGATCACCTGATGCTCTCTATCTCTGAGCGTTGGTCCATGCAAATGCAAACGTGTGCAGTTCAGATAAAGTTTGGAAAATACTTGTAAAATTCAGATACAAAGATTGTTTAGCTTTTAAAATGAGCACAGGAGACAGATGGGGGTTTGAAAGTAACTTGGCTGACATGTCTGATGGTGACATGGCCGGCAAATCAAATTGACAATTGAAAAACCACATTGAGGATCGGTCTCCTCTGTATGGAAGTCGAGAGACTGCAAATATTGATCGAGTCAAATCAAATGGTCAGATAGTCCGACAAATCAGGTGATGATCATTCATAGTTAACATAATAATGCAGCAAATGCCACTGCTTAACTACAACCATTCCTTCATCTAGGAGAAGAGAAGTGAAAATTAAAGCAAGCCTAAAGTATAAGAAAGTAGCCAGGCTAATTCTGGACATGACAGTGGACTCAAGCTAATCGAATTCCATCTTTAAATAAATTGGAGATGAATAGAAGAAAAAGTAACGCGCCAGCTGAAATGGAAATCGATCCAGTTCACAAAGAGAAAGTTGAAGATGCATAGAAAAGAAAACGGGACCAAACATGGAAAACAGCTGCAGATGGAGGAATTGGATCTATGGAGATATATGGCAAAGAAGAGGAAAAGTAGAAGGATTCCAAAATGCGTAATTTTCAAAACCCTGAAAGCAATCTGAAATCACGTGACACTGAAGAAGAAGGCAAACAAGCTGATGACACCCAATAGATCAACACAAACAGCAGGAACATCAAAATAGAAGACAGTAATAAGAGAGTATATAATATCAGAGAACTCAAAAAAAGCCAAGGAAGATGACACAGAAGAATACAAAGAGGAAGCAGATAACATGTATTGACATATAACTATTTGTCTTGACATACAAACATTATATGGTATAGCATATCTAAAACTGATAACTTCAACAATTAATTTTAATATATCTTACAAATTAGGAACAGTGACCATGGAGGAACTTCATTTTCTAAGAATCTTGGTATGGAAAACAAAGTCACTCACTCAAATTGAAATGGAATACTCAGAATTACAGTGTGCTCCAAATCATTTTGTAGAGTTTTCACTTTGCCGAAGATGTGACATAAAAGAAATACATTAAATATCGAGGAGATGCAAGGTCTAATAGTTTCAAATAGATTGCAACAAATAAAGGGGTTGGTTTAGTTATGATCTACCCCAACAAAACGATTTGGCAGCTAAGAAACCGAAACATCAGCAATTGAAGTCCAAGGGCTTTATTTTTAGGGCACCTCAGAACAATTAAAGGCCTTAATGCTTAATGTGATCCTTTCACCTGATTCAGATGAAAAACAAGAGACGACATAATTTAAATGTGGCATAAATCACCATAATCTTGAAGACAAATAATACATATGATGGTTCTATAACTATTATATTCCTCACGCTTCTACACTCCAGTAGGACCACATAATGGTGAACCGAAGATATTTTTATTGTCTCACTTCTTTTATGCAAGAAATAAAGTAGGTCCTGGCAGACCTATCCCTCCACCACGTGAAATAGTATTTTCTTAATTTATGTGTCCTGGACCATATTATACCCAATAAAAATTATTTAGAAACTCAAAATACCTCTTCCTTCTTGCCTTTGCCTCCAGTAAAGAACTTGTAGGTCCCATAGATAAATAGGCCCCAGCCAGATAAAGAGACAATTACAAACTGTTAAAAACATCAAGTTTATTCAAAATGTGTGTCTTAAGTAAGAGATATTTTTTTTAGTTAGCAATATATAAACCGACTTTGAGCGGAACAAACTACAAAAAATCTTCAAATTATTGATAAATTGGAGCCCAATTTATGAAAAATCTATTTGAATAGTCACACATTTTAAGTCTGCTCATATAAAATTAATCAATTAGAGCCTGAATTTTAAAAAAATCCTATCTCAAAAGTTACAACTTCTATGTTTCCCCAAATATGAATGGAATAAATTGCATTAAACTGAACTAAATTGATGATTTACATCACAAGTAAAGCCATAAAATCCCAAACAACCAGTGGATGGAAAAGACAAACATACCGTTTTAGCCTAATCATAATATTAAAGTCTAGCATCCAAAATTCAAAACATTTTCAAATGGTCATTCGAAACAAATTTTTGAAAACATGACTCATGTTACTGATCATTAAAGGTAATGATTTCAAATTTTAAACAAGATATCTTACGTGTTCTTCTTTCCACTTTGATGGACTCATAGGGTCATCCCAACAGTTAATCTTAGCTGGTCCATGGTGGTCTGCATAGTATGGTAGAAAATATCATAGTTCATATTGTATCATAAATTTTAAAAGAGACAATAATTTGTTCCATTTTAAAACCATAGCATCAAAATACAACATACAACTTATCATACTTTAAACAGGGAAATCCCGGCCAGTTGCAAAGACCATTAAAACAAGAGATTTAGCAATCTTTGACACATGCCTTTAAGAAACATGAAATCTGCACTTTACATTTCTAAACCTTGAGAAACACGTTTCTAGATTTAGCTTAATGGTGTTCTAATCCGTAGGAACAAACCCAGAGTCAATCAATTTAAGATGTAAACATAGAAATGAAGATGTGAGACATTTTCTTCCTCGAGGTGAATTAATTGAGCTCGGGTCTGTCTATGAAATTGGAATATGTACAGTGCCTTTCTACTCAAAATCCCCAGTAACCTAACATCGTTAGACGAAAATCCAAAGCATTTTAATCTAACACTATTTCGTTCGTTAAAACAACCCAAATCCCACACTCCTGTTTAGACACTGAGTAACCGTCATTTTTCTTACACAAAACTAGTCAGAAAAATCAAAAAAGAAAACAACGAAAATCGAAAATTAAGATTACCTGAGAAGAAAATTAAAATACATTAGGGTAATGCCCAGATTAAGGTCATATGATGGGTCATAAGAAAGTTACCAGCAGCTCCAGAGAGGCCGCGTCTTTGAATTAGGTTAACTGATTGACCCGATATCTGCAGAGATGATAAACGAGCTACAGCGGCGGTTCGACGAGCAGCAGCAGCTGCAAGAGTGGCCATGATTGGAAACCTTTCACGATTTGAGTTTTTGCCCAAGACGATCAAAAGCGCAACGACGACGTCGAGGAGGGAGAAAGGGCGATTGTGGTATTTGCTTGTATTTTTCAGTATTTATAAGGTATCTAATAGTTAAGTCTACAAGAACTAGTATAGATTTTAGGGTTAAAAGATGAGTTTGGATTAAAAAATTTCTCACCAAAAATAAACTTTAAACTATTAAAAACCTATAAAAAAAACCATGGCGGTTATCCGATAACTTTCCGTTCTAAAATTTACACTTAGAACGGGGGGTGCGTTTGGGGATGGACACCCTGCGTGCGCTGAAATGGGGGGTACGCTTGGGGGTGAACACCCCCGTGCGCTAGAATGTGCCCCGCACGTGCGCATGGGGGACCCCAACCGCACCTCCCGTTCTCCCCGTGCCCCTCACGTGCGTGCTAGAACGGGGGGTGCGTTTGAGGGTGGAGACGCCCCGTGCACTAGAACGGGGAGGTTTAGTTGTTCTGCGTTAGTATATAAGCAAACAGACTCGTTTTCTTTTGAAAACCCGAGTTTTCTCTCGTCCAAACCCTCAGATCCGTGCGTTTTGCTGCCGAAATCATTAAAGTCGACCATTTTTTCACCGAAATCTGCCAAAAACCTTCAAGGAAATCCCAAAATCGAGCCAAAACACTTCGCCCGAGCGGAAAATCTCCCAAAACCGAGGGTTTTTCACGAAAATTACAAAATTTGTTGTTTTTTCGCATTGAAAATCCCCAAATTCGATCTGTTTTCTCGTCGAAAATCTCAAAAAACTTGAAAATTTGTAAATAAAAAAAAAAAACCTCAAACCTGAAAATGACCTCTCCAATAATGTTTATTGGTCGAAAGGCTCCCTGGATGTCACAAGGTGGCCCATCAAACCGGTCGCCGGATCAAGTGCCGCAACCGCCTCCTGGTTATTTTTCCATAGAATTTTGTAACGATGGATGGCAAGAGCAGTACGAGCAGGATACGGGAATCCGCTCGATTATTTATGGGAAGACTGCAAACTTTAGCGATTGGAAGTCTTTGGAGGTCAAGGAGATGTTTGACAACATCTCCTTGCACGGGGTATACAAATGAAGGGTGACAACTGCAATATAGTTGTTCGCCTGTTTTATGCCAACTTGGTTAGTACCGGGAGGTTCGGGTGGTTGAAGACGTATCTATTCGGTACAGAAGCTGTCGTCTCTCTAGCTGTTATCAACGAATTGCTAGGATTTGCAGACATTGAGGCAGAGAGATAGTATCACAGTTCCCGAGAGTGTGATTTCTCCAGAACAGCAGAGTGACTAGAGTTCCTTAGGCAAATCCTCCGCAATTCGGGCATTGTAGGGTTCGTGAAGCCGAGATCGAAGGCTCTGAACATCAAAGCTCGGGTGGTACACAACCTGATAAGCCACACCATCCTGCCGAGGGATGGTCATAAAGATCTCGTCAGCTGGATGAATTTATATATAATGGAGAAGTTCTACAGTGGCACGATTTTCGACCCGAGATACATGATTATAGGTCATATGTTTGAAGTCGAGTGAACTAGAAATAAAAATTTGTCATTTGGGACTTTGATTTGGAAGATCATCTAGCATTTTCAGATTCAGGTGCCCAATGGAGAGCAAATCATATCACACAGATCTGTCGATCTATTTGACAAGATCTATTTGACTCGGATGGCCCTAGTCGAAGTCAATGGGTCTTGGATGATCAAGGGAGATCCCGGAGTCTCCACATCGCGGGATGTTTCGATGGAGGACACCCCCGCCACCGAGGACGTCACTGCCACCGAGGACGCAACCGCTCCGCCATTTGCCCCTCAGGTTCATAGTAGCTAGAACATGATGCAGCATATGCAGCAGATATATAAGATGCAGCAGCAGATACATCAGCAGATGTATCAGATGCAGCAGGAGAGGGAGCAGCAGAGGGACCAGAGGATGGAGTCCTTCATAGGCAAGGTCGGGGAGCTCGCCGTGAGCTAACAAAAGGTGGTTCAATCATAGGACTATCTCAGGGAGTCCCTTAGAGAGTTCACTGACAGGTTGACAGATTGGATGGTGGACGGAGACGACGATGTCCCACCGGCTTAGGATATTTTAGATTTTGTATTTCATTTTATGTACTTTACTTTTCGTCTTTAAATATGATGTACTTTACTTTTTTGTATTTTGATGTATTTTACTTTTCATTTTATGTCTTCATATTTATTATATGTACTGGAATCTGGTTGTTGGGTATATATTTGTGATTTGAATTTGGAGGAACTGTTTGAAGATAACTATGGAGAAGTCATAAAACAAACGAAACTCTATCCATTTTTTCAATTTTTTTTTGTTTAAATAAACTGAAATAAATAAATAATTCTAATTTGAATAACCTTTAATAAATAAGTATTCTTAACATGTAGCACCCGGCAATTTTTGACTCAGTTTATTTAATGATTAATGATGTACATTTTTAGGGTTGAAATTGGGAGAAATTAGTGATTAGGTTAATGAGTGACTAGGTAAGGGCAAAATTGTAATTTGAAAATTTTTTAGTGGATAACGTATTTAAGGAAGGAGTTTTGGTGGTTAATGCCTAGTAGCCACCACTGTTTCCATTTTCTCTCATTTGGTTTTTAGCTCTCAGCTCAGCAGGGTCCTCTAGGCGAATCTCTTGCCCGATTTTTTTCTTTAACCTAGGTAAGTTTTCTTCGATTTTCCTTGTGGTTTTAGAGGTTAGATAACAGAAGGGTCGTAGGTGTGTGTTTTGAGAGTGCTGTAGGTGAGTGTTGAGTTCGGGTTTTGTGGTGAATCGGGAATGCTCGTGGAAACTAAATTTCTGACTTGCTTCCTTAGATTTCTAGATGATTTAGGATGAATAGAAGATATACATTTGATAAACAGTTTATAGTGGAATAAAATAGAGAATCTTGAGTGTGCTGTTTTGGGGCAGTTTTGAGTTTTGGTGAGCCACGACCTAGCCAACTTTAGTTTGGAATGAACCAGTAGTTTCCTTTCGCAAATTTGATGAATAAAGCTTAGTAGAAGTTAAGTTAACATTGTGTTTATGGTTTTAGGTTTGAGCAAACTCCAGAGGTAACCTTCCACCAAACATTTTCCAAGAAGCCAGGTAAGTAGAGCTTGCATGTGCCTTCGGGCCTACATCACAAAACAGTAGGGTTTATGTATGTTTTGCATGTTTTAATACGTTATGTATCATGTTTTGAAAGTAAACGAAAATGAATTTAAATGCATGTGGCATGGTGAGAAATGAACAGTTTGAAATGAAACAACTATTAAAGGAACTCATCCACCCCTTAACTTATGAAGAGGATGTATAACTTTGGGAAAGTTGATCCGCTTTCCAATGGAATATAGGATCAGACCAACTATTAAGGGAACTCATCCACCTCTTAACTTATGAAGAGGATGTATAACTTTGGAAAAATTGATCCGCTTCCCAATGGAATATAGGATCAGAACAACTATTAAAGGAACTCATCCACCCCTTAACTTATGAAGAGGATGTATAACTTTGGGAGAATTGATCCAACTACCAATAGAACCGAAGGATCAAATCAGTGAAAGAACGCATTTGCAACTGAGATGTGAAAGTAGAAACTGCATGACTAGGAATTTATGTTTCAGTATATCAATTCATTATTGCTTCACTTATTTAGCATTAGGCTAATAGATGAGTTTTGTGATGTAGGTGAAGGAGCCTCAAAAGGTGTGTTCTCTGAGTATGTTGAGAACTAGGCTGGTTGGAGGAGTGCATTCACGCATCGACTTGACAATCTAATGGGGCGGTTTAACTAATGTCAGTAGGTGTGAAAGTCTTGTTGTCAATGATTCAGTTTTTGTATGCAGGGAATGTTAATGACAGTAGGAGTTTAATGTTCTTAATGATGTTGGAACTTTTCTGATTTTGAAAACATGAATTTCGTTTTAGATGTAGGTTGATGTTCTGGATTTTTAGCAAGTTGTACTTTTAAGATGTTTTGAATGTTTGCAGTAAAATTACAAGTTCTCTTAGTAGTCGGAGTGTTTTTGTTTTGAGTATAAACGATTGAGACATTGTTATGTTATCTATCAGTAGATTTTGTAAATTGGGAGATGTTATCTATCGGTAGATTTTGTCTATCGGTAGAAGTTGTAAATTGGGAGATGTTATCTATCGGTAGATTTTGCCTATCGGTAGAAGTTGTAAAATTGGGAGATGTTGTCTATCGGTATATTTTGTCTATCGGTAGACGTTGTCTATCGGTAGACGTTGTCTATCGGCAGAGGTTGAGTGTTGTTGTGACTGGTTGATGTGAGTAATAGATTTTTGTCGTTTTGTGATCGGAAGAAGTAGATAATAGATTTTTGTCGTTTTGTGATCAGAAGAAGTAGATAGTAGATTTTGTCGTTTCGTGTCCGGTAGATGCGTGAAAGCCGACGTGTCGTTTGGCTGCTTCTACCGCTTGCTCTGTTTAGTGGTAGAAGTCTTCTATTTTCTTTTTATTAGTTCTGCTTCTACCACTGACACTGTTTAGCGGTAGAAGTGCTTTGAGTTCTGTTACTCTCAGCCAGACGTTTAAAAATTTGTATATTTTATAAATACTGTTTATACGAAAGTTCATTTTTCCGCTGCAAGTTTTAATGTTTTAAGGGTTAAATCTTGATCGTTGAATGAAATTTTAAAATGTTCTCAAAATTTCATAGTTTGGTTCGATGTTATGAGTAGCGAACTGAGTTTATATAATTCAGGGCGTTACATAACATAAACTAAAAAAAAAAAAATTATTTAAATAAACAAAAAATAATAATTACAATTTGAAATATCTTCGAGATGTAATTTGTTATATTGGCTTCTTCGGCCCAAAAGGATATCGCAAAGCTTAATGCTTGCAAGACAGGTTTGAGTACTCAACTAATTTCATAATCTAATGATTTTACCGCATGTTCATCGCGTCTTTTTCTTGGAACAGATCTCATTTAATATATGTTTTCCTCCATCAAGGTCAGAAGGTCCATCAATGCTTTCGAGATTTATAGAGGGAAACATATAATGAGACTTGTTCCAAGAGAAAGACATGATGAAAATGCAGTAAAATCGTTAGATTATGAAATTAGTAGAGTACTCAAACCTGCCTTGCAAGCATTAAGTCTGACGATGTAACACCCGGCTTTACGGGATTTTAATATTCTAATATATAATAGCATTTTTGGTAAATATGTCAAATTAAGTCTGTTTTACAAAAGGAAAGCGTTATTAGAATCCTAATAATTAATAAGAATTTTAGGAGAAATAAGAGAATTTTTGGAGTTGTAACGCTAATTACGAGGATTTTACGTTTCTCGTAATATAAAAGACATTTTGGTAAAAATAGTAAACGAGATCCGTTTTGCAGACGGATAGTTTTAATAGAACCCTAGTAATAAGTTGGATTTATTGGCGAAATAAGAAAATTTAGAGAAATCGAATCGTTAGCTAATTAACGAAACAATGGACGAAACAAATAGAAAATCAAAGGAAGGGCAAAAAGGTAATTTGCCAAGACAATTTTATTAAAATCACAATTTCCTTTCTTCTTCTCCAGCACTTCACGTTTTCCTTCTTTGCATTTCTCTCCCTCTCTCGGCGACAGTTTCTTCTCCCGCGACGATTTCTTCTTCCGACGACGATTCCTCTTCCGATCGACTCCGGCTCTTCACGTTTTCTTCTCCGATCAACGTTCTAGGTAAGATTCTATAGTTTTCGAACGTTAGATTTAGATTTCTATAGTTTAAACGATTAGGGTTCGTTTAGGGTTTTTGTTAAAAACGTGATTTAGAGTTTGAAATTGATAGGTTTACCGTAGTTGTGAATATAATGGAAGTATCGAGCGTTATTGGACAAAGTTAAATTGATTTGTGAGAAATATTAGGGTTTGCGGATTTTAGAAGTTTTTGGAAAAACTCGTTAATAGAGGTTTTGAGGTATCAAGCACGAATTGCTCGACAAAATGCCTCAATGAGTTAAATTGGAGTTTTAGGAGATTTCCTTAGTTAAGAATTTCATTAGTTTGGAAGTTTAACGGTTTTAATTGTAATTGTTGTGAATTGCCTTAGGTGAACAACGCTCGTGGAAGGAGCTTAAATTTCTACATACGACAGGTAAGTTCTCGTGACTTACTGTGGCCGATTGGCCTACGCCATGCGTCGATGTTGCGTTGAGGGTTTTGAAGCTTTGTTTGTTTAATTGCTTTGGTTGGGTAGTTAGGACTAGTTGCTTTTATAGGTTGTGTTTTTATTGTCTTGATGTTTATTGTCTTGATGGTACTACATGTTGTATGTTTATGTTATGCATTTAATTGTCCATGCATCATGTTTTTGAATAAGCATAGAAAATGAATTTCCGCACTACGTTTTCATGAAAAGGAAATGAATAGCGAAAAGGTAGGAAATGAATAGCGAAAAGGTAGGAACATATGTGAAAAGGAAATGAATAGCGAAAAGGTAGGAAATGAGTAGAGAAAAGGTCGGAATGTATGTGAAAAGAAAAATGAATAACGAAAAGGTAAAATGATTGCATGATTTTACGAACCGCATATGTATAGCACGCATCTTCATTTACGAGACTTGCTGAGCCTTTACCTCATAGTTGTCTGTATGGTGTAGGTGATTTCGATACAGGTGAGGACGAGATCCCTCCACCCGAAGCATGAATCGGTTGATGAATGATTGTCCGTGGGAGTGTGCTGAGCAATCAGTGCTCATTTTGACCCGTGGGGATGTAGGTAAATATTTTGGGGATTTTAATTGATAGAAACGTAGGAAAATTGAATAGTTGAAACATTTTAGGATGCTTGGTGACTGGATAGATAATATAAGGTATTTTGTTGTATTTTTGATAATTTCAAACAGAAGGAAATGTTTAGTTTTTAAATGGATCCATGCGGTTCATTTTTATGAAATTTTGTTACGTTTTAAATAGGTTTTGAATCGGGTTTTGGGTGATTTGTGAAGTGAGGATTGTATGCGGGTAGAAGGTTGTTATGAAATGTTTAGAGGTAATTTGATAAGAGAAGAAATGTGAAGTTTGTAAGTGTGGGGTGCAGAGTAACGAAGGGAGAAAAGAATGAAATGGAGAAAGAGGCAGCTCACTGGAATTTCGGATTCCAGGGAGTGTGCCGATCGATCGCCTGAGAGGGGCGATCGATTGGCGCCTCAATGGTAAATTCTCTGGTTTTTCCAGAGAAGTTGCCGATCGATCGCGAGTGTGATCGCCAGGGGCGATCGATCGCCTGGGCAAAATTTGCCCTTGCCGATCGATCGGCTGAAATAGCCGATCGATTAGCTATTGCTTTTCAGGCTGAATTGCCCCTTGTGCCCTTGATGCTCACTACCTTGATTTTTCATATAATTGAATATGTTTTAATTAAATAGTTTTCAAATGTTTTCCACTTAAACGTTGAATTTAAGGTTTATAGAATATATATATATAATACGGAAAATTAGGACTAGTGTTAAGGGACGCTACAGAGGTAATTTGATAAGAGAAGAAATGTGAAGTTTGTAAGTGTGGGGTGCAGAGTAGATCGCCAGGGCAAAATTTGCCCCTGCCGATCGATCGGCTGAATTGCCCCTTGTGCCCCTGATGCTCACTACCTTGATTTTTCATATAATTGAATATGTTTTAATTAAATAGTTTTCAAATGTTTTCCACTTAAACGTTGAACTTAAGGTTTATAGAATAAAAATATATATATAATACGGAAAATTAGGACTAGTGTTAAGGGACGCTACAGAGGTAATTTGATAAGAGAAGAAATGTGAAGTTTGTAAGTGTGGGGTGCAGAGTAACGAAAGGAGAAAAGAATGAAAGAGAGAGAGAGGCAGCTCCCTGGAATTTCAGATTCCAGGGAGTGTGCCGATCGATCGCCTGAGAGGGGCAATCGATCGGCGCCTCAATGGTAACTTCTTTGGTTTTTCCAGAGAAGTTGCCGATCGATCGCCTGAATGGGCGATCGATCGGCTGTGAGTGTGATCGCCAGGGCAAAATTTGCCCCTGCCGATCGATCGGCTGAATTGCCCCTTGTGCCCCTGATGCTCACTACCTTGATTTTTCATATAATTGAATATGTTTTAATTAAATAGTTTTCAAATGTTTTCCACTTAAACGTTGAACTTAAGGTTTATAGAATAAAAATATATATATAATACGGAAAATTAGGACTAGTGTTAAGGGACGCTACAGAGGTAATTTGATAAGAGAAGAAATGTGAAGTTTGTAAGTGTGGGGTGCAGAGTAACGAAGGGAGAAAAGAAGGAAAGGGAGAAAGAGGCAGCTCCCTGGAATTTCGGATTCCAGGGAGTGTGCCGATCGATCACCTGAGAGGGGCGATCGATCGGTGCCTCAATGGCAACTTCTCAGTTATGGTATTAAAGCCCTAGGGTTTTAAAATCGGTTCTGTAGACTGCTCGACTACACAGCCACTACCCGAACATCCTTCATCAACTGTAAGTATGTTTAAAAGCTTTATTTAATTTCGATTTCTTAGGGTTATTTATTTTAACTTTTATAGGAGTTATATAAAAATGGTTCAAGGTAGAGACGCTAGGTAGGGGTGAGCAAAAACCGGTCCAGTCCGGTTTTAAGGGAGATTGGAACCAGAATAATAAAATTTGGTTTATAATTTTTAGGACCGGGACTGTTTTAATTTTTTTAAGGACCGGACCAGAACCGGATCCGAATTTCGGTTCCGGTTCTGGTCCCATTCCAGTTTTTTCACTTAATTTTTATTTAAAATTCCAATCTGCACACAACTAATGCGCACTACACATAAACATCAACTATGACATACACACAAACATCAACTATGACAGAGCAGGAAAAAAACCTTCATCCCCCTTTGAATCCAATCTGTACGTCATAGAAAATCTAAAATCATCGATTCAAACGACAAGGCAACATGAGATCTGAAACACCCAAATCAAATTTGAAGATTCACACATAATCAATCAAACAAACTCGGCTAAAAGAAATGGATTTGTCGCAGAAATCCTAAAAATAGAAAAAAAAATTCCTACAACAACAGAGAAGTTTTCGCTAGAGTAACTCCCACAAGAAGTCAAAACGAAAGTGAAAACGCAGAAACACAAGACGGAGAAAGCAAGAACTTAGCTGATGGCTGTGAAATAGGCGAGGCCAAGGAAGGTCTACAACCCATATTTCACTCCTCTCCTCGTCATCACAAACACGAGATCTGGATGTAGTCGAAGAAGATACTGTACTGGCGAGCAAAGAGAGTGGTTCGGCGTCGGACGACTACGAACTGCGAAGTAAGAGGAGAGAGTGACAGAGAGTGGCTGAGTTGGGCGCGGCGACAGGCGTAGGGTTTCGCCTTTCGCCTGGCAAGCAGAGAGAGTGGTTCGGCGTCGATCTGATTTCTGAAGAGTGAAAGAGCGAACTGAGCGTCCAGCGAAGTGAGAGGTAGAGGCGCAGAGCTATATGATTAATTCCGGTTCTGGGTTTTTTCAGTTTTGCATCACTAAACCCAAAAACCGAACTGAATTTTTCGGTTCTACTTAAAAAAAACCGAATTTTGATTATTTAAGTTACAAAATCGACCAAAATCGGACCAAATTTTCGGTTCCAATCCGGTTCTTCGGTCCAATCCGGTTTTTGCTCACCCCTAACGCTAGGGATGAGGCCCTAGACAGACTTACGGATTTGCTGGACCGTTAGGCTCAGCACATGGACAGGCAAGCACAACAAATAGAGCGTTTGGTAAATCGTGAGGATCGTCAGGCCTGAGAGGTGGTCGTTCCAAACTATCAAGGCATGGAGAGATTTCAGAAATTACAACCTCCCGTATTCAACGGACAATCATTGGATCCCACTTTAGCCGAGGAGTGGATCCGAACTATGGAGGACATGCTAGAGTATGCGGGGATAGAGAACGGGAATAAAGTGGCCTACGTCACTTTTCATTTAGCGTTGGACGCCCGATTTTGGTGGGATTCAATCAAGGCAACAACAGATGTGACAGTTATGACATGGGAACGGTTCAAGACCGTGTTTTTCGATAAATATTTCAGCCGTACTGTGAGGGTGGCTAAGAGAACGGAGTTTACGCAGCTGAAGCAGACAGGTTCAGTTGCGGAGTATATTAAAAAATTTGAGGCTTTATCGAGATTTGCACCACGCCTAGTAAGTGATAACGAAGACAAGGTGCACCAGTTTATGGAGGGGCTGAACCCGGAGATCCGGATGAATGTTATAGTATCGGGAATTATTGACGTGCCCTACTCAGACATCGCGGTGAGGGCTTTGGACTTTGAGGCTGCCCGAGAGACTTGCATTAGGCCAATGGAGCCAGCTAAGGACTTCTTTCGTGAGATCCAGCCTCAACTCTGGAATAAAGATTGGCAGCCACAAGGACGACAACAACAACAACAAAGAGCTATTAAAAGGCCATATGAGGGAAACAATGACCGGGGCAAAGGAAAGCAAGTGCAAGGAGCTACTCAAAAGCCCCTGTGCCCTAAATGCTAGAAGGAGCATTATGGCAAATGCTGGATGGGTATGAATAGGTGCTATCGATGTGGCGGGTTTGACCACTATGTCAAGGATTGCCCACAGTTGAACCGAACCCAACCAGGTGGGGACCAAAAGAAGGTTACCCCGAGAGTATTTGCTTTCATCGAGCCTGGTGATGTTGAGGATGAGGCCAGACCTTCAGCTATTTCAGGTACCGTCTTGTTTTGTGCACTTAGAATTTAATTACCCTTATAAAGATACAACTTATGAGATATATGATTTAGATGTATAGAAACTAAACCCTAGTTGACGAACCTTTGAAGTTCTAAAATATGATCACTCAAAGAGAGATTTGGAGCTTAGATGTAAGACTTGCTAAAGGATACTCTAGATCGTTGAGATACTGTTAGTGTGTATAAATAAATAAGAAAATATAACAGAGGTTTAAATAACCTGGATCCCTTAAAAGTTGGGAGTATCTTGACAAAGATAGCATTCAAGAGTTTATTTTAAGTAGATTGCTGAAAGGGCATGCAGAGTTTAGATTTCTTTGGTAAAGGAGTGTCGGTGTCGACTAATGAAGAGGGGAAAAAATAAGAGAGACTTAGTGAAGTTAAGAGTGATTAATGAGTTGTAGACACGTCAGCCATTTGGAGTTGTTGCTTGATTAGAGGTTAGTAAGTAAAAGCATAAGAGTTAGAAAGAATTTAGGAACCCAAATGCGATAACTACTAGAAGAAAAGTTTGTCACTCTAAATTAGAAGTCGTGTTTTGAGGTTTAAAGTAACTGGTATGACCATAGAAGAGATGGTGATTCAACTAGAATTAGTCTATGGTTGGTGCGGTTTAAGTTGAGAGCCACAAAGTGAAGCTTACCACTGGGATGGAAGTAAGGATATTTATGTTCGAAGAACTAGGAAGACTAGCCTTAATGAAGAGATATTATGAGTTATTAGAAAATAAAAGGGTAAGATTTGAGAACTTAAGGAGATTAAACGTAGTTATAAGTGTCGAGATCTTAGGAATGATTGGAAGTAGTGATATGTGGGCTTAAGGGTAAGTGAAGGAAAATGGATAAATTAAAAACGGAGGAGTTCGAGAGTTTGAGTGATGATTGACTAAGTGAAGTCAGTAGACGTATAAGTGATTGAACGATAAAGTGCATAGTTGAAAGAATATAGGTTGAGAATGTAGAGATCGTCAGCACCTGATGGGTGGTTAAGGTCATAGTGTAAGCGTGGATGACATTACAACCATAAATACGAGAGTAGCGACGTTAGCACCCAGTTGGACTCATTGAGACCATGAGGTATTTTGATGATTATTATTAGAGAAAATGTAGGAAATAGAGCGGCATGTGTTCCGATTATGGCCAGAGTCGATGAATTATGCAGAAGTTTGGACATAGCTACGATATAAAGGAATAGCTAAGAGAAACTACGATATAAAGGAATACCTTGAAGTCGCTTTCTTGGGGATTGAGGATTTGAATTAGGCTTCGATCGAGGGAGCCCAAATGTAAGGCCAAGTCAGAAGGATAAGGAAGTTTAACTTATGGACGATTGAGTGGCAGCTAACATGTGTGTAAATCATTTATGTGCATATTTATGTAGTTGGGTTATTCAAATTAGAGGCGTAGGGATTGCTAGCACGCGATGCATAACCAAGGACTATAAGCTAAGCCAAATTTTGAGAACAAAATTTTAATTAAGGTGGATGGAAAACATTTCATAACAACCTTCTACCCGCATATAATCCTCACTTCACAAATCACCCAAAACCCGATTCAAAACCTATTTAAAACGTAACAAAATTTCATAAAAATGAACTGCAGGGATCCGTTTAAAAACTGAACATTTCCCTCTGTATGAAATTATCAAAAATACAACAAAATACTATATATTATCTATCCAGTCACCAAGCATCCTAAAATGTTTCAACTATACAATTTTCCTACGTTTTTATCAATTAAAATCCCCAAAACATTTACCTACATCCCCACGGGTCAAAATGCGCACCGACTGCTCAGTACACTCCCACAGGCCATCATTCATCAACCGATTCATGCTTCGGGTTGAGGGATCTCTTCCTCACCTGTATCGAAATCACCTACACCATACAAACAACTATGAGCTAAAGGCTCAGCAAGTCTCGTAAATGAAGATGCGTGCTATGCATATGCGGTTCGTAAAATCATGCAATCATTTTACCTTTTTGCTATTCATTTTCCTTTTCACATACATTCCTACCTTTTTGCTATTCATTCTCTACCTTTTCGCTACTCATTTCCTACATTTTCGCTACTCATTTCCTTTTCACATATGTTCCTACTTTTTCGCTATTCATTTTCTACCTTTTCGCTATTCATTTCCTACCTTTTCGCTATTCATTTCCTTTTCATGAAAACGTAGTGCGGAAATTCATTTTCTATGCTTATTCAAAAACATGATGCATGGACAATTAAATGCATAACATAAACATCAAGACAATAAAAACACAACCTATAAAAGCAACTAGTCCTAACTACCCAACCAAAGCAATTAAACAAACAAAGCTCCAAAACCCTCAACGCAACATCGACGCATGGCGTAGGCCAATCGGCCACAGTAAGTCACGAGAACTTACCTGTCGTCCGTAGAAATTTAAGCTCCTTCCACGAGCGTTGTTCACCTAAGGCAATTCACAACAATTACAATTAAAACCGTTAAACTTCCAAACTAATGAAACTCTGAACTAAGGAAATCTCCTAAAACTCCAATTTAACTCATTGAGGCATTTTGTCGAGCAATTTGTGCTTGATACCTCAAAACCTCCATTAACGAGTTTTTCCAAAAACTTTAAAAATCCACAAACCCAAATATTTCTCACAAATCAATTTAACTTCGTCCAATAACGCTCGATACTTCCATTATATTCACAACTACGGTAAACCTATCAATTTCAAACTCTAAATCTCGTTTTTAACAAAAACCCTAAACGAACCCTAATCGTTTAAACTCTAGAAATCGAAATCTAACGTTCGAAAACTATAGAATCTTACCTAGAACGTTGATCGGAGGAGAAAACGTGAAGAGCCGGAGTCGATCGGAAGAGGAATCGTCGTCGGAAGAAGAAATCGCCACGGGAGAAGAAACTGTCGCCGAGAGAGGGAGAGAAATGCAGAGAAGGAAAACGTGAAGTGTTGGAGAAGAAGAAAGGAAATTGTGATTTTAATAAAATTATCTTGGCAAATTACCTTTTTGCCCTTCCTTTGATTTTCTATTTGTTTCGTCCATTGTTTCGTTAATAGCTAACGATTCGGTTTCTCTAAATTTCCTTATTTCGCCAATAAATCTAACTTATTACTAGGGTTCTATTAAAACTATCCGTCTGCAAAACGGATTTTGTTTACTATTTTTACCAAAATATCATTTATATTACGAGAAACGTAAAATCCTCGTAATTAGCGTTACAACTCCAAAAATTCCCTTATTTCTCCTAAAATCCTTATTAATTATTAGGATTCTAATAACGCTTTTCTTTCGCAAAACGGACTTAATTTGATATTTTTACCAAAAATGCTATTATATATTGGAATATTAAAATCCCGTAAAGCCGGGTGTTACAGACGATATCCTTCTGGGCCGAAGAAGCCGATATAACAAATTACATGTCAAAAATATTTCAAATTATAATTATTATTTTTGTTTATTTAAATAAAAAAAATTATATTAGTTTAGTCTAATAAAATTGAAAAAATGGACTCATCACCGAAATTACAATAGTCAATAATTATTGTCTCGGCCGCCCGTCCTCGATTCCTACACGTAATGGAAACTATATTAAAAAAGAATGACTGTGTTTACGAGGGAAGTGTGTTGAATTGTACATGTATCCCTTCTAATGTGTTGAAACTCATAAACATGTCTTAAGAAGCAGCGCCTGAAGTGAATCTCGGTAAGGACAAGTGCGACTATTGTGCCCCTTCTGCCGACATATACCGCAAGTCATCTTTGAGTTCCACCTACTCATTGTCGAACTTGATGGCTCATCGACATCCCACACCCTTGTCTTCTTCGGCTTATCGGGTTGGCGTTATCTTCTGGGTGGGATAAATTCCTGTCGATCTGGTATTTGCGGCCATATTTGGGGACCGCTCACAGGTTGAATAAACCGTGAGTATATCTGCATGTAAGTTGTCCGGTGATAGCATGGATGCACGTAATTTTCTGGTGCCACTCTCATGAAATGCATGCATGGAATGGAAGGGACACATGAAATTTCAGTAAGCTCCCACCTAGTGCAGTTGCACACACTTATATTCATGTCGACCACGTATTGTTCGTAGCCGTTGCTGACCTCAAATTGTGCACCTCTCCAAAACTGAGCACTCTAATTTCGAGCTGCACTTTCTAACTTCTTAAGTTTTTTCTTTATCTTGAGACACATAAGTCCTGTTGATTGGGCTACCTTCTTAAATTTCTTCACAATGCGAGTCATCATGCACTTTCGGATCATCTCGAACATGGTCAGGATCGGTTTATCCCTGACCGGCAATAGAAGTGCATTGAATGACTCGCACAAATTATTCAATTTCATGTCGCACTTGGAATTCGAAGAAAATGCATGACTAGTCCAATATCTAAGCACTTTTGCTCGAAGCCATGCGTGGGCCTCCGGACTAAGCTGGTGTAATTTTTGTATTTCTGTTTTGAAATGCCCCATTGTTGTTGCCCTGGCCGCATTACACATCGTATCTCAGTCGACTCTGTGTAACGCCCAAATTTAAAAATCTCAAATTTGAAACTCTAATTACCCTAAAATTTTTCCTAAAATTGATTTGAAATCGAACGCTAAATCATAATTCGAAAATTTAAATATTAACTGAAAACTTTAATTTCGCAGAAGTTTTGTAATAAATTCATCAAAATCTTGAAACCGTCACATAATTAAAACAATTTATAAAACTTTAATTAATAATAAAATTTAACAAAATCATTCAAAGTCTTAAACTGAAATAAAATATTAAATATCGTTTGAAAATTAAAGCATACTAATTTAAATCTTTTTCCTCGAACTTAACAATATTTTCTTTATCTGTATGCTCGCTTGCCACTGTTTCAATAGCAGTTATTTCTTCCTCAGATAAAAATTCACCTACATCACAAATTAAAAACTATGAGAAATCTCAGTAAGTGGAAATACGTGCAAGTTACAAAACTTTTTACTTTTACCGAATTCTATTAATAGTTATATACTGGTTGAAAGTCAACATTCTTTTAAGACTTAGTCATGTCATGGCTTTGTCCTCTTTTACTTTTACTTTTACTTTTAAGGTTCAAGCTCTCGCTACTTCACATGGACCTCTTCGGTCCTTCAAATATTGCCAGTCTAGGAGGCAAACACTATGCATTTGTCATTATAGATGACTTCTCTAGATTCACTTGGGTATTCTTTCTGAAGTCAAAGGATGAAACCTTTGATATCTTCTCTAGCTTTAAGAAGAGAGTTCAAAATGAAAAAGACCTCACCATTGTTGCTATTCGTAGTGATCATGGTGGAGAATTTAAGAATGATAAATTTGAACTCTTGTGTCTCAAATATGGAATTGAGCACAATTTCTCCTCCCTAGAACCCCTCAACAAAATGGTGTTGTTGAGAGGAAAAATGGGTCTCTTCAAGAGCTAGCTCGGACCATGCTCAATGAAAATTCTCTTCCTAAGTATTTCTGGGCTAAAGCAGTCTCCACAACTTGTTATGTACTAAACCGGGTCTCCATAAGACCTATTCTAAATAAAACCCCTTATGAGCTTTGGAATGGAAAAGTCCCTTCTGTCAAATACTTTAGAGCCTTTGGTTATAAGTGTTTCATTCTAAACACCAAGGATAACTTGGGAAAATTTGATTCCAAATCTGATCTTGGAATATTCCTTGGATACTCATTAACCAGTAAAGCTTATAGGGTGTTCAACAAAAGAACACTAGTCGTAGAGGAATCTATGTATGTCAATTTTGATGAGACCCCTTATCCCACAATCAACGTGGATGAGAATGACATTCTGGAAAAGCAAATGGATTCTCTTTCCTTAGATAAATCTGCTGAAACCCTTCAAGGAGAAAACTCTCTAGACCCTTCTTCAAATTCTCTAAAAATTGTCCCAGTCAAGGATGAAAATGTTGCTCTGCCTAGAGATTAGAAATATGTAAGAAATCATCCTTCAGATGAAGTTCTAGGTGATCCAACATTAGGAGTCAAAACTAGGGTCTCTCTTAGAAATCTTTGTGCTAATGTTGCCTTCATATCTCAAATAGAGCCTAAGAAGTTTGAAGAAGCCGAATTGGATGAAAATTGGATAGTTGCTATGCAATATGAATTAAACCAATTCGCAAGGAACAACGTTTGAGAACTTGTTCCAAAACCTGACAATCATCCAATTATTGGAACTAAATGGGTATTTAAGAATAAGATGGATGAAAATGGAATTGTGGTCAGGAACAAAGCTAGGTTAGTTGCCAAATGGCACAACTAAGAAGAAGGAATAGACTTTGAGGAAACCTTTGCACCTGTAGCTAGACTAGAATCCATTAGGATGCTCTTAGCCCATGCTTGCTACAAAAACTTCACACTCTTTTAAATGGACGTTAAGAGTGCTTTTTAAATGGTTATATCTTGAAAGAAGTTTATGTAGAGCAACCTTTAGGATTTGAAGTCTATGACAAACCTGACCATGTCTATAAGCTCAAGAAGGCTCTATACGGTCTTAAGCAGGCTCCTAGAGCTTGGTATGATAGGTTGAAGAATTTCCTTGAAGAAAGGAAGTTCAAAAAGGGTAATACCGATTCAACCCTTTTTACCATGCAAAAAGACAAAGATATTCTCCTAATTCAAATCTATGTAGATGACATCATATTCGGGTCTTCAAATGTTTTACTTTGTGATGAGTTTGTCACTATTATGCAAAGTGAGTTTGAAATGAGTATGATGGGAAAGTTAAAACTCTTCTTAGGATTTAAAATTAGTCAAAAATCCGATGGTATTTTCTTTTGTCAAGAAAAATACATCAAAGATCTCATAAAAAGATTTGGATTAGATTCCTCTAAGTCCTCTAGAACTCCCATGAGCACAACTACAAAATTGGACAAAGATGAAAATGGGATAAATGTGGATATTAAGAAATATAGAGGTATGATTGGTTCTCTATTATACCTAACGGCTAGCAGGCCAGATATTCTATTTAGTGTGTGCTTATGTGCTAGATTTCAAGTTTCCCCCTAAGAAATCTCACTTAACTGCTGTCAAAAGAATTTTCAAATATTTAAGTGGGACATATGACTTAGGTTTATGGTACCTGAAGGGTATTTCTTTTGATCTAATAGGATATTCAGATTCTGATTATGCTAGAAGTATAGTAGATAGGAAAAGCACAAGTGGGACTTGTCAATTCTTTGGTGAGTCTCTTGTCTCCTGGTACTCCAAGAAACAAAATTCTGTTGTACTTTCAACAGCCGAAAGTGAATATATTGCTGCTGGCAGTTGTTGTGCACAAATGCTGTGTATGAAGCAGACCTTGGAGGATTATAATATTTTCTATGATAGAATTCCCATTTGGTGTGATAACACCAGTGCCATCAATATTTCCAAGAATCCCATACAGCATTCTAGAACCAAACACATCGAGGTTAGATATCATTTCATTAGAGATCATATTCAAAAAGGGGATATTTCTTTAGAATTTGTCAATTCTGTAGATCAATTAGCAGATATCTTTACCAAGCCACTAGATGAGAAGACCTTCAACAATATTAGAATAAGGTTAGATCTCATCAGGTTTGAGAAAAGTTGAGGTTCATTTTCTCTGTTGGAGTAAATTCGCCAATAAGGAGTTTTGTCAATTAAGAATGGGATGATCTCCAAGTATTTCTCGTCTCTGAAATGTTTGGACTTTGACAATGGACGTTGTCAATGGACTTTAATAATGGACTTTCAAAACCGTCTTTTACAATGGACTTTCAATGGACGTTGTCACAATGGACGTTGACAATGGACGTTCACCAAATGGTCTATAAAATCTCTCGACAGGTAACAGAAACCCTAAGATTCAAAATTCCCCCCAAAATCTTCTCGACTCGTCCAGCGATTTCTTTTCTCCTCTACTAGTCGGCACCGATCCTACACTTCTCTCAACTCTATTTGTGCTAAAAAATCTCAACCTTGTTTAATGGCATCTTCCTCTCGCGCTCCATAAGTCTTCTCACGAAAAAGCAAAAAGCAAAAGACTTCCCATACCGAGGATGCTCAGTCTATCTCTGTTCCTCCACCTCTTATATGGCCAAATCACGAGTTCCTAAATCATGCTGCTTTCAAGAGGTACTATGAAGATTTTGAATTCAAACCTATTATTCGTTCTTGAGGTGTAGTCTTTCAGGATTTGTATGGTCTGAACCTAGAAAAATCTATACAGCTGATGGGCTTAATGGGGTTGTTTAATTCAGAGTCTCTTTATAGTGAAACCCCAATTAGAATGTTCTATGTGAATCTAGAACACTCTCTTCGCCCTCTAGTTATTAGGAGTTATGTCTATGGACGACATATAGAACTCACCCAAGAAGCTATCCATGAAATCCTTAATTGTGATTTTCTGAATGTTTCAAGAAGATTTTTTGAGGCAGGCAAGATTCCATCTTTTCTTGAGAAACCAGCTGGGAATGATTTACTTAACTTAATTGCCAAGGATCCCAACGATGCTCCCCTGAAGTTAAAGAGCAAGGATTTGAACTTCAGGGCTCGTGTCTTCCACCACATGATCCATTACAACATCATGCCTGTAGAGGGTCATCGGGACCATGTTAGTGGCATGGATCTTTTCCTGCTTGGTCAATTTTTCAAAGCAGAACCCTTTAATGTTGGATACATTATCTTAAACCAGATGCTTTAAGTGGTATGCAATGCCTCTAAATCTCTGCCTTAGAATCTTCTCCTTATGAGGATCTTTCACCGGTTTGGAGTTCAACTTCCTGATACTGACAAACTTTTATCTCTGAAGAAATCTGATTTTTTCTCCTCCGCCACCTGTCTAGGATGGGCATAGCTCGAAATGATCAAGGTGAGCTGGTTGACAAAGTTGGTAGACGAGGTGCTTCCAGGCGCTTGATTCTTGCTGACGAAGAAGAGGATGAAAGTGCCCAAGATGACACCCTCATTCCTGTCCTTGAACCTCTTCCACCTTATGTTCTTCTTCTTCAAGCTCCAGAGGAGGTCAGTCATGAGCAAACTCACATTCAAGAGCCTGTGAGTGATCCTGAACCTCATACAGTTCAAGCTATTTCTCCTCTTCCACGTCCACCAAGTCTAACTCCTGCTCCCCTTCCACCTCAGATCCCTTCATCATCTGCCCGTATTCCTCCTCGCTCCAAAGGTCCTTCCTCTTCTCGAGTGAGGGATCCTATTTCTGAGGATTTGTAGGATGAGCTAAGGGCAAGCATTGCCAGTCTCGAGACCGGCCTTGAATCTTTTCAATCCTTGTATCTCTCCCACCATGGTCAATTTGAAGCTCTTGTCACAACATAATTGCAACGCGAATCTGCCTGCGTCATCACTCAGTTCAGTGATCTTCGTAACCTTCTGATTAAGAGTGATGGTGTGCTCCTTCATGGGGATGAGGACTTGGAAGGCGGTGGCGAGTCACTTGACCCAGCTCCTCCAGCTACTTCAGCTGTTCCTTCACGTGCTGAGCATTTAGGTGTTGCTCCTGCTGTTGGGAATGGTGCTGCTAAAGAGGTTGCTCTGTGTGAGGTCGAGCCAGTGCCTGCACTGTTTGTTGATAAGCCAGCTACTCCTCTTCCAGATATTGTTGTTGCTCCAGCTGCTGCTGCTTGTGAGGCCAAGTCCCTTATTGTTCCAGCTGCTAATGTTGTCTCTGCTGATTTTGTCATGCTTGAGACTGTCGATGCGCCAGCTGATGATGCTGCTATTGGCTCTGCTGATCTTATCATGTTTGAGCATGTCACTGCGCCAGAGCCTCCTGCTGGTGTCCCAATTTCAGAGTCTGCAGTAGTTGTCGTGGTGGCTTTGGATGCTAAGGATGCAGCGGATGCAGGGGATGCAGGGGATTCACAAGATCGAGATCGCCTTCCTCCTGTTTCTCCTATTCCTCTTGTTTCAGCTGAGGCCACGCCAGATGAGGATGACGATGAAAATCTGTTCCATTTTGCAAGGGCTTTCTATTCTGGCCGTTTCTAGGAATGTTTCTGATTTTCTTCCGTTATATCTTTCCTGTCCTCCCTTCTCTGTCTTAGGTAGTTCGTCTAAGACCTTACACCTCTCATCTGCTATTTTTTTATTCATTATCCTTTCTTGTTATCTCTCATGTGCTGTGCTGAATGTCATTCCTCCTATGTTGCTTTTTTTTTTTATAATGTCAAAGAGGGAGAAGGGTACAAAATTCACTGAATGTATCATTGATAAGCAATACGGCATAGAGTATGAGGGAGTATGTAAAATTTAACTGAAATACAAATAAGTATGTTTGAAACAGTTTATATGTTTGTCATCATAAAAAAGGGGGAGATTGTTCGCTTAAATTAAGTTTAAAGTCTAAATATGTTTTTTGATGATTATGCTTAATACGAAATAAATAAACTGAATATAAATTGGTTTTATTATGGTTATTGCAATTATCTGGAAATGCCCTTTAAAAAGGGTATTATGTTTTCTGATGGTTTTTGATTAAGTGTTATTAGTCCAGACTTACTCGTCCAAAGTACTATTGAGAGACAGTCTGGCAAGACGCAGTCTTAAAAGAAAAACGCTGTCGTCCACAATTAAAAGAAAAACGCTGTCGTCCACAATTAAAAGAAAAACGCTGTCGTCCACAATTAAAAGAAAAACGCTGTCGTCCACAATTAAAAGAAAAACGCTGTCGTCCGCAGTTAAAAGAAAAACGCTGTCGTCCGCAGTTAAAAGAAAAACGCTGTCGTCCGCAGTTAAAAGAAAAACGCTGTCGTCCGCAGTTAAAAGAAAAACGCTGTCGTCCACAATTAAAAGAAAAACGCTGTCGTCCACAATTAAAAGAAAAACGCTGTCGTCCACAATTAAAAGAAAAACGCTGTCGTCCACAATTAAAAGAAAAACGCTGTCGTCCACAGTCAAAAGAAAGACGCAGTCGTCCACGCTCAAAAGAAAAACGCTGTCGTCCACAATTAAAAGAAAAACGCTGTCGTCCACAATTAAAAGAAAAACGCTGTCGTCCACAATTAAAAGAAAAACGCTGTCGTCCACAATTAAAAGAAAAACGCTGTCGTCCGCAGTTAAAAGAAAAACGCTGTCGTCCGCAGTTAAAAGAAAAACGCTGTCGTCCACAATTAAAAGAAAAACGCTGTCGTCCACAATTAAAAGAAAAACGCTGTCGTCCACAATTAAAAGAAAAACGCTGTCGTCCACAATTAAAAGAAAAACGCTGTCGTCCACAATTAAAAGAAAAACGCTGTCGTCCACAATTAAAAGAAAAACGCTGTCGTCCACAATTAAAAGAAAAACGCTGTCGTCCGCAGTTAAAAGAAAAACGCTGTCGTCCACAATTAAAAGAAAAACGCTGTCGTCCACAATTAAAAGAAAAACGCTGTCGTCCACAATTAAAAGAAAAACGCTGTCGTCCACAATTAAAAGAAAAACGCTGTCGTCCACAGTCAAAAGAAAGACGCAGTCGTCCACGCTCAAAAGAAAAACGCAGTCGTCCACGCTCAAAAGAAAAACGCTGTCGTCCGCAGTTAAAAGAAAAACGCTGTCGTCCACAATAACGCTGTCGTCCGCAGTTAAAAGAAAAACGCTGTCGTCCACAATTAAAAGAAAAACGCTGTCGTCCTGAGTTATTAGTCCGACGCACTCGTCCAAAGTCTTAACACTAGACTTTTGAAGACCGCGAGCGATAGCCACTTCAAAAACTGAACGACTAGTTTTTATGAGTGCGGATGTTCTCCAACGGTCATATTTTTTAACGCAGATTACAAACGCGAAGCAAATAACAGACACAGATATAAATAGAAGAACTGTAGCTCGAGATAAAAACTTTTGCCAATTTTTACAATCAACTCTCACGAGCAAAAAGAAATCTGTAATCCTCTTCGATTGTTTACATCTCTCTGCCCTAGAACTTGAGATCTTATCTTGAGAGAGTGTAATCTTTGTGCTTAAACCTTCATCCTGTTAAAACTGTAAGGCAGTAGATTGACGCCCGTGAAGTTCAATCCAGAAGTGTAAAAGGCAGTTGATTGGCGCCCGTGAAGTCCAATCAAGTTTTCTCTTGGAAGAGAAGTAATGAAACTTCAAGGGGTATATCCTTGAAGCTTGGACGTAGACAAGGTTAGCCGAACCACATAAAAATCACGGTGTTATTTTTTTTCTCTCTCTATTTATTAGTCCGACGCACTCGTCCAAAGTCTTAACACTAGACTTTTGAAGACCGCGAGCGATAGCCACTCCAAAAACTGAACGACTAGTTTTTATGAGTACGGATGTTCTCCAACGGTCATATTTTTTAACGCAGATTACAAACGCGAAGCAGATAACAGACACAGATATAAATAGAAGAACTGTAGCTCGAGATAAAAACTTTTGCCAATTTTTACAATCAACTCTCACGAGCAAAAAGAAATCTATAATCCTCTTCGATTGTTTACATCTCTCTGCCCTAGAACTTGAAATCTTATCTTGAGAGAGTGTAATCTTTGTGCTTAAACCTTCATCCTGTTAAAACTGTAAGACAGTGGATTGACGCCCGTGAAGTTCAATCCAGAAGTGTAAAAGGCAGTTGATTGGCGCCCGTGAAGTCCAATCAAGTTTTCTCGTGGAAGAGAAGTAGTGAAACTTTAAGGGGTATATCCTTGAAGCTTGGACGTAGACAAGATTAGCCGAACCACATAAAAATCACGGTGTTATTTTTTTTTCTCTCTCTATTTATTTGAATCAGTAAGCAATCACTTGAGAAATTTTAATTACACTAAGTAAAAGAGATTAAGCGAGAAAAATCTAATTCACCCCCTCCCCCCCTTAGACAATAACGGTCCTACAATTGGCTCGTCTAAATCAACTGCTCTAGGTGAATCAGAATCTATCGTCGTCGCTTATACAATAAAAATTCTCAAGAGCAATACAATATTAGAGAGGTTTGAGAGAGTTAGATAACTGTGAGGTGGTGAGAATGCAGGGCGAGAATATCTTTAAATAGAGGAGGAGAACGGTCCCCCGTTCTACGGGGGGTGCGTTTGAGGGTGGAGACCCATCGCTCGCATGTGTAGGGCACAAGGAGAACGGGGGGTGCAGTTGGGGGTGGAGACCCCCCGCGCGCACGTGTGGGGCACATTCCAACGCGCGGGGGGTGTCCACCCCAAACGCACCCCCGTTCTCCCGTGCGTTGCACGTGGAGAACGCCCCAAATAGAACGGCGGACCGTTCTCAGAGAACGGTTGTAACAACCAGCACTTCGGTTAGGTATTTATTCCGAAGATTACTTTTTGGGTGGTTTGTGGAATGAGAAAATTACGAGGATCTAAAATGACGGGTATTACTTGCTTTGTGAGAAAATTAGGTTTAGTGGCAAGATTGTAAATAAAGTTGATTTTAATTGATATAAATAAAAAAAGGAAAATCTAAAACCTCACAAAAACCTCTCTCTCCACGAGAATTCCCATTTCCAGCTGACCCCTCCTTCAAGAAATCCTCTTGCGGCGATTCTCCCTCCACCAACGTTGATTCTTCCTATATTTCTTCAAGAGTAGAGCTCTAAGTAAGGCTTAGATAATGTATTTGTTAAGTTTTGATTTAGGAGATTACTCTAGTTAGGACTTGAGATTTCGGATGTTGTTGATGCTTAGGTTGAAAACTTAACGTTGGTATGAATGTCATTTAAATCGAAGTGGCTGAAGAGCTTAAATACCATTTATGATATTGAAAGTAGAAATATGCATACAGGTGTTCGATGAAATGCCCGAATAGGATAAGCCTAACTCTAGGAGATTTCCTTAGTTAGAGATTTACTAGTTTTGAACTCGGTTTGTCTAGGATTGATTTTTAACAATGAAATGTGACATGACTTGGTGGGAACGAGTCACGTGAAGGCACGACTTGCTAAGGAACCCAGGTAAGTGAGTGTGTTAGGGATCCGGCCATTAGGGCCCTACATCACAAGGGTACTAGGAATATGGTTTTGAAGATTTGTTTGATGTCTGTGACCCGTTGAGTGTTATGCTGTGATAAATAGAGTAGTTTTTACGATATATTACATGATGATGGTTCGTTTTCTATAGTGTAATGTTCTTTCATGCATTCATGTATATGCATTATGTTTTTCCCTTCGACGTATGAAATGTTTTGCATGCATGATTTATGTGAAGGAAATGTAATAAGAAGAACATGAGAATGAAAGATACGAAAATGATTAAGTGAGGGTTGGGGTAGTATGGCCATGTCAACAAAACTGTCCATCTCGAGGGACCATGAATCACTGTCCATGCAATGGACCATGATTACGTGTCCGAGAGGACCATGTATAGGCACTTTGCCTACTTCCCAGCATGATCCCCTTCTTAATCCATGTCAAGTGAGAAATGATACAAGAACATGAACATGATTTGCATGATATGAAACAAGAACACGAGCATGATTTTCACGAAGCATGCATTCATGAGCATTTATGTATATGTTGCACTCCTTACTAAGCATTAGGCTTATAGTTTAAACCTTATGATGTAGGTGACGAATTAGAAGGTGAGGATTGCAAACCAAATGACTATGTTTAAGTCGGGTTGCTGGAGGGTGCTCATGGCGATGATTTGTGGCTTGGTGGCAAATTTGACCCGTGGGATGATGCTCTTAGTATGTTTTAATATGTCCATGTTATTGAAGTGAAAGTAAGATAAGGATTTCTATGAACGGTAAATACTGTGATAGTTGAGTACTGATGTGATTTAAGAGGATTTTTATAGTAAAGGTTTTCAACTGTTTGTTTTTAAGTCTTCCGCTACGTATTTAAGTTGAGGTTTATGATGATTATGTGCGTGATGATTCTGGAGGTGGAATTTGAGTTTATGGAAACAAAGAGTTAGCCGATCGATCGGTCAGAGTGGCGATCGATCGGCATATAAATGTCTGGTGAAATGAGGGAAAACAGAAATTCGAAGTTGAGTGTAGTTGTCAAGAGTTGTCGTTAATTGGCTGGAGTTGTTTGGACGATGTAGTCTGGACGATGAAGTATGGACGATGTGTTTGGACGATATGTTTAGACGATGTAGTCTGGACGATGTAGTTTGGACGATGTGTCTGGACGATAATGTTGTCTGACTCTGTGGACGATAATGTCTGTGGACGATAACGTCTGTGGACGATAGCGTCGTCTGAGTCTGTGGACGATAATGTCTGTGGACGACGACAACTGTGGACAACAGCGTCCTCTGACTCTGTGGACGACGACAATGTGAACAATAATGTTGTCTGACTCTGTGGACGATAACGTTTGTGGATGACAGCGTCGTCTAATGTCGATGGACGATAACATCTGTGGACGACAGCGTCGTCTGACTCTGTGGACGATGACAACGTGAACGAAAATGTTGTCTGACTCTATGGAGGATAACGTCTATGGCAACAGCGTCGTCTGACTCTGTGGACGATAAAGTCTGTGGATGACAATGTCGTTTGATTTAGTGAACGAATAAGTTGCAACCCAAGAGGAAATTAATTCTCTGTCTGTCTTCATTGTTTTAGGAAATTTATTCTCTTCTTTAAGAAAAAAATAATAAAAATAAATATATACATGGATTTCTAGAGGCCCTCTGTTGGTAAATGAATAAGTCATGTTATGAGGTTAAGAATATGTCGCGACTTGCTTGGGTCGTGACAACGGTCCCTCGTTGTATGTGTAAATTTCAGAAAAAAAAGGTTATCGGTTAACCGCTAGAGGTTTTTTTTTATAAGTTTTTGATAGTTTAAGGTTTATTTTTAGTATAACCATACTTTGAGAATTTTTTAATCCAAACCCAAACTTCGAGTGTTAAATGATTTTAACCCTAGATTTTATTTTATTTTTCTCAATTTCAATAATTATATTTTTCCATATATATATTAGTGTATTCACATGTGATGCATGTGTGGTCTTCAAAAGTGGTTTCGGTTCGGTTTTATAGTCAAAACCGAAATGACTTTTTCAGTTTGTAGGAACCGAAATCGACCCATACAAGATGGAGAACCTAACTACAACCGAACAAAAACTATCAGTTTAGTTCCGGTTTGGTTGCAATTTGGTTACAAATTCTTCAAAAAATAAATTAATGTCCTTAAAAATAAAAATTATTAAAGAAATGAATCTTAATAAAATATTAAATTAACTGTAACGACCCATTTTTCCAGCAAGGTATTGTCCGCTCTGGAGATTAGGCCGTAGCCCAATATCCTCCCCTCACAACTTTGTTTGGCAAGGACTTCCTAGTCGGTCACCCAACCTGGTACTACTCTCGCCGAAGCACTTTTAACTTCGGAGTTCTTATGGGGTCCGTTGTCAATTGTGCACCAAAACGCGTCTTACTATCTTAGGAGGGTCTCTTTACATATGTTTCATTTCCACATACTTTCCCAAGTGATGTGGGATTGTGACGACCCTCTTTTTACGACCCGTCACCTTCCGGCTCGCCCGCACGGACGTACTGCCATCCGGGTTCCGGTTCGTGCAGCCATCGTACACATACTTACACATCCGGGTCATCACAATCACCCCCCCTCGGGGTCCAACGTCCTCGTTGGCCACATTTCCGGTTGGGTACAGGCTCTGATACCATTTGTAACGACCCCTTTTCCCAGCAAGATATTGTCTGCTCTGGGGATTGGGCCGTAGCCCAATATCCTCCCCTTACGGCTTTGTTTGGCGAGGACTTCTCAGTCGGTCACCCAACCTGATACTACTCTCGCCGAATCACTTTTAACTTCGGAGTTCTTATGGGATCCGTTGTCAATTTTGCTCCAAAACGCATCTTACTATCTTGGGAGGGTCTCTTTACATATGTTTCATTTCCACATACTTCCCCAAGCGATGTGGGATTGTGACGACCCCACATACTTCCCCAAGCGATGTGGGATTGTGACGACCCCCTTTTTACGACCCGCACCTTCCGGCTTGCCCGCGCGGACGTACCGCCATCCGGGTTCCAGTTCGTGCAGCCATCGTACACATATTTACACATCCAGGTCATCACAAATGGTATCAGAGCTTGTACCCAACTGGAAATGTGGCCAACGAGGACGTTATGCCCCCGAGGGGGGGTGATTGTGATGACCCAGATGTGTAAGTATGTGTACGATGACTGCACGAACCGGAACCCGGATGGCGGTACGTCCATGCAGGCGAACCGGAAGGTGACAGGTTGTAAAAAAGGTGTCGTCACAATCCCACATCGCTTGGAGAAGTATGTGGAAATGAAACATATGTAAAGAGACCCTCCCAAGATAGCAAAACGCGTTTTGGAGCACAATTGACAACGAATCTCATAAGAGCTCCGACTGAGAAGTTCTCGCCAAACAAAGCAGTGAGGGGAGGATATTGGGCTACAGCCTAATCCCCCAGAGCGGACAATATCTTGCTGGGAAAAGGGATCGTTACATTAACCTTCAATCAATTTATAAGCAACTCATTTTTAATAATATAATTATATTCTTAATTGATATAATCTAACAATTTAATAATCAATTACAAATTCGATAAAAAAATTTAACAATTTAATTAATAATAAGCATAATTCAATATCATATTTATTAATTATGCATAATTTAATGATGCAATTACTAATTAGTACAATCAATAATTCTACAACTAATTAGGTAAATATTTAATAATTTAATTACTAATTAATACATTTTAATGGCTAATAAGTTCATAATTCAATTATTTAGATAAAAATAAAATAATTTAAATTTTAGACCATGGTAGATTTGAATTTTTGAACTTAATGAAAATTTCTTAATGTTTACTTTTATATTTAAATAATTTTTTAAGTGATTATTATTTTCATCGGTTTTTTCGATTCGGTACGGTTCCTAGGTTTGAGAACTGAAAAATTGAACCGAAATTTTTGGTTCTTAAAAAATTAGAACCGAAAATTGGTTCTTATATGTTAGGAACTGACTCGAACCAGACTAAAACCGATCAATTCAGTTCGGTTCTTCGGTTCGGCTCGATTTTTCACACCCTGGATACATGTGCGTATTATCTAAAGCATGTTATTATAGTTGAATACAAAAAATATAAGATCTTGACTTTTTGGAAAAATCTTGTATAACACCCGGTTTTACGAGATTTTATTGTTCCGCTATATAATGGCATTTTTGTATATATGTCAAATTAAGTCCGTTTTGCGAACGAAAAGTTTTAATAGAGCCCTAGTAATAAATTAGAATTATTGGTGAAGTGAGGAAATTTAGAGAAACCGGATCAATGGATCAATTAACGAAATCAGAGGAGGATTAATAGAAAATTTACTAAAGGGAAAAACGGTCATTTGCTAGGTTAAATTTTATTAAAACCTAAAATCACCCCTCCTCTTCAACACTTAACAAATTCTCTCTGCGAAGATCGTCTCTAGGTGATTTTTCCCCTCTCTTGCGCGTTCCCTCTTCCGGCGACCAACGCCTCCTCTCCGGCGACTCGACTCTTCACGTTTCCTTATCCAATCGATATTCTAGGTAAGCTTCTAACGCTTGGATGATTTAGTTTCCGGTTTAGGGCTAGGAAACGGTTGAAGCTTTAGTTAGGGTTTTGTTAAAAACGTAGGTTAAGGTTGGAAATCGAAAGGTTTACCGCGATTACACCTCTAATGGACGTATTAGTTATTATTGATGAAAGTTAAGCGGTCTAATAGAGTTTGTTACGTTTTGGTGGTTAGAAACTTATGAAAAACTCCATTAATGGAGGTTTGGATATGTCGAGCACGAATTGCTCGATGAAATGCCTCAATGAGTTGAATTAGAGTTTTAGGAAATTTCCTTTAGTTAGGAGTTTCGTTAGTCTTCGAAATTCGATTTCCTAGGCCCGGTTTTAATAAAGATTGTTATGAATTGCCTTAGGTGAACAACGCTCGTGGACGGAGCTCAGTACGCTAAGGACACGAGGTAAGTCTTTGTGACTCGCTTGGCCGATCCGGCCTACACCATAGGAGAGTTTATTGTTTGAGGATGTTTGGTGAAATTATTGTTTAGTGTAGGTTGGATGGGTAGTCTAGGATAATTGTTATGTTAGAACGTTTTTCATTAGGTTCTATGTATTGTTTATGCTTTCCTTACTTTTATTGCACAAATCCATGTTCATGCATCATGTTTTACGAACTAGCACGAAAAATGAATTTTCACATACGTTTTCATGAAAAGAAACGACTAATGAAAGATATGAATGTATGTAATCACGGTCATGTCAGGATAGGGTTCAGACATGGCTGTCCTGAGAGGAGGAGCATGTTTTTCCCCCCGGTGACGTCCATGTTATGTAACTAAAGAATGAAAATGGATGCATGATTTTATGAATTGCATACGCATGGCACACATTTGCATTTACGTAGATTTACTGAGCCCTTTAGCTCATAGGTTATTTCTATGGTGTAGATGATTTTGAAACAGGTGAGGAATACGTCCCTCTACCGGATGACCGCATGGATTGAAGGAGGATGCCTGTGGGAGCGTGCTGGGCAGTCGACGCTTATTTTGACCCGTGGGGATGACATGTAGGTATTTTGGGAATATGATAGACAAAAATGATTGATAATTGTATATGAGAGCTTAATTGGGCTGATGGGTGATTAACTAGGAAACATACATGTTTTGACGTTTTGGAAAACTTGTTTTATGAATTTCTTTTACAAAGACTTTTGTTAAGATTATACTGGATCTGTTTGGAGCTAGGTTAGGTTGGATATGGATATGCTCGAGTTTTAGAGCTATCCATGCAGTTAGATTTTGTAATTTTCGTCTAGTTTTGAATACGTCCTAGGATATGTTTCGAGTCGTATTTTTAGTGATTGATGAATTGAGGAATGAATGAGGTTATGAATGATTTTGTGTTAAAGTGTTAGTTATGAGTTGTGTTTAGGTGTATGTGGTTGAAGAAACTAAGGAAAGGAGAGTGAATCGGTGAAGTGGATTGGGCGATGGATGCAGGGAGAAAAAAAAAGAGAGAAGGCAGCTCTCTAGAATTCAGATTCCAGAGAGCATGCCGATCGATCGCCAGAAGGGGCGATCGATCGGCATGTATGTTGGCCAACTCTCTGGAAAAACCAGAGAGTTAGCAGATCGATCGCCTGATATGAGGGGCGATCGATCGCCCCCAAATTTCATGCCTGAGCGTGGTTTGCCCTTTTTGCCCCGGCTCTGATTTCTTCTTTATGTGTATGTCTCTAAACGATTTTTCAATGATTTTCAGCGACTCTAGACTATGATTTAAAGCTTTAAAAGTCAAAATTTACTTAAAGTTATAAAATGAAAAATTTTACGAAAAATTCTAGGTTTGGGAATTGGGATCGTTACATCTTACAAAGAATATGTTAAACATATTTATTCGAGCACATTACGGGGAATAAATCAAAATGTTAAAAGAAATTCAAGAATCTAATATTTTAATATAATATAAGTTATATTTAGGTAGATAGATAGATATTTTATTATTATATATTTTTTAAATTATTTCGTAAATAGAATTTAATAAAAATAAAATTTGATAAAAAATAAAATTATTATTACAAAATGAAAATAAAATAAACAAACAATTAAAAGAAATTCATCCCTCCATCATTCTAATACAGTAAGATTTCATATTAATGAATGATTTCATTAATGCTAACTTTCAATTTCTACGATAACTTTTATGTCATATTCTGAGGTACCATTTATTCAATGATTAAATAATATAATAAAAGGAAAAGTTCAATTTAGCCCTTAACGTATGGGGTCAATGGTCAATTGTCTCATAACGTTTATTTTCAACCCAATCAGCCCCTATCGTTTACGCCGTTTGCAATTCAACTCTTCCCGTCAATTTTTCCGTTAAATTTGACATGTGCTCCGCACGTGCCCTTTAAAATTCCCAAATTGTCCTTCTCTCTCTCTTCATGTTCTCCATCGGCCTCGTCGTCTTCCCCAAATAATTTACCACTCTGCTAAAATGAGTTTTTCATTCTTTTTTCCGACCTCCAAAGAACCTCAGAAACTACGGCGGTTGGGCCTTAATAACTGGCGCTACTGATGGCATCGGCAAGTCATTTGCCAACCAACTGGCCGGAGAAGGCCTCAACCTCATCCTCGTCAGCTGGAGCTTCGACAAGCTCCCAACAGTTTCCGACGAAATTCAAACTCACTTCCCCAACACCCGTGTAAAAATCATCGTCTTCGATTTCACACAAGACATCGCAGTCGGCGTTCAAAAGATAAAGGAAGTTACCAGAGATCTGGACGTCGGAATACTGATAAACAACGTCGGAATCACATACCGGAAAGCCATTTTTTTCCACGAGGTGTATGAAATAGTTTGGATGAATGTCGTGAAAGTGAATTTAGCTGGGACCACCATTGTTACACGAGCTCTTCTCCCATTGATGCTAGTGAGGAAGAAAGGAGCGATCGTGAATATTGGATCGAGAGCAGGCAGTGTCCTTCCAAACAAAAAAAGGACAATTTGGAAATTTTAAAGGACACGTGCGGATCACGTGTCAAATTTAAAGGAAAAATTGACGGGAGGGGTTGAATCGCAAACGGCGTAAACGATAGGGGCTGATTGTGTTGAAAATAAACATTAGGAGACAATTGACGATTGACCCCATACGTTGGGGCCTAAATTGAACTTTTTCCTATAATAAAATTAAAAAAGGTAAATCATAGATGAATGAAGTAGACATAGTGCCCATTTGGAATACAGTTTTATATTTACTTATTATTTGAATAAATTTAAATTGCATAATCAAGTCTTGTGTATATCATAATCTTCTTCTACTATATCTTTTAATCCACACAAAAGAAGCCATTAATTAAACCAAAACAAAACTCATCCAGTATTTCTCTTTTGTTCTTCCATGGCTTGTTGATGAGAAAACAGCTGAATTAGACTGCTGTTTAAACTCATTTCTCCAATCTGTCGCATCAAAATCGCAAAACAAAATCTCGTAAATTCGTTCATCTTTGTCGCGTATCAAATTTACGTGGGTAGATGATAGATTTACCTCAAGTGTAGAGATGGTCCTGCAAAGATCAAAGCATTCCTCTAACAGCAACCTTTCTTCTGCAATAACCTTTGCTAATTCCCACAGCAAAGCAGCTGTTTTATTAGCCTGATTAATCAACACACACATGGTTAGCTCGAGGATTAAGATCATAAACCATCATTACAATCGGAGCCTACCGATGGGGAAATTGGATTCAACATCATCTTGATTGGCCCGATGAGATCAGAAGCCCATCGGAGCTCCATGGCCATCGATCGTGTTTCGACCTGAATGCTTGATCAGTATTTCACTTAACTAATAGAAGATTAAAGCTATGATTATTCATTCAGCCTTACCTTAACTCCTTCAATGAGAGGTACTCTGCACACAACAGAATGTAAACATTGTTTGGTCATGGACACTGCTGTTATGTGCTGTCTTTCCATGTCTCCCCATGTCTCTAATGACTTCAACTGCAGAAAATAACTCCCGTTTAAATTCGAGAAGATGTCAATACGTTAAGTAATGTTATCAGCTACTCACTTGCGAAACGAGTACTAAGATCAACTTCATCTCCATCTTTTCTTTCTCCATCCTTAATTTCTTTACCACGAGAGATCGTCGCAAGTTTGAAATACCATTCCATGCAAAAACTAAATTCGTCTGCAAAACTAACACATGCTAAGTAAGTATTATTGTGAAGCACTTGTCCCCCATTATAAGGATATCGTCTGTTTTGGGTCGACACGCGTATGGATTTGTTCTTAGCTCTTACTCCAAAACACGTTACTTATGTGTTGATTTCGAGCAACGAAGGATTACGAAACTCTCCACAATTATTCCTCAAATGATCATTGATGAATCTATGTCAAGTGTAATGTACTCACCACTGCAGAAGTAGTCATCTTTTTGTTGACAGAATCAGCTCTTGCATTTGTGAACCTCCATTGAATCAATCTATTATGAAGCAGCCTGAGTTGATGAACAGATTCCGAAGCACTCGAACCAGTCGACTGCGAATTAGCCAATGATATTTTATCGCTCTTGAACAAATCAAACCCAAAACTGAGTAACTTTTCCATTCCTTTTGCCTTAGGACTGCTATCAAGAGGTTTCAAACTCGAAAATGACATCGGTTTTTCCATGCTCTCGACAGACATTGGCAGCTTGTCGGACCGGCTTGGTGATAACGCCCACTGAGACGTTGCACTCCCATAGCCTGACATTGAATTAGTCCTCTTGATCACACTTTTGATCATTGAATTTTTCGACGGTGTAGAACTATCGAATGAACGCGGGCTTTGAATGGATAGATCAGAAGAGCTTCTTTGAGTTCTTTTTGGTTTATCATTGGAAGAAACTTCTCTGCCGGTTTTTCTCGAGCTCCGTGTCGGAATTTTCCCGGAAAATGGGGAGCCTAAGTTGGTCTTGGAGACAGCATCGCTGTAATTTGATTCTGATTCGAGATTATCATTGATAGTCAGAGATTGTCGTCTAGATTTGCCATACAGATGATTGACATCAATAGAAAACCTTCCAGATTCAGAATTCTGGGTCGGAAACTTCAATGAAGAAGACGAACAACTTGCAGATTTTCCAAGAATATTTGACTTGGATGTAATTCTCATGGATCCTCCAATAATGGGTCTGTGATTTTCTTCAGTACTTCCCTTTTCCTTTTCAATCCTAACGAATTCGTTCAAAGTGGTCTGCCTTTCAAGAAGGGGAGAGCTATTTGAATTTCTTTCATCGTTTTTAGGCTTCTGAACGTCGAGCAAACGATCGATTCCGAGATGATCGGCGAGGGTATCGTGTTTTCTGATGGAAGATGAAGTTGCAGCGGACGGCCAGGGTCCATGATTGAGTGAAAAGCCTTCTTGGGTGGGAGGCTTACGAGTTTCAGTAGAACTGAACCTTGATTTCCGGTGAGATGGCGACCGCAACAGCAATGGATTGGGATGTAAGATTCCGGCATCAATGGAAGGTCTTCTGACTGGAGAGAGAAATCGTGAGCTTACTTCTCTGAATTTCGGTCCGCTACTCTTCTCGAACTCCTCTGAAATCATGGGTTCATTCCCATTTCTCATGGATTATGATCCTAAGAAAACAACACAGTTAGAGAGAGAGAGATTGTGTGTGATGATTATGGAACATGTTTTACGAAGATTTCAAAAAGAAGAGAAGATAGAGAAAACAAACAGGCGGCAAAATAAATGCTTCGCCGGCGTCTCCCTTCATATTTTGCCGACAATTACCGAAATGTCCTCCAATTCATATTGTTTCTTGAGGAGAAGTAGCAAATGAGAAGGGTAGTTCTGTAAGCGCCAGTACTTTCCACTTCGCCGGCTCCTCCAGAAGCTGAGAGGATGAATGGGTGAACACCACGTGTCAAAGTCGTGTAAATCTCAAATGGTTGCTTAATTAAGTGATTTAATAGCAGAAAAATGGAGATTAAGCCCAGGATTAGCATTATGAAAACAATTATCATCCACCACTCTTCCTATTTTGCAAGTAACCATTAATGAATTGGACGTTGGATGATTGAGTAAGCTGCTTTCAAATTCAACTCTTACTGTCTGTGACTCGTGTTTTCAAGAGGCAGATTAGTCGACGATATGCTTAATTATGTTAGAAAAAATTGACGCACTCTCACAGGCTCTTTATCCAACAACTCATGATATTAGGAGGCACTTTGGAGAATGAAGATTCAAAAATCAATATTAGGTTTACTGGTCTAGGTTAAGGTTCAGTTCAATTTGGTTTCTTGATTAAAATCGACAATCAAATCAAATCAAAGATTTCAGTTATCTTTGATTCAGTCACAAATTCAATTTTTGTTCTTTAAAACCAAAATGAATCAATCCGAATGATTTGGTTCGATTCGGTTACTCATTTTGAACCGAACCGACTTTCACCGCTAGTTAGTAAATATGCATCACCCAAATATAAAAGTTACACACACTTAGTATTAGATGTTAGCTTACAACATGTTTTAAATAATTATATTTTTTATGATAATGTTTGATGACAAATATAAGAATAGAAAATAATTATTAATAAGAAATGTATAAACTGATGAGGATGATTAGTATGAAATATATGAGCTGAATAATTGATTTATTGAGTTTATCGCATTTGTCTGGAAATGCCCTTTGAAAATGGTATTATGTTTTTCTGACGATTTTTGGTTAAGTGCTATTAGTCTACAGTCAATCGTCCACGTGAAAGAAAACAGAGAAAGATGCAAACGTCCAAGGTCTCAATCGTACACGTGAAAGAAAACAGAGAAAGACGCAAACGTCCAAAGTCTCAGTCGTCCACGCTAATAGCAGACGTAGTCGTCCACGCTCAAAAGAAAGACGCAGTTATCCACGCTCAAAAGAAAGACGCAATCGTCTACAGTCAAAAGATAGACGCTGTCGTCCCCAGTCAAAAGACAGACGCAGTCATCCACAGTTAAATGAAAGACGTAGTCGTCCACAGTTAAAAGAAAAACGCTATCGTCCAGTTTTTACTCAGACTTACTCGTCCAAAGTCTTAACCCCAGACCTTTCAAGACCGCGAGCGATAGCGACTTCAGATTTCAAACGGCTATCTTTTTGTGTATGGATGCTCCCCAACGGTCATATTTTTAAGAGAGACGCAGATTACAGATGAGAGTATAAAAAGAAGAATGAAGCTCAAAAGAAAAACTTTTGCCAATTTTTGAACAATCACTCTGATCTTCTACAAGCTGAAGCGATAACTTTTGTTTACACTTCTCTATATCACAACTTGAGATTTAGTATTTGAGAGAGTGTAACTCAGTGCTCAAAATCACTTTTCATCTTGTAAAACCTAAGGCAGTGGATTGTCACCCGTGAAGAGCAATCCAGATTTGTAAAAGGCAGTAAATCGACGCCCTGAAAGTTCGATCTAGTTTTCTCATGAGGAGAAGAGAAAAATCTTCAAGGGAGAGCATTGGAGCGTGGAAGTAGGCAGGATTGGCCGAACCACGTTAAAAACTCTAGTGTCATTTTTCTCTCTCTCTCTTTTACTTTGACTTGTCTACTTGTCTGCGTTTATTTGAGTACTTTCAGGATAAAGAGAGAAGATCATATAAACCTAATTTACATTGCATAAAATTAATTAGGGCAAGTAATTTCTAATTCACCCCTCCTCTTAGAAAATAACGATCCTACATTAGAGTCAACCAACCTAGATTTTGGTTATCTTCAATTCAGTTCCAAATTAAGTTTTTGTCATTCTAAAACCGAACCGAACCGAACCGAACCGAACTGAGTTCCATCCCTATCTAGAGAACACACATCACCCAAATATGTATACTAGGCAAATACATTTTACCCTTTCTTTAATGAATAACTTCAATGATACCTATATTAATCATAATGAAACTTTATTAATTACTCGAACTAAATTGTGACACGTGTCACTTTTTTTATTAGTTAAAACTTACTTTTCCACCAATAGCCAAATCTTTGTTATATTGATGTATTTCTATATTATAATAACTTATGAGTTATCATCGTTTCTAATCATATTTATTATTCTAATAACAAGTAATACATTTAATTTGAATATAGCCCATTACATATAAGCAATATGTATACAACATAAACTACGAATAAACTTCAAAAGTGAACAAGTATTACGTGGTAGAAAGAGCTTTCAATCTGAACGTTGAAGAGAATTGCAACATTTAACAATCCCAAATATAAGCACATAAGCCAAGTTTGGGATTGATTAGGCAATTATCATTCAGTTGATGATGGATCTCCACAACTAAATTTTCACCCAAGTAGTCAACCATCATGATATCAGAAAGTAGTCAATAATGCCCATTCACCTCCTCCCAAGTGTTATTGAATACTTTTTTTTAGTATGGAAAATATTAAAAGACATGTCATCTTATCTTTTTTGCAAAGTGGGTGAACGATGACATTGCATAATTATGTAAGAATACGTGATCGAAGGGATCGTCATTTCAACAAATTTGAGGATGACTAAGAAAATGACTTTGAAGATGAACTTCTAAATCTATTAATATTTAAAATTAATGTCAAATTTTTTAATGGTCATGGAATACGGAAATTGAATTTTTAAGAACTAAACTTGTTGAAGGTTTAGTCATGGCCAGCAAATTTATATCTATTTGTATTCTCTTAGCATTAGTTGAAAGATGATTTATATTTACATGGATGAAATCGAAAGAAAACGAATTACGCTCATCGCACTAATTGTTGTGATTAAAACTCAATCACAATACGAGAAAATAATCCAGAATAAAAGAGAATAGTGAAAAAGAATCGAGACATCATAATTTACGTGGTTCGAACCAAATTGTCATACGTCCACGACAAAAATCAAAATTAGCAAGTTTTATTCAAGAATCAAGAAAGTAAGAATTTTTCAAAATGTTGTAACATTGCCCGCAACATTACGCTAAATACAAGAGACGTTGTTCCTCACTAAGGGAGAAAACATTAAAGAGCATTCTCTCTCTACAGCTTTCTGCCACACCTTATTCTCTCTCTTCATATTTTTCTTACAACTCACTCAATAATATAGAAATAAGAATATTACAATATTAATAAGAAAATAAATCAACATAAATCTGAAAAGAATAAACCACAAAATTCGAACCAATATTAACAATCTTCTCATTTGTTCAAATTTTGAAAACATCTTCATGCTACTACTTGAAACCTGTGCATCATCCATTATAGACTAGTTTTCATTCACACTCATCAAGTTTAAACAAAACTTAAACTTAGCAATTAGAAAAAATTTTGTAAGGACATCAATCGGATTCTCCTCGGTATCAATCTTCTAAATTTTCACTTCACCCCGTCAACAACCTCTCGAATAAAATGAAAATTCACATCAATATGTTTTGATCATTTATGTAAAGCCGAGTTTTTCATTAGATATATTGCACTACTATGACTATCATAGAAAATTGTCCGAACAACAACTAACACAGCAAATTCCAAAACTAACCCTATCATCTAGAGAGCTTCCTTAACATCTTCTGTCACGACAATGTACTCCGCTTGTGTGGTGGACAAAGCTACCGTCTTTAATAATTGAGCATTTCAGCTTATCGCTCCTCCATAAGCTGTAAATACATACCCAGAAGTTCAACGTGATGAGTCTAGACAACCACCAAAATCAGAATCAACATACCCGATTACAGATTTTGTCGTTGATGCTGAAGCAGATGCTGCAGCATTCCTTTTGTTCGTCAGTTTCATATCTAAAGAACCCGATATCTATATCATCACCCACTTCAAAGCATTCCAATGACATTACCCAGGATTTAATATAAATCTGCTGACCACACTTACAAACATACGCAAGATCCGGTCGAGTACATATCATTGCATACATGATACAGCTGACGATATTTGCATAAAGAATTTTTTCCATAAATTATTTTTCAGATTCATTCTCTAGAGCTTGCAACTTTGTTGGTTTAAAATGAGCAGCCAATGATATGCTAGCAGACTTCAAATTTCACATATCAAATCGATCGAGAACACATAAGTATTCTCTTTGAGAAAGTTCTAGAATATCTTTTTCTTTATCTCTCAAAATCTGAATCCTGAGAATTTTCTTCGCCTCACTCAAATCCTTGATATCAAACTGTTTTCCGGGTTTCTCCTTTAAATTATGAATTTCCAATTTATCTCTTTCTGCAATCAAAATGTCATCCACATATAATAGCAAATACAATGCTCCTTCTATTACTGTGATTTTCACATAAACACAACTATCATATTTCTTTTTTATAAATCCGATGATACATATAAAAGTATCAAACTTTAAATTTCACTGTTTTGTTTACTGCTTAAGACCATAGAGTATTTTCATAAGACAAACCTGATTTGGATTTCCATTCTCAAACCCCTCTGGTTGTTCCATGAAAATGATTTCCTTCAAATCCTTGTGTAAGAACGACGTCTTTATATCCGACTACTCTAATTTCAGATTATGTGCTGCCACAATCAACAACACTAACCTTGTCAAAGTCTTTTCACAACCAGAGATAATATTTCATTGAAATCTATCTAGTCTCTCTGCGTGAAGCCCACAACTAATCTCGACTTGAACATTGATTTACCCTTGCTGTTAACATCTCCCTTTCGCTTGAAAATCCACGTACAACCAACCAATTTTTATTTTTTCTATTTTTCCACCAAAACTCATGTGTTTGCATGTAACACCCGATTTTTCAGGATTTTAGAAATTCCTCTATGTAATGGCAATTTCGTAAATATCGTGAATTTAACCCGTTTTGTGAGCGGAAAGTCTTATTATAACTATATGAGTAAATTGGAGTATCTGGAGGAATAAGAAAATTTTTGGAGATATAATGCTCAGTTTTACGAGTTTTTGTGATTTTCGAAGTATAAAGGATATTTTAGTAAATATAGTAAATTTAGTTTGATATGCGAACGAAGAGTTTTATTGGAACCTTGGCAATAAATTGAAATTTTCGGTGAAATAAAAGAATTTGGAGAAAACGATTCAATAGACTAGTTAATAAGTTAAAAGAAGATTGGTTTAAAGGGTAAGATAGTAATTTTCATGTTTAATTGTATTTTAAATTGGCAAAACCCTTTCCCTTCCTAGACTTAACGAAAATTTCTCTCTGCAAAAACGCCCTCCAGGCGATTTCTTTTCCCCCTCATGCGTTCTCTCCTCCGGCGACCAACGCTCCTCCTCCAGCGATTGATTCTTCACATTTTCTTCTCCAAGTGGCATCCTAGGTAAGTGTAGCACCCAGTTCCTATTAAACCAAATTTAATTTATCAAATTTTGATATGCTAATTTTATGAAGAATTTGGAGAAAAAGTGATTAGGTTAGTTAATGAGTGTGCAAGGGCAAAAAGGGTAATTAGATATTTTAAGTGGATAACCTATTAAAGGGAAGAGATTTAGTGATAAATGCACTATAGCCGCCACTGTTTCATCTTTACTCCTTTCGGTATTCGACTCAAGCTCAGCAGAGCTCTCGGCGATCCTTCCACCGGATTTCCCATTCAACCTAGTAAGTTTTCCTCATTTCTCTCGAGTTTAAGCAGTTAGATAACTAAGGGAGTACAATGTGAGGATTTCGCGGATGTTGGGAGTGAGAGTAGATTCGGGTTTAGTGCAAATTTGGAAATGCTCAGTGAATAGAACTCCTAACTGTCCACTTAGGTTTTCTGAATGCTTTAGAATAAGGATTAGTAAGGATTGGCTTAATACTCTGTTTATGGTTCTAGGTGAGCAAGTTCGAAGCAACTCCTAACCGAGTATCCACCAGGAATCCAGGTAAGTGAAGTATGCTTGCGCCTACGGGCCTACATCACAAAATAGTAGGATTTTATGTATTATGTGAATGAGTCTGTATGTCATGCATCATGTTTTGAAAGATTACGAAAATGAATTTTTATGTAAGGAATGGTAAGGTATGAACTGAATGTGACAGACAAACTATTAAGGGAACTAATCCACCCCTTAACTTATGAAAGGATTTATAACATTAGGAGGATTGATCCCACTCCCAAGGGAACTGAGGGATCAGATTAGCTATTAAGGGAATCCATCCGCCCCTTAATCGAGTAGAGGATGTATAACATTAGGAGGATTGATCCCACTTTCAAGGGAACCGAGGGATCAGATCAGTTATGAATGAATGGGTATGCAACTGAGATGAGAAAGTAGAAATTTGCATGTTTAGGAATTTATGTTTCAGCGTTCAGCATTTCATTTTCCTTACTGCTTTACTTACTTAGCATTAGGCTAATAGATGAGTTTTGTGATGTAGGTGTTGAGGATACTGCAAGTGATTTCCTTGAGTGCACAGATGAATAAATGAGGTTGGAGGAGTACATTCATGTTTCGGCCTGGTAAACTGATGAAGCGGGTTAACTGATGTCTGTTGGTGTGAAGGTGTAGTTGACAATGTTTAAATTTAAGAATGTTGAGTTTCCATGGCAGTAGTGGTTTCAATACTTCAAATACGTTTTGAGATTTTCTGATAACAGCATTCTGTTGAGTCTTGAATGTTGGTTCTTACTGGATTTGAGTAATGCAATGATTTGATTCGTTTCTGAATGGTTTTGGTGAAGTAAGTAATTTCCTTTCTGTAGTTGAGTTGTTGTTCTGTTGTCCATCGGAAGATGTCTTCAGTAAAGCCATCGGAAGATGTCTTTAATAAAGCCATCAGAAGATGTCTTCAGTAAAGCCATCAGATGATGTTTCCAGTAAAGCCATCGGAAGATGTCTTCAGTAAAGCCATCAGAAGATGTCTTCAGTAAAGCCATCGGATGATGTTTCCAGTAAAGCCATCGGAAGATGTTTCCAGTAAAGCCATCGGAAGATGTCTTAAATAAAGCCATCGGATGATGTCTTCATTGGAAGCCATCGGAAGATATAAGTAAAAGTTTTGTCGTTTAGTCACCGGTGGATGTCGTTTGTTAAACCTATCGGATGATGTCGAGTATTTTAAATATCGGTAGATGAGGGTAATGTGTTTTTGTCGTTTTGTCACCGGATGAGGCCTTCTGCTATCTGTTTCAGCATCTTCCGTTGACTTCGTTCAGCGGCAGATGCGTTTGACCTTTGCAACTTTTAAAGTATTTTGCAATTTCAACCTTCATTTCTTTTGGCCGATTATTTCTTAACATCCCAACCGGTTATTCAAACATTGTTCTACAGTTTTGTTTAACTCTAATTTTGCTCTAATGATTTCCGCTGCAAGTCTTAAATGTTTGAGGTTTTAGAAAATGTCAAATTGTGACCTTTGAGCGAAGTTTTAAATTTGGCCCAAAGTTTCTTAGTTATATTTGGGTTTATGTGTAACAAACCGGGTTCAGGAAACTCGGGGCGTTACAGTAAGATTCTATGCTTTTGGACGGTTGGTTCTCGATTTGTAAGGTTTAAAAGATTAGGGTTTCGTTTAGGGTTTTGCGAAATCGATGGATTTTGTTAGAAATAGTTAGGCTTACCCTATTTACAACTTTAATGGACGTATTTGCGATTATTGGACGAAGTTGGGCAGTTTTAATGGTTGGGTTGGAGTTTTAGAGGTTTGAAGCTTGAGAAAACTCCATTAATGGAGGTTTGATTAACCTTAAGCGCGAATTGCTCAATTAAATGCCCGAGAGAAAAAAATTAGAATTTTAGGAAATTTCCTTTAGCTATGAGTTCCGTTAGTTTTCGAAGTTTGATTGTTTAGGCCCGGTTTTCAAAAAGAATGTTGTGGATTGGTTTAGGTGAACAAAGCTCACGGACGGAGCTCGGTGTGCTTAGGACCCGAAGTAAGTTCTCGTGACTTACTGTAGCCGATAGGCCTACACCATACGTCGTGTTTTGGTTGTTGAGGATAATTGGAGCAATGAATGTTTTATACTTTGGTTGGGTAGACTAGGTTTAGTTTGTTTTATAGATGATGTTTGTTTTGTTTTGATGGTTTTCATGTTATCTATGCTTTATGTTATGCTTTTATTCGTCCATGCATCATTGTTTTCCAAAATTCCATAAAAACAGATTTGCGCATAGATTTCATGAAAATGGTAAAGTAAGAAATAAAAGTATTATGTAAACAACGCATGGTGGTTATCGGGGAGAGGTTCAGACCTGGCGTTCCGTGGTGAGCGGGTCTTTCTCCCTTTAGATGGTGTGGGCTATCCAACCACTTAATGTGCCCTATCTATCTGTCGAGCGATGTCCTGATAACCAAAGACTGACACGTACTGATAAATGAAATGACATGGACAGACTATTTCATAGCATTGCATATACATGTTCATGCATAGACATTTATGTAGAACTTACTGAGATTTATCTCATAGGCGTCTTTATAGTGTAGGTGATCTCGAGCAAGGTGAGAATGATGTTCCTCCACCTGACGCATAAGCAGATTGAAGAAGGGTGCCCGTGGGAGTGCGTTGAGCAGTCGAGGCGACTTTTGACCTGTGGGACTGAATAGCGGATATATTGATGTTTTGATGATTTCTGGATAGTCTTTAGAGATGGGTTTCCGTTTGATGATTTTATAAGCTTCCGTTACATATGTCTAGACATTGATGAAATAGATTTGATTTTGATGCTTTAATATGGATGATTTTTAGATTGTGCATGGATACGCTCGAGTTTTAGAGTTATCCATGCAGTTAATTTTCGTAGATTTTGTCACGTTTTGAATACGTTCTAGGCTACGTTTCAAGTTGTGTTTTATGTTAAGTTGTGGTTAGGCGTCGATGGATGAAGAGAGAAAAGGAAGGGGAGGAATTGTGAATTGTGTGTGAGGTATGCAGCGAAAAAGAAGAAAAGAAGACAGCTCTCTAGATTTCGAAATCCAGAGAGTTTGCCGATCGATCGCCAAGAGGGCGATCGATCGGCAAACCTGCTAGGCTAAGCGCTCTGGTTTTCCAAAGCGTTAGCCGATCGATCGGCTGAAATGGCCGATCGATCGGCTGTTGAAGCTTTAGGTGAGCGTTCTGGAAATTCCAGGACGCTGGCCGATCGATCGGCTGTTGAAGCTTTAGGTGAGCGTTCTGGAAATTCCAGGACGCTGGCCGATCGATCGGCTGTTGATAAATGGGCAATTATGCCTTTTTGGCTGAGACCGAGTCACTGGCCAATGTTTTCCAATTTTATACATGCTTCTTTAAATAACTTTCCGACGATTTTAATGACCATAGACTTCGATTAAGGGTTTAAAAGTCAAATTTACTTAATGTTTAAAAATGAAAATTTTACGAAAATTTTCAGGTATAAGAAATAAGGGACGTCATATTGCATATCCGAGATGTTGAGTCCGTTTCACCACTCATTTAGTTCTGTCTCGTGTGAGTTGATAATTCATTGCAACTCCTTCTTCCACTGAACTTTCTGTCCCAGAAGCAACATGTTTAGTATGCTGATTATTCACTTGAGAAACATTTCCAGAGCTAAACTCATTCAGCTCCTCTTGAAGCACAATTTTTGTAGCTTCACTCGACCTGACTTTCGTCTCCAGAGTCGACTGCAATTTCAATGGTAATTCATTTTCATTGAATATCACATCACGACTAAGAATTATTTTTTGCTCGTCAAGTTCAATACACCATAGTTTGTATACTTTCACACTGTCAGGATACTCTAAGAAAACACACTTATTTGCCCAAGGCTTCAATTTCTCCTGTTTTATGTGTGCATAAGTCACACACGCAAACATGTTTAGCCCCTCATATTTTGCCAGTTGCCCATACCATAACTCATATGGTGTCTTGAACCTCAATGTTGTGGAAGGACTAAGATTTATAAGATATCCCGCAGTTTTGACATCTTCCGCGTAGAACGACTTGGATAAACCCGATGTAAGGAGTATACATCTTATCATCGCCAGACCATTCTATTGTAGAGTGTGCCTAACAGTTTGGTGTCTCACGATGCCTTCCTTTTTTACATTAATCATCAAATTTTGAAGAACAATATTCCAAGTCATTATCGGTTCTCAACTTCTTCACCCTCCGAGTGGTATGAGTTTTCACTATCTTTTTCAAGATTCTGAAATATGAAATACCTGATCCTTTGTCTTCAAACTATATACCCAGAGCCTCTATGAATAGTCATCAATTATAGACATAAAATAATGTGTTCCTCCTTATGAAGCAACTCTGGCTTGTCCCCATAAATCAGAGTGAACATAATCCTACTCTCCTTTAGATTTATGCATAGCTGATGTAAACATCACTTTGCTAGACTTTTCGAGAACACAATTCTCACAAAACTCCAACTGCGATGCTACAACATCACCATCAAGTTTTATTTCAATAATTCATGAAGTCCACATTGACTAACATGTCTGAGCCTCAAATGGCACGACTAAGTCTTCTCTTCCTCATTATCAGCAATATTTACAGGCCCACTAATACGGTCTTACAGTCCAGATAATACAAGTCGTTTCTCATCACCCTTTAATGGTTTTCATGCACCGTTTTTCAAAATTTACCATGCAACCAGAATCATCTAACTTGCTGATTGAGAAAAGGTTATGTGTAAGCTGAGGAACATACTTCACATTCTGGATTTTCCAAATGCATCCACCAAACATCATATTTACACCAAACTCATGCCTTGTATGGTGCACGATTTGCTGTTACCGAGTAGCACTTCTCCACCTTTCCATAGTTGGAAATCTTAAAGTCACTTCTTCCTCATATCCATATGAAATGAACACCCCAAATCAAGGACCCATTGTTTCTCAGAATACTTTGTTGATGCAATCAGAACGTCTGAAAAATCATAACCATCTAAAACCACCAAAGCATCTGCTGAGCTCCTACTTGCACACACGATTCTAGAGCTCTAAAGAAGATCATTAGTTCCTTGGTGATGCAAAACCAATAAATCCGAGAATGCAGAATGTAAATGAAATATCAAACGTGCTAGGAATGTAACGAAATTTTAGGTGAGTATTGTGAAGTGAATGATATGTGTGCTGGTGAAAAACGTGGTCCAGATTTGTTGAAATGAAGGATTTATGGACTGTTTTCCGAGAATCAGCCAATGGGTGCTATTATGAAGCTTTTGGCAAGAGTTTTCTTCCAAGGAATAGAACTCGATTCAAGGAATCGGTTAAGGCCTCTTCTTGCTGCTTTCCAATCTCAAAAGAATGGAGAGGAAGATGGCAAAATCCGTTCTTACAAGCTACCAAGCTTGAAGATCGGTTTCGGGGGCGCAACCCCTCGGTTGTTGTCAACCGAGGTTACCTTGGTGCCTCTTGCTCCAAGTTTCTTTTATTGAGAGAAGAAAATCCGAGTATGCTCATAAACATCAGCAAAAAAAGTTACAAGTACCAATACCATGAATATATAGACCTAATAGTGGTAGACTTGGGCTTTGAGTAGGTTGGGCCTCCATTTGGGCTTGCAAGCCATGTCTTTAACTTCAAGTGGCCCAAAGGATAGACCAAGCCACCAACTAATCCTAACATTTATCTAATCCTAAAATGCCTAATATGCATGCATATAATAAAGTTTAAACAAGAAGGCCACGTTTGCCAATAAGTCTGAAATAAAATATTACAAATATCAAAGTTCCGGAAGATAAATTCTCATGTGAGCATTAAGGTCGCCTTTCTTGTCCGATGAGGTTCTTTGGTTGGTGAACGTCCCCAGCTTTAATATCCCACTTCAAGTCGACCTTGGTGTCCTCTAAGTCTTCGCACGATCCATAACCTGCAAAAGATATAAGTGTGTTAGTTAAATCATGGACTCGGGTCTGAGATCGTGTAATAGGACTATGGGGCACAACAGCATCACTAGTCTCGGTTTTCTTCTAGGCCATCCTTCTATTCGGTTCATGGAAATCCTTCTTGAAATGTCCTTCTTTGTTGCAAAAGAAGCACTTCTTGCCTTGCCTGGATTTTGATCAGACCTTATCCTTCAATTTCTTCTTATCACGGGTTTAAGTTCTTCCTCGTACCGATAACGCATCTCCATCTGAAGCTTCCTTATGTTCAGTTTTTCGCTGGAGTTCCTTCGAATGTAGCGCAGCCTTTACCTCCGTCATGGTTAGGGTTTGCTTCCTATATAACATAGTATCGATGAAATGCTTGTACTGCTTCAATAGAGAACTCAACAGGATAATAAATTGATTCTCCTTTTCTATCTTGACGTCGATGCTATTTAAGTCCAATAATATTTTGTTGAAATCATCAACATGTTTCCACATTTCCTTGGGTTCCTCATTCGTGAATGTGTACAACTTCTTTTTCAAGTACAAACGAACGTATAAAGCTTCAAGCTTAGACCATACTAAAGTCATTGAACCTTCTTCGGTGATCTCTCTTAGTACCTCGTCTCTCAAATCAGCAAAATAGCACTATGCGCTTCCATCTCAGAAGCCCTATCTCTGCCAGACAATTGAAGCTTCCCAAATGCCTTGGGATCAATAGCATAAGACAACCCTTGATGTACCAATAAATCCTTCATCTTGACTCACCATAGACTGAAATCATTTCTTGCCCGTGAACTTGTCAACTTCGAATTTTGCCATGGATAAAACTGAAAGAAAACAGTCCACGCTCACCGCAATAATTGTTGTGATTAAAACTCAATCACATTGAGAGAGAATAATCAAGAATAAAAGAGAATAGTGAAAGAAGAATTGAGACACCATAATTTATGTGGTTCGGACAAAACTGTTCTACGTCCACGACACAAAACTTTAGCAGCAAATTTTATTAAAGAATCAAAAAAGTAAGAGGTTTTCAAAATGTTGCAACATCTCCCGCAGCATTACGTTGAATACAAGAGATGTCGTTCCTCACCAAGAGAGAAAACCCTATAGAGCACCCTATCTATATTCTCTCTCTACAGCTTTCTGCCACTCTGCCACACCATATTGTCTCTTATTCTCTCTCTTTATATTTTCCTTACAACTCACTCACTCAATAATATATAAATAAGAATATTAGAATATTAATAAAAAAATAAATCAACTTAAATTCGAAAAGAATAAACCACAAAATCTAAATCAATACGAACATTAAGAATTATAATAAACTTTTACTTTACTTTCAAAAAGATTTTTTTGCAAAATATTAATTTTTCTAAAACAGTTATTTATTTATGAGGTCTAAATAACACAATTAATAAATATAATTAGGTGTTTTTACGTAATTTCATACTCTAATAACAATTAAATATCAGAATTCAAACACTTAAATTTCATAAATTACTTTTCATATCTTAATTCACCAAACGCTTAATTGTTTATTTTATTGTCGCAAAATTACATCGATATAAAATAGATCCTTATTTTTACTTTTGTAGTAATTAAGCCTATGGCCCAAAGACAATTGGGCTAGGCCGTTGATGTCGTCTCTCACTAGCAGCTGGACATCATGTAGGATAGTATAGTATTGGTTTCACCTACTCTGGTTTTTCTAGGGCTTTACAGAGAGCTTATATAATCCGCGACATCCGAGGCTCACTTCGTTGATTCATTCTGGCAAATGGTGCAAGTTCTTGACGGTACGGGCCAATTGTTGATTGCTTCGCTTTGTTCAGTTGTGAGTTTGATTCTTGATGCTTTTTTTGTCGGTTTTGAATGCTTCTGAATGGATCATTCGGCTCAATGCACCCCGGGCATCCCTGATATTTACTGCGGCAGTGAATGCCCCACCCCATTGCTCGCGTTATTAAGCTTCCGTTCAGTATTGCAGTTTAGCCTTCCTCTTTTCCTCGGCTCATCTGTGTCAAATGAGTGGCAACATTTTTTGTTCCTATTTTCTTTTTTGTAACTTCCTCGTGTTCTACGCTAGAAATTGATGATATACCTTGGGTACCTCTTTCAATTTTCGTAAGAGAACGATAAACCCTCGCGATCTAGCAAATCTTGAAAGTGGAAGTTATTTTCTTCCTTGATTCTGCCTCAGTATATTTTTTTTTCTGCATGACATTTTGAATGCCATATTTGGTATAATCAACGAAACTCGTACTCTTTTCATCGTTCACACATAGTTTGGCTATGAGGATGAAATATGCAGCTTTAAATGCTAGTTCTGCTTCTGATAGTTTATGATTGATAGAGTTGTTCTATGATCTGAACTTTTCAGTTTGTTTTATGTTAATTTTAAAAACCATTTTCAAAATTGAGAGGAGTCGGAGGCTGGAAATCCTAAGACCCATTTTTTTGTGATGCTGCTTTGGTATAAATCATTTAGATCAGTTAGCAGCATGTGGTATTTTGTATTTGTTGAGATATTCTTTTAGTCAGTAGACATGCCGATTGTCATGCCACAAAGGGGAACTCGAGACAGATAAATTAAACAGACCTAATAAGTGACATCAGATGATATAATAATATATGATTAAGTGTAAAAAAAAGCTTCAACTATCTGAAAAGTGTAAAAAAAAGCTTTAACTATAGAAAGTGTAAAATAAAGCTCTGCGGGTAACCGTTGACCCCTCGCAGAGGGTGCAGCGGTTAGCCGCCCCATTGAGACGAGTACCCGCCTGACGGGGGGGTCACGCGGGTAACCAAACCACCGACCCCCGCGTCCGCATTTAGGTGGCACTAAAATTAATTTTTTTAAAAATACTAAACGATATACAATTTACTTGCAATTTTTATCACATGTTCTTCATATTATGAAAAGATAATCTGAAAATTTTCGTGATTTTCTAACACTTGTACGATTTATTGTAATTTTATTTAATTATTGTATAAAATAATCATAATAAATCATGCAATTGTTAGAAAATCACGTAAAGTTTTAGATTATTTTCTCATGTTAAAGAAAACATGTAGTAAAAATTTCAAGTAAAATTAATATCGTTGATAGTTTTTTAAAATTAATGTATAAAATAAAGAAGAAAATAAGATTAATTTTAAGAAATATATCAAACGATATTTATTTTACTTGAAATCATGTGATAAAAATTTTCAAGTAAAATAAATATCGTTTGATATATTTCTTAAAATTAATCTTAGTTTCTTCTTTACTTTATATATTAATTTTAAACTATCAAACGATAATACTTTTAATTGAAATTTTTACTACGTGTTTTCTTTAACGTGAGAAAATAATCTAAACATTTTTGTGATTTTCTAACACTAACATGATTTATTATAATTATTTTATACAATAATTAAATAAACTTACAATAAATCGTACAAGTGTTAGAAAATCACGAAACGTTTCAGATTATCTTTTAATTATATGGAGAACATGTGATAAAAATTACAAGTAAATTGCATATTGTTTAGTATTTGTTTTAAAAATTAATTTTAGTACTACCTAAATGCGGACGCGGGCGGTCGGCAGTTACCCGCGTGACCCCCCGCGTCAGGCGGGTACCCGTCTCAATGGGGCGGGTAACCGCTGCACCCTCTGCGGGGGGTCAGCGGTTACCCGCAGAGCTTTATTTTGCACTTTCCATAGTTAAAGTTTTTTTTTGCACTTTTCGGATAGTTGAAACTTTTTTTTGCATTTAATCCAATAATATATGTCCAAATAAAGTAACTCAGCAAGGTATATACAATAAAGCTTAGAAGTTTCCACTAGTATCTAACCTTAAAGTTAAGATAAGTTTCAAAGGAGAGACTAAGTATATACCGTCGAGAGTCGGCTCTCGAACCGACAACTATGACTCATCTTGATTAGATCCTGCAAAATAATAATAGGAAGTCGTTTTGGGGTGAGTCGACTAAACTCAATAAAGGTAGAGTTTATTTTCAGCAGGTATATAAAAAAAATATAATTATGCTCATGCTCAACAATTGAGAACATTTTATAAAAAATGATTAGTGAAAATGCAGTCAAACACAAGAGCCATCGACCATGATTTAAAAACATTGACATTCAGATGTCGCATGCCACATAAATATCTTGATCAGGTTTAGAGTTTCGTGTCCAATGACACGGCTCTTCAGCTGTCCTATTACTTCTAGTTAAAACATGTAGTTCACATCAAACGATGAAAGTATGAATGTGATAAAAATGTGAATAAAACATGGCAATACATTAAATACATATGCGATGCTAAACAATAAATTTAATTACCAAATTAAATATAATACTTAACCAAAAATAAAATAAATCCTTACCTCGAGTGTACTTACAATAGGTCAAACTCAATAATTCTAATAGTCCAAGTCAACGAGTTTACACTTTAACGCAATGAATTGACACCTAACAAAGAGTAAAATCATTCATTATTTTTGGCTATCTTATCTCTCAATTCATTCTCAAAAGACGGTCTATATCAAATTGGGTAATCAATCCATAAATTGGGTCTCATTTTCTTAACGGTTTGGGCTTGACGATAATGAGTATATAACTTTGTTCTAGAAATTTCAATTTCTTATTTTGCTAACAGTTAATCTACCTTACTGCGAGTATAGGTTCAACACTTTTATATCCAAAAATTTGAAGTTTTCCATGACCAAAACAGAGAAGAAAAACTTTCAAATTTCCTACATACCAAGACCTCTAACAGTACCCTAGAAATCCAAATTTTCTTAGTCCAAAATTACAACAAGCTAACCCAAACAATTTGATTCTCAATATGTGTTTTTTCATGCATTCAACCAAGAACTACAAAAAGAAACAATGGAAACGATGGAGAACGACTCGCCTTTGATTTCTCCTTGCAAGACGATCGATACTGCCGTTTCAAAATAACCAAAAAAGTAGGAGGTAATCCAAATTTTGAGCACCAGTGTCGAGCCTCCAAATCGTTTCACAAAGGTTGAGGAGCAAAACACAAGGAATGTTTCAAAACCATAATCATTGAAATCGGAGATCAAATCGGTCGTCGGTCGGTCTTTCCCTCACGGTTTCACTCTTTCTGTTCTCCTCTTTCTCTTCTTCACACGGCGTTGTAGCGACCTGTACGTCGCCACTTGATTCGACGTGACTTTCCCTTTATTAAGACATTTTTGACATGAAATTTTTCGCAAACTTTTAAAACGCTAAATCGAAAACTAAAATCGTTTTCGACATAGCGTTGACTCGGTTTTTGGGTCGCTTAAATCATTTGAAATACATGGAAAAATGTTCAAAAAATACATTTGGGAAGTATCGTAAAACATTGGGTTGAAACGTGTTTGAAAATCAAAAACTTAAAAAAATACTTTCGGAACACATGACATGCGGCGCGCGCGTCGCTCGTTTCATGCGCACACAACGCGCTGTCATTGCGCGCAAGGCGCTCTGCCGTCGTGCGCGTGACACATAGTGGGAACATGCAAAGTGAGCGCGCAACCCCCACTCGGTGCATGCAACGCTCAAGTGGCGTGCGTGGGGTAGCCAATCGATCGGCCCCCAGGGCGCGATCGATCAGCCCCCGCTCTGGTGCCGATCGCCCAAACAGGGCATCAGCCGATCCATCGGCTAGGCGCACTCCACACGCGCAGTGCATGACTCGCGCTCGCGCACGCGCATGCGCACCCTGTGTGTCAAGTGCACCCAACACTTCCTTTTTCCACTTTTTCACCATTTTTCACATTTTCTTCATTCTTTTCACCTACATTTCATCTCTAAACTTACTTCAACTTATCCCCCAACATTTTCAACCCCTCAAACACTTTAAAACCTCAAAACGTAACTCAAAAAGGTGTTAAAAAACGTAGCAAAACTTACAAAAACAAACTGCATGGATGACTCTAAAAACTGTTCTAGTATTCTTTTTTTTTTTTCAAATCTTAAACTAACTGTACATCCAAAAGACCTAAAACATTCACTCAAATCCAAAAAGACTCTAAAAATATAACATAGACCTCAAGACTTCACCCACGGGTCAAAATTCGTCAGACTGGCACAACCAACCCCGTAAGCTAGTCCCTTCAACTGCACCTATACATCAGCCTGAGGCTCTGAGTCCTCATCAGTACGATCTGTACCTACATTATAGAATTTAACTAATGAGCATAAAGCTCAGTAATATCATATAAATGCAATAAAATGCATGTGCTATGCATGACCATTTCAAAACATGTACATATATTACATTTACGTTGAAGTGAACATGTTGGTTAAGTGGAGTTTATAGAGAAGTGGAAAACATTACGTACATTACGTGTATTAGTGGTTTGGCCTTGTCCTAGGAATGGATAAAAACATATTGTCCGCGGCAAGGACAATTTTACATTAGTCCCAGAGAAGGACAAGAACATATGTCAGTCCCCGTTCCACACTTAACCATACTTTACATTTACATTTTTATCTTTCTTACTTCAAAACATGTGCATAAAACATTTTGCATGACATTCTTGAAAAACGTAATACATGAACATACATTGTGCATAAAACATAACATAAACAATAGACAGGTCCTTGAAGCATAAATATCGACAATTCATCAAGACTGTAACATAAAACAATAACTCGTAACCTACGACGTGTTCTATAACCTATCTACCCATCAACATACCCCGTAAAACATAAAATCCTAGTACCTCTGTGATGTAGGCCTTAAGGGCCAAACACATACATACGAACTTACCTGTGGTCCGTCGAACGTTAGCAAACATTGAACATTTTTCTTGGTGCCTTACAAGCCTATAGTATGCATAATCAAACCGTTATTTACATCATGTAGGTACTAACTAACAAACTAATCAAAAACATAATCCATACTCCATTCAAATAGTTTAAACCTAATCAATCATCAAACTCGAGCAATTTCCATTAAAAATCTCAGATTTCTCATAAATTTTTAGGCTAACTTTCAAAGTTACGTAACTCCCTCGTTCCTTATCTGTTTTTTATGATTCAACATGTTTTGGAAAACTTATTACGTTAAGATTAACATGGAATCATTAATTTATAAAAAGAAGACCGGAAACGATAGCATAATTCCAAATTTTGTAGGTTGCCCTGTTTAGTGTCGATTTTCAAACCCGTAAATCTGTTTTCATCAAATGTGCATAATTTTTCTTTGGTTTATCCATTCGTTAAACAACGTTCTATCATGCATTAGCATAAATTTGACGAATTTATAAAACCCTAACCCTAAAACACTCCACCGAAATCAACGTCTAAGTAACCTAGATCCATTAACTAACGTATAGGCTTACCTTTCGTGAAAAAAACAGAAGAAAATCGGAGAGGAGTGAGGGTTCCGTCGTTGTCAGCGTGAGGAGAACGTCGCCTGGAGGAGAGAAAGGAGAAGAGAAGAAATAAAAATGGGAGGGGGAGGAGGGGCTTCTGCTGATCACGTAGAGGGAGAGAGAAGGGGGTGTTTGGTTACGGTCTTAGCGAATCTTCTTCGAGAAGTTTCATTATTTTTGCTTAAAATCTCGTACGTTTTGACTCCCTCTTTTTCACTCTATTTTCTTAAACTCTCAAATTTTCGGCGTCCAAATTCCAATAAAATATACTATAACGACCCATTTTCCCAGCAAGATAATGTCCGCTCTGGGGATTGGGCCGCAGCCCAATATCCTCCCCTCACGGCTTTGTTTGGCGAGGACTTCCCAGTCAGTCACCCAACCTAGTACTACTCTCGCCGAAGCACTTTTAACTTCGGAGTTCTTATGGGATCCGTTGTCAATTGTGCTCCAAAATGCGTCTTGCTATCTTGGGAGGGTCTCTTTACATATGTTTCATTTCCACATACTTCCCCAAGCGATGTGGGATTGTGACGACCCTCTTTTTACGACCCGTCACCTTCCGGTTCGCCCGCGCGCGCGGACGTACCGTCATCCGAGTTCCAGTTCATGCAGCCATCGTACACATATTTACACATCCAGGTCATCACAATCACCCCCCTTGGGGGCCCAACGTCCTCGTTGGCCACATTTTCGGTTGGATACAGGCTCTGATACCATTTGTAACGACCCCTTTTCCCAGCAAGATATTGTCCGCTCTGGGGATTGGGCTGCAGCCCAATATCCTCCCCTCACGGCTTTGTTTGGCGAGGACTTCCGAGTCGATCACCTAACCTGGTACTACTCTCGCCGAAGCACTTTTAATTTCGGAGTTCTTATGGGATCCGTTGTCAATTGTGCTCCAAAACGCGTCTTGCTATCTTGGGAGGGTCTCTTTACATATGTTTCATTCCACATACTTCCCCAAGCAATGTGGGATTGTGACGACCCTCTTTTTACGACCCGTCACCTTCCGGTTCGCCTGCGCGGACGTACCGCCATCCGGGTTCCGGTTCGTGCAGCCATCGTACACATACTTACACATCCGGGTCATCACATATACACTGTATTTATAGCGAATTTCTTTCGTTCAAACAAATTTTAGGGACGATTACATGATCAGAAATGTCGGGTGTTACAGGCTCCCTCAGCCAAAAAAAGGAGTTTCTTGAAGAATAAACAGAAGGAAAACTTTAAGGAGGAAGAGAAAAATGTACAGGTGGCAAGTTAATGAAGAAATGGAAAATTACCTTTTTCTCCCCCCACTCTTCAAACGTTTTCTCACCCAAATAAACTGATGGGTTTCACATTCTCTCCCACTTAATGAAATTTCTTCCTCAAAATTTGGATCAACTATCGACTCGTCATTAAACAGTTGAGGATACTTTTTCATCTCTGATTCAAGTTCCCAAGTGGTTTTCCTTTCACTGTGATTCCTCCACTGCACCCTTACCAAGGGTACCTCACGGCGACGTAGGACCTGGATATCTTGACTTAAAATTCTCTCAGATTCTTCCTCGTGTGAGACATTTTCCTGGATAGACACCATGGTCAAGGATATGACATGTGATGGGTCAGAGATATATTTCCTCAACATGGAAATATGGAAGACATTATAGACACAATTCAACTATGGTAGTAAATCTAAATGGTAAGCCACTGAACCAACTCGCTCTATGATTTGAAACAGGCCAATATATCTGGGAGTCAAATTCCCTTTTACACCAAAACGACTCACACCACGATTAGATCTTACTTTCAAAAACACAAAGTCATCTACTTCAAACTCGACCTCTCTTCTCAAAAGATCAACATAACTTTTCTAACGACTTTGAACTGCTCTCAATCTTTCTTTAATTATTTGAACTTTCTCAGTTGTCTCTCAAATCATATCGGGTCCGAGAGTAACACGTTCCTCGGTTTTAGCAAGGCCTTCCATATAAGGATTCATAAGGCGATATACCAATACTGGTTTGGTAACTATTGTTGTAGACAAACTCTACCAAAGGCAAATGGTTTATCCAACTATCACCAAAATCTAGAACACACGATCTCAGTATGTCCTCAAGAATTTGAATAGTACGCTTAGACTGACCATCTATATGAGGGTGATGTGCTGTACTCAAATTTAGTTCGGTACCCAAAGCTCTTTGAAGGGCTCTCCAAAACTTTGATGTGAATCTCGGGTCTCTATCGAACACTATACTCGAAGAAATACCGTGAAGATAAACGATATTTTCAACATACAACTTCCTTAACTTCGTCAAGGAAAAGTCCATTTTGATTGAAATAAAATGAGCAGACTTTGTCAATCTATTAACAACCACCCACACAACATCAAATTTCTGCACTGTCCTTGGCAAACCCGTTACAAAATCCATGGTAATCCTATCGCACTTCCACTCGAGAATAAATAAAGGCTGCAATAATCCAGTTGGTCTCTGATGCTCAGCCTTAACCAGCTAACAAGTCAAACATCGAGAAATGTATTCTGCTACATCTCATTTCATTCCAACCCACCAATACTGAAGCTTCAAGTCATGGTACATCTTAGTGCTACCTGAGTGTAAATCAAATCTGGACTTATGAGCTTCTACTAAAACGGCTTGTCTCAATTTCGAATCTTTAGACACCACAACTCGCCTTTTGAATGATAAAAATCCATCAGGGCTGACTTCACAACCATCAAATTGTTCACCTAACCGAATTTTCTCAAGTTTTTCTTTTAATTCATTATCAGATTTCTGCATATCTTTAACACGTTGAAAGAGTGTAGGGGTATCAACCAAATTAAATACTCTAATTGTTTGCTCATAGTCAACCTGCTAAAACTGGCGCATAGTCAACCTGCTAAAACTGGCGCATAGTCAACCTGCTAAAACTGGCGCATAGTCAACCTGCTAAAACTGGCGCATAGTCAACCTGCTAAAACTGGCGCATAGTCAACCTGCTAAAACTGGCGCATAGTCAACCTGCTAAAACTGGCGCATAGTCAACCTGCTAAAACTGGCGCATAGTCAACCTGCTAAAACTGGCGCATAGTCAACCTGCTAAAACTGGCGCATAGTCAACCTGCTAAAACTGGCGCATAGTCAACCTGCTAAAACTGGCGCATAGTCAACCTGCTAAAACTGGCGCATAGTCAACCTGCTAAAACTGGCGCATAGTCAACCTGCTAAAACTGGCGCATAGTCAACCTGCTAAAACTGGCGCATAGTCAACCTGCTAAAACTGGCGCATAGTCAACCTGCTAAAACTGGCGCATAGTCAACCTGCTAAAACTGGCGCATAGTCAACCTGCTAAAACTGGCGCAGATGCTATTATTCTATCTTGCTGCATTAAAACACATCCTAATCCAACTCCTAACGCATCTGTATATACTGCATACGATAAACCTTCATCGGGTACTACTAAAACTGGCGCATAGTCAACCTGCTAAAACTGGCGCAATAGTCAACCTCTGTTTAAGCTCTTCAAAAGTTATCTGACATTTATTGTCTCAAATAAACTTTATGTCTTTCCTGGTTAATTGAGTCAAATGACATAGCAATAGAAAAAAAAAAATTGAACGAATCGTCGGTAATAACCAGCTAAACCTAAGAAACTTCGTACTTCAGTAACATTCATGGGTGGTTTCCACTCCAACACTGCTGAGATACCATTCTGAGAAACGACATAACCCAATAACTTCACTTCTGTCATCCAAAAGTCGCATTTCTCTCGCTTTAGAAATAGTTGGTGTTCACGCAACGTCTGCAGGATAATTCTTAGATGTTCCATATGTCCCTCACGAGACTTAGAATATATTAAAATATCTTCTATGAACACCACCAAGAATTGATTAAGGTAAGGCCGAAGAACTCGATTCATCATATCCATAAAGGTTACTCGTGCATTAGTCAGTCTAAATGGAAGTACTAGAAATTCATAATGTTCGTAGCGAGTACGAAAAGCTTTTTTAGAAATATCCTGTTCACGAATTTTTAATTGGTGGTAGCCAGATCTCAAATCAATTTTCGAGAAGTACCTTGATCCTCCGAGCTGATCAAACAGATCATCAATTTTTGGTAGAAGATATTTATTCTTAACTGTCACGTGATTTAATTTTTTATAATCTATGCACAATCGAAGCGAACCATTCTACTTCTTTGCGAATAAGACTGGTGATCCCTACGACGAAGTATTATTTTGAATAAAACTTTTTTGTATTAAATCATTTAACTAGGTTCTTACCTCACTCAACTCAGCAGGGCCATGCGGTACGGAGCAGTTGAAATTGAAGATGTGTTGGGCACTAAGTCAATACTGAACTCAATCTCACGGTCAGGTGGTAACCAAGACAGATCCTCAAGAAAAATATCAGGGTAGTCACAAACTACTGATAAACCAGAATCATGCCTAACTGTAACATGGTTGTCGGTAATAGCAAAAATATTCTCGTATAGCTCCAATTTCCTCTGATCTCCCAAATAAGCTCGTAAAACAGAATTAACAAAGAACATATGGGCATTACATGGATGTATCAAAACTTTTTCATCTCCCAAAGTAAGGGTTATATTTCTCCAATGACAGTCAACTATTGTCTTATAAAGGTTTAATCAATCAATACCCAGAATCATATCGAATTGATCCTTAGGCATATACTTCTCCGATGACAGTCAACTATTTTCTTATAAAGGTTTAATCAATCAATACCCAGAATTATATTGAATTGATCCATAGGCATAACTATCAGGTCCGTAGATAACTCGTGTTCATCAATCATAATAGCCGCATATCGAACAATGAGATTCATCTCATATTTCTTGCTCATAGGGATACTCAAAATAAGGGGATTATCAAGTTTTTCTATAGTTACCCCTAAAGCGTGAATAGAAGATGTGGAAATAAACGAATGGGTTGCTCTAGTATCAAATAAGACGTGCATTATAGTATTAAATAAGAAACTCATACCATCGATGACACCCTAGCCAGATATATCATGAAGCTTATATTGTGTAACTGCATAAGCTCGACCAGTCATCTTTTCCTTTCCTCTTTTGTCTCCTCCGAATCCACCCCTCGACGAACTAGGATTAACACTAGCTACATGAGTTGAAGTCATAGCAGGAGTGGTGTTTGAAGCAAACCTCTGTTGATACCCAGTAGGCTTCTGGAAATCGGTACCAGATGGCTTATACTGATGCTGATAACACTGGTCTTGACTAAAAAATCCTCTAATACCTTCAAAACTAGGCCCGTCAAGAGTTGTCTCAGAAGGTGCTGAACTAGTTGGAGGTTTTGGATGAGTATGACAATTCTTTCTTAAGTGCCTAGGCTGTCCACAAGAGTGACAAACATATGGTACTGAACATCCACTAGAATAAGAGGTTGAACCAGAAGATTTGTTGAAGTTATCTTGATTATGGTGTTCACGGTTTTTCTCCTTCTTAAAGTCTTTCTTAGTCATTTTGCCTCCCACAAGCTAATCATCCTTCCCTTTCCCTTTGTATACACCAAACTGTTCTTCTAAATCTGTCTTAACACGCTGAGCAGCAGCAACTACTTCAGGAAGGATTTTAAATGTAAAGCCTGACAAATGGTGTCTAATCTCGGACCTCAAATTCATTCGAAACTTCACCAGCATATCCAAAGAATCCATGTGATTAATATACTGAGAGAACTCCATAAACTTGGCATAATACTCCAGTACGGTAAGATTTCTCTGCTTCAAATTATGATACGTCGTGATCATCTTCTGGCGATGTTCAACATTGCAATAATTGTCTTTAAAAAGAGTTTCGAACCGGGTCCAAGTCATATCCTCCAAAGGGTAGTCCAGCTTCAGAGACTTCTACTATACTTCAGTCATTTTCTCAAATTGATAGGTTGCAAATCCAACCCGATATTATGGCAGACATCTCATAGCCGTCAACTTTTTGACAATTACCCTTAACAAATTTTCTACAACTTGAGTGTCGACATCCCCCACAAACACTGGTAAGTTCATCATCTTCCACTGCATAAAGTAATTCATGCGACGGTTCTCTACATTCTGATTGCTGCGTCATTGAAATATATTCTGCAGCGTGTCTCTCATAGCAATAAGTGGATCAGTAGGGTGCGATTCAGCCTATTGCGCAGTAGGTGTTGTAGGGGTACGGTTCCTAGGAGCTCTTCTTGGGGGCATCTGAAAAAATAATTTTCATCTTAGGTTAGAATACTTTCTTTGCACAATAATAATCCTCGTATATAATCACATCATCTATTTTTTAAGTATCACTTTTCAAGATGGGCAAACATTGGCTCTGATACCAAAATTTTTGTCATGCCCCAAAGGGAAACTCGAGACAGAATAGAGAATGACCCGGCTCGAAAAGGACTAGATTGTCTGACCCTTAACACCAAATATCACCAATTACAGCTGAAAATTCTTAAATTAATATAAGTCAGGGTCTAGAACATATAAATTAAACAGGCCTAACAAGTGACACCAGATGATGTGATAATATATATCCAAACAAAGTAACTCAACAAGGTACATAAAATAAAGCTTACAAGTTCCTATTAGTATCTAACTTTAAAGTTAAGATAAGTTTCAAAGGTGAGACTAAGTATATAACATCGAGAGTCGACTCCCGAACCGTTAACTATGACTCCTCTTGATTAGATCCTGAAAAAAAAATAATAGGAATGTCGTTTTGGTGTGAGTCAACTAAACTCAATAAGGGTAGAGTTTATTTTCGGCAATTATATAAAAAATATATAATCATGCTCATGCTCAACAATCGAGAACATATTATAAAAAATGATCAATGAAAATAAAGTCGAACACAAGAGCCATCGGCCATAAATTAAAAATATCGACATTCGGCGGTCGCACGCCACATAAATACCCTAATCAGGTTTAGGGTTTCGCGCCCAAGGACACGGCTCTTCAGTTGTCCTATTACTTCTACTTAAAACATGTAGTTCACATCAAACGATGAAAGTATGAATGTGATAAAAATGTGAATAAAACATGACAATACATTAAATACATATGTGATGCTAAACAATAAATTTAATTACCAAATTAAATGTAATACTTAACCGAAAATAAAACAAACTCCTACCTCGTGTGTACTTACAATAGGTCAAACCCAATAATTCTAATAGTCCAAGTCAACGAGTTCACACTTTAACTCAATAAATTGGCACCTAACAAAGTGTAAAATCATTCATTATTTTTGGCTATCTTATCTCCCAATTCATTTTCAAAAGACGGTCTATATCAAATTGGGTAATCAATTCATAAATTCGGTCTCATTTTCTTAACGGTTTGGGCTTGACGATAATGAGTATATAACTTTGTTCTAGAAATTTCAATTTCTTATTTTGCTATCAGTTAATCTACTATACTCAGAGTATAGGTTCAAGACTTTTATATCCAAAAATTTGAAGTTTTCCATAGCCAAAATAGAGAAGAAAAACTTTCAAATTTCCTACATACCAAGAACTCTAACAGTACCCTAGAAATCCAACTTTTCCTCGTCTAAAATTACAGCAAGCTAACCCAAACAATTTGATTCTCAATATGTGTTTTTCATGCATTTAACAAAGAACTACAAGATGAAACAGTAGAAACGAAGGAGAACGACTCACCTTTGATTTCTCCTTGCAAGACTGATCGATATCTCCGTTTCAGAATCACCCAAACAGCAGGATGTAATCCAAATTTTGAGCACCAATGCCGAGCCTCCAAATTGTTTCACAAAGGTTGAAGAGCAAAACATAAGAAATGTTTCAAAACCATAATCATTGAAATCAGAGATCGAATCGGTCGTCGGTCGGTCTTTCCCTTACGGTTTCACTCTTTCTGTTCTCCTCTTTCTCTTCTTTCGCATGGCGCCCTCAACAGAAAAAGGGGTTTCTGGAAGAATAAACAAAAGGAAAACTTTAAGGAGGAAGAGAAATATGTACAGGTGGTAAGTTAATGAAGAAATGAAAAATTATCTTTTTCTCCCCCCACTCCTCTGACGTTTTCTCCCCCATATAAACTGGTGGGTTTCACACCGATGATGAATTTTCCATCTTGTTTGAGATGTTGTGGATCCAAGTTCCTGTTTTACAGGGAGAACCTACTTGGTGAAGCTACATTCTTATGATATTAATGGATTGAACTGAGGCATTATGCTATGACAGGTTGCAGTTACTAATTCATGTAATTTACTGCATTACATGTACTGGATGTGAAATTGATTTTTCATTTTGCAAGAATGTTTATGAAAAGTGTTTATTTGCTCTCATTGATTGTAGTTTTATTATACTTTTTGCTTCTGCTGAAGACTAATTCAACCATTTGTGTTAAGGTTGTAATTCTCTGAAGAGCTGTGTTGTCGGATTGTCTAGATGGAAAGAAGAATCCATCAAAGTTTTCAATTTCAGGGAAATTTATAAAACAAAATTCTACTAATTGGATATGGAAATGAGGGAGGAAAGCTTACGTGTGAATGTAGAATTTAAGTAAGTTTCAAGTGTATTATAATTGAGATAGTCCAAGGATTTTGCAAGGATGGTCTCAGTGCTATGATTTATCTCCAGAAATTTTGTGGTCTCTGCAACACGTTAGGAGCAATCGGGGAACCTGTAGCTCCAAGGATTAGGTTATGTATTTTTTAAATGGCTTGGGAGCAGAGTACAATGCCTTCATTACTTCTGTTTCCACACTTCCTAATCAACCATCTATTGAAGAACTCTAACAGTACCCTAGAAATCCAACTTTTCCTCGTCTAAAATTACAGCAAGCTAACCCAAACAATTTGATTCTCAATATGTGTTTTTCATGCATTTAACAAAGAACTACAAGATGAAACAGTAGAAACGAAGGAGAACGACTCACCTTTGATTTCTCCTTGCAAGACTGATCGATATCTCCGTTTCAGAATCACCCAAACAGCAGGATGTAATCCAAATTTTGAGCACCAATGCCGAGCCTCCAAATTGTTTCACAAAGGTTGAAGAGCAAAACATAAGAAATGTTTCAAAACCATAATCATTGAAATCAGAGATCGAATCGGTCGTCGGTCGGTCTTTCCCTTACGGTTTCACTCTTTCTGTTCTCCTCTTTCTCTTCTTTCGCATGGCGCCCTCAACAGAAAAAGGGGTTTCTGGAAGAATAAACAAAAGGAAAACTTTAAGGAGGAAGAGAAATATGTACAGGTGGTAAGTTAATGAAGAAATGAAAAATTATCTTTTTCTCCCCCCACTCCTCTGACGTTTTCTCCCCCATATAACTGGTGGGTTTCACACCGATGATGAATTTTCCATCTTGTTTGAGATGTTGTGGATCCAAGTTCCTGTTTTACAGGGAGAACCTACTTGGTGAAGCTACATTCTTATGATATTAATGGATTGAACTGAGGCATTATGCTATGACAGGTTGCAGTTACTAATTCATGTAATTTACTGCATTACATGTACTGGATGTGAAATTGATTTTTCATTTTGCAAGAATGTTTATGAAAAGTGTTTATTTGCTCTCATTGATTGTAGTTTTATTACGCTTCCGTTCATGAACAGTTATAAGGCAACTAATGGATATTCCTCAGCCTTTGAAATCTGGGAAGCACTTGGGCAACTCTTCTCTGCTGCTTCATTTGCTCGGATCTCTAAGCTTTGTAACATTTTACAAGGATTTTGCAAGGATGGTCTCAGTGCTATGATTTATCTCCAGAAATTTTGTGGTCTCTGCAACACGTTAGAGCAATCGGGGAACCTGTAGCTCCAAGGATTAGGTTATGTATTGTTGTATAATGGCTTGGGAGCAGAGTAAATGCTTCATTACTTCTGTTTCCACACTTCCTAATCAACCATCTATTGAAGAACTTAACAGTCTGTTGTTGAGCTATTAAGCTCATCTCGATCGCCAAAATGCAGTTGTAACATCCGGCTTTATGGGATTTGATTTTATTCCAATATAAACAACATTTTGTAAATACGTCAAATTAAGTCCGTTTTGCGAACGGAAAGTTTTAATGAAGCCGGTAATAATAAATTAGAATTTATGGTGAAATATGAAATTTTGGACGGGAAAACGAATCGTTAGTTAAATAACGATTTTTTTTTTTTTTTTTTTTTTTTTTTTTTTTTTTTTTTTTTTTTTTTTTTTTTTTTTTTTTTTTTTTTTTTTTTTTTTTTTTTTTTTTTTTTTTTTTTTTTTTTTTTTTTTTTTTTTTTTTTTTTTTTTTTTTTTTTTTTTTTTTTTTTTTTTTTTTTTTTTTTTTTTTTTTTTTTTTTTTTTTTTTTTTTTTTTTTTTTTTTTTTTTTTTTTTTTTTTTTTTTTTTTTTTTTTTTTTTTTTTTTTTTTTTTTTTTTTTTTTTTTTTTTTTTTTTTTTTTTTTTTTTTTTTTTTTTTTTTTTTTTTTTTTTTTTTTTTTTTTTTTTTTTTTTTTTTTTTTTTTTTTTTTTTTTTTTTTTTTTTTTTTTTTTTTTTTTTTTTTTTTTTTTTTTTTTTTTTTTTTTTTTTTTTTTTTTTTTTTTTTTTTTTTTTTTTTTTTTTTTTTTTTTTTTTTTTTTTTTTTTTTTTTTTTTTTTTTTTTTTTTTTTTTTTTTTTTTTTTTTTTTTTTTTTTTTTTTTTTTTTTTTTTTTTTTTTTTTTTTTTTTTTTTTTTTTTTTTTTTTTTTTTTTTTTTTTTTTTTTTTTTTTTTTTTTTTTTTTTTTTTTTTTTTTTTTTTTTTTTTTTTTTTTTTTTTTTTTTTTTTTTTTTTTTTTTTTTTTTTTTTTTTTTTTTTTTTTTTTTTTTTTTTTTTTTTTTTTTTTTTTTTTTTTTTTTTTTTTTTTTTTTTTTTTTTTTTTTTTTTTTTTTTTTTTTTTTTTTTTTTTTTTTTTTTTTTTTTTTTTTTTTTTTTTTTTTTTTTTTTTTTTTTTTTTTTTTTTTTTTTTTTTTTTTTTTTTTTTTTTTTTTTTTTTTTTTTTTTTTTTTTTTTTTTTTTTTTTTTTTTTTTTTTTTTTTTTTTTTTTTTTTTTTTTTTTTTTTTTTTTTTTTTTTTTTTTTTTTTTTTTTTTTTTTTTTTTTTTTTTTTTTTTTTTTTTTTTTTTTTTTTTTTTTTTTTTTTTCGTGATTTGTTTTGCCGTCTTGGCCTACACCATAAGAATATACGTTAAATTGAGGAATTGGAGATATGTTGTGTTTGGGTAGTTTAGAACGGGTAGTTAGTTTTAATTTTGATTAGGTTGTTAATTGTTAAGTCTAGTGTTTGTATGCCTCTAATTGTTCCTGTTCGTTCATGGCTTATTAATTGTTCACGCATCATAGTTTTGGAACGGCATGAAAATGAGTTTTCTATGCATATTTTCATGAAAAAGGAAAACGATAACGAAAAGGTAATGATGGTCACGTCGGTGGCCGTGGTTCAAACATGGCTGTCGGATGAAGCATGTTTTTCCCCCGGTTAGATACGAGGGGCTATCTAATCGCCTGATGTGCCGCTCCTATCTAGTGAGAAAGAAGTCCCGGTAACTTAAATGAAATGTAATGATTAGCGAAAAGGTAGGACGCATGATTTATGAACTGTACATGCATAGCATTATCATTCACGTGCATTCACTTAGATTTACTGAGCCTCTAGCTCACGTGTTTAATTCTATGGTGTAGGTGATTTTGAGACAGGTGAGGAAGACGTCCCTCCGCCTGAAGTATGAACACGTTGAAGGAGGATGGCCCGTGGGAGTGCGCTGGCAGTCGGTGCGTAATTTTGACCCGTGGAGACGTATGTAGGTATTTGGGGTTATTTTGGATAGTAAATGTTTAGGTAAATTATTTGTACAGATAGAACATTATAGGATGTTTGGATTTGGACTAGTTGATAGGTTTACGTTTTAAAGTTTTTAAACGTTTTGGAAAAATTGTAAGTGTTTTGTAATGCTTTGATATTTTCAAACAGGAGGAATTGTTAAACTTTTAAATGGAACCACGCAGTTTATTGGTACGAAGTTTGATTACGTTTTAATTATGTTTGGGTTGGTTATTGGGGGGATTGTCGATTAGGATTGAGTGAAGATAAGAGTAAGGTTAATTGGAAATGTGTTTTGTGATACGTATGTAAGGATGTGTGAAGAAGGAATGAGAAAGGAGAGGAGTGTGTTGTGTGTGTAAATATGGTGTGCAGGGCGTGAAGGGAAAGAAGAAGGAAAGAAAGAAGAGGGGAGGGGGGGTGGGGGCGACTGATCGTGGAAGGAAAGGAGTTGGAACGCAGAACTCTCGGGTTTTCCAGAGAGTTTGGCGATCGTACGCGGGTAGAGAGGCGTACGATCGGTTTGATGGTCTGGTTTCACGTTCTGTAAGTAGAACGTGAACCGACCAAACGCTCGAAGATGAGCGTTCGGGCGGCTGTGCGAGGGGCGCCCGATCGCCCATCTTCAGGCGTTCGGTCGCCTGTGGTTTTTTGGGCTGAATTGCTCCTTCTGCCCCTCCCCTGCTTCGGTGCTCTTTTGTCTCAAATGGCCGATGTTTAATTGTTTGTTTTAAATTGATTTGAGAATTTAAAACGTTTTGTTCAAAAAGCCTTCAATTATTTTCCAAATAATTTTAATGATTCTAATTCCGCTTAACGTTATGAGAACTACTTAGGTATAAAATAAATTTTAAATTTATCGGGAATTTTGAGGAATAGTTTAAGGGTCGTTACAGCAGTTACTGCGTTGAGCCCTTTTTAATCCCATTACACCACTACCTCAAGTAATAAATTCAGACGAAAGTTTCCCTCACCCCCTGGACCTCATTCTAATTTTTTGGACCGACCACGAGATTCCCTATGGTTCCCTCTCCTCTTTTTCGTCCCCCTCCATCTTTCATTCCCCAAAATCGATCACAGTCTCGTCCACCAAATTGTCCTCGTTGTCAAATTTGCCTCAAACCTGGCCATAGCGCAAATGTTTGCTATCATCAAACTAATCTCCAGTATCAGCCTACCTCTAATCCACCGCGAAACTTCTCTGCTATCCTTCCCACTCCCAATCTTCATTCTGTCACCGATGCGCAGTTTCTGGATGCTAACTGGTATTTGGACTTAGGGGCCTTGCATCATTTCACTCCCGACCTAAACATGCTGGATTCTGCAACACCATACTCAAGTGATGCTCAAATCACAGTCAGAAATGGTATGGTCTCTCCTATTTCTCATGTTGGTCAAGCTTTATTTCCTGCCTCTTTCTCTCCTTTACTTTTACATACTATTTATCATTCTCCTTCTATTAAAAAGAATCTCCTCAATGTCTCTTGGTTGTGTCTTGATAACAAGGCGTATATTGAATTTCACCCTTCTTTTTTTGTTGTCAAGGATCAACTAACTCATCAAATCCGTCTCCGGGGAATCCTTGATAACGGACTTTATCGGGTGTGCCTTCCTCCAGCTCGGTCCTCGTCTACTCAGGTCTTCTCTGTCTCCAGCAATGCATCCAACCTCTGGCATTTTTGGTTGGAGCACCATGCAACAGCTGTTGTTCAAGCCATTTTGTCTCGTTTTAATATTTCTTCTAAATGTTTTGATTTTTGTTCCTCCTGTCAGCTTGCTAAGTCCCATAGACTCCCTTTTTCAATGTCTATCTCAAATGCCACTACTATGTTTGATTTAATTCATACCGATTTACGGGGTCCTTCTCCTGTTACGTCTATTACGGGTGCTAATTATTTTATTATCTTCATTGATGATTTTTCGCGATTTACTTGGATTTATCTTTTAAACTCTAAAGATGAAGCCTATGCCACTTTTCTCACCTTTCAAAAAATAATTCACACTCAATTCAATTGTAATATTAAACGTGTCTGTTCAGATTGGGGGGTGAATTTCAGTCATTCTCTAAGTTCTACTCTACCCATGGGATTATCCATGAGGTCTCATGTCTCTACACTTCTCAACAGAAGAGCCGGGTTGAACGAAAAAATAGGCACATTGTTGAAATGGGCTTAACTCTTATGCCTCATTCTTCTATGCCATTACAATATGGCCTTTTGCCTTTAGTATCGCCGTTTATTTAATTAATCATCTTCCCTCAAAGGAATTATCTGATCAATCTCCTTTTCAAACTTTATATCACAAGCAACCGTCTTATACTCATCTTCGTATTTTTGGGTGTCAGTGTTTTCCTTTTTTACGTCCTTATAACTTTCATAAACTTGAATTTCGGTCCAGCCCATGCACCTTTCTTGGTTTTAGTAGTAGCCACAAATGGTACATTTGTCTTCAACCTCATACTGGCCGTCTCTACATTTCACATCATGTTGTGTTTAATGAACTTATTTTTTCGTTCCAGAACATTTCCTTCCCGATTATCAGATCTAATTCCACACCCATCATCTCTTCTCTACCCTTTTCTCCTACATCTAATTTACCGATTCCTTCCCTCGGCCAGTCTCTGTCTTCCTTTTCTCGGCCATCTGGCGGTTGCTCTACTTCCCCCTCTCTCCCTTTGGCTTCTTCCTCTCCTGTCTGTCCCAAGCGATCTCCTGCTCCTTTGACTATGAATGAACACCCGATGGTTACGCTGTCCAAATTTGGAATTTTTAAACCTAAGGTGTTCTTCAGTATTGCAGGTGATATTCTCAGTGAACCCTTTTCTTACAGTGAGGCCTCTGTTCATCCTGAGTGGCGCACTGCTATGGAAACGAAGTTTCGTGCTCTTCACTCTCAAGGCACCTGGTCCCTTGTTCCAAAGCCTACCAATTCTCAGGTTATTGATTCTAAATGAGTTTACAGGATTAAACTTCGTCCAGATGGCTCGATTGATCGTTTCAAAGCTCGTCTGGTTGCCAAGGGTTTTCAACAGACGGTGGGTCTTGATTTTCATGAAACCTTCAGTCCTGTCATCAAGCCGGCCACCATTCGTCTCCTTCTGAGCATTGCTATTTCTCGGCAATTGTAACGCCCCCGAACCCACCCCGGCTCGGTGCGCTACTTTGCTAACCCAAACCGTGTTTAAAAAGAATTTTTAAAATAATTTTCGACTATAACAGACACAACAGAATTTAAATCTAAATCTTCCAAAGCTCTCTTAAGTCATACCTACCTGCCTAGACTCACTAATTTCTCTTAATCCTAACCTTTAAGCACCACGGCGTCCTTCCCGAAAATTTCGGCAAAGTAACGCCTGAAAATGGCGCCTCCAAAAGCTAGGTACCTGCAAACAAATAATCCCAACCAATCCAGAATATTCCTAACCATCTAACCAACCTACGAAATCTCCAACAATTAACCAAAATGAAGAAAACCCACAATACAGGGTAACACATTCCCATCATTTCTACAACCAAACATTTACAATAAACTACCAAAATATAAAGCCCCACATTCCCCGAAGACCATGGTCAAGGCGCCCCGACAACTGCCTGCACCGGCATACCGCGTACATCATCGACTGCGTCCCAATCCTAGCTTTCCTCGTAGCTCTAACCTGTACTCCTGTCGTCACCTACACCACAGAACACACACACACACGTAAGCTTACGCTTAGCAAGTAGGGAATAACAAAGATAAACATGCACAATACACCACAACTCTCACACGTAACCCTAAAACATGCAGTTTCTACTCACTTTGTTGCTCTTGTTTCGTGTGCATTTCGTTGCTCATTCAAGTAATTCATCACAAATGCCAAACCACAACTCTAGTAGTCCCTCGCAGGTACCACCTTAACGCGACTGGGAAACTCTACCAGAGTTCCTCACAGGTGCTACCCTAACGCGATTAGGTGACTCAACTCTGCCAGTCCCCCCCGCAGGTACCACCCTAACGCGACTAGGAAACTCCGCTAGATTTCCTCGCAGGTCCCCCCGCAGGTACCACCCTAACGCGACTGGGTGACTCTAACTCTGCTAGTCCCCCCGCAGGTACCACCCTAACGCGACTGGGTGACTCTAACTCTGCTAGTCCCCCCGCAGGTACCACCCTAATGCAACTAGGAAACTCCGCTAGAGTTCCTCGCAGGTGCTACCCTAACGCGACTGGGTGACTCTAACTCTGTTAGTCCCCCCGCAGGTACCACCCTAACGCGACTGGGTGACTCTAACTCTGCTAGTCCCCCCGCAGGTACCACCCTAACGCGACTAGGAAACTCCGCTAGAGTTCCTCGCAGGTGCTACCCTAACGCGACTAGGAAACTCCGCTAGAGTTCCTCGCAGGTGCTACCCTAACGCGACTGGGTGACTCTAACTCTGCTAGTCCCCCCGCAGGTACCACCCTAACGCAACTAGGAAACTCCGCTAGAGTTCCTCGCAGGTGCTACCCTAACGCGACTGGGTGACTCTAACTCTGCTAGTCCCCCCGCAGGTACCACCCTAACGCCACTAGGAAACTCCGCTAGAGTTCCTCGCAGGTGCTACCCTAACGCGACTAGGAAACTCCGCTAGAGTTCCTCGCAGGTGCTACCCTAACGCGACTGGGTGACTCTAACTCTGCTAGTCCCCCCGCAGGTACCACCCTAACGCGACTGGGTGACTCTAACTCTGCTAGTCCCCCCGCAGGTACCACCCTAACGCGACTAGGAAACTCCGCTAGAGTTCCTCGCAGGTGCTACCCTAACGCGACTGGGTGACTCTAACTCTGCTAGTCCCCCCGCAGGTACCACCCTAACGCGACTAGGAAACTCCGCTAGAGTTCCTCGCAGGTGCTACCCTAACGCGACTAGGAAACTCCGCTAGAGTTCCTCGCAGGTGCTACCCTAACGCGACTAGGAAACTCCGCTAGAGTTCCTCGCAGGTGCTACCCTAACGCGACTGGGTGACTCTAACTCTGCTAGTCCCCCCGCAGGTACCACCCTAACGCGACTAGGAAACTCCGCTAGAGTTCCTCGCAGGTGCTACCCTAACGCGACTGGGTGACTCTAACTCTGCTAGTCCCCCCGCAGGTACCACCCTAACGCGACTAGGAAACTCCGCTAGAGTTCCTCGCAGGTGCTACCCTAACGCGACTGGGTGACTCTAACTCTGCTAGTCCCCCCGCAGGTACCACCCTAACGCGACTGGGTGACTCTAACTCTGCTAGTCCCCCCGCAGGTACCACCCTAACGCGACTAGGAAACTCCGCTAGAGTTCCTCGCAGGTGCTACCCTAACGCGACTGGGTGACTCTAACTCTGCTAGTCCCCCCGCAGGTACCACCCTAACGCGACTGGGTGACTCTAACTCTGCTAGTCCCCCCGCAGGTACCACCCTAACGCGACTGGGTGACTCTAACTCTGCTAGTCCCCCCGCAGGTACCACCCTAACGCGACTGGGTGACTCTAACTCTGCTAGTCCCCCCGCAGGTACCACCCTAACGCGACTAGGAAACTCCGCTAGAGTTCCTCGCAGGTACCACCCTAACGCGACTGGGTGACTCTAACTCTGCTAGTCCCCCCGCAGGTACCACCCTAACGCGACTAGGAAACTCCGCTAGAGTTCCTCGCAGGTGCTACCCTAACGCGACTGGGTGACTCTAACTCTGCTAGTCCCCCCGCAGGTACCACCCTAACGCGACTAGGAAACTCCGCTAGAGTTCCTCGCAGGTGCTACCCTAACGCGACTGGGTGACTCTAACTCTGCTAGTCCCCCCGCAGGTACCACCCTAACGCGACTAGGAAACTCCGCTAGAGTTCCTCGCAGGTGCTACCCTAACGCGACTGGGTGACTCTAACTCTGCTAGTCCCCCCGCAGGTACCACCCTAACGCAACTAGGAAACTCCGCTAGAGTTCCTCGCAGGTGCTACCCTAACGCGACTGGGTGACTCTAACTCTGCTAGTCCCCCCGCAGGTACCACCCTAACGCGACTAGGAAACTCCGCTAGAGTTCCTCGCAGGTGCTACCCTAACGCGACTGGGTGACTCTAACTCTGCTAGTCCCCCCGCAGGTACCACCCTAACGCAACTAGGAAACTCCGCTAGAGTTCCTCGCAGGTGCTACCCTAACGCGACTGGGTGACTCTAACTCTGCTAGTCCCCCCGCAGGTACCACCCTAACGCGACTAGGAAACTCCGCTAGAGTTCCTCGCAGGTGCTACCCTAACGCGACTGGGTGACTCTAACTCTGCTAGTCCCCCCGCAGGTACCACCCTAACGCAACTAGGAAACTCCGCTAGAGTTCCTCGCAGGTGCTACCCTAACGCGACTGGGTGACTCTAACTCTGCTAGTCCCCCCGCAGGTACCACCCTAACGCAACTAGGAAACTCCGCTAGAGTTCCTCGCAGGTGCTACCCTAACGCGACTGGGTGACTCTAACTCTGCTAGTCCCCCCGCAGGTACCACCCTAACGCCACTAGGAAACTCCGCTAGAGTTCCTCGCAGGTGCTACCCTAACGCGACTGGGTGACTCTAACTCTGCTAGTCCCCCCGCAGGTACCACCCTAACGCGACTAGGAAACTCCGCTAGAGTTCCTCGCAGGTGCTACCCTAACGCGACTGGGTGACTCTAACTCTGCTAGTCCCCCCGCAGGTACCACCCTAACGCAACTAGGAAACTCCGCTAGAGTTCCTCGCAGGTGCTACCCTAACGCGACTGGGTGACTCTAACTCTGCTAGTCCCCCCGCAGGTACCACCCTAACGCGACTAGGAAACTCCGCTAGAGTTCCTCGCAGGTGCTACCCTAACGCGACTGGGTGACTCTAACTCTGCTAGTCCCCCCGCAGGTACCACCCTAACGCGACTAGGAAACTCCGCTAGAGTTCCTCGCAGGTGCTACCCTAACGCGACTGGGTGACTCTAACTCTGCTAGTCCCCCCGCAGGTACCACCCTAACGCGACTAGGAAACTCCGCTAGAGTTCCTCGCAGGTGCTACCCTAACGCGACTGGGTGACTCTAACTCTGCTAGTCCCCCCGCAGGTACCACCCTAACGCGACTAGGAAACTCCGCTAGAGTTCCTCGCAGGTGCTACCCTAACGCGACTGGGTGACTCTAACTCTGCTAGTCCCCCCGCAGGTACCACCCTAACGCAACTAGGAAACTCCGCTAGAGTTCCTCGCAGGTGCTACCCTAACGCGACTGGGTGACTCTAACTCTGCTAGTCCCCCCGCAGGTACCACCCTAACGCAACTAGGAAACTCTGCTAGAGTTCCTCGCAGGTGCTACCCTAACGCGACTGGGTGACTCTAACTCTGCTAGTCCCCCCGCAGGTACCACCCTAACGCGACTAGGAAACTCCGCTAGAGTTCCTCGCAGGTGCTACCCTAACGCGACTGGGTGACTCCAACACAACCACATTGCATTTCAATTCACACCGCTCTTTACGTTTCAATCTCACCATTCAAAACCATGCTAAAATCCGTTCGTTTCGTAGTTTAAAAACAATGATGCATGTCCAGGCAATACTCAACCACCAAATGAAATAAACAACCAACAACAATCAAACAAAGCAATCAAACAACAAATAGCTTCCTACCGTTCCGTGGTGTAGGCCCGAAGGCAACAAAACACACGTCCACTACTTACCTGGTTGCTCTGTTTTCCCTAGCTCTCTTCTATCGATCAATTCCTTCGTTCGACGACCTAAATAACGGAAATTTAGCTTGATAAGTTCTCAATACAATCTAAGGAAATTTTATATCTAAAACTAAAAATACTTAAAACACATTTCTCTCACAAATCACCAAAACCCGATTTTTACACAATTTTGACCATCAAACTTCAAACGGTCATAACTTTCTCGTTTTTCAACGGATTTCGACGTGCCACCCCAATTCGGAAACCTCTACACGTCTACTATCCATTCAAACACTCAAATTAACCAAAAAACACACTTAGCCAATCCGAAATGCACAGACCAGAACCGGTTACACATTTGTATAAAAATCGGTTTTGTGTAATTTAATTCCAATCCATAATCTAATCACTCTAACCACCTAAACTAATGCATCCAACAATTAAATGATCAAAATAGGAAAGAAAACCAATATTGAAGCTCAATTTTCGGAGGTCACACTTAGGGTTTTCCAAACCCTAAGCAAATTCACCCAAAACCCACTAAAAATCCTTAAAAACTAACCTTAACCAACATTAAACTAAAACCCATTTATTTTTACCTCAAAAACCCTTGAAAACCTCTTGATGAAATGAAGAAATGACGCTTCAATGGCTGCCAAGGAGAATCGTGGAGCAAGGGGAAGAAGATGATAAAATTTGGTTCAATTTTGTCTTTTTAACCTAAAAGTTTTTCCACTTTTAATTTCCACCTAACAAGATTTTAATTTTTACACTTAAACCCTCACTTTTTCCCTTCTCATTTCTTCCAACGTGATGGCTTCTTCTTTCAACCATTCTTTACTTACTTTTTGACTTTTCAAAATTGTTTTGGTTTGAATTTTCAACCATTCTTTACTTACTTTTTGACTTTTCAAAATTGTTTTGGTTTGAATTTTCAACCATTCTTTACTTACTTTTTGACTTTTCAAAATTGTTTTGGTTTGAATTTTCAACCATTCTTTACTTACTTTTTGACTTTTCAAAATTGTTTTGGTTTGAATTTTCAACCATTCTTTACTTACTTTTTGACTTTTCAAAATTGTTTTGGTTTGAATTTTCAACCATTCTTTACTTACTTTTTGACTTTTCAAAATTGTTTTGGTTTGAATTTTCAACCATTCTTTACTTACTTTTTGACTTTTCAAAATTGTTTTGGTTTGAATTTTCAACCATTCTTTACTTACTTTTTGACTTTTCAAAATTGTTTTGGTTTGAATTTTCAACCATTCTTTACTTACTTTTTGACTTTTCAAAATTGTTTTGGTTTGAATTTTCAACCATTCTTTACTTACTTTTTGACTTTTCAAAATTGTTTTGGTTTGAATTTTCAACCATTCTTTACTTACTTTTTGACTTTTCAAAATTGTTTTGGTTTGAATTTTCAACCATTCTTTACTTACTTTTTGACTTTTCAAAATTGTTTTGGTTTGAATTTTCAACCATTCTTTACTTACTTTTTGACTTTTCAAAATTGTTTTGGTTTGAATTTTCAACCATTCTTTACTTACTTTTTGACTTTTCAAAATTGTTTTGGTTTGAATTTTCAACCATTCTTTACTTACTTTTTGACTTTTCAAAATTGTTTTGGTTTGAATTTTCAACCATTCTTTACTTACTTTTTGACTTTTCAAAATTGTTTTGGTTTGAATTTTCAACCATTCTTTACTTACTTTTTGACTTTTCAAAATTGTTTTGGTTTGAATTTTCAACCATTCTTTACTTACTTTTTGACTTTTCAAAATTGTTTTGGTTTGAATTTTCAACCATTCTTTACTTACTTTTTGACTTTTCAAAATTGTTTTGGTTTGAATTTTCAACCATTCTTTACTTACTTTTTGACTTTTCAAAATTGTTTTGGTTTGAATTTTCAACCATTCTTTACTTACTTTTTGACTTTTCAAAATTGTTTTGGTTTGAATTTTCAACCATTCTTTACTTACTTTTTGACTTTTCAAAATTGTTTTGGTTTGAATTTTCAACCATTCTTTACTTACTTTTTGACTTTTCAAAATTGTTTTGGTTTGAATTTTCAACCATTCTTTACTTACTTTTTGACTTTTCAAAATTGTTTTGGTTTGAATTTTCAACCATTCTTTACTTACTTTTTGACTTTTCAAAATTGTTTTGGTTTGAATTTTCAACCATTCTTTACTTACTTTTTGACTTTTCAAAATTGTTTTGGTTTGAATTTTCAACCATTCTTTACTTACTTTTTGACTTTTCAAAATTGTTTTGGTTTGAATTTTCAACCATTCTTTACTTACTTTTTGACTTTTCAACTATTCTATTTCCTTTTCTTCTCTTGACTTTTCAAAATTGTTTTGGTTTGAATTTTCAACCATTCTTTACTTACTTTTTGACTTTTCAAAATTGTTTTGGTTTGAATTTTCAACCATTCTTTACTTACTTTTTGACTTTTCAAAATTGTTTTGGTTTGAATTTTCAACCATTCTTTACTTACTTTTTGACTTTTCAAAATTGTTTTGGTTTGAATTTTCAACCATTCTTTACTTACTTTTTGACTTTTCAAAATTGTTTTGGTTTGAATTTTCAACCATTCTTTACTTACTTTTTGACTTTTCAAAATTGTTTTGGTTTGAATTTTCAACCATTCTTTACTTACTTTTTGACTTTTCAAAATTGTTTTGGTTTGAATTTTCAACCATTCTTTACTTACTTTTTGACTTTTCAAAATTGTTTTGGTTTGAATTTTCAACCATTCTTTACTTACTTTTTGACTTTTCAAAATTGTTTTGGTTTGAATTTTCAACCATTCTTTACTTACTTTTTGACTTTTCAAAATTGTTTTGGTTTGAATTTTCAACCATTCTTTACTTACTTTTTGACTTTTCAAAATTGTTTTGGTTTGAATTTTCAACCATTCTTTACTTACTTTTTGACTTTTCAAAATTGTTTTGGTTTGAATTTTCAACCATTCTTTACTTACTTTTTGACTTTTCAAAATTGTTTTGGTTTGAATTTTCAACCATTCTTTACTTACTTTTTGACTTTTCAAAATTGTTTTGGTTTGAATTTTCAACCATTCTTTACTTACTTTTTGACTTTTCAAAATTGTTTTGGTTTGAATTTTCAACCATTCTTTACTTACTTTTTGACTTTTCAAAATTGTTTTGGTTTGAATTTTCAACCATTCTTTACTTACTTTTTGACTTTTCAAAATTGTTTTGGTTTGAATTTTCAACCATTCTTTACTTACTTTTTGACTTTTCAAAATTGTTTTGGTTTGAATTTTCAACCATTCTTTACTTACTTTTTGACTTTTCAAAATTGTTTTGGTTTGAATTTTCAACCATTCTTTACTTACTTTTTGACTTTTCAAAATTGTTTTGGTTTGAATTTTCAACCATTCTTTACTTACTTTTTGACTTTTCAAAATTGTTTTGGTTTGAATTTTCAACCATTCTTTACTTACTTTTTGACTTTTCAAAATTGTTTTGGTTTGAATTTTCAACCATTCTTTACTTACTTTTTGACTTTTCAAAATTGTTTTGGTTTGAATTTTCAACCATTCTTTACTTACTTTTTGACTTTTCAAAATTGTTTTGGTTTGAATTTTCAACCATTCTTTACTTACTTTTTGACTTTTCAAAATTGTTTTGGTTTGAATTTTCAACCATTCTTTACTTACTTTTTGACTTTTCAAAATTGTTTTGGTTTGAATTTTCAACCATTCTTTACTTACTTTTTGACTTTTCAAAATTGTTTTGGTTTGAATTTTCAACCATTCTTTACTTACTTTTTGACTTTTCAAAATTGTTTTGGTTTGAATTTTCAACCATTCTTTACTTACTTTTTGACTTTTCAAAATTGTTTTGGTTTGAATTTTCAACCATTCTTTACTTACTTTTTGACTTTTCAAAATTGTTTTGGTTTGAATTTTCAACCATTCTTTACTTACTTTTTGACTTTTCAAAATTGTTTTGGTTTGAATTTTCAACCATTCTTTACTTACTTTTTGACTTTTCAAAATTGTTTTGGTTTGAATTTTCAACCATTCTTTACTTACTTTTTGACTTTTCAAAATTGTTTTGGTTTGAATTTTCAACCATTCTTTACTTACTTTTTGACTTTTCAAAATTGTTTTGGTTTGAATTTTCAACCATTCTTTACTTACTTTTTGACTTTTCAACTATTCTATTTCCTTTTCTTCTCTTGACTTTTCCAACGTGAATCAACAATTAAATCTCACTTTTTCTTCCATTTATTTCACACATTTTGCTTGAAATTTGATTGGTTTAAATACTTGGACTTTTCAAACCAAAAATTCTCAACCAATCAAAAGTAAGTTTGAATTGTCAAACTCTTCCACCATACTTCATCCACTCCAATTTCATATTTAATTTCCTAATACAACTCTTGCTAATTGAATTTCCCATAACCCTTCTAAGGCTACACTCGTTACCAGAAAAATCTCGGGTGTTACAATCCACCCTCCTTAAAAAAAATTTTGTCCTCAAAATTTGAACTTAGTTAATTCTCAACTTACTTACTCTAATCTACCCTCCTAACTTTTTGGGTTGCAATACTAACTTAAACTACACTACAATCTCAATCATCTAACCGAAACAAAATTCTCACGTATCCAAAGTTCCCAACTATACACTTCATATTTTCACTACTTATACGTCCATTGACTTTAACTTACGCACTCGTTACCTATATTCTCAAACCCCTCCAACTTTGTTTCCAACTCTAGCTTTGTTACCCCAATTGAGTAATCCTAACAACTTAATGAGTACACTTCTTACTTAGGTTCTACTACCCTCCTAACGTCTGGGCTGCTTACTCAATTACGCTACGGCCCAAATCATCTATCAAGTGCCTCTAATTATCTCTCGGTAATAACAATTCCTACATCTCCAAAATTTTGACTTCACCTAACTCTACCCTCCATGGCCTAAAGCATTCATCACTTAGACCCTTAAATCTCTCTAATTTAGTTCTCAACTCTAGCTTTTCCTCTAACTACATTCACTTAATTATTTTTTCTAATCTCATATTCATCAACACTTACATACTATCTTAACCTCATTTCTCCTAAGATATCTTAATACCGTAACACTAAGAACTCAGTACATAAACATCTTACCCAAAATCCTTAAGCTTTAACTTCCTTTCTACTCGCCTAACTTATCGTTCTATCTCTCACACCTAATTACCTCGAACAATCACGATATTTCATTAATCACCCTAACACTATCCATGTATAGCTCTCACTACTTAAATTATTAACTATCCTTTCAAAGTATATTATAAATTCTCAAACTTATGATCACTAAACTCAATTTAGCCAACTACTACTTCAGTCAGCACCAAACACTCTCAAATCACGAGGTCTAAACTAACTCGTTCCCAACTTATTCAAAATTGTTTTGGTTTGAATTTTCAACCATTCTTTACTTACTTTTTGACTTTTCAACTATTCTATTTCCTTTTCTTCTCTTGACTTTTCCAACGTGAATCAACAATTAAATCCCACTTTTTCTTCCATTTATTTCACACATTTTGCTTGAAATTTGATTGGTTTAAATACTTGGACTTTTCAAACCAAAAATTCTCAACCAATCACAAGTAAGTTTGAATTGTCAAACTCTTCCACCATACTTCATCCACTCCAATTTCATATTTAATTTCCTAATACAACTCTTGCTAATTGAATTTCCCATAACCCTTCTAAGGCTACACTCGTTACCAGAAAAATCTCGGGTGTTACAGCAATGGCAGATTAAACAGCTAGATGTCCAGAACGCCTTTCTTCATGGTGATCTTCTCGAAGACGTTTACATGACACAACCTCAGGGCTTCACTGATCTTGCCCACCCTGATTATGTTTGCAAACTTCATCGTTCTATTTATTGCCTTAAGCAGTTTCCCTGGGCATGGTTTCTTAAACTGAGTAGGGCACTGCTTCATTTAAGTTTCAAAGCTTCTAAAGCAGACACCTCCCTGTTCATCTATCACTCTGCTTTGGATATTATTGTTGTCTTGGTTTACGTTGATGACATTATTGTCATTGGCTCTTCCTCGACTCTTATCTCTGCTTTGCTCAGTCATCTATCTCAACACTTTGCTGTTAAGGATCTCGGCCCGCTTCATTTTTTCTTAGGTATCGAGGTTCATGGTCACTCTACTGGCCTTCACCTCAGTCAAACAAAGTATATCAGGGATATTCTGTTAGAACGAGGGATGTTGGATTCCAAAGCTCAACCTACACCTCTTGCTCTCTCATCCTTGTCTCTCCACGATGGTACATTTCTCTCTAATTTTACAGAATATCGCAGCATCCTCGGTGCTCTTCAGTATTGCACCATCACCAGACCAGACATCTCCTATGTTGTCAATAAACTGTACCAGTTCATGCACGCTCCAACTGATCTTCACCTGCTAGCCGTCAAACGTATACTCTGGTACCTTCGCAGTACTGCTCATTTGGGACTCTCTCTTCAACATAGCTCGGATCACTCTCTTTACTATTATACCGATGCTGATTGGGCATCTTGTAACGACCCTAATACTGTACCCGTATTTCCTAATATATTTTTTTTTATCCCAATATCTTTAATTAAAACTCTAGGCGGAACTAAACCGAAATCGAAATCGGAATCGAAATCGGAATTAAAATCGGAACTCAAAATCATTTAAAACCATTATAAAAACATTTAATAAAAACTTAAAACTTAATAAAAATTTAAAACGTTATCAGAAAGGTTTGGAGGGCAAAATGGTCCGCCTGGACAAAACAATGAGGGCTGCGATTCGATCTCTGCTGCAGCAGAGATCGATCGCTGTATTAAGCCAGCGATCGATCTCTGCTGCAGCAGAGATCGATCGCTGCAGCTGCTTCATGCAAGCAGCAGAGATCGATCTCTGCTGCAGCAGAGATCGATCTCTGCTGCAGCAGAGATCGATCTCTGCTGCAGCAGAGATCGATCGCTGCTTGCAAGGGCGGCGATCGATCTCTGCTGCAGCAGAGATCGATCTCTGCTGCAGCAGAGATCGATCGCTGCCTACAAATGCAGCGATCTCTACTTCACTTCAACACTACTCCTTCAACACTTCATCAATTTCACCTCTCTGGAACGTGATTCCAGAGAGCAACTTCACCACTTCTATAACCCTAAACACTTCAACATTGTGAGTACATAATAGATGTGGTACTGTGACCAGCCCGTAGTCGGCCTCCACAGTAGGTCCCGCCCCTCTCCAGGCCACATTGTGAGTACATAATAGATGTGGTACTGTGACCAGCCCGTAGTCGGCCTCCACAGTAGGTCCCGCCCCTCTCCAGGCCACATTGTGAGTACATAATAGATGTGGTACTGTGACCAGCCCGTAATCGGCCTCCACAGTAGGTCCCGCCCCTCTCCAGGCCACATTGTGAGTACATAATAGATGTGGTACTGTGACCAGCCCGTAATCGGCCTCCACAGTAGGTCCCGCCCCTCTCCAGGCCACATTGTGAGTACATAATAGATGTGGTACTGTGACCAGCCCGTAGTCGGCCTCCACAGTAGGTCCCGCCCCTCTCCAGGCCACATTGTGAGTACATAATAGATGTGGTACTGTGACCAGCCCGTAATCGGCCTCCACAGTAGGTCCCGCCCCTCTCCAGGCCACATTGTGAGTACATAATAGATGTGGTACTGTGACCAGCCCGTAGTCGGCCTCCACAGTAGGTCCCGCCCCTCTCCAGGCCACATTGTGAGTACATAATAGATGTGGTACTGTGACCAGCCCGTAATCGGCCTCCACAGTAGGTCCCGCCCCTCTCCAGGCCACATTGTGAGTACATAATAGATGTGGTACTGTGACCAGCCCGTAGTCGGCCTCCACAGTAGGTCCCGCCCCTCTCCAGGCCACATTGTGAGTACATAATAGATGTGGTACTGTGACCAGCCCGTAATCGGCCTCCACAGTAGGTCCCGCCCCTCTCCAGGCCACATTGTGAGTACATAATAGATGTGGTACTGTGACCAGCCCGTAATCGGCCTCCACAGTAGGTCCCGCCCCTCTCCAGGCCACATTGTGAGTACATAATAGATGTGGTACTGTGACCAGCCCGTAGTCGGCCTCCACAGTAGGTCCCGCCCCTCTCCAGGCCACATTGTGAGTACATAATAGATGTGGTACTGTGACCAGCCCGTAGTCGGCCTCCACAGTAGGTCCCGCCCCTCTCCAGGCCACATTGTGAGTACATAATAGATGTGGTACTGTGACCAGCCCGTAATCGGCCTCCACAGTAGGTCCCGCCCCTCTCCAGGCCACATTGTGAGTACATAATAGATGTGGTACTGTGACCAGCCCGTAATCGGCCTCCACAGTAGGTCCCGCCCCTCTCCAGGCCACATTGTGAGTACATAATAGATGTGGTACTGTGACCAGCCCGTAATCGGCCTCCACAGTAGGTCCCGCCCCTCTCCAGGCCACATTGTGAGTACATAATAGATGTGGTACTGTGACCAGCCCGTAATCGGCCTCCACAGTAGGTCCCGCCCCTCTCCAGGCCACATTGTGAGTACATAATAGATGTGGTACTGTGACCAGCCCGTAATCGGCCTCCACAGTAGGTCCCGCCCCTCTCCAGGCCACATTGTGAGTACATAATAGATGTGGTACTGTGACCAGCCCGTAATCGGCCTCCACAGTAGGTCCCGCCCCTCTCCAGGCCACATTGTGAGTACATAATAGATGTGGTACTGTGACCAGCCCGTAATCGGCCTCCACAGTAGGTCCCGCCCCTCTCCAGGCCACATTGTGAGTACATAATAGATGTGGTACTGTGACCAGCCCGTAATCGGCCTCCACAGTAGGTCCCGCCCCTCTCCAGGCCACATTGTGAGTACATAATAGATGTGGTACTGTGACCAGCCCGTAATCGGCCTCCACAGTAGGTCCCGCCCCTCTCCAGGCCACATTGTGAGTACATAATAGATGTGGTACTGTGACCAGCCCGTAATCGGCCTCCACAGTAGGTCCCGCCCCTCTCCAGGCCACATTGTGAGTACATAATAGATGTGGTACTGTGACCAGCCCGTAATCGGCCTCCACAGTAGGTCCCGCCCCTCTCCAGGCCACATTGTGAGTACATAATAGATGTGGTACTGTGACCAGCCCGTAATCGGCCTCCACAGTAGGTCCCGCCCCTCTCCAGGCCACATCGCCAAGTTAAAAACATCGTGCGGAAATTCATTTTCATGCTTTTCTTTTAAAACACGTGATGCTGAACAGTTCCATAACATAATTTAAATACTCAAGCATCGTACCATCAAGACGTAAAAGGAAACCTAACCTACGAACAATTAAACCTAACTACCCAACGCGAGGCAATATAAACTGAGCGCGTCATCAAATGCCTCGAAACGACTTCGATGTAAGGTGTGGCCTATCGGCCGGAAAGGGATCACGAGAACTTACCATCGTGTCCAAAGCAGCGTAACTCCGTCTACGAGCACTGTTTACCTAAGAAATTCACAATGATTGACGTTAAAACGAGTTTAGAGTCAATAACGTCCAAATTGTCAAACCTTAACTAAGATTTCTTAAAGCTCTAATTCGATTCGTTGCACTAGATTATCGAGAAATTGCACTCGCACCTAATTCCTCAATTTACGAGTTATCCTAAAATCTCGAAATTTCGTAAATGCTAACATTTTCCGTAATCGATTAGATTCGTCCAAATACGCCCAATACGTTCAATATATACTAATCATCGACGACCTAGCGATTACGAGCTCTAAATCTCAGTTTTTATCGAAAACCTAATCGAACCTAAACGTTTAGAATCAATGAAACTCGGAATTTAACGCTCTAAAACTATAGAGACTTACCGAGAACGTCGATTGGAGGAAGAAACGTGAAGAAGACGGAACGAACGGGAGGAAAATCGGAGTCCGGAATCGAAGAGGCGTCGCGCGGCAGAGAGGATTTGCGAGAGAAAGAGAGAAAATAGGGAGGAAATGCATTCTGTCGAAGGAAGGAGGAAATACTTAGTTTTTATTATAATTTTGGTTTGCAAATTACCATTTTACCCTTCTTACTTAATTCTATTTGTTTCGTCTTTCGTTTCGTTAATCGTCCAACGATTTGACTTCTCCAAATTTTCATATTTTGCCAATAAGTCTAACTTATTATTTGGGATTTAACAAAACTATCCGTTCGCAATTTGGACTTCGTTTGCTATTTTTAGTAAAACGTCATTTACTTTACGATAGTGGTAATTACTCGGAATATAGTGTTACTATCCCGAAAATTCCCAAACTTTCCTTAAAATTCCAATTAGCCATTTGGATCGTAATGACGCTTTCTTTTCGTAAATCCGACCTGATTTGACATATTTACAAAAAATGCCATTATATAATAAAATATGAATATAATATAATATATCCAAAAATCCGTACAAGCCGGATATTACATTCTACCCTCCTTATTCAGAATTTTGTCCACAAAATTAAATCATACAAACAAATCAGGATACTTAACCATCATATCCTGCTGTCGTTCCCACGTCGCTTCTTCCACCTCATGATTCCGCCATAGAACTTTAACTAGCGGAATTTCCTTGTTGCGTAAAACCTTGATGGAATACTCCAAAATACGTACCGGCCTCACCTCATAGCTCAAGGTAGGCTGTACCTCGATCTCTGTAGCCTCCACGATATGCGACGGATCGCGCAAGCATTTCCGAAGCATAGACACATGAAATACGTCGTGGATACCCTCCATAGAAGCTGGAAGCTGCAGTCTATACGCCAGCTTCCCGACCCTCTTCAGAATAGGAAAGGGCCCCACATAACGAGGGTTTAGCTTACCCCTCCTTCCAAATCTCGCAATGCCCTTGAACAGAGAGACTTTGAGGTACACCTCATCACCTTCCTCGAACTCTAGCTCTCTCCGTCTAGTGTCAGCATAGCTCTTCTGTCTGCTCTGAGCTACCTCAATGCGCTGTCGGATAATGGCAATCTTCTCTGCCGTCTGCTGTAGAATCTCAGGACCTACGATGCTGGCCTCGCCAACCTCGTCCCAATATAACGGAGACCTACATTTCCGACCATACAAAGCCTCATACGGTGCCATGCCAATGGTAGCCTGGAAGCTGTTGTTGTACGAGAACTCCACTAGAGGTAAATATCGGCTCCACGAGCCCTGAAACTCCAGCACACACGCTCTGAGCATATCCTCAAGAATCTGGTTCGTCCTCTCTGTCTGACCGTCAGTCTGAGGGTGGAACGCTGTGCTGAAATTAAGCTGAGTCCCCATAGCTCTGTGTAAACTCTTCCAGAACTTTGACGTGAATCTCGGATCTCTGTCGGAGACAATAGAAACTGGCACGCCGTGAAGTCTGACAATCTCCTGTACATAGAGCTCTGCGAGCTGATCCATAGACGATGTCATCCTCACAGATAAGAAGTGGGCCGACTTTGTCAATCGGTCCACAATAACCCAAATGCCGTCATGGCCTCTCGTAGTCCTCGGGAGCCCCACAATAAAATCCATAGATATCTGCTCCCACTTCCACTCCGGAATCGGCAGTGGTAATAATGTTCCGGCCGGTCTCTGATGTTCGGCCTTAACCTGCTGACATACTAAGCAAGTCTCAACGTACCTGGCAACCTCTCTTTTCATGCCCGGCCACCAGAAGTGCTGTTTCAAATCCCGGTACATCTTAGTACTTCCCGGGTGCACAGAATATGCAGAAGAATGTGCCTCAGTCAAAATCTCCTGCTTCAAACCCTCGTCGTTAGGCACGTACCACCTGTGCCTAAATCTCAGAATGCCATCCTCTGATAAATGAAAATCCGACGAGTCTCCCAAGGTCATACTAGATCGAAGCTCCATACACTCTGAATCGCTCTGCTGAGCCTCACGTATACGATCCAGAATAGTCGGTCTGATAGAAATATTGGCTAGCATACTGGATAACTCAGCCACAATCTCCACGTCGAACCTCTGAATCTCAGATCGCAGCGTAACTGACATAGCTGCAAGTGAAGGCTGAATCGCAGAAGGCACTCTACTCAAGGCATCAGCAACCTTGTTCGCCTTTCCCGGATGGTACTTGATATCAAAATCGTAATCCTTGACAAACTCAAGCCATCGCCTCTGTCGCATATTTAGCTCCTTCTGCGTAAACAAGTATTTCAAGCTCTTGTGGTCGGAGAATATCTCGCACTGCTGCCCATATAAGTAATGTCTCCATATCTTCAGTGCGAAGACCACAGCTGCTAACTCGAGGTCATGCGTAGGGTAGTTCTGCTCGTACGGCTTCAACTGCCGAGAAGCATAAGAAATAACTCTCCCCTCTTGCATCAGTACACAACCGAGTCCCACTCCAGATGCATCACAATAAACACTGAATCTGACACCTTCAGCTGGTAGTGCCAGTACTGGAGCAGTGGTCAATCTCTGCTTCAACTCCATAAAACTATCATCACAAGGAGCCGACCATACAAACTTCTCCTGCTTCCGAGTCAATCGTGTGAGGGGAAGTGCGATCTTCGAGAATCCCTCTATAAACTTCCGATAATAACCGGCCAATCCGAGAAACCCACGCACCTCACGTACGTTCTTCGGCTGTGGCCAATCTCTGACCACCTGAATCTTGCTCGGATCCACAGAAACTCCGTCCTGTGATATGATATGGCCAAGGAAGCTCACTCTGTCAAGCCAGAACTCGCACTTCGAAAACTTTGGATACAGCTGGTGCTGACATAGGGTCCTCAGAACAATCCTCAGATGCTCCTCGTGTTCTTCCTTCGTCTTAGAGTAGATCAATATGTCGTCGATGAAAACCACCACGAACTTGTCCAGATACTCCTTGAAGACACGGTTCATCAGATCCATAAACGCTGCAGGGGCATTAGTAAGTCCAAAAGACATGACAAGGAACTCATAATGCCCATACCTCGTTCGGAATGCCGTCTTCGGTATATCATCCATCCGGACCTTCAGCTGATTGTAACCCGAGCGTAGATCAATCTTCGAAAATACTCGGGCACCCTGAAGCTGATCAAATAAGTCGTCAATCCGCGGCAGTGGATACTTATTCTTCACCGTCAATTTGTTCAACTCTCTATAGTCAATGCACATCCTGAGGGTCCCATCTTTCTTCTTGACGAATAAAACAGGAGCACCCCAGGGTGAAACACTGGGTCGAATAAACCCCTTCTCTAACAGCTCATCAAGCTGAGTCCTCAGCTCTCTCAACTCAGCTGGTGCTAACCGATACGGATTCTTGAACCTCGGCGCAGAGTTAGGATAGACATCAATAGTGAACTCGATCTCCCGGTCTGGGGGTAACCCGGGAAGATCATCAAGAAATATCCCAGAGAACTCTCTGACAATAGGAATATCGCTCGGCTTCAATCCGCTGAGCAACTGACAATCAAAGACAGAGGCCAAATAAATAGAGCACGCACCTTTGAACTGCTCGTTGACCATCATGGAATAAGAGATAGGCGAGCTACCCAATCTGCTCATCGCCTGATAAGAAAACTCAGATTTACCCGGAGGTCGAAAAGTGACAATCCCGGATCGACAGTCGATGGTAGCGAAGTGCTGCGATAGCCAATCCATCCCTAGAATAAGATCATAATGCTCGATGCCCATAACAATAAGGCGAGCATAAAGAGTACGGTCCCCAATCGAGATAATGCTGCCCTGGACTACACGGCCTGACTGCATACGCTCTCCTGAAGGTAGCATAACGCTATACTCGCACTGTGCTAACTCAGGCGCAAGCCTCAATCTCGACACACAAGCGGTGGAAATAAAAGAATGTGTAGCCCCCGTGTCTAATAAAGAAAATACAGGAACACCAGTAACCAATATAGTACCTGCAATCACGGCAGGCTGATCCTCGTTATCAACATCTCCAGGCTCGATAAAAGCGAAGATCCTGGGCATAACTTTCCTCTGATCACTACCCGACTGATCTCTGCCGGGCTTCGGGCAGTCTTTAATAAAATGGCCTGGATCACCACATCGGTAGCATACACCCAAGCCATATCTACACTCGCCAGTGTGCTCCCTCTGACACTTAGGACAAACTGGTAACTGAGAAGCACCCTGTACTTGCTTCCCCTTTCCTCTGTCTCTACCTCCCTCAAGAGGTCTCTTCACACCCCTCGGCTGCTGCTGGGGCTGTGCTCTCGGCTTGCCAACCTCGACTCAATGACTGAGGTCGGATCTCTCTGAAGAAGCCCTTGGATGGCTCCCTCGGTCTAATAGAACTCTGGCCAACTGCCTCAATATCAGCGCTCTAGCCACTAGATCGTCATAGGATACGTTACGTTTTTTTTTTTTTTTTTTTTTTTTTTTTTTTTTTTTTTTTTTTTTTTTTTTTTTTTTTTTTTTTTTTTTTTTTTTTTTTTTTTTTTTTTTTTTTTTTTTTTTTTTTTTTTTTTTTTTTTTTTTTTTTTTTTTTTTTTTTTTTTTTTTTTTTTTTTTTTTTTTTTTTTTTTTTTTTTTTTTTTTTTTTTTTTTTTTTTTTTTTTTTTTTTTTTTTTTTTTTTTTTTTTTTTTTTTTTTTTTTTTTTTTTTTTTTTTTTTTTTTTTTTTTTTTTTTTTTTTTTTTTTTTTTTTTTTTTTTTTTTTTTTTTTTTTTTTTTTTTTTTTTTTTTTTTTTTTTTTTTTTTTTTTTTTTTTTTTTTTTTTTTTTTTTTTTTTTTTTTTTTTTTTTTTTTTTTTTTTTTTTTTTTTTTTTTTTTTTTTTTTTTTTTTTTTTTTTTTTTTTTTTTTTTTTTTTTTTTTTTTTTTTTTTTTTTTTTTTTTTTTTTTTTTTTTTTTTTTTTTTTTTTTTTTTTTTTTTTTTTTTTTTTTTTTTTTTTTTTTTTTTTTTTTTTTTTTTTTTTTTTTTTTTTTTTTTTTTTTTTTTTTTTTTTTTTTTTTTTTTTTTTTTTTTTTTTTTTTTTTTTTTTTTTTTTTTTTTTTTTTTTTTTTTTTTTTTTTTTTTTTTTTTTTTTTTTTTTTTTTTTTTTTTTTTTTTTTTTTTTTTTTTTTTTTTTTTTTTTTTTTTTTTTTTTTTTTTTTTTTTTTTTTTTTTTTTTTTTTTTTTTTTTTTTTTTTTTTTTTTTTTTTTTTTTTTTTTTTTTTTTTTTTTTTTTTTTTTTTTTTTTTTTTTTTTTTTTTTTTTTTTTTTTTTTTTTTTTTTTTTTTTTTTTTTTTTTTTTTTTTTTTTTTTTTTTTTTTTTTTTTTTTTTTTTTTTTTTTTTTTTTTTTTTTTTTTTTTTTTTTTTTTTTTTTTTTTTTTTTTTTTTTTTTTTTTTTTTTTTTTTTTTTTTTTTTTTTTTTTTTTTTTTTTTTTTTTTTTTTTTTTTTTTTTTTTTTTTTTTTTTTTTTTTTTTTTTTTTTTTTTTTTTTTTTTTTTTTTTTTTTTTTTTTTTTTTTTTTTTTTTTTTTTTTTTTTTTTTTTTTTTTTTTTTTTTTTTTTTTTTTTTTTTTTTTTTTTTTTTTTTTTTTTTTTTTTTTTTTTTTTTTTTTTTTTTTTTTTTTTTTTTTTTTTTTTTTTTTTTTTTTTTTTTTTTTTTTTTTTTTTTTTTTTTTTTTTTTTTTTTTTTTTTTTTTTTTTTTTTTTTTTTTTTTTTTTTTTTTTTTTTTTTTTTTTTTTTTTTTTTTTTTTTTTTTTTTTTTTTTTTTTTTTTTTTTTTTTTTTTTTTTTTTTTTTTTTTTTTTTTTTTTTTTTTTTTTTTTTTTTTTTTTTTTTTTTTTTTTTTTTTTTTTTTTTTTTTTTTTTTTTTTTTTTTTTTTTTTTTTTTTTTTTTTTTTTTTTTTTTTTTTTTTTTTTTTTTTTTTTTTTTTTTTTTTTTTTTTTTTTTTTTTTTTTTTTTTTTTTTTTTTTTTTTTTTTTTTTTTTTTTTTTTTTTTTTTTTTTTTTTTTTTTTTTTTTTTTTTTTTTTTTTTTTTTTTTTTTTTTTTTTTTTTTTTTTTTTTTTTTTTTTTTTTTTTTTTTTTTTTTTTTTTTTTTTTTTTTTTTTTTTTTTTTTTTTTTTTTTTTTTTTTTTTTTTTTTTTTTTTTTTTTTTTTTTTTTTTTTTTTTTTTTTTTTTTTTTTTTTTTTTTTTTTTTTTTTTTTTTTTTTTTTTTTTTTTTTTTTTTTTTTTTTTTTTTTTTTTTTTTTTTTTTTTTTTTTTTTTTTTTTTTTTTTTTTTTTTTTTTTTTTTTTTTTTTTTTTTTTTTTTTTTTTTTTTTTTTTTTTTTTTTTTTTTTTTTTTTTTTTTTTTTTTTTTTTTTTTTTTTTTTTTTTTTTTTTTTTTTTTTTTTTTTTTTTTTTTTTTTTTTTTTTTTTTTTTTTTTTTTTTTTTTTTTTTTTTTTTTTTTTTTTTTTTTTTTTTTTTTTTTTTTTTTTTTTTTTTTTTTTTTTTTTTTTTTTTTTTTTTTTTTTTTTTTTTTTTTTTTTTTTTTTTTTTTTTTTTTTTTTTTTTTTTTTTTTTTTTTTTTTTTTTTTTTTTTTTTTTTTTTTTTTTTTTTTTTTTTTTTTTTTTTTTTTTTTTTTTTTTTTTTTTTTTTTTTTTTTTTTTTTTTTTTTTTTTTTTTTTTTTTTTTTTTTTTTTTTTTTTTTTTTTTTTTTTTTTTTTTTTTTTTTTTTTTTTTTTTTTTTTTTTTTTTTTTTTTTTTTTTTTTTTTTTTTTTTTTTTTTTTTTTTTTTTTTTTTTTTTTTTTTTTTTTTTTTTTTTTTTTTTTTTTTTTTTTTTTTTTTTTTTTTTTTTTTTTTTTTTTTTTTTTTTTTTTTTTTTTTTTTTTTTTTTTTTTTTTTTTTTTTTTTTTTATCCCAATATCTTTAATTAAACTGTAAGGTGCATCCGGACTCCTGGCTAAGTCCCTGTAAAAATCTCCGTACCTTATCCTCGTTGACGGCTGAACCTGTCGTGGAGCAACCGAGACAGCGCCTCAAATCTCCTGACATACTCGGCAATAGTAGCAGTCTGTCGTAACTGCATAAACTCCACCATCTTCGCCTCGCGAACAGTAAATGGCTAAAGTACTTATCGTAGAACAGCTCTCTGAATCTCTCCCAGCCCATACAGTCACATCGGTGCCAGACTTGATGGTATCCCACCAAAATCGAGCATCCAAGGCCAAATGATAAGTCGCCAATGCAACCTTCTGCCCATCCACAATACTCGCATAGGCTAGCATATCCTCCATAGTGCGAATCCACTCCTCGGCTGAAGAGGGATCCGTAGACTGTCCGTTGAATATAGGAGGCTGGAGCTTCTGGAAACTCTCCATCCCCCGGTTACCCGGAATGGCTGCATCCCGAGCTCTAACGCCCTCTCGGTCAATCATAGTGCCCAACTGCAGTGACTGTCTCTCCATCTGTTGAGACTGTCTCTCCATATGCTGAGACTGCTGGGCGATAAAGTCCTTAAGTGTATCAATAGTGTCATCTCGGTCATCTCGGTCCTTTCTTTGACGCACCATGTTTATATCACTCCTATAAAATTTAAAAGCAAATAATACTAAGAAAACTGAAATCAAACAAAGCTATAAGCATACTTACAGTTGATGAAGAATGTCCGCGTAGTGGCTGTGCAGTCGAGCAGTCTACAGAACCGATTTTAAAACCCGGGGGCTCTGATACCATAAATGTAACGACCCTAATACTGTACCCGTATTTCCCGTAATATATTTTTTTTTATCCCAATATCTTTAATTAAACTCTAGGCGGAACTAAACCGAAATCGAAATCGGAATCGAAATCGGAATTAAAATCGGAACTCAAAATCATTTAAAACCATTATAAAACCATTTAATAAAAACTTAAAACTTTAATAAAAATTATTAAAACTTATTCAGAAAGTTGGGAGGGCAAAATGGTCCGCCTGGACAAAATGAGGGCGGCGATCGATCTCTGCACTGCAGAGATCGATCGCTGTATTAAGCCAGCGATCGATCTCTGCAGCTGCAGAGATCGATCGCTGCAGCTGCTTCATGCAAGCAGCAGAGATCGATCTCTGCTGCAGCAGAGATCGATCTCTGCTGCAGCAGAGATCGATCGCTGCTTGCAAGGGCGGCGATCGATCTCTGCTCTGCAGCAGAGATCGATCGCTGCCTACAAATGCAGCGATCTCTACTTCACTTCAACACTACTCCTTCAACACTTCATCAATTTCACCTCTCTGGAACGTGATTCCAGAGAGCAACTTCACCACTTCTATAACCCTAAACACTTCAACATTTATCCGATTTTTATGAACCTAACTCAATCAAAATATATTCTAAATTCCGCCAATTCACAGCGGACTTTGCGAAATCCAACTGCGTGGATATATCTAAAACTCGGACTAATCCGTAACAACCTAAAACATTTCAAAACATTTTCATAACGTTTAAATACAGTTAAATCAAAACATATCTATATAACGTTAAATACAATTAAACCCAAACAGTTCCAGAATTTCAAAACGATAAACATCCTATACATATTCTATCAATTATCCCCAAAATACCCCCAAAAAGACCCTCATAATCTATACATACTCCCCACGGGTCGGTGAAGCCTCGACTGCGCCAGCACACCACCGCAGCCACCCTCGATCAACTGGACTCATGCCTCAGGTGGAGGGACATCGTCCTCACCTGGTACCTCGATGTCTAAGTCACCTACACCATACATAACACACTATGAGATAAAAATCTCAGTAAGCTCTAGTAAATGCAACTACATGCTATGCTATGCGTGTGAGTTCAGAAATCATGCAGCATTTTCTTTACTTATTCATTAGGGATCACCGAGATCTAATCCTCCTAACTAGAGAGAGCACATCCAGCGGGCGGACTACTCTTTCCAGTTAGAAGAGGGGGGTACACGCTTACAACACGTACAGCCGTGCCTGAGCCCCACCTCGCATAACCATCGTATGAGTGCATAATAAATGTGGTACTGTGACCAGCCCGTAGTCGGCCTCCACAGTAGGTCCCCGCCCCTCTCCAGGCCACATTGTGAGTACATAATAGATGTGGTACTGTGACCAGCCCGTAATCGGCCTCCACAGTAGGTCCTGCCCCTCTCCAGGCCACATCGCCAAGTTAAAAACATCGTGCGGAAATTCATTTTCATGCTTTTCTTTTAAAACACGTGATGCATGAACAGTTCATAACATAATTTAAATACTCAGCATACGTACCATCAAGACTGTAAAAGGAAACCTAACCTACGAAACAATTAAACCTAACTACCCAACCGAAGCAATATAAACTAGCGCGTCATCAAAATCCTCGAAACGACTTCGATGTAAGGTGTAGGCCTATCGGCCGGAAAGGTATCACGAGAACTTACCTCGTGTCCAAAGCAGCTTAAACTCCGTCCACGAGCACTGTTTACCTAAGAAATTCACAATGATTGACGTTAAAACGAGTTTAAGTCAATAAACGTCCAAATTGTCAAAACCTTAACTAAGAGATTTCTTAAAGCTCTAATTCGATTCGTTGCACTAGATTATCGAGAAATTTACACTCGGCACCTAATTCCTCAATTTACGAGTTTATCCTAAAATCTCGAAATTTCGTAAATTCTAACATTTTTCCTAAATCGATTAGATTCGTCCAAATACGCCCAATACGTTCAATATATACTAAATCATCGACGACCTATCGATTACGAGCTCTAAATCTCAGTTTTTATCGAAAACCTAATCGAACCTAAACGTTTAGAAATCAATGAAACTCGGAATTTAACGCTCTAAAACTATAGAGACTTACCGAGAACGTCGATTGGAGGAAGAAACGTGAAGAAGACGGAACGAACGGAGGGAAAATCGGAGTCCGGAATCGAAGAGGCGTCGCGCGGCCGAGAGATTTGCGAGAGAAAAGAGAAAATAGGGAAGAAATGCATCTTTTTTTTTTTTTTTTTTTTTTTTTTTTTTTTTTTTTTTTTTTTTTTTTTTTTTTTTTTTTTTTTTTTTTTTTTTTTTTTTTTTTTTTTTTTTTTTTTTTTTTTTTTTTTTTTTTTTTTTTTTTTTTTTTTTTTTTTTTTTTTTTTTTTTTTTTTTTTTTTTTTTTTTTTTTTTTTTTTTTTTTTTTTTTTTTTTTTTTTTTTTTTTTTTTTTTTTTTTTTTTTTTTTTTTTTTTTTTTTTTTTTTTTTTTTTTTTTTTTTTTTTTTTTTTTTTTTTTTTTTTTTTTTTTTTTTTTTTTTTTTTTTTTTTTTTTTTTTTTTTTTTTTTTTTTTTTTTTTTTTTTTTTTTTTTTTTTTTTTTTTTTTTTTTTTTTTTTTTTTTTTTTTTTTTTTTTTTTTTTTTTTTTTTTTTTTTTTTTTTTTTTTTTTTTTTTTTTTTTTTTTTTTTTTTTTTTTTTTTTTTTTTTTTTTTTTTTTTTTTTTTTTTTTTTTTTTTTTTTTTTTTTTTTTTTTTTTTTTTTTTTTTTTTTTTTTTTTTTTTTTTTTTTTTTTTTTTTTTTTTTTTTTTTTTTTTTTTTTTTTTTTTTTTTTTTTTTTTTTTTTTTTTTTTTTTTTTTTTTTTTTTTTTTTTTTTTTTTTTTTTTTTTTTTTTTTTTTTTTTTTTTTTTTTTTTTTTTTTTTTTTTTTTTTTTTTTTTTTTTTTTTTTTTTTTTTTTTTTTTTTTTTTTTTTTTTTTTTTTTTTTTTTTTTTTTTTTTTTTTTTTTTTTTTTTTTTTTTTTTTTTTTTTTTTTTTTTTTTTTTTTTTTTTTTTTTTTTTTTTTTTTTTTTTTTTTTTTTTTTTTTTTTTTTTTTTTTTTTTTTTTTTTTTTTTTTTTTTTTTTTTTTTTTTTTTTTTTTTTTTTTTTTTTTTTTTTTTTTTTTTTTTTTTTTTTTTTTTTTTTTTTTTTTTTTTTTTTTTTTTTTTTTTTTTTTTTTTTTTTTTTTTTTTTTTTTTTTTTTTTTTTTTTTTTTTTTTTTTTTTTTTTTTTTTTTTTTTTTTTTTTTTTTTTTTTTTTTTTTTTTTTTTTTTTTTTTTTTTTTTTTTTTTTTTTTTTTTTTTTTTTTTTTTTTTTTTTTTTTTTTTTTTTTTTTTTTTTTTTTTTTTTTTTTTTTTTTTTTTTTTTTTTTTTTTTTTTTTTTTTTTTTTTTTTTTTTTTTTTTTTTTTTTTTTTTTTTTTTTTTTTTTTTTTTTTTTTTTTTTTTTTTTTTTTTTTTTTTTTTTTTTTTTTTTTTTTTTTTTTTTTTTTTTTTTTTTTTTTTTTTTTTTTTTTTTTTTTTTTTTTTTTTTTTTTTTTTTTTTTTTTTTTTTTTTTTTTTTTTTTTTTTTTTTTTTTTTTTTTTTTTTTTTTTTTTTTTTTTTTTTTTTTTTTTTTTTTTTTTTTTTTTTTTTTTTTTTTTTTTTTTTTTTTTTTTTTTTTTTTTTTTTTTTTTTTTTTTTTTTTTTTTTTTTTTTTTTTTTTAATTGTCGAAGGAAGGAGGAAATACTTAGTTTTATTATAAATTTTGGTTTGCAAATTACCATTTTACCCTTCTTACTTAATTCTATTTGTTTCGTCTTTCGTTCGTTAATCGTCCAACGATTTGACTTCTCCAAATTTTCATATTTTGCCAATAAGTCCAACTTATTATTTGGGATTTAACAAAACTATCCGTTCGCAATTTGGACTTCGTTTGCTATTTTTACTAAAACGTCATTTACTTTACGATAGTGGTAATTACTCGGAATATAGTGTTACTATCCCGAAAATTCCCAAACTTTCCTTAAAATTCCAATTAGCCATTTGGATCGTAATGACGCTTTCTTTTCATAAATCCGACCTGATTTGACATATTTACAAAAAATGCCATTATATAATAAAATATGAATATAATATAATATATCCAAAAATCCGTACAAGCCGGATATTACACATCTTGCCCTGATGATCGCCACAGCACCAGTGCCTATTGCGTCTTTCTCGGTCACAATCTTATTTCGTGGTCCTCATCAAAACAGAGGGCTGTATCGCATTCCAGTACAGAGTCAGAGTACCGAGCCCTCGCTAACGGAGCTATTGAATTGATCTAGATTCAATCTTTGCTTGCTGAGCTATGTATGTTTCCCCACTCTTCTCCTCTTCTTTACTGTGACAACCTTAGCACACTCAGTTTGGCATCTAATCCTGTTCTTCATGCTCAAATAGGTCGAGATTGATATACATTTTGTTCGTGAAAAATTCGCTTATGGTTCTCTGCGCTTGGCATATGCGCCTTCTTCTGATCAAGTTGCCGACTGTTTAACCAAAGCTTTGGTAGCTGCTCGGTTTCAGGAACTTCAAACCAAACTCACGGTTCTCCCAAGACCCATCAGTTTGAAGGGGGATGTTAAACCAGCTACCTCAGATCGGGTTCAGTAACTCATGCTCCTCTAGACGGTTTATTTTTCTGTTACAATTCTGCAAATCTTTCTCTCTCTGTAATCTTCTCCTCCCCATTCTCGTGTCGTTGTCTTATTCTGGTGTACACCTTACATTTCTCACTGTCTTGCTGCTGTAATCTATCGAGTAATGAATATACAAAATTTCCAGAACTTCTTTCTTCTATCAGTTTAGAATAGTTAAATGGCGTAGTTTATAAGTAGTATTTGATCTCCCATTACTCGAAAGTATGTTGAACAAAGACTTCCGGTATGGAGCTGGGAAGTGTGATTGTGATTGTGATTGCCCACTCATGGGAAGAAATGAGATGCAAAAGCAGGTTTGTCAAGGGCCAAGGAGTATTGTTTATGAGAATATTTGGTTTCTATCTAGTAAAAGAATTTTTGGTGAAAATTAAAAACAAAGCTATGCTCCTGAGTGTGAGCAATTAGTGTGCATTCACCGTACAGATTATTATATATGTATTAAGCATTGTATTATTGGCCGTAAAAGGGATTATTTATTAGAATTTTGGTAGTAACACCCCAAATCTAAAATATTCAATCTTCGTTGCATTCGTTCAATATGATAAGGTGTTAATTGTTTCTCATTTTTGTTCTTAATTCGTGATTAATCAGAATATCCTTCCAATCATTAAATAATTCATCAATTTAATCAATGACTTGTTTTTTCAAAACTATTATTTTTTGAAGTTGTTTTAAACAAGTCAAGATAAACAATCCCAGAGACCAGTTGCAAACGTAATCTCTAAAGTTTAGAGTGGAATGTTAGGGTTAGCTAATTAATTAGAAAAAAGTTTAAAATGCAATTTGGCCCTCAAATTACAGTGAAAATGACAATTTTCATCGTAAATTTTGATAATGGCAAAAAACAACCTTAATTTATGAATAATGAGCAATGCACTCATTACCGTGTCATTTTTCGTTAAAATAACACGTTTTCATCATGTACCCTATTTTATTACCCGATATGCCCCTCGCCCTCGCCCTCGCTCTCATTCTTTCTCTTTCCCTCGCTCTCTTACCTTAAAAAACACAAAAATCTCACCTATTCACCAAAAAAATTCTCAAAAAGAACATACGTAAATCATGAATAATCTAAAGCGTTAACTTGCAAATCACAAATCGAAAATGAATTAAATGAAATTTCAAATGGATAAAAGGTACACTTAAAATGCAATTCTTGTCATCGATTCCATCTGCAACTTTTTACACTCAATTCAACCTTCAAATTCTAGGGTCGATGCTTTTGTCGGAGGAACTCTATGTCTTCGCAATTCGTGATTTCTTTCATCAAGACCTCACACCAAACAATTCCTTGTCTGACGTACCGTAAATCTTAAGACTCGAAGCGGTGAGCAGAAGAAATCAGACTGTCAATCGTTTGGCTGTTGAGCCTATAAACGAGGTGGAGACCATAGGAGGCCTGGGCAAACCGAAGCGACTAGTGGGACCCAAACCGAACCGATCAAGTTTCTTCTGTTTCATCTTCTCTCCACTTTCCTCCGTCTTTCTAACTTCCATGCTGTCAGCAATCCGGTGAGAACTTAGGTCGGAGATTATTACGAATTCCCGCTTAACGGTTTTGGCCGAACAAAAAAGGTAGCTCGGCAAATTGAAGTTTTGGGTCTTAAAAATGGCTTGCGAGTATGACAAGAGCGAGTTGAGGGGTTCCAGAAACCAAGTGAGGAGAAGGAAGGAGAGAGAAAGAGAGAGAGAGCGAGGGGCATATCGGGTAGTAAAAGAGAGCACATGACGAAAACGTACTATTTTAATAGAAAATGACACGGTAGCTGGTGAATTGCCCATTATCCATAAACTACGGTTGTTTTTTGCCATTATCAAAGTTTACGGTACAAATTGTCATTTTCATCATAGTTTGGGGGCCAAATTGCATTTTACCCGGGAAAAAAAAATGTGATCAAATGGCAGACAAGCATGTTAGATTTCAGAAGGCAAGAACACGTGGCCACGTTGACTAGCCAATGGATGTAAGAAAAGAAGGGAGAAGAGAGCATCTCAGGTCTTCCATGGTTACCCTTCCCTTTCCAAGCCTACTGTTGTCACTCTGCTGCTTCTTTTCCTTTTTTCATAGTTTATGCACCAAAACTTCTCTCCTTTCAGTCATTTCATTACATCAAAATGGCAACACTAAGTAAAAGGATACAAATTTTAGCAAAATAAACAAAGTTTTCTATAGACTATGATTACTTGATTATAGCAATGGGAGCTAAATCCATTTCTTCAAGGTCTGAAAAATTTTGGTAAGTTTCAAAAATTCGAATTTGAGCTGAAGCTGAAAATTTTGTGCAAGATGTAGAAGATGCTCGGAGGATTCGTCAAACTGTGATAGACCGTTTCGAGAGGGCGAGTCTTCCCAATATAAGCGAAGAATAAAAAATGCGAACTCTGTATTTTGTAGTTGTTGGTGGGGATCCAACTGGAGTGGAATTTGCAGCAGAACTTCATGATTTTGCGTGAGAGACTACGATAAAATAAACACTCCTCGAGGCCGGTGATCACATACTAAACATGTACAATCTTAAGCAATTTAGAGCGTTGAAAAGCTTTTATCCATAGACAATCTGGGGTAAAACTTAGTATTTGTTCTTCTTTTGTTGCTTGAAGAAAGTTTTGGTTTGCAGGTTCGACAAGAGAAACAACGGCTTTCGCCGAAGGAAAGTTGCAGAGAGACAGGAGTAACGTGAAGACGGGGTTGATGGTGGTGAAAGTTTCTGATAAGGAAATCATCTCTAAAGAGAGACCAACTGGTGGATCTCTCTCCCTACCTTATGGAATCGTGGTCTGGTTTACAGGCATTGGCCCTCGTACTGAAGTAGTCGATTTCATGAAGCAGATTTTCGTTTCAGTTTTTCCTTCGTTCCCAGCCATTTCGTTGAACTTTACTACTTGTTCAGTCAAATCTGGGACGAGCAGGCGAGCTTTAGCCACCGACGAATGGGTGCGACGGTGTCTACATTGGTTTTCGAGGTCCCTACGCATGGCGGAATTCACTATTATTCATAATAATATCGATATGCGTTATCCAGTGACTTTAAAACTATTTTAAAATCATCAAAAAACCATAAATTAAATCGTTAGTCTAAAAGAAATTATTTTTGAGAAATATGTAATTTTTTAAAATGTCAACAATTTACATTTAGAAAAATTATTAGATTTAGATTGTTAAATAAAAAAAGAAGATACCTTTTTGGAGCAACACTTTTACTTTGATACTCCCGTCTGATCTTAACAGCTTTAACTCAGGATCAGGTGATTTTCCCGAAGACTTTGAAATCGTCGAGTCTTCTCTGAAAATCTTTACACTTAAAATTTCTTGACGTGTGGGCGTCTCTCTTACAAGAATAACACACTTTTTATATTTCTGGAGAAACGTGTTCTCAACACATGAGACGTCTCTTCGATTTTAGAAAACATTTTTCTAAAATCGAATATAGAAAGGTTACACTTTTTTCTCTAGGGATTTGTTTTTCTATTTCTTATTTTTCCCTGTTTCTCAGTCCTACTCTGTCAAATCTCATTTGACAATTTTATAGATCTGTTATAAAATATTTTTTCAGATTTATTTTAATAAAAACTAATTTTTTTAAAAAATAAATCTTATCTAATCAAATCTAATTTAATTAGCAGTTGATTTATCTAGTAAATCAAATTTATTGATTAATCATATAATCTAAAAACAGTTTTTAGAATATATTTATGAAAACAACTTTTCAAGATAATCGCATCTTATGAGATTATTCAGTTCTACTTTTAAACATTAAACAAACTATAAGTCAATTGTAGATCAAATCTAATCTGATTAGATTTTTCATATCTACTTTTATTCAAATTTCAAAAAATCTGATTTGATAATTTGTTAAATAACTAATTTAAATTTGAAGATTAAATCTCATCTGATGAGATTCTTCAAATCTAATTCAAATCCCATAAAAATATTTGAGTGTCTATAAATGATTAATCATTGTTAATCATTTATATATTTATTTTTATAACATGGAAATTAAATAGTGATATAAGATAACAGAGGGACCGATGGACCTACAGTTCTAAGCTCCAATAATATTTGTTAATTAATATAAACCAAATTATTAATTCTAAAGTAATTCCACTAAATATCTAGAGTTGCACTCTTAGAACTATAGAGTATATTTACTCAAAGTAATGTCCATTGATATAGTCATTACATATGTATTAATCTTCCATTAAGATTCGTAATAGAGCTAGGTATAAAATCTGTTAAACTCTCATATTACATCTTTATCATTGACTACCATTAGTTCTTGATTGAATAATTAATTCATAACATTTATGAATTTTCGCGCTAATTATTCAATCCCTGAACTAACAAACAAGGGAATCTTGTATTATGGATTTCATTATATCAATGTTAGCATTCTCAGCTACTCATTTAATTTATTCCCAAGATACAAGGTTTATGTAATGCAACTCATACAAAACTGTTCCAAGTAAATCAAAGAATAAATTAAAATGAAATAAGAATCTACTAAATACAATGAATTAAGATCATATATATATGACCATCATTATGATAAAATTAATTGTTCTTCATTTAACGGATATTATAATAACAATATAATTTCATCTCGTCCAGTTCTATATAATCATATTATATAAAATACAATCAATTTATGTCACTACATATATAGTCAGGATATAACTATAGGTTCTCAACGAAGTGAACTGTATTTATGACTTTATTAATTTGAAGATCTTTTACTTCAAATATAAGTCATGGACTATTGTGATTATTTCTTTTTAAATTTAATCTCACATATATCAACATATATGTAAATTTAAAATTGCACAAATAATCAAGAATTTTTATTTGAATTTATAAAGCATATCGAATAATACAAACATAAAAATTAATTATAAAATTTATTTATTAATTACAATAATAAAAATGTTCATAACATTTACTTATTGCTAGTTGGGCACATTATTCCCAACAGTCTATGCCTTGGGAGATTGTGCAACGATAAATCTGGGCAGAGTCATGGTATAATGAGCTTCTTCTACTCCATCCATACCCATGATTTTGCTTATTTGTTTGTAGTAGATGATTTATTGCAGCAAGATATATCGATTATTTTCAGTAAAGCACATAAGAACAAGTCTGCAATTTTGTATCTGAGAGACTCTCAGGAAGTGGTTGGTGATTTATCTGAGAGATGCCCACAAATGGAACTCTTCTGATTTGCTTCAGAAATCTCAAACAGAAGCACAGAAATGCCGCACTAAATTCGACATTCAAGTGTTTTAAATCAGCTCTTTCTGAAGTGGATTCTCAGGGAAGAACCTTCCGACCAGAGCTCAGGTAGAATTAAATTTCAGTTTTCGTACTTCCCTTCGATGATGGACTTTGACCATCTTTTGCAACAGGTAGCTGCTCAACAAGTGAGTATCTCGCAATATGTGTCAATCGCATCGCATGGAAGAATGTGAGAAATATCCAGAAGGTCCTCTCAGATTCATAGGAACAAGGCGTCGCCGATTTCAACCTTTCAGGTACATAAACGACATTGCAGATCCAAAAAAGCTCGGGTATTTCTTCTCCAACAGCGGCTGAAATTTGGGTCATTATTTTCAGTACAGGCATTTGGGGCAGTTTGCCCCTCTCGGAGGAGAGCAAACAGCGGCCCAACTTCCCGGAGATTGGGTTTCGATTGGTCAGTGTCAGTACCAACCCAGTGGCGCTGGTACTCTGTCTATGCAAGGTAACGTTTCGAAATTCTTTATCTTAGATTCAATGGCTTCTTGTATTTTTTTTTTTTTGCTGACAAAATTTTTGATGGGTTTCCATCAAGCTCGTCAGCTGGCGTACAAGAACGTTGGTGGTGTCAGATTGGGGAAGAAGGTTCGTTTTCGGAAGGGATTCCTGCCATATCTGACGATTGATACTCCATTTCGACCATCTATGCTTCTGATTTTTACTTCAATCTAATGATAAAGATTAAAATAAATAGATCGTGTTCGATTTTCTCTTTTCAGGTTTCAATTCTTTCTCAATTCCACCCATCAAACTCCCCCACTGAAATGTATAACTTTTTCAAATTTCCAATTCGGGGAACTGAGTTTTTAATTTCCATGAAAATTTTACTGGTCAAGGTGGAGAAGAGATGAAGAAAAACACAGGAACTGGCATCCAACCAACCTTATTTCATTAAAAATGGAAAAAAAAAAAAAAAAAAAAGATGCTGTATGTACAATTGACCACTAACCCCAATTACATCACCGGGGCTATTCAGCTTCTTCCAGTGTTTTCGCCTGGAAATTCAACCGGTACGCTTATGTGCTGCAGTAGCCGAGTCGACGGTGACATCTTGAGGATCCCAGTTATATAACCAGCACTTGGAAAACTAATTTTCGTCAGACGATTTCAGCCCTGGCCCCAGCAGTTTAGGTACATGACTCTCTGGAGAGATTCGTTGGTCTGTCGTCTCCTTTCGTCTCCGTCATAATTTCCAATAACACCGTCTAGATCTGTGTCGATCGCACCGTATAGCGTACGGATACCAACCGCCTTTTCACCAGAGAAGAGGCGCTTACCATGCTCAATAGATCTGAGGCTAGAATTGAGCGTCTGCCTCTGATCCGTGTGGCCCTGAACCACGGCAACGCTCGCAGCCATCCATGCGCGGTGAAGAAAACTCATTTTTCCGTTTCCCTAATCGGAGATTTCAGTCAACGCCTATGAAAGTCTTAACAGACTACAATATAGCTAAGATGTCTCGTGGGAGGAGTCACTTTCTAGTTCGTATTTGCGTAGATGGAAAGAAGTGTGAGCGGTATTTATAGACGTAAAGAAAAGTAGTTTTGCAAAACCGGAAAGAAGGAATGAAAGGCGGTTTTAGCTCAATAATTGGGGGGTATAGATGATCGAGGCCGGTTTCCATTTCAGCGTAGGACACGAGATTTTGAGGAGGATAATATCGTAATTGTCTAAAAATATGATTAAAGAAGAATTAAAGAGAGAGTAGGAGGGGACAGATGGCATCCTTATCCTCCTACTACCCACTCATCCTTTCTTTGTCGCGACTCTAGTCAGGGTGGGGCCCACTAGTTCCTTTCTTTATCCTCCAGTACAGTTTTGTCCTCGCAAGTAATTGGCGTCCAAATCACGTGGTTGGACGTGGGTCATCACGTGGCCCAGACCTGCCTCGAGGAGCTTGATACTCAGACTCCCTTCTGTCTTTTACCGTAAGGCTTCCTTTCTCTCATTACACCGCTCGTTCACTTCTGCATCTCTTTTTTCTTTTTTGTCTTTTATGTTAAAAATGATTTAATTAAGGAAGGGTAAGTGTGGATTAGTCATTTGCTAAACCCAACATCTTTAGAATAATGAAAAGAGAGATTCATCCTACCAATATATGTAGACATGATTGAGAGGGTTTTGTGATCTAAGAACCCCATCATAGTTCATGTAATGGTCAAATTGCTCTTACAAGTTACAATCAAGCACATGAAGTAGTGGAATTAGCATTCAAAAGTAAAAAGACCAATGTCAAATCCTCTTTTAACATATACCAAACCAGAAAATTACAACTACGAATGTAAGAGCAGTCGGATCTTCACACTAAATCTACCTCTTCCGCGTGTTGCAGGGCCGGGTATCTTTCCCTTCTTTCTTTCTGAATATAAGAAAGCAAACATGACAAAGGTCCTAGAAACAAACAAGCATAAGCATTGCAGAAAACTCAAGTGCTAAAACTCTCACCCATTCATCTAAAACAACCCCGTCTCCCACAATTTTAGGCTCCGTTTCTTCGGGAGTAGCCTTCTTCCAAGCCTCAAGTTCAGTCTCGGCCATCGACAGCTGCTGCGTTAGTTTCTCTAGAGCCTTCGTAAAGAAACCAATCCCGTGTTAGATCAACTCGATAATCAGTCAAGTAAATAAGTAGTTCTACTTACAGGACAAGCGCGATCGGGATCGAGGAAAACCACTCCTAGTATCTGCTCAGTAGCCACTTGATCCCCCTGCTCATCAAACTGCCAAAAAATGTACCATTTTCACATCTTTGTTACCAACTTCATAAACTCACATTTCATAAAGCCCGGTCTCGAACCAACAAATAAAACTTGGACGAGAGTAATGGTCGAGTTTAAGCATATAATTTGATTTGAGTGTGTAAGCTGCTGTAAAGCATACCAGTTCAGGTACATACTCCATTTGTCCTTTCACTTTCAAACTCATGATCTTGAACTTAACCTTGCTCCTCTGATCCACTGGCTTCTCATCGTTATCTGGCGGCTCCACAAACTTGAACACTAGGTCGGCCACAATTTCAGAACAACAATATCACACCCCGCAGAGGTCTAAATTCTACCTCGAATAATACTTTCTAGTAGAAGCAATTTTGTGTATTAATGAAACTTAAGAATGAGTTACAGAGAGTAAGTAAGAATGGATACCAGTAGCGACGAGGCTTTCTCCCGGAGCAAGTATACCGCCTGGAGGACGCATAAAACAACTCTTCGGTGCAGTTGTTTGAAACTAAAACAGCTTAAGACGGCTCTCGTTAGATGATAGTATCAATACAGAACAGCAATGAGAAATTTAAATAGAGAAATCAGATTAGCAACAGTCTAATAAACATTCAAACTTTAAATTTGCTCATCTTGCTATACATATTTTTCGATTACAATGACAATCATCAAATTGAGTATATAGACTATACCTTGAATGCTATAGGAGACTTGCAGGTGTTCTTAATCTCAATGGCACTCCTCACCTGCTCTCCAGGTTTATCTTGAGATCAAACAGAATGGAAACAAATCAAGCTCTTGCACAGCCATAAGACATGAATTCCACCGAAAGATGCTAAGAAATAAAGAAATCTAAAACAAGAAAGCTAAATGATAAAGCTGCCTAGTGCAAAAAAGGAAATAGGATTCTCAGTTCCATAAACAATGAAGAACAAATAGATCGTCTGTAGAAAGAAAAGCTAAATGAACAAAATCAGGAAGATGACAAAAGAGGAATGGGAGTACAAGGAAAGTAGAGCTTGTTGGGAGGATCCAGACGAAGCCTCCTTCTCGTCGGAATGAAAGATTTCGCGAAAGACGACGCCGTAGTTAGATATTGAAAACTCGACTGCTTCTGATTCTCATTCTGACTCTGCAAATGGGCATTTCGTAGCGAAGTGGACGAAGAAGGCAGAGAGGAGGATGGGGCATTGATTATTCTCCAAAATGGCATTTCACAGAGGCTCCAACCTTTCCTCTTAGACCTATCTCTCTCATCGACGGCCATTATCACTAAAATCAAAAGGGTTTCGACGGAATCTGTTTTCAAAAAGACAGATTCAAATATCTATGAAGAGGGTACAATTTCGAACGGAATCTCTCAAAGATTCAACCATGGAATAACCAAATGAAGCTCTTGATTTCCTGCTCCTTACACATTTGCTTGCTTTCTGTTCATCCTAATATCTCGATCATAGAACTCCGCTGCTTAACTTCACTAATCTCTGGTATAATTCAGCACTGTTAACCGTGCTCGTTGGAATTTCAAAGTTGGAGATTCGCACCTCCTCCTCTACTATTCCCACTTTTTTGCTTTCTAAGAGGGCTTAATTTTTTACTTAAATGCGACATTCCTTGTCCTCAATCCTTCAAGTGAGGAGGCAGATCTTGGGAGGTTAAAACAATAGGAAAAAGACGAAATCTTTGGTACTTCTGGCAGCAGTGTAGAGCGATTAATTTTCTCTCGAAAGTAGTCTCCAGTTTATACTGAAATTTTCCATCAATATTGGTTGAATCTCTCTCGTTGTTCTAAACTGTCTCTCTGCTCTCCGAAAAAAACGATAACTTCTTACACAAAGCAATCCCAACGGAGTAACAATGGCTTTGAAAAACTGTTTGTCAAGAACTGTTATTTTATTCACGTAGAACAAAGGAGATTCTTTTTTATCAATTTTATGTTTTCCAAAAAAAGACTTTTTAACTGGGTGTGAGTACAGTGAAGCTTTGTTAAAGATAGAAATAGAATTAGGGTGGGAAAAGTTTAATTTAGCCCCTAACGTATGGAGTCAGTGATCATTTAGTCCTTAACGTTTATTTTTGACCCAATCAGACTATTTCATATACACCGTTTGCAATTCAAACCCTCTCGTTAAATTTTTCATTAAATTTGACACGTGTTCTGCACGTGCGCTGCTAAAATCTTTAAATATTTTTATTTTTTTTTTTTTTTTTTTTTTTTTTTTTTTTTTTTTTTTTTTTTTTTTTTTTTTTTTTTTTTTTTTTTTTTTTTTTTTTTTTTTTTTTTTTTTTTTTTTTTTTTTTTTTTTTTTTTTTTTTTTTTTTTTTTTTTTTTTTTTTTTTTTTTTTTTTTTTTTTTTTTTTTTTTTTTTTTTTTTTTTTTTTTTTTTTTTTTTTTTTTTTTTTTTTTTTTTTTTTTTTTTTTTTTTTTTTTTTTTTTTTTTTTTTTTTTTTTTTTTTTTTTTTTTTTTTTTTTTTTTTTTTTTTTTTTTTTTTTTTTTTTTTTTTTTTTTTTTTTTTTTTTTTTTTTTTTTTTTTTTTTTTTTTTTTTTTTTTTTTTTTTTTTTTTTTTTTTTTTTTTTTTTTTTTTTTTTTTTTTTTTTTTTTTTTTTTTTTTTTTTTTTTTTTTTTTTTTTTTTTTTTTTTTTTTTTTTTTTTTTTTTTTTTTTTTTTTTTTTTTTTTTTTTTTTATTTTTTTTGTAAATTTCTAAAGTAAAAGTTAAATTTATCTTAAAAATATACACTAAATTATCTCTCATTATTCCAATTTAAATTTACGGTACGGATTTCAGATAAATTTAACTTAATTCAAAGAAATCTATTGCTAGTGCTAATGGATTATAATGTCCCCATTTCCTCTATTTTGATAAATATAAAAGATAAAGTAAGAATAAAATGGATTATCTTTTCAGATTTGGGTAATGATTGACCTAATTCAACGACCAACTCTTGGTTAGCAGGTTACGCGCTTTCACTTTTTTAATTTAAATTTTTAATAGTGAATAATACCTAAATATAAATTAGGGTAAAATGCAAAAAATGGACTCAACTATCGGTAGAGTGCAAAAAATGGATTGAACTTTTTTTTCGGACAAAAAACGGCTTAAACTATCCTAAAATGTCCAAAAAATGGACTCCCTGCAAACCGATATGCCCCCGCGTTCACTTTTCTGAAGGGAGAACGGGTACCCGCGTTCGAAACGCGGCAAACTGTTTTCCATGGGGGTTATTTTTTGCACTACAGAACCCCCCGCGGAAACTTTTCTGAAGGGCGAACGGGTACCCGCGTTCTGCGAACGGGTACCCGTTCTAAGAACGGGTACCCGCGTTATGAGAACGGGTACCCGTTCTCCCTTCATAAATTTGAACATAAAGAGAAATTTTTATAAATTAATTTTAAAAAATATCAAACGATATTCAATTTACTTGAAATTTTTATCACATATTCAACACATCATTGGAAGGTAATCTGAAAATTTTTGTGATTTTAGAATACTTGTACGATATATTATAAATTTAGATATTTAATTTATAAAAAAAATTATAATAACTCATACAAGTGTTATAAAATTACGAAAATTTTAAGATTATCTTTCCATGATGTTGTAAACATGTGGTAAAAATTTCAAGTAAATTGAATATTATTTAGTATTTTTTAAAATTAATTTATAAAAATTTCTCTTTATGTTCAAATTTATGAAGGGAGAACGGGTACCCGTTCTCAGAATGCGGGTACCCGTTCTCCCTTCAGAAAAGTGAACGCGGGGGCATATCGGTTTGCCGGGAGTCCATTTTTTGGACATTTTGGATAGTTTAAGCCGTTTTTTGTCCGAAAAAAAAGTTCAATCCATTTTTTGCAATCTACCAATAGTTGAGTCCATTTTTTGCATTTTACCCTATAAATTAACCATCTTTAATTTTCTATTCTTTTTAAATAAACATATCGTGCAATTTTCCCCACATTTATTATAAAATAAATTAAAGGGTCATTATCGATTTGAACCATGTACTATATACTTTTTTTTTAATTCGCACCCTGTACTAAAAAAACTGACAAACAGAACCCTGTACTTTGATTATGTTATCAATTTTGACCTTCTATTAACAATTTCATTAAACCCTCATTTAAAAAATTACTAAACGATCTTGAATTCAGTTGAAATTTTTACCACATGTTCACTACTTAATGAGAGGAAATTTTCGTAATTGTTTAACACATGTACGATTTATTGTAATTTTATTTTAGTATTTTATAAAAATATTATAATAAATCATAAAAATTTTAGAAAATCACGAATATTTTTTCTATTATCTACCCATGATAGGTTGAACATGTGGAAATTTTTTCAAATAAATCAAATATCGTTTGGTAGTTTTTTAAAAATTAATTTATAAACTAAAGAAGAAACTGAAATCAATTTAAAAAAATACCAAACGATTTTTGATTTATTTGAAAAAATTTCGTAATTTTCTAAAATTTGTATGATTTATTTTAAAATAATAAAATAAAATTACAATAAATCGTACATATTTTAAACAATCACCAAAATTTTCAGATTATCTTCTCATTAAGTAATGAATATGTGGTAAAAATTTCAAATGAATCCAAGATCGTTTAGTAATTTTTTAAATGAGGGTTTAATGAAATTGTTGATAAAAGGTCAAAATTGATAACATAATCAAAGTACATGGTCTTGTTTGTCGGTTTTTTTTAGTACAGAGTGCAAATTGAAAAAAAAGTGTATAGTTCAGAGTTCAAATCGATAATTACCCTAAATTAAATTATATATCTTAGACAATTTAAATCATAATATTAGAAAAACGTCATTCTTCTAATCACAGGTTTCCCCATTAGAATGATTCTTAGTTTTTGGCTCGGATTTGCTCGCCGACCTGGTGCACAACCTTTATATGCACCGTCGCGTTCAACCGTAGTTTGGATATTTAGTCATGTTCTCAACATTTAAACCAGGTTTCTTCACTAATCAATCGATTATATTTATGACATTGTTCTAATAATTTTATATTTATTTAGAATTAATAGAAATTTTTGAATTGAAAAAGAAGTTGGAAACCAGTAGAAGAATTACACGTGTCAATAAGCCATTGGATGGTTGATGTTGGATGGGAGACGACCACTAAGGATAAGACTTAAGAGAGTGGTATTTTCTCGTCCCTCGTATTCCAGTGGAAAATTTTCTGAACTAGATAAAAAAGATCAAGGATTGTCACTATGATTTCGATTTTGCTGGAAGACTTCTAGCTTTGATCTTCTTGCAATCGCTCTGATTCATTCTTGCCAATGGCGGCTGTTAATTCTGTTTCTTTCTCTGCGTTGACTCAATGTTCCGAAAGAAGATTTTTGAGCTCTTCGTCTCGCTCCATCGCCTCCACTTCTGAGAGCTTTCGTTTCTGTGCTAGCTTCGTTTGCCATTATCTGAGAGCTCGAAGTTCGACTTCGAATTCAAGGATGGTTGTTAGTTGCGTGTCTTCAGGTACAGGTGCGTTTCACGGCGATTTCTTTTCTCTCTTGTTACCTTCGCTCTCTGATAAAATTGAGCGAAGCTGGCCATCTCGTTTTTCTAATGGTTTTCTGTTCTGACCTTTGAGAAATACGAATGGGATTGCTAATATTACATTGTTGATTTGGTTGAAGCTGACATTTCAATCGAAGCGATGGAAGTTTCATTTTTCCTATGCCTGAGAAAATCTTGAAAGTTTTTCATATGAACGTCTCATTTTTTATTTTTTTTTTTTTTTTTTTTTTTTTTTTTTTTTTTTTTTTTTTTTTTTTTTTTTTTTTTTTTTTTTTTTTTTTTTTTTTTTTTTTTTTTTTTTTTTTTTTTTTTTTTTTTTTTTTTTTTTTTTTTTTTTTTTTTTTTTTTTTTTTTTTTTTTTTTTTTTTTTTTTTTTTTTTTTTTTTTTTTTTTTTTTTTTTTTTTTTTTTTTTTTTTTTTTTTTTTTTTTTTTTTTTTTTTTTTTTTTTTTTTTTTTTTTTTTTTTTTTTTTTTTTTTTTTTTTTTTTTTTTTTTTTTTTTTTTTTTTTTTTTTTTTTTTTTTTTTTTTTTTTTTTTTTTTTTTTTTTTTTTTTTTTTTTTTTTTTTTTTTTTTTTTTTTTTTTTTTTTTTTTTTTTTTTTTTTTTTTTTTTTTTTTTTTTTTTTTTTTTTTTTTTTTTTTTTTTTTTTTTTTTTTTTTTTTTTTTTTTTTTTTTTTTTTTTTTTTTTTTTTTTTTTTTTTTTTATTTTTTTTTTTGCCATGTCAGTAAAAACAGCTTAGAACTCTTTGCACGCCGCACGTTCTCACATGAAAAGAGAGAGGGTTTTCCCTAACTTTTACCAATAAAACTTTCTTAAAGTGGCATTTTTTATGAATTATGTGATTCCGAAATCTGAAATGAACTTGAGTGTATGGGAAAAGATGTGATCAATTTCTTGATGAGTCCGGAGTATGCATTGAGTTATTTGTTTCAATTCTAGTCCAAAAAAGAATTTCTTGGACATGGTTTTCGATTTGATGTTAGGTCCTCCCCCTGTATCTGTGACAAAGTTAAACTTCCTCAAGGCCTACAAGAGACCAATCCCCAGCATCTACAATACTGTTTTGCAAGAGCTTATTGTTCAGCAGCATTTGATGAGGTACAAGAGGACATATCGTTATGATCCAGTGTTTGCTCTTGGTTTTGTTACTGTGTATGATCAACTCATGGAAGGATACCCGAGTGATGAAGATCGTGATTCTATCTTCCAAGCATACATAAAGGCATTGAATGAGGAGCCCGAACAATACAGGTGTGCATGCTGCCATATTTCATCCCGAGCTTTTTTTTTTTTACATATAAATGAACAGCTTTACCTTTTCTAACCTGTACATGGATGATTCTCAACGAGTGGATTATTCATGGATATTCTCATGACTGCATTAAATGAAAAAGAAATCAACTTGTGCTTCTTTCTTCGTAGACAATATGTTTGAAGTTTTTGATCGGTCTTTAATATCTGCGTTTTATCTGATACTAAGAATGTATTGCTGAGCAGGAGCGATGCACAAAAGTTAGAGGAGTGGGCTCGCACCCAGACATCTAGTTCATTAATTGAGTTTTCCTCAAGAGAAGGAGAAGTTGAGGGAATTCTGAAGGACGTTGCTGAAAGAGCAGGGGGTAAAGGAAGTTTTAGTTACAGTCGTTTCTTCGCTGTTGGGCTTTTCCGTCTCTTGGAATTGGCAAATGCATCTGATCCTACTATCTTGGAAAAGGTTAGACCTTCCAGACCTTTTGTTGTGATGTACAGATGCTTACAATTTTAGTTTGTTAATTTATCATCAATGACGAGAGTAGCACAAAACAACAAGACCTTGCATAGAACCTGCTAAATCAGAAAAATGCTGTAGTCTTGTTGGAAAGTTGTGTCTATAAATACTCAGTATATTTATTCATGTTGTTTTAGTTGACTAGTTGTCATGTACTATCAGTACTCCTAACGTAGATTATTATTGTAAATATTCGAAGTTAGTAATCATGATTGAAAATATTGTAAACTGTCGCACTGGGGAGCAAGTGATATTTATGGGAAGAAAGTGATAAGATGAGCAGAAGGGGTTATTTTACCAATTATTATACCTTACCTTTTTGTTTCTCTTTATAGTTTTGTGCAGCTTTAAACATCAACAAAAAGAGTGTGGATCGGGATCTTGATGTCTATCGCAATCTTCTCTCCAAGTTGGTTCAGGCCAAAGAACTACTGAAGGAATATGTTGATAGGTAAAAAGACTTGCAGTTTTTGCAATGACACCTAACAATTACAAGAATTCTCGATAACATGAAATGCTTGAGGTTGTCATTTTTTACAAACTGTAGAATGCTATTATATAAACTTTACCCATTAGTGTGTATGATGTCATTTTCTTATCTGAAACTGTAAGAGATTTATGCATTCCTTCATATAAATGTTTCTCATGATAGCAATCTAAGTTCTTAGCGATCAAAAACTTTTCTTCCTGTTGACCACTTTTGGTTTTCATACGTTTGAATCCATTAAGGGGATCATTAAACTCTTTGCATGTTACTTTCTGTTTCTATTTTGTTGGATATTGTTTAAGGATATGAAGCCTTTTGATCAATTGCTTAAGGGTTTCAGGGAAAAGAAAAAAAGAGAAGAAAGAGTGGATTCTCAAAAAGCCAACGAGGCGGTCAGCAAATGCTGGGGAGAATATCAGTACACGAGCCAGTAATTCGGAGGCCTAAGACACAGGCAGAAACTTGTACAACTGGAGCCAGTAAGTGTGTATGGGCTGAGATAGAGCTTTTTCTTCAGGTTTTATTTTCATTTTTCATTTCCCTTCTGTACTAATTTTACCTTATTTTGGATACTCATATTCTCAATTTGTAAGACAAAAGTTCATAACTTGGATCGTTTATATAAAAGTTTCTTTATAAACATCAGCCTAATTCCACTTGCTCTCTTTCTCTCTCATCTTCCTGTTTACGGAGATTGACAGGATAGTAGAATTTTATTGTGTGTCCGATTTCTGGTGTGGAAGTCCAGAAGAATGGTCCATTAAATCAGATTTTGAAGCTTTAATAAAATATATAAAAGTGCATTGAAAAGCTTAAAGAATGAAACAATGGAGGAACATCAAGTCATAATGTCTATCCAACTGGCACAAAAAAAGAGGTTCTAATTCAACACACCATGTTTCTGTCAAATATATTTGATTCGATTAGTCTTCTGCAATCAGGCAATTCTGAGAGGGGCTTAACTTAGCTGAGAAATATCTATTTCATCCGGAATTCTAAATGTGGATGCTGCTCCAAATTTCCTGTACTCTTCATCTTGGATCGAGTCTTCTTCTCTGTCCTCTTCTTCTTCTTCTTCGGCATAATAGCCCAATGAGGCTGGGTCTCGGATGCTCTTCGCTCTGCAATTATGGGTTGCAAGCATGTTAACTTGGCCAAGTGGAGAGATCTCCACTACAACGGTGTCGTCATCGACCGGAAGGGGCTGCTTCCAAGGTTCCCCATCGATCCTCATGAACGTATGCTCGGCCGCACCCCTGTGAAACTCGAATCGGATTTGATGCGCCTAAAGAAAAAGTCGACAGGAATAGAATATAAGTTTGCAAGACATGTTGCTTAAGAGACGGAATCGATTCACTCTAATATTTGAACCTCTTAACACAAGTCTAATGGCTCTTCTCCTAGACACTCTTCAACACATACAATAATACAACGTGCTTATTTTAAACCTTACCTGCGCAAGGCGAGTCCCATGTCCGTTAGGAGTGAGCAAAACAAGCCCATGCCAAGCATTTCTAAAACCAACCACCTCAATAAGGCCATCGTCGACCAATGGCGGAGTCAAGTCTCTCTGGAAAAAAGTGCGAAATCAATGAAATCAATCAACTCATCTATGTCACATTTGTATTGCAATAAAAATTGTTTTATATTAACTTACTTCATTGACCTTCCTTTTATTTGGAGTTCCCCATGGGTTTAGTCCGCCGGAAAAGCTAGGTAGATTTAGGCAGAGAATTGACCTGATGCTGTAAAGCCATAAGAAACAGCTGTGTTGAGGCACCCAAAAAAGTCGATCTGAGGTGTTGATGATGGCTGAAACTATGTTAGTTTACCTGGGAGATATTGGCAGCTCTTGCCAACTACCATGTTTTTTCATGATCATCACCTTTGCAAGTTGAGCAATGTTCCTGCATTAGACTTAGCAATTTCACTTTTACCCACAGGAAAACATCTAAGTAATTACTATTTGTTCTTCGGTCTTTTATTAATTCGAAGAGATAAAAAAACCTTCGGAAACTCACCTAGAAGAGGGATGAACGAGTGAGGCGAAAAACCACCCTTGCGAACCGACAATCTTTGCATAAGTACCCTGATTTTGAAGTTCACCCAAAAGAAAGGAAGAGAAAAGGAAAAAGAGGTTAGTAGCATTTCTTTCTTTTATTTGTACTTTTCAGAAAATAACTTACTATGAAGGACCGATTTTAGTGAACAAACCAATTAAAGTTGTTGACATGATTCATAATAGTACCTGATTAGCTAGCTGGTTCTTAAATTTTTCAGGATGCAGCTTTCGCTCGGAATGAAATGCATAAGACACCTGAGCATCCATCCCTACAGATGACAGAAGGAAAGTACTTCCACGTCATAATCTATCTCGAGGTAATGAAATAGTGAAGTACAAGAATCTCGTTTTTGAAAATAAATACAAGTTTTAGACAACTATTGTATTAAGAGATTCTATCATTATGAGAAACATCAGCCATAAGCAATTCATAGCTACAAGGAAAATTAAGAATCTTTGGTCTAGGATTTTAGAAGGCAGCTCTTACCCATGCTAAAATAGTTCCAAAATCCCCCTCGAAATGTGTGGTAACCTTCCTGCGCCAACGAAACATTTTCCCGAGTAAGGAACAAAACGTAAAAATTTATACTTTCTTCATGTAAGAAATTTGAGCAAGGCACTATACTTTATATTCTCCAAAAAATAATTACTTCTAAACTGTAATGACAATCTTCAACTTTATGTTTCCAGATTACTGTTTTAATAAAGCCAATGATAATTACTAAATAATTGCATAACTATTATATCTTGATTCTTGCATTCTTATCTAGGCAAACCCATTACTTTTCCTCGTCCACCTCCCTTTGCAATTTCAAAAAGCAAGGCGCTCATTGGAAACATATACAGACCATGGGCATATCACATTAAATTTCATCAATAATTTTCTGTCTAATGTCAAAACTAATGATTGTATCCAAAGTTTCATTAACTTTGCATTGATTGACCAGTTTAAGACTATATTTGCTCACCATATTGAGTTCATCTGCATCGGAAACACGATGAAATGCATGCAAAGAATGTGGCAGCTCGAGAGGAGCAATTGGTTCACAATCTCCTTCTTTTGGTGCTCTCATTCGCATCAAAATATGCCAACTGTTAACACAATAATCAACAACACCAATACCATTTTCTGAGAAAAAAACATAGGAGTGCACCTATACATGTGAGCAAAAAAGAAAAAGGCATCACTCTGTTACTGTTGCCCTTACTTGTCTATCTTCATTTCCTTTGCTTTCATGACTTGCTTCAAAAATAATTCTACAGAGCGAGAATCTGTTCCTGGATTCTTCTTTCCCTGGAGGTTAGTCAAGAATTGCATTATGGCAGTTTTCATATCACCAAACAGCGTTTAATTATCCAAATGTTTTCATCACCTGGTACACTAACAAAAATAAACCAGGCATTGAACAAATTTATGAAAGTTTTAACATTCAAATGTACAAAGAATGCATTTAATAATTATTAGCAATTACCAAGATTGAGAGAAAATGAGGCTTATGAATGTTAAAGTCAGCATAGTGCCAGTTTTTCCAGGCAGTAAAAAGTTTATGTAGCTCTTGATGCACACATCTAATGCACACTTTCCAAAAAGTTCAAAAATTAAATACCGTAGAAAAGACCGATAAACTTGTCTCCAAATGGTTCACAAGTTTCACCAATGCAGAAAGACAAGGAGCCAATTAAAGACTAGTTAGGAAGTACGTAATATTGTAGCCTGCTCTCTATTTTGCACAAATTCCACAATATAACGCAGAACAGCTCACTAAATATCACCTCAAGACCAATTAAGGATGATATGCAGACAAGTAATTTCCTACCCAGCCGAAAGCAAATGGAAGATTATTTCCTGTTCCCAGCGGCACTGTCGCAATTGGTGGTGGGTGAGATAATTTAAGATCGCAAACAACTCCTAGAATCCAACCAGCTGTTCCATCTCCACCCGCAACCTGAGCAGTGATAAGAAAGTATTAGAGGTCACTAATCCGTAGATTGAAGATCTCGTGCACTATAGGTAAGAAACAACATTATAAACTCACAATTAATCTCAATCGCTCCCTAACATTGAAAGCAAATTCATCTTCATTAACCAGCCTTTCGAAATTAGCATAGATTCTGTGCAGCACTTTATCAGGCGTTTCTTCTCCCAAATCAAAAACCTGAAAAACATATGTCTAGATGCCATTCAAACAACTTGAAAAATTGATTAAAATCTAAAAACTCCATCTTTGGCTAAAACAAAAGTTGGACCTGGTTCTGATTGAGAAGGGAACGATATGTTATGAGGAGATCCCCACCCAGCTGACCTCCACTTTTGGAGTTGATGAACACTAACACAGGACACTGAGGAAATGGAACACAGGTCGAGGTCTCGAATTGGGCTTCCGGGAGAAGAATGTAGTCAGGGATGCGGAAATCATCCAAGAAATTGGAATTGTTTTGAGAATCCTCCATCCCTCCCTGTTGCTGCAGCTGCATGTAGAAAGTAATAAGCATTTTATGAAATGGAGGAATACGTTATTTACAGATTCCAAAGTTGATCATGAAAAGTATCAGAATTCAAAGGTTAATTCATCTAAGAAAAAACTACAAAGAATACTTACAAAACACAAATCAGAGATTGTTGAAGTACCATCTTTGGGATGGAATAATTAAGATTAGACAAAAGTCAAATATTAAATTAAAGGATTTTCGTTTTATCTGGATTAGAAAAGGGCCTAGAAGATCATAGAGTAGAGTAATTAACAATAGTCATCCTCAGGTAAATGACCCATAAACAATCGTAGAAGCATTAGCCGAGATCGAGAACACATCTATTTCCAATCTATCCTCTGTTCCATCATCCTCACCGTTGGCAACTGAAAACAAATTATCAAAACAACATTCTACATACTTGAACAGAAGATCGAAACTGACGGCAGAACAGAGCGAACCTTCCAAGGAAATGAAAATCAACGAAAACCCAACAAATCAACGAACAAAAACCCTCCGCAGACTACAATTCCGTCGGGAAAACCGAAAAGATCGTCGCGAAAAAACTGGCGAAGAAGAAAGATGAAAAGTCCAACAAAGCGTAACCCTCGGTAGACCAAATCGGGAGGAGAAAAAGGACCGTGATAATGAAGAATTAAGCTCGTCAAAGGACCGTTATATACAGAAATGATTCGAATGAATGGACAGGGATGTCAATGGAGACTGCTTTGTTGACTACAAAAATTCAAACGCGATTTCGATAGCGAGCAACTTGCAGGAAGGTGGGTGTACCTTAAGGGAAGCTGATTTTGACACGTGTCGCGTTATAATTGGGTAATGTAGTGGGTCCGACCTTTGAGATTACGCAGTGGATTCTTACGTGGAAAGTTGGTCATGTTTGTAATTAAGAATAACATCCTAACCTAGTAACTTTAAGCTATGCTTGATTTAAATATCAATTTCCTTTACTAAACAAATTATTTATTATAGGTTTTTGTTCGAATTCATCGGTTTTGAATGATTGTCTAAACGAAACTCGATATTCATCGACCGAGAGAGCACGATTCATAAGCTATCAAAGACCTATTGAGTACCTTATTGAGTGATGTTTAGAATACCCTTTAACAGCTTTAGGTCGATTTTTAATCTGTGTTTTTCTATTTGCATCATAAATCATTCTTACGATTGAATAAAGTAATTAAATTACTTCGTCACATAAATATTTTCCTAATCGGGAGGAAACCAATGATTTTATTTTTGTCGTGTATTTTCAAGTATTATTGTAAGAATAATATTATGTTTATCTTCTTATTTTATCTTTTTAAAATATGTGTTGACGTGTCAAACAATGATTAGTGTAATTAATGTAATAAATAAGTGTGCAATAAGAAGATAAACGTAGAATTACTTATTATTATTATTATGTTATAAAGTAGTTGACTGATTAGGAGGAGCTTAGAAGATTTTTATCTTTTTTATGATAATTATCAAAAGTAATTAAATGTTTGAATCATGGATAATTATAATTTTTTCAAGTACTAGGCAAGTTAAACTATAGTTCTTCCGAAATCTACGCTATATCTGAGAAAGAAAAATTATTAGTTTCACAGATATGATCTGAAAAATCATCTCTGTGAAAAGCTATATTCAGCCGATGAAAAAATAAAAAATTCAAGTCAAACCTCTCAACTTCGCAGGGATTGATTACACCCATTTTCATTTTTGGACGATAAAGCAAATCAAACCTTCATTGATTGACGAGGGTGGTTTGATTTGCGTGGTTATATACCCATGAAGATTTTTAAACAGAGTGAGTGACAGGAGACGGAGATAAAATGAAAGCCGAGAGACGAGACAGTTTCGGAAAGAGTCCTTTTAGAAATCCGATTTCCATATCAGGGTCAGGTCATCGAGGTCGGAGCTGGGAACAACTACGGATTTTACTGATAACGAGAAGCCTCTCTGCCGGAACTAGGGGAGGGCAGCTTTTGTCCCTTTTTGCCTACAAAAGGAACGGTTCCAGTTTCATATTCTGATGACCCGCCGTGTATGGTGTAATTCATAATTTTGTGGGTCAAAAACCGTGAAAACGAACCAAACCGTAAGTCAAAATTTGACCCAAAAACCAAAATTGTAAAAGACCGGCTCATACCAAAAAACCATTTCTAAATCCGACCCAAACTCTGAAAACTCCACCCAAAAACAATAAAAAATGTAAATAATTTTGTTCATTTTTTTTAATTTGGAACCGAACAGTTAAACATAGTCAGTTCCGATCTCGGAATCCCAAGCTCCCAGCTCCAATTCTAGAACCATGGAACCGTGGGTGACAGTTTTGAGATGGAACTGAATCGAACCGTACGGCGCCCACCCCTAGCCAGAACCACTCTCAACCTAAAGAAAAAGGGCCAAACGCACTAACGAAAATGAGAAATTGAAAAGAACGAACAAATAAGTAGATGGCGACAATACTTCGATCGACACCCAACCTTAAGTGGGCAATGTATTCCACCAACTATTGACTAATAGTTTGAACCAATCAATATTAAGTTGAATAATAATTATATGTTTATTCTTTTATATTACTCTTTAAACATATTTGCTGACGTTGTAAATAATTATTGATGAAATTAATGTAACACATCGTTTGACACGTTAATAAATATGTTTAGATAATTGAATAAAAGAATAAACATAGTATTATTACAAGTCGAATGATTGTATTATCTAGAGTACAAAATTTGTTATTTTGAAACTCTAACCAACTGTTGAGTTATGGAGCCTAATTTAAGTTTGTGGTATTTTGGTCATTATGTACTCTGTTATTCTGTAACCCTAAATCGTCTAGTATATAAAAACGTATTTAGGTTATCGAGTGTGACAGAGAGAGCAACTGAGAGTGTGAGGTAAAAACCTTTGTAACTCATTTTTTCTTCTTAATGAAATCTGTCAGCGGCCAATGGACGTAGCTCTCACAACGAGAAATCTGTGTATTGTTTCTTTTTTGGTTTCTCAATTGTTCGTTACAAGTGGATTAGGACGTCTAATCCTAACAACTGGTATCAGAGCTTTAGGTTCAACCTGTTTCGAAAATTAGGGTTTGATTTATCGAAGGAATCGAACGATTTTTAAGTTTGCAATTTTGGGAGAAATTTGCAATTCTTTGGAGAAAAAGAAATTGAAAATAAAAAATGGGAAAACAAAGAAAATGAAAAGGTTTGTTTTTTTTTTCTTTTTGGTTGTGTTCTATTAGCCGTGAAGAACAGGGAGAGAAGCACTGTAGCTTCTTCTTCCCAGAACAGAACAGCGAAGGAACAAAGTAAGGCACGCCGTCCGCCATCGCTCGCACAGATCTGGCCGCCGCTATTCACTAATTCAGAAGGAATCGTCACCACGCCGACCGACGAAGAAGAACAGAAAAGTCTTGTAACACCCGAGCTAACGGCCAGGTGATTTTCTTAACTGTATTAACGGTCATAAATATTTAATCTTCGTAGTTTAGGATTTATGCCAAGCTTAATTAATTACATGTGGATCTAAACTAGGTTGAGTGGCAAAGTTGTAATAATGGAGGATTGAGGCCTGTATTTAAAGAAAAAGGAAAGGATTCAAACCTCATTTAAACCACTGTAGCCGACATCCCCAACTTCCGGCGATTTCTTCTCTCCCAAGCTCTCGCTCTCTGTCAGCTGGAAATCCCTCCTTCGGCGATCGGTTTCCTTGCTACTTCTCGGCTACTTTGTGCTCGAGGTACGGGTTTAACAATGTGGTTATCTGTTAGTTTATTAGCCCAGTTTTCCAGCTCTGTATTGAAGTTTGGATTCTTCAATAGCCGAATATTAATAAGAACATTTTGAAACCCGAGATAGGTAATGTCATTCCGAATCGATTCTGGACATTTAAAACAACCAACCCTGAGTTATCATTATCGAATCTGTCTGTTTTGGTTTTGGGATTTCGGGTTACATTGAGTATTAAACTAAGAACTCGGGAAGGACTCTTAGCTATTAGATCTTAGGATAACTCGATATTAGAACTACTAGGATTTTGTTTTAACTACTGCAATGTAAATGTTTAGGTGAAGAAGTTTGAAGAGAAGGGAGCTCAAGTGCTAAGGAGACCAGGTAAGTGAATGTATTAAGATTTTCGGCTAATAGAGCCCTACATCGTGGGAGTACTAGGTTGAGATGTCTAATGTTTACCTTATAATTATGAGCTTGTCTGCGCTTGAAGGATTTATGTATGTTGCAAGTTACACCATGTGATGACCTGTTAGTGAATGTGTAGTTGTCTGCTCTGGTATGATCCTTGTCACAGTTTGATGAGTTAAAAGCTCTCATGTTCATGCATCATGAATGTTTCTCACGCATAAGAAAATGTTTAACGCATGTTTTCCATGAACAAGATAAACATGTATATATGTATAAGATTTATGCAATGTGGATTAAGTGGGGGTTGGGGGCGGTTCGGCGTATGTCACAGTCCAAAGAAGGACATATGAATACGACCCGCAGTAGGGAACAAGATCAAACTCACTGTCGAACCCCCTTTACCGGCACAAATCCTCTCTTGATCCACACAACCTAAATAAAGAATATGATCAATGATTATGAATGATGAATATGATCAATGATTATGAATGATGAATATGATCAAAGATTATGAATGATGATTTTGATCCATGACTATGAATGATGATTTCGAGCAAAGACATGAACAAGAAAAGACTTATGAGCATGTGATTTTCCCAAATTATGCATTCATGCATCCATGTTAGTGTTGCATTCCTTACTAAGCATTAGGCTTATAGTTTAAACCTTATGATGTAGGTGACGAGTTTTCAGGTGAGCAACTCAAGGTCAATGAAGATGTCTAAGCTTGGTTGCTGGAGGATGCTCAATGTGACAGTGAAGGCTGGATAGGCGATCAAGTTCCCTTGTTATACCCATAGTAAGTCAGAGAAGTTTATGATAAACAGATGACTAAGTAGAATAGAGTTTACTTATAACAAGGAGATTCAGATTTTTAATGGTTTGATTTCAGAGTCTGTTAACGATTTTAAGGATCATTGAATGGTCTGTTTTGCTTAAGCCTTCCGCTACGTGTATCTTGTATGAGATATGGTTTTCACTTATTAGAGTTTATAATTTCCAGGTTAAGGTTTGGGTGAGTTGTAGTATTCTCTGTTGGATGAGGTTGTTAAATGATTATAGTGTTTTACTGCCGTAAGATAGAAGCTGGGTGAGGCATTCATCCGGCTGACGTCATCGGCAGGTGTCAAATGATAGGAATCGAACGATTGAGTCTTCCGGATGACGTCACCGGAAGATGTAGTATGTTCTTCATCGGCAGATGTAGAGTGTTAGCCATCGGATGATAAAAGTGTTATTTTGTCGTCTAGCGATCGGCAGATGTAGAGTGTTAGCCATCGGATGATGAAAGTGTTATTTTGTCGTCTAGCGATCGGCAGATGTAGAGTGTTAGCCATCGGATGATGAAAGTATTATTTTGTCGTCTAGCAATCGGCAGATGTAGAGTGTTTAGCCATCGGACGATGTGAGGGTTTTCTTGTCATTTAATGACCGGGTCATGTTTTAATTATGCACGTGGGGAGCACATGTCCATCGGATGATGTTTCCCTATTTCACCGGAAGATGAAGTATATTTCCTCACCGGATGACGCGATGTCTATCGGTTGTTGCATGCAGATTGATGACTCTTATTTTAGAGTCATTTTATGCAAATTTTACATAAGAAAACTTATATGAATTAAGTGATTGCAATAATAAATTGATATGAATTTATTATAATTGCTATGTAATACTGCAGCATTGGTGTTTTGATTTCATTTAATATATTTCATGCAGATTATGTATTAAAAGCACAATTTTTCTTTTCAATTTGAATTTTATATTGCTATGTAATTTTATTAGAGGGAAAGTCAAATTCAAAAGTTGAAGATTATGGAGAGAAAGGAATCAAATTAAGAAAAATCAGGAAATTTGTTGTTTTGAATATGGTAACATAATATATGGGTATTATTTGGCTACAGAATTAATAAGGAAAAGTGTAACGACAAAAGGGCAGCGGAAGAAAGAAAATTGGGCAGCGGAAAAGGAAGGCTAAAACAAGCAATCGGTAAATGCAATAAAGAAAATTGGGGCAGCGGATGATTACAAAAGCTGAGCAGCAATCGGATTATTTAAAGAATTTGGGCAACAGTTGATTTAAAGAATGGGCAGCGGAAGAAGTAAATTCGGGCAGCACTAAAGGACAAAACAGCAGTAGAAATTAAAAGGAAGAAAATAGAAGCTGGGCAGCGGATGATGGCAAAAGCTGGGCAGCATCGGATGATGGAGAAAAACTGGGCATGCAGAAGAGGACAAAATAGGAAGGGAAAATCAATTGGAACATGGAAATACGTGAACCCAAAGAGAGAGAACCATTCTTGAAAGCTAAAAAGAAAGGGGAAATAATTAAATATAATTGAGATTGGAGAGAGAAAGAGAAGATTGCATGCAGAATTAAAGGGATATTTTGTTTAAAGAAAAGGAATTCTGGTGTAACAAAATTGCTTGGCAGAGAGAGGGATTAGCACGCTGGACAAGAAGCTCTGGATCTGAAGAAACCCACCAGCGCCGTTTCTTGAATTCTCTCCTTCTCCTCTATTATTTTTATTTGCATTATTTTTCTATGAACACAGTTATTGTTAGTTTATTTTTAATTGTCTAGTAGCTAAACTCTTTAATCTTGGTTAGGACGATAGTATTTGTTGCGATATTTTGCTACGATCTTGGTTTTGTTTCTGCAATTATCTATTGAACAATTATTTGTGAAATTTTCTTGCTAAGTCAGATCGTATCGATAGATAGGTTGACGATTCATGTTTATATTGTATCGATAGATAAATATAAATTTTAGATGCACGAATAATTAATCGAATTAAATTGTTACAACGTAGTTAACATTAATTTAATTGGCGATAAGAATAGCACATATCGAAAATTCATTATTAGTTACATTCTTTCAAGGTAGAAAGAAATTCTAATTTGAATTTACCTAGGCAATTCGAAAGAATCCTAGAAAATATTTTTATTCTTGCTGTTTTTTAGATAATGCTGCAGAGCATTACCAGAGCATTACCAGAGCATTAGTAGCAGAATCATCGAAACGAAGAAAATCGATCCTAGCCAAGGCTTTTATTCATCAATTTTACCTCGTTTAATCTTGCTTTATTTTATTGCATCATTATTCATTTATTTCTAATTTTTATTCAGCAATTTAATATTTTTTATAAGATTTTTATAGCGATTAATTCAATTAACAATATCCTCGTGGGATCGATACTTTACTTACTCTATTACTTCGTTAGCGACACGTGCACTTGCGTGTAAAGGTGAAAAATCACTAACAAGTTTTTGGCGCCGTTGCCAGGGATATTGTTTAATTGTGATTATTTTGCTATAATCATTTTATTTTATTTTAACTTATTTTATTTTAGTTTGTTTCTCTATTTTCAGATATTATTGATTTTATGCTTGACGATTGAAAAAGCAAGTATGGATAACCAGGAAGGAAGAAGAATCATGCTGAATCGAATAATTGATGACCGAGATCGACCTATCCAAGACTTCTCCATTCCCACACTCGACGATCTAAATCCCGGTATTGTGAGACCGGAATTATATGCCACCCGATTCGAGCTCAAACCGGTCATGTTTCAGATGCTTCAAACCATTGGACAATTTAGTGGAATGGTCACAGACAATCCTCATCGTCATCTCAAAGCATTTGGAAAAGTGAGCGACTCGTTTCATTTTTCCGGAGTTTCTGTTGAAGCATTAAGGCTCAAACTATTCCCATATTCTTTAAGAGATCGAGCACGAGATTGGTTGGATAGTATCCCATCAAATACAATTAATACGTGGGGGGATTTAGCCAAGCAGTTTATCATGAAATACCATCCGCCAGTGAGGAACGCGAGAATGAGGAACGAAATCATAAGTTTCCAGCAGCGAAATGACGAGTCACTGTACGAAGCTTGGGACAGATTCAAGGAACTACTCAGGCAATGCCCTAACCATGGAATACCACACTGGATTCAGTTGGAAACGTTTTACAATGGATTAAATGGGCAGACAAGATCAATTATAGACGCTGCAGCAAACGGGACTCTTCTCTCTAAATCCTTTAATGAAGCTTATGATTTGCTTGAGAGGATGGCAGTGAACAGTTATCAATGGTCTTCAGAAAGATTTAACCCTACGAAGCGGGCACCTGAAATTTATGATTTGGATAAGGTGTCGTCTTTGAATGCAAAGATTGCTACGCTGGAAAATGCTATCAATTTGATGAACACACCATCCAGGCCAATAACCAGAGAAGTTTCTTGCGTCTTTTATGGAGAAAACCACGATGAAAATTTCTATCCTACTAATCCAGAATATGTAAATTATGATGGGTACAATATGAACAAAAATCCATATTCGCAGGCGTACAATCCTGACTGGAAACAACATATAGAGTTTCAATGGGATTCGCAGCCGCAGAATGCTTCAGCATCACATAGACCTGCTGAAAATTACACTCAAGGCTTCTCACGGCCAACTAATACTTCAATACATCAAGAACAATCAGATAGCTTCGCCAGAGAATATGCTGCTGAGACAGATGTAATATTGTTGAACTTGGCTGCAGCAATGAAGAATATTGAAACACAAATGGGGCAGCTCACTCAATCTTTAAGCACACGAACAGCAAGACAATTACCAAGCAATACAGAAATGCCACAAAGATCAGAAAAGGAATATTGCGAGGCCATAGTATTGAGGAATGGAAGCGAACTGGAAATTCCAGAAGAGCAACAGAAAGCAGAAAATTTAAACAAACAAGAAGAGTTGGTGGAACAAGATGATGTGGAAGAAGCAGAAAAGGATAATCTAGAAATTGGCATTGTAGAAACTGATGCTGCAGAAATGTCACCACAGCAACGATGTGAATTGGAAACTCAGAGGCCACCACCACCATTCTCTCAAGGACTACAGAAGCATGCAGAAAAAGAAATTTTTGAGAGAATTGAGGAGAGTATTGGCTATGGCAGAAACGTGAATAACCAGCAGTTTACTTTTAATGCATTGAAAGCTATGAAGCGCCCATACGATAAAGAAGATTGCTTCAGCATATCTGCAAGGATGAAAATGGAAGACACGAGGCAATTTCCTAGGAGCCAAGGGAAACAGTTTGAGGTATTTGTTCGAACGAAGGATAACCCAGAAGCTTTCAAGCCATTTGTTGAAAACGCACCCACACTGGAGCTTAAGCATCTGCCCTCTTACCTCAAACATCAAGTGACCATAGCATATCATTAGAAACGTGAAGTATGGGAAAGTCAAGCTGAAGACTTAAAACATCAAGCGCTTATTGGGAGGCAACCCAATTTTTTATATCCTTTTGTATTAGTTTTTATTTATTGTTCTTTGTTTGTTTTTGTTTTAGCTAAAAATAAACTCAGGTTTGCACAAATCAGGGAAGAAGAAGCTGATGAAGAGGAAGCAACATGAAACCCTCCTTCCAATGGAACGAAAAAGGAAATACCAGGGAAGTCCTAACCCCCTTAGTTTTATTTTGCTTTAATTTCTTTTTTCTGAACTTCATTTGTTTGGCAATGGGGACACTGCCAATTTTTAAGTGTGGGGGTGCATGCATGTTAGTGTCCTTGTTTAATTTGGATTTCTGGAAGTTGATTGTTTAACTTAGATGTTTATTTTCTATTTAAGTTGAATGTTTGAAAACTGTTTAGAATATGTATTTATTTTTGTGCCCAATGTTGTTTAGTGCGTTGCCTGATTGTCTTTGTTCTGTTGATTTATTTTCTTTGTTCTGTTTGGTTTATAGTGTTCTAATTGGTTTATAGATTATTCATGACAAAAACAGTGAATTTGGAAAATGAAAGATAACAGTAAATTTCCTAGTATCCTTTAATTTAGTGAGTTATTGAATAATATCATTGTCACATATTATTAGAAATCAATTAAGATTTATTCCCATAAATTTCGTTGTCCCTAACGCACAAACTCCTTTTAGTTGCTTAGGAATATCATCATTTCTAGATATTACAATTATATCTAGGTGTCAATAATTTAGTGTTTGATTAAAAAAATTAGCAATTAGAGAATTCTTCTTAGAAAATATATAATAAATAATGAGTTTGGGGGTTATTACAAAAAAAAAAAAAAAAAAAAAACAACAAAAAAAAAGTATAAATGCAATTTCCTAATCTACTTTCAATTTCGAGTGAGCCTTTTGGATACTCGATGGGTAGAAATAAATTAGAGGAACTTTGGGAGGAACTCCGTTGCATAATTATTGGCTATACTCCTCTATTTCATATGAGTATATATCTTGAGGTGACACTATTGAGTAACCGGAGGACTTCATCACAAATGTTGTCAATCGCGTAAAAAGGTAGTGTGACTTATAGATAAAGTTAATTAAAAAAAAAAAAAGAACTTAATCCCCTCACTTATTTAAAAAAAAAAAAACAAATGTGAAGAAGAAGAATCTTTAAATGCTAATGGATTTATGAAGGACATTAGAGAGTTGACATCCTATGATATGTATTGTAATTTCTAGTTTTGATTGTTGAACTTAGCAATTCAAATGGAGTTTGAGCACACACACACTTTGAAATTGAGTTTATTGGGAATTAAATCTATATTGATTGCTGTTAATAGTGATAGTGAAATTTTTCAATGATTTACAAGTTACTAGATATTTTGGAAATTACATAAATTTTGATACTACTTTGGGAACTTATTTTTGTTTTGCATCACTCGAGGACGAGTAATTGTTTAAGTTTGGGGGTATTTGATGACTCTTATTTTAGAGTCATTTTATGCAAATTTTACATAAGAAAACTTATATGAATTGAGTGATTGCAATAATAAATTGGTATGAATTTATTATAATTGCTATGTAATACTGCAGCATTGGTGTTTTGATTTAATTTAATATATTTCATGCAGATTATGTATTAAAAGCACAATTTTTCTTTTCAATTTGAATTTTATATTGCTATGTAATTTTATTAGAGGAAAAGTCAAATTCAAAAGTTGAAGATTATGGAGAGAAAAGAATCAAATTAAGAAAAATCAGGAAATTTGTTGTTTTAAATATGGTAACATAATATATGGGTATTATTTGGGTGCAGAATTAATAAGGAAAAGTGTAACGACAAAAGGGCAGCGGAAGAAAGAAAATTGGGCAGCGGAAAAGGAAGGCTAAAACAAGCAATCGGTAGATGCAATAAAGAAAATTGGGGCAGCGTGTAATGCCCCGAATTATCTAAACCCGGTTTGCTACTCAACACACTGAACTGAACCATGACGACTTGATACTAAATTTAAAAATATTTCACTCGACAGTCAAAATTTGACATTTTCTAAAACTCGATGTATTTTAAAACTTGCAGCGGAAATCAATCGAACATCAATGAAGTTAAATAATCTGTGAAAATATTTTAAAATAATTGTTGGGAGTGTTAAGAATAATGGGCCAAAAATATAAAGCTTTAAAAATGTGGAATACCCATGAAATTGCAGAAGTCAAACACATCTGCCGACGACAAAGTCAAGACAAGAAGCAGAAATAGAAAATAGGAGGCCTCTACCGATGACAAACGACAAAACTTCGGTTATATCAACCGGTCACAAAACGACAAACACTACCTACGTCTTCCGATGACGTCAGCCGGAAGATATACAAACAGGACAACTCTCGGTAGACTGCATCTACCGATAACTAGGCGACAAAACTTGCTACTTACATCTACCGATGACGTCAGCCGGGGGATTCCTTCCTCCAGCATCTGCCGATCGCTAGACGACAACTTGCAACTTATATCTACCGATGACGTCAGCCGGATGACTCCTTCATCCAACATCTGCCGATCGCTAGACGACAAAACTTACCACTTTCATCTACCGATGACGTCAGCCGGATGACTCCTTCATCCAACATCTGCCGATAGACTTCAGAACAGTAATTCTGCTGTATTCCAAGAAAGCTCTGACTATCAAAAGGATTTAAGCATTTTACTAAGACCAATCAGAGACAGATCAAATCATTGCATCACTCAAATCCAGTAGAAAACAGTATTTTCAAAACCCAACAGAACACTAATATCAAAGATTCTCAGAATGTATTCAAAGTTTTGAAAACACTACTATCATAAAATTTTCAGAAGAAGAAACATCTATACTGAACTAGTTACTCCCAACTCAACACCTGCAGCCATGGATTAAACCGCCTCAACAGATGGCCAAACCGATGCCTGAAAATGCTCCTCCAACCAGCCTGGTCCTCTTATTGGTCGGTAAACACACCTTCAGTAACTTCTTCACCTACATCACAAACTCATCTATTAGCCTAATGCTAAGCAAGTAGAGCAATGAATGAAATGAATTAATGAAACAAAAATTTCCCTAAACATGCAATCTCTACTTTCTCATCTCAGTTGTATTCAAATTTGTTCTCTGTGGATCCCTCTGTACGATGGGAAAGTGGATCAGTCATCCCCCAAAGCATACATCCTCTGATCTCAATTAAGGGGCGGATTAATTTCCTTAACAGTTAGCTGGTCTGATCCCCCTGTAGGATTGGGAAGTGGATCACTTTTCCCAAAACCTCAATCCTCTGTTCTCAATTAAGGGGCGGATTAATCCCCCTTAATAGTTGTTCTGATCATCCTGCTCACATTTACCATGCGTTTCATGTAAATTCATTTTCGTAATCTTTCAAAACATGATGCATGACAACTGGAAATAAACATACAAACATACATAAATCCTACTGTTTGTGTTGTAGGCCCGAAGGCACAAACAAACTCTACTTACCTGGCTCCCTGGAAATCGCTCAGCTAAATGCTACTTCAGAAGCTCGCTCACCTAAAATCATAATAGTACATATATCAAACTTTCACTAAACCTCACAGAATCAATACAGGAGTTTGAGGAAACCAAATTTGAAACCCCACAACTCGGGTATTCTCAATAGTCGCTCAGCCCGAACCTACTCTAAATCACAACATTCCTCGAAACTCCTCACATTGTACTCCCTCAGCTATCTAACTACTAAAATCGCAAGAAAACAAGGAGGGCTTACCTAGGTTGAAGGAGAATCGGGCAGGAGAATCGCCTAGAGATTTCTGTCGTTCGAGCTGAAGACCGAAAGGGAAAGAAAATGAGTAGTGGTGGCGGCTACTCTAAACTTTTTGCCTTAAATACCTTATCCACTTTCAAATTTGCCAATTACCCTTATGCCCTTACTTACTCATTCTTCAACCTAACCTACATTATACTAAAATTTCATTCATCGATTATACTTAATAGATTTATCTGTTATTTTAAATTTTTAATTAAAGTCGGGTGTTACACAGCGGATGATTACAAAAGCTGGGCAGCAATCGGATTATTTAAAGAATTTGGGCAACAGTTGATTTAAAGAATGGGCAGCGGAAGAAGTAAATTCGGGCAGCACTAAAGGACAAAACAGCAGTAGAAATTAAAAGGAAGAAAATAGAAGCTGGGTAGCAGATGATGGCAAAAGCTGGGCAGCATCAGATGATGGAGAAAAACTGGGCATGCAGAAGAGGACAAAATAAGAAGGGAAAATCAATTGGAACATGGAAGTACGTGAACCCAAAGAGAGAGAACCATTCTGGAAAGCTAAAAAGAAAGGGGAAATAATTAAATATAATTGAGATTGGAGAAAGAAAGAGAAGATTGCATGCAGAATTAAAGGGATATTTTGTTTAAAGAAAAGGAATTCTGGTGTAACAAAATTGCTTGGCAGAGAGAGGGATTAGCACGCTGGACAAGAAGCTCTGGATCTGAAGAAACCCACCAGCACCGTTTCTTGAATTCTCTCATTCTCCTCTATTATTTTTATTTGCATTATTTTTCTATGAACACAGTTATTGTTAGTTTATTTTTAATTATGTCTAGTAGCTAAACTCTTTAATCTTGGTTAGGACGATAGTATTTGTTGCGATATTTTGATACGATCTTGGTTTTGTTTCTGCAATTATCTATTGAACAATTATTTGTGAAATTTTCTTGCTAAGTCAGATCGTATCGATAGATAGGTTGACGATTCATGTTTATATTGTATCGATAGATAAATATAAATTTTAGATGCACGAATAATTAATCGAATTAAATTGTTACAACGTAGTTAACATTAATTTGATTGGCGATAAGAATAGCACATATCGAAAATTCATTATTAGTTACATTCTTTCAAGGTAGAAACAAATTCTAATTTGAATTTACCTAGGCAATTCGAAAGAATCCTAGAAAATATTTTTATTCTTGCTATTTTTTAGATAATGCTGCAGAACATTACCAGAGCATTAGTAGCAGAATCATCGAAACGAAGAAAATCGATCCTAGCCAAGGCTTTTATTCATCAATTTTACCTCGTTTAATCTTGCTTTATTTTATTGCATCATTATTCATATTTTATTTCTAATTTTTATCCAGCAATTTAATATTTTTTATAAGATTTTTATAGCGATTAATTCAATTAACAATATCCTCGTGGGATCGATACTTTACTTACTCTATTACTTCGTTAGCGACACGTGCACTTGCGTGTAAAGGTGAAAAATCACTAACATAGATCCATGCAACTTGCACGTCGATTGGAAGCATGTACGAGAGACTAATTTTCCATCCATTAAGTTGAAGTCTTTAGGCCTGCTAGGTATACTGATATAAAAAAAAAAAATAAAGAAGGAGAAAAGAGTTCAAATATCAGTTAAAGTTTTATCTAAAATCATGAGTTTCGTGACGATCATTCCCCGGGTCGTTACAAGTCTGCCGTTCGAAGCCGACCTCCGACACCCATTAGCCTCTGTCGAATTGTCCCAAAATCTGACTCTTTTGTCTCTGATTGGACACCGCCGACGTGCAGAGAATGCAGCTCCGATGCAGACCCGAGCAGAATCGCCATCGCTCCGATTAGAAACGCCTATGCCTGCAATCCCATTTTGCAAAGTTTAACAGAGAAGAACTGGTTGGAATTTCTTGGTGTTCAGAAATTCACTGTGAAGCAGGAACCGTTTCCTCCAATCAAAATTTATTTATTTTATTACAATTTGAAAACGGGTTTGATTTGGGAGATCGACTAGTCAGTTAATCGTGGGAAATATTTGATTTTTTGGGTGTAGTATTTTATTGGGTCAGATAATTTGGACTCAAATAATTTATTTGGCAGATTTACTGATATTGTGGAGATTAATTATTGGGGCTGAATAATTGATCTTGAAATATTGGTTTTTGGGCATTGATAACGATCGCAGGCGACAATAGCACATGACACGATATTAGAAAGTTTGATGGGACAGATTTTGCATTTTGGAGAATGCAAATCGAAGATTACTTGTACAGGAAAAAACTTCATCTTCCCTTGAGTGCAAAACCAGAGAAGATGGAAGACGGTGAATGAAATCTCCTTGATAGACAGGTTTTGGGAGTCGTCCGATCGACGCTAGCCAAAAGCGTTGCTCACAACGCGGTGAAGGATAAGACCACCGCGAGTCTGATGAAGGCTCTATCTGATATGTATGAAAAACCATCCGAGAATAATAAGGTATTTCTTAGGAAAAAGTACCATTTAGACTCCAACGTATGGGGTCAGTGACCATTTGGTACCTAACGTTTGTTTTGTACCCAATCAAACCCTAACGTATAAAACGTTTGCAATTCAAACCCTGTCGTCAATTTTTTAGTTAAAATTGACAGATGCCTTTTTAAAATTACCAAACTACCTCTCTCTCTCTCTCTCTCTCTCTCTCTCTCTCTCTCTCTCTCTCTCTCACAACTGAGAAGCTGGGGGGATTGAGACTTCGTCGATGGGTATTTGATTAGTGTAATTATGAATTCTTTTATGTTGGGGAGCTTTGATTTTGGTTGCTTCTGATAATTTTGAGAGTTTGGTTATGAATTTCGCCGGGTTCAATGTCAACTCCTACTCCGGCGCCGAGTACCAGCGCAACGACGCCTCCACCGCCGACTGTGAGTCCTCCACCATCAGCTACTCCCTCTTCCTTGCCGCCACCTGCTGACTCTGTGCCACCTCCCGTCGCTAATTCTCCGCCTCCTCCTTCTGCCCCTCCTCTAGAACAATCACATTCCCAATAAAGAAAAAAAAATGGTCATCTTCATTTGAGCTAAACCACGCCTACAGCAAATGTTAAACAGTTTCTATCACCTGTATAAAAGGTGTATAAATGAAACAAAAAATTGCAACAACTGATGTGTAAGGACGAACCCACTTCTACAATATAACTAACACAAGCTAATTTTTACAAAATTTTCTAAGATGGTCAGTCAAAATCAATATATTTGTACAATAATGTTCTTTGTTTTAGCTTACTTCTTTGACAAAATCTTTGGCCGAGACCTCATGCTGGCTCTCCGGGCAATGTCCCATGCCTTTTGAGGTGCATAAACACCAAGCTGAGCAGCAAAGAACGACTCGTAACCAGGCGAGTCGAAAGCAAAGCCTGTGTGCTTTGAAATCTCTCTTGGAAGTTGGGAGATGGCATAGCTCCTTTCCTCAGCTGGTGTAAGATGATTGTCGATTTCCAGCATGAGGTCTCGGCCAAAGATTTTGCCAAAGAAGTGAGAGAGAGAGAGAGAGAGAGAGAGAGAGAGAGAGAGAGATGGATAGTTTGGTAATTTTAAAAAGGCATCTGTCAATTTTAACTGAAAAATTGATGGCAGGGTTTGAATTGCAAACGTTTTATACGTTAGGATTTAATTGGGTATAAAACAAACGTTAGGTACCAAATGGTCACTGACCCTATACGTTGGAGTCTAAATGATACTTTTCCCTATTTCTTATGAAGAAGTTTTTTAATCTGAAGATGATTAATGGTACTTCTGTCGTAGCACATTTGAATGAATTCAATACGATTGTGAATCAATTGCTATATGTGGATATTGATTTTGGAGATGAGGTTTGTGCTCTAATTTTGTTGGCGTCTTTACCGAATAACTGGGAGCCTATAAGGGCAGCAGTCAGTAATTCAGTCGGAAGCGCAAAACTGGTATTTACCGATGTGAGGAATTGTATTCTTGCCGAGGAGGTTCGTAAAATTGGTTCTGGTGAAACATTGAAAGACTCAACTCTGAATGTTGAAAACAGAGGAAGAAATAATAAGAGAAACTCCAACAAGGGTAGGGGCACATTCATATCCAAGTCAAAAAATAGAAGGGGTCAGTTTAAGTCCCGACGAACACTTGAGTGCTGGAATTGTGGCAAGCAGGGTCACATGAAGAAGGATTGCAGAGCACCGAAGAAGAACGGAAATGACAAAGGTGATGGAGCAAATGCAGTAACGGTAGACATCACTGATGCTTTGCTTCTTTTATCGACAACTCGATAGACTCATGGGTTTTGGACTCGGGAGCGTCGTTTCACACCACCGCATACAAGGAATTAGTGGAGAATTATATGGCTGAAAACTATGGGAAGATCTATCTTGCAGATGGTGAGTCACTGGATATTGTGGGCATCAGTGAAATCAAACTGAAGATGGCAAACGGTTCTGTTTGGAAGATCAGTAAAGTGAGACACGTGTTAGGGTTGATGCAAAATCTGATTTCAGTTGGACAGCTTGATAATGAAGGTTATAATGTCAGTTTCAGAACCAGTACTTGGAAGGTAACAAAAGGAGCGATGGTCGTCGCTCGATGTTAGAAAACAGGAACCTTATACATGACTTCTACACGTAGAGACACAGTTGTCGTTGTTAATTGCTCGAAGAACTCAGAGTTGTGGCATTGCAGGTTGGGCCACATGTGCGAGAAATGAATGAAGATTCTTGTCAAGAATGATCAGATTCCAGAGCTGAAGTATGTCGAGCATCAGCTATGTGAAAGCTGCATTTTTGGAAAACAGAAACGTGTTAGTTTCCTAAAGATTGGGAAGGAGCTGAAGAAGAAAAAAATTAGAATTGGTGCACACTGACGTGTGGGGTCCCACACCCGTTTCGTCTCTTGGTGGATCATACTGTAGGATCGAGGATGTCTAAGAGGGGGGTGAATTGGACCTTTTTAAATTTTTCTTAAGCTATATAGGCAGACAAACACAATAATAAAAATAACAGAGAGAGAAAAAAAACCAACACAAGAGTTTTTATGTGGTTCGGCCAAAACCTGCCTACATCCACGCTTCAAGGTTTCTCCCTTGAAGATCCTTAACCTTCTCCTCACGAGAATAAACAGATCGGAATTCCGGGCTCCGATCAACTGTCTTTCACAGATCTGGATTGTTCTTCACGAACGACAATCCACTGCCTTATACAGATATTTGAGTTTGTAAAATTCAAGCTCAGACTACACTCTCAAAGATTAAAATCTCAAGTTATCGAATCGAGAGGTGTAGAAGAGTAATACAGAGTATGCTAAATCTCGCAGGTTAGGGCTAAAAAATAAAATTAGCAAAAGTTGTTTCTTCGTGCTCTAACCTCAGCTTAAATACTCTGTCTGATTTCTGCTTCACAGAATTGAAAACTTCATTCTTCAAATGGAAAAATGTTACCGTTGGGAAGCATCCGTACTGAAGCAGATATCCGTTGCATCTGAAATTGCTGTTCATCGTCGCCATTAAAGTTCTGGAGTTAATGCTGAATACGACGTCACTGTAGCTTCGCGGTTATATTCAAATTTGGCAGAAGATCACCGGTGGAATCAGCTTTAAAAAATCAGAACGTCATCAGTGGATGCAACTTGAAAAGCCATCGGATGATGCAACACTTCAACGCTTGAACCGGTATCGACAGGAGTAATATTTTAAGCGCTGAACCGCCATCGGTAGGAGTAGCTTCAAATGTCATCGGCAGAAGCAATCTTGAAAACGCCATCGGCAGAAGCAGCTTGAAAACGCCATCGGCAGATGTATCTTCAAACGCCATCGGCAGATGCAGCTTGAAAACGCCATCGGCAGAAGCAGCTTGAAAACGCCATCGGCAGAAGCAGCTTGAAAACGCCATCGGCAGAAGCAGCTTGAAAACGCCATCGGCAGATGTATCTTCAAACGCCATCGGCAGATGCAGCTTGAAAACGCCATCGGCAGAAGCAGCTTGAAAACGCCATTGTTTAGCGATCGGCATGTGTAATTCTTTAAACTCCACTATTTTTGTCATTTACCTATCGGTGGATGCCATTCTTTTCTTCAACCGGTGGATGTCTTCTTTGTCATTTAGCTATCGGTTAATGTGAACATTTTATACAATTTCAGCCCTGTACACTTAACCAATATTGTTAAAAAACTAAAATACTCTTTCCAAGGGTATTTCAAAAACGATTAATTTTATATGCAAAACTCATTATTCTCATTTATTAAACATAATCAAATATATTACTCTTCATACAAACACATCATCAAAAACATATTTAGACTTAAACTCTATTTAAGTCAACAATCTCTCCATTTTTTATGATGACAAAATATTAATGTAAATTTGATTAAATGTTACTCTCCCCCATAATTCTAGCTCCCCCATAGCAAATGCATATATTCCAAAAACAAACACGAAGCATACCAGAGTTTCAAAAACATGCATATATCCAGATTTTCAGATTTCCAAAAATATGCATACATACACAAATCATAGTAACTAAATCCACATGCATGTCCATCATCAATCAAATATATTTTCCCCCATTGACATTATCAAAAACACAACAAACAGAGGGACAGCAGAAGCAATGCATTCAACATAAGAATACCAAATAGTAAACATCAGAATATTCAACATTAGAGTTGTAACAAAAAAAATATCATCTATTTAAAGAAAGCTAAAAAATGACTCCAAAAAGCTTGTTGAATCCAAGAATGTACTTCAAGGTTCGGATTGAAATATGCATCTACAAGTGCTGGAAGAGAATGAATATCATGAGGGATGAGTGGTTGATAGACCACCATGGCCTGGCAGGGAGCCGGAGATGGAGAAGGTTCTGAGTACACCACCATGTCCATACATGGAGGAGGCTTGACAGACAAACCAGCAGTAAAAGCAACAGGAAGAGAGAAGGCAAATTCAGCCTCCTGAAGATCCAACGACATTAAGCGCACATCTTCAGCAACAGTAGGCCTGGAAAAGGGAAGAAAAAGATCTTCATAGCAGGCCTCGGGGACACTGACAGAACTGGATGGTTCGGTTTCAGGTTCAGGATTCAAAGCGTCAACTGAAGATCGGAGAGACTCAAGTTCCCTAACAACAATGCGTCTATCAGCAGCGATTTTCTAAGACAACAAATCAAGACCGGTATCTAAGGCAATGCCCATATCCTTTTGGTTCTTGTCAAGCTGACTTTGAATGGAACTGAGTGCAGTGCCAAGGCTGGCAATGGAAGTCTTCCGTTCAGAGTATTGGTCCTCACTTATGAAAAATCTCCTTTGATATGTCTTTGGAGTTGCTGGAGTAACTGATGGAATTGGTGAGGAGACTGGGACATGTGGGGCTGTTAGGACTGGAGGAGCATGATGGACTGGAGAGGGAGGATGTATAGCTTGTTGGACTGGAGAGGGAGGAGGTATAACCTGTTGGACTGGAGATGGAGGAGCTGGAGGAAGCAGAGCCGGTAAAAAAAGTGCAGGTGGAAGAGATGGAGGATTCTCTGGAATGGGAAGGGGCACAGAGGAGGGAGCAGAGATTGCCTCTGAAACATGTGCCCTGGAGGATGGGGTAGGATGCCCTGGCACACGAGGAGGAAGTTGGAAGCGAGAAGCCTGAGATTGAGAAGGGGAAATATCAAATGCAGGTATCTCAGAGTCATCCCCTTCTTCAGCAGTGGACTCCTCTAGCAGGATAAGTTTTCTCTTCCCCTTTTTGACAGCTTCTGCCTTAGAAACTTTTCTCTTAGAAACATTCAAAACAAACTCCCCTGTTCTTGTTCTCTTTATTCCCATTTTGTTAAGGGTGGTTTGAGAATAGTAACTTGTGGGTTGAAGACGGAAGGGGTCTTCATCCTCTGGAAAGACAACCTCAAGTTGCATAAATATCTTCATGAGAGGCAGATTGTAAGGAAAAGAGGTAGCCCTGGATGACACTGCCTGAATCATCCTGTGAACAACAACATATCCAAGATTGAAGGGGGCCTTGTGGTAAAGTGCAAACAGAACAAAAAGCTCCATTGCACTCACTTCGTCATGGTGACCACCTTTAGGGACAATATTGTACCCTATCATCTGATGAAATAACCTGGCCCTTACGGTCAGGTGTTTGCCTTTAAGATGATCAGTGGAATGGTTGGGGTCAATAGCTATAATCTGTAGAAAACTTTGACCCTCAGAGGTACCAAATAAAGGAGGCTCAGTGCCGGACACATACTAGTAGGGGCAACTATCTAAATGGGAGCACTCCAGAAGGGCATTAATGGACTGTGGAGTGATATCAATGTGCTTTCCATACACAAAGCTCTTTATAGTGGAAAGATCAGAAGTAAAACTCAGATTGGCATAAAACATTCTGATTGCTTCCGGGTAATAGAAGGATTCAACATCAAACAGTCCTAATAACTCGAGATCCTTCAAGGGTTCTATAATATCCATTCCAGCTAAGTCATCAAAGTAAATACCTCGACTGGGAATTAAAGATTTGTACTTAAAATCGTCATGGTACCTTAACTCAGCAGCTTTGGAGAGAAAGAAGAGAAATGGTCACTCTTTTGCACGAGGAATCTCTAGTGGGGGACGAGCAGAAACTTTAGCCTTCTTCTTGGCTGGTTTAGGTAAAGCGAGAGACGATGAAGCCAGATGATCCATTGGAAGGATAGGACTCGAGAGAGAGAAATGGTAGGGCAGGGGTTTTCAGAAAGAGCGCGAAAAATGAAGCGTCTCTGAAAAGAGACAGAGTTTAAAAGAGAATAGGGCATCGCCCGACGAGAGGAAGTCACACGTGTAAGACCATTAGCCCGATGGGTCACACGTGTCGGAAGATTGAAAATATATCTTCCGATGCCTTCAGAAAATATGCATCTGCCGATACCTATCGGTATCAATGCATCAGCCGATGCCTTCACAGACAGAAATGCTCTAACATTCAGGAATTGTCCAAATAGAAGAAGAATCTTAGATTTTCTCAACCCAAATGAGACCTAGTCTTATTCTAATATTATTGAAGGTCTTTTCATCCAAAGGTTTTGTAAAGATGTCAGCCATTTGATCTACTGAATTAACAAATTCTAAAGATATATCACCTCTTTGAACATGATCACGGATGAAGTGATATCTAACATCTATATGTTTGGTTCTAGAATGCTGAATAGGATTTTTAGAAATGTTGATAGCACTGGTGTTATCACACCGGATATGAATTCTATCATAAAACAGATTATAATCTTCCAAAGTCTGTTTCATCCAAAGCATTTGTGCACAACAACTGCCTGCAGTAATATATTCACTCTCAGAGGTTGACAATGCAACAGAATTCTGTTTCTTAGAATACCAGGAGACAAGAGATTCACCAAGGAACTGACATGTTCCACTAGTGCTTTTCCTATCAACTAGACTACCAGCATAATCAGAATCAGAGTATCCAATCAGATCAAAAGAAGTGCCTTTAGGATACCATAAACCAAGATCATAAGTTCCACTCAAATATTTGAATATTCTCTTGACTGCATTTAAGTGGGATTCTTTAGGGCTAGCTTGGAATCTAGCACACAAGCAAACACTAAAGAGTATATCTGGCCTACTTGCAGTCAGATATAACAATGAACCAATCATACCACGATATTTCTTAATATCAACACTAATTCCTTTTTCATCTTTATCAAATTTAGTTGTGGTACTTATAGGAGTCTTTGAAGACTTAGAAGATTCTAATTCAAATTTCTTAAGAAGTTTCTTAATGTACTTTTCTTGACAGAAGAAAATTCCATCAGGAGATTGACTGATCTGAAATCCTAAGAAGAATTTTAACTCCCCCATCATACTCATCTCAAATTCACTATGCATGAGGGAGGAAAATTCATTACACATTGACATCAGTTGATCCAAAAATAATATCATCGACATAAATTTGAACTAGCAAAATGTCTTTATCCTTTTGCATGGTAAATAGAGTTGAGTTAGTATTTTCCTTTTTGAAATTTCTTTCCTCAATGAAATTCTTCAATCTATCATACCAAGCTCTAGGAGCTTGCTTGAGACCATAAAGAACTTTCCTTAATTTGTAGACATGGTCGGGTTTATCGAAAGCTTCAAATCCTAAGGGTTTCTCAACAAAAACTTCTTCATTGATGAAACCATTTAAGAATGCACTCTTTACATCCATTTGAAAGAGTGTGAAGTTCTTGTAGCAAGCAAAAGTTAAGAGCATTCTAATTGACTCTAATCTAGCTACAGGAGCAAAAGATTCCTCAAAATCTATACCCTCTTCTTGAGAATATCCCTTAGCTACTAGTCTAGCCTTATTTCTAACAACAATCTCATTTTCATCTAATTTATTCTTGAAGACCCATTTAGTTCCAATGATGGGATGATCCTTAGGCCGTGGAACAAGTTCTCATACCTTGCTTCTTTCAAATTGATTTAGCTCCTCTTGCATAGCTAAAATCCAATTTTCATCACCCTCGGCCTCTTCAAACTTCTTAGGCTCTATTTGAGATATAAATGTCACATTAGCACATAGATTCCTAAGAGAGGATCTAGTCTTAACTCCTAAAGAAGGATCACCTAAAATTTCATCTATTGGATGGTCTTTGACATACTTCCAATCTCTAGGAAGAGCAGTATTTTCATCATTGACAGGAATATTATCTAGAGAAGTAGGAGAAAGTTCTAAAGATTTTTCTATTTGAAGAGGATCACTAGATTTTTCTAAAGAAAGAGAATCCAGTTGTTTATCCAAAGTATCATCCTCATCCACATTGATTGTGGGTTGAGGGGACTCATCAAAGTTGACATGAACCGACTCTTCAACAACTAGAGTTCTCTTATTGAAAACCCTATATGCTTTACTGGTCAGAGAATAACCCAGAAAAATTCCAAGATCAGATTTGGAATCGAATTTTCCTAAGTTATCTTTAGTATTAAGAATGAAGCATTTACTACCAAAAGCTCTAAAGTACTTAACAGAAGGGGTTTTGCCATTCCAAAGCTCATAAGGAGTTTTCTCAAGAATAGGTCTTATGGAGACCCGATTGAGTACATAGCAAGCTGTTGAAACAGCTTCAGCCCAGAAGTACTTAGGAAGAGAATTCTCATTAAGCATAGTCCTAGCAAGCTCTTGGAGAGATCTATTCTTCCTCTCAACAACACCATTTTGCTGAGGGGTCCTAGGAGAGGAGAAGTTGTGCTCAATTCCATGTTTGAGACACAAGAGTTCAAATCTTTCATTTTCAAATTCTCCTCCATGATCACTACGAATAGCAATAATGGTGAGCTCCTTCTCATTTTGAACTCTTTTCCTAAAGCTAGAAAATGTATCAAAAGTCTCATCCTTAGACTTCAGAAAATATACCCAAGTGAATCTAGAGAAGTCATCTACAATAACAAAGGCATAGAGTTTGCCTCCTAAGCTGGCTATATTGGAGGGACCGAAGAGGTCTATATGAAGGAGTTGGAGAGGCTTTGAAGTAAAAATTGCATTCTTAGATGCAAAGGAACTTTTGATCTGCTTTCCCATTTGGCAGGCTTCACAGACCTTATCCTTCTCAAAGGATATCTTAGGAATTTCTCTAACTAAATTCTCTTTAGTAATCTTAGCTAAGGTATCCATTCCTACGTGATTTAATCTCCTATGCCAAGTCCAGCAGTCATTAGAAGAATTCACAGCAAAACATTTTTCATCAGACACAACAATATCATCTAAGTCAATAATATAAATATTTTCTTTCCTATAGCCAGAAAACAGAATTTTGCCATTTGGAGCATCTTTAATTATGCAAGAATTTGACTTAAAAATCACTTCATATCATTTATCACATAACTGGCTAATACTGAGTAAATTATGCTTTAATCCATCAACTAATAAAACATTCTCAACAATAGGATTAATGTTGTTACCTATGTTGCCGATGCCAACAATTTTCTCTTTTTGGTTTCCACCAAAAGTAACACTTCCTTTCTTCTTGTTGACAACTACAAACTTGGTTGAGTCTCCTGTCATATGCCTCGAGCATCCACTGTCGAAATACCATTGATTTTTTCCAGGAGAACAGTCAACCTGCAAAACAGAAATCAATTGGTCTTCTTAGGTACCCAAATCTTTTGGGTTCTAGTGTTAGGCCTGGTCCCCTTAGGAACCCATTGTAATTTACTGCCAGATTTGACATTGTTTACTTTTAAAGGACATACAAAAGATTTATGCCCTACTTCATTACAAACATGGCAGGTAGTGAATTTCACAAAGTAATTCTTGTAAACTTTCTTTTTACTCGATTTATCATAACCTATTCCTGCCCTGTCAAAATTTACTCTCTGTTTACCTAATAACATCTTATATAACTTGTTGCCATTAGTAAATTTCAAGACAATATTATTTAAATCCTCATTTCTGCTTTTAAGTTCAATTATTTCCTTTTTCTGCATATTACTCTCCTTAGCATGCAAGTCAACTTCTTTTGCATGCTTTTCTACTAATCTTACATTATCCTTTTTCAACAGATTGTATTTAGTTTTAAGCATCCCAAATTGCTTGACTAAATCATTAAATGCGTCAATTAGCTCACCTTCATCATTATCACTCTCACTGTCACTTAAAGAAATACTAACCTCATTATCGTGTGCCATGAAGTATAGGTTGGCTACTTCCTCATCTTCAGAAGAAGAAGTGTCGCCTTCACTGTCATCCCAAGTAGCCTTCATAGCCTTCTTTTTAAACTTCTTGGGATTCTTCTTCGCTTGTGGACAGTCTGCCTTCATATGACCTGGCTTTCCACACCCGAAGCATGTGATTTCCTTCTCCTTTTGAGATTTCTCAACCTTTGGAAATCTCCTTCCTTGCATTCTTTTTCTCTGGAGAAATTTATTGAACCTCCTTGTAATGAGGGCAATATCCTCATCATCATCATCTTCTTCTTCCTCAGATACTTCTTGTTTACTGGAGGAGGCTTTCAGAGCAATATCCTTCCTTTTATTGATCTCCTTTTCTTTGAGATCTTCCTTATCATTGACCCTCATTGTTATCTCATGAGTCATCAGAGAGCCAATGAGCTCTTCAAGCTTGAGCACGATCCCGAGCCTCTTGTATTGCTGTCACCTTTGGTTGCCAGGCTCTAGGTAGGTATCTCAAAATTTTTCTTACATGTTCCTCACCTGAATAAATCTTACCGAGAGCTTTTAAACCATTAGTAATGTTAGTAAACCGAGTAAACATAGATGAAATAGACTCATCCTTTGACATGGTAAACAGCTCATACTCGTGTACTAGCATGTTCAGTTTGCTCTCCTTCACCTGATTTGTGCCCTCGTGTGTGACCTCTAATAAGCGCCAAATCTCTTGGGCACTCTCACACCCTTGTACTCTATTGAATTCGTCTCTATTCAAAGCACAGTACATGGTGTTTATAGCCTTGGCATTTAAGCTCAAGTTCTTTTTATCTGTATCATTTAGTTCGTGTGAAGCTTTGGGGATCTTCACACCATTCTCTGTTTTGACAGCCATGTAAGGACCATTTTCTATGTTATTCCATAATTCATAGTCCACAGCTTGAACGAATATTCTCATTATAGACTTCTAGTAGACATAATCACTACCATCAAAGAAGGGAGGTCTATTTGTAGGTTGACCTTCTACTTGTGTAGAGTTAGTGTTGAATGCCATTGTAAATATATATAACACAGAGTGTTTAAACACAGCTTAGACAATGATAACCTCACTCTGATACCAATTGTAGGATCGATGTTGTCTAAGAGGGGGGTGAATTAGACCTTTTTTAATTTTTCTTAAGCTATAGGCAGACAAACACAATAATAAAAATAACAGAGAGAGAGAGAAAAACAAACACAAGAGTTTTTACGTGGTTCGGCCAAAACCTGCCTACATCCACGCTTCAAGGTTTTCCCCTTGAAGATCCTTAACCTTCTCCTCACGAGAATAAACAGATCGAAATTCTGGGCTCCGATCAACTGTCTTTCACAGATCTGGATTGTTCTTCACGGGCGACAATCCACGGCCTTATACAGATATTTGAGTTTGTAAAATTCAAGCTCAGACTACACTCTCAAAGATTAAAATCTCAAGTTATCGAATCGAGAGGTGTAGAAGAGTAATACAGAGTATGCTAAATCTCGCAGGTTAGGGCTAAAAAATAAAATTAGCAAAAGTTGTTTATTCGTGCTCTAACCTCGGCTTAAATACTTTGTCTGATTTCTGCTTCACAGAATTGAATACTTCATTCTTCAAATGGAAAAATGTTACCGTTGGGAAGCATCCGTACTGAAGCAGATATCCGTTGCATCTGAAATTGCTGTTCGTCGTTGCCATTAAAGTTCTGGAGTTAATGCTAAAAACGACGTCACTGTAGCTTCGCGGTTATATTCAAATTTGGCGGAAGATCACCGGTGGAATCAGCTTTAAAAAATCGGAACGTCATCGGTGGATGCAACTTGAAAAGCCATCGGATGATGCAACACTTCAACGTTTGAACCGGTATCGGCAGGAGTAATATTTTAAGCGCTGAACCGTCATCGGTAGGAGTAGCTTGAAAACGCCATCGGCAGAAGCAATCTTGAAAACGCCATCAACAGAAGCAGCTTGAAAACGCCATCGGAAGATGTATCTTCAAACGCCATCGGCAGATGCAGCTTGAAAACGCCATCGACAGAAGCAGCTTGAAAATGCCATTGGCAGATGTATCTTCAAACGCCATCGGCAGATGCAGCTTGAAAACGCCATCGGTAGAAGCAGCTTGAAAACGCCATCGGCAGATGTATCTCCAAACGCCATCGGCAGATGCAGCTTGAAAACGCCATCGGCAGAAGCAGCTTGAAAACGCCATCGTTTAGCGATCGGCATGTGTAATTCTTTAAACTCCACTGTTTTTGTCATTTACCTATCGGTGGATGCCATTCTTTTCTTCAACCGGTGGATGTCTTCTTTGTCATTTAGCTATCGGTTAATGTGAACATTTTATACAATTTCAGCCCTGTACACTTAACCAATATTGTTAGAAAACTAAAATACCCTTTCCAAGGGTATTTCAAAAACGATTAATTTTATATGCAAAACTCATTATTCTCATTTAATAAACATAATCAAATATATTACTCATCATATAAACACATCATCAAAAACATATTTAGACTTAAACTCTATTTAAGTCAACACATACTACTATGTGACGTTCATAGATGATTCAAAAAGAAAGGTTTGGGTTCACTTCATGAAGAACAAGTCTGATGTATTCAGTGTTTTCAAGAAGTGGAAGGCTTTGGTTGAGAATGAAACGAATCTGAAAGTGAAGTGTTTGAGGTCTGACAACGGAGGCGAGTACATCAATGTAGATTTCAGAGAGTATTGTGCTATGAATGAGATCAAGATGCAGAAGACTATTTCTCAAACTCTTCAAGAGAATGGAGTAGCTAAAAGGATGAACAGAACGCTAAATGAACGTGCAAGAGTATGAGATTGCACGCCGGGCTGCCTAAAACCTTTTGGGCAGATGCAGTCAACACAGCAGCCTACCTGATAAACAGAGGACCCTCTGTACCTCTAGATTTCAAAATTCCAGAAGAAGTTTGGAGCGGTAAAAAGGTAAATTTTTCTTTTCTGAAAGTTTTTGGTTGCTTATCATATGTTCATATTGATGATTCTGATAGAAACAAGCTTGATTCAAAATCCAATAAGTGTTTTCTTATTGGTTATGGTGACGTCGAGTTTGGTTATCGTTTCTGGGATAATCAAAATCGGAAGATCATTCGCAATAAGAATGTCATCTTCAACGAACAGGTCTTTTACAAAGATGTTGTTGGTAAGACTTCTGACAGTGGGAGTTCTACATTGAAAGAGTATACTGTGGTCAACTTTAGAGATTTTTCAGCTGATAATACTCCGACTGTTGAAGAAAATCGTGGTGTTGTTGAAGAAATTGACAAGAATGTGGCTCTAGAGGTAAATCCGCAAACGCCAATTGTAGAACTGAGAAGATCATCCAGAATTAGCAAACCAATCCAGAGATGATCTCCGTCTTTTAATTATATTCTGCTGACTGACGCAGGCAAACCAGAATGTTATGAGGAAGCAACATAGTCTGATGATTCGATTAAGTGGGAGGCAGCCATGAAAGATGAGATGGACTCCTTGAAATCAAATCAAACTTGGCAATTGGCTGAGTTGCCGAAGGGTAAGAAAGCCCTGCACAACAAGTGTGTTTACCGAATTAAGAAGAACATGATGAGAGCAGGAGGTACAAGGCTAGGTTGCTTTTCAAAGGTTTCCAACAAAAGGAAGGTATGGACTACACCGAGATTTTCTCACTAGTGGTGAAGTTGACGACGATCAGAACTGTCTTGGGTTTGGTTGTGAAAGAAGATCTTCATCTTCAGCAGATGGACATGAAAACTGCTTTTCTTCACGGTGATTTAGATGAAGAGATCTACATGCGGCAACCACAAGGTTTCGAGGTGAAAGATAAAGATGAGCTTGTGTGTAAGTTTCAGAAGAGCTTGTATGGCTTGAAACAGACTCCAAGGCAATGGTACAGAAGGTTCGATAGCTTTATGAAGAGTAACAATTTTGTGAGATGTGAAGCCGATCACTGCTGCTACATCAAAATATTTGATAATTCTTATATTATTTTACTCCTTTACGTTGATGATATGTTGATTGCTGGAGTAAGCTTGCATGAGATTGACAGGCTAAAAAGGAAGTTATCTAAAGAGTTTGTAATGAAAGATTTGAGTGCTGCAAAACAAATACTTGGGATGAGAATCTTCAGGGATAAGGAGATTCTCAAATTCTCACAAGAAGAGTACGTAAAGAATGTTCTTAGCAAGTTCAAGATACATGATGCTAAGCCAGTCACTACACCGTTGGCTAGTCATTTCAGGCTATCCAAAGATCAGTCACCCTTAACCGATGAAGAGAAGGACTACATGACTACTGTTCCATATGTTTCTGCTGTTGGTAGTCTTATGTACGCGATGGTTTGCACACGACCAGACATTGCACATGTAGTGGGAGTTGTCAGCAGGTTTATGATTAATCCAGTAAGGAAACATTGGGAAGCTGTAAAATGGATCTTGCGATACTTGAAGGGAAGTTCAAATTTCGCTTTATGTTTTCGAAAATCAGACTTGGGTCTAGATGGATACGTTGATGCTGATAATGGTGGTGATATTGACAGTAGTAAGAGTAGAACTGGGTATGTCTACACCTTGGGTGGTACCGCAATCAGTTGGGTTTCGAGACTTCAAGTTGTAGTCGCTCTTTCTAGTTATGAAGCCGAGTATATTGCAGTGACAGAAGTCGCAAAGGAGATGATGTGGTTGCAGCCTTTCTTACGCGAGTTAGGCCAAAACTATGATAGAAGTGTATAACATTGTGACAGTCAAAGTGCCATCCATTTGGCAAAGAATCCGGTTTATCATGGCAAGATAAAGCATATACAGGTGCGTTATCACTTCATCAAATCCGCCTTAGAAGATGGAGTATTAGCGCTTGAGAAGATCCCAGGAAGTCGGAATCCAGCTGATATGTTGACGAAAGCTATGACGAGTGAGAAGCTGAAGTTGTGCGCAATTTTAGTCGGACTTCTTGGATGAGACATTGAAATGAAGCCGCTACAGATGAAGAGATGATGAGATTAGTCTCCAAGTGGGAGATTGTCGAGTTATGAAGCCTAATTTAGGTTTGGGGGTATTTTGGTCATTATGTACCATGTTATTTTGTAACCCTAAATCGTCTAGTATATAAAGACGTATTTAGGTTATCGAGTGTGACAGAGAGAGCAACTGAGAGTGTTAGGTAAAAATCTTTGTAACTCGTTTTTTCTTCTTAGTGAAATCTGTCAGCGGCCAGTGGACGTAGCTCTCACAACAAGAGTGAACCACTATAAATCTGTGTGTTGTTTCTTTTTCGGTTTCTCGATCGTTCGTTACAGGTAGATTAGGGCGTCTAATTCTAACACCAACAAATCAAGTACGACTAAATAAACTTGGGAAAGATATTAAAGAATGAACAACGGAGCGCCACTTCAACCAAAGACCGAAATGGTCAGCCTCCACAGCAACACAAAGCAGGATAACACTGTCATTCCAAAACAATCGTTGGATTTAGTGTAGTCGTCGAACGTCGAACGTCGAACAACCTCGTACAAGCAACGTACCGTCCTAAAAGAAAAGGACACGTTAAATAACTGTGAGGGTACACTGCACATATATGTAAATGACTCCACTAGAGGCACAAGATGATATCACTTGTCCATAATCAACGGCCACACCTTCATTATGACGAGCTTATCATAATAAACAAAAAGGATATTTTTATTGGGTATGACAAGAAATTGGATGATTAAGCCTCCTTTATAGGAGGTTGTAGAAAGTAAAGGTGGGTGTGGTCCGGGCCAGTTTGATTCCGAGCCAGAATTGGAACCAAAACGGTTCTTTTGGGAATTATATTTTGGTCTCGTAATCGGCCCCAGAAGGAATCGAACTGATAATTTTGGTCCGGTTCCAGTTCCGGTTCAATACCGGTTACTCCCAACATTATTTATTTATTTTTTTAATTTTTGAAAATCCAAAAAAATTCAAAAATCCTGCTTTTTCACTGTAATTTGTATAAAATCAATAAATTTTAGAATATTTAAAATAAATATGTAATTTTATAAACTATTTAAAATTTAAAAATTAAAAAAAAATAGAAAAAATAGAAAAGCTCGCCTTGGACCGTAATTTTGAGTCGGATAAATTGGGTTGACCCATGGGTCGGTTCTCCCACGATCCAACTGGTTTTGAACCTCGAAACCGCAGGCCGGACCCTGGACCTGAGTTCTAGGGGTTTCAGATCCGTGGCCGGTTCCGAAGAAGTATAGAATCGACCTAGAACCGTACTGAGCGAACAGTTCGGTTTCTCGGTTCCGGGCTGGTTCTGTCCACCCCTAGTAAAAAGGCGCAATGTTGGGTTGTGCATTAGGGAAGTTTGAAAGAAGCAAAAATGAAGAGCAAGAACACATGCAGTAGGAAGATGGAGTGGAAAAGTTACTTGGACGTATACTACAATTTTATAATCTGATTTTGTATCGTTTCACTACATTTACATGTTTTTTAAAGAATAATAATAGATTTACGATATAATTCTGCATTATAATTTTATCTCATGAAGTGATGCTCATTAATTAAAATAATCAGTATTTTATTTTAACTATTTATAATTTATTTTAATTATTATATCAATTAATGAGTGAAACGTCAGTAGATAAAGTTAGAATGTAAAATTAGAAGGTAAATTTAACATTATTTTTTTAAGTAATTAATATTTATTCTAACCTAACTACATATAGAAGGATGTATAAATTTGATTTTCTTTTAATTATTTACACAAATTTTAATATCTCTCCATCGAAGATCAATCAAATGTGCCAAATTTATTTTATTTTTAACCCCTTCATAATTTTTCTTAATCGTTAGTTAAATATCAATAGAATATCTCAAATTCATTAGAGTGAAAACTCTTAATTCACTACCATGAATGATTAATAATTTTTAACCCTCGGAGTGAAATTCACTAATTCACACTCATTAAAGGAAAGTTAAAAACTTCAAACACCATTAATTTACATGAATTAATTGTTTCTAATCTAACTACATGCAAAAGAATGGATAAATTTGATTTTCTTTTAATTATTTACTTATTCTGATTTTTTCAGTAACTGTCCACCAAATATCAATCAAACGTGTCAAATTTATTTAATTTTTCAAACCCCCATATAATTTTCTCAACCGTTCATCAAATAACAATCGAATGTCTCCCATTCATTTGAGTGAAAATTCATCAACTCATACACATTAAAATTCATTAGAATTTTAAACACCATTAATTCACACCCCATGAATTAATTATTTTTCTAAAGATTTCATTTGACGTGTTTCACATTTTCTTATTTTAATTCTACATTTTTCAACTTCTTTTCTCACATTTTCTATTCTCTTTATTGCATAAAATATGTTGGTTAGATATTGTCTATTGAACTTTTGTTTTGGTCTCGATTCGATTTTGACAATCACTCTTGATCCAATATCTAACATAAATATTTGTTCATTTTCTTTACACCGCTCTTTATTTTCTTGACCAAAATCTAAAAAATCTGTGAATTTTCTTCGTTTGTTTCGTTGATCAATTTTAATCTATCCATTAAAGTTTGCACTTAATATTTTTACAAGACTTGTTTTTCGAAAAAAATATTTCACACTTCATACATTGCATGACAATGCGCTTATGCATTGTTTGTTTGTCCACTAGTATTAATAAATAAATGAAATTGTAAAATTAGTCTTGTAAATTGTTCTGGATGAAAGGGCATTTTGGGATTTACAACACCAAAAAAGCTAGATTTGTAGGAACAAAATTAGGCTAATTTTGCAAGAAACACCCAGAAAGGTCGAGCGAATTCAACAAAATATTAGGTAGAAAAAAATTCACGAGTCGGTCGTTTTTCAAGAAGCGTCACCGGAAGATTCTACCGGCGGACAAGACTCTTCCATTAGGCGTAGAAAGTCGTCTGATCTCCGAAAACACGATGGATCGTGCCCGGAAGAACCAAATGGAAGTTACAGGCGCTTCCGAATTGTCGTCTACTTCGAAAGATTTGCGCTTCAGACAGGTATGTTACCTAATTCTTCTGGAGACTTGATTTCCCTGAGCACAGTGTTGTTTTTTCCATTTAGAAAACAAATTTCTGCTGTTTTTTGACATCTGAATCCATAAACCAAGACCTTAAAGCTCCCACTAAATTTTCCAATTTCATAAACATAGAAAACCGATTTGAAGTTTTATGCAAACGAAATTTTTTTTTCGATGTTAGAGCTACTCGGTCTATGTATGTTTCTTCGATTTTCTAGCTGTCTGTCTAATTATTATGTTAATTTACGCTGAGATGTGTGGCGTTCCTGTTTATGCTCGTTGTTCAGGGTTTGCCACTTTTCTTACTTTTCCTCTAAGACTCCTCAAAGGCTAGTCTTGTACTGTAGTGTTACATTTGAACTTTTGGAATTAAAGTTGCATTTAAATATCGAGCTAGTGAAGAAAAATGGAACCGACGATCCAGAAGGTATTGGATGATAGTAAAATGGCAACACTCAAACTAAAAAGGAAGCGGGCAGCTCGCTGTGCTGTATATTTCAGTGAAGCTACTTGCGCACCCCAGAGATCTATCTTGAATTCTTCAGTGTTTAAGCGTGATAAAAAGAGGAAACTTGATGGCCCCAAAAGCAAATTAGTTGGCTCGCAGACCTGTTGGAGGTCATTGAGTCAATGTTATTCCAATTGCACAAAGAGTGATATGCTGCAGCGCATAATGTTTTACCAGAATAATGAATGGATTGATTTTCCCCATGATATTGTAGACTTAGTTAAGAAAGATCTTGAAGTGAAGAAGGCAGCTGTTGTCATTGAGTTTAATGGTCAGAACTGTTTGCTTGACTTTTTGCATATGTTTCTGATGTATTTGGAATCAGGGGTACAGCATCCTCTTGCTTGGATTGATGAATCAACTAACTGCTTTTTTCCTGAAATCTATCTAACTGAAAATGATAACTACTGCCACAATAAAAGTTCAAGAAGAAAAGTGCCGACTATTCATCATCCTTTAGGCTCTCGTGATATTAAACTGCATTTAGAAATTCATATTAATGGATTGAATAACTCTAAAGTCGAAGAATGTAGTGGAGAGTCAATTTCTCTCGTCAATCAGATTCAAATTGATGGGAGTTCTGCAAGCAATTATGATGTAGAGCTTGATCATAGCTGCAATGGAAAGCCAGCTGCTAAAACTGGTGAGATTGTTGAGAAAGTTTCACTTTTAGAGGAAGATTTAATACCTGGGATTAAATCTGGACATGAAAAGTTAGATGTTGAAACTGTGCACAAAATGTTTTTAGCTGGAATGAGCCCCCTTGGAGGTGCTAATGTACTTGAGATATATCAATGCACTAGTACCTTTATGAAGCCTCGTTCAGAGCTTTTTGATAAACAGATTGAGATAACCAAGCAGTGCCGTGGTGATTCCAATGTTTGTTTTGCTTGGCTTCCCTTTTCTAAAGCAGGGGTTTCTAATTTAATGTTGAACGGGCTTGGGCATTGTGGAGAAACTTTCGTTAACTCCACATATGGCATTGGTGTTCATCTCACTGCCGTGCACTGCTCTCATGTCAGGTGGGATTTCCTATTTGACTTATATGTATGTATCTTAGGTATATTAGCCTGTCTTGTTGTAATGGTAAAGTTTTTTTTTTCCTGAATTTTGCAAAAATTTTCCATCAACGAAAGGCCAAGATTACCACGATGTTGTTAGATATCCATAATTTTTTTTGATATGTTTTTCTTGAGTATGTAAATAGCGGGCATCATTCTAGAAAATATTATTCTTAAGGCCATGTTACTCTGCATTCTAGAATTCTTTCTTTTATGTTTGTCATCCTTTTTTTTGGGGGAGGGGGGTGTGGGTGGGGTGGAGGGGATGGGGTTATGGATGCTGGTTTTATTAAAAACAAATGAGATTCTTTTAATACTATCATGCGCTTGCTAGTCTATCATTCACCTTTTTTCCTTGTAAAATCAATACTGTCTTGTTATGCTCTGATATCAGAAAAGTATTTGTTCACAGTGCAAATTATTGTGATGTTGACGAAAATGGAGTACAGCATATGGTTTTTTGTCGAGTAGTAATGGGAAATATGGAGCTTTTATGTTCAGGAAGTAAACAATTCCTCCCAAGTAGTAAGGATTTTGACAGTGGAGTGGACGATCTTCAAAACCCAATGCACTATGTTGTCTGGAATATGAACATGAACACACATATTTTTCCAGAATTCGTTGTCAGCTTCAAGGTTGCTGAAGGTGATATTTTACTCATGCAGTACTGTTGTCCGGCTGTTCTTTCTTTCATTATTTTTTTTATTGGTGTAATTTTATTAATTTGGCTTATATTGCATGACAACGACTGCATTATATGTTACATTCTTGGTACCCCACTTACGCATCCAGTCGTTGGTTCTAACTTTGGCCAAATGTAACACTTCTTACCTAATTAGTTTTGCAAAAGTTATTTAATCTAAAGTGTAATATTTATGTCATAAAGTAACCATTATGAGTAGATGTTATTTTTTGTTGCTTTGCAAATTGACTTTTGGGCGTGATCAGCAATTCAACCTTCTATCCTATTTACATCTTGCGTATGTTAAATAAAATGGAGGCCTATTATTCTTAATAGTAGCGGACTTTGTCTTCTGCTGATGCTGTAGAAGTACCATATATGTTACCTGTTTAAGATATTTTGTACTGGAGCTAGTGCTTGATGTTGTTTGTACAGGGAATGGGGCTGGAAGTGAAAGCAAGAATGATGTTTCTGTTGTTACTGCATCCGGTATGAGGCCTCCTACCCAAGTGCACTTAGAACCCTCAGCAGTTTTCATTGTAAGTATCCTAAGTCATCTCTGTTTGACTTTGTCATCAATATTTTATAATGAAAAAAAATAAGTAGGATTTTTAATGACGTTGATTCATTTACTATAGTGTAGTATGATGATATTTTCCCCAAATATGTGTATTCAAATCAAATAACGAAAACAAGGTGTAAGTTTCAATTTTGTTTTATTTATTTTTAAGAAAAGTTATGAACTTATATTGGATGATTTCGATTTATCTCTAGTTATTTTTTGGGTCTTTTGGGCAATCAATATGAGTTAACTAATTTTAATTTTGGATTTTGTGAAACTTGTGTTTGTGCGTATCAAATGTTTCACATAAGCTTGGTTTCAAGAGTGATAATGTCGGGCTACTAGAGTGTGGTTTTGGAAGCATAAATACAGAAAGGTTTATATAATGTTTGTGTACATATTTTTATCTTCTTAGTTTAGTTTTACGGGCAAAGTACAATAATAGTACAAACAATTTTTGAAGCAATTTAGCCTGTCAACAAAATGTCCTCTACTAGCAGTCAAACTGTTATATTTTTCTCATGGACCTTGTGGGATTACACGTTGTCGACAAGAGTCAGACTCAAGTCTAGGAGTAACGAGACTTAATCCATTTTTAAAAAGGATTTGATGCCAATTTTGTTGGCAATAAAGTAGTAGTCACTCTTTATGGCTTCCCTAAAGCTTGAAGTCTTTTCAAATAGTATGTAAGAAAAAAGACGACGGATTTTGAAGTTGATGGGCTATCAATTCTAAATTTTTTACCGGCCTGAGATGGAAAATAGGGTTATAGAAGCTGTCTTGAGTTAGTTCCAGTGTCCCCTCATGTTTTGGACATGAGCTTTGTGGAAGCCCAAGTCAATGACGCTGGTCTTTACCTATCACAGATTAAAATGATATTAATCAAGCATCCTGACTCCATAACGGGGTACTCGGCGTTCAATACAAGGGAAGCTTTTATGCAATTATAGACAAGTATTGCTTCGATGTTCTCCTCTCATCTTTTGCATAAACTGCATCAATTTCCTCATTTTTAAGAAAATTATTATGGAAGCCAGGAAAAATAGCGAAGAAGGTTTTTGGTATTATGGAAATTTGGAATGAAGTTAGGGAAATTGTTTGGTACAATGGAATATTGTTTCAAAATGAAACAAAAAGTTAAAGATAAATTATTAGAGAATAAGATCTCGGAAATAAATAAATACTATATTAAAGTCTATCATCTAACGTTCACAGTATCTCTTTAAATATGGTCAAAGTTAGGATTCCTAAACTTCTAAGGATTAGGAATTCCAAATCAACTAGGAATCCAAAATCTATGAGGAAATATCTTTAAAGAAATAATTTAGAGTGTGAGATTAAAATTAGATCTAGTGTCATTCGCTTAGATTACGTATGAAGTTTTATCATTTTGAAGAAAACTTGTCCTTTAGTTTTGTAATTGCCAGAAAAATCTTCTGCAGTCGAATATGAATTTGATGTTTTTCGCTTTGTATATTAAGCTTCGTGAATATCATAACACTATATTTTGAATCTTGTGTGGACCTTGATGAGTAGCAAACGACCTTATTGCTATATAACGACCAAAAATAAAGACACAGGTCCGGCGAAAAATTGGTCGGGAAACAACCACAAGCTACTCACTCGAAAAAGACATCTCTAGAGAGAGTAATTTTCGTTTAGACTATTCAATTCCTTTAACACACTTCCAACGCCAAATGGAGAACATTTTCCATACTAGGTGCCTCATCAAGGACAATGTGTGTTCTCTTATCATTGATAGTGGAAGTTGCACCATTGTGGCATCTATGGAGGTAGTGAAGAAACTCAGCTTGGAGATCGAGAGGACATCAAAGTTACCAAGAGGGTGAGTTTGAGCTTTTCTATTGGTGGCTATTCAGACGACATTCTTTGTGATGTTGTTCTCATTAGTGCAAGCCACATATTGTTAGGTAGGCCATCATAATTCAACCGAAGGGTATCTCATGATGGCTATTCTAGTTCTTACTTTTTCAAGTATGGTGACAAAGTCATTACATTAGAACCACTCTCTTTGAAACAAATTGCCGAAGACTATGAGTTGAAGGAGGAGAAGACCAAGTCAACCCTACTTATTTCTAAGGAGTTGGAGAGGTTCGTTTTAAGAGGAGTCCCCATTATTCTCCTCTTGTTTCGGGAAAGGCTAGAAGAGCTCGGTGAAATTCATCCCTCGTTTCAAGCTCTCAAGCAATTTGAAGATGTCTTTCCGGAAGAGCTTCCTCAAGGGCTTCTTCCCCTTAGAAGAATCAAGCACCATATTGACCTAGTTCCGAGGGAGACCTTACCAAATCGACCGACACCTCTTGTTTCGGGAAAGGCTAGAAGAGCTCGGTGAAATTCATCCCTTGGTTCAAGCTTTCCTTAAGCAATTTGAAGATGTCTTTCCGGAAGAGCTTCCTACCCTTAGAAGAATTGAGCACCATATTGACCTAGTTCCAAGGGAGACCTTACCAAATCGACTGACATATAGGTTAAATCCCGAAGAAGCAAAAAAGCTACACTAGCAATGCACCGAATTGCTTGAGAAAAGTTATATTCGCGAGTCTATGAGCCTTTTTGCCGTTCCATCACTACTCGTACCAAAGAAGGAAGACTCTATGAGGATGTGTGTGGATAGTAGGGTTATCAACCAAATTACTATCAAGTATAGGTTTCCAATACCTAGAGTTGAGGATCTTCTGGCTGAACTAAGTGGAGCCTCAGTATTCTCAAAGGTGAATCTTAGGAGGTGACTATCACCAAATTCGGGTAAGAATGAGATGAGTGGAAGATCGTCTTCAAAACCAAGTATGGCCTCTATGAGTGGATGGTCATGTCTTTTGGTCTCTCCAATGCATCAAGCATTTTCATGCAGTTCATGCATCATGCCTTTAAGGAGTTTTTGGGAAAATTCATCGTGGTCTCCTTCGACGACATCTTGGTATATAGTAAGAGTATCCAAACTCATCTTAGTCATCTCGAATCTTTGTTTGAGACTCTTAGAAATGTGAAGCTATTTGGCAATATCAAGAAGTATTCATTTGCTTAAGAGAATGTGTACTTCCTCAGATTCATTATTTTTCAACATGAATTGGAGGTCGACAATGCTAAAATCGATGCTATCAAGGAGTGGCCGATTCCTAAAAATATCTCGGAGGTACGTAGCTTTCATGGATTGGTTTCTTTTTACTGGCGATTTATCAAGAATTTTAGCACAATATTGGCACTACTCACGGATTGCACGAATATAGGGAAAGAGTTCTATTGGTCTTCTGCATGTCAACAAAGATTTGAGACCATCAAGGAGAAATTGTGTCAAATACCCATCATTGTACTTCTAGATTTCAATAAGGTGTTTGAAGTAGAGTGCAACACCTCCGACCTTAGAGTGGGAGCCATCCTCATGCGCAATTAGGTAAACCAATTGCCTATTTTAGTGAGAAACTTAAAGGAGCCTCCCTAAACTACTCAACGTAGAGTTCTTTGCCATCATCCAAGCTCTTGAGGTATGACAACATTACTTGTTTCCTAAAGATTTTATCATCCATACCGGCCACCAAGCTCTTAAACATATCAAAAGCCAATGCAAACTCAATCGACGACATGCTAAATGGGTTGAGTTCCTTGAACGATACTCCTACATCATCAAGTACAAGAAGGGAGAGAAATTTGGTGGCCGATGCACTTTCGAGGCGTTGTTCTCTTCTAATTGAGCTTAATACCAAAATACTTGGTTTTGATTGGATCAAAGGTGTGCATGGAGAAGATCAAGATTTCAGCCAGGCATACAAGACTTGTCTAGTCAAGGCCGAGGGGGGTTACTACATTTTTTATGGCTATCTCTTCAAGGGTGACAAACTATGTATTCCAAAGTGTAGCCTACAAGATTCCCTTATTAAATAAGCTCATAGTGGAGGGTTGACAAGCCATTTTGGAGAACAAAGAACGTATGAGGCGGTCAAGGAGATCTTCTATTGGCTTCACCTCTTTAAAGATGTTCATAAGGTAGTAGAAAAATGCATTATTTGCAAGAAAGCCAAAAGCCGATTGCTTCTTCATGGATTATACATGCCACTTTCTATTCCTAGCCATCATTGGGTGAAGTTAAGTATGAAGTTCGTGCTAGGACTACCAAGAACATTAAAGGGAAAAGACTCCATAATAGTTGTTGTTGATCGGTTCTCAAAGATGACTCATTTCATTGCTTGCACCAAGATGTACGACTCTAGCCATATTGCCGATTTATTCTTCAAGAAAGTAGTGAGAATGCATGGCATCCCAAGATCCATTTTCTCGGATAGGAACACTAAGTTCCTAAACTCATTTTGGAGGACTCTTTAGAATAAATTGGGCACCAAACTCCTATTTAGCACCTCCTTTCATTCTCAAACGGATGGAGAAACCGAAGTAGTGAATCGAACCATAGGAGCACGATTGGTAAGAGACTCTCGGATTGGGACTTATAACTCCCTCACATTGAGTTTGCTTATAATCGTAGTGTCCACAACACTACCCAAAGAAGCCCATTTGAAGTAGTCTTAGTCTATGGATTCAATTCCCTCACTCCCAAAGATTTTATACCTTTGTTAAATCCTAACACACTTAATTGGGATGGCACCAAAAGGGCCAAGCAAGTCAAAGCCTTACATGAAAAGGTTAGCCAAGCGATCCAAAGGGAAAATGAAACCTATGCTAAAGTGGCTAACCGAGGGAGGAAAGAAGTTATATTCAAAGAAGGAGACTTGGTGTGTCTTCACTTAAGGAAATAACGATTTCTCAAGCAAAGAAAGTCAAAGCTCCTACATGGGCTGATGGTCCTTTTAAAGTTGTTGAGTGTATCAACAACAATGCATACAAGTTTGAGCTACCGGAAGAGTTTGGAGTCTCGGGCACATTCAATGTGCAATATTTATCTCTTTACATTGGTGAAGAAGAGGAAGAGTTGGATGACCAATTGAATTTGAGGACAAATCCTCAAATACCCGGGGATGATGATGCATGTACGGGGCCTATTACTCGGTCCCAATCCAAGAAGTTTCCTAACTTGATTGTTCATTTTGTAGGAATTTCACTCTATGATAGCTTAGAGGGCACCCAATCCTCCAAGGACAAGAAGCCCACACATTGTGTTCAATTGGTGGAGGCCCGAGCGCCACAACTTGATGGGGCGCGAGCCGTGTTTGGCAGCGCTTAATCCGCGTTGGGCCACTTAGGAGTCCACCAAACTCTTTGCATCCACTTGGCCTCTTTGAAGTGGATTAATCATTAGGACCTTTTAATTAAGTTATTACATTTTATTTTGTCTAGTTAGACTCATGATTAAAGTCACTAAATAATGTATTCACTCGGCCCGCACAACAACTCGGTCGAGTGCATACATGCATCTTATATTGGTTATTGCGTGTGAGATAAAGGCTAACAAGAAGATGAAGACCTTGGAGTGCTAAAGAAGACTATCATTAATCATGTGCATGAAGATGAAGACCTTGGAATGTGGAAGAAGACCATTATTAATTCTTTGTTGACCTAGTGAAGAGGTGCCTTTGCGAAAAGGCACTATTGAAGAGGTGCCTTTATCCTCACATTCATTCTTTTAGGATATTATTGTAATTTGAAATTCAAACTTTAGGGCTTAAATACCCTCCTAAAGCTATGCTTGAAGGCATATTTGAATTATTATAAAAAGTTACTAAACTATTGTTGAAGTTCATTTTCACGAGCTTGAAGATCTCTCTTCAAGTTGCCTCCACTTGGCTTGGTGAGTCATATCCAAAGAGTGTGAATGTTCTTTTTAGCTAGCTTGAATTACTCAAGCTAGTTTTTTGTCTCAACGTCCAGTTATCACTTAACATGCTTGCTAAACCCATCATCACCAGAATAGGGCCGAGCCCCTCACAGGTCTACCTTATTCTTTTCCATCTTCTATTCACTTCTAATTCATCAAGTTTGAAAGAGTGTCACTTGACAACCTCAAATCTGCCAATATTTCCGACAAGCGTCGGAGCTTTTGAAGATTTTTTTCGATTCTTTCTAGCATAAGATCGTTCTAACTCTGATATCATTGATGAACATCAAACGACCTCATTACTATAAAAAGACCAAAACATACCAAACTCTAGAGAAAGTAAGTTTCATTTAGACTATTCATTTCCTTTAACTCACTCTCATACTGTCTATTTATAATAAACTAACATAATTATAATACTTAATCTACCTCATAATATATTCCTAACATATAATATTAATTTTCAAAATATTCTCTTAATATACCTAAACAAAGTGATCTCTAACCACAAATGCAGTAATAAAATTTGATTTTTTAAATTGCTCAAAGAATTCTAATATTGTTTTGCTATGTTTGTCGTTTACTATGCTTCCTTGTTGAAAAAACACCGGTTTATAATGATAGAATTTTTCCTTGGGAAGAGGCAAATTTCATTTCTATTTTGTTGGAAAACTTCTTGTTCTTGAAGATAAATAATCATCATGTACAAACAGGAAAAACTCATTATGTTTGTCGAAAACCATAATTATCTTACCCAACACCTTAGCTGTCTTGTCTAAAAAATCACCATTAGTCTCGGATTTGACGTTGTTATAAGCCAAAAGCCTTGCCAAGAGTATGATTGTCGGGTCAGAAAGTGTGGAATGAAATAGAATTGCATTTTAAGGTTTTGATCTCATGAATTGGTGTTGGAAACCTTTAGATCGACTATATCCAAATTCATTCGTTGACCGATTGGTCATTCCTCAGATCGAACATTTTTTTGTTGCTTTTACTGTTCGCACATTGGAGATGGTGGCTGGTCGTGACCAACAGACTGATGCCTAGGCAAAAGTTTGTAATTGTTTGTCGCATTAGGGCTTGCGCAACGCAATATATCTTCCATTGACCGTCGTTTATTCCGCCTTTGTCGTTGCTGTCAGAGTTAAGAGCTTTGATCTTCAATCGTTGTTTAACCTTTCATGTGTCATTTTAACTATAAACGCAACAACAAATATGCACGAGATACCGAAAGTTTCTTTCATCTCGTCAAATTTCTAATCAATTATGTTAAATCGTTGATTAATTTTGTCGAACCACCATTCGTTGGCGGGTATTTCATTTACCACTAGAACCATTCTAAACCATCTGATTGAAACGAAAATTCTTGCTCTAATATTAATTTGATGCTTTGAAATATTGTTTCTAAATAAATTGAAATATTAAATAGAAATATTAGAGAATAGGCTATCAGAAATTAGGAAAATCTATTTTAAAGTGTCTCAGTAAGATATTCATAGTGCTCCTTTAAATAAGGTTATGTTTAGGATTCCGAAAGCTATAAGGAATAGGGACTCAAATCAAATAGGAATCCAAAATCTATAGGATAATAAATTAAAGAAATAAAAATAATTGACTTTAGAGAAATAGTTTAAAGTAGAAAATTAAAATTAAATCTTGTGTCATGGACTTAGTTACGTACTACATCATTGTTTTTCTTTACTATTGTATTCAGATAACAATCACTACTGTTTCAGTTTGTTTCTTTTCTATTTAGGATCCTCTGACTGGGTTTACTGTACCATTGATTGGATATTCTATTATTTAAATATATATTTGACACAAATATTCCCCCGCTTAATATATGTGGTGGATGGGACTACCCACTGCTGTATTGTGGCTCGTGTGAGTAACTATTCTTGCTTGGAATTTTGATTATGCTTTTCGTGATTGTAGAACGTTTGGTGCCATTATCTTGGCGTTAACCTATATGTTGCCTCAACAGTTTAAGTATTGCTAAATTACGTTTATTGCCCTTTTTGTATTGCAAAAGTAACGGAGACATACCCACTTACTCCAAGAAAAGTTGAGAAATGTTATTCCTTTTGTTAGATACTACGTGGAAGATTTCTTGTGATCCATTAAGTCTCTAATATTTTTGTATCAAAATTATTATTTTTTAGGGGAACAATGATAAGTTGAATTCAGATTCTTGGAGATCTCTTGAAAACGCTGCTAGTCTGGATTCAAAGAACTCTTTAAAAACTCCCAAATCACCTTGGATGCCATTTCCTATGTTATTTTCTGCTATTTGCAAAAAAGTTCCTCCGAAAGTGATGGAATTAATCTACGAATATTATAATCTATTTAAGGTAAGATGTTGTCCTTTTGTTTTTATTGTTTTATGTGTTTCGTCTCTAATATCTTTCTAATGGTTTCTTTAACTATCAAATTTTCTTAAAAGCTTCCTTTACGGTCTTCTCTAGGCGAAGAAGATAAGCCGTGATGAATTTGTCAAAAAGCTAAGGCTAAACGTCGGAGATGGATTATTGAGGTCTACAATAACAAATCTTCAGTCCAAGGTATGCTTTACACTCAGTTTAGTTGTCCTTGAATCTGTCTTCCTCCTAAAAAAGCAGCATGCTAATTTCTTCAAAGAAATCTTGTCAGGGCAGCGTATGTTTTGCCCTTGATCTACTTATGAGCTCGTCTTGTTTATTGAGGCATGCTAATTTTATAGTCACTTTTAAGGTAAGATGAAATCTCCTTGGATGCAGGTCATGTCCTATAATAGTTAAATACCAGTGACCCTTTAAGGAAACGTTTCTATGACTCTGTAAGATTAGCATAAAATGATACTAACACTCGAAGAGATGAAAAGGATCTATATGTTGGACTCTTGACCCACACGTTTTTTGAAGTGAGTAGTGTCCAAGGCTTTTTAGAACCTTTTATTAAGTTGTAGATTAAGAGACCTCAGTATTTCCTCTACGACCATTAAACATAGGTGAAACTTGAACGTTTAGTCATGTACTTGAGAACTTGTTTTACACCTTATTTGAAAAACAGGACTCTCGTGGAACTGCATTTTTTGGTATATTAACTCAAGAGATGAGCCTTTCTAAGAGCAAAATAGCAGTTTGGCAAAGAAACCTCATAGTAATTCCCATCTATGAGACGAAGGTACTAAAATATAACTGTAACTCTCATATATATGTTGCACTGTAATCCTTTTCTGTGCAGCACACTTCCTGATTTCTACTTCTCTGTCAACAACAAGAACATCCAACAAAGGTACGAATTCACAGCACACTAAATACAAACCACAAGTTTGGTAGATCACCACATACTCGGAATAATCTATCCTCGGGATAGACAACACAACACAGAACAGTATATTTTCAGAAAATAGATACACACCCCTTTACACGATTTTCCACCCTTTAACCCCCTTCAGTAGGAAGTGGGCACGGCACGGTTCGGTTTGGTTCGGGTTTGGAGCCGAACTGAACCAAATCATTTGGTTTTCGGTTCTGCACCCAGAACCGAAACCAAACTGCCAAATTGAGTGTAATCGACCCGAACCAAACAGAATATCGGTTCGGTTGGGGTCGGTCCAGCTTTGATTTCCAACCCAAAATAAAACTTAAAAAACCAGCAATTAAAAAATTAAAAAACCAGCAGTAGCACTCCCAGAAAAATAAAACACAAATAAAACACACCTTAAAACATACCACTAACAGCAACTTTTATCTTCTACTATAAACTTTACCAAACAAATGCTTCCTTTGCATTACGGTAGCATCAAAATATGTTTCATGCTCTGTTAATTGAACTTGTAAAAATTTGAGTGCAACGTGGAAAACAAGAGGATAATGTCAAATAAGTTTACCCATTTCAAAGCCTGTTAAAATACGTTCTACTTTTTTTCTAAATTGTGTTGTCGAATATGTTGCTACCTTCTTTTCTTACATCTTTTTCAAATATCGCTTACAACTTCTAGGAATAGTTTACTCGATGAAGCCTCTGTTGCTAGTAAACAAAAATGGTTATTGGCTGTTGTTTTTTTCTTTATGGTCCCAACACTGGGTCATAAACAAAGGTAAGCGTTGGGTCATAAACAAAGGTAAGTGTTGGAACATACATGTTGATTAAGGACATCAACTTTTGAGCATGTAATATGCCGTGTTTTATGGTTGATTTATGATTTTTTGTCTATTAAACACTGGATTGTTTCTACTTGCAGCTGCCATCGATAGCAAAGTGTGAACCGGAAACGTGAAAATTTGAAAATCCATCGTCTTTCAGGTGAGCAAGTCCTACTTCTGTACTTGTGTGATAAATGCGTCGACATTAAGTTGTAAATAAGGATTATAGATTTTGGGTAATATGAATTGCTACGTGTGGTATGACATTTGCTTCTTTTTTTCATGTAGAATTATTGACTTAGATGATACTTAAAGCTCCAAAGAGTTGTTTAGTGGATTTTATTTGTTTTAATCCTCGCGTTACCATCTAGTAATAATATAGATTGTCATGACTGTTAAGGCATCATATATATGACTATTATAATTTTATCTTTTGTAGTATATTTTACCTTTTATAGGTATTCTGTAACTTTGTTTTTCCAACTTATACGCTGTTGTAAGACCAGAAAATATAGATTCAAATTCCCTCCATTTATCTTCTCTCAGCATCTCCTTTTCTCATTCTTTTTTCCATTCTTCATTTTTCCTTTCATGGTATCAGAGCTTATCATGGCTTCTTCAAGCACTACGATCCCTTACTCACCTTGAGCCTTCACTCCTCCGACTTTCCCCTGTCAATCAAACTCTTACAATCAAACTTGACTCAACAAACTAACTCGTTTGGAAGACATAGCTTCTCAACAACATCATTATAAATGGTCTCGACAATATTTTGGATGGGTCTAACTCTTCTCCACAATTTCTTGATTAGTCTTCTCTCCAAGTGAACTTTGAATTTAGTCTGTGGCGGTCTCATCATGAGTTATATATTTTCTTCTCTCTTGGACAATATCCATCCACCAATCGAGTTTATCTAAATCTACATGTCATTTTTGACGAATACATTCCCATTCACCACTCCATCCACATACCCACCCCATCCTTCTTCCATGTCTTTCTCTGTTCCATCACTCCCATCTCCTTACCCATCATCTTTTACACCTCTGTTCTCTTTGCCTCAACCTTCTCCCTCATCTCCTTCCACCTCACCTACTCTTTCCTCTCTACCTAGCCCTTTACCTCAAACCAAATCTCCTCCTCCATGCATTTCTAATACGAGCAATAGAGAACCCGCCTCTAACCTTCACTCGATGCGGACCTGGTCTAAGGATGATATCTTTAAGACAAAAGCCTATAATGGCGTATTATCAACTATTTCCGTACCAACCACCTTCTTACAAGCCTCAAAATGCCAAAAATGGGTTGCTGCAATGAAAGAAGAAATGAATGTTCTTCATGATAATAACACATGGCAACTAGTCCCACTACCTATAGGAGGCAAACTCATCGGATGCAAATGGATTTTCAAAGTGAAACTCAATGCTGATGGCTCTACTAACCAATACAAAGCCCGTTTAGTAGCCAAAAGATATGATCAAATTGAGACAATCGATTATGACGAAACTTTTAGCCCGGTTGTCAATTAGCCGATACAAAGCTCGTTTAGTAGCCAAATGATATGAGCAATAGCCAAATGATATGAGCAAACCAAGGGAATCGATTATGACGAAACTTTTAGCCCGGTTGTCAATTAGCCGATACAAAGCTCGTTTAGTAGCCAAATGATATGAGCAAACCAAGGGAATCGATTATGACGAAACTTTTAGCCCGGTTGTCAATTAGCCGATACAAAGCTCGTTTAGTAGCCAAATGATATGAGCAAACCAAGGGAATCGATTATGACGAAACTTTTAGCCCGGTTGTCAATTAGCCGATACAAAGCTCGTTTAGTAGCCAAATGATATGAGCAAACCAAGGGAATCGATTATGACGAAACTTTTAGCCCGGTTGTCAATTAGCCGATACAAAGCTCGTTTAGTAGCCAAATGATATGAGCAAACCAAGGGAATCGATTATGACGAAACTTTTAGCCCGGTTGTCAATTAGCCGATACAAAGCTCGTTTAGTAGCCAAATGATATGAGCAAACCAAGGGAATCGATTATGATGAAACTTTCAACTCCGTTGTCAAACTGACAACCATCCGTATAACTATATCCTTAGCTATTTCTCTTGGTTGGACGATCAAGTAACTTAATGTTATTAATGCATTCTTAAATGGGGATCTTATTGAGACAATGTTTATGTAGCAACCTTCGGGCTTCATAAGTTCCTCACAACCATATGTTGTTTGCCTACTAAAAAAAGCCCTCTACAGCTTGAAACAATCACCACGTGCTTGGTATTCCAAACTACACAATGCTCTACTCGCATGGGGATTCTTAGCTTCCAAATCAGATACATCATTGTTCTTCTTTCGTAAACAGTCTACTATTATTATCATGTTAGTTTACGTGGATGATATTATTGTCACTAGCAATTCCTCGCCACTTATTACAAGCCTGCTCAAATAATTGCATTTTAAATTTGCTATTCGAAATATGAGAGATTTAAATTTCTTTCTTGGCATTTCGGTCTCTTGGACTTCTACGAGTATTCACCTCAGCCAATCGAGGTACATCTCTGATTTACTCCTTCAGGCTAATATGGCCTCCAGCAAACTGGTTCCCACACCAATGATCTCAAGTACTCTTTTATGTAACGACCCTAAACCCGTTTCCCTCTTCACGTCGTCACAATTATCATACTTGACGTTGACTTCTACTTAGACATTTTGAAATATGAAAATTTTCGACTTTTAAAAACATTTAAAATGAAGCTAAAACCATTAAAGTCGTTTGAGAATTCACTTAAGAATATATACGTTTATATAAGAAATTTAGCCGAAGCAAAACGCCCAAAACCAAAACATAATAGCTGATTGACATCCGCCGATCACATCTAGGGATATCGGTTGAAGTCGACACTTCAACTCTCTGAACTTGACCTTTTCATAATCGGATGACATGTAATATCGGTCGAGGTTATTGACCTCTTCTTAATCGGATGACATATAATATCGGTCGAGGTTAACACCTCAACTCTCTAGACTTGACATTTTCATAATCGGATGACATATAATATCGGATGAGGTTATTGACCTCTTCATAATCGGATGACATGTAATATCGGTTGAGGTTATTGACCTCTTCATAATCGGATGACATATAATATCGATCGAGGTTAATACCTCAACTCTCTAGACTTGACCTTTTCATAATCGGATGACATATAATATCGGTCGAGGTTAACACCTCAACTCTCTGGAATTGAACCCTTCATAATCGGACGACATCTAAGAGAATCGGTCGGAGTCGACACTTTAACTCTCTGACTTCTATAAACTTAAATCGACCCCTTCATAAATCGGATGACATGTAAGGAAATCGGCCGAGGTCGACACTTTAACTCTCTGACTTCAATAAACTTAAATTCCATTTTCAGAATCCTCATGCACATAAATATCATAAACCTCGACTTGAACACGTAGCGGAAGACTTAAAGAAAACGAGTGAAAACTTTTAGTCTTAAAATCCTCTTTAAATCATAAATAGTACCAACCAATCTCGGTATTTGTCAACATGAGAAAAATCCTTTCCTACCTTCACTTCCAATATCATAAACATATACCAAAATATACTAGGAGCATCACCTTCAGGTCAAAATCGCCACCCAGCCACAAAATCCTCGCCATGAGCACCCTCCAGCAACCCGACTTCGACATCATCATTCGGTTTGAGGTCCTCACCTTCCAACTCGTCACCTACATCATAAGGTTTAAACTATAAGCCTAATGCTTAGTAAGGAGTGCAACATATACATAAATGCTCATGAATGCATGCTTCGTAAAAATCATGTTCGTGTTCTTATTTCATACATAAAATTATGTTTGTGTTCTTTTTCCATGTTTAAAAATCATGTTCATGTTTTTATTTCATATCTAACTTGACTTGGGTTAAGGGGCACGAGGGGAATGACAGGGGAATCGTGATCGTGGTCTTTTTGGACGATATCCGTAACGACTAATCCAGCCCCCACCAGCGGGAGGATCCGCGAGCCTTCTTGCCAGTCTGGCCCCACCAGCAGGGGGATCTGCGAACCGTACTCATAATCTTGAGAACATAATCGTAGCCAATTCACCCCGACCCACACTTAACCATTCTTACATACATTACATATTCTTATCTCGTTCATTTAAATCATGCTCATAAACATTTTCGTATACTCTTGAGAAAATCATGTTGCATAGACATTAATGCACATAGGAACGTCATACTACAGAAAGCGAGCCATCTATCATAGGTCACATCATAATACTACTCTACTCATTGTAACATACTCTTAACAAATCTTAATCAACAAACAGCGAACCTAATCGTGCAGTATCAACCCGGCCTCCACCAGCGGGAGGATTCGCGAGCCTTCTTGCCAGTCTGGCCCCACCAGCAGGGGGATCTGCGAACCGTACTCATAATCTTGAGAACATAATCGTAGCCAATTCACCCCGACCCACACTTAACCATTCTTACATACATTACATATTCTATCTCGTTCATTTAAATCATGCTCATAAACATTTTCGTATACTCTTGAGAAAATCATGTTGCATAGACATTAATGCACATAGGAACGTCATACTACAGAAAGCGAGCCATCTATCATAGGTCACATCATAATACTACTCTACTCATTGTAACATACTCTTAACAAATCTTAATCAACAAACAGTTATCAATACTAGTTTCCTGGTACCCTTGTGATGTAGGGCCTTAATGGTCGGAATCCTAACATCCACTTACCTGGACTCTTTAGCAATGTCGTGCCTTCACTTTGAGTCTTTTTCACCTAAGACATTTCACATTTAAATGTTAAAAATCAATCCTAAATAATCCGAACTCAAAACTAACTAAGTTCCTAACTAAGGTAATCTCCTAAAAATCTAGTTTAATCCTCTTAGACATTTCGTCGAACACTTTGAGTGTGTAACTTTATCTCCAATAACATTAATGGCATTTGTGTACAATAACCACCAGATTCATATCAATATTAGATTCTCAATCTAAACATCAACAGCATCCAAAATCCTATCATCAATGCCATTAATATGAAAAACTCATAAATACTAACGTTACTATAACATTGTCAAGTCTTAAAATCTCAAACTCTAACAAATGAAACTCCTAAATCAAAACTTAATGAATAAATCATCTAAGCCTTACTTAGAGCTTTAGATTCGATGGAGAAAACAGAAGAAGGATCAGTTGAGAGGAGGAGAGAACCACGGCTGCTGGCGAAGGAAGAAACACCGAAGGAGATTCGTAGGGAGAAGACAAAAAGGGCGGCTGAAGAATCGTGGAGGAAGGGGTTTTTGTGAGGTTTTGGGATTTATATATATATATATATATATATATTAATAATTCACCTTATTTACAATTTTGCCACTCAACCTAATCTTCTCACAAAACAAGCGAAACCTGTCGTTTTAGATCCCCGCAATTTTCTTATTCTACCAATCATCCCAAATAATTCTCGGGGTTCCAACAAAACTTTCCGCTTGCGAAACAGACTTAAATTCCTCTATTCATAAAAATATCTTCAATTAGCGAAAACCCAAAAACCACGGCGTTATGGCTCCCCTTTTTCGTTCTATTCTACCTAAACCCTAAAATTCTCGGCGTCCAAATTCCAATAAAATAATCATTACATTAAAACGAATTAACTCTGTTTAGTAAATTTCGGGATAATTACCTGACCAAAAATGCTGGTCGTTACATCTTACCCTCTTTAAACAAAAATTTTGTCCTCAAAATTTGCTCAGCATAGTGGTCTCATTCCTCAACCTATGGTCATTCTATATTCTTCGAGTCCATTCCCTTCGTCTTTTCTAAAATTCAATTTCCTATTTAAGACCATGATTCTATCTGTAGTTGGGATAAATCCCTATAGTTCTACACCGAAACTCCCAAAACCATATTAACTGACATTAGCCTCAGAACCGTAAACACTACTTCCAATTGAGCTCAACACGTCCTTGATCATGCATCGAGTACCATCAAGTTCCTAAATGTCCAATCAATCATCTGCAAGTTGAATTTCCTAGCTAATCTAATTGGCCTTATGTTCAGGTTTCTTAATCAGTGCTCATGTTAAACCCTCAATTTCCCAATAAAACTGACTTCAAGGTCTTATTAATCGATATTTCCTTCAGCTATACCTTTAGTTAATAATCATACTTAAGCTCTCTGACCTCACTTAGGTTTACTATCGTCTAACGATTTCAAATAACCCTTGAGTTGTAATCCAATCCCGTACATAAGTTGACCTATTTTAACCATAGTCATGATGTATGGCAACTCAAGTTCTACATTTCTCTAGTAATGACCTCTCATAAACTATTTCATCAATAGTGCCCTAAGTCACCTATTTTCCGCGGGCAGTACACCTGTTACGCTAACTGTTCCAACGTAGGTTTCACAACTAAAGTTCTCATTGCTATACTTCACAAACTATATTATCGAGGCTACTCTCAAGGTCTCGATCCCACCAGCTCTTCCATTCCGGTCTTATCTTCCAACGTGATACTCTCTTCCTTGAGCCACGGCTAATAGAATGTCTATATAATTTATCACTTTAAGTCGATCAACTACAACATCCTTCATGAACAATCTTAGTGACTTTACTTTGTCCAAAGTCCAAAATTAATAGTCTTTGGGTTAACCAACTTCCTTGTAACAGTCCTTCTGAACTTAGCGTTTTAACCTTTGATGTTCATAGACCCCCTTGCTCTCGATCAAACCCATTATACTGTCGACCCACATTCTTTTTTCTCTTCTAAATAAATCCTTCTCCAGACTATCCTCATCCCATTCCCTATTAATTAGGCTAAGACCTGTGTCAAATTCCTCATCCCCTACAGATACGACACTACCTTCATCTCTGAATCTACGTGTAGTGACGCTCCGAAAGGTAGCAAGATATTATAGGATTTATCAGCCGACATTGGTAATGATTTCACTTGACTAATTACTCGATTGCTCTAAAAGAATAGGTAGCTCTCGTAACCATGAGTGCGTGAGCAGTTTGTCGCAGACCAAAATTGTACCTGCTATGACTGTGTGCTGTACTGTGTCTTCATTTTCCATCAAGGCAAAGACTCGAGGCACCACTCTCGCTCGATTTGCATCCGGCGGCATAGGACAATCTCTAATTAGATGACCAACCTTGTCACATCTGAAGCATCGGTCTGTGTAGAGCTTGCATCCGCCGTAGTGGTTCTTCTGGCAGGTGGAACATAGAGGAGCTTGAGGGGTCCCTTGAGGTCGTTTCCCTTTTCCTTGGTCTTTATTTGGGTCATAGGGCCTTTTAACACCCATCTGTTGTTGCTGCCAACCCCCTTTGTTCTGCTGTGGCTGCACATCTCTAACAAACTTCTTTGGCCCATCGCAGTATTCCTGAACCGTCACTTCTACCTCTTCTAGTTCCAAGGTCTTAGCCACCACCTCGGTGTAGTGTATGTTATGAATCCCCACTATTTTCACCCCCTGATTAGATCTGGTTTCAATCATTGAACAAATTGGTGAATCTTGTCTTCTTCGTCATTCACCAGATGGGGCGTAAATCGGGACAAAGCTTCAAACTTACGGATATAGTCTGCCACGAAATCGGTTTGACGCAGCTGCATAAACTCCATCTTCTTGCTGGTCCGAACAGCTCGACTGAAGTACTTGTCAAAGAAAGCCGTCTTAAATAGTTCCCAAGTCATAGCCTCCACATTGGTGGTGCTCTGAATCGTGTCCCACCAATGCCTTGCATCCAGTGCAAGATGGAAAACAACACATGCGATCTTGTCTTCCTTATCGACCTTGGCATACTTGAACATGTCCTCAATTGTTCGAATCCATTCCTCAGCATAAATAGGGTCCGAAACCTGGCCGTTAAATGTCGGAGGTCGAAGTCGGCGAAATCGCTCGCCACCTTGGTCATGAGTTGCACTCGAACTAGAGTTTTCTTGTTCCTCTCTAGCCACGAGCCGCTCGATCTGACGGGATTGACGGTGAACCAACTTCGTTAACTGAGCAATTGTGTTACTTCCTTCATTGACTTCTCTACATTGACTTCTCACCATCTTGAAATTCCTAAACATATCATAAATACATCTTAACCTTAAATGACATTATTAAAATCATAAACACTTACAGTTGTTGGAGTGTACTCATGCAGCGATTTGTGCTGGTAGGCAGTCTACAGAACCGATTTTAAAACCCGGGTGCTCTGATACCACTCTATAACGACCCTAAACCCGTTCCCCTCTTCGGGTCATCACAATTATCATACTTGACGTTGACTTCTACTGAGACATTTTGGAACATGAAAATTTTTGACTTTTAAAAACATTTAAAATGAGGCTAAAACCATTAAAGTTGTTTGAGAATTCACTTAAGAATATATACGTTTATATAAGGAATTCAGCCGAAGAAAAACGCCCGAAACCAAAACATAACAGCTGATTGACATCCGCCGATCACATCTAGGGATATCGGTTGAAGTCGACACTTCAACTCTCTGAACTTGACATTTTCATAATCGGATGACATATAATATCGGTCGAGATTAACTCCTCAACTCTCTGGACTTGACCTTTTCATAATCTGATGACATATAATATCGGATGAGGTTATTGACCTCTTCATAATCAGATGACATGTAATATCGGTCGAGATTATTGATCTCTTCATAATCTACTATTATTATCATGTTAGTTTACATGGATGATATTATTGTCACTAGCAATTCCTCGCCACTTATTACAAGCCTGCTCAAATACTTGCATTTTAAATTTGCTATTTGAGATATGAGAGATTTAAATTTCTTTCTTGGCTTTTCGGTCTCTTGGACTTCTACGAGCATTCACCTCAGCCAATTGAGGTACATCTCTGATTTACTCCTTTAGGCTAATATGGCCTCCAGCAAACTAGTTCCCACACCAATGATCTCGGGTACTCCTTTATCCAATGGATCTCTCTATCGCCATATAGTTGGTGCCCTTCGGTATTGTTGTATTACTTGATCTAACATAGCCTTTGTAGTCAACAAAGTGTGTCTGTTTATGCACTCTTCATCCGATATACATTGATAAGCTGTTAAACGGATTCTTCGATATCTTTAGGGCATCTCCTCATTGGGCCTATCTTTTTCATCATTATCTTCTTTTGACATACAATGTTTTACTGATGTTGATTGAGGCTTTTGTCCAGATGATCGAAAAAGTACCATTGTTTTTTGTAAATTTCTTGGACCTAATCTTATATAATGGTTATTTGCCAAACAAAAGGTTGTTTCTTGGTCCAATACCGAATATGAATATCGAAGTATTGCCAATGGTGCAACAAAGGTTCTCTGGATCCAATCACTTATGCGCGAGATTTGTGTTCTTTCAAAGGATGTTCCAACAATCTTTTGCGATAATTTGAGTGCAACCTACCTTACCTCAAATCCGGTTCTACTCTTCAAGTCCTAACATGTCAAGATTGATTATCATTTTGTCTGCGAAAAGGTGCTCAACAAGTCTTCTTTTGTAAAATCACTCCTTCCCGTAATCAAATTGCGGATGCCCTAACATAGCCACTCTCTTCATCAAAGTTCCAAGATTTTCGGTCCAAGCTCTTCGTCCTCAAGCCTTGATCTTGCAAGAGGATGTTAAGCCATCATATACGTGGCTATTGTAATTTTACCTTTTGTATTATATTTTACCTTTTATAGGTTGTCTGAAACTTTGTTTTTCCTACTTATACACAGTTGTAAGACAGAAAATATAAATTCAAATTCTACCAATTTATCTTCTCTCTGCATTTCTTTCTCTCATTCATTTTTCCATTCTTCATCTTTCCTTTCAATGCCATTTTTTTTGGTTAATTGATTAATTGCCAATTCTTTTTAATATAACATGGTTTTCCAATTTGTGTTTGATTGATAATTCAAGCGAACAATTTTGAGCTAGATGGATACAAAATTGACGGTATGCGTTTAATTATTTATAGAAATTCGTTTACGAAAAGTCAATGCAAAGCTTATTATGTTGTTTTTAGCTTGCACCCTTTAATATTACTTAGTAATAACAGTAGTTAAAATGGTTCTTATGAGTTTGATCATCTCTTTGTTAACAATTTTAAACACATTTAAAGCTCACTATTTTAAATAAATAGTACGCTAATTTAAATGAATTAATCTGGTGTAGAAAATTTTAATGTAAAATAGATCCATAGATTATCTAATTAATTAGGTTATTATTTCATTTTTTTTAATCTTTTCCCAATCTTTTTTTCTTATTTGTATCCTCGTAATTCAATTTGGGTAACTTGCACATTTCATTTTTATTTATTGAAACAATTAATAGGTTTTAGTTATTAAAATAATTAAAAAAAGAAGTTGATGAAATAAAATAAGCGTTTATTCATCGATTATGGGTCATTAATAAACATTACTTAACCTTGTCTCTATTAATAACATTCAATATGACGTTACGCTCTATGACGGATTCATAAATCAGTGTTATTAGTTTCTCTCTCATAACATTAACATGTTCGTTTAAGAGAGAGAATATTGATGAACTGAAACCACCATTTTAAGTTCAGAAATTATGGATTGAAACTGCTGGCGGAAGAAATTGAAACTTGAAGAAACTGCCGTTAAGCTTCAATGCATGGAATAATAGAACGTAATGGGTGCTATAAAACTCCATATTTGTCTGCATCTGCTGTGGAGATAGAAAGATCTGTAGCTTCTTCCAATGGCGGATGTTTGGTCTGTTCAAATTCTGGAAAACCATCAGGTTTCTCCACCGGAAGGTTCAGTTCCGTTGACGACGATCCCTCTGAGTCTTCTCGACGTACCATGGCTTTTTTCCCATGTCATGCAGCGTCTCTTCTTCTACAAAGCATCGCATTCTACTGATGATTTCAAAACCGCCATTTTTCCGTCTCTGAAGAACTCCCTCTCTCTTACTCTGCAACACTTTTTTCCGTGGGCGGCCAACCTCGTCTGCCCTCCGCCGCCACAAAAGCCTCACATCCTTTATTCGGAGAAAGACTTCCTCGCCGTCGCTTTGGCCGAGTCCTCCGGCTGTGATTTCAACGCCCTCATCTCTGATTCTCCGCAAGAAGCAAAAAACTTCCACCATTTTTTACCTGTTCTCCCGAACGCTGCTGTGTTATCAGACGGCACCCGTGTGGTCCCTCTAATGGCGGTTCAATTCACAGTCTTTCCAGACCAGGGTTACTCTCTCGGGATCTGCTTTCGCCATGTAGCCGCCGATGGGATTGCTCTTCGTCATTTTATCAAATCTTGGACGACCATGTGCCAGACTGGAGATCCCAATTCCATTCAATCCTCACTTCCCTTTCTTGACAGAACTGTAATTCAAACCCCAGAAGCGGAAGTGAGAAATCAATTGGGCATAATGCTGGTTAGCGGGTTGCCCATTTGCCCCGACCCTGAACCGATCGGAGATCTCATCGACGACAAAGTCCGAGCCACCTACGTCCTAACCAAAGCTCAGATCGAGAGGCTGAAGAATTGGATCTCATTACTAGCAAAGCAGGAGGAGGAGATAGAGCCACTGTACATCTCCACATTCGTCGTATCATCTTCTCTGGTTTGGGTCTGTCTGATGAAATCGTTGGAGATCGTAGAAGAAATCCCATCAGAAAGCGACGAGCTCAGCTACTTCGGCTACGTAGCAGATTGCAGAAAGCATCTGGAAAATCAAATCCCGCCGACGTATTTCGGAAACTGCCTCTCAATGTGGATCGCGTCCCTGAAACTGAGCAACCTAATAGGAGAAAACGGGCTCCTCGCCGCTGCGAAATCCATAGGAAAAACGGTGAGAGAAGTGAAGGAAAACCCACTGAAAGGCCCGGAGAAGTGGATGGCGGATGGGGCGAAGATCGGTAGCTCGCGGCGGCGTCTTGCTGTAGCGGGAGCATCACGATTGAACGCGTACGATACTGATTTCGGGTGGGGGAGACCGATAAAGACAGAGGTGGTGCACATTGATCTTTCCGGCCCGATTTCTCTGGCGGCGTCCAGAAACGACGACGGTGGAGTTGAAATCGGCGTGGCTTTGAACAGACAACACTTGGATCATTACCATGCCATTTGGAAGCAGAGATTAAGCTTATTTTCTTAGTAGATTATACTTTCTCATAGATTCAAGTTCAGACATTGTTGTTTTATGTTTCCAACAATGTTATTTCTCATAAAAGAAGTGTTTTTGTCGACGACTAATGGTTGTTTTCTCTTTGATCAAACTATGATCATGGCTGAGATTTACAGAGTCGATGTTCTAGAAAGCTTTCAACTTTCTTCCCCATCTCCAACTTCCGTTCCTGGACATTCCATTTCCATGGCTGAAACGCCATTTCTTTTATTTCATAGTTTCAAGGAATCTAGAAGAAGATGACAACATTTAAAACAGGTTACTACCAAATCTGTAAATCTTGTTAAGTTCACTTAAACCCTTCTTAATCTGCATGAAAGTATAAATCTGTTCTTCGGTTTAATTATAAGGATAGAAGGGAAAGATCAACGACAAACAAGAGCCAATGATTGATACTTAAGAGCCCAAAATAAGTATGAAATGTTTGAATGTTGCGCCGAATCTATACAAAAACTAGCCCCAAAAATCAAATAAGGAATGGTAATTTAATCTTAAAATACATTGAATTCACGTTCCTCTCAAATATTTGGAATAAATATTTACAGAAAGTCATCCATGTCCAAACTCTCAGGAATTTCAAAGCGGAACAAGCTGCTGCAGTAGCTTTCTCTCTCATCTTCGGTGCTGGTGCTGGTGCTGTTGATATATGTAGACGATGAGTTCAACGGAGTTGAATTATGAATGGGGTGGCTCAGAGATCCGAGATTCAAGTTTGCCGGCAACTGAGACATTACATGGTCGGAAAAACTACTGCCACACGTAAAATTAGGTTGGTTTACTAGAAACTCAGACAACTCAGAAGAAACTAGATTTTGGTCGGAATTAGGTAAGTTATAGCAATTCGTAGATGGCGATAAAGTTGAAGAAAGAAATTCCACATTGGGTTGCATTATCTGTCCTATCATCTCCGGTGAAGAAGCTTCTGGAACAGGAGTCTGGTAACCATTTCTCCATTCGCATAGATCAGAATCGATCAAAAGCTGGTGATTTTCTTGGACTTGTCCTGGAAAGGAAGAAGATGGGCTTTCTTGTTTGGATGCTGTGAGGATAGAAAACAGTCTCAGAAGGTCTAAATTTAAGGCCGTCGGTTGGTTTCCGATTAAGTTTGAGAGACTGAGGAGAGAGAGTTGATTGCAGAAGGCTGCGTTGAGGATTGAAGACAGATCGAGCTTAGGAGCGTGAGTTACTGGATCGATTCCCATTTTGAGAAGTCTTTTCTTAATATGGGTGTTCCAGTAGTTCTTGATTTCATTGTCTGTCCTCCCCGGCAACCGAGAAGCTATTTCCGACCATCTATGGCGGAAAACCAGAAATTAATTTTCCTTCTTAATCAAAGAGACAATAAAAAAGATTAAGAAAATAAATAGATTTATACTTGTTTCCCAGTATGCTGTGTAGTTGGATTATCGTCTCTTCTTCTTCAAATGAAATTCTTCCTCTTTTGATATCAGGTCTGAGATAATTCGTCCATCGGAGACGACAACTCTTTCCACACCGTTCAAGCCCTGTAAAAAAACAATTATAACCCATATCAAGATCATAAACCTAATCTAGTTTGCACTTTAAGTAAATGATTAAACAAATACCAGCTTTTTTTGGAAGGGTACGCCAGTTGCCTGGTCCATGAGTTTGAATATAGTTTACGAGCTTCCGGTCTTCTTCAGAGGTCCAAGGCCCTTTCTTCAGTCCATTTTTGACACAGCAAGGAGCTCTTCCCATGGCCAACAATGGAGGGTTTAATAATGGCTGGAGGAGCTTTCAAATGGGAAAATGGCTGTTGCTGGTTATCTTGGGGAGGAAGACGACTACATATATATACAGTTTCACCGCGGCTCCTAGGTTTGATATGATTTGAAGTCAAGAGATTTGGCGCCGGCCTCTAGCCATGTGTCGTTTTTGTACTTGTCTTTGTAATATTTTCATGGCTTATTCTGCCACGTCGATGTGCTACAAGTTGGAAATGAACTTTTAGACTAATTTAATTTAACTTGTGAATAATGAGGATTGTATGGTAGTTATCATTGCTGATCCCATGTCATGTAATATAATTATTTTGTAAAAAATATTTAATTAAGTGGAGTTTTATGGTACTCTTCGTATAATATTGTCCGCTTTAAGACAGTCTTTACAGATTTATTTTTGAAGTTAACCCGTGTTGTAATAGGTAGAGAAAGGAACTGTACTTATAAACCACTCAATTTTCAATCTCTCAATCGATATGTGATTGTTCTAGTTGAGGTGGTTCTTTTTTTCTCAAGGCAAATTGTCACACATTTTCTTTCATAATTTTTAGTTTTTTCTAATATTTTCTCAAAATAAATGTTCGCAATGCTACTTTGACCGTCATTTTCAAAGTTTTTCCAGAGCTAAATTTAGGTAATTTTTCATGATTTCTATTTAATTTGCCATATAATTTCGACTTGCCTAAACGTTTTAGAGTCTCCAGATAAGTCAAATCATTGTGTTATATTTAAACAACACCTTGGTTTTCATCTTAATGTATTTGCATGTATAAATGTACGTCCACTAAAGGTTGACATTAATGGATATATGGGTACAGAGCAGGTACATATTACGGGTCACAAAGTCAACAGGAAGATGCGTTTGATTGTATAAGAAACGAAGACATGGTGATGGAAGAAGCAATGAGTTTTGACAAATTTAAGTGGGTAAGGGTGGTTTAAATCCAGCATCATCACCATGAAATTTCTATGCTCTTTCTGAAGTTCAAATATCGATTGAGAGAATACTTGTTCATTAAGGCCTATAATGGCGTCTGGTTTACGTAGCACCAACTCCTCCAACCCTAAATCCTATTCTCTTTCATCTCTCTCCACCTTTCACATTGCTTTATTTGCTTTCTCTACGTTGCTTCTGGCTATTTCTACAAGGGTATAGTGTGTTCTTTTCAATAAAGTCTTAGAAAAATGACATTGTTAATTTGATGCTGCAAAAGTCCGGTGTGGAAGAAAATAGCTCGTTCATTAGAAAATGCCAGGAAATTTACTTATTCGATCGATGATTGAGATCAACATTTTGCTTCATTATATTATCTCATGTCTTATTTATGTTGTCCAACTCCAGCTCCAGTTGATAAGATATTATCTGTCTTGAGCCCAAATCGACTCGGATTTGTTTTTGAGTCTTATACAAAAATATGTTCGGTTAACTTAGAAACATAAAACTATTTTTCTATTGATTTTTTTCATATTTTTCAAGAGATTTAAGATTGTGAAACTCTATAGCTAGATTCATGATTATTCTTGCCATCAAATTAAAAAAGTGTTATATTATTAATAAGTTTCCAAAAGTAAGCACACTGCAGATTGTATAACGCTAAATTATATTCAGAAGAGGGGGCGTCACCTTTGTGACACATGTCCACCTAAAAATGTGCCTCAAAATGTTCCAAGCTGGAAGTTTAAGGCCACGTAATGAATAGAAACAAGGGCTAGGCCAGTTATAGAGTAGACCATTCTCCAACTTCCAAAAGCTTTTCCCATTGGAAAAATGGGTTCCTTCAGATGACAGGTTTAGTCGCTTTATCAGCAGGAATTCATACTAGGCAGGAAGTCAAAGCCTTTGACAATGAGCAGCTGCCTCTATCTAACAAACGGAACAATGATCGGTCGACTATTATTGTTATTCTATTGCTTACAAAGATGGATCCCCAGGTCAAACTAATAAGGCGCCTTTGCTTGTTGAGAAAGATATACATTTGTTGAACATGTTTTCAACATGTTTTAGTGACATCAAATGCCTTGAATAGAAGATTGTTGTTAGGGAATTAGTTAAAAGGGGTATTTTAGAAATTAATATGATGTTAATTTTCTATAAATAGAAGGAATGGTGTTGATTAAGATGGAGGATTGAATATTGTGCAAGTGAAATTACTTTCTCTAGAGGTGTCTGTTTTCCAAGCAAGTAGCTCGTGGTGTTTTGCCGAACTGTGGCTTTTTTTTTTTGTTCTAGTGTTATTTTGTCTTGTTATTGCAATGAATTCATTTGCTTCTCATAAATGGTATCGGAGCTTGTCTTATCCTCGGTTGGAACAGATCGGGAGGAACCTACGGTAGTGCGCACATAGAGATGGTGTTGGAAAGGCTAGCTGCCATCATCAATCAATTGTCCATGATGGACCTCTTCTAATGGTCATAAGACGCATACTTGTATCCAAGACTACAGACGAACAGTGCCAACGAAAGAACATCTTTCATACGTGTTGCCTTATTAATGATAAAGTATGCTTTTTAATCATCGACGGAGGAAGCTGTGCCAACGTAGCTTCCAAAGATATGGTGGAAAAATTAGGGTTGAGCACTACCCCTCACCCGAGACCATATAAGTTACGGTGGTTGGATGATAGAGATGACATGAATGTCAACAAACAAGTTACCATATAATTTTCCATTGGAAAATATAAAGACTCTATTCTTTGTGATGTCGTACCCATGAATGCCAGTCATTTACTTCTTGGACGTCTTTGGCAGTACGATAGAAAAGTATCACACGATGGTTTCTCCAACTATTATTCGCTTAAATTTGGTGAAAAAACAATTAAGTTAGGACCCCTAACACCGGAGCAAATAGCCAAAGATGAAGCAGCACGAAAGATGGAAAGTGCTAAAGTAAGTTTACTAATGACAAAAGGAGAGATGCACAAGGCCATATTGGAGGGAGGACCCCTCGTATTAGTTATGTTTAAGAATAGAGTTATGGGACTTGGAAACATCCCTAACTCAGTTTTAAACCTACTTAAACAATTTCAAGACATCTTTCTCAACGAGATTCCACAAGGTTTACCACCTTTACGTGGGATCAAACATCAAATAGACTTAAACCCCGGAGCGGTGTTACCAAATAGACCAGCTTATCGGATGAACCCCACGGAGACAAAAGAATTACAAACTCACGTTAATGAGTAATTAGAAAAAGGCTATATAAGAGAGTCCATGAGCCTATGTGCTGTGCTTACTTTATTAGTTCTAAAAAAAGATGGCACAATGAGAATGTGCGAGAACAGTTGCGCCATTAATCAAATCACTGTGAAATATAGGTTTCCAATCCTGCGCCTTGAAGACACGCTGGATGAGCTAAGTGGTGCAACCATACTTTCAAAGGTGGATCTTAAAAGTGGATACCGCCAAATTAGGATGAAGGAGGGTGATGAATGGAAAACTGTCTTCAAAACGAAATATGGATTGTTTGAGTGGATTGTGATGCCATTCAGACTAACGAATGCTCTGAGTACCTTTTTGAGGTTAATGCATCACGTGCTTAAGGAGTTTTTGGGAAAGTTTATTGTCATTTACTTCGACGATATTCTTATCTATAGTTCAGACTTAACCATTCATTTGAACCACCTTAGAATTCTTTTCATCACTCTAGGAAATTTTGGGAAAGTTTATTGTCGTTTACTTCGACGATATTCTTATCTATAGTTCGGACTTAACCACTCATTTGAACCACCTTATAAATCTTTTCATCACTCTACGGGATGCCAAGTTATTTGGAAATTTGCAAAAATGTTCATTCGCCCAAGATAATGTGTACTTTCTTGGATTCATAATCTCCAATATCAGAATGGAAGTGGATGGGGCCAAAATTGAAGCCATCAAAAACTGGCCCACCCCGACTGATATAACTGAAGTCCGAAGTTTTCATGGATTAGTCTCGTTCTACCGGAGGTTTATTAAAGATTTCAGTGTTATTACCGTCCCATAACCAATTGTACCAAGAAGGGTAGACCTTTTGAATGGTCACCAAGCTATCAACAAAGTTTCGATCTGATCAAAGAGAAGCTTTGCCAATCTCCTATTTTAGCACTCCCAGGCTCAACAAAGTGTTTGAGATAGAATGCGATGCAGCTAGAGTAGGAATCAGAGCTGTTTTGATACAAGAGAAGCGACCGCTGGCCTACTCGACATATGATAAGGAGTTCTATCCGATCATATGTGCGCTTGAACATTTGCAACATTACCTGTTGACTAAAAAATTTATCATACACACTGAGCATCAGACGTTAAAACACATCATGGGTCAAACAAAACTCAACAAAAGATACGCCAAATGGGTCGAGTTCCTCGAGAGATTCCCTTACGTTCTTAAGTATCTGAAAGGAGAAACCAACGTAGTGGCAGATGCTCTTTCAAGAAGACACTTACTCCTAACTGAGCTAGGAACAAGATTTTTTTGGTTCGAGTGGATTAAGGACCATTATGAGATGGACCTGGACTTCGGAAAATACTACAAGGAATGCCTTACCAAACATGATGGGAAATACCAAATCGTGGACGAATATTTATTCAAAGGAGGCAAATTGTGTGTTTTGGATATAGGATTGAGGACATGCATGTTAAAAGAAGCCCACAGAGGAGGTTTAGCCCGTCATTTTGGAGAAGACAAGACTTTGGAAATGATTAAAGAACATTTTTTTGGCCACACCTCATACGTGATATACGACATTTGATCGAACGTTGTATTGTGTGCAAAAGAGCTAAGAGCAAAGTCCTTCCCCATGGATTATATTTACCTCTCCCATTCCCACCTCATCCATGAGTTGATGTTAGCTTGGATTTTATCCTTGGTCTCCCGCGAACTATCCGATCCAAAGACTCAATTATGGCGGTGGTAGACAGGTTCAGTAAAATGGAACATTTCATTGCTTTGCCAAAACTAATGATTCTAATGACATTGCCGAGCTCTTTTTCAAGGAGATAGTTATACTTCATGGAGTCCCCCACACTATGGTATGTGATAGGGACACTAAGTTCCTTAGTGCATTTTGAAAAATATTATGGGCAAAAATTGGTACTAAATTGTTGTTCAACACTTCTTTCCACCCACAAACGGACGGTCAGACCGAGGTGGTCAATCGTACTATTGGTACTCTCCTTAGAGTTGCATGAAAAAAAGAAACTTGGCGAATGAGATATCAAACTTCCACATTTGGAGTTTGCCTACAATAGAAGTGTTCATTCCACTGAGGACGCCTTTTGAGGTGGTTTACGGTTTCAACCTTACCACTCCTCTAGATCTTTTACCGCTTCCTATGAAGTCCCTTGCCAATCCTGTTGGAGCCGATAAAGCCAACCAAGTCAAACAAATGCACGAACAAGTCCAGAATGCCATCCAAAAGAAAAATGAGTCATTCACTAAAAAAGCCAACAAAGGACAAAATAAGATGATATTTGATGAAGGTGACTTAGTGTGGCTGCACCTAAGAAAAGAACGTTTCCCTGAGAAAAGGAAATCAAAACTCCTTCTGAGAGAAGATGGTCCGTTCAAGGTTCTGGAGCGCATTAACAACAATGCGTACAAGTTAGAGCTACCCGGAGAGTACGGCGTCTTAGCGACATTTAATCTTCAAGACCTCTCCCCATTTATAGGTCATGAAGACCAAATTAATAAAGACTTTTTCACCTGGAGAGGATGATATGCTCAGGAAGCCCGTGACACGTTCCTAAGATAATCCATATAACCTCATATTTCTTTATGCTAATGATTGTTCTATTCTTGCAAGTGGAGGCCCATTGAATTGCTCAAAGTGGAATACGTATGAAGCAATGTTCAAAGACTTATCGTGGGAGCCCAAATCTCAAGACATGGACCAGGCCAAGCACTTACTCACTTAGGAGACCAAAGGAGGTGAACTTAAGGCTAAAAGGGGAATTTGTCTTCCCGGAGATATCTAATGTAAACCTTTTATTTTATTGCATTTTTTTTTGAGCAAACTTTACCCATTACACTTTGGCAAACTTTTGCTAGTGTTTTATTGCTTTAGCATGCATTAGATGGTGTGGTTAATGTTAGGTTGAATGAACAAGTTAGATGGTGTAAAAGGTGGAGGTCACCAAGCCCATGAAAGCATCAAAGAAGCCGATCCATTTGAAGGTGAAGGAGGTGCGCCACTTGAAGAAAGTAAGGCCGATCCACTTAAAGATGAAGCCCGAGCCCATAAAGGAGGATAACACATATTCAACCCTTTTAATTTTGAATTAGGACAACTTATGACGTCTCTAGATGGCTGAAAACAACTTACCAAGAAAGGACTCCATCTCCACAGCCCAAAGGTAAGTGGAGCGTTCCATGTGCGGTCAAGATCAAATCAAAGGTATCTTCCCCAAATTTATAATGACCGACCCCCCAAACCACCTTAGGCTTACATAGCATTGTGATTAGTGTCTATTCATTCAGTTTTGACATATCAATATACACCAGTCAGTTCTCTTAAGGGTCAAGAGTCGCAGCTCAAGGTAAGTACTTGGCTGATCATCAATCAAGTGGAGTGTGTCTCCAAAATTGTTCTCCAAGTCCATGGTTGCTTGGAGAATCTTATCATCACCTTCTCTTCATCTTTCTAAGACCTTAAAAAAGATAGAAAAGGTGACCATACCAGCCTAGTGCCATTGTGATCTTCTTAGGAAGTTTACATTCTCCGAAGGGTGCCTTAGTTGTCCTTCCGGCCGGTTACGGGATTCTCTGTTTATTTTCTTTAATATTCGTAAATAGTTTGCAGGGATCTATCCTACACTCATAGTATATCATTTTCTCTTCAATCATTGTTTTATTTTGATCACTATTTCATGAACTAATTTATCATGGAAATTAAGGTATTTTTTTTGGATTTAGCCGATGAAACCTGTGTGTGGTTTTTATTTCGTATAGCCTTGAATCTTTGCAGATCCGAAGGTTATCAGTTTACCTTTTTTTGTATTAGCTTTCTCTTTTTCTTTAAGTTGTAAACCCTAAATCTTGAGGTAGTATTTATACCACCCTTAAGGGCTGTTGTTGGGAGCACATTTTGAAATGAAAAACTGAAGTTATTTTCAAAATCTTGAGCTCTATGGCTTCAAGTGGCCGCATCTTCTCGGTGAGTAACATTTGATTGAATGTATGTTTGTTTTGGTTCCCATCTTTTTAAGTGTAGTGGATTTAATTGTATTGCACCATTCTTTTATCTCCTTACTTTAAGGTAGAACATCCAGCAAGAACATAATAAATTCTCATTACAACAAGTTGGAGAGCTCATCCTCAAGGAGAGCCAAAGAACCAAGAAAGTGCAACAATAGCATTTTCTTGACCAACGTGCACCTCTTCAACTATATCTTTTCATCTCCATCGAGTTAACCTTGATTTTTGCAAGGTATTTTTACCACATCCTGGGTAAGATTCTGTTAAAATTTTAGCTTCATTGGAGCTGTATTGATAGAATTGTGCATTCTGGAAGTTCACCCATTTATCGGCCAAAACTGTTTTTGCAACTGATTGTTTTTTTGTGTTTCAACCTTCCATTCCCTTTTAAAGCACATCACTTGTGTTACCTGTCACGACCCAAAGAGGGGCCAGAGCAAAAACGCCAGGTCGGGCAACCAAATTTTCTAGAGAGAAACCCAGTTACCCGGCTCAAGATTAGAGCTTGACAGCTGAAGCCTCAAGATAACACACAAGCCAAGCTAAGCTCACAATATGATAATTCCAAGTAGATATAATAATAACATTAAAACTTAACTATTATTCAATCGTGCATAAAAATAAAAGTGTTGTGAAAAATATTTCGCAAGTGTACGAGTCGCAACAAGTAATACAGTGATAAAGAGAGTGTCGAACCCACGAGGACTTGTTAATTAATAATCGAAATAACTAATCTTAATTCTAAATTGAACACACATTTTTATGATTTTCAAGGGTTGAAATTAAAACAATTAAAATAATTAAAATAAACTAAGATAAAATAATGCAACAAATAAGATGAGATTAAATCAAATTGATAAAAGCCTAGGTACTACGATTTCACCAAGACAATATTTATTTCAGTCCTTCGCAATTATATTCATAAATATTCTTCCTATGTTGATGATCGATTTCACTAAATTCTAGTACAATCTCTCTCGAGCATTGCGTAGTTTATTTGATTAATGAGTTATCACTTCTCAGTCTCAAATCCTACATTAATCAAATACAATTCAATCAAGAAATCACAGTGATCACACCAATACCGTAACTATCTCTAGCCTACGCATATTCATGACATTAATTTCAGTGCTCGGGTATTTATCACCTCTCGGTCTCAAAACACCCCAAAAATCAAATAAAGATTGGCCAGAAATTTACAGGCTTTAAGAACAGAAATTAAATGCGCCAACAATATTGGAAGAAATACGTATAGAATATAGTTAAACGAAGAAATTAAAAATAAACATCGTCTGGCTACATCGTAGCCCTAGTAGAAAAGTTTAGTTCATGCTAATAGAAAAATAAATAACAATAATAATAAAAATAAACATATTTTTCTTTTAATAAAGGAGAAAAGAAATTAAAGAAAATAATCTCCCTTTTTGCTGTACTCTCCAAATCGCAGAATCCTCCTCGCTGCTCGCCAGAATCGCTCCTCGTTGCTTAGTAGATCGCCGCCAGAGAATGCCCAAAAAATACACCGAATCCCCTATCTCCTCTGCTGCGCCCTTCAATCTCCAGCTAACGCCGAATTCTTCCTCTAGGTTTTTTATTTCTTTTTCCTTTTATCAATCAATGGATGAGATGTAATGATTTTTGAGATTAACGGTTCAGATCAGAATAGGATTACTTTCCAAAAGTGTTGGCGATCAATCGCCAAGAAATTGAGCGCTCATTCGCTGCTTCTTTGTTTTCCTTCAGCCAGTCATCGCGCCGATCGTTTAATCGCATCAGATTTTTATTCTTTTGAGCCGAACAATCGCCCAATTCGAGCTATCGTTCGGCATGCTCTCTGGTTCGTGCATAATCTCTTAATAAGTCTTCTCTTCTGCTGATCAATCGCCTTAGATGCGCGAACATTCGGCAAGTGTTCTGTTTCTCTAGTTGATTTTAGCTTCTTTCATTCCTCTCTCAGCATTTGTTTGTTTTCTTTTCTTTCTTCCACCTGTTCTAGATGATTTGTCTGCACACTTACAAAATATGTCAAATTCCTTCGTATACTTGAGAAAAACTTAACAACTCAAGTGTAAAAAGTATAAATAAGTGTGTAAAAAGTATAAATAAGTGTGTAAAATACACACTTATCAAAAAGTAAGCTCAATCCAGGTTATTCACCTACTAAATTCTTAAAAAACAAAAATTACGACTAAATTCTTACCAAGGAAAATACAATTAGAGATTTAAAGGAAAGGAAATAACGTCTTCCTCCTGCACCTTACTAAATCGAGTCATAGCCAATCTTCTCCTTACTTGGATTTTTTTTTAGGGGGGATTTATTGGGGTAAGTGATTAACTCAGTAAGAAAGTTATAACTAAAACATTTCATTTATAACCAAGTTTTTATCTTTCTTCCAAAAATGTGATTACCCTTTAAAACTATGCATGAGTTAAATAAAAGAATTAATGAAAATATCTTTTCTTTCTTTTATTAAAAAAGGGTTTCACGAGCCCTCAATGAGGTATTTACAAAACCTGTCACATATATAGATAATTATACATCAAAATACGTGCAAACAAAAAAACCTTCAAGCATCAAGTGGAATCATCCTCTCAAGATCCACAACAAAAACATAGTAGTGTATGCTGAAATAAAAGTGAGTGAAAACCGTACAAACATATACGTATAAAAAGCAATGTGCTGGCGAGCTGACCCTATCATAATTTTATAAGTGGCAACCCACCAAAATATGATTTTCGAAACCAATGCTATGCAAATGCAGAAAGCATAAAAACTCTACCTCGACGACGGTTGCTCCGCTTCCTTACGAGAGCTGCAGCCTCAAGGATCGGCTCTAGATCGGTAAAGTCATTTGAGAAAACAATGAGGAATACCCCATGTTAAAAACCAAGAAAAAGCAGTAGAAAAATTAGGAAAATGACAAAAAAAAACAGACCCGCTGGGCCTAGTCCCCTAAACCCGGCCCGTTGGGCGGGGCCCATTGGCCTAGCCTGCTGAGCCGGGCCACCTCGGCTAGGCCTAGCGGCCGGATCTTAGCGTCGAGATGTGCTTCAATTTTGCAGGTGGCGTTTCACCGCCTCTGACCATTTTTCCCTTGGTTTTCTCCATACAACACTTTTAAGACAATATTCTCATTCCATTCATACAAAAAATCCAAGCTAAACAAGGCTTTTAGGCGATGAAATCAAACACCGAAACTCTAAACGTTTATCGGAGAAAAATGAGTCAAAACTCGACTAACCTTTCAAACTTCCTTCCCCAAATGTTGTAGATCTTCACAAGAGGAGCGTTTTGACAGCAAAAAATTGTCTGTCAGAGTCCGACCAACCTCTCTCTGTCTCTTTCTCTCGACCTCCCCTCTCGCGTGGCACCTGAAGGAAGGAGGAAGAAAAGTTTTCTTTTAACCCTTCTTGTTCTTTCCTTTAATTTTATTAAATATTTATATTATTTTAATTTATAAAATAATATAAAAAAATTTATTCATATATATATATAAATATCCCATTTCATTTACTGAGCCAACACCCAACTAAATCCCGACATGTTGAGTGAAAACCGTTGACAAAAAAATTCCACTTGGCGATGTCCATTTCACCAATTTTGTCCCATTGACTAAAAACATACACGTGAGATAAAACGACAAAACAGGTCAAATTTCTGATACGTCATCAGTCAACAACGCAAAATTTTTTCCCATAAATTTAAAAGTCGTTAAAATTCCCATTTTTTACATCATTTTCCCTATAAAAGAATTTCGTTCTCGAAATTCAGTACTACATCAATAGTAACTATCAAAGAAGTGAGGGTACTTCTTTAGCATCTCAGACTCAAGCTCCAAGTCGCTTCCCTCTTGGTGTGATTCTTCCATTTAATTTTTTAAAAAATAACAAATCATATTCAATTTACTTAAAATCTTTACCACATGTTCACTACATCATGGAAAGATATTATAAAAAGTTTCGTGATTTTATAACATTTGTATGATATATTGTAATTTTAAATATATTATTTTATAAACAAATATATTAAATTATAACAATTTTAAAAAATCACGAAAAATTTTACATTATCTTTCCCATGATGTGATGAATATTTTAAGTGAATTGAATATGATTTGGTATTTTTTAAAATTATTTTAAAATAATGAAGAATAATTCGAGATTGTAGGGGGTCAGCTACAGTACGCGGCCCCCCACGATTTTCGGCGGCCGGGGTCTTTTTTGAATATTTTTTATAGTTTGAGGTTTTAACTACGAAAATTTGTTTTTTAAGAGCTTTTTCAAATAAAACTTATAGTTTGGTTGTTTTTAGATTTTACACTATTTCGAAAGAGTAACCCTAGCCTTCTTCAGGTAACTTTCTGCGTCCTCCCTCTTCGCAAAGTTCTCCGCTTCCGTAAAAGAAAATACCACTGCAAAGATTTGTTGTTTAATTTTTCAAACAAAACCCATAGTTCAGGGTTGTTTTTGGATTTTACCCTATTTCAAAAGAGTAACCCTAGCCTTCTTCAGGTAACTTTCTGCGTCCTCCCTCTTCGCAAAGTTCTCCGCTTCCATAAAAGAAACTACCACTCCCCCAGAATCTCAGAACACAACTACAGAATCATCGATGGGTTTCCATCTGTCCCCTGGTCGGCGATCTTTATCCTAGCCCTCCCTCGATCGACTTTCACCCCTCCGCCGCCAGCGAGTCAATAGAGAAGCAGCTCTGTATGAGCATTTTCAAGCCAAGGAAAATTTCGAGCATTGCAGACCTGACAAAACAGAGAAACTGGTACCCATCTCCAAACTTGCCGAAACTCCGTACGAGCATCGTCTGAATGTCAATGACGGAGTCGGTTTTGACACTGAGTTGGCTGGACTCCGTAAGAACATTTTTGTACTGGCGCAGAATACTCCTCCGGAGTTGGCATGGTTATGTTTATCTCCTCTTCTATTCCCAGCCTTCTCAACTCCGCCTGTAAATCTGTCACAAGCTTTAGTATCTCGTTGTAGTTCGGCAGGACCGACTTTGTTCTTTCTGGTCCGGGAATGGAGTGGTTCTGATGCCATAGTGAGCAGGACATGGATCCATTGGAATAAAATGACAAAAAACACCACAAACAGAACCGAAACAAAAAATATAAGGGTTTTTTTTAAAAAAAACCCTGAAGTAACGGTCAACAACGAAAAAACCCTCGTAGATTACTGTTCATCGTAAAACACCTCAAACTATCGCAAACATTCATTTTAAACCTGCCAGGGGGGGTGAGGAGTACGTACTCGCCCTCCGAGTACGGCCGGTCCAGATGGACCGGCCGTACTCGACTCTATTTGCAATTTTATGCAAATATTAGAGACCGAGTACGGCCGGTCTAGATGGACCGGCCGTACACGGAGAGGGCGAGTATGGCCAGCCGTCCTCCTATGGGCAAAACCCGTGACAAAAGTCACGGGTTTTGTCATGTAGTGCCGAGTACGGCCGGTCCAAATGGACCGGCCGTACTCGCACCGCTAATACTCGTGACTGAAGTCACGGGTTTTTTGTCCTGTAGTGCCAAGTACGGCCGGTCCAAATGGACCGGCTGTACTCGCACCGCTAATACCCGTGACTGAAGTCACGAGCCTTCGTCCTCTAGCAGGCCGAGTACGGCCGGTCAGCTGGACCGGCCGTACTCGGCCTCCCTATATAAACAACTCCCCTCGCCGTTTTCAAATCACACTCTCCTCTCCCATATTCAATCTTATTACTCACCCTACTCTCCCTCTCTTAATCGCATATTCAATCTTATTTCTCCACTTCAGGTATTATTTTTTTGATTATTAATATGAATATTTTTATTATTTATATCACATATTATGCATTATATTTTTATTTTATATATATATTTATTGTTTATATTATTAAAGTATAATTATTTTAATTTTAGATTAGTTATTTAAATAATTCTAATACTTTTTTAATAATTTAAATATTTCTAATGTTTATTTATTTAAATATTAAATATCTGTAATACTTTTTTTCAATTATCGATAATTTTTGTCTAATACTTTTTTTGACAGGATCTTACCATGGAATTTTTGTCTCAAGATTGCCAAAGAAAGTTTAAGCAAGATCTGCGAAAACGCTCAATTAACTTTTGCATGCATGTAGACTTTAGCGGTTGGGAATCGTTGGGCATTAAACAAATGTTAGAGAACATCGGCCTAAACGGGATCAATGCATTGACAGGCGAGACATGCGAGAGAATAGTTCGCTTATTTTACGCCAACCTGAGAACGATCGGGACAGATGGAGTTTTAACAGGTTTGAGGGCGTTCGTTCTTGGTTTTGATTTTATGATACGGGCAGAGCAGGTGAATGACGTCCTGGGATTTAACATAGAAGGGGCGGAGCGATATTATCATGCTTCCCGAGACTGTCCATTTTTTACATTGCCCGAGGGAGTAGAGTTCCTTCGCCAAATTCACTGCAACCCCAATATTGGGGTGTTCGTGAAGCCAAGAGCGCACGAGCTGAATGTTAGAGGTCGGGTTCTCCGAAACATGCTCGCCCACACTCTTCTGCCGCGAGAGGGTCATCGAAATCACGTCACTTGCATGGACCTCTATGTCATGGAGAAGCTATGCAACGGGAAGCTTTTTGACCCCGGTTTCTTGATTTTAAATCACATGCGTGAGATCGGGAGGGCACCCACCACTAATCTCTCATACGGGGCATTGATTATGAAGCTCATCATGCGAGCTGGTATTTGCATACCGGTTGGAGAGCAGATAATCCCTCGTAGATCGATCGACGTATTTGACACGACCCAGTTGATACGGATGGGGATCGTTGAAGTCGATGACGAGTGGGTGCTGAGAAGAAATCAGGGGGCATCCACCTCTAGGGCAGTGCCGATGGATGAGACTACATCGCCACCAAACGCCCCCCAAGAAGATGAGAGAAGCGGCTGGGATACAAGACAGTATCTACAACAGCTATATCAGATGCAGGAGACGCATCATAAGTAGTTGAATGATATGCACCAGCAACAGTACCAGCAACAACAACAGATAAATGAGATGCATCGAATGCACCACCACCAACAGTACCAGCAACAGCAGCAAATATATCAGATGCAGCGAACACACCAGCAGCAGCTGCAGCAATTGCTGGAATCACAGCAAAGCCAACAACGAGACATTCAGCAATTGGTATCTGATCAGCAGTATCTCAATGAGTCTTACAAAGAGATAAACAAGAGGTGGACGACTTGGATGGAGAAAAACGCCACAGACTCTGACGATGATGCCCCTACTGCGTAGTCTGTTTAGTTGTTGTATGTAAATTTGCTGTACTTTACAATAAACTAAATTTTTACCATATGTAGAACAAATCATGGAAAGTTAATCTAAAAATTTTCGTGATAATTAATTAAATAACAGTTGTTGTATGTTTATTATAATTTATCCAAGAGAACCTTTATGAAATAATGAAAGTGAGAGATGACAAAACTATGGGTAAAATAGAGTATAATTAAAAGCACACGTCATCAGTTTAATTTATTTTCAAGTTATCCACTATACTTTATTGGCATTTACTAAATAAAAAATCTGGTGTGTAAAACCGAGCAATTGGAACAAATCTGGAGCCTGTTTATGCAGCACTACAACCTCAAAAAACTTCAAAATTTCTTCTTTCTTGAATGAAGAAATTAATCCATACGTAGCCAGAAATCGCAAGAAACTCACTAATGAATCCTCATGTTGTCTTGTAATCTTCACATTCCACTCAATTGCCAGTTCCATCGCATCATTTTTTACCTGAGGGTCAATATTAGGTGATATTTTGGCCAATTGCTCCAGCATGTAACTCCTCGCGACACATTCTTCAATATCACTTTCTTCCTTCTTCCATTGTTGAGAAAAATACCCTTGAAACACATCCAAAACAAGCTTTGCTGGATCCAATGACATTTGAAGAGTAGCTGAAATTTCATGGAACGTCAAATCATGCCTAGACTTGGTACTCAACTCTTTTTTTACAAGTACAGAGTTAAAGGCAGTGTTTGCCTGCAAAGCTTCAAGTTGCTCCATTTTAACTGAGTGAAAAGTGGCACTTATTGACTTCTTCGTTCAGTGGTTCAATGTTTTTACATTTACTTTCCACATACAAAGTTGTTTGAAACCAATTGAAAGAAAGAGTTCATGATTATTTATTTAAATAATTTATGATTATTTATTTAAATAATTTATGATTATTTATTTAAATAATTTCAAAAAATTTTACGCCAAAGAGAAACTGTATGATTCCATCCGTATGGAAGTTGCAAATGCTCTTCAAACATCGTCATTCCCTGCCAAAATGGTTCTACATGCAATAACATTGAACCACTGAACGAAGAAGTCAATAAGTGCCACTTTTCACTCAGTTAAAATGGAGCAACTTGAAGCTTTGCAGGCAAACACTGCCTTTAACTCTGTACTTGTAAAAAAAGAGTTGAGTACCAAGTCTAGGCATGATTTGACGTCCCATGAAATTTCAGCTACTCTTCAAATGTCATTGGATCCAGCAAAGCTTGTTTTGGATGTGTTTCAAGGGTATTTTTCTCAACAGTGGAAGAAGGAAGAAAGTGATATTGAAGAGAGTTACATGCTGGAGCAATTGGCCAAAATATCACCTAATATTGACCCTCAGGTAAAAAATGATGCGATGGAACTGGCAATTGAGTGGAATGTGAAGATTACAAGACAACATGAGGATTCATTAGTGAGTTTCTTGCGATTTCTGGCTACGTATGGATTAATTTCTTCATTCAAGAAAGAAGAAATTTTGAAGTTTTTTGAGGTTGTAGTGCAGCATAAACAGGCTCCAGATTTGTTCCAATTGCTCGGTTTTACACACCAAATTTTTGATTTAGTAAATGCCAAAAACCCATTAAATGATATAGACTGAATAAACAATATGATTAAAAAAATTAATACATGGTATATTAAAAATATTTACAAATTCCTGCCACGGCCGTATGTCGAAGATTCCTGCGTCCCATCAAATGTGTTAAAGCCCATGAATGTGTCATGCGAAGCAGCGCTTGAAGTTGATCCCCGGTTAGGACAAGTGCGAGTATTATGCCCCTGCTGCCGACATATACCACAACGCACGGTTGAGTTCCTCTTACTGACTCTCGAGCTTGACGGCTCTTCAGCATCTCGCACTCTTGTCTTCTTCGGCCTACCAGGTTGACGTCGTCTTTTTGGCGGGAGGATTTCGTTCATATCTCGTACGATCGACCACATTATTGGGCCACTGATCGGACGAATATAGTGCGAGTACATCTGCAAGTATCTTCCCCTGTAATAGCATGCATGCACGTAGTCTTTTGGCGCGACTCTCATCCAGTACATGCAAGAAATGGAATGGACACACGGGATTCCTGTACGCTCCCACCGAGTGCAGTTGCACACACCCAAAGTCATGTCCACCTCGAATTGGTCGTATCCATTGCTGACTTGAAATCGTGTAGCTCCCGAAAACATTGCATGCCAGTTTCCAGATGCACTCTTAAGCTTCTCAAGCTTTGCTTGGATCTTGGGACACAGGATCTCATTTGAATCAAACAGCTTCTCATATTTCTTGACGATGCGAGTCATCAAGCGTGTTCGGATCAGCTCGAACATGGTCAGGATCGGTTTGTCCCTGACTGGCAAAAGAAGTGCATTGAATGACTCGCTCAAGTTATTCAATCCCAGATCGCACTTGGAATTCGGAGAGAAGGCATAACTAGCCCAATATTTCGGCTCTTCTGCTCGAAGCCATTCGTGTGCTGCCGGACATAGCTGGTGCAGTTTCCGCATTTCATGCTCGAAATGGGCCTCAGTGGGTGCTCTGGCTGCATTCCACATCGCATCTCTGTATGCTTTGCCCCGAAAATGGTTTTTGAAATTTGCATACATATGCCTGAGGCAGAAGCGGTGTTCAGCGTATGGGAATTGATCTCGAATTGCGCTCCGTAACGCCTGATATTTGAGTGAACAACGGCGTTAATAAAATAATACTGAAACTCGGACGCCAAAAAATTTTGAAATAACATATAAAAATGCATCATACCTTTTGTCGATCTGAAATAAGTGTCCAACCGTAGCCATGCTGAGTGTTGAGGTCTTCCTTTAATATACGCAAAAATCATATCCATGACTCTGCACACTCAGACTCGACGTTGGCAACAGCAACGGGATAGATTCCATCGTTTCCATCAATGCTGACGGCCGTGAGTAGTTGGCCAGCACACCTTTAGATGACAGCCATCCAAGCAGATAACGGGTCTCCCGTACTCCAGCAACCCAGTCTTGCAAGCAGCCATGCACATGTAGAATCTTTGGAATCCCAATTGATTACGGCCCACTGGGTTTCCATCAATTTTCACTGTGCTGCCCGGATTTGATCTCAATATTTCGGCTGCATACGACCACAGCTGCCCGTACAGTTCGTCGCACTTCCCTTCATTGAGGGTTCGAGCTATGCTTCTTGCTCTTGTGGCAAGACTGGGTGAAATGTCGACGGTGAAGTCATTCCTCACTGTCTCCATAATAGATGAGATGTCCCAAGTAGGGTGACTTTTGAACATGTCCAGGTAATGGTTCGCCAGCCATTTTGCTGAAGCGCGTCAATTTTCAACTTGCCTCGAGCAACAGTGAGAGACGATCAAGCTCTTTATTTGAAATGTTCGCTCATTTTGCATCAGCGAAGCATGCAGTCGCCACCCACATCCATCTCCACATTCAGCCGTCAGTCGACTTCTTTCACATTTAATGTATGTAATACCATAGCAATTTTCTATGGAATATTAGTCTATCTCGTTTTTCAGTTCCTGCAAAGAACCATATTGTTTACCCTTATGAAATCCAAGTGAGATTTGTTCTCTTACCGGTATGCTTTCCACCTCGTCGTCATCTGAGCCGACCGGTGTTCGAAGCTCATCGTCTAGCGATTTGGAGGTCGAATAGACATATATTTCTTCATTTGCCAGTGGGTTATCGATTGCTCGTATATCACCATATTCCGACGTGTTGTCCAAATCCCAATCCATTTCGGCATCACCACTTGATCGTTCATCTAAATCAATCGATCTACTTGAGTCGGAATCCATTTTCGTTGCTAATAAAATCTTCATCAAAAAAATAGATGCAATCCAATTATTTACAGTACTAGAAATATTCATTAAAAAATATATGGTAAATGATAAAAGTGAAAAAAATAGTATTAGAAATATTCATCGATAATGAAGAAAATAACATTATAAATATTTAAATAAAAAAACTCAAGGATATTCATTAAAAAAATATATGGTAAATGATAAAATTGAAAAAAATAGTATTAGAAATATTCATCGATAATGAAGAAAATAACATTATAAATATTTAAATAAAAAAACTCAAGGATATTCATTAAAAAAATATATGGTAAATGATAAAATTGAAAAAAATAGTATTAGAAATATTCATCGATAATCAAGAAAATAACATTATAAATATTTAAATAAAAAAACTCAAGGATATTCATTAAAAAAATATATGGTAAATGATAAAATTGAAAAAAATAGTATTAGAAATATTTATCGATAATCAAGAAAATAACATTATAAATATTTAAATAAAAAACTCAAATACAAAATAAAATAATTAAACAAAATCTAAATACCTGTAAATAAAGCCGGAAGAATATGGTCGAAATAAGAAGTTGAAAATAGAAATGAGTAAGAGATTTGAGAGAGAGAGCTTCGAGAAAATTGAGAGGGGTAAGGGTAAGGGTGTGAGAGGGGTAGGGAGGAGGGAGAGGGTGTGTGATATTTTGAAACCCGAATTGGGGTTTATATAGGGGAGTCGAGTACGGCCGGTCCAGTTGGACCGGCCGTACTCGATCAGACACGGGTTTTGTTTTTTGTGAGGTGAGTACGGCTGGTGCAAATGGACCAGCCGTACTCACCCACAAAAAACAAAAACCCGTGACTGAAGTCACGGGTTTTTACGGTGCGAGTACGGCCGGTCCATTTAGACCGGCCGTACTCGCCAATAGATGACAAAAAACCCGTGACTTCAGTCACGGGTATTAGCGGTGCGAGTACGGCCGATCCATTTGGACCGGCCGTACTCGGCACTACAGGACAAAAAAACCCGTGACTTCAGTCACGGGTATTAGCGGTTCGAGTACGGCCGGTCCATTTGGACCGGCCGTACTCGGCACTACATGACAAAACTCGTGACTTTTGTCACAGGTTTTGCCCATAGGAGGACGGCTGGTCCTCCTATGGGCCGTACTCGCCCTCTCCGAGTACGGCCGGTCCATCTGGACCGGCCGTACTCGGTCTCTAATATTTGCATAAAATTGCAAATAGAGTCGAGTACGGCCGGTCCAGAGGGCGAGTACGCACTCCTCACCCCCCTTGCCAGGTTTAAAATGAATGTTTGCGATAGTTTGAGGTGTTTTACGATGAACAGTAATCTACGAGGGTTTTTTCGTTGTTGACCGTTACTTCAGGGTTTTTTTTAAAAAAAAACCCAAAATATAAATAGAAGACCTTAAACTAACAACATATTATTCCCAATTAAAATAATATTTTGATTAGAAATGACAATAAATTAAAAGTGACTATAATTTAGTAACATGTCGTTGCTTTAGAAAGTCATTCAGGTGAGAAGATTTTATAAAAGAATTTGACTAACCAAATGTGATACGAAAATGAACTAATTGTTAGAGTGTGACTATTTGTTAGAGTGTTTAGTTTCTCTTTCCTTTGAATGAGAATTTTCTTTTATTTTGCCGCCTTCATCTTCTTCTTTCTGATGACGTCTCCAAGTTCGACAATACTCTCCCCTTCTTCAACCCCTCCTTCATCTATCTCTATGTTGTCCTTCCTCACGACAAATCAAGTATTGAACATTAAACTCAATAATACTAATTACCTATTCTAGAAAGCACAATTGCTTAACATCGTCATTGCCAATGGACTCGAAACTCTTCTGGACGGAACTCTCCCCCAACCCCCAAAGCTTCTGAATAATCTTTCATCGCAGATTAACCCCGAGTTTACTACATGGCAGCGCTTCAATCGCCTACTGATGAGATGGGTTTTCTCCTCCTTATTGAAAGAACTTCTTCTGATCATTATCTCCTACTCCATTGCTGCTGAAATGTGGACAACCCTGGCTCGCCGTTTTGCATCCTCATCGCTTGCTCAGATCATAGAGTTACGAGGCCAACTCCACTCCCTCACCAAAGATGGTCTCTCTGTTTCCCAGTACGCTTAAAAACTTACCTCTATCTGCAACACTCTCGCTGCCATCGGTGAGCCCGTTCCTTTCAGAGATCAAGTGATTTATCTTCTAGGCGGTCTTGGCAGCGATTACAACTCCTTCGTCACCGCCATTACCAATTGAACCGACTAGCCCTCCATGGAAGATATCTACAGTTTGTTGTAGAGCTTTGAGTTTCGCCTTGAGAAACAGAATCATGCGGCCTCCCTCCAGATGGCTAAATCCATTCAGGCTCTCGCTGTTGCTCAGTACCCCTTTCGACTGGCGTAGTTTCCTCGGCAGTTTGGCCTTCTAGGTTTGCGCCCTAACATTCTTATGCATCAGTATCCAACCAAATTTGGGTCGTCAATGGCTCCACCCGCTTGGTGACCAAACCGACCTAACAATAAACCTAACCGGCCAAAATGCCAAATCTGCCATAAGTTGGGCCACTCCACTTCAACTTGCTTCCATCGATTCAACAACTCCTACCCGCCCGGCCCACCTACTCTAAACCACCCACCAGCCTTCTCAGTCCAACCTCCTTCAGCTTACCAAGACAGCCCACACCACTATACTATCCTTATTTATACAAACCCGGTCCACCCGCCTACCCTTCTTCCTTCATCATTCATTTTCCAGAATCTCCTCTACCTTCCAAACTCTCTGCTCTATCGTGCGTCCTCTTCGCCAGTCTTCTTCCCACACCTATGGCTCCTACTCCGTGGGTCCTCAATTCTAGGGCCACCCACCATTTCTTTCCAACATCGGCTACTCTTCACAACCCTCAATCTTTCAGGCTACTCTTCACAACCCTCAATCTTTCAGTGGCCTGCACTTCGCTGTCACTGCTGATGGTAAGTCCACTCTGGTCTCTCACCTTGGCTCTGCTTTAATCCCAACTCCTTTCCATTCTCTTCACTTAAATTCAATCTGTCATACTCCTGGTTTAATCCCATAATCTTCTAAGTGTTAGGAAATTATGCAGTGATAATTCTGTCGTTGTTGAATTTGATTCCCACTGTTTTTGTGTTAAGAATCAGATTTGTCGCCCCCAGAACATCAGTGGTGGTCTCCATTGTTTCCCACCAAAGTAGAGCATCCCCAGCCAAATGGAATGTTGCCAAGGTGACTTTGTCTCCTTCTCCAACGTTGGCACATCTGAACATACTCTCAATCTTCCAAAGCCATCCCTCGGCAACAATCAGATTGGATGACTGTCCATCAAATGTGGGCGGTTGTAATCTTTAGAATCTGTCTCATGATTGCTCATTGTTGGAATACAAGTTGGCACTCCCTTGCACATCTCGGTTCAAAAGTAGTCCCAATTGCTCAGACTGCTGACGCACCAAAGCTGTCAACTCCCTAATCACATTAGAATCCTTCTCACTTCTCAAATTTGGTGTCTCTCTCGGTACTCTTGGTCTTCCTGGTCGTCTAGCCATTTTGCTATATTCCTGGACAAGGTTAATTACTCTCATAAATATCTAATAACTAAGGTTAACATAAATACTTACAGTTGTTGGAGTACTTCCATACGACGATCGGTACTGATGAGTAATCCTTTGAACGGTTTAACTAAATGTCTCTGATACCATACTGTAACGACCTAAATTTTATAACCCAGTTCGCTACTCATAACACTGAACAGGACTAAGAAATATATTTTATTATTATACTTTTTTAGTAAAATATATCTTCACTCAACAGTCAAAAACGACATTATTCAAAACATAAAAACTTGCAGATGAAAATCATATTATTTAAACAGAATCACGACGAATACCGGCTAGCAAAACTTCAGGTTCAACATCGTTTAAAGCTTCCCTACACCACCTGCAAATAGTTCGACAATACTAAGAAGTTTGTTGATTACAGAGTCTGTCTACGACTCTGGACGACGAGCTCTGGACGAGCGACTTTGGATGATGACACTACAGACAGCCTTAATTTAGACGACGGTGTTTCAGATGACAACATACCTCAACTGTGAACGATGTTCTCTTCCACGACTACAGGGATTTAACGACTACGGGTTTTTGTGTCCACAACCACGTGACTTGTTTAAATTGTCGCCCATGGTCCACGTGACCTTATCGATTATACGAACTCATCGTTCACGGACTCAACGTCCATAGACTTACTTAAATTTGTCGTCCACAAGCCACGTGACCTAATCGTTCGCCCACGTGACTTATTTAACTTAATCGTCCACACAACTTACTTAACTCACTAGTCCACATAGGCTACTTGACGCACTCATCCACGCAGACTATATAACACACTCGTCCACGGAATAGACTACTGTTTTTACCTATCAACTTTGGGCGACTATCCTCAAGACAGAAGCATAATTTGACCGATTATACATCCAACATTAGATAATCCTGACTACTAAAAGAACTTATAAACTTTGACAGCAAACATTCAAAACAACTTAAAACCACAACTTACTCAGAATCCTGAAAATAGCTCCCATCAAAATCAACAATGTTTTATCATCAGAATCATTTCAAAAGCATATTGAAACATTTTAAACTATCACTGCTATCAGAATTCTAATCTCACAATTTACTAAACCTTTATCCATAAAAATTTCTCACATGACGACACTAGTCAAACCGTCTCATCAGTGCACCAGGTCGTGGCAAAGATGCATTCCATCAATGCGCCTATTCAACAGTAAACTCAGAGAATTCATCTGTCGTTACCTCAGCACCTACATCACAAAACTCATCTATTAGTCTAATGCTAAATAAGTAGAGCAATAATGAAATGAAAGGCTGAAACATAAATCCTATTCATGAAGTTTCTACTTTCACAACTTAGTTGAATTCATACTCGTTCTCTGCTGATCTGATCCTTCTGTCCATTGGGAAGTGGATCAGTTTTTTCAAAGTCATACATCCTCTAACTCAATTAAGGGGCGGATTAGTTCCCTTAATAGCTGATCTGATCATTCTGTCCATTAGGAAGTAGATCAATTTTTACAAAGTTATACATCATCTAACTCGATTAAGGGGCGGATTAGTTCCCTTAGTAGCTGATCTGATTAATTCTGTTCATGTCTTACCATGCCATTACATGTAAATTCATTTTCGTAAGCTTCCAAAACAAACATGATGCATGACATACTGGAAAACATATAAAACATGCATAAATCCTACTGTTTTGTGATGTAAGCCCGAAGGCGCACACAAACTCTACTTATCTGGTTTCCTGAGAGATTCCTGGTTGTAAGCTACTTCAAGAGTTGGCTCACCTAAAACATAAGTACAACATTACTTAACTTCATTCTAAACTATCCATAAATTTAAGGAAAACTAGTTTGGAGGCTCTGTTCTTCGTACATTCCTGATTCACTACAAAATCGAACTCAACTCTCACTCCCAGCATTCTCAAAATACGCATCTACAATCCTCTCTATTATCTATAATCACTAAAACAGCGAGAAATCGAAGTAAAACTCACCTACATTGGAGAAGAATCGAAAGAGGAAGTCGCCTCGAGGAACCACTGAGCTTGAATGCCAAAAGAGGGAAAATGAAACAGTGGCGGCTAAACCTTTAATAAACCTTCTACTTATAACACTTGCTTCACAATTACTCAAATGCCCTTGGCTAATCAACTTTGACCTATTTAAGCAACCAATCAAATTTACTTAATTCTATAAAAATAAAAGTAACAAATGTTACTAATAAAAATCAGGGATGACAATTACCGGTTGCTACAATCTACCCTCCTTAAAAGAATTTTGTCCTCAAAATTCAATGCTCAAACAACTCAGGATAACGGTTCTTCATGTCCTGCTGGCGTTCCCAAGTTGCCTCCTTTACATTTTGGTTACTCCATAACACCTTCACTAGCTGAACCTCCTTGTTACGCAGCACTTTTGTTGCATAGTCCAAATTTCCACTGGTTTTTCTTCATAGGCAAGAGTAGGATGAATTTCAATGTTCTGCTGTTCCATAACCTGAGTTGGATCTCGCATACACTTTTTCAGCATAGAAACATGGAACACATTGTGAACTCTCTCCATAGAGATTGGTAACTCTAATTGATATGCTGTCTTCCCAATCCTCTTCATGATTGAGAAAGGTTCGATGTATCTAGGATTTAACTTGCCACTCTTCCCAAATCTGACAACTCCTTTGAACGGTGAAACTTTAAGAAAAATTTCATCACCAACGTCAAACTCTAATTCTCTACGTCTTCTATCGGCATAACTTTTCTGTCGACTTTGAACTGTTAAGATCTGCTGTAGGATAAGAGCAATCTTCTCTACTGTTTGTTGCACAATGTCAGGACCAATCATTCGTGCTTCTCCAACTTCGTCCCAGTACAGTGGAGATCTGCACTTTCGTCTATATAATACCTCGTATGGTGTCATGCCTATTGTTGCTTGAAAACTGTTATTATAGGAGAATTCCACCAATGACAAATACTTACTCCAAGAACCCTAGAATTCTAATACACATGCACAGAGCATATCCTCTAATGTTTGAATAGTCCTATCAGATTGTCCATTTGTTTGAGGGTGAAAAGCTGTGCTAAAATTGAGCTGCGTACCCATAGCTTTGTGCAGACTCTTCCAAAACTTAGATGTAAATCTAGAATCTCGGTCTGAAACTATAATGCTTGGAACTCCATGTAATCTAACAATCTCATGCACATACAATTCAGCGAGTTGATCCATCGAGTATGTTACCTTTATGGGCAGGAAATGGGCAGGAAATGGGCAGATTTGGTTAGACGATCAACTATCACCCAAATTGTATCGTGTCCCCTTGCTGTTCTAGGCAATCCCACAACAAAGTCCATCATTATTTGTTCCCATTTCTATTCGGGAACTGGTTAGGGCTGTAATGTTCCTGCAGGTCTCTGATATTCAGCTTTAATCTGTTGGTAAATCAAACACGACCCAATGTACTCCGCCACACTTTTTTTCATATTTGGCCACCAATAATGTTGTTTAAGGTCTTTGTACTTTCAGGATGAACAGATAACTTAGAAGAATGAGTTTCCGAAAGGATCTCATTTCGAAGTTCATCATTTGTTGGAACAAACCATCTATTCCGAAACTTGAGAATTCTATCAATAGAATAGTTAAAATCTGATTTATCAGAAGAATCCATGCTTAACTTGTACTTATTGCATTCAACATCATTCACCTAAACTTCCTTTATTCTCTCCAGAATAGTAGGCCTCAAGGATATGGCAGAAAGCATGGCTGACACGCTGGACACAGCTTCCAGGTTAAATCTTTAGAATTCTGTCTCTAAGGCTAACAACATGTCAATAATCAATGTCGAGGCTGATGTGGTCACTCTACTCAATGCATCAGCCACAACATTCGCCTTGCCGGGATGGTATTTGATCTCAAAATCATAGTCCTTGACAAACTCCAACCACCGACGTTGCCTCATGTTTAGCTCTTTCTGTGTGAAAATATATTTCAGACTTTTATGGTCTGAGAATATTTCACAAGATTGTCCATACAGGTAATGCCTCCAAATCTTTAATGCAAATACTACCGCAGCTAATTCTAAATCGTATGTAGGGTAATTCTCCTCATATGTTTTCAACTGTCTAGAGGCATAAGCTATTACTTTTCCATCCTACATCAAGACACAGCCAAGTCTAACCTTGGAAGCATCACAATAAATGCTAAACTTACCATTTTCAACATGAAGTGTTAATATTGGAGCATTGGTTAATCTCTGTTTCAAAGTTTGAAAACTAAACTCACATTCATCAGTCCACATGTACTTCATGTTTTTCCTTGTTAACCGAGTAAGGGTGTGGTAATCTTTCAAGAATCCTTCAATAAACTTCCTGTAATATCCTGCTAATCCAAGGAAACTCCGAATATCTGTAGCATTCTTCGGTTGGGGCCACTCCTTAACTGCTTGAACCTTGACTGGATCGACAGATATTCCATCTCCCGAGATCACGTGACCAAGAAAGTGAACTCTGTCCAACCAAAACTCACACTTGGAAAACTTGGCATAAAGTTGATGTTGCCTTAATACTCCCAATACCAAGGTCAGGCGCCTTGCATGCTCATCTTTAGTACGTAAATAGATTAAGATATCATCAATAAACACTATGAAAAATTTATCTAAGTATTCGTGGAACACTCTATTCATAAGGTCCATGAAGGCTGCTGGTGCATTTGTTAATCCAAAAGACATTACCAAAAACTTATAATGTCCATACCTCGTGCGAGAGGCAGTCTTTGGAATGTCTTCGGATTTAACTTTTAATTGATAGTAACCTGACCTTAGGTCAATCTTAGAGAAGACTCGCGAACCATTAAGTTGGTCGAATAGATCATCAATCCTTGGTAATGAATACTTGTTCTTGATTGTTGACTTATTTAATTCCCGATAATCTATGCACATACGCAACGATCCATCCTTCTTTTTGACAAAAAGGACTGGTGCACCTCATGGTGAAAAGCTAGGGCGTATGAACCCTTTCTCCAACAATTCCTCCAATTGTGTCTTTAGTTCTCTAAGTTCTGTTGGTGCCAATTTGTAATGATTCTTAGATACAGGCTCCACACCTGGGTAAACATCTACAACAAACTCGATTTCTCTATCTTGCGGCAAGCCAGGAAGGTCATCTAGGAATACTTCCGGGAAGTCTTGGACAACTAAGAAATTTTGAGGACTCGCTTTTCCTACAACCTGTGTGTCTATAGCACTGGCCAAAAAGCATAAGTACTCCCCGCATGGATAAGGTCTAGCATTGATAGGGGCAATAACAGGCATTTCCTTACACTTCTTGAAAGCTTGGAAGGTATGTTTCATACCACCAAGGGGTTGAAAACTAACTATTCCAGTCCTACAATCGATTGTGGCATAATGCTTAAACAACCAGTCCATTCTTAGGATTACATCAAATCCCATTATCTCCATGATAATGAGATCAGCAGGTAGATTCATGTTTCCCACTAACACGACACTATCAAGCATCACTCGGCTAGAGTGCATGCATTCTCCAGAGGGTAACGTGACATTAAACACATGTTCAAATGGCGTAGGTCGTACATCTAACTTAACAGCAAATGCAGACGCTATAAACGAATGTGTTGCACCAGAATCTATTAAAGTAAAAGCAGGCATAGAGTTGATCAATATGGTACCTGACACTACAGCGGCCAGTTCTTAGTCACCCGACTCCATCATGGAGAATATCCTCGGCTTTATCTTAGCAGGGCCACTCTTTAAAGCTGGACAGTCTCTATTAATATGGCTGACTTTGTTATAGTGGAAACATCGAAAGACTCTGGGCTTTGGGCAATCCTTGAATGTGTGTCTAACTTCTTCACAGTTGTAACACTTTCTTGTGCCAATTCTGCACTCTCCCTGGTGATTTTTCAAACATTTCAGATATTGGGGAAACTTCCCAGTATTATGTACCTTCATTCCTATTCCTTGGCTACCTTGGCCTTCATTGGGCCTCTTCATCCCTCTCTGTTGGTGTGGCTGAATGAACTTTCGTGGGGCTTCCTTTGGTCCAGCACACTTCATTTCTGGTTCTTCCACTTCCAATGCCGTGGACACGACTTCTCCGTAAGACAAACCTTTAATACCCGAAAACTTGACTCCTCTGCAAATTTCTGGTTTCAGTCAATGCATAAATTGAAACACCTTATCCTCATTCATGTGAACAAAATGTCTAGCAAACCTGGACAGGGACTCAAACTGTCTATTGTACTCAGACACGGACCCTGTCTGCTTCAAGTTCAGAAACTCCATCTTCTTTGCGGTCTGGACGGTGCTGTTAAAGTATTTCTCATAGAAAATTTCATTGAATTGTGACCAAGACATAGCCAAAACATCAGTGGTGGTCTCCATTGTTTTCCACCAAAGTAGAACATCCCCAGCCAAATGGAATGTTGCCAAGGTGACTTTGTCTCCTTCTCCAACGTTGGCACATCTGAACATACTCTCAATCTTCCTAAGCCATCCCTCGGCAACAATCGGATAGGATGACTGTCCATCGAATGTGGGCGGTTGTAATCTCCGGAATCTGTCTCCTGATTGCTCATTGTTGGAACACGAGTTGGCACTCCCTTGCACATCTCTGTTCAAAAGTAGTCCAAATTGCTCAGACTGCTGACGCACCAAAGCTGTCAACTCCCTAATCACACTAGGATCCTCCTCACTTCTCAAATTTGGTGTCTCTCTCGGTACTCTTGGTCTTCTCGGTCGTTTAGCCATTTTGCTATATTCCTGGACAAAGTTAATTACTCTCATAAATATCTAATAACTAAGGTTAACATAAACACTTACAGTTGTTGGAGTACTTCCATGCGACGATCGGTACTGATTAGTGATCCTTTGAACGGTTTAACTAAATATCTTTGATACCATACTGCAACGACCCAAATTTTATAACCCAGTTCGCTACTCATAACACTGAACAGAACTAAGAAATATATTTTATTATTATATATTTTTTTAATAAAATATATTTTCACTCAACAGTCAAAAACGACATTATTCAAAACATAAAAACTTGCAGCGGAAAATCATATTATTTAAACAGAATCACGACGAATACCGGCTAGCAAAACTTCGGGTTCAACATCGTTTAAAGCTTCCCTACACCACCTGCAAACAGTTCGACAATACTAAGAAGTTTGTCGATCACAGAGTCTGTCTACGACTCTGGACGAGCGACTTTGGATGATGTCACTACAGACAGCCTTAATTTAGACGACGGCGTTTCAGATGACAACATACCTCAACTGTGGACGATGTTCTCGTCCACGACTATCGAAATTTAACGACTACGGGTTTTTGTGTCCACAGACCACGTGACTCGTTTAAATTGTCGTCCATGGTCCACATGACCTTATCGACCACGGGATTATACGAACTCATCGTCCACAAACTCAACGTCCATAGACTTACTTAAATTTGTCGTCCACAAGCCACGTGACCTAATCGTTCGCCCATGTGACTTATTTAACTTAATCGTCCACACAACTTACTTAACTCACTAGTCCACATAGGCTACTTGACGCACTCGTCCACGCAGACTATATAACACACTCGTCCACGGAATAGACTATTGTTTTTCCCTATCAACTTTGGACGACTATCCTCAAGACAGAAGCATAATTTGACCGATTATACACCCAACATTAGACAATCCTAACTACTAAGAGAACTTATAAACTTTGACAGCAAACATTCAAAACAACTTAAAAGCACAACTTACTCAGAATCCTGAAAATAGCTCCCATAAAAATCAACCATGTTTTATCATCAGAATCATTCCAAAAGCATATCAAAACATTTAAAACTATCATTGCTATCAGAATTCTAATCTCACAATTTACTAAACCTTTATCCATAAAAATTTCTCACATGACGACACTAGTCAAACCGCCTCATCAGTGTACCAGGTCATAGCAATGATGCATTCCATCAACTGCGCTTATTCAACAGTAAACTCAGAGAATTAACCTGTAGTTACCTCAGCACCTACATCACAAAACTCATCTATTAGTCTAATGCTAAATAAGTAGAGCAATAATGAAATGAAGTACTGAAACATAAATTCTATTCATACAGTTTCTACTTTCACAACTCAGTTGAATTCATACTCGTTCTCTGCTGATCTGATCCTTCTGTCCATTGAGAAGTGGATCAGTTTTAATAGCTGATTTGATCCTTCTGACCATTGGAAAGTGGATCAATTTTTCCAAAGTCATACATCCTCTAACTCGATTAAGGGGCGGATTAGTTCCCTTAATAGCTGATTGATCCTTCTGACCATTGGAAAGTGGATCAATTTTTCCAAAGTCATACATCCTCTAACTCGATTAAGGGACGGATTAGTTCCCTTAATAGCTGATTGATCCTTCTGACCATTGGAAAGTGGATCAGTTTTCCCAAAGTCATACATCCTCTAACTCGATTAAGGGGCGGATTAGTTCCCTTAATAGCTGATTTGATCCTTCTGACCATTGGAAAGTGGATCAATTTTTCCAAAGTCATACATCTTCTAACTCGATTAAGGGACGGATTAGTTCCCTTAATAGCTGATTGATCCTTCTGACCATTGGAAAGTGGATCAATTTTTCCAAAGTCATACATCCTCTAACTCGATTAAGGGACGGATTAGTTCCCTTAATAGCTGATTGATCCTTCTGACCATTGGAAAGTGGATCAATTTTTCCAAAGTCATACATCCTCTAACTCGATTAAGGGACGGATTAGTTCCCTTAATAGCTGATTTGATCCTTCTGACCATTGGAAAGTGGATCAATTTTTCCAAAGTCATACATCCTCTAACTCGATTAAGGGACGGATTAGTTCCCTTAATAGCTGATTTGATCCTTCTGACCATTGGAAAGTGGATCAATTTTTCCAAAGTCATACATCCTCTAACTCGATTAAGGGGCGGATTAGTTCCCTTAATAGCTGATTGATCCTTCTGACCATTGGAAAGTGGATCAATTTTTCCAAAGTCATACATCCTCTAACTCGATTAAGGGGCGGATTAGTTCCCTTAATAGCTGATTTGATCCTTCTGACCATTGGAAAGTGGATCAATTTTTCCAAAGTCATACATCCTCTAACTCGATTAAGGGGCGGATTAGTTCCCTTAATAGCTGATTTGATCCTTCTGACCATTGGAAAGTGGATCAATTTTTCCAAAGTCATACATCCTCTAACTCGATTAAGGGGCGGATTAGTTCCCTTAATAGCTGATTTGATCCTTCTGACCATTGGAAAGTGGATCAATTTTTCCAAAGTCATACATCTTCTAACTCGATTAAGGGACGGATTAGTTCCCTTAATAGCTGATTTGATCCTTCTGTCCATTGAGAAGTGGATCAGTTTTCCCAAAGTCATACATCCTCTAACTCGATTAAGGGGCGGATTAGTTCCCTTAATAGCTGATTTGATCCTTCTGACCATTGGAAAGTGGATCAATTTTTCCAAAGTCATACATCCTCTAACTCGATTAAGGGGCGGATTAGTTCCCTTAATAGCTGATTGATCCTTCTGACCATTGGAAAGTGGATCAATTTTTCCAAAGTCATACATCCTCTAACTCGATTAAGGGGCGGATTAGTTCCCTTAATAGCTGATTGATCCTTCTGACCATTGGAAAGTGGATCAATTTTTCCAAAGTCATACATCCTCAAAGTCATACATCCTCTAACTCGATTAAGGGGCGGATTAGTTCCCTTAATAGCTGATTTGATCCTTCTGACCATTGGAAAGTGGATCAATTTTTCCAAAGTCATACATCTTCTAACTCGATTAAGGGACGGATTAGTTCCCTTAATAGCTGATCTGATTAATTTTGTTCATGTCTTACCATGCCATTACATGTAAATTCATTTTCGTAAGCTTCCAAAATAAACATGATGCATGACATACCGGAAAACATACAAAACATACATAAATCCTACTGTTTTGTGATGTAGGCCCGAAGGCACACACAAACTCTACTTACCTGGTTTCCTGAGAGATTCCTGGTTGTAAGCTACTTCAAGAGTTGGCTCACCTAAAACATAAGTACAACATTACTTAACTTCATTCTAAACTATCCATAAATTTAAGGGAAACTAGTTTGGAGGCTCTGTTCTTCGTACATTCCCGATTCACTACAAAACCGAACTCAACTCCCACTCCTAGCATTCTCAAAATACGCATCTACAATCCTTTCTATTACTATAATCACTAAAACAACGAGAGATCGAAGTAAAACTCACATAAGTCGGAGAAGAATCGAAAGAGGAAGTCGCCTCAAGGAACCACTAAGCTCGAATGCCGAAAAAGGGAAAATGAAACAGTGGTAGCTAAACCTTTATTAAACCTTCTACTTATAACACTTTCTTTACAATTACTCAAATGCCCTTGGCTAATCAACTTTAACCTATTTAAGCAACCAATCAAATTTACTTAATTCTATAAAAATAAAAGTCCCAAAATGTTACTAATAAAAATCAGGGATGACAATTACCGGTTGCTACAGTTCGGCGTTGGAAGGAAATGCTTCAAGCTTTGTCGCCGGTGGAGGTTTGTCGAAGAGCTCGACTGTTTGAGCGGAGGCATTTCTTTCTCGAAGAACTCTTGCTGCAACTAGAGGCCGAATGGTGGTCGGAGGTCGGAGACTAAGGGAAAGAAGGTAAGAACCCTTCTCTGAAGAGAGAGAGAGAGAGAGAGAGAGAGAGCTGTGGTGTGATTTCCTCTTTCACCGAGTCTTTCTATTTATAAGAGAGGTTCTGAACAATCTCCTCTCCAAAATCCGGTAGTCATTTGAATTCTCTGTTGAAAATCAGCAATCTGATCCCTAACTTTTTTTTTAAGAGATATTCTCTTATGGAAATCCAAATTCTTCTATTTTCAGACGATTTTCAGGCTAGATTGATTACATGGTTGTTGATATCTGATTTTTTATAGTAAATTTGGGATTAGGTTGTTGATTTGAAAATTTTTAAATTTTGAATCTGGAATTCAAAATCCTAAACTGTTACACCTTTCCTCCTCTCTGTCGCCCAATTACGAAGGGAGTAACCCTCCTTCCCTTATTAAAGTAAAAAATTTATTTTATTTAATATATATAATATAATATAAAATATTAGATTATATATATGAAATAAATCCCTAAGACCCGAACAACATAAACTGTAACACCCGGTTCTTTACGGGATTTTGTAATTATAAATATACAATGGTATTTTTGTAAATATGTCAAATTAAGTTCGTTTTACGAAAAGAAAGCATTATTACGATCCTAATAATTAATATGGATTTTAAGAAAAATTTCGAGAATTTTAGCGCTAATTTTACGAGAAGTTCGTTTCTCGTAATATAAAGAACGTTGTGGTAAAAATGGTAAACAATATCCGATTTGCGAACAGATAGTTTTAATAGAACCCTAATAATAAGTCGAAATTATTGGCGAGATAAGGAAATTTAGAGAAACCGAACCGTTAGCTAAATAACGAAACAAAAGACGAAACAAATAGAAAATCAAAAGAAGGGCAAAAAAGTAATTTGCCAAGCCAAAATTAATAAAAAGTCACATTTTCTCTTCTCCTTCACCATTTTCACGAAAACCCTCTCTGTGTTTTTTTTCTTCTCTCTCGACTTTCCCTTTTCTCCCGCGACGTTCTCTCCTCTCCGACGACCGATCTTCCTCCAGTCGACTCCGACTGTAGCGATCCTGCTTTTTGGCCGATGGATTTATTTATTCTATGGTTTTAATTTTATTGTTTTGTAAATTGTTTTAGTGGTTTTATTTAAATGATTTCTAAATAGTTTTCAAACGATTTTACGATTTAGTCTACGATTTAAATTCCGCTCAAAAGTTACGAAGTTTACAAGGATAAAAAAAATTGTACGGGAAATTAAGGGTATAGCGTTAGGGTCGCTACACCGACCCTTCACGTTTTCTCCTCCGGTCAACGCCCTAGGTACAAATCTACAGTTTTCAGACTTTAATTTTTGGTTTTCACAAAGTTATACGGTTAGAGTTTCGTTTAGGATTTTGTTAAAAACGTGATTTAGGGTTTGAAATTTATAGGTTTACCGTGTTTGTATATATAAAGGACATATTGAGCGTTATTGAACGAAGTTAACCGATTTAGGACAAATGTTAGGGATTGATGAATTTTTGGGGTTTTTGGAAAAACTCGTTAATGGTGGTTTCGAAGTATCGAGCGTTAATTATTTGTTAAAATGTCTCGATTAGTTAAGTTAGAATTTTAGAAATTTCCTTAGTTAAGGATTTCGTTAATTTGGGCGTTAATGGTTCAAACGCAATTTAACGAAAATTGTTGTGAATTGCTTAGGTGAACAACGCTCATGGACGGAGCTAGAATTTGCAACGGATGCGAGGTAAGTTCTTGTGGCTTACTATGGCCGATTGGCCTACACCGTATGTCGAAGTCGCGTCAAGGATCATTGGAGTCTTGGTTGTTCAAATGTTTTTGTTGGGTAGTTAGGGTTAGTTCTTTTATAGGTTGTGCTTTTATTGTCTTGATGGTATGTACGATGTATGTTTACTTTATTCATTTAATTGTTCATGTATCACGTCTGTTAAAATAGCATGAAAACGGATTTCTGCACATATTTAAGAAAATGAAATGAACGAATGAAATGAATCTACGTAATCTGTTATCTGGTCATGCGAGGTGGGGCTCAGGCATAACTGTTACAGATGTAAGTATGTACCCCCCCCCAACCGCAGGACGTGCCCTCTCTATCTAATAGGCTGAGACCTCGGTGACATTCTGTCTGCGACGTAATGATAAGAAAATGTTGCATGGTTTATGAAACTCATACGAATGGCATGCATTGCATTTATGAAACTTGCTGAGCCTTTAGCTCATAGTTGTCTGTATGGTGTTGGTGATCTAGACACAGATGAGAACGAGATCCCTCCACCCGAGGAATGATCTGTTAAAGAAATATGGCCCGTGGGAGTGTGCTGGCGCAGTCGGTGCGATTTTGACTCGTGGGACTGTTTGTAAGTAATTTGGGGACATGTTAGTTCGATAGAAAGATAGGTTAATTGTATAGATAGAACATTTTAGTATGGTTGGTTTTGGATAGATGAATAACGATATTTTGATGTATTGGTAGACTTAATTTATAAAATGTTTTGTTAAGTTTTTATCCGGATTCCAGAGAACTGCTTGGAGTTTTATTTTAAAGAAGGGAAGTTGTTTAGTTTTTAAACGTACCCACGCAGTTCGTTTTTACGAAAGTTTACTATGTTTTTAAACACGTTTTAAATTATGTTTTGGGTTGTTTATTTAATAGTTGATGAACTGATAAATGAGTGAAGTTATGGTTTTTATGTTGAAGTGTTAGGAAAGGTTTTAGAAAATTATGCAGGGGAGGAAGAAAAAAGGAAGAATGGCTCTCTGGAATGGAAATTCCAGAGAACCTGCCGTTCGATCGCCATCGATTGTCGGGCGATCGCCGCTCTCTAGATTTTCCAGAGAGCGGGGCGATCGATCGCCATATGTGGGGCGATTGATCGTCCCTCAATTTGTTAATTGGGCGATCAATCGCCACTATGAGGGGCGATTGATCGTCCCTCAATTTGTTAATTGGGCGATCAATCGCCACTATGAGGGGCGATTGATCGTCCCTCAATTTGTTAATTGGGCGATCAATCGCCACTATGAGGGGCGATTGATCGTCCCTCAATTTGTTAATTGGGCGATCAATCGCCACTATGAGGGGCGATTGATCGTCCCTCAATTTGTTAATTGGGCGATCAATCGCCACTATGAGGGGCGATTGATCGTCCCTCAATTTGTTAATTGGGCGATCAATCGCCACTATGAGGGGCGATTGATCGTCCCTCAATTTGTTAATTGGGCGATCAATCGCCACTATGAGGGGCGATTGATCGTCCCTCAATTTGTTAATTGGGCGATCAATCGCCACTATGAGGGGCGATTGATCGTCCCTCAATTTGTTAATTGGGCGATCAATCGCCACTATGAGGGGCGATTGATCGTCCCTCAATTTGTTAATTGGGCGATCAATCGCCACTATGAGGGGCGATTGATCGTCCCTCAATTTGTTAATTGGGCGATCAATCGCCACTATGAGGGGCGATTGATCGTCCCTCAATTTGTTAATTGGGCGATCAATCGCCACTATGAGGGGCGATTGATCGTCCCTCAATTTGTTAATTGGGCGATCAATCGCCACTATGAGGGGCGATTGATCGTCCCTCAATTTGTTAATTGGGCGATCAATCGCCACTATGAGGGGCGATTGATCGTCCCTCAATTTGTTAATTGGGCGATCAATCGCCACTATGAGGGGCGATTGATCGTCCCTCAATTTGTTAATTGGGCGATCAATCGCCACTATGAGGGGCGATTGATCGTCCCTCAATTTGTTAATTGGGCGATCAATCGCCACTATGAGGGGCGATTGATCGTCCCTCAATTTGTTAATTGGGCGATCAATCGCCACTATGAGGGGCGATTGATCGTCCCTCAATTTGTTAATTGGGCGATCAATCGCCACTATGAGGGGCGATTGATCGCCCCTGCCTTTTATGGGACAGATGTCCCTTTTGCCCCTCCAGTTGTTGGCCGATTGTTCTCCTCTGTTTTAATTGTTTTAAGTTTTATTTCAATTGTTTTAAGTTTTATTTAAGTGGTTTTAAAAAATAGTTTTCGAACGGTTTTAACAATTTAGTCTACGATTTAAATTCCGCTCAAACGTTTCGAAGTTTACAAGGATATAGTAAAAAAAATAATATGAGAAAATAAGGGTACAGTGTTAGGGACGTTACAGTTATGGTATTAGAGCCCTCGGGTTTGAAAAATGGTTCTGTAGACTGCTCGACTGCACAGCCACTACGCGGACATCCTTCATCAACTGTAAGTATGTTTAATGCTTTATTTGATTTTGATTTCTTAGATTATTTGTTTTAATTTTTATAGGCGTGGTATATAAAAATGGTTCGAGGAAAAGATCCTAGAGACGAGGCTTTAGATCGACTTATGGATTTGCTGGATCGTCAGGCCCAGCATATGGATAGGCAAGCACAACAGATCGAACGTTTAGTAAACCGTGAGGATTGTGACGCCCGGGATCGTGAGGCCCAAGAGGTGATTGTTCCGAACCAACATGGCATGAAAAGATTTCAAAAGTAGCAACCCCCAGTATTCAACGGGCAATCGTCGGATCCCATTATAGCCGAAGAGTGGATCTGGACTATAGAAGATATGCTAGGGTACGCAGAGATAGAGAATGAGAGTAAGGTTGCCTACGTTATTTTCCATTTGGCGTTAGATGCCTGTTTTTGGTGGGACTCGATTAAAGCAACAACGGATGTGACGATTATGACTTGGGAGCAGTTCAAGACCGTATTTTTCGACAAATATTTTAGCCGCACTGTGAGGGTGGCGAAAAGGAATGAGTTTACGCAGCTGAAGCAGACAGGTTCAGTTGCAGAATATATAAGGAAGTTTGAGGCTTTGTCACGATTTGCACCGCGTCTCGTTAGCGACAATGAAGACAAAGTACACCAGTTTATGGAGTGGCTGAATCCAGAGATCCGGATGAACATTATTGTATCGGGGATTATAGATGTGCCCTATTTAGACATTGCAGCAAGAGCCTTGGATTTCGAGGCTGCACGGGCAACTTGCATCAAGCCGAGGGAGCCAGCTAAGGGCTTCTTCCGTGAGATCCATCCTTAGTCACGGAACTGTGGTTGGCAGCCCAGAGCACCACAACCCCAACAACAACAAATGGGCGTAAAGAGGCCTTCTGAAGGAGGTAATGATCGAGGCAAAGGGAAACAGATACAAGGGACTCCTCAGATACCATGGTTCCCTAAGTGTCAGAGAGAGTACAGTGGAGAGTGCCGGGTGGACACTAATAAATGTTATAGATGTTGTGAAGACGGCAATTTTGTTAGAGATTGCCCAAAGCCGGGCCGAGATCAGTTGGGCGGAGATCAGAGGAGAGTCATGCCCAGAATCTTTGCCTTTATTGAGCCTGGTGACGTTGACGACGAGGCTCAGCCGTCTGTGATATCAGGTACTATATTGATTATGGGCATAGCTGTACTTTCTTTGCTGGATACGGGAGCTACGCACTCTTTTATCTCAACTGCTTGCACGACTAGATTAGAGTCCGAGTTAGCAGAGTTCGAGTATAGAGTAATACTACCTTCAGGAGAGCATATGCATTCAAATCGTATTCTCCAGGGCAATGTCGTCTCAGTGGGGAATATTACCTTTTATGCTCGTCTGATAGTTATGAGCATAGAGCGGTACGATCTTATCTTAGGGATTGATTGGCTATCACAGCACTTCGCCACCATCGATTATCGATCTGGGATTGTGACTTTTCGACCCCTGGGTAAAGCTGAGTTTACTTATCAAGCGATGAACAGATTGAGTGGATCGCCTATTTCCTATTCCATTAAGGTCAACGAGCAGTTTAAATGTGAGTGCTCTATTTATCCGGCCACAGTAGTTGATACTTAGTTGCTCAGTAGAGTAAAGCCGAATGGCATTCCTATAGTCAGAGAATTCTCTGAGATATTCCTTAATGATCTTCCCGAATTACCACCTAACAGGGAGATTGAATTTACCATTGATGTATATCCGAGCTCCGCGCCAGTGTCTAAGAATTCATACAGATTGGCACCTGTTGAATTGAGAGAGCTGAAAACTCAGCTTGAAGAGTTGCTGAATAAGGGTTTCATACGACTCAGTTTTTCACCCTGGGGTGCTCCCGTTCTGTTTGTTAAGAAGAAGGACGGGACTCTCAGGATGTGCGTGGATTACAGGGAGCTGAATAAGCTCACAGTGAAGAATAAGTATCCACTGCCTCAGATAGATGATTTGTTTGATCAACTGCAAGGTGCCCGAGTGTTTTCCAAGATTGACCTACGCTCGGGTTATTATCAGTTGAAGGTCCAGAAGAAAGATATTCAGAAAACAGCACTCCGAACGAGGTATGGGCATTATGAGTTCCTTGTTATGTCTTTTGGACTTACTAATGCCCCTGCAGCGTTTATGGACTTGATGAACCGTGTTTTCAAGGAGTATTTGGACAAGTTTGTTGTTGTTTTCATCGACGACATCTTGATCTATTCAAAGACAAAGGAGGAACACGAGGAGCATTTGAGGATAGTTCTGAGGATTCTATGTCAGCACCAGCTGTATCCGAAGTTCTCCAAGTGCGAGTTCTGGCTGGACAAAGTCGGTTTTCTCGGCCATGTAATATCACAGGAAGGAGTTTCTGTAGATCCGAGTAAAATTCAGATGGTCAGAGATTGACCACAGCCTAAAAACGTGCGTGAGGTGCGTGGATTTCTCGGGTTGGCTGGCTATTATCGGAAGTTCATAGAGGGGTTCTCGAAGATTGCAGTTCCTCTCTCACGCTTACTCGGAAGAATGAGAGGATTTTATGGTCAGCTGCTTGTGATGAGAGTTTTATGGAGTTGAAGCAGAAGCTGACCATAGCTCCAGTTCTAACGCTGCCTGTTGAAGGTAATAAATTCAGTATTTACTGTGATGCGTCTGGAGTTGGACTTGGTTGTGTATTGATGCAGGAAAGAAAGGTTATTGCTTATGCTTCTTGGCAGTTGAAGCCGTATGAGCAGAATTATCCTACGCATGACCTGGAGTTAGCAGCCGTGGTCTTCGCACTGAAGGTTTGGAGATATTACTTATATGGGCAGCAGTGCGAGATATTTTCAGACCACAAGAGCTTAAAGTATTTGTTTACGCAGAATGAGCTTAATATGCGGCAGAGAAGGTGGCTAGAATTCGTCAAAGACTATGAGCCGAGAATAATTACCCCCCGGGAAAGGCGAACAAGGTCGCTGATGCGTTAAGCCGAATGCCTACTGCAAGTCAACCTTCACTTGCAGCGATGTCGGTTACGTTGAGGTCTGAGATTGAGAAGTTCGATGTGGAGATTGTGGCAGAGTTGTCCAGTATGCTCACCAACATTTCTCTCAGGCCGACTATTCTGGATAAGATACGTGAAGCTCAGCAAAAAGATGTGGAGTGTGAGGAGCTTCGATTGAGCATGATATCTGGAGACTTGTCTGAATTTAACTTGTCAGATGATGGTATTCTAAAATTCAGGCATAGATGGTACGTGCCTAACGAAGAGGAGTTAAAGAAAGAGATTTTGGCTGAAGCACATTCTTCAGCTTATTCTGTACACCCGGGAAGTACCAAGATGTACCGGGATATAAAACAACACTTCTGGTGGCTGAACATGAAGAGAGAGGTCGCCAAGTACATGGAAACATGTTTAGTTTGTCAACAGGTAAAGGCAGAGCACCAGAGGCTGGTCAGAATATTACAGGCACTGCTGATTCTGGAGTGAAAATGGGAGCAGATCTCTATGGATTTTATTGTGGGGCTCCAGAGGACGACAAAAGGGCATGACAGCATCTGGGTGATTGTGGACCGATTGACAAAGTCGGCTCACTTCTTATTTGTGAAGATGACATCTTCTATGGATCAGCTCGCCGAGCTTTATGTGCAGGAGATTGTTAGACTGCATGGAGTGCCAGTTTCAATTGTCTCAGATCGAGATCCGAGGTTTACATCAAATTTCTGGAAGAGTCTGCACAAAGCTAGGGGAACTCAGCTAAGTTTCAGCACAGCATTTCATCCTCACACTGATGGTCAAACGGAGAGAACGAATCAGATTCTGGAGGATATGCTCAGAGCTTATGTGTTGGAATTTCAGGGATCGTGGAGCAGGTATTTGACATTGATCGAGTTCTCTTACAACAATAGCTTCCAGGCTACCATCGGTACGGCTCCGTACGAGGCTTTGTATGGTCGAAAGTGTAGGTCTCCGTTATATTGGGACGAGGTTGGTGAGGCTAGTATTATTGGTCCCGAGATTCTACAACAAACGGCAGAGAAGATTGCCGTTATCAGACAGCGTATCGAGATAGCTCAGAGTCGACAGAAGAGCTATGCTGACACAAGACGGAGAGAACTGGAATTCGAAGAAGGTGATGAGGTTTATTTGAAGATGTCTCCGTTTAAGGGAGTTATGCGATTCGGAAGAAAAAGTAAGCTAAGCCCTCGATATGTGGGACCCTTCCCTATTTTGAAGAAGATTGGGAAGATGGCGTATCGACTACAGCTTCCGGCTTCGATGGAGGGTATCCACTATGCATTTCACGTGTCTATGCTTCGGAAGTGTTTGCGAGATTCATCGCATATTGTGGAGGCAAGAGAGATCGAGGTACAGCCTACCTTGACTTATGTGGAGAAGCCAGTACGTATTTTGGAGTCTTCCATCAAAGTATTGCGCAACAAGGAGATTCTGCTAGTTAAAGTCCTGTGGCGGAACCACGAGGTGGAGGAAGCTACTTGGGAGTGACAGCAGGATATGATGGCTAAGTATCCCGAGTTATTTGTATGATCAAATTTTGAAGACTAAATTTAAATAAGGTGGATGAAATGTAACACCCGGTTCTTTACGAGATTTTGTAATTATAAATATACAATGACATTTTTGTAAATATGTCAAATTAAGTTTGTTTTACGAAAAAGAAAGCGTTATTACGTTCCTAATAATTAATATGAATTTTAAGAAAAATTTCGAGAATTTTAGGAATTGTAACTCTAATTTTACGAGAAATACGTTTCTCGTAATATAAAGAACGTTGTAGTAAAAATGGTAAATGATGTCCGATTTGCGAACGGACAGTTTTAATAGAACCCTAATAATAAGTCGGAATTATTGGCAAAATAAGGAGATTTAGAGAAACCGAACCGTTAGCTAAATAACGAAACAAAGGACGAACAAATAGAAAATCAAAAGAAGGGCAAAAAGGTAGTTTGCCAAGCCAAAATTAATAAAAAGTCACATTTTCTCTTTTCCTTCACCATTTTCACGAAAACCCTCTCTGTGTTTTTTTTCTTCTCTCTCGGCTTTCCCTTTTCTCCCGTGGCGTTCTCTCCTCTCCTACGACCGATCTTCCTCCGATCGACTCCGACCCTTCACGTTTTCTCCTCTGGTCAACGCCCTAGGTACAAATCTACAGTTTTCAGACTTTAGTTTTCGGTTTTCACGAAGTTATACAGTTAGGATTTTGTTTAAGATTTTGTTAAAAACGTGATTTAGGGTTTGAAATTTATAGGTTTATCATGTTTGTAGGTATAAAAAACGTATTGAGCGTTATTGGACGAAGTTAACCGATTTAGGACAAATGTTAGGGATTGATGAATTTTTTGGGTTTTTGGAAAAAGTCGTTAATGGTGGTTTCGAGGTATCGAGCGTTAATTGTTTGTTAAAATGCCTCGATTAGTTAAGTTAGAATTTTAGAAATTTCCTTAGTTAAGGATTTCATTAATTTGGGCGTTAATGGTTCAAATGCGTTTTAACGATAATTGTTGTGAATTGCTTAGGTGAACAAAGCTTGTGGACGGAGCTAGAATTTGCAACGGACGCGAGGTAAGTTCTCATGACTTACTGTGGCCGATTGGCCTACACCGTACGTCGAAGTCGCGTCGAGGATCATTGGAGTCTTGGTTGTTTAAATGTTTTGGTTGGGTAGTTAGGGTTAGTTCTTTTATAGGTTGTGCTTTTATTGTCTTGATGGTATGTACGATGTATGTTTACTTTATGCATTTAACTGTTCATGCATCACTTCTTTTAAAATAGCATGAAAACGGATTTCTGCACATGTTTAAGAAAATGAAATGAACGAACGAAATGAATCTACGTAATCTGTTATCTGGTCATGCGAGGTGGGGCTCAGGCATAACTGTTACGGATGTAAGTATGTAACCCCCCCCCCCCCCCCCCCCCCCCCCTTTAGGTGGAAAGGGTTGTCCAACCGCAGGACTTGCCCTCTCCATCTAATAGGCTGAGACCTCGGTGACATTCTGTCTGTAACGTAATGATAAGAAAATGTTGCATGGTTTACGAAACTCATACGCACGGCATGCATTGCATTTACGAAACTTGCTGAGCCTTTAGCTCATAGTTGTCTGTATGGTGTAGGTGATCTAGACACATGTGAGGACGAGATCCCTCCACCCGAGGAATAATCAGTTGAAGAAAGATGGCCCGTGGGAGTGTGCTGGCGCAGTCGGTGCGATTTTGACCCGTGGGACTGTTTGTAAGTATTTTGGGGACATGTTAGTTCGATAGAAAGATAGGTTAATTGTATAGATAGAACATTTTAGTATGGTTGGTTTTGGATAGATGAATAACGATATTTTGATGTATTGGTAGACTTAATTTATAAAATGTTTTGTTAAGTTTTTATCCGGATTCCAGAGAACTGCTTGGAGTTTTATTTTAAAGAAGGGAAGTTGTTTAGTTTTTAAACGTACCCACGCAGTTCGTTTTTACGAAAGTTTACTATGTTTTTAAACACGTTTTAGGTTATGTTTTGGGTTGTTTATTTAATAGTTGATGAACTGATAAATGAGTGAAGTTATGGTTTTTATGTTGAAGTGTTAGGAAAGGTTTTAGAAAATTATGCACGGGAGGAAGAAAACAGGAAGAATGGCTCTCTGGAATGGAAATTCCAGAGAACCTGCCGTTCGATCGCTGTAACACCCGAAAAAATTTCTGTAATGTGCATAGCCTTAGATTAGATTATGATATGATGATTTAATAATAAATTAGAATTTTCCTAAGTTATGGCAAAATTAGATGAGAAATTGTGAGAAAACGTAAAGTGGTGGGGGTTAATGTATCATTGGTTTGATGTAATGAAAAATAAGGAAATAAAATGAAGTTATTTTGCTTGGATTTAATAACAAAATTTAAAAGAAAAGAGGGTATATATATGAAGCATTCACGTTGGAATGCACGAGGCAAGAAAAAGAAAGAGTTTGACAAATGTGTTTAAAGGTCAATGAACCAATAGAAAACTAGAATTTAAATGAATTAAAATTTGAAAATATAGAGATTTTTAATGATGCATTTCACGTAGGATTACATGATAGTGGAGAGGGGGTGCTTTTACAATTTTAAAAGTGTAGGGGGGAAAAATCAAAAGGTGATGAAAGTTTAAGGTTATAAGAGAAAGCCCTCTTCTTCTTCCCCATTCTTCTTCACGTTTTCAGCCACCATTGACGCCTCTTCCCTCTTTCTTTTCTTCAAGGTTTCTCAAGTTTAAGGTAAGAAATTAAGTGGGTTTTTAGTTTTATACGTTTAGGTAATGGTTTTTGGTGTTTTTAGAGAATTTTGTGAGAGTTTCATTAGGGTTTGGAAACCCTAAGATGTGAGGTCCGAAAATTGGTGTCTTTGCTGTGTTTTCTTCTTATATTTGATGGTTTAAATGTTAGGTGGATTAATTTAGGGTGTATTTAGGGATAGATTAAAGTTTTGGTGGAAGTTAGTGAAAACCGGTTTTTGAAAATATTGAGAGCCGATTCTTTTTTGTGGGTTTCGAATTGGCTAAGTGGTTTTGTTGTTGAATTTAAGTATTTTAATGGAAACTAGACATTGAGAGGTTTCCAGAATGGGGTGGCACGTTGAAATCCGTTGAAAAATGAGGGAGTTATGATCGATTGAAGTTTGGACATCGAAAATTGTGGGAAAATCGGATTTTTGAGTTTTTATGTTGAAAAGTTAGTTTGGTGGTGTGAGAATTTTAGTAAACATCCATTAGTTTATGTTTTGATGATTTTAAGTGATTTTTCCCATTAATGTGCTAGGTGGTCGAGCAAGTGAATTGTGTACTCGGAGTGAGCTAACACGTGCGGGAGTTCAGATAAGTAGAGGATGTTTGTGTTTTGCCTTCGGGCCTACACCATGGAACGGTAGGGAATTGTTTGTTTGCTTTGTTTGGTTGTTGTTTGGTTGTTTATTTCAGTTGGTGTTTGAGTATTGCCTGGACATGCATCATTGTTTTCAAACTACGAAACGAATGAGTTTTGAGCATGGTTTTGAATGGTGAGATTGAAACGTAAAGGGGTGGTGTGAGTTGAAACGTAATGTGGTTGTGTTGGAGTCACCCAGCCGCGTTAGGGTAACACCTGCGAGGAACTCTTGTCATAACCCGAAACCCGACGGGTCTAGAATTTCATTTAAGCATATTCGTAATATAAATGTCAACCCATCCTTTTTTTTCTCTTCTGTGTATATATATAAATACATTTTTAAAGAAATTCCAATCAAATTCAAAGACGTTTAAAATCATTTGGGGAAATGTCGATTTAAAGAAAAGAATCAACAAACAATCGATTTAACCTCTGTTGTTTACATCCACTGCTCATTTCTATCGAGCGTCATCCACCGCTCAACAGTAAAGTCCCACATCTACCGATGATGTCAGCCGGATGACTTAGTCACCCAGCATCCACCGATCAGACCACGTGTTATCCATGTGATTTCATTAACTCGGCAGATGACATCCACCGCTCGCAATAACACTCAACATCTACCGATCACAAAACGACAAAACTCGCAAGCTACATCTACCGATCACAAAACGACAAAACTCGGAAGCCACATCTACCGATCACAAAACGACAAAACTCGCAAGCCATATCTACCGATCACAAAACGACAAAACTCGCAAGCCACATCTACCGATCACAAAACGACAAAACTCGCAAGCCATATCTACCGATCAAAAAACGACGAAACTCGCAAGCCGCATTTACCGATCACAAAACGACAAAACTCATAAGCCACATCTACCGATCACAAAACGACAAAACTCCCAAGCCACATCTACCGATCACAAAACGACAAAACTCACAAGCCACATCTACCGATCACAAAACGACAAAACTCACAAGTCACATCTACAGATCACAACACTCACTGAATACATCCACCGCTGATCGGTTGAAGTTGACATTTCAAACCTTTGTTCTTCTATAAACCTACCCCTTTTATAAAAATCCCCAGACACATAAACATAAAAAATTCTTAACTTAAATACGTAGCGGAAGACTTAAAGAAATCAAATGAACCTTTAGTCTTAAAATTTTCTTTAAACACGAAACTGTATCAAACAATTCTAGTATTCTTCATCATAAGAAAACTTCATCATACTCATGTTTCAACATCATAGACCTTACCAAAAACATATTACGAGCAACACACCACGGGTTAAAATCGTTCCTCAGTCACAAATCATCGCCACGAGCATCAACTAGCAACCAGACCTAAGCATTTTTTTCTAGAGTGAAGTCCTCACCTGCTGTTTCGTCACCTACATCATAAGGTTCAAACTATAAGCCTAATGCTTAGTAAGGAGTGCAACAAATACATGCATACTCAATAAAATCATGTTCACATCTCTTACTCAAATCGGAAATCATGCTTATGTTCTCATTCATTTTCAAATCGTGAGAATCATATACTTGTTCATCATTTTCATATCATGGATTAAGGAGGAGTTTGTGCCAAAAGGGGGGTAGGCAGAGTGCGTGTACATGGCCCATACGGGCAAGAATCATGGTCCATCCCAGGATAGTGACATGGCCAATACCGCCCCCAACCCTTACTTAATTAAGGTTTCATACGTTTCGTTTTCTTGTTTCATTTATAAAGGAGTATGCGTGTAAGACACTTTGTATACTCTGTAAATAAATCATGATGCATGAACATAAACATTCTCAAAACATAAGACCATGGAAGGAGTCGTTCATCAGAAAATAGAGCATACACTATTCCAAACATTATACTAAAACAGACAACTTCTCAGACATAATCGAATATCAGGAACAAACTCAACCTACTACTCTTGTGATGCAGGGTCCTAATGGCCGGAAATCTTAACACACTCACTTATCTGGATTCCTTAGCAATGTCTTTCTTCACTTGGAGCTTTTTCCCACCTAAGTCATTTCATGTATTAATGTAAGAAAACAAATCCTAAGTAGTCTAATATTCCAGAATGGTAGCTCTCTAGCTAAGTATATATATCCTAGAAGTCTAACTCATTTCCATTCGAGCATTATATCAGTCACCTAGTGTGCATAAAAACCTCAGCTAAATGATACTGGTGTTCGGGTTCATCAACTACCCAGGCTCAGCCAACATTCATTATTTTTACTTATTATCTACGACAATCATAAATACTATGTTAATAACTATATCTACTATGATACTTCAACTTCCTTAGAAAACCTGATTCTAAAACTCTAATCAACTCTCAAATGACTAATCAGTAAACACATTGTCCAAGTCTTACCTCGAGCTTGGAGAATCGGAAGAAATCCGAAGGGAGTCGATCGCTGGAGGAAGAATAGAGAAGGGAGCTGAGGGGAAAGAGAGTCGGCTGAAAGGGGAAAGTCGGCTGAGGGAGGTTTTTGTGATGTTTTAGGATTTCCATTTTCTATTTATACACTATTGAGCTAGGCCTATTTACAAGTTTGCCACCAAACGTAATTTTATAAAAAGAGCTGATTAAACTTTGGCGCCTAAATTTTCGACCAAGGAAATATATGCATGGATGACAGTTAATTCAGTTGTTTTAAAAGAAAGTTCAACTGCCCGAAGTTGTCGGGTGTTACAACTCTAGTAGAGTTTCCCAGTTGCGTTAAGGTGGTACCTGCGAGGGACTAGCAGAGTTGAGTCACCCAGCCGCATTAGCATAACACCTGCGAGGAACTCTAGTAGAGTTTCCCAGTCGCGTTAAGGTGGTACCTGCGAGGGACTAACATAGTTGAGTCACCTAGTTGCGTTAGGGTAACACCTACGAGGAACTCTAGTAGAGTTTCCCAGTCGTGTTAAAGTAGTACCTGCGAGGGACTAGCAGAGTTAGAGTCACCCAGTCGCGTTAGGGTAGCACTTGCGAGGAACTCTGATAGAGTTTCCCAGTCGAGTTAAGGTGGTACCTGCGAGGGACTACCAGAATTGTAGTTTAGCACTTGCAATGAGTTCCGTTCTATGAATGAGCAACGAAACGCACACGAAACAAGAGCAACTGAGCGAGTAGAAACTTCATGTGTTAGGGGTTGTGTTGCATTATGTTTTTGGTATGCATTATTCCCTACTTACTAAGTATTAGACTTACATTTTTTGTTCTGTGGTGTAGGTGTCGACAGGGTACAAGTTAGAGCTATGAGGAAGGCTAGGGTTGGGACGCAGTCGTTGATGTACGCTGTATGCCAGTGCGGGTAGTTGTCAGGGCGTCTCGACCATGATCTTCAGAGAGATGTGGGTAGAACGGTATTTTGCATTGTATAGTTTTTACCTATCTGGAGTTTGTAAAACTAATGTGGTTGTTTTGTGGGATTTGTCTGTATAAAAGATGGTTTTATAAATGTGCATTTTCAGGTTTTGAGTTGTGGAAGTTTTAGGCGTTATGCCGCTCATTTTGGTTTTAAAACAAATAACATTGGGTACACTTTCTCTATTTTTTTTTGTTATCCGTTTTAAGTTGGTTTTTTTGAGATTTTTACGAGGCACAAAGTCGGGAGTGTCGGGAATGTGTGGGTAAATTTTTAGGTGATTTGGAGGTGTTTGGCTCAGAGAAAAATGAAGAAAAGTAGGGAAAAGTTGAAAAAAATGAAAAATGGGTATTTTTGCGCCGATCGATCGGCCACAAGGCGCGCGGGCGCCTTTTTGAAATTTTATTTTAACCCGACATTTTTTGACGTCTTTTAAACGTATTTTGGGCACGTTTTCCAACAAAAATCGAGGGTTCAAAAAGCATGAAAATCGAGTCAAAAATTAATAGAAAATTATTTTAAATTATGTTTTAAATGCGGGGTTGGTTAGCAAAGTAGCGCACCGAGCCGGGATGGGTTCGGGGGTGTTACAATCGCCATCGATTGGCAGGCGGTCACCGCTCTCTGGATTTTCCAGAGAGCGGGGCGATTGATCGCCCATATGTGGGGCGATTGATCGCCTCTCAATTTGTTAATTGGGCGATCGATCACCACTATGAGGGGTGATCGTAAGTTTTTGCAATGGGCGTTCGATCGCCTGGCATTGGGGCGATCGATCGCCCCTGCCTTTTATGGGACAAATGTCCCTTTTGCCTCTCCAGTTGTTCGCCGATTGTTCTCCTCTGTTTTAATTGTTTTAAATAATTATTTTAAATTTTATTTCAATTGTTTTAAGTTTTATTTAAGTGGTTTTAAAAAATAGTTTTCGAACGGTTTTAACAATTTAGTCTGCGATTTAAATTCCGCTCAAACATTTCGAAGTTTACAAGGATATAATAAAAAAAAATAATATGAGAAAACAAGGGTACAGTGTTAGGGACGCTATATAAACTATACACTAATCCATACATCACAAACACTTTAAAGGAAATCTTCAATTTATTCAACATCTCGAACCCTCGAGAAAATAAACATTAAACTAAAATTCCTCAAACCTAAAAGAGCAAAATCCAAATGTGAAACGAAACTTCACTTGCGACAAAATTGATTTACTTGAGCAAAAATCCTGGGACTCAACGACACGGAACCCCATAATTTATAGAAAACCAACCGTTGCATAAAATTCCTCAATCAAACCCGAGGACTAATACTAATTTACCTTAGCACGAAACTTCAGAATCTCGCCAAGCGGGACCCAAAGTTATCGGTCTGATCCTTTTGATCGAAAAATCACATGTGGCCAAATTCCAACAAAACTAGACAATTCTAGTCAACACGAAATAAGTTGACCTCGAATAATGCAAAAATTTGACTCAGAAAAATGACTTAGTAAAATAATTAAAATAAAATTGGCGGATATTACAGCATAGATTCAATAAACATATTTAAGACTCCAAATACGCACTTTGAAGGGTATTTTTAAAAGAGAATATGGATTATATAACTTCCTAATATAATCCATTCAAAATATATTTATCAATAATCTAGACTTAATATATTTCAATAACTTAGAATAATATATTTAAATAATTATATTTTTCACCTAAACAATTATGTTTAATCTTTATCAAGCCAACATATGATTCATAACATTATATGTCTATGCATTTGTATATAGGCATTATACATTTGACTAAAGATATAAGTGTATGATCGATCTTATTGGCATTGAACATGAGATAAGATGTCTAGGGTGTCATGAGGCACATAGATCATGAGAATATGCGAACACTAGTGATTGATCAACTCATTGTGGAAATAGTTGTTGAAAAGACGAATAATGTAGATTAAGAGCGAACAACTCCAACGGTAGCAACCCGTTAGAGTTGCTATTAAATAAATTAATATTATATATATTATTATTTAAATAAATTGCATTCTCTCTCTTCCACCTCATTTCTTAATCAACCTCAAGCAATTTTGCACTACAATGATAGTAATCCTAGTTCGTTACTTATAATATAATTTTATATTAATTTTAATATTAATTTTTTTACATATATATAATCATAATATCATTAAATTAAGTAAATATTATAGTTTATATTTGTATCAAATAAAATAGTACAATCTAAATAAAATAAAATATTTAATCTAATTAAAATACATAAAAAAAACAAATAAAATTTTTTACAAAACTATTTCACACTCTAGTCAACTTGCTCAATGATTGCTTAAAAAAACAACCATTGAGAGCAACACAAGCAACATAGCACTTCCGAGTTGCTCTAAGTGAGATACCTTGGGTGATGTGCATTGGCTGGAATTGATTACACGCAGAACAAAATTAATAATAGATACGATTGAGATAGATTTTGGTTGGAATGTCTGTAAGGGTGTTAATACATGTGAAAGCTAACCAACGAATTATTCATGTAAAAGAGGAAAATGTTAAGAAACGTGATAACCTTAATAATTAACATAAACATATATCTTTGTAAATATTTAGTGTAACTATTTGTCACTTCGGTTTTTAAGATCCGCTGGTGACAAGATGTACATTTTGAATTGAATTTGTTTCTTCATTGATAAAATTATGATCCTGGCTGATATTTATACAGTGCATCTCAGCTGTAATTGGACAGGAAGGAGAGAGGAGAGCATCTTTTCTCGTGCGGAGGGAAGGCAGCAGCCAGCAAAACGGACGAGCTGGCGCCTGGAGGTTGACATCGCCGGCTCCACCAATCCCCATCGGCAACTCTTTGGCCATCACTTTTGAAGCTCAATTTCCAATACCCATCTCCACCGTCCTTCCTTTTCCTCTGCTCAAAACACTCATCCTTCTGTAGAAAATAAATTGATCTAGTTTAATCTGCAGAGGAACTTTGTCCGGCGCTCCTTTGTGTTTGTCTTTTCCGTTCATTAGTTGGCCTTGGTTGTCGGCCATCCCATCTTCACGAGCTGGGTTTTTCTCCTGGGGAACGGCAAATTTAAACTAACCAAACCCCATTGTAGCCCACACCACAGGAGATGAACAGACGAACTCTCTTTTTGAAGCTTTTTCCCCCAGATTTGAAAAATTACTTTAATCTTCTAATAATTTAGGCAAAACCCAGCTAATTTCTTCGACTTTGTGGATTGAATTATGGAGCGAGGGAGGAAGCAAACAAACAAGAAAAGATTCTCCTTTGGTTCTCTTACACCATGCCCTTCCCAACCATTAAAACAAACATAATTTAACAGAGTCCATACGCAGATCTATGTGGGTGTCTTGTTCTTTCCTTGTCTGAAAGATGAAAAAGAAAAATAAGAAAGTAAATAAAAAAAAGATTATGGTCAGTGAGAGTAGATTGGTGTTCTTGGTGAACTCGTAATGTTTGAGGAGCCGTCCTCATAAACCGAGGAGATCTCCGCCTTTTACCTCTTTCTTTTTCACGTGAAATAGACATACTCTGGAAAAACTGACTGAAATTGATAGAGAGAGAAACATAGAGAGAGAGAGAGAGTCTTATATAAGATGTTCTTGCTTGTTGATGCACTACAGTCCACTCCAGCAGAAAAGCAATATTCATTATTTTCTTTATCCCTGTTTTCTGTGGGAGAAATGAAGCTTCGATGCAGATAAAAAGCTCCCAAAGGTAGATTCAAAGCTTCCATCCTTTTCTGGTTTCAGTAAATTTATCATCTTTCCCATTTTTTCTGTCAAGACTCCACTGTTGTTACATTTTCTCGGTGGCCAAACAACCTGAATCATCACCCTCAGAAAATGCTCTGTCATAATACCATAGCTTTTACATTCATCGTCTTCTTCGCAAACATTCATCATCACTGTCTCGCTAGTTTATTCGCCGAACCCGTCGTTGAAGGTCAAAACCAGCCTTTGAAGCCGGGAGAATATTCGTCTTCAAACACTGTTCCAGCTTTTCCAGTACAGACCCAAACCCAATCCTGTCATCTTGACCTCTCCGACGAGCTTTTCGGCGGAGTCGATCAAGCTTGCAGCGGAAACCTCGATCGGAGCCGATGCTGCCCATTGTTAGCTGCTTGGCTATTCGCCGCACACGCGCACTCTGCCCTTCAAGTCTCAACCGCGCCATCTCCGTCGCCGGAAATCGACCTTCCCATGATGCCGGACGATTCACAGAAGTGCGTGAACTCACTTCAGAGCTCACTTCTGAGCCGGAATATTCGAATTCCTCAGCCGAACGCGAGCTGCGACGCCATTTTGTGCTTCTGCGGTATAAGGCTACACCAAATCAGCTCACTCACTTGTCCGGCTGCGTTTAACATCTCGGGCTTCCATAATGCTACGCCAACTTCCGCCGTTCGTAGTTTGGAGAAGAATTGCCGGAACTCATCCTACTCAGGTTGCACCAGGTGCCTCGGAGCTCTTCAAAAGGTAATTTAAAAAAAAAAAAAAAACCTCCGTTTTTCATACTTAGAATTTGATGAAATGTGCTGTTTTCTTTCTCTTCAACAATGGCGGAAATTATTATACTCTACTTGATTAGATAATTCATCCTCCTCATTTCTGGGTTCTGGAAAAGATGTCTACCCATGAAAGCAACAGCTTCCATCACATCAAATCAATTGCAGTTCCCTTTCAATGGCAGAACAAAAAGAATCCCTATTCCTATCGATATTTCTCCTCGCCCTTTTTCAAACGAAAATGGCAAGAGTTTATTCTGACATAGAGGGCTAGCTTAGTTTTATAACAAAGCTTTTTTCCTCCATGATCATGGTTTAGGTGAAAGGACCAAGAGACAACAGCACCACCCTCAGAGCGACCAAAATGTTGAGTAGAGACTGCCAGTTGATGGGGCTGACGTGGCTCCTGGCTCGGAACAAGACGACGTACATCCCCACCGTCTCGGCCGTACTACGAGCCATAATGTACAGTGCGCACCCACCCCACGACTCCAAATGCAGCCCGGACCAGGAAAACATGCCACTCGCCGTCAACTCCATACAGTTCCAGGAAGCCAAGTCTTCATCACCACCGTCCATTTCTTCCCTTCCCATTTCGCCCCTAATTATTCTTCCTGCTTTGTTTTACTTCTTGGTCGGGCCCCACTAGCTCATGTCCCTGTCCGGCGCTGTTGTTTTGGATTTTTTGGAGACAGCTGAGTCCAGCACGTGAAGCAAATAGACAAAGAAAACCGGCTCTGGCTTTGGCTTTGGTTTTGGTTTTGGATATATAACTGTAAATTTCAGCTCTTTTTAGACTTGTTTTACTCACTTCTGGGTTTTCCTTTAATTATACTTTCAACGTCTGTTTGATGGATTAATGGTGTTGTTAAAAGAGCAACAAATCCCAAGCCTGAGCACGTTGGCCGTGGAACAATTAAAACGGTCAACTTACCGGCGTTGGGGTTTGTATTGTTTTGTGTTTAAAGAGGGAGAATGTTTGTCTGTTTGTATGCTAAGCTTTCTACCTGGTACGAATCGCCAATAACAACTTTATTTGTTTATACAGTTTCCAATTTGAAATAACAACTCTTCCACGAACAGAATATAAAAATATTTCCTAAATTAACTCATAAAGATCACCACCCTTTGCCTATCAGCCACAGCCAGTCCAGAGTAACTCCAGCAAAAATCCCTCCTAGAAGAAACAAAACCAGAATATTTCCCAGTGCGTTTTGTTCGGGTCCCTACAAACGATGGAATTTCATTAATCGTCCTCTCGATCACACTCGTCGTTGACTATATCGAGTTTTTAAGAGACGGGTTTGAGAAAACATACCTTGTAACCCTTTGGTGCAGAAGTAAGAACACAGACAGTGAGGTAGCCATTGGTTAATCCCAGAAAGGATGTCAGCATTATCATCCACCCTTGATCCCCATACTTGGCGGTGAAATAGAAAGCCGGGATGAGTAGGAAACGAGACAAAATGGCGATCATAAGACCTTTTCGCGACTCTAACTTGAGGAATTCGATGAGAGGAATGCATCTTCCGATGAGGTCGAAAACATTGTACATCGCTATCAACACAAGTGCATACCTGAAAAGAGCATCACCTAGATATCAGACAATGTCTGCGTTTATGATGACGATTTAGGAGAGTAAGAACATACCAAGCGCCCAAGCTGTGTGATCCAGTGTCCTCTGATAGGAATCCAGGAAAAATAGACAATGTCAGGACATATATTAGGAACATGTCCATGGCAAAATCAATGTTTTGCATTAATAATTGTTTGTTTCCTAGCCGCTCTGGTTCTTTCGGGTCTTCCTTGTCCTACAGAAATTTCATCATGTCAAAAGATTTTGCTCTAGAAAGAGATAGAAATGCTAGAAATGATGTGTTGAGAGAGAAAGAACAACCTCAGGAAGTGAAAGAATGCCACCAGCTGCAAGGTCAGCTGAGACGGTTTTCGATCCCTCTAAAGCAGCCCTGGCTCGATAATGCTTTACGATTGGTAGCTTTGGAAAAGCAAACGCGTAGAGGATGACACAAAGAAGCTCAAAAAATGCAGAAATTCCAAAGAATAATACTGCAGAAAACAATAAAAATAAGTAGATTTTCACGAACCAAATTGAAATCTACTATATTCCATCACTACTGAATTTATAGTTCTTCCAAACAAAATATAAGAAATAAAGCATATGCATTGACTGTATATGATTTGAACTTTACGAACATCGAATGATGGACCTACATCATAGTATATTGGCCTAGAAAAATTTCAGATTTGCCAACCAAAATGTAAGGCAACAAAAGCATATGCATTGAAGGTATAAAATGTAACAGTAAACGATATTCTATATTAAGCTAAGAGTACTTTCACACGATGAACCAAATGTTTTCTCGTGTTTGATTTATTGTTTTTGTTTCACCAAATGAAAAGGGTACAAGTCGAACATACTAGCTCCTTTGCGAAGGCCACCCTGGGAGTTCTCAAATGCTGCTTTTGTAATCAACCTCAAACCAGACGTAATGACCCCTGATGCAGCCAGACCAGCCAAGAAAGACTGAACAATTTAAGGCAAAATATAGTTACATATCCGTTGAAATCCCGACCGTATATTTGACAACAGATGAATATTGAATATGTCAATAATAGGACCAATGGAAAAGAACCTGCATGAGCTGGGGGTGCATAAATGAAAGGTCACCAATCATTCCGCCCTGTGTATGAGCATCAGCAACACCAAAAGCACCGCTTATGATGCATATTCCTATGAAGGTTCCGAGTCCGCCTTTTCCGGATGTTGCTAAATCCAACTACAGAAGAACAGGATGGCAGAAGATAGTGATCATAAAAAATAAGCGAAGAACATTCAAATAGATAACTTACGTCATTTTAAACAATATGGAAAACCCATAAGTGTGTTATAAAAATTGAGTATAAGAAAGAAATGAAAAGGAGAAAAGAGAAAATGTGCTTACAACTAAAACCATGAGAGAACTAATGAAAAACAGGATGTATCCCAGCAGATTTCGTCGTCTGGTATTGAGTTTCGCCTCCTGGTAGGCCAGGATCGCAATTGTTCCAAGTGCAAATGGTTGATAGACAAGAGTAAGAACCCTTGAAGAGTGGTAATTCTGCATGATAAAGTAGACCAACAGAGCTAATATTTAAGTTGAGGCCATTAAATTTTCGGTAGCTAGTTAAAAGTATAGCTATGATATACAGATGAAGTACGAAAACATCATCTGTCAGCCAATTGAGGCTAAACCAGGACAAGCGGAAATTTTACGTCTTCAAAAGCTATTTGGTACTTGAACAAGTTAAATTGTATATTTCTCGACAAATATTGGTTTAAGCCAAGTAATTGGAAAGGCAAAAAACTGGTTGAAAAATTAAAGACAGAAGTTACCGGAAACAAGTAACCGTAGTAATCTTCGATAGTCAGCATACTGTTCCATGAAAATAGACACCCGTTTCCAAGAAGCCAACAGACAGCCATTGCAGCGTACTTTCCCTTCTCATTACGTAAACATATATCCAGAGTTATTACTTGATCATATTCCATTCAAGTTAAAGAAAGCAAAACACAACTGATCCCAAACCTCAAGCCTTGCAGGGCGTTCATTATCATCAACAGTCGCCATATGTGTTTCCTCTTCTCAATCCTGCTGCAGAGCACTACAGGGGACTCTTCGATTAGTCCAAAATCCTGCCTCTGCAGACTTTTGATTAAGATTCAGTGTAAAAACAACGCTGAATTTCGAAAAAGCTATGATCTTTCACAATTATCGACAAACAAGATTATTTTAAGAATCAAATAGAGCACTCTATATCCAATTCAAAAGCCACTTTTTGGAGTAGCTAAAAAAATTTGATACCCTTTGCTACCATGATAATAATGATTCGAACCTTAAGAACAACTCATCCCCGCATACAATTTATTCCTTTTTTTGTGAAAAAAAAAAAAGAAATTTATCGGATGTTCATTACGTAGTCATCTATCCGATTATATCATACAAACGACAATTTTTTGAGAAGTAAATGCTTCTACATCCACGTCCCAGTAAAATCATAGCTGGAAAATATATTTACAGATAAAAAAGGAAGTACCTTTTCGTTTCTCAGCTTTGTCTCAGGATCACCAATGCAAAAAGGATCAACTTGAATGAGAAAAGAAACCCTGATTATAAAAAGCCAAAAAAGAAAAGGAAGAAGCAAGTCAACCAGAACTCTGCAACTTTGACCCATAAAAAAAGAAAGAAAAAGAGGGGGTTCATGACGGATACTGACTGCTGGACTGGCTGGCTCGCTTGGACCTCTCAATAATTTGATGCCCGTTTGGATCTTTTAGATACGCCCTTCTGGAAAGATAACATCAGAGACTGAAAATAAAAAAGGAGTTTTCTGGGTCTTACCAGATGAGAGAATCGTATGAAGTTGTAGCTTTTCTCGGAGAGTCTCAGTAGTTATCTTCTCCTACTCGATTGATACTCTTCTTGTTTGGTCGCTGGTTTGACTCGATTCTCTCTCCGCTTTGAGAAGAAGATCACTGCTTCTTCGAACATTTTCAAACTTCTACCACGTTTGTTGAGATAAACTTTCCGTCTTGTTCGGATTACAGATTCCATCACTTTCTCAGTTATTCTTGGATATCATCGCTGAAAGTAATCGTTTAAATTAGTAATTTTCTGAACTAATAATTGCGTAACTATAACGTGGTATTAATTGTTTATTACATATTATATGAATGTATGATAGTATAATCAATAATGTATGAATGTTTGATATTTGAGTATCTTAGAATGATAGAAATCATTTTGTTCTATTTTTTTCAAAAAAGTTGATTATTATTTTTTGATGACTTTAAAAAGTAAAAAAATTAAATTTGAAGAATTTTAAACTATTTGAATCATTTTCAAATTTTAAGTTGAGACACTTAAAGATTTAGCTTTCATGACTATCTCACTTTTTTAAATCGAGTTCTTAAGAATCAGAGTCAAAGTCAAACGGTAGGCTAAGATTTTGTTAAGGTGTGAATCTACGACTATATGAGTTTGAATAAAAAAAGACTGCTGAAATTAACTTTGAACATCCAAATTGTTTGTTAGAAACTATTTCTTGGGCGTGGGCCAGTGGGTCGGCTTGCAGACAGGCCTGCATGGCTGTGGCCGGTGAGTTGTGGGCTACCGCATGTATCGCTGGCAGGTGGGTTTGTGGGTGGCAATCGTCAAGCTAGGCAACCTGACAGCATGCTGGGTTTAAAAAAACAATTTCTTACCAGGCCCAAACGGGATTGGGGCGAACCTGGGCATGATTTCATGTAGACAGGCTTCTGCGCAACCTGGCGTCGGTTTCCAACGACCAACAATGGTATCTGACGGGAACTTGTGCTTTATGGAAAATACTTAAACGGAGCTCTAGCGGAATTCACTAGAGACTTATTCCCGCAAAATGGGTGCGGCCACCTTGAGCGCCCCCGACCTAGAGAAACTTTTAAGTAATAAAAGTGTGGGCGCCCGCATTTGGGTTCGAGCACCCGCATGAATGCAAACGTGAAAATGCGGTCGTCTGTTCCCAAATGAGATTTTTTCGCAATTGCACTGCGGGCGCCAGCATTTTGAGTTCGGGCGTATGGACTTTCATTAAAAATTCAAGTGTAATTTTCTCTCTACGTCATTCGTTCAATCGACGTTCACCAGTTCGTGTAAGTTGATTTCGAGCTTACAGAGTTAGTCCTCGACTCCTCATGTAACTCCAGCGATTTCGACTGTGTATTGGCCGTTATTAGTGAAATTTTGCCCTAAATTCTGAATTTAGGGGTTTTTGCTCTAATTCTCGTTGTTCATGTGGTCGCCCTCAACCATTTTGTGGGCGAGCATGTGTTTTTCGAAAACTATAATTAGAAAGTTTGTTTCGTTAACTAGAGGTAATTTAAAGTTTATTTTGTTATATTGTATAATTTAAAATTTATTTTGTTACTGACTTTATAGTTTAGAATTTTTTTTTTAATTTGTTTCAATTTTTTTCAATCCAAAATACGATTATAAAATAAACTTATTTTTCATTTTATTCCTCCAAATTTTTAATGTTAGCTCTCAACGACTCACTTTCTTCCACACTAATTTTATTTCTCCCTTTCATCTTCTCTCTTAATTTTAATGAACTTTATATAATTTAATAATTGAATGTTATAATTTGTCAAATAACTAAAATTGATAAATCACACTTACACAGCTAATTATTTTAGTAACACAATTAATTGTGATAATTAAAAATGTTGTAGCAACACTAAGCTGGCCCGAAAGCCAGTTGAAAGGTGCAACGTTTGGTTACCAACATTGATATGTTGCAGCAGAATTAGGCAGATCTTACATGCATCTTTATAAGATAAACCAAATTGGCAGAAGAAGATGAATTGTTACGTGTAACTTCAAATGTTCATCCATGGCAACCAACACGTGAATACAAAAGGAAGAAGATGAGGTTTGAGGGTATTTAGGAAGACCACCATGGGGCTTCGCCGGTTCTGAAGTCTGTTTCCACCCAAGGCACAAACACAACCTTCCCCTCATCAATGTCGGCGTGAACCAGAGCCAATGACTGCACACAACCAAGTTCGATAATATTCAATCACTACTGAGACTAAGAGCGAAATTCTCGGTATGAACACATATCGTCTGAATTTAGATATCGGAAAAATACGATTAAAAGAGAGAACGATAAAAAAAAAGATGCTCCCGTCGTATCGTTTGGAGCATTCAAGGTATCGGAAAATTAGCAGAAATTTCAGTTAAGATTAGCCATGTATGCCCGTTGCAGAATGAGATTTGCTAAAATGTAGTCGAGAGGGGAAGTATAAATTACCAGAGGAGCAGGTCCTCGAACCACCGTTCCTTGATTATTGTACTGGGATCCATGGCAAGGGCAAATGAACTTGTTCTCGGCTTGGTTCCACGGCACAACACAGCCGAGGTGAGTGCAAACTGCATTAATCCCGTATGTTGCAAGAGTCTTGTCTTTCTCCACAACTAGGTAGGTAGGATCTCCCTTCAGAGTCATGAATAAACATTCATATCAAAGATTCAAAACTAAAAGAAGGTTTCCCAAAAGCTCTTCCTAACAAAACAAGGTAAAACTAGCTTCTCCAAAAAACGGTTTTACAAAGCCAAAATACAGCTTCTACAAGCATATGCCAAACGGGGACTAACATGGATTTTGTCTATCCTTATAGTATAATGCTCATCAAACATCACCACCCCCCAATAACATAAGATTTCGATGTTAATGACTGTCTTTTGTCTTGATTTTTACACATTTTAGAAACCATGAACACAAGGATAAGAAAGTTTATAATACCCTCAGTCCTTGAGTTAGAGTTCTATCACCAGGACCATGTGTCTTCAGCCACTCAGCTGCTACAACATCATTTCCAATAGCATCTTTAGCAACTACACCACCACCAGCACCTCCAATTCTGTAAAACTTGACCCATTCAGTTTCAACTTTCTGTGAAATCCTTAATCTAAAGGCTAAATCTACAGCCTATAAACCAAGCAAAGACAGAGAACTGAAGCTACAGAATGATGGAAATGAGAATAAAGCCCAACAGATTTAAAAAACGTAAGCACTGACCCAGGTGGGACGAAGAAAGCAGCATAAGGGACTAGCATGGCGGCGCTGGGAAGTGAAACAGCACCAAGAACAAGGAGGTTCAAAAGCTCTCGTTTACCCATATCCGGCACTCGATCAGCCGGAATGCTGGTGGCTTGGCAAGTGATTCGCATTCCCTTCTTTTTCTCTCCCATCTGGGTTTTATTGGGTTTGATTAATAAAGCTTGCGACGGAGAAAAAACTGCAACTTTGCTCGAGCATATCTGATAAAACAAGTCCATAATCAATCATCCGGCCTAAAATGAAAGGACCCTTAGTTTAGATAGTATGAAGATAGAGATACCTGAGAAGAAGTTGCAGAGGAGAGAGAGGCGGCAGCCATGGCAGAGAAGGTGAAAAGACTCCCGAAGATTTGCTGACTTTTTCGACTCAATCGGATTCCAGTGAAGGAAAGAAAATGTATAATAAGAATCTTGAGACGATTGAATTACAACGACCACAAACGTCGCTGGATAAGGCACATTGTTGCCACACACCTCTCTCTCTCTCGTAATCTCCATAGGTGGGGTAAGAAAAGATTAGGATGGATTGATGAACAGCCACAGCCACACGTTTGCAAAATCCTGATTTGCTCTGTAATGGAACTTGCTTACCATAAATCAAGCTTAACCCAATGTAGAAGATGGTGGGGGAGAGAGCTATTCATACAAGGCCCGAAGTTTCAACGAGCGGGCCAGCAGGAATTCAAATAAATTCATGGGTCGAGCCATCAAAATTTGGCCCAATAAAAACATTATTTTGCATTGTTGAGTCAAATTATTTACAGTAACATTACGTTTAATTTCGTATTTTATTTTCTTAAAATACTCGTTTATGTTTCAAACAATAATTGATACATAATAAAATTACATCAATAATTGTTTGACACGTCAACTAATACAGAATATAATAAGAGAATAAATCTAGTATTATTCGACTAATATTTGATGAACATTTTAATATTGCAATCTATATCTTATTCATTTATTGATAGAGTAATTATGTTAGACTATCAATGACTAAAATAATTAATCATTTATACCAATCAATAAAGTAGACATTGACTCGCATACTTATTTTTGGTCAGTTGTGCCTATTTTTTTTTTTTTTTAACTCTTCACAACTTCTCTGTGAAATGTGTTAAGACGTTCTAGAACTCGTGTATAGAAATTTGAAAAATGAAATTATCAATATGCTCATTATTTAGAAAACTGAAAATCTCGATTCGTCGTGCTTATATCTCGAACAATGAAAATTTAGTGATATTTGGATCGTGTTCCAAGAAGGGTAGTTGAATTTCTCACTAAATCCTGTCAATTTTTTTAAAAAATGATGTGAATTAAAATATTGATTGTGTTACATTGTCAAAAACAGTATTATAAAATCTAATATCTTCAAAATGTGTCTCTTTCTTTGTTCTTCATAATGGTCAAAAGTATTCTACATTATGACTGAACTACTCCTAGATGACTTCCTAAAGCTGAATTGCAATACGAGGATTGAAGCTAGCTATTTGTTATCAATTTAATCATGCAAGCACACTGTAACACCCGACATTTTTGCCATGTAAATATTCATTGAATTATCAAATGAGAAATTATTTGCCATTAATACAATGTGTATTTTATTTGAATTGTTGTGATGCTTTACGGAAAGCGGGTTTCGGTGAAAACCAAATCGATAAACTAAATAACAATTTAGTTAAAAACTAATGGAAGGGCAAATTAGGAAGCCAATTAAGGTTGGTGGGAAGAAGCCAATGGATGGATGCCAAGTGTTTTGGCTTGTGGAAGAGGACAAACTTTCTCTTTCTCTTCCTCTCTTCTCTTCACTTTTACGTGAATTTCTTCTTTGTATTCTCTCTTCCAGACAACCTTGGCAAATTCTAAAAAAAAACTCTGTTTTCTCCTGTTTCCTCCCAGTTTCTCCGTTAAAGGTAATCATCCAAGATAGTTAAAGAGTTTAGGTTATTTATTTGTTAGTTTTGTTGAAGTTTAGAGTTAATATCTGATTATACACAAATATAGGTTCATGAATTGCCGAGGACATTTACACGAACAAATCTTGCAACTTCATGGACAACAGGTAAGTTCATGCGTATAAGTTGGCTCTTAAGGCCCTATAGCATGGAGATACTAGGTTTTGGTTCGGGTAGTTAGGTCGTAGGTTATGCTATAAGCTAAACGTGTTTTGTGTGTTATGTTTCATGTTTGTTTTTATTCTGTCGCCTGTATACGTTGAGTTTAAGCACCGTATCGTATCTGTTCATACATACACATTTTCTGGAAAACCATGTAAATGTTTTTCAGCACCAGATTTGAAGTTATGAAAGTTAAAATGTGGATGTAATGTATGGTTAAGTGTGGACGAGGACTGACATTCCGTCATGTACTCCTGTTATGTCTTGTTGTGGCATGTACTCCTGTTGCGCCAGCTCTTCTTCCCACTTATACCTTCCTGTCCAGTGAAACGTAATTTAATGTAACATAATGTTCATGTAATTGAAAATGTTCATGCACAGCATATGCCATCTCTGCATTTCATGTTCTTACTGAGCTCTAGGCTCATATTTTAACTTCCTATTGTAGGTATGAATTCTCCAGATGAGGACTTTATGCCTCAGGCCGACGAGTAGTTGCAGTTAGCGGGACGAGCTCATGGGGTGGTTGTGGTAGCCAAACATATTTTGAACCTGTGGGGGTGTATTTTTTAGGTGTATGTCAAGTTATGTACAACTTTTGAGATTTTAAAACGATGTATAGACTATGTGTTGATGTTTTAAAACCTCTGTTTTGACAGTTGAATATATATTTTGAAACATTCTGGAACTGCTTGGAGTCTTTTCTTTTAGGTTATGCATGGATTGTCTTGGGTTTTAGAGCTATCCATGCAGTTAGATTTTTGAACTTCTTTCATGTTTTTCTGATATGTCCAAACTTATGTTTGGAATTGGGTTTTTGAAGTTTAAAGCTTTTTTGTGTCAAAAGATGTAAACTGTCAAACAGAGAGGTAGCCGATCGATCGGCTGTGGTAGCAGATTGATCAGTGAAGTGTTGAATTTAAAAAGAAAAACAATTGTCCATTTTTCCTTTAAAACAGTCGTCTCTTATGCCCTTTAAAAACAGTTGTCCATTTTGTCTTTAAAACAGTCGTCCATTCTGCCCTTTAAAAACAGCTGTCCATTTTGCCTTTAAAACAGTCGTTCATTCTACCTTTTAAAAACAGTTGTCCATTTTGCCTTTAAAACAGTTGTCCACAGCTTCTACACTGTAACGCCCCGAATTATATAAACCCGATTCGTTACACATAGCTCGAACATAACCAAGAAACTTTGGACTAAATTTAAAACTTCGCTCGAAAGTCAAAATTTGACATTTTCTAAAACCTCAAAACATTTAAAGACTTGCAGCAGAAATCATTTGAGCAAAAATAGAGTTAAACAAAACCATAGAACAATGCTTGAATAATTGGTTGGGATGTTAAGGAATAACCGGTCAAAAGAAGTAAAGGTTTAAATCGCGAAATACCTTGAAAATTTCAAAGGTCAAACGCATCTGCCACTGAGAAAAGTTAACGGAAGAGGCTGAAAAAGATAGCAAAAAGACTTCTTCCGGTGACTAAACGACAAAAGCTTCAACTACATCATCCGGTAAGCTTAACACATGACATCCACCGATCACTAAACGACAAGACTTCTACTACATCATCCGGTAATTTTAACACAAGACATCCACCGATCACTAAATGACAAGACTTCTACTACATCATCCGGTAATTTTAACACAAGACATCCACCGATCACTAAATGACAAGACTTCTACTACATCATCCGGTAAGCTTAACACATGACATCCACCGATCACTAAACGACAAGACTTCTACTACATCATCCGGTAAGCTTAACACATGACATCCACCGATCACTAAATGACAAGACTTCTACTACATCATCCGGTAAGCTTAACACATGACATCCACCGATCACTAAATGACAAGACTTCTACTACATCATCCGGTAAGCTTAACACATGACATCCACCGATCACTAAATGACAAGACTTCTACTACATCATCCGGTAAGCTTAACACATGACATCCACCGATCACTAAATGACAAGACTTCTACTACATCATCCGGTAAGCTTAACACATGACATCCACCGATCACTAAATGACAAGACTTCTACTACATCATCCGGTAAGCTTAACACATGACATCCACCGATCACTAAACGACAAGACTTCTACTACATCATCCGGTAAGCTTAACACATGACATCCACCGATCACTAAACGACAAGACTTCTACTACATCATCCGGTAAGCTTAACACATGACATCCACCGATCACTAAATGACAAGACTTCTACTACATCATCCGGTAAGCTTAACACATGACATCCACCGATCACTAAACGACAAGACTTCTACTACATCATCCGGTAAGCTTAACACATGACATCCACCGATCACTAAACGACAAGACTTCTACTACATCATCCGGTAAGCTTAACACATGACATCCACCGATCACTAAACGACAAGACTTCTACTACATCATCCGGTAAGCTTAACACATGACATCCACCGATCACTAAACGACAAGACTTCTACTACATCATCCGGTAAGCTTAACACATGACATCCACCGATCACTAAATGACAAGACTTCTACTACATCATCCGGTAAGCTTAACACATGACATCCACCGATCACTAAACGACAAGACTTCTACTACATCATCCGGTAAGCTTAACACATGACATCCACCGATCACTAAACGACAAGACTTCTACTACATCATCCGGTAAGCTTAACACATGACATCCACCGATCACTAAATGACAAGACTTCTACTACATCATCCGGTAAGCTTAACACATGACATCCACCGATCACTAAATGACAAGACTTCTACTACATCATCCGGTAAGCTTAACACATGACATCCACCGATCACTAAACGACAAGACTTCTACTACATCATCCGGTAAGCTTAACACATGACATCCACCGATCACTAAACGACAAGACTTCTACTACATCATCCGGTAAGCTTAACACATGACATCCACCGATCACTAAACGACAAGACTTCTACTACATCATCCGGTAAGCTTAACACATGACATCCACCGATCACTAAACGACAAGACTTCTACTACATCATCCGGTAAGCTTAACACATGACATCCACCGATCACTAAATGACAAGACTTCTACTACATCATCCGGTAAGCTTAACACATGACATCCACCGATCACTAAACGACAAGACTTCTACTACATCATCCGGTAAGCTTAACACATGACATCCACCGATCACTAAATGACAAGACTTCTACTACATCATCCGGTAAGCTTAACACATGACATCCACCGATCACTAAACGACAAGACTTCTACTACATCATCCGGTAAGCTTAACACATGACATCCACCGATCACTAAACGACAAGACTTCTACTACATCATCCGGTAAGCTTAACACATGACATCCACCGATCACTAAACGACAAGACTTCTACTACATCATCCGGTAAGCTTAACACATGACATCCACCGATCACTAAACGACAAGACTTCTACTACATCATCCGGTAAGCTTAACACATGACATCCACCGATCACTATCCACCGATCACTAAACGACAAGACTTCTACTACATCATCCGGTAATTTTAACACAAGACATCCACCGATCACTAAATGACAAGACTTCTACTACATCATCCGGTAAGCTTAACATACGACATCCACCGATCACTAAACGACAAGACTTCTACTACATCATCCGGTAAGCTCAACATAAGACATCCATCGATCACTAAATGACAAGACTTCTACTACATCATTCGGTAATCTTAACATACGACATCCACCGATGACATCAGCCGGATGATTTCTTTCATCCGATCGACTAACCTCACATCCACCGGTGAACTTTATTCACCTATGATGGAACTTACAAACTTCACTCAAAGCATTCAAAACAACCTGACCCCAAATAACATTTGAAATTCAACAAAAACCATTAACAAAAGAACAACATCTGTATCCTCGACATGACTTTGAAAATGATAAACTCCAACTACATTTAAATCACGTTTTCTTTGGCAGAGAGGAAATTCCCAAAGGTATCAAAACATCAAATAACTACTAAGACTTCACCTACGGACAAGTGTTAAAACCAACAGAGTACTTTTATCAAAAAGTCTCAAGGGAATGCATCCAAAAACATTAAAATCACTTCTGTCATTAGTAAACTTAACATCCTTAGATCAAATCATAGCTCACTGAATCTTCACTTCTTCAGACACCAGTTAATCAGCCTCATCAGTATACCAAATCGAGGCAGAGAAGTGCTCCTCCAACTTCACCTATTCTCCAGCGAACTCAGTAAATACACCTGCCGTCACTTCTTCACCTACATCACAAAACTCATCTATTAGCCTAATGCTAAGTAAGTAAAGCAGTAATGAAATGAAATGCCGATATCTGAATTCCTAAACATGCAATTTCTACTTTCTCATCTCAGTTGTCGTTCATCGTTTCTGTTCAGATCCCCCTGTGAAATTGGGAGTTGGATCAACTCTCCCAAAGTATAAATATCCACTGACTCATTAAGGGGTGGATTAATTCCCTTAACAGTAATCTGATTCACATAGCTGTTTCCGATCCCCCTGTGAAATTGGGAGTTGGATCAACTCTCCCAAAGTATAAATATCCACTATCTCATTAAGGGGCGGATTATTTCCCTTAACAGTAAACCTGTTTCGCATAGCTGTTTCATCATGTTCATTCCTTACCATGCCAACATACATTCAAATTCATTTTCGTATACTTTTAAAACATGATACATAGCATACAGACACATTCAAATAAACATGTTCCTAATGTTTTGTGATGTAGGCCTGAAGGCGCAAGCAAACCTCACTTACCTGGTCTCTTGGAAATCGCTCGGTTTCAACTACTTTGGAAGCCCTGTTCACCTAATGTCATAAACAAAATACCATTCAGATCTTCACTAAACCTCATCCTACACCATTCACAAACCTAAGGAGCTAGTTTAGAAGTTCGGATCATCGCACATTCTTGATTCAACACTAACCCGAACTCAACTTACTCACAGCATTCTCAAAAATACACTCATTGCACTCTCTCTGCTATCTAGTCACTAAATCTCGAGAAAACGAAGGGAAACTTACCTAGTTTGAAGAAATGGAGATCGGAGGGGAAAAATCGCTTGGAGCCCTATTGAGCTTGAGCTGAATACCGAGAAGGAAAAAAAATGAAGGAACAGTGGCGGCTAAACCTCATTAAACCCTTAAATACGTTATCCACAATAAATTTCAATTTACCATTTTATCCTTACTCATTCACTTATTAACCTAATCACTAAATCACTCAAATTTCAATTTTTTTTTTAAAACATTCTCTATAAATGGAAAAGGTAAATCGGTTAATAGAAACCGGGTGTTACATGCACTGTAGTCGTCCACAGTTTCTGAACTGCAGTCGTCCACAGCTTCTGCACTTCAGTCGTCTACAGCTTCTGCACTTCTGTCTTCCACAGCTTCTACACTTCTGTTGTCCACAGCTTTTGCATTTCTGTTTTCCATTCTATGCCTTTGATTTTATGTCTGGCCATTTTAAAAGTTCAAAAAAAAATCCTTCACGTTTCTAATGTCCGGAGTGAGGCACGCCGACCGCGATCGGGTCGGGGGTCGTCACAGTTATGGTATAGAGCGAAAACTGGGTTTTAAAAGCGATTCTGCAAACTGTCTGATTGCGCAATCTGCCACGTGAGATCAGCTCCACCAACTGTAAGTGTTTAAGTTTATGTATCCGTTTAGTTTATTAAGTTAAGTTCTTTATCATGTATAGGATATTGCGTAAAATGGTGAAAGGACACCACGGTGAGCCAAACGATAGGGGCGATGCCCTTGACCGTTTAACTGAGCTGGTCGGCGTTCAGTCTCGCATGATGGAGCACATGATAGCTCATAATGGGAACAATAACCGTGCTAATGCTCCATGTGACTCTAGTGGAGAGAGATTCCAGCGACTCCAACCGCCTATGTTCGATGGATTATCAACAGATCCTACTCACGCCGAAGAATGGATCCGACAGATCGAATGCATGTTCAACTATGCAGAAGTGGAGCAAAACAAGAAGGTGATATGTGCCTCGTTCCATCTCACCAAAAATGTTGGATTTTGGTGGGACACGGTGCAGTCATCTACCGTGGCATTGAGCTTGGAAGGATTCAAAAGAATTTTCTACGAGAAATACTTCGACCGCAATGTGAGGAAGAAGAAGATGATCGAATTCTCTCGACTACGACAATTTGGAACGGTGGCCGAGTATGTTCAGAAGTTCGAGTCACTATCTCGATACGCACCTCATCTAGTGAACACCGATGAAAACAAGGTACACCAATTTATTCAGGGTCTGAAGCTGGACCTCTTATGGGAGATTACAACCTGGGGATTTGACGAGGCCCCATATACGAAGGTAGTGGCCAAGGCTTATCAGTTGGAAGCCTTAGGGGCGAAGTCTTAGAGATATAGAGATACATCAAAGAGAATCCTACATGATGCCCCTCAACAGCAACAACAAATGGGTCAGTTTGGGCAACCACAACGGCAACAGAACAAAGGTGTTAAGAGACCTAATGAGATTGCTGCTTATCAGGACAAGGGGAAAAGACCTATGGGAGCTCCTCAGCTTCCTGTATGCCCGCGTTGCCAGAAAAATCATACGGGGGAATGCAGGCTCTTTACTGGCCGTTGCTTCCGATGCGACAAGGAGGGCTATCACGTCCGGGATTGCCCAATGCCCGACACGAGACCGAATTGAGCCATGCCAAGGGTTTTTGTAATGATAGAGGATGATGATGACACACAGCACACGGCGATCACAGGTACAATATTGATTTGTGATGCACCTGCTTATACTTTGTTGGACACGGGGACCACACATTTGTTTGTGGCAATGGATTTTGTGGGTAGGGAGAACTTATGTATTGTGCCATTAGATCAACCCTACAGTGTCATGCTACCATTCGGAGAGTTTATGCACTCCGAACAGGTAGTGCAGGGTGATATAGTGTCAGTTGGAGACAAGAAATTGTATGTCAATCTTATCATCATCGGTATGAAAGGATACGAGGTAATTCTGGAGATGGACTGACTGTTTAGACATCACGCCACCATCAATTGCAGGTCCGGGCTCGTGTCTTTTAAGCGCCCGAACGATGTAGAGTTCTCTTATCAGGCAATACCAAAGAAACACAGTATGCCTGTTATATCCTCCTTGAAAGCTCAACAGCTGATGAGGTCAGGATGTGTCAGATTTCTTGCCCACGTAATAGATGTTCAAAGGCAAGGTGAGGCAGAACTACAAGATATCCTGGTGGTTCGAAACTTCTCAGAGGTCTTCTTAGATGACTTACTGGGATTGCCACCGGATCGCGAGATTGAAGTATGTTTTGGTGCTGAACCGGTATCAAAGAATCCGTACTGTATGGCACCAATAGAGCTGAAGGAGTTGAAGACTCAGCTAAAGGAATTGGTGGACAAGGGCTTCGTGCGCCCTAGTTTCTCTCCTGTGGGGTTCTCCCGTCTTGTTTGTTAAGAAGAAGGATGGGTCCCTACGTATGTGTATTGACTACCGTAGCTGAACAAGTTGACTATCAAGAATAAGTACCCGTTGCCGAGGATCAATGATTTATTTGACCAGTTGCAAGGGGCTCGGGTATTCTCAAAAATTGATTTACGCTCCGGTTATTACCAGTTGAAGGTCAGAGCTGACGATATTCCAAAGACCGCATTTAGGACCCGATACGGACACTATGAATTCTTAGTGATGTCGTTTGGGTTGACTAATGCCCCGACGGCATTTGTGTACCTGATGAACAGGATATTCTAGGATTTCTTGGATAGATTTGTGATCGTCTTCATCGACGACATCCTAAACCAGCAGTGAAGCCGAGCACGAGGAGCACTTGGCAATTATACTATCAACTCTGAAACAACACCAATTATACGCCAAGCTGTCAAAATATGAATTCTGGTTGAGCGAGATTAACTTCCTAGGCCACGTGGTGTTTGCAGAAGAAGTTTCAGTGGATCCAACCAAGATTCGGGCTGTGAAAGACTGGCCAAGACTGAGGAATGCCAGTGAGGTGCGGAGCTTTATCAGACTAGCTGGTTATTACAGAAATTTTATCAAAGGATTTTCTGTGATAGCAAAGCCAATGACCAGCTTAAAGAGGAAAGACATCAAGTTCAAGTGGTCTGAAGCTTGTGAGATGAGTCTTCAGACGCTTAAACAGAAGTTAACCACTGCTCCTCTGTTAGTGTTACCAGTTGAAGACGGCAAATTCAGTCTATATTGTGATGCATCCAAGGCTGGCATGAGATATGTATTAATGCTAGAAGGGAAAGTGGTGGCGTACGCGTCCAGACAATTAAAGAACCACGAGCAAAACTACCCTACTCACGACCTTGAGTTAGCGGCAGTTGTTTTTACACTGAAGGTATGGAGACACCACTTGTATGGACAATCATGTGAAGTGTTTTCTGATCACAAAAGCTTGAAGTATATATTTACTCAGAAAGAATTAAACATGAGGCAACGGCGGTGGCTCGAATTCGTGAAAGATTATGACATCGAGAGTAAAAACCACCTAGGGAAAGCTAACGTGGTAGCCGATGCGTTGAGCAGGATGCCGGCTACTATGTAATCGGCCTTGTCGGCCATATCAGTGCCTTTGAGGACAGAAATTCAGAGGTTCGATTTGGAGGTGGTTTCTAAGCTATCGGCCGTGTTGGCAGATCTAACATTACGGTCAACCATTCTAGACCGAATTAAAGAAGCCCAGAAGATCAATTCAAAGAAAATGACTGATATAGTAAGCAAGTTGCCTATGGCCTCTTCCGAGTTCAGCTATTCGGGAGATGGTGTTCTGAAGTTCAGAGATAGATGGTATGTTCCGAGAGATGAAGAGCTACGAAAGGACATCTTGTCGGAAGCCCATTCGTCTTCTTTCTCAGTGCACCCTGGAAGCACGAAGATATATCAAGACTTGAATCTTCACTTCTGGTGGCCGAATATGAAAAACGATGTAGCCAAATATGTGGAGTCTTGCATGGTATGTCAACAAGTGAAGGCTGAACATTAACGACCAGGTGGAACACTTCAGCCTCTCCCAATCCCTGAATGAAAATGGGAGAATATCACGATGGATTTTGTTGTTGGCCTTCCAAGGACAGCTAGAGGCCATAACATCATATGGGTCATTGTAGACAGACTGACGAAAGTCGGCCCATTTTCTACCTGTGAAGACGACCTTCTCTATGGATCAGTATGCAGAGTTGTATATTAACAAGATTATTAAGTTGCATGGTATTCCGGTGTCGATCGTCTCAGACCGGGATCCTAGATTCACTTCTAGGTTTTGGGGAAGCTTGCAAAACTCCTTGGGTACAAAGTTAAACTTCAGCACAACATTTCATCCACAGACGGACGGACAATCCGAGAGAACGATTCAGATACTGGAGGATATGTTAAGGTCGTGCGTGTTGGAATTTCATGCTCCTTGGAGTAGGTATTTGCCGCTGGTGGAGTTCGCTTATAACAATAGCTACCAGGCTACGATCGGCATGGCTCCATATGAAGCTCTTTACGGCAGGAAGTGCAGATCTCCATTGTGTTGGGATGAAGTTGGAGAGTCCAGACTTGTCAGCCCTAAGTTATTATAGCAGATGTCTGAGGTGATTGCTACTATCAGACAGCGAATCAATACTGCACAGAGTCGACAGAAAAGCTACGCAAACCTTAGGAGGAGAGACTTAGAGTTCGCTGAGGGCGATGAAGTATTCCTCAAGGTATCTCCTTTCAAGGGCGTGATGAGGTTCGATAAGAAAGGGAAGCTCAGTCCAAGGTTCGTTGGACATTTTTCCATCTTAAAAAGAGTAGGAAGCTTGGCTTACAGACTACAGCTGCCAACGTCAATGGATGAAGTTCACAATGTTTTTGATGTTTTGATACTGAGGAAATGTGTGCGAGATCCTACTCGGATCGTGGAACAAGTGGACATAGATATCATGCCGACGCTGACGTATGAAGAAAGGCCTATAAAGATTTTGGACTCCACTTTCAAAGTGTTGCGCAACAGAGTGGTCCCATTAGTGAAAGTCTTATGACGCAATCATAACGTGGAGGAAGCCACTTGGGAAATACAACAGGACGTTAGGGCCCAATATCTGGAGCTATTCGCTTAAGCAAATTTTGAGGACAAAATTCTGTTAAGGTGGGTGGGATGTAACACCCGATATTTTTGCCACGTAAATATTCTTTGAATTATTAAACGGAAAATTATTTGCCATTAATACAATGTGTATTTTATTTGAATTGTTGTGATGCTTTACGGAAAGTGGGTTTCGGTGAAAACCAAATCGATGAACTAAATAACAATTTAGTTAGAAACCAATGGAAGAGCAAATTAGGAAGCCAATTAAGGTTGGTGGGAGGAAGCCAATGGATGGATGCCAAGTGTTTTGGCTTGTGGAAGAGGACAAGCTTTCTCTTTCTCTTCCTCTCTTCTCTTCACTTCTACGTGAATTTCTTCTCTGTATTCTCTCTTCCAGACAACCTTGGCAAATTTTAAAAAAAAAACTCCGTTTTCTCCTTTTTTCTCCTGTTTCCTCCATGTTTCTCTATTAAAGGTAATCATCCAAGATAGTTAAAGAGTTTATGTTATTTATTTGTTAGTTTTGTTGAAGTTTAGAGTTAATATCTGATTATACTATGTTTTGGTTTGGGTAGTTAGGTCGTAGGTTATGCTATAAGGTAAACGTGTTCTGTGTGTTTTGTGTGTTCTGTTTCATGTTTGTTTTTATTCTGTCGCGTGTATACGTTGAGTTTAAGCACCGTATCGTATCTGTTCATGCATAAACGTTTTCTGGAAAACCATGTAAATATTTTTCAGCACCAGATTTGAAGTTATGAAAGTTAAAATGTGGATGTAATGTATGGTTAAGTGTGGACGAGGACTGTCATCCCGTCATGTACTCCTGTTATGTCCTGTTGTGGCATGTACTCTTGTTGCGCCAGCTTTTCTTCCCACTTATACATTCCTGTCCAGTGAAACGTAATGTAATGTAACATAATGTTCATGTATTTGAAAATGTTCATGCACAGCATATGCATCTCTGCATTTCATATTCTTACTGAGCTCTAGGCTCATAGTTAACTTTCTGTTGTAGGTATGGATCCTCCAAATGAGGACTTTGTGCCTCAGGCCGACGAGTAGATGCAGTTGGCAGGACGCGCTCATGGGGTGGTTGTGGCAGCCAGACATATTTTGAACCTGTGGGGGTGTATTTTTGAGGTGTATGTTAAGTTTTGTACAGCTTTTGGGATTTTAAAACGATGTATTGATAAGTGTGTATTTTACACACTTATTTATACTCTTTAAACTTGATTCGATAAGTTATTCTCAAGTGTTTGACGGAATTTGACGTCTTTTGTGTAAGTGTGCAGAGAAATTATTTTAAACAGGATAAAATAAAGAGAGGTTAAGGAGGAAAAGAAAGACAACAGAGAGAGAGAATAGTGGCAAAACAGTGAACATGGCGATCGAATGCCACAATATCCAGCGATCGATCGCCACAAAAGCAACAGAAATTGGCAAAATTTACACAAGAAAACAGAGGCTGTGACGATCGATCGTCACATTCGAGCGATCGATCACCTGAAAAGGAGGAGATTTTCACAGAGAAGAGGCGATCGATGATTACTGGCGATCGAGTTCAGGCGATTGATCGCCACAAGAGTTCAATTTTGGAAAGTCACCTATTTTTAATCTGAAACGTCAAGCTAAAAGAAGACTTAATCTCCACCAATTAAAGGGTGGAAAGAAAACATTAAATGACCCAAAAACAGAGCAGCAGTTGGGCGTTCGGCGATTTGGAGCAGGAAACACTAAGCGAAATCTGGAGGGAGCTTTCGGCAGAGAAGGATTCTGATTCGGCGGATTCGGTGAGAGCTTGGGCAGAGGCAAAGAATTCGGCATTCTCTGGAGATTGAAGGGCGAGAGTCTGCGATTTTGAGAACGCGGCAGAGAAGGATGCTGGTTTGGCGACTTTGAGAGCAAGAAACAGCTGGAGATTCTGCGATTGGGAGCAAGAGATTGCGAGCGAGGTCGGTGATTCTGGCGAGCGATTCTACGGATTCTGGCGAGCAACGATTCAACAGGGGAGATTTTTACACATTAAAATAATTTTTCTTATTTTTTTTAACTTTAATTATGAATTTATTTATTATTTTTCTTTTCTTTATTTTAGCATGAACTAAGTTTTTATTCTAGGGCTACGATGTAGCCGGACGATGATTATTTTATGTTCTTCGTTTAATTATATTTATTGAGTATTTCTTCCAATATTGTTGACACATTTAATTTCTGTTCTTAAAGCCTGTAAATTTCTGGCCAATCTTTACTTGATGTTTGGGATGTTTTGAGACCGAGAGGTGATAAATATCCGTGCACTGAAATTAATGTCATGAATATACGTAGGCTAGAGATAGTTACGGTATTGGTGTGATCACTGTGATTTCTTGATTTATTTGTATTTGATTAATGCAGGATTTGAGACTGAGAAGTGATAACTCATTAATCAGATAAACTACGCAATGCTCGAGAGAGATTGTACTAGAATTTAGTGAAATCGATCATCAACATAGGAAGAATATTTATGAATATAATTGCGAAGAACTGAAATAAATATTGTCTTGGTGAAATCGTAGTACCTAGGTTTTTATCAATTTGATTTAATCCCATTTTATTTATTGCGATATTTTGTCTTAGTTTATTTTAATTATTTTAGTTGTTTATTTTAATTTCAATTCTTGAAAATCATAAAAACGTGTGTTCAATTTAGAATTAAGACTAATTATTTCGATTATTAATTACAAGTCCTCGTGGGTTCGACACTCTCTTTATCACTATATTACTTGTTGCGACTCATACACTTGCAAACTATTTTTCACAACAAGTTTTTGGCGCCGTTGCCGGGGACTTTATTATTGATATCGAATTAATTATTTTTAGTTTTATTTTGAATTATATTTATTTTATTTGTTTATTTTCGTGTTATTCTCAGGTGTATGCGTAAAGAAGGAGACACTAATCTTCTCCCACTTAATCTTGAAATCGAGCGCACGTGTCGACAAAATCGTAAAGAGAGAAGAGAAGCTATTCAACCAGCGCGTGTCATTATGGGAGATAACAGAGAAGACAATATTGAAAATCCTCCACTCGTTATTGACAATCATCCACTTGTGAATGCTGAGACCCGGACCTTACTAGATTATGTTATACCGACTGTATCCGGAGTGCATTCCGCTATTCGCAAACCGACCATCAATGCTAATTTTGAAATCAAGCCGGGCACATTGCATATGATTCAACAATCTCAATTCAGTGGATTACCTTCCGAAGACCCCAAGGATCATATTGCAAACTTCTTAGAGGTATGCGACACTTTCAAATTTCACAATGTGGGGGATGATGCATTGAGACTACGGCTATTTCCATTTTCATTACGAGATCGTGCGAAGAACTGGCTTAACTCTTTGCCCGCTAATTCTATTAATACTTGGGAAGAGTTATGCCAGAAATTCCTTTCCAAGTTCTTTTCATTCGAGAAGACAGCTAGACTTCGCAATGATATAATTAATTTTACTCAGTTCGATAGGGAGACATTATATGAGGCGTGGGCTCGTTTTAAGGAGATGTTGAGAAAGTGTCCCAATCATGGTCTACCGATGTGGATGCATATTCAGACTTTTTATACTAATAGAGGAGCAGTGATTAATTTTTGTTTGAGTGTCTGAAAGCTCACCTCACATGCTTCGGACCACTTGAACTTGATTTCCTTCCTCGTTAAGCTGGTCATAGGCTTCGCAATCACAGAAAATCCCTTGATGAATTTCCTGTAATAACCAGCTAGTCTGATAAAGTTCCGTACCTCGCTTGCATTCCTCGGCCTTGGCCAGTCTCTTACAGCCTCAATCTTGGCTGGGTCCACCGACACTCCTTCAACAGACACCACGTGGCCTAGGAAATTAATCCTACTCAGCCAGAATTCACATTTTGATAGTTTGGCAAATAATCGATGCTGCCTCAGAGTTGATAGCACAATTGCCAAGTGCTCCTCGTGCTCGGCCTTACTTCTGGAGTAAACCAGAATGTCGTCGATGAAAACGATTACAAATTTATCCAAGAAATCTTGGAATATCCTGTTCATCAGGTCCATGAATGCTGCCGGAGCATTAGTTAACCCGAACGACATCACCAAGAACTCGTAATGCCCGTACCGGGTCCTGAAGGCAGTCTTTGGAATATCATCAGCTGTGACCTTCAACTGGTAATAGCCGGAGCGTAAGTCAATCTTAGAAAATACCCGAGCCCATTGTAGCTGATCAAATAAATCATCGATCATTGGCAACGGGTACTTATTCTTGATAGTCAACTTGTTCAGCTCACGGTAATCGATGCACATACGTAGGGACCCATCTTTCTTTTTGACGAACAAGACGGGAGCACCCCACGGAGAGAAACTAGGGCGCACAAAACCCTTGTCCACCAATTCTTTCAGCTGAGCCTTCAACTCCCTCAACTCAATCGGCGCCATACGGTACGGATTCTTCGATACCGGTTCAGTACCAGGATATACATCGATTTCGAATTCGATCTCACGATCGGGTGGCAATCCCGGTAGGTCATCTAGGAAAACCTCAGGGAAGTCTCGGACTACCGAAATATTTCGAAGTTCCACCTCATTTTGCCTTTGAACATCCACTACGTGGGCGAGAAATCCGATGCATCTTGACCTCATAAGTTGTCGAGCTTTCAAGGAAGATATGGCAGGCATACGGTGTTCCTTTTGTAGTGCCTGATAGGAGAGTTCTTCCTCGTTCGGGCGTTTAAACGACACAAGCCCGGACCTACAGTTGATGGTGGCGTGATGTCTAAACAGCCAGTCCATCCCTAGAATCACATCGTATCCTTTCATACCGATAACGATAAGACTGGCATACAACTTCTGGTCTCCTACTGACACTATATTACCCCGTACAACCTGCTCGGAGTGCATAAACTCTCTGGATGGTAGCATAATGCTGTAGGGCTGATTTGACAACGTACAACAAAACTTCTGTCTAACTACGAAGTCCATGGCCACAAACGAATGTGTGGCCCCCGTGTCCCACAAGGTATAAGCAGGTACATTACATATCATGATTGTACCTGTAATTGCTGCGTGCTGATCAGCATCATCAACATCCTCCATCATTGCAAACACCCTAGGTACGGTAAGGTTTGGTCTCGTGTCCGGTATCGGGCAATCCCGAACATGATGGCCTCCTTTGCCACATCGGAAACATTGGCCAGTAGCAAGTCTGGATTCCCCTCTGTGAGGCTTCTAGCACCGCGGGCATACAGAAAGTTGAGGAGCCCCCATTGGTCTCTTTCCTTTGTCTTGATAAAGGATGGTTTCATTGGGCCTCTTGATGCCCCTGTTCTGTTGCTGTTGAGATTGTAAATTCTGACCCCTTTGTTGTTGTTGTTGCTGAGGGGCATTTCGGACAATCCCCCTTGATGAATCCCTTTGTCTCTGAGATTTCATTTCCAAGGCTTCTAACTGGTAAGCCTTGGCCACCACCTTCGTATACGGGGCCTCATCAAATCCTCCGTATGAAATTCCTCGTAAGAGGTCCAGCTTCAAACCTTGAATGAATTGGTGCACCTTATTCTCATCAGTGGCCACCAGGTGTGTTGCATATCGGGATAATGATTCAAACTTCTGAACATATTCTGCCACTGACCCATATTGTCGCAGCCGAGAGAACTCAAGCAACTTTTCCTTCCTCACTCCTCGATCAAAGTACTTCTCGTAGAAGATTTTCGTGAATCCTTCCCAGCTTAATGCCACTGTAGTCGAATGCACTGTGTCCCACCAAAATCCAGCACTTTCGATGAGATAGAACGAGGTACAATTAACTTTCTTGTTGTCTTCCACTTCTGCATAACTGAACATCTTCTCCATTGTTCGAATCCAGGTTTCAGCACGAGTCGGGTCTGTAGACAGTCCATCAAATGAAGGCGGCTGGAGTCGCCGGAATCTATCTCCACTGTTGTCACGTGAAGCATTTTCATGGTTATTATTGTTATTGTTCCCGCTGTCTTCTCTGGCCATCATACGTTCATCCATGCGGGACTGTACTCCCACCAGTTCGGTTAGTCGGTCAATGGCACGAGAGCTTTCGCTTGACTCTTCCTGATGCCCTCTCACCATTTCTAAGGAAACCTATTAACAGAATAACCTAATTTAATAAACAGAACCTTTTACAGAAATTTTAAACACTTAGAGTTGGTGGAGCGATCTCACGTGGCGGTTGTGCAGTCAGACATTTCACAGAATCGGTTTTAAAACCTTGTCTCTCTGATACCACAACTGTGACGACCCAAATCCGGATCCCGATCAGCAGGACCCGAGAACCAAGCCGTCACTTCGGACAGATAACAGAAAACAGGGACTACGTTTTTTTTTTGAACATTATACTTTTAACACATTGACAGTGGGAGAGAGTTCTCTGGATTCGAAATCAAACGGGAAAATACTTAACAGAATCAGAATGCAAAATGGATAGTAGAAGAAAAGCAGGAAGTGATGAAACAAAAGTAAATAAGCTGGCAGAAGTCGTTGACGGAAGAAGCAGGCATCAAGTGAAATCGGTAGATGTAAGCAAAAATAATACCGGAAGATTTAGGCAGATGACGTGGCTGGATGATGTGGATGATGCCATCAGAAGATATAATGAAGTCATCGGCAGATATAGGCAGCAGATGAATCGGATGTGTGATGACGTCATCGGCAGATATAGGCAGCAGATGGAATCGGAATGTGTGATGACATCATCGAAAGATGTAATGACGTCGTCGGCAGATATAGGCAGCAGTTGGAATCGGAATGTGTGATGACGTCATCAGAAGATGTAATGACGTCATCGGCAGATATAGGCAGCAAATGAATTCGGCAGGTATGATGACGTCAGCCGGAAGATGGATGACGTCAACCGGAAGATACAGACAACAGATAAAATCGACAGAAGTAACTAAAACAGAGATGAATTCTAGTGTTCACCGGTGGATGAAATAAGACAAAAATGTGAACAGTGACTATCGGAGGATGTACGCTTAAAACAGCAGTGAACGTGATCGGAAGATGTAGTTTAAAAGGGGCAGAATTTGGCAACTTTTGACAGGATCACTTGAAAACAGAAGTCGTTTAAACAGAGAATTTGCAAACTTCACACTTCAAGGAAACAAAACACTTCACAGCATGATTTTGAACATATCAGAAAACACAACAGAAAACCAAGAAAACAGACTGCATGATTATCTCAAAAATCAAGGAAAAATCCATGCGAGCCCTAAAAGAGGAAAATATCCCAGACAATTTCCAGAATACCTCAGAACATAATTCAACTCTCTAATACAGCACAAACAGAAGACATGAAAGTTGTGGACTTTCAATACCCGATTTTAAACAAGGTTGTAGAACATACTTTACAATATAAATTTAACTGTCAAATACAGTGGTTTCTAAAACTGAGACATCAGAACTTGCACATTTGTTTTAAAGGAAAAACCTCAAAATCAGTACAGAACCTAACATGCAATTGCAGAATATACCAAAAGAGGAGTTTTTACAACAAAACCAGAATTTCCAGAAGACTTTACAGATATAGACTATACTTTAAAAACTTAAACCTCGGGTCAGAAACATGTCTGGCTGCAACAACCAAACCCCCCATGAGCTCGATCCACCAGCCACCTATTCATCAGTCTGAGGCACAAAGTCCTCATCTTCGGGTTCAGTACCTACATCAAGGAGTTCATCTATGAGTCTAAAACTCAGTAAGAACATATAGAAATGCTGTGATGCAGAATGATATGCATGAACTTTTCAGAAATACAGTGACAGAGTAGTACATTACGTTATATTGGCAGAGGGGTATAAGTGGGGCTTATAGGGGAACTGGCAAACAGTAGGTGCACTTTCAGGTACATTCAGATATTCATTAGTTTTTCAGAATCCCAGGGAGGGATAAAACCAGAGGGTCCTTGGCAAGGACAATTTTTTAGAATCCCAGGGAGGGATAAAACCAGAGGGCCAGTCCCCGTCCCACACTTAACCAATACATTACATTCAGATTCTGTTTTATCTTTCTTAACTTCAAAACCGTATACAGAAAACATTGTTTTGCATGAACTTTCGGTAAAACGTGTATGCATGAACTTTTACAGTGCTTAACTTGAAACAGCAGTTAACAGAATAATACAACAGAATCTAGAGAGAAAACAGATAACTCAGAACTTAACTCTAACTTTCTCTACCCGAAACCTCCCGACAGAAGAAAAACCTAGAGTCTCCGTGATGTAGGGCCTTAAGGGCCAACCTACGGATATGAACTTACCTGTTTGCTGCGGTGTTAGAAGTCCCGAACGTCTCAGTTTTCAGTAGTCTGTAAACCTTCACTGAAGAAAACAGAAGAATGTAGGAGAAACAAAGTGTGAAGCTTTGTTTCAGCCGCCTGGAAGAGTGAAAACAGAGAAGGATGGGAAGGAGCAGAGAAGTGGAATGAAGGCTTCACGTAGGAGGAAGAACATAACTTCTTCAACAAGTTGCCAAGTGTCAACTATCCATTGGCTATCTCCCACCAACCTTAATTTCTCCCCAATTTGCCCTTCCATGCAATTCAAACTTAGTGTTTCGTTTAGTTACACATTAGTTTGGTCCCCAAAAAACACATATTGAATTAATATTAAATAAATCTCGCAAAATGATTCGGGAAATAATTACAGCCAAAAAGCCGGGTGTTACAATTTTCCTTATATGGATTGCAGACAACACTATCATATATTCTTATTATATGTGTAAGTAAATTATTAAGCAATTAATAAGATGACTTGTGTTGTTTTTATTCATATCCAAAACCCATTTTTTTCCAAATTAACTAGAGTTCTTAACATATTTCAATTGGTAATCAATCAATCAAAATTAATTCAATCAGCATAAAAAAAAATTCAAAATCAAAGCAATGATATTAAAAAAAGAACTTCAAATTAAATTAATATTATCGGTTCAATCAAACCCTAGACAAAAGAATTAATTCATAACAAAAATAAAAATGTTAATTTGTTTGAAATATAATTCAAAGTAATATGTTTTAATGTTGTAAAAACTCATATTTTTATGATTTATAAAATTCCACGTGTTGACTTTCGTGTTATTGTCTGACAACGTGTCATGCGTTGACTCACTATACGAAAAAATATATTACTGCAAGTGTACAATATCAAGTTTTCTAGTATAATGATAGATAGAGTTGTCAAATTCATAGAGAATATGTAATTTATCAATTTTTACCAGGTATTGATATAATCAATTCTAACTTTATCTGGACAATTAAAAATATAATTTTAAAAACTAAAACTAAATAATCAAAATAAATCAAATCAAATAACTAACGAAAAAACTTTTAATTCAGAAAAGATCTAGATGATTGATTTCATGAATATTTATCATATTAGTTATCTGATTAATATTGTTTAGTTCAACAATTATTTATAAACTGAAAATCCAAATTTGTTAAACTACCTCTCTGAGTGTCAAACAAACATTAATTTTTAAAATCACAATTTCAATATCTACAAAAAAATCGTTCTTTTAGTTATTCAATAACATATATTGATTTTCTATTTGATTTTACAAAACCTTAATACTCTCTTATGTGAACCTAAGATTCTAAAGAATCTTCAACCCGTCAACAGTGTGGAATAATCACAAAAATATCTTTATGATTCAAGAGGATAGAAGCTTGACTTGAAACTAACATGTTGGTTGAATCAAAAGTTGTCAAGCTAAAGAAGCTTGACCCGAACCAAATTTTTTGGTTGAATTGAAAGCTATTAAGTTCGATCTTTTTAAGCAAACACTTGAAGAAGATCAAGTTTCTCAATAAGAACTTAAGAAGAGAATTCAAAGAATCTCACCAAAAAGCATAAACTCAATTTTCATAAAACTTCAATTGTTCTCAAAGAGTTATAACTCTAGTATTTAAATAAGCTAAAATAATATAAATATCCATAAGAATCTTAAAAATATTATAAAAAGCAATTTAGGGTTAAGAGAACTTGACTAATACATAAAAATAGGAAGAAAATAATGGAAATATTAAAAAAAAGAGAAAGTTTGGATGCGGAAGATCACAATGGGATGCTGGGGCGCATGTTGAGCGGGTGCGAAGCGCGAGGTGTGCAAGTACGCAGCCTGTGGGGCGCGCGAGCACGCTGCTGAATCTTGTGTGCGCTGCTGCGCCTGGGTGCGCTCTCTTTGTTTTACCTTGCAGCCTTTTGGTGTTTTTAGGCCTTTTTTTGCCTTCCCTTGCTCCTTAAACTTGTCATAGATCCTCTTGTGTCTTGTATTAGATCAAGGTTCTTGGGCTTGAGCTTGGGACACCTTGGATCACATCATTCCCTCCCACTTGAAGAAGATTCGTCCTCGAATGTTTTTCATTGTAGCTCGGACCCTCGATGGTGTTTATTAAGCAATAGTCTTGCAATACATCTTTAAGTTCCTGCTACAAGAAAACAACACTTGGACAATAAAACGTTAGATTGTTAGATGAAGTGTAATCTTCTTTGCGCGTTGGTACAAGTGTTTGTTGTTTTGCTAACATCACATTTTTCCTTGTCGTTTCAATTGGTTCTTCCTTCTTTTTGTATGCTTGGTCGATCATTTCTTGATCTTCACAAGTCTTCCATGGTTTTAGTGGCTTCAAGATTACCAATCCCCCATTTGAGTAAAATATTACTCATTTTTAAATCCATTATATTTGACATTTCTATCGAATTGTCAAGGTCTTCCCAATAAGATATGTGTTCCGTTCATGGGTACTACATCACATAGGATGTCATTGTTGTACATTCCAATTGAGAGCGCCACTTTTACTTGCCTAGTCACCTTGATTTCTCCGTAATTACTCATTCATTATAGCTTATAAGGTGCTGGTGACTCTTGGTATCTAATCTCAATTTATCAATCATCAAAGTACTAGTTACGTTAGTGCAAGCTACCACTATCAATAACCAAGCTACAAACTTTATTTCTCACATGGCATCTGGTATAAAAAATATACTCTCTTTGTAGTTTGTCTCTGTCTTCCTTTTGTTGAATGCTTAGGGCTCTCATTGTGACCAATAATTCTCCTTTTACGAGTTCCTTCACATCCACATCACTATAATCTTCCAATGATGACATTTCGTCATCACTTGAATTGACACTTTCCACGTATTCATTATCCAACATAATCATTTCTCGTTTGTTTAAACAAATCAAAATGATATGTCCAAATCTCTGGCATCGAAAACACTTGATTACACTAGTACGGGTTGGTGTAGGAATTTCGGCCTTACCTTTTTGTGAAGCAATTTCAGTCATCGCAGACTTACCCTTAGGATGTTCCCTTGGATTCAGTCTTTCACCTTCCAAACTTGATTTCCAAGAATTTTTGAAGTCGTCTATGCCTTTGCACTTCTCTTTGCTTTTAGTTGCTGTTCTATTTTTTTTTTGCCTTATGTAGCAACTCTTCCATATCTATATAATGTTGCAAATTCACAATATCTGCAGCTTCTCGATTTAATCCTCCTAAAAATCTTGCCATTGTGGCTTCCTCATCTTCTTCTATATTAGCCTTTATCATTACAATTTTCATCTTATTGTAATACTCTTCCACACTCTTAAATCATTGAGTTAAACTTTGAAGCTTTCGGCACAAATCTCTATAATAGTGTGTCAGAACAAACATTTTTCTCATAATTTCCTTTACATTTTCTCATGTGTAAATTAGGGGCTCTCCATTACGTCTCCGATTCTTTACCAATTGGTCCCACCAAATACTAGCATAGGCGGTGAACTCCATTGTAACCAACTTAATTTTTTTCTCTTTCGTATAGTTTTGACATTCGAACAACGAATCCACTTTTTGTTCCCACTCCAAGAAAGTCTCGAGATCAATTTTCCCTTGGAACGAAGAAATTTTTACCTTGATGTGGCTTAGATTACCGTCCTCTTTGTCTAACTTATCATATCTTTCCCATTGGTACGGTCTATCCTTGTTTTCAAACTCGTTTTCGTCGTCAACTCTCTTTCCACGAGAGTACTTAGGTGATGAAATTTCCAATCGCTCTATCCTCCTAGTAAGAGCTGTATATTGGTCTTTGATTACCCTCATGAACATTTTCAAATCCATTTCACTCTCTTCCCCACTCATAATTTTCAAACCAACAATCAAAATTTAGTAAATCATAAGAAGAAAAGAACAATATAAGCAAACATTAAATCAACAAATAATAAGCGATATAATGGACATTTCCTCTCTCTCACGTGTTTACACTCGTTTGATAATCCCTTCACTCGTCTTTCTCTTGAAATTTGACTTTTATAAAATAAACTCATCATTTTGCCTCTTACCACTCAATCTCCTCTTTTGGTTCTTAAAGTAAGAACTCAATCAAGAGACAATTCTATAAATACAACTAGAAAATTTCAAAATTTTCTAATTTTAAATCCAACTTTCAAGAATGATTCAAATCAAGCCACTAAGACATTCACTAGAATCAATCTTTAGATGTAACGTTTTGAAGAATTTAATATTCAATGAGTAAAAGAAGCAATCATCAGTGACAATAGCTTGAAACAATTAAGGTATTCGCAAGAATAGAAATTTTCCGATAAGATGCAAAAACTTGGAGAACTAGGTTAATAATTGGATATTCAGCACAATATTATCTCTAGGGGGTATGAGAAATCAATATATGCAAAAATCAGCTCAATAAGCCTTAAGAAACTCAAGATTTAACGAATCAAATATTTTCTCGGAGAATTCTGAAACTTGCAGAAATGGAAACTCGATTAGACATTCCGATTCTAGAGATTGAGACGAACAAGAGTTTCTACTTTTTGAAAGTTTCCAACTTAAGAATTCAAAGTATAATGGATCAAAAATTTCCCCACAGATTTATGAAACTTGTAGAAATATAAAACCGATTAGATATTCCAATTCTAGAGATCGAGATGAACAAGTGTATCTATTTTTTTAAAGTTTCCAACCAGAAAATTCAAGATATAATGGACCGAAAATTTTCCCAATAGATTTCTGAAACTTGTAGAAATAGAAAATTGATTAGATATTTAGATTCTAGAAATTGAGCTTGTAACGACCCCGGCCAGGAGCCGTCACGTGTTCATAATCTTTCATTAACCGTTCGCTTGACTTTTACTATTATTACATCTTTTCTATTTCTCGACAGACATTCACATTTGCATATTATATATTTTTTTTTATACTGGAAACAGAGACGTAGAACCATCAAGGAAGACGAATCCTCTCGTGCTCGATTTCCTACACCTCGTCGGCTCAAACTCTCACAGAGTCGAGCGACTAGGCTCGGTCATCGGTTTCTTGACAAATTCGGGCAAGGAAGGAATGCCCTCAACTCTCTTAACATGATTCTACTCAGGTTTGCATGGGTTGCATGTGTTGACAATCCACAGAAATTTTATCGTCCGGTCATCACGTGCATTGCGCTGTGACTCGCTTAACACCGCCTAAAAGGAGACATCTTCCGGTGGGCACGTGGGCCTCGCGTGCTCAATTAAAACATCATCCGGTGACATCCACCGGTCACTAGACGACAAATAACATTTACAACTTCCGGTGACGTCAGCCAACATCCACCGGTCGCTAAACGACAAAACACATTCTACATCTACCGGTGACGTCATCCGGAAGACTAAACCATCAAACTACTATCATTCGGCATCTGCCGATGACGTCAGCCGGAAGACTAAACCATCAAACTACTATCATTCGGCATCTGCCGATGACGTCAGCCGGAAGACTAAACCATCAAACTACTATCATTCGGCATCTGCCGATGACGTCAGCCGGAAGACTAAACCATCAAACTACTATCATTCGGCATCTGCCGATGACGTCAGCCGGAAGACTAAACCATCAAACTACTATCATTCGGCATCTGCCGATGACGTCAGCCGGAAGACTAAACCATCAAACTACTATCATTCGGCATCTGCCGATGACGTCAGCCGGAAGACTAAACCATCAAACTACTATCATTCGGCATCTGCCGATGACGTCAGCCGGAAGACTAAACCATCAAACTACTATCATTCGGCATCTGCCGATGACGTCAGCCGGAAGACTAAACCATCAAACTACTATCATTCGGCATCTGCCGATGACGTCAGCCGGAAGACTAAACCATCAAACTACTATCATTCGGCATCTGCCGATGACGTCAGCCGGAAGACTAAACCATCAAACTACTATCATTCGGCATCTGCCGATGACGTCAGCCGGAAGACTAAACCATCAAACTACTATCATTCGGCATCTGCCGATGACGTCAGCCGGAAGACTAAACCATCAAACTACTATCATTCGGCATCTGCCGATGACGTCAGCCGGAAGACTAAACCATCAAACTACTATCATTCGGCATCTGCCGATGACGTCAGCCGGAAGACTAAACCATCAAACTACTATCATTCGGCATCTGCCGATGACGTCAGCCGGAAGACTAAACCATCAAACTACTATCATTCGGCATCTGCCGATGACGTCAGCCGGAAGACTAAACCATCAAACTACTATCATTCGGCATCTGCCGATGACGTCAGCCGGAAGACTAAACCATCAAACTACTATCATTCGGCATCTGCCGATGACGTCAGCCGGAAGACTAAACCATCAAACTACTATCATTCGGCATCTGCGATGACGTCAGCCGGAAGACTAAACCATCAAACTACTATCATTCGGCATCTGCCGATCGCGATGACGTCAGCCGGAAGATTGCCTCATCCAGCTTCCATCTTACGGTAGAAAACACTAAATCATCAAATGACTCCTTCCAACAAAAAGAAACCACAACTCATTCAGAATGCATATAGCGGAAGACTTAAGCTACAGATCATTTATAAATCTATATAATCATTCCCTGACTCAGTGATCAACTAGACAGTCTCAAGGCTCAACATTATAAAATGATCTCATCCTACTTAAACTACCATATCCTTTATTATACTGAAACAAAAGAGCATTAACCAGGGGTCATAAATCGCCTCTCCAGTCCTGCACTGTCATTCTGAGCATCCTCCAGCAACCAGCTTTAAACATTCTCTTTGAACATAGCATCCTCACCTGAACCTTCTTCACCTACACCATAAGGTTTAACTATAAGCCTAATGCTTAGTAAGGAATGCATGCTGGCAGACATACATGAGTGTACAAATTAATAAACATAAGTCCGTAAATCTTTCTTCATTCATGCTCATTTTCATTATTTACATAGCATGTATTAAGGCAGGAGACGAGGGAGAAAGACAGGGGTACATAGTCATTTGCCTATCGCGGCAATCATAGTAACGACTAACTCGGCCTCCACTAGTGGGAGAATTCGCGAGCCCTACACATCATCAACTCGGCCTCCACCAGTGGGAGAATTCGCGAGCCATACATATCATCAACTCGGCCTCCACCAGGGGGAGAATCCGCGAGCTATACTTGTCATGGTCTCTTTTCCCCGTCCTGCACTTAATCATGATTACATTTACTTTTCATGTTCTTAACTCAGTCATAAACGTGGACTCAATAAATAAACATGAAGTTCACAGAGAGAAGTCATACCATAAGGACAAGCAAGACATCCTGTAACTTAACATCTTCTTACACAATTTCTTCATATCATGGCAATAACTAGTCATAGTCAACAGACAGACATCTCAATGATTTCCTAATACCCTTGCGGTGTAGGGCCCTAGTGGCCGGAAATCTTAATACATTCACTTACCTGGATTCCTTAGCAATCCGAGCTCCTTCCCTTTAAACTTCTTCACCTAAAACATGTACATTACAGTAGTTAAAACAAAGGTCCTAATAGTTCTAATCATAAATCGTTCTAGGACTCTAATAGCTAAAGTCATTCCTAAATACTCTGTTTGATACACCGTGTTGCCAGAAATCCAAAAATAGGCAGGCAGGTTCTACCATCGATTGAAACTGAGTTGATTACTCTAAATGATCAGAATCGATTCGGGAAGGACGTTACCACACTCAGTTTACACAATGTTCTAATATCACATGACCATTGATAAAGACCGAAACTCAAACGCCGAGCTGAGAACAGGGTAACAAACTAATAGATAGCCACAATGTCAATGTATACCTCGGATACGGATTCGTAGAGGAAAGACAAGCTGAAACCAGCCGTCGGTAAAGGAAAGTTCTGGTAGCCGAGAGCAAGAACTTGGGAGAGAAGAAATCACCGAGAGGGAATGTCGGCTACAGTGGTAATAAATGAGGTTTAAGGTTTCCATTTCCTATTTATACTCAATCCATCAATTTTAATTACAAATCTGCCACCCAACCTAGTTTTACTCAACTTGTAATAAATTTTGTCTTAACATTAAATTTAAATCGTAAAGGTTAAATAAGAGGGGGTGACAATGAAAATGGTCAGAAAATCACCTGGCCGAAATGTCGGGTGTTACAGAGCTACACAAGAGTATCTACTTTACCAAAGTTTCCAATCACTTTTTTTTTCTTTGAATTGAAAGAATTCTCAAAAACTTGAGAATTTCTAAGAGAAGAATTTTTTTTTTTGAATTTGAAGAAGAATGCGAAAAATAGATAGAAAAGCTGTAAAAATAGCACCTTGAATCATAGGAGCTTTCGCTTTGATACCAAATGATGCGAACCTAGGATTTTAGAGAATTTGAGACCCGTCAACAACGTGAATAATCATAGAAATACTTTTATGATTCAAGAGAATAAAAGTTTTACCCGAACCAAACTTGTTGGTTGAATTGAAAGCTGTCAAGTTAAAGAAGTTTGATCCAAACCAAACTTGTTAGTTGAATCGAAAGCTATGAAGTTCGATCTTTTCAAGCAAGCACTTGAAAAAGATCATGTTGCTTAATAAGAACCTAAGAAGAGAACTCAAAGAATTTGACAACAAAAATAAGCTCAGTTTTCATAAAACTTCAATTGTTCCCAAAGGGTTACCACTCTAATGTTTAAATAGACTAAAATAAATACTAAAAATAATAAAAATATCCCTAAGAATGTTAAAAATATTATAGAAAGCAATCTAGGGTTAAGTAAGCTTAACTAATACGTAAAAATAGGAAGAAAATCATGGAAATATGAAAAAAAAAGTTTGGATAGGGAAGATCATGCTGGGATGCGCAAAAGCTTTGGGTCACTCACAGGGTAGGAGCAGGATGCGTTGGGACAGGCACGGGGCACTGGGCACGAGGCACGCGGGTGTACTGCCTGTGGGGCAGGCAGGCGTGTTGCTGGATCAGGTGCGCGCGATGCGTGCACTGAAATGCCTGGGCTCACATAACTGGGTCTAGGTGCTCTTTTTTCGTGTTGCCTTGCGGTCCTTTGGTGTTTTTTGACATTTTTGTACCTTATATTGCATCTTAAACTTGTCATAGTTCCTCTTATGCATTGTATTGAATCATGGTTCTTGGAGTTTAGCTTGTGGGCACTTTGGATCACATTACTCTTTGGAGCTATTAAAATTTTATGTTGTAATATTCGTGTCGTTTTCAGAATTACCTCTCTTGAGTGTCAAACCCTAAATATAAAATCATGCAATATGTGACCAACAAATTGAAAGCATTAAGAATAGAATACAACAAATAAACTTTAAATTCAACTAATGGAGTAATCAGTCATTAACATAATATTATAAACAAACGATTTATCTCTTCTCATGAGGGAGAGAGTTAGTTCAACATAGTTGAATGAAAGATAGCAGAAAAAGTATTAAACATAATAATATCAAAGAAAAAAATAGGTAGAAGAGATCACTGTTGTGGTAGAACAAGTATGTCAATCTCTCGTGTGAGGTTGAAAATCCTCTTTGATCTCTCTAAAAAATCTGTCTCAAGGGTTCTCTAAATCGTGTGAATAACGTCTACTTATAGAGCCTTGATTAGGATTTCCAAAATCCGTGAAACAATCTTTCCAAACATGCAAAATTTTGTAATTTCGAAAAAGTAAATCTGTTCTTGCGACATGACTCTAAACTTTTGGGGGGCTTTATTTCTCTTCTTGTCTGTGGCATGGATGTATCTGAGTCGCGGCTTAGATTCATTCCATGTGCTGGGCCGCAGCTTGGGTTCTTATGCTCTGCAGCGCAAACAATGCTGTTTGACGCCTATTTTCTTGCCTTTAAGCTGCAGATTGAGCATTTCTTGGGTTGTGGCTTGACATTCAAAATTGATCATCTATATATTTTATTTCACCTGTGTAATTATTTATCTGCATAGCCATTTAGAATAGATTAAAACTTCTAAAAACTCAAGAATTAACATCAAATTTTGCTTAGAATGATGCAAATAACTCTTATTTTCATAGAGTTATCACTCGCTTTGTCTTTTATAGCCACATTGGATTTTTCAGTCAATTGGTCAAAATTAGTAATTTATGTAACGCCCCCGAACCCACCCTGGCTCGGAGCGCTACTTTGCTAACCAAACCCACGTTGAAACATAATTTAAACTAGGCCTAGACTCGCTAATTACCCTTACTCCTAACCGCTAAGCACCACAGCGTTTTCCCCGAAAATTTAGGCAGAGTAACGCCTGAAAATGGCGCCTCTAAAAATGCTAAGTACCTGCACACAAACCAATTCCCAACCAGATCCAGAATATTCTTACTCAGCTAATCACTCACTATCCAGCATACAAAATTTCCAATAATAGAAAAATGGAAAACTAAAATACTAACATTCCCAAATGCAGAAAATCCACAGGTTAGGGCGACCTATCACCCTTAACTTAACTATATACAACAATAAACATTTACAATAACCACCAAAATATTAGACCCCACATCTCCGAAGACCATGGTCGAGACGTCCCGACAACTGCCCGCACCGGCATACAGCGTACATCAACGACTGCGTCCCAATCCTAGCTTTCCTCGAAGCTTTAACCTGTACTCCTGTCATCACCTACACCACAGAACACACACACACGTAAGCTTAAGCTTAGCAAGTAATGCAGAACGAATATAAACATTCACAACGCACACCACACTCACACAATACTCAAGCAATAACCAACAAACAAACAACACCGACAACCAATATTTGCCGTGCACTGAAGTGCCATATTTGCCGTGCACCGAAGTGCCAATTTGTCGTGCACCGAAGTGACATATTTGCCGTGCACCGAAGTGCCAATTTGTCGTGTAATGACCTGGACCCGTTCCCGCAGGCCCAGGCGCACTACTTAAGATTGCCGTGTAATGACCTGGACCCCGTTCCCGCAGGCCCAGGCGCACTACTCAAGATTGCCGTGTAATGACCTGGACCCCGTTCCCGTAGGCCCAGACGCACTACTCAAGATTGCCGTGTAATGACCTGGACCCCGTTCCCGCAGGCCCAGGCGCACTACTCAAGATTGCCGTGTAATGACCTGGACCCCGTTCCCGCAGGCCCAGGTGCACTACTCAAGATTGCCGTGTAATGACCTGGACCCCGTTCCCGCAGGCCCAGGCGCACTACTCAAGATTGCCGTGTAATGACCTGGACCCCGTTCCCGCAGGCCCAGGCGCACTACTCAACCACTCACACAACTTTTAGCAACGCAACAACTCACCGCAACCAACACGACAACAACCAAGCAATTCATTACTCAAACACCAAACATTTAAAACCATGCTTAATCAAACAAACTAAGCAAAGCAACCAAACCCAACAACAACCAATATTTCATTGCCACACTACTTAATACCAAACAACACCCGGTATTCAATAAAACACAACAATCAAACAAAACCAAACAAAACAACTAACCAAATAATACAAGGCAACCACACCACCCAAAACAATACAAGGCAACCAAACAAACAACAACAAACTTACCGTTCCGTGGTCTAGGCCCGAAGGCAAAACAAATATCTCCACTACTTACCTGGCGTCCTAGCCCACTGAGGATGCTCGGTTATCTGTCCACCTACGGCTCGACCTACGACAAATATTCAAACTTTATTAAACTCAAGATTACATTCACCAATTACAATGTCAATTAACCCCACTCAGATTAATTTAGACTTGGCATAACACAATTTGAGGGTTCTCTATTCGAAAACCCGAATTTCATCTAAACGTAAACTTCGAATTTGCGTAACTTTTGCTACGCTTAACGGAACGACTCGATTTCAACGGCTAAACGATTTAACTAATAACCTAGTTTAACATACCAAGAGAAGCTATAAAACTAATAACCGTTGCTAAGTCAAAACCCCCAAAACAGAACCGGTTTTTACACTAAAACATCTAAAATTCCAATAACCTAATTTCACCAATTCCTTCCCCCAATCAGGCATATTTCAACTCAATTAGCCTAATCTAACTAAAACCTAACTAAATGGGCCACTAATTTGGGTTCGGTAAAAACCGACCCGAAACTTCAAACGCGTGTAACTTTTGCGTCGGTTATCGGAATCGAACGATTCCAGCGGCCACGTACTCCTCTAATAACCTATTATAACCTGCCAAAATGAATTTAAAAAGAAACGACCGTAGCTAGGTCAAATTGGCAAAAACCCGATTCTGCCCCTAACCCGGAAATTTCCTCTTTCCGATTTTCCATCAAATTCCACCCAATTCCTCACCAATCAACCACCCATACCCTCAATTAGCATAAACTAACTCAAAATACCGAAGCTACAAGCAAAACCCGAAATCCCCAATGTAACGTCCCTTATCCTAAACCCTTCAATTACCGTACAAATTTTTCATTTTATACTCTAAACTTTAAACCTAGCGTTCGAGCGGAAATAAAACTTAAAATAATTTAAAACAATTATGTAAAACAATTAAAAACATTTAAAAACAATTTACACTTAAAAACAATTAAAAACAATTTCCTCTTCGTTACTCCTCACTTGTAGCCCAGGTACTTAATCCTGAGGTCCTGGGTTCGAGTGGGGAGGAAGGCAAAAATAACCTACAGGGAGGGGAAAGTTCTGTGAGTACACGTGGCGAACAGAAAAGGAAGTCACGTGGCGGGGATGGTACCGCACAGCTCGGTGTAAACCCTCGGGTTACGGGGGCCGGGTTGTTACACCCAAATTGGAGCCCTCGGTTTTTAGCTCCTCCCGAGCTGCACACTACTCGGCATTCCTTGCCAGCACCGAGCTCAGCAATTCGACGCCAAGAGCGACCAAAAACAGCCGGCGATTGGAGCTCTAGCAGCTCGTCACCGTCGGCCCTGAACAGAACCGAAACAGGGGAGGAGAAACTACCTGTTTTCGGTCGGTTCTGGCGCGGAGAAAGCCTAACCGAGCTCTGGCCTTAGCTCGTCGGCGTCTGCACGTCTGAACGGTGGCCGGAGTCGTGGTCGCCGGAGTCTCCCTCTCCTCACCCTTGCTCCTCGCGCTCAGCGTCGGGCACTCGACAGAATAGCTTCGGCTATTCTGTTGAGTTTTATTTATTATTATTTTTTAAATAATAATAATAATAATAATAATAATAATAATAATAATAATAATAATAATAATAATAATAACATTAATACTAACATTAACATTAACAACAATAACATTACCATTAAATCTCGTTTTTAAATTATAAATTTTCGTAATTTAACTCTCATCCCGTAGCCAGCTTAAGTTCTCCATTTGGCATACCCGAACATAATTTAATAAACGGTTTAGTTCAACCAAATTTATTCACTTTTCTTTTTTTTAAAAAAAACCCGGGTGTTACAATTCACCCTCCTTACAAAAATTTTGTTCCTCAAAATTTGTGGCCTTGTTATTTCTCAACTTACTCATTCCAAATTCCTCTCCTAACTTTTAGTTACCATATTGACTCTCAACTACGCTATGGTCCTACACATTTGTCGGGTGTCCATAATCACTTCCCAAATAATGATCATTCCATCATCTCCAAAATCTTAAATTCTCTAACTATGCCCTCCATAGCTCACCTACTCACATACATTATAATCAATTTATCCAACTTCTACCTCGCTTATCATCAAACATTATCAAAGTCTTCAATCTAAATTATCTCATTTCTCACTCTTCACTACTCTTCACCTAACAACATAGTTCAAACCAGTCTAACTCTCATAACTAAATACTCTCACAAATTTATTACATTTAACTTAATAAATCCTCACATATATTTTAATTCTCAATATCCTCTAACTTACTTGGTCTCTAAATCTAATCTCAACTACACTACTACCCAACTCATCTACCGAGTACCCCTAATAACCCTACGAGCCACGAAAATTTCCTTCAACTTCAAATTTTAACTTTCCCAGCTATGATCTAGTTTCATACTCTTATGTTCTTACATACTTAAACATGCATCAATAACTCTCAATGATTACTCTTATCATTTAACTAGCTATATTACAAAATTCTAAAACCTCCAACTTTCTCACTTCATATTCTCCCTACTCACTCAAACACTTTTCACAGTTAATTTCCATCTTATCCACTTAAGGTATAGAACTCAGATTCTAACTTTCCACTGCGTTTACCCATAAATCTATGTGGAACCTTACCTTCCTTTCCTTCCTATCCGTTATTCCCTACGTTCTTCAGCTTTACTCGGAAAACTAAATTCTTACTGACTAATCTCATTACTAAATCTCTTCCTTATTGACTAAATCTAGAAGGTACTCTAGTCATCCTTCTAACTTTCATCTCCTATCCTCCACTTATCATCGCAAGCCTAAGCTAGTTACCACCTCAACGGTTTGAACTTTTTAACTTAGGCTTATTCCTAATGTACTTACCGTCTCTCATTCAAAATTCCTGTCAAGAGTTATCAACTCTAGTTTATCCTCAGGCTAAGTTAATCTAATACCTCATTTTTCTATTCTCTACTTAAATCCTTGGTCACCAAAATTTCTAATCTAATGTTCATCAAACCTTACATTACAACCTCAAATTTCCAAAGCTACCTCAATGTTGTGGCCTCAAGAACTCAAAACTATACATCATACATCTTACCCTAAACCTCAAATCTAAATTCCCTTTCCTCTCATTATCTCGCACCTATTTACCTCGAACTATCATTCTATCATCATTCACATAATCTGAATTCTCACTACCTAAATATGCGCTTAGGTCATTCTAAACGCTACACCCTAAACTATACCCCACAACACTCAATAATCTCAATAATTATTGACTTCACTACACTTTTCTACCTCTCCCAAAGTTTTCATTTTCCAACCTTGCTCCCTATAGCTTGAGTAATACGTTCAGACTTTCAAACTATTCTAACTTAATTCCAACTCTTACTTTCTCAAATTCTCTAAATACTGCAGTTTCACATGCTAAAATTTACTTATCTCTTTCCTCTTAAGTCCATCCAACATTCATAATCTAACCTAGCACTTATCTACTTCTATCAATTCCTATTAACCTCAATAAATTCACTAACTTGTTCCCAACTCTTCACAGTAAACGACAGAGCAAATCTTCCTAACTAAGTACACCTAGTCACTTACTTTTCTAATCCAGTGTCTATCCAATACTTACATCACAGCTTTCCAAAGCTATTTCAATAGGGTAACACTAAAACCTACTAATAAACTTCTTACCTGAGGTCCTCAATTTTAAAAAAAAAAATCCTTTATATTTTAATATCCCATTTCGAAATTATCACTTTAACCTCTTGCACCTATTTACGTTGAAAGATCACTACATTCCATTAATCATACTAACATCATCCCCATCTCCAAGCTCTCACTGCTTAAATCTATCCCCATATTTTCAAAGTATCCTTTACTTTGTCATTCTATAGAACACTCAAAGTCTGAAGCTAAATTTATAACCTCCCTTCTGCATTTCTTACAAATTTTCAAAAATTTACTCGGGTTTTCCAAATTTTACTAACTACTTGATTCTCTTTTGCTCTTCAACTTAAGTTCTAAATATCTATCCCGAACCTTTTACAACTAGTTAGAATTTACTAATTTCCTCACTTACCTCACTTCTCACTCTTCACTCACTAACATCTCATCCAAGATTCTCTCCCAAAATATGCTAACTAATCGTCTTCTAACTCAGGTTCTAAATACCCAACTCTAAGCAAATCTGTAAACTCTCATCCTCGATTCTACGTAATCACTCTGACCATAATCTCTCATTTATTTAGACTAACTCTGGAATACGGTCCACATCTATATACTCCCCTCCCCCTGTACGTGACTCTAATGTTACTAAGTTAGTTAGGTTAATGCATATAGGGACATTCAACCCATTCTTTTAACACTAAGATATAACTCATACCTTTCCTAACGACTATCACTTCTAACCGGGCTAACATTTACATTTAACTCGGATCAACCATCTCTCCTTTTCTCACATTCCTAGGGTATCAGACTTACATTCCCAACCTAAGATTCCCTAATTATTCTACTTTTATCTATCCTACAGATGTTACCTTGTCCGTTTCGCCTTTCCTATAAATTCCTAGCTATCCAAAGTATCTGTTCACTGCATCTATAGGTTGGCTAAGGGAATCTGCCGAGATTGTCTCGGTACTCTCAGGAGGTTGGTTCTACTCCTAAACAAGGTTAAGCAATCAATCTGAGCTATAAACAACTAAAAGCAAAGAAATACTTACAGTCGGTGAAGTACGTTGCATGGCGGCCGGCATTGTCGGGTAATCCTTTGAACGACTCGACCATTTATGCTCTGATACCATCTTGTAACGCCCCCGAACCCACCCTTGGCTCGGAGCGCTACTTTGCTAACCAAACCCACGTTGAAACATAATTTAATAAATGGTTTAGTTCAACCAAATTTATTCACTTTTCTTTTTTTTTAAAAAAAACCTGGGTGTTACAATTTAAAAAATTACCTTGTAGTTAAACTTGAAGAAATTACTTTTGGGTTAATTGGAATAATTTCCAGGTAGAATTTTGAGTATGTTTAGAATTTTGAAGGATGAGATAATGATGAGATATTATTTAATATAAATTGAGATTATATTAAATCAAATAAATGGAATTAAAGAAAAAAATGAATTATTTTAAAATATGGTGGAAACCCTATTCCCCTTTCATTTGGGGTGCACCTACAAACAAAAGAAAAAGAGAGGGAGGGAGAGAGTAGTAAGGGCCATAAGGTTTTGAACCATTCGACATCTGATTTGTGCAACTAAGGTGAAGGACTTCGAGTTTAGGCAGCAGTCTTGAAGGGTAAATCTGTTCCCCTATCCATTTTAGAGTTAGTGTTTACAGTTTTTATTTGGAATCAGATTCGAGTAAAAGAACTCGAATCCCTTCGTTAATTCTAGTTTTTTGGTATATTTAGAGTGTGTGCAGGTATAATCATTGTTTGAAGGGCAAATTACATGACTCCACTTATTTCGAGCCAGTACCAAAAGTTGTCTGCAACACCCGGCATTTTTGCCATGTAAATATTTATTGAATTATTAGATGGAATTAATGGGAATATTTTTACAATGTATGTTTTATGAATTTACCGATGGTTTCAATTGAATGTGGGTGATTCGTAAAATTGATTTGATGAACTAAATAGTAATTTAGTTAAAAACCAATGGAAGGGCAAAATAGGAAGCCAATTAAGGTTGGTGGGAGGAAGCCAATAGTTGAGTGACACTTGACAACTTGTAGAAGAAGCCATGTTCTTCTTCTCTGTCCTCCTACGTGAAACCCTCATTTCTCCCTTGCTTCTTTCCACTCCTCTCTATTTTCTCTCTTCCAGACGACAAACGTCCTTCGAAGCTCCTTTGATCTTCTTAGTTTTCTTTTGTTTCTCTGCCTAAGGTAAGCATCTGCTAAAATTAACGAGTTTGGACAAGTTAAAATGTGAGTTTTGTTGTAGTTTAGGGTTAAGATATTTTGAAGAGAACTCACTCTTTTTGTATGAAAACACGTTGGTCTGTTTTCTAAGGGTTCGAATGGAGTTTGGAGCATATTCTACTAAGTTATTAGTTAGCATTTGCAGCTCTGTTTATTTTATTTACGTTCATGTATAGGTTCGTGCATCACAGAGGCAACACGTTCAAGACTATCAACTCTACAGCAAACAGGTAAGTTCATGTGTGTAGATTGGCCCTTAAGGCCCTACAGCTCGGAGATACTAGGTTTTACTTTTGTCGGGTTGTTTCGGGTAGATAAGTTAGAGTTACGTTCTGAGTTTTTTTCATTTCTCTTCATGTTCTGCCGTTTTATTTCTGTTGTCTGCTGTTTTAATTTTAAGCACTGTAAACGTCCATGCATACACGTTTTTCCCGAAAGCTCATGCAAAATGTTTTCTGCACACGTTTTAAAGTTAAGAAAGATAAAAGAAAAATCTGAATGTAATGTATCGGTTAAGTATGAGACGGGGACTGACCCTCTGTTTCTGTTATATTTTGTATATATGTATGTGCCTGATAGTGCACTCGTTTGTTCCTCTATAAGCCCCACTTATACCCCTCTGCCTGTGAAACATAATGTAATGTACTGTCACGGTATCCTGAAAGTTTATGCATAGCATATGCATCACTGCATTTTATTCATGTTCTTACTGAGTTTTAGACTCATAGGTGAACTCCTTGTTGTAGGTATGGATCCCGTGGATGAGGACTTTGTGCCTCAGTCTGACGACTAGGTGGCTGGTGGCTCGAGCTTTCAGGGGTGGTTGCAGCAGCCAGACATATTTCTGTCCCAAGGCTTAAGTTTTTAAAGTAAAGGTCATGTCTGTAAACTCTATTTGGATTCTGGTGTTTCTGTTTTAAAACTCTATTGGGATTCTGTTGGAAATTTGGATAATATTTAGGTTCCGATAGTTTTTAAACCTCTGTATTTAACAGTTATATGTATAATTTGAAATATTTTGGAACTGCTTGGAAATCTCCCTTTTTAGGTTGTGCATGGATGGTCTCGAGTTTTAGAGCTATCTATGCAGTTTGTTTTCTTGAATCTCTATCATCTGTAAAGCATGTTTTACAACTTTGTTCTGAATCGGGTTTTAAGGGTTTGAAACTTTTATGCTTTCTGTTTTATGCTCTCTGTTTATATGTCTTCTTGTTAAAAGTTGTCAATTCTGCCTTTAAAACTGAGTCTTCCGCTACATCTACCGCCTTATGGCTATATCCACTGCCCCGGTTTATTTAAGTCCTCCGGTTTAATTACATCTTCCGCTCAGTTCAATTACTTCTTCCGTCTTACGTCACACAGTCTATATCTTCCGTCAGTTTGCTTACATCTTCCGCCTGACGTCATCCACCCATATCTTCCACCCAGTTCGCTACATCTTCCGCCTGACGTCATTCACCCATATCTTCCGCCCAGCTCGCTACATCTACCGCCTTACGTCATCCACCCACATCTTCCGCCCAGTTCAACTACATCTTCCGCCCTGCTTCTTCCGCCCCGGTTTAGTCACATCTTCCGCCTTGTTTCTTCCATCCCAGCTTATTTACTTCTTCCGCCCTATATCACCCGATCATGTTATTCACTGTAGCCTTTCTCCCAGTATGTCTTCCAGTTTATCTTTCTCATTTGTTTTCACTGCATGTATTTTATCACGTTTTTCCTCTGCATGTTCGTCGTCCATCCAGTCTTTTATTTAAATGTTCAAAGTATTCTGATTTCTTCAGTCTTCTATTTCTGCAGTCCAAGTTTTTATATATTCCTTTTCTTCTCGTTTCCATCTATTGTTCATTCCTGTTCTTCCTGTTTTTCTCACCTCAATGCAAGAGAAGGTTTACGTCCAAATTTTTAAGTATTCCAGTCTTCCTGCTTTCCTTCTGTCATTCATTCTGTAGTCCGATTTTAACTGTTATCCGTTTTGCTTTCAAATTCAGAGAATGTTTTCTCTCTTTATAAAGTTTTAAGGGTTTGTTTTTTTTTTTAAAGTTCAGTCTGTTTATTCAAAAAAAAAAATAATAGTCCACGTTTTGAAATGTCCCAGAGTGATGGCTCCTCGACCCCGATCGGGTCTGGGGCTGTCACATTGTCACTCTTGTGCAGACGAGTAGTCATCGTCGAGGTAGAGATTTTATACTTTCTGTATTCTATTGAATTGTTTTTAAAACTATTATTTTGGTGTGTTGCCACATGTAAAAGTATGACAGGTCTTAGTCGCCAGCACATCGACTTTATAAGTATATGTACAAGTTCATAGTTTTACATTGAAATCATAGCTTCTTGCTTTATTTTTCCTTTCTTTATTCAATTTTGATTCTCATGCATAAATAGGAGAAAATCGGTATAAAACCTAATGAATTTGATTTTTTCATGTTTATAAACTATTGAATAATAGGTATAAAACCTATTATCACTATTTATTGATGAAAATTAGGCTTTAAATTAGAAAGCTTGATGATTTTGTTAACTTTCTAAATATTACACTTTCTTGAACAACTACTTTCCAAATCTTGTATTTTTTGTATTTTTTTTTTTTTTTTTGCATTTTTAATAGTCAACTTATCTCATGGTTGGGATAAATGTAATTTTTCAGTAAAATAGTCAAATCAATAAAAATTACACATAGTTAAAAATCTAAATATAGTCAGTCAAGTTAAAATTACCTCGAATAAAGTTATAAATAACGTTAAGATTTTTGACAATCAAAATTTAAATATTTCTTATATATATAATTTTATACTATATTTAAATTTTAAATAATTAATTAGAAATTAAAAATAAAATTTAATAAAAGGGGGGAACACAACAAAGGAGGGAGGGAGGGAGGGTATTCACCGTTTTTGCATCCTATTTGTATTGTCGAGGTATCGATCTTTGAGTTCTAACGACGATTTTCAAGGGTATGTCAGTTCTAATCATCTGTATCATTAGCTTTCCCGCATTTTTATATTTTCGAAAAAAATCTAATTTCGAAGTTAAAAACTAGAAATTGTTATTCGATTTTCGTATGCATTCGCCGAGAATGGGTTTAGAATGTATTGTAGTGGGTTCGACTGGAAAAGTTGTTAGAAATTGCAATTTTTTGGCTAACCCGTACGTAAACCTATAGTTGGTGTCGTGACGTTTTTTGTCCAATGCCTAGTTGTTTTCAAGAAACATGGAAACATCGTGGAGCTATACCAAATAGAGCCCTGGCGGGTGTCACATTGCGACATATTGGGAGATTATGTCGCGGTGCTTACATGTGCGACCACATGCAGGGCACTGCTGCATTTTGCCTTGCATGCCACAATGTTTGCCTGCTCAAGTGCCGCGTTGCTCCTTTCTCTAGCAACGTAGAACCAATACCTTTTTGGGCTTGGTTGGGCCAATTTTTGGGATCTCTCTCTCAGGTTGCCTTTGAATATTTTTTTACCCTGGTTTTTATCGCTTCGATGATATTCATGACCTTTGTCGTTTCCTTTTGGCTTGGATCATATTTCCAATATAGGGCCTATCAATTATTCGTGGAGTTTTATATGCGACTTTCACATTTGATTTTATTATAGAATTTGCCAAGTTCATTGACTTTGAGCTTGAGTGTCGTCCCCAACAGTGGAAAAGCTAACCAAAGTCGAGGTAGGATATTCTTTTACTAAATTCACACATGCATCATGGTTTAAAATTTTTTATTTTGTGATATATAACATATGAAACCTGACTATATTTTTTAACAACATATTAGTTTTTATATTTTATCTATGCTAGTTTTACGAGTTTACTTTCAGCATGCATGATATTTCATATTATTTTTTTGACAAGAGTTTCTAGTTGTTTTGGGTTGGTAATATAGGCCACTTGTTTGGTACACATTTTGTGTTGCATGAAAATATTTGTTGTATTCGTGATATCGTAGATGGGACGACTTCCGATATTGTGTCCCTGAGTGCAAATCTCTAAAACTGGCCAAAGTGTTTTATTACGTTTCGATTGGTTTACAAATAGTCGCCTTCTCTTGCACGCCTTTGCTAATTTGATATGCAAAATATCCATAATTGATCTTATTTTCAATAGGGTTGTCTTCTCTAGAAAACGATGGTGACACTATTTTCTATATAGATACCTATGGTATATATCATGTTTTCGAAACTTACCCCAACGATATGTGACAGTCCGTCATGTGAAGGCTAAGGAGGATCTAGTGTGAAGGTCCAGCTCATACTAGTAGAAGTGCACAATTTCACATTGTTTAAGAAAGTGAAAAATGCATGGTTTATAAGTAGAGTTTCCGTCCCTACTTAGTACAACGCATTTCAGGCTAATCACAAGAACAAATTCATGTGGGCTCTATCCCAAAGTAAATAATATTGTACTTGGAGTACCGAGAGACGTTACAAACGGTATCAGAATAACTACTCAATCGAAAGTATAGCCGACAAGAACGTCAGATCCCGAAGAGGGGGGGGGGGGGGGGGAGGATTGTGACAGTTTGCCATGTAAAGGCTAAGGAGGACCTAGTGTGAGGGTCCAGCTCATACCAGTATAGGTGCGCGATCCCATATTGCTTGGGAAAGTAGAAAATGCATGATTTATAATTAGATTTCTCTTTCTTATCTAGTACAATGCGTTTTGGGCTAACTTCAAGAACAAATTTGTGCGGCCTCCAGTCCAAAGTATACAATATTGTACTGGGTCCAACGAGCACGATATCTCATGAAGCCTATTTTTAAAATGATAAAAAGTTTTGAATATAAAATTCATGCATGCACTTTATATCTCCAGCTCCTATTTCTCATTGAAAAGATAAAAACAGTTTTCTCATGTACTAGTTATTATATTAGGATACTTATTGAGTTAGTCGATCACAACAAAAGACTATTTATTTTTCCCATGAAAGCACCGAGGTGATCAAGAGTAGCTATTCGTGTTTCCTTTTGTATTTTTTCTTTTAGAGTGTTTGTTTTATTAGTCAGGACTTGGACATTTCCATCTTTCTTTCTAGTATGTATAACTATATTAGGTACCAGATATATTATTTTTAATGTACAGTACTTTCTTGTTTATTTTATGATACTATGTTATATTTTGTGATAGTTGTGTGATGTCCATCTTGTAGTGGCTATAACTTTAAAAATTGGTTTAAGTCTTTCCATGCAAACCATGGACATGCTTTGAGTTAGGGAATCACGTCTTTTTCAAGCATCGAGTTGTTTGACCTGACATATTTGTTTGGTCACACTTCCATATCGCGAAAAATCTTGCTTTCTCCAAGCTTTTAGTAATTTTTCATTCTTCCTACTTTAAAAATTTTTAATACCTAATTGAGTTTGTTTTTATGCAATAATTAATTAACTAGTAAACCATAAATTAATAGAAATATATTGAAAGTTCATTAATTTCTCAAAACAGATTCCTAAATTCATAATTCTACATTGCTTACAAAACTACTGTTTTCTATTAAAAACAACTAAAAATATGTATGTTATTAATTACTAAATCCCCTCAAAATTATATCATAATAATTCTATAAAATAGAGATATCATTGATTATCCATGTACTCTTTTGGTCAGGTCTAAAAAAATATTTGTGACATAATTAGTGAATTACATCATAAATATTTTTGAAGATATGTGATGGTAGCAGAAGAATTAGGTTTTTATTGTTCTACGACATCTCTCTTTGTGATACCCCTCTTGTGCCTAGCAAAATAAAAATGAAGAAAAAAATGAACAAAAGGTTAAAGAAGAAGGAAAGTTGTTTCTGTAACTCCTTGTCTTCAAGCATTATTTCTGTGAGTTTGTATGGTAAGTTCTCTATAAATAAAGAGTTGCAAAGCAGTGGAAGTGAATCGAAATATGGGGAGTACTGAGTGATCGAAAGCAAGAGCCAGTGAGAGGATAAAAATAATAACGTGAGAGAGGCAAGAAAAAGTGAAATAGATGAGGTGAACTTGGGTGCAAAAAGAGCTGTTAAAGTGGTAAATTTAAATTAGGCTGTATTTTTTGAAATATTAATTATCTATAAAACTATTGTAATTTTATTATTTATAATGATATTTTTTATTTGAGATTTCACTTAAAATTCTTAGTATTTAATTTAATCCATTATTTCTTTTAACTTTTATGCATTACATTTTAACATTATGATCAAGTGCATAAAAAGACTTGAAGTATCAGAAAAATTTGTAAAAAAACTTAAACTTTCGAAAGTGCAAAAACAAGCTTGGCGGTTAACCCTTGAGTGCAGCGGTTAACCACATAATGCGGGCGGTTATGCGGTTAACTGATTGACCCCCCGCATTATGAGGTTAACCGCCTCATTTGAGACGGTTAACCGCATTTAGAACAACGCGGGGGGTGCAGACCCTCACACGGTTAATCGCCTTCGCAATTTTAAAACCTTCAGGCAGTTTCAGTCGAGTAAAATATTCTGCGCAACGCCTTTTCTCTCGTCGAAATCCACTCCCTCGCCGCCGAAATTGTCGGTTTCAATCGTTTGCAACCGTTATCTTCCAAACTCGAGTGGTTTGCTGGTTGAAATCCCAAATCTGACCGCCCAAATAGTGTCTGCAATCGGCGGGTAATCTAAGCCCCCAAATCGTCGGTTCCCAAAATCGTCAAAATCAAGCCGAAATCGTCACAGCAGACTCATTTTCATAGAGATTTTGCAAAAATACGAGGTTGCATTTGAGAAAATCCCACAAATCTGAGCCTAAACCCAAAAAAATCCGAAAATCCTTCCTGAAAATTGCCCAAACCGATTTGAAAATGCCCCCCAAACTTTTGTTGGTCGAAAGGTTCCCCAGACGACAAACCGGGAGGAGGAGCCGCAGCCGTCGCCGATGGAATTTTGAAATCGGGCGTGTGAGGAGCAATTTGAGCAAGATACGTTAAATCGCTCAATTATTTATGGAAAGACTGCCAACTTTAGGTAGTCATTGGAGATCAAGGAGATGTTTGACAACATTTCCTTGCAGGGGTGTACAACATGCAAGGAGATAGTTGTGATAGAGTGGTTCGCCTATTTTATGCGAACTTAGTTAGTACATGGAGGATGGGGTGTGTGGAGTCGTACCTATTCGGTACGGATATTGTCGTTTCTGCAAGTGTTATCAACGAATTAATCAGATTTGATGAAGAAGACGTAGAGAAATATTATCACTATTCTCGAGAGTGTGATTTTGCCCGAACAACAGAGGGAATGGAGTTCATAAGGCAAATCCATTGCAATTCAAACATTGTAGGCTTCATGAAGCTAAGATCGAAGTCCTTGAACGTTAAGGCTCGGGTTGTTCACAACTTGATCAGCCACACCATGTTGCCAAGGGATGGACACAGAGATCTTGTCAGTTGGATGAATCTCTATATTATGCAGAAGCTATATAGCGGCGCGACGTTCGACCCAGAATTCATGATTGTAAGTCACATGCACGAGGTCAGGTGAACAAAAAACAAGAGTCTACCGTTCGATTCATTGATTTGGAAGATCGTAGAGCGATCTCAGCTTCATGTGCCCAGTGGAAAGAAAATCAGATCACACAAATCTGGCGATGTATTTGACAGGATTCATCTTACGCGGATGGGCCTGGTCGAAGTCGACGAGTTTTGGATGCCAAAGGGAAATCATGGAGCCTCCACATCTCGGGATGTTCTGATGGATGACGCCATCGCCACCGAGAGCGCCGACGCCACCACCACTGAGGACGCCACCGCCACCGTCACCGCACCGCCATTGTACCACCACGAGACTAGTAGGTGGAAGCAGAGATTTGACATGATAGATAACTATTTTGTCGAAATGAGGTAGAGGTTGGACAGAATGCACAACATGTGGGATCAAAGTTGAGACATCATGCAGGAAAGGCGGGATTTGATGAGATTGTCCCAAATACGGCTCAAAGACGCCTTCAAGCGTTGGTGTGCAGGCGGAGGCGGCGAGGGCGACGATACCCCTCCTCCACCCTTACCGTAGTTTAGTTTATGTTGGATATTTCTTTTAATGTATTTCTTATGTTGTATATTTAATTGAATTAAAGTAATCAACGTCTTTTTATATTTATATGTACTTTACTTTTCATTTTATGTTTTGATGTTTATTATACGTACTGGATTCTGGTTGTTGGGTCTATATTTGTTATTTGAATTTGCAGGAACTGTTTGAAGATGGCTATGAAGAAGTCATAAAACAAACGAAACTTTGTTCATTTTTTCAATTTTTTTTGTTTAAATAAACTGAAACAAATAAATAATTCTAATTTGAATAACATTTAATAGATAAATATTCTTACCATTAACTAAAATATAAAAAAATTTATTTAAAAAAAATTATAATTTGAAATATCATCGGGATGTAAAAGCTTAATGAGTGCAATTAAAATTAAATCACGTGTTTAATGAATTAATTAATTAAACTACGTAATGTATTTATTTAATTAACTAATTTCAAACATTACATTCAATGATTTCTACCTCGGCCTCGGTCTCGTATCACAGATTCTTGTGTCCTCTCAAATTCATTGAAACTCATAAACGTGTCTTGTGCAGGAGCGTCTGAAGTGGGTCCCCAGTGAGGACAAGTGCAAATGTTATGCCCTTGTTGCCGACATATGTCACACGTCATCTTCGAGTTCTTCTTACTAATTTTCGAACTCGACAGTTTGTCGACATCTCGCACTCTTGTTTTTTTCGGCCTACCAGGTTGGTGATGTCTTTTGGGTGGCATGAGTGCCGTCATAGCCGGCCACATTTGTTGGTCATTCATGGGTTGAATAAATTGTGAATACATCTGCATATAAGTCACCCGATGATAGTAGGGATGTACATACATTTCCAATTCCACTCTCATTTTATTAATGCAGGGAATGGAGTTGACACAAGGGACTCAAGTCAGCTCCCATCTGGTGCACTCGAACACACCCATATTCATGTCGACCTTGTATTGTTTTTAGCCGTTACTGACCTCAAATCGTGCATCTCCCGCTAACTGAGCACTCCAGTTTCGAGCTTGAAATTTTTAGATCCTCAAGCTTTTTCTTTATCCGGGGACACATAATGTCTGTTGATTGGGCCATCTTCTCAAATTTTTTGACAATGCGAGTCATCAAATCCTTTCGTATTTTCTCGAACATGGTGATAATCGGTTTGTCTCTGGTCGGTAATAAAACTACATTGTATGACTCGGACAAATTATTCAAGCCTATATCACACTTAGGGATCGAAGAGAAGACATAACTAACCCAATATCTAGGCTCTTCTTTTCGAAGCCATGCGTGGGCATCCGAGTTTAGCTGAAATAATTTCTTCATTTCTATTTCAAAATAATAATGGGTGAGGGCCCTGGCCGCTTTCTACATCGCCTCTTCGTACGCTTTGCCCCAAATGAGGCTTTTGAAATTTGCATACATATGTCGTAGGCAGAAACGATGTTCGGCGAAAGAAAATTTGGTCTCAACAACATTATACAACCCCTGATATTTGAAAGAAAAACCGAGTCAACAGTAAACGATATAATTATCTAACAATTGGAAATGTATTATACCTTTTAAAGATCTAAAATAATTTTTCAGCTCTCTCTCGATCCCATATTCAGGTCTTGCTTTAAAATTCCCAAAAACCACGTCTATGTGTCCTCGGTTTCTTTTTCAATGTTTGCAACAGCAACAGAATATATTCCATCGTTGCCATCATTACTGACGGCCGTGAATAATTGGTCAGGATACGAGCCCTTTAGATGGCAACCATCCAAACAGATGACAGGGCGTTCGTGCTGCAGCAAACCTGCCTTGCAAGTAGCCATACACATATACACTTTTTGACATACCATTAAAGTATTTCCTGTATCGTAAGTATGTACTGCTAATGTGTTACCCGGATTTAATCAATATATTTATGATGCGTATGTAACACTTGGTTCCATTTAACCAACTTATCTTGTCAACTAATAGTATACGTTTTATAGATGAAAGTTAGAGAAATTATTGATTAGGTTAATGAGTGACTAAGTAAGGGCATAATGGTAAATAGAGACCTATAGTAATAATCTATTTAAAGAAAGAGACTTTGTGATTAATGCACTGTAGCCGCCACGATTTCCTATTTTTCCACTTTGGGATTTCAGCTCAAGCAGCAGAGCTCCCTAGGCAATTCTTCTACTTGATTCTTCTCCAATCTAGGTGAGTTCTATTTCGATTCCTTGCTGTACTGGTAGCTATAGATAATTGGGGAAAGTATAAATGTGAGTTTTGTGAATGCCATATGGGTGAGCTAGTTTGGGATTTGTGGTAAATCAGGAATGCTCAATGAACTAAGCTTCCAAACTAGTGTCTCTAGAATTCTAGCTGTTTAGAATGGAGTTTAGAGAAAGTCTAATGTATGTTCTGTCTATGGCTTTAGGTTTGAGTAAGCTTCCGAGGTAGTCTTCCACCCAATACTTTCCAGGAGACCAAGTAAGTGAAGTTTGCTTGTACCTTCGGGCCTCCATCACATAACAGTAGGATTATGTTTGCTTGAATGTGTTCGTATGTCATACATCATATTTTGAAAGTATGCAAAAATGAATTTACATGAAATGGCATGGTAAGGAATGAACAGACTGTAACAGATAAACTATTAAGGGAACTAATATAGCCCTTAACTTATGAAGGAATTTATACTTTGGGAGAAGTGATCCAACTCCCAACTTCACAGGAGGATCTGAACAGTTGTTAAGGGAACTAACCCGCTCCTTAATCGAGAGAGATGATGTATGACTTTGGGAGAAGTGATCCAACTCCCAATTTCACAGGAGAATCATATCAGAAACGAATGCATATGCAACTGAGATGAGAAAGTAGAAACTGCATGTTTAGGAATTTATGTTTCAGCATTCCATTTCATTACTGCTTTACTTACTTAGCATTAGGCTAATAGATGAGTTTTGTGATGTAGGTGAAGAAGTGACAGTAGGTGTGTTCTCTGAGTTTGCTGAGAACTAGGCAGGTTGGAAGGGTGCATGCATGCATCGATTCTGGCAACTGATGGGGCTATTTAACTGGTGGCAGTGGATGAGAAGGTTTAGTGAACCATGATCCAATTTAAATTTGTTGAGAGTTTTTATGACAGTGCTAGTTTTGATGTTTTGATTGCAATTTGAGACTTTTCTGATAATGATACTCTGTTGGTTTGATAGTGGTTTTTACCAAATTTTTTTAGTAATATACGGATTTAAATAGTTTTGAACGATTTCTAGTAAAATGCTCAAGTTCTTTTGGTAGTTGGAGTTTTTCTCTGTTTAGAGTGAAATTGTTGCTACGCTATTTTAGTTGAGTATTTTTGATCTATCGGTAGATGATGTCTATCGGCAGATGTTGAGTATTTTTGATCTATCGGTAGATGATGTCTATCAGCACATGTCGAGTATTTTTTATCTATCGATGGATGATGTCTATCGGCAGATGTTGAGTATTTTTGGTCAATCGGTGGATTTAGTTCATCGGTAGAAGTCGAGAGTTTTGTCTATCGGTGGATGTAGTCCATCGGTGGATGTGAGTATTAGAATTTGTCGTTTTGTGACCGGGTGATGTCGAATATTATATCGATCGGAAGATGTAGGAAGAAATTTATCGTTTTGCAACCGGTAGATGTGAATTGAGGATTTTTGTTGTCTAGTGATCGGAAGACGCAGTTTGTTCTATCGGTAGATGTGAGCCGAGAATGTTTGTCGTTTTGTGAGCGGTGAATGCGAGTGTAAAACGTTGTCGTTCTATGAGTGGAAGATGTAATTTGTATGGCTTCTACTGCCGAGACTCTTTTGTCTCTATATCTACCGATGGAACTTGTCACGACCCTAATACTGTACCCAATTTCCCGTATATATTTTTTTTTATCCATATACTTTAAATAAACTCTAGGCAGAAATCAAATCAAAATCTATATCCATATACCTCAATACTGAAAACTAATTATAAAACTAAAAGAAAACATTAAACAAAACAATTTAAAATCAATTGAATAAATAAATTAAAACATATAAACAATCGGCTGGAAGGAAGGGCAGAATCGACAATTGGCAGCCCAAGTGGAGGGGCGATCGATCGCTGTATTGATCTCGGCGATCGATCGCTGTCACAGCGATCGATGCCGCGCCCGATCGCCATACTTCCAACAGGGAGGGGCGATCAGTCGCCCCTCACCCCGCGCCCAGTCGCCTCTCTTCATACTTCTTTCTCTTCTCTTATTTTTTTACAAATGCTCTCTGGAATCCGAAATTCCAGAGAGCAAAACACTATGTTTCCTTCACTTTCCCTGCACACCACACACTTAACATTTTCCTCATAAACTCTAACATAACATCGTTCATTTCTCATTGTCATCCACTCAAATTATAGGACCTAAATACACGTCAATCTTTCATGAAAACAAATGGCATGGATACGTTTAAAACTATCAATTCCTCCTATCAAAATCATCAAACAATTCCATAAAAACTTAACAAAAACAATTTATAAAATAGATTTCCGAAAATGTTTAAAACCTATCAACTATCAGATCCAAACATCCTAAAATGTCTATACAACCATCAGCCCAGACGATCCCAATAACCCCAAAACCTATACATACTTCCCCACGGGTCAGGTAAGCATCGACTGCGCTAGCACACCACGCAAGCCATCCTCTATCAACTGTACTCATGCCTCAGGAGGAGGAACGTCGTCCTCACCTGTTTCCTCGTAGTCACCTACACCATACAGACACCTATAAGATAAAAATCTCAGCAAGCTCTCGTACATGCAGAATGCGTGCAGATGCATATGTCATTCATAAAACATGCAGATAACAGATTCAGATTCATTACGTCGCAGACAGATTGTCACCGAGGCCTAAACCCACCTCGCCGTGACCAGATAACAGATTTCGTAGATTTTGTTGATTCATTTTACTTTTTAATTAGGTCGCAGACAGAATGTCACCGAGGGCCAAACCACCTCGCCGTGACCAGATAACAGATTACGTAGATTTTGTTGGTTTATTTTACTTTTTAATTAGGTCGTAGACAGATTGTCACCGAGGGCTAAACCACATCGCCGTGACCAGATAACAGATTACGTAGATTCATTTCATTCTCTTAAACATATGCTTTAACAGATGTGATGCATGAGCAGTCAAATGCATAAAGTAAACAACCAGCATGTGTACCATCAAGACGATAAACAAACATAACTTATAAACGACTAACCTAACTACCCAACCAAAACAATTTAAACAAACGCATCACCAAAACTCCTTGAGACGACTTCGACGTACGGTGTAGGCCAATCGGCCAGAGAAGATCACGAGAATTTACCTCGTGTCCAAAGCAGCTCAAGCTCCGTCCACGAGCGTTGTTTGTCTGAGGCAAAACAGAACGATCGACGTTAAAACGAGTTTAAGTTACTAAACGTCCAAATTTAACAAAACCTTAACTAATCGAGGAATATCGACGAACAATTTACGATTTATACCTTGAAACAACAATTAACGAGTTTTTCCCTAAAACCCGAAAATTCTCAAACTTTAACATTCGTCCCGAATCAATTAAATTCGTCCATTACATTCATTATATCCTTAATTACTGCAAACCTATCAATTTCGAACCTTAAATCACGATTTCTAACAAAACCTAAACGAAATCCTAATTGTTTAAACTCCGTAAAAGTCAAAACAAACTTTCCTAAAACCTTAGAATCGTACCTAGGATCGGGATTAGGGAAGAAATCGCGAAGAATCGAGACGATCGGAGGACGAATCGGAGGTCGGAACGTCGAAGTCGTCGTGAGGGAGAAGAGAGAAGCTCTCTGGTTTTTCAGGCGGCCGAGAAGAAATGAAGAGGAAAAGGAGATTTTGTTATTTTATATTATTGGTTTGGCAAATTACCGTTTTGCCCTTAACACTTAATTCTATTTGTTTCGTCCTTCGTTTCGTTAATCGGCTAACTATTCGGTTTCTCCAAATCTCCTTATCTCACCAATAAGTCCAACTTATTATTTGAGATTTATTAAAACTGTTCGTTCACAATTCGGACCTCGTTTACTATTTTTACTAAAACGTCGTTCATATTACGAGAAACGTAATTTCTCGAAATATAGCATTATTACTCTGAAAAATCTTGTAAATTTCTTAAAATTCCCATTAATCGTTAGGATTGTAATAAAGCTCTCTTTTCGCAAAACGAACTTGATTTGCCATATTTACGAAAATGCCATTATATAATAAAATATAAATATCTAGTAAAGCCGGGTATTACATTATTCAGCGGCAGATGTGTTCTGTTTTCTTTTCTTTTTCAACCAACTGTCTTCAATATTTTAACTATTTAATAAATGTTGTTCATACAAATGTTTTTTCGCTGTAAGTTTTAATGTTTTAAGGATCAAGTCTTGATCGTTGAATGAAATTTTAAAATTTTTTCAAAAAGTCATAGTTCGGTTTAGTATTATATGTGGTGAATCGGGTTCAGATAACTCGGGGTGTTACAGTATGGTATCAGAGACATTCAGTTAAACCGTTCAAAAGATTACTCATCAGTGCCGATCGTCGCATGGGAGCACTCTAACAACTGTAAGTGTTCATGTTAGCCTTAGTTATTAAATATTTATGACAGTAGTTAACCCTGTGCAGGAATCTAGTAAGATGTCTAGACGACCAGGCAGACCAAGAGTACCAAGAGAGATACCGAATTCAGGACGTGAAGAAGATCCTAGCGTGATTAGGCAGCTGACAGATTTGGTGCGTCAGCAAACAGAGCTAGTGCGTCAGCATTCCGATCAGTTAGGAGTGCTGTTGAACCGAGAGGTACAGGGAAGTGCCAACTCGAGTTCTAGCAATGAACATTTTGGAGATAGATTCAGGAGGCTACGACCACCCACGTTTGATGGACAGTCATCAGACCCAGTTATTGCTGAAGGATGGCTTAGGAAAGTTGAGAGTATGTTTAGATGTGCCAACATTGGAGAAGGAGATAAGGTCACGTTGGCAACATTTCATTTGGCTGGTGAAGCTCAACTTTGGTGGGAAACAATAGAGACCACCACTGATGTTTTGGCGATGCCTTGGTCACAATTCAAGGACATTTTCTATGAGAAGTATTTTAACAGCACTGTCCAAACCGCGAAGAAGTTGGAGTTTCTGAACTTGAAGCAGACAGGGTCTGTGGCCAAGTACAGTAGGCAATTTGAGTCCCTGTCCAGGTTTGCTAGACATTTTGCTCAAAGGGACGAGGATAAGGTGTTCAAATTTGTGCATGGGCTGAAGCCGAAAATTTACCGGGGAGTTAAATTTTGTGGTATTAAAGGCTTGACATTCAGCGAAGTTGTGTCCACTGCTTTGGAAGTGGAAGAAGCTGAAAGGAAGTGTGCTGGACCAAAGGAGGTCCCACAAAAGTTTATCCAGCCACACCAACAAAGAGGAATGAAGAGGCCAAGTGAAGGCCAGAATAGCCAAGGAACAGGAGGGAAGATACAGAATGCCAGGAAATTTCCCCAGTGTCCTAAGTGTTTGAAGAACCACCCGGGCGAGTGTGGATTAGGCTTTGGGAAGTGTTTCAACTATGAGGAGGTTGGGCACGCAATCAAAGAATGTCCAAAGCCTAGAATCATCAGATGGTACAATTGTAACAAGGTCGGCCATATTAACAGAGACTGCCCAACTTCTAAGAGTGGCCCTGCTATGATTAAACAGAGGATATTCTCCATGATGGAGTCGGGTGAGGAACAGCCCGCTGTTGTATCAGGTACAATATTGATCAACTCTATACTTGCTTTTACTTTAATAGATTTTGGTGCAACGCATTCATTTATAGCATCTGCATTTGCTGTTAAGTTAGATATACAACCTACGCCATCTGAACATATGTTTAGTGTCACGTTACCCTCTGGTGAATGTATGCACTCTAGCCGAGTGATGCTTAATTGTGTTGTGTTAGTAGGAAACAAGGATCTACCTGCTGATCTCATCATTATGAATATAATGGGATTTGATGTAATCCTAGGGATGGACTGGTTGTTTAAGCATTATGCCACAATTGATTGTAGGACTGGAGTAGTTAGCTTCCAACCCCCTGGTAGTTTGAAAAATACCTTTCGAGCTTCAAAGAGGAGTAAAGAAATGTCTGTGATGACTTCTATTAACACTAGACCTTCCCCATGTGGAGAGTACTTGTGCTTCTTAGCTAGCGTTTTAGACATACAACTTGTAGGAAAAGCAAATCCTCAAAATGTCTTAGTTGTCCAAGAATTTCCTGATGTATTTTTGGATGACCTTCCTGGTTTACCACCTGATAGAGAAATTGAATTTGTTGTGGATGTTTACCTAGGCGCTAAGCCTGTATCTAAGAATCCATATAGACTAGCACCAACAGAACTTAAAGAATTAAAGAAACAGTTGGAGGATCTGTTGGAGAAAGGGTTCATACGCCCTAGCTATTCACCGTGGGGTGCACCTGTCCTTTTTGTCAAAAAGAAGGACGGATCGATGCGGATGTGCATTGATTATCAGGAACTAAATAAGCTAACTGTCAAAAACAAGTATCCATTGCCAAGGATTGACAATCTATTCAACCAACTTAATGGTGCAAGAGTTTTCTCTAAGATTGACCTTAGGTCCGGTTATTACTAGTTGAAGGTTAGGTCTGAAGACTGCCTTTCGCACGAGGTATGGACACTTTGAGTTTATGGTTATGTCCTTTGGATTGACAAATGCACCGGCAGCCTTCATGGACCTTATGAATAGAGTGTTCCACGACTATTTAGATAACTTCGTCATAGTGTTCATAGATGATATCTTAATCTACTCACGTACAAAGGATGATCATGCAGAGCACTTGAGCTTGGTGTTAGGATTACTAAGGCAGCACCAACTTTATGCCAAGTTTTCAAAGTGTGAGTTTTGGTTGGACAGAGTTCACTTTCTTGGTCATGTGATATCGGGTGATGGAATATCTGTGGATCAAGCCAAGGTTCATACAGTTAAGGAGTGGCCCCAACCGAAGAGTGCTACAGATATTCGGAGTTTCCTTGGGTTAGCAGGATATTACAGGAAATTTATTGAAGGATTCTCGAAGATTGCTACACCCCTCACTCGGTTAACTAGGAAAAATATTAGATATGCATGGACAGAGGAATGCGAATCCAGTTTCCAGACTTTGAAACAGAAACTGACCAATGCCCTAATATTAACCCTTCCTGTTGAAAATGGTAAATTTAGCATTTATTGTGATGCTTCCAAAATTAGTCTTGGTTGTGTGTTAATGCAAGATGGTAAGGTAATAGCTTAAGCTTCTAGACAGTTGAAAACACATGAGAAGAACTACCCTACACATGACTTGGAATTAGCTGCAGTGGTATTTGCACTTAAGATTTGGAGGCATTACCTGTATGGACAAACTTGTGAAATATTCTCGGACCATAAAAGTCTAAAATATATCTTCACACAGAAGAAATTAAATATGAGGCAACGTCGGTGGTTGGAGTTTGTCAAGGATTACGATTTTGAGATCAAATACCATCCCGGCAAAGCTAATGTAGTGGCCGACGATTTGAGCAGAGTGACAACATCAACCCCAACTATGATTTTCGATTTGCCATTAGCCTTAGAGTCAGAATTCCAAAGATTTAATCTAGAAGCAGTATCCAGTGTATCAGCTATATTTTCAGCCATAACCTTAAAGCCTACTATTCTGGAGAAAATAAAGGAAGCTCAGACGAATGATGACGAGTGTAACAAGTACAAGTTAAGCATGGATTCTACTGACAAATCAGATTTTAACTATTCTGCTGATGGAATCCTTAAGTTTAGAAATAGATGGTTTGTTCCTGCCATCAAAGAACTTCGAGATGAAATTCTTTCTGAAGCACATTCTTCTAGATTTTCTGTCCACCCTGGATGTACGAAGATGTACAAGGACCTCAAACAGCATTATTGGTGGCCTTGTATGAAGAGATGTGTGGCAGAGTATGTAGGATCGTGCTTGATTTGCCAGCAAATTAAAGCTGAACATCAGAGGCCTGCAGGAACATTACAACCCTTATCAGTTCCTGAATGGAAATGAGAACAAATAACGATGGACTTTGTTGTGGGATTGCTTAGAACAGCAAAGGGACATGATGCAATATGGGTAATAGTTGATCGATTAACCAAATCTGCCCACTTTCTGCCAATGAAGATGACATACTCGATGGATCAGCTTGCTGAATTGTATGTGCAAGAGATTGTTAGGTTACATGGAGTTCCATGTACCATAGTTTCAGACCGAGATTCTAGATTTACATCTAAATTTTGGAAGAGTTTGCATAAGGCTATGGGTACACAGCTCAACTTTAGCACAGCCTTTCACCCTCAAACTGATGGACAATCCGAGAAGACTATCCAAACGTTAGAGGATATGCACTATGCATGTGTATTAGAGTTTCAGGGTTCTTGGAGTAAGTACTTACCATTGGTGGAATTTTCCTATAATAACAGTTTTCAGGCAACAATAGGAATGACACCGTATGAAGCATTGTATGGACAGTAAATGTAGATCTCCCTTGTATTGGGATGAAGTTGGAGAAGCACATTTGATTGGTCCTGACTTTGTGCAACAGACCGTGGAGAAGATTGCCCTCATCCGACAGAGGATCTTAACAGCTCAAAGCCGACAGAAAAGTTATGCCGGCAGAAGACGCAGAGAATTAGAGTTTGAAGTAGGTGATGAAGTTTTTCTTAAGGTATCACCATTCAAAGGAGTTGTGAGATTTGGGAAGAGAGGAAAGCTGAACCACAAATTTATTAGACCATTCTCAATCTTGAAAATGATTGGTAAATCAGCTTATCAGTTACAATTGCCAGCCTCTATGGAAGGAATTCACAATGTGTTCCACGTCTCTATGCTTAAAAAGTGTGTACGAGATCCATCTCAGATTGTGGAACAGCAGAGTATTGAAGTTCATCCTACTCTTACATATGAGGAGAAACCAGTAAGGATCTTAGACCATACTGTGAAAGTGTTGCGCAACAAAGAAGTTCCACTGGTGAAAGTCTTATGGCATAACCAGAACATAGAGGAGACAACTTGGGAGCGCCAGCAAGACATGATGGACCAACATCCAGAATTATTCAGGTATTGAATTTTGAGGACAAAATTCTTTTAAGGAGGGTAGACTGTAACACTCGGTTCCATTTAACCAACTTATTTTGTCAACTAATAGTATACGTTTTATGGATGAAAGTGGGGGAAATTATTGATTAGGTTAATGAGTGACTAAGTAAGGACATAATGGTAAATAGAGACCTATAGTAATAACCTATTTAAAGAAAGAGACTTTGTGATTAATGCACTGTAGGCGCCACGATTTCCTATTTTTCCACTTTGGGTTTTCAGCTCAAGCAGTAGAGCTCCCTAGGCAATTCTTCTACTTGATTCTTCTCCAATCTAGGTGAGTTCTATTTCGATTCTTTGCTGTACTGGTAGCTATCGATAATTGAGAAAGTATAAATGTGAGTTTTGTGAATGTCGTATGGGTGAGCTAGTTCGGGATTTGTGGTACATAGGGAATGCTCAATGAACTAAGCTTCCAAACTAGTGTCTCTAGAATTCTAGCGGTTTAGAATGGAGTTTAGAGAAAGTCTAATGTATGTTCTGTCTATGGCTTTAGGTTTGAACAAGCTTCCGAGTTAGTCTTCCACCCAATACTTTCCAGGAGACCAGGTAAGTGAAGTTTGTTTGTGCCTTCGGGCCTACATCACAAAACAGTAGGATTATGTTTGCTTGAATGTGTTCGTATGTCATGCATCATATTTTGAAAGTATGCGAAAATGAATTTATATGAAATGACATGGTAAGGAATGAACAGACTGTAACAGATAAACTATTAAGGGAACTAATCCACCCCTTAACTTATGAAGGGATTTATACTTTGGGAGAAGTGATCCAACTCCCAACTTCACAGGGGGATCTGAACAGTTGTTAAGGGAACTAATCCGCCCCTTAATCGAGAGAGAGGATGTATGCCTTTGGGAGAAGTGATCCATCTCCCAATTTTACAAGGGGATCAGATCAGAAACGAATGCATATGCAACTGAGATAAGAAAGTAGAAACTGCATGTTTAGGAATTTATGTTTCAGCATTCCATTTCATTACTGCTTTACTTACTTAGCATTAGGCTAATAGATGAGTTTTGTGATGTAGGTGAAGAAGTGACACCAGGTGTGTTCTCTGAGTTTGCTGAGAACTAGGCAGGTTGGAGGGGTGCATGCATGCATCGATTCTGGCAACTGATGGGACAGTTTAACTGGTGGCAGTAGATGAGAAGGTTTAGTGAACCATGATCCAATTTAAATTTGTTGAGAGTTTTTATGACAGTGGTAGTCTTGATGTTTTGATTGCAATTTGAGACTTTTCTGATAATGATACTCTGTTGGTTTTAATAGTGGTTTTTACCAAATTTTTGAGTAATATACGGATTTAAATAGTTTTGAACAATTTCTAGTAAAATGCTCAAGTTCTTTTGGTAGTCGGAGTTTTTCTCTGTTTAGAGTGAAATTGTTGCTATGCTGTTTTAATTGAGTATTTTTTATCTATCGGTAGATGATGTCTATCGGCAGATGTTGAGTATTTTTGATCTATCGGTAGATGATGTCTATCGGCAGATGTCGAGTATTTTTTATCTATCGGTGGATAATGTCTATCGGCAGATGTTGAGTATTTTTTGTCAATCGGTGGATTTAGTCCATCGGTAGAAGTCGAGAGTTTTGTCTATTGGTGGATGTAGTTCATCGGTGGATGTGAGTATTAGAATTTGTCGTTTTGTGACCGGGTGATGTCGAATATTATATCTATCGGAAGATGTAGGAAGAAATTTATCGTTTTGCGACCGGTAGATGTGAATTGAGGATTTTTGTCGTCTAGTGATCGGAAGACGCATTTTATTCTATCGGTAGATGTGAGCCGAGAATGTTTGTCGTTTTGTGAGCGGTGAATGCGAGTGTAAAACGTTGTCGTTCTGTGAGTGGAAGATGTAATTTGTACGGCTTCTACTGCCGAGACTCTTTTGTCTATATATCTACCGATGGAACTATTCAGCGGCAGATGTGTTCTGTTTTCTTTTTTTTTTTCAACCAACTGTCTTCAATATTTTAACTATTTAATAAATGTTGTTCATACAAATGTTTTTTCGCTGTAAGTTTTAATGTTTTAAGGGTCAAGTCTTGATCGTTGAGTGAAATTTTAAAATTTTTTCAGAAAGTCATAGTTCGGTTTAGTATTATGTATGGCGAATCGGGTTCAGATAACTCGGGGCGTTACAGCGTACGACCAGACTAGTTTGTACTCTTCATCGCTATTGCCTTTGTTAAGTGTTTGAGCTATGCTTCTTGCTCTTTTGGCAATACCATGCATAATGCTGACAATGAAATCCATCATTACTGTCTCGATGATGGAAGGGATAACCCACATAAGTTGACATTTAAATCTGTTAAGATAATGAATTGCAAGATTTTTTGCTCTAGCATTTCGATTCTCAACTATCCTCGCACAGTTGTGAGAATTGACCAAAGATTTTATTTGATAAGTCTCCTCACCTTGTATCTTCGAAGCATATAGTCGCCACGGACATCCGTCTGTGCATATAGCCGTCAGTCGCTTCTTGTCACTTTGGACAAATGTGATGTCGAAACCCTCTTTCAAAGAATATTCTTTTATTTTCTCTTTAATTTGCTTTATATAACTATATGTTTTCCCCAAACAAAAATTCTTTGGGTTTGATAAGCTTTCTACTTCATCAACGTCCGATTCGACCGGTGTTCGCAGCTCCTCGTCTAGAGTTACAGATGTCGAATACGCCTCTATTTTTTATTATTGGTATGCGAATACCAATCCATATTAACATCAAAATTTGTTGGCTCATTTAAATCGATAAATCTTCTTGGATCCATCGTCTTCAAAGGAAAATGAAGAATAAATAATAATTCATAAATAATAAATTAATAAATGGTAACAAAATAATTAGGGGTGAAATACATATATCAATAATTAATATAAAAAAATATCTCTATAAGAATTTAAAAATATTAATAAATAATTCAGAAATAATAAAATAGTAAATAGTAGCAAAATAATATTTAATGAAATACACATCAATATTCATGGATAATACCTGTTATTTGAGTACACCACCTACTCAGAGTATACTCTCGAAAGAAATTTCGAAAGAAATCACTCAAAGTAACAGGAGAATTGGAGAGGGGAGTGGTGGATGTGAGAAACAAGAGGAGGAGGGGTGCTTAAATACGCATTACAACGGTCGACGTTCTGGTATTTTCAGTAAATATTTGCCCACAGTATACTCTATGACCCGAATATCTCAGATACTTCACGTGATAGGTGGTTGACCGTCTCAAATCAACAAGTAACCGCATTACACGGGGACCGTGTGAGGGTCTATACCCCTCACGTTGTTCTAAATGCGGTTAACCGCATAATGCGGGAGTCAATCGGTTAACCGCATAACCCCTCGCATTATGCGGTTAACCGTGTAAGGCATGTGGTTAATCGCTGCACCCAGTGCGGGGGTTAGCAGTTAATCGTGAAGTTTGTTTTTACACTTTTACGGGTTTTAATTTTTTTAATACTTCATTTTTTTTTTTATAAACTTAATCCTTGACAGTATCAAAAAATATTCATAAGTTTTTTTTAGCATATATTATCATGTTTTCTACAACCATTATATTTTTGCCAGCACTCCTGTTCTAGATTTTTGATAAGGTGAATTGACGTAGTTCTTTTGGTTGGAATTCGAAGGCAAAGCTTCGGTTGATTTTTGGCCCACTTGAGCGTTGTCGTACACACCCAACATCATCAACGCACAAAAAGTATACAATGATGATGTGTTTGTCTGTATGGGTGTTTCGCGTGAGATATGTACTCATCATCATCCCCTCTCTCTCTCCTGGTCTTCATTATCCTTTCGACGCGTGCCCAAATATATCCACCAACTGTTACTCAACAACAAATAGTAAATGAACTGATGAAACTCAAGAAAACTTACCCATGAATTTATTTGCATCTAGAGAGAGAGAGAGATGGAAAGCAAAAGTGGGACGAGTGAGTGTAAAAGAGCAAGAATAGGATTCTTGGATGTCTTTTAGGCTTTCTCCGGGACCAACGCAGAGGGAGAGCGTCCCCTAGTAATGGAAGATGAAGAAGAGAACAGACAGACAATGACAATGCAAAAAGCAAAAGGGAGAGAGCAAAAGTGAGAAAAATTAAGTGGTCTATTACCACTCCTATCTTAATAATGTTAGAGAGAATGGAGTAAGCTTCAAGCCACCCTAAACTCTCCAATTTAACAACTTCTAATAGGTTGACCTAATCTCCAAATTTTCGAAAAAAAAACTCGCGCTGATTAAGTTTTCATAACATATACACCAATCAAAAAGTGATGCACTATAGTAAAACAGATGTCACGTAAGATCATAGGTTATACAAGAAGAATTAACTGGGTGTTTTACTGTGAGAATATGCAACAAATTAGATGCACTTGTTCTAGTAAAGTATGGTGCTAAATTATAGATCTAGAGGAGAGCTTTTACAGGGCAATGAAACTATTGTTTTACGTTATTATTGTCCTCAAAAAACGCATAAAATAATTAATGATTTATTAAATTCTTTATAGGAGTTTATTGTTAAAGGCAATCCAATTGTTGCAGAATAAGAATATATTAATCTGCCACCGAAAAAAAAAAACAATCAATCTTCTCTTTCTTTACTATACCATGTATCATTTCAGCAACTAATAAACAACATTATTATTATTTTATTAAGATTATTATTAAAGGTGTGGATTGAAACATAGCCTCATTTCAAGCAAAAAGGAGGAATAGGGTCAAATATTAACTGGATTGTGGCTTATAAATTCAATGGTAGGCGAGTTTGAGAATGACAAAATTAATCATCATTTAGCTTTTTAGGGTTCATCATACTTATGGTTTGTCTCCCAATTCCCTTTCCATTACAATGTAATGTCATTATCTAACATCATTGATACAATTTTAAGCAATTAATATTTTAGCATATGTCGGGACGGATCAACTTTTCATTTCTAGATTCTTCAAGTTTTTTACGCGCATTTTTATTAAATATCGTATTTACATTTTTTTTATTTTTTAGAAATTATTTATATTTAGTGTGGATAAAAAATAAGGGAGAGAAAGAGAGAGAGAGGTGACCAAGTATTGGCTGGACCATTTAGTATTAAAAGGAAACATGTGGTAAATTTTATAGAGGAGGACCCTCTAAAATTGTCATTATTCATGCCTGTTCCCACAGTAATTAGCAGTTACAACCAGACATAATAAGTGCTTAGTTTCAAGTTTAACTCTGCTATCATTTATTGGTCACGTTCCAATATTTTAAATGTTTCATTATCGATTTTTTTATTTTTCTGAAGTTTTCTTTCCAATTTGCTAGTGGATTGAAACAACCATATAACACATGGGATCAGTCATGTTGAACAAATTGAGTGTTAATCAAATTGAATGGAAGGATTTTTAAGAATTTGGATGAGATGAGATTTGGAGTTTCGAAAATATTAAAAGACTTGCAGTTTGCAGTTTGCAGTTTGCAGTGCAGAAGTCCAACAATACTTGAAAAGAATAAAAAGTCAAGGTAGTTAAAATAAACCCACTTTTGATGATCCTCCAACTGATTCTCCTCTGACGTTTAATTGTCCTCCTTCTCTTTCTCTCCTCTTCCCAATTTCCCTCTCCAATGAAACAGAGAGAGAAAGTTGTAGAGAGAGAAACAGAATCAAAGTGCAAAATGCTATAAGAGAGAGAGAGAGAGAGGCTACAGAGTGTGAAATTTAAGTGTCCAGCTTCTTTTAAGGAAGACAGCAAAACTCTCAGCTTTTTCTTCCTTTTAAAACAATGGGTTGCTTCCTCTATCTTCATCGACTCTGCTCGTAGCTTACTACCTTCGCAGTCTCGTTCATGGAGTTCGATCTCGAAAACCCATTAAAATACTTTCATGATCTTCAATCCGATGCATTTGCCTCTCTATTTCTCGTTGAATCTGATCATATGCCGTCAGAATCTTACGTTCAGGGTCTTCGCTCTAATGATTCCGATATCTTTACCAGACGAGAGACCATTTCTTTGATTTCCCAGGTATGATTTTTTTTTTTTTAACTGAAGAAAATGGGTTTTTGTTTTTCTGTATTTGATGTTGTCCGCCATCGTAGAGTTGCTGCAACTTCGATCCCCTACTGGCTTATCTCGCTATCACTTATCTCGATCGGTTCTTGTCCAACCAAGGAATCCTAGTAATCTCTTCTTCTTCTCCGTCGTCTCTTTTCTTTTTGTTTCATTAACTTAATCAGATCTTCTGGGTAATTATTAAGGAACCAAAACCATGGGTTCTAAGGCTTCTCGCAGTCTCTTGTGTTTCATTAGCTGCGAAGATGAAGAAATCTGAATTCTCCCTCTCTGATTTTCAGGTTTCAAATATAATTCTTCTTCTTTTTCTTTATTACTTTAGAATTTGAATGAAATAAATCATGTATAATTTGAAACATTTTTGGAACAGAGCTATGGAGGTTTAATCTTCGACACACAAACGATAAAGAGAATGGAAATGCTGATATTGGGAGCTCTACAATGGCGAATGCGCTCCATCACTCCCTTCTCCTTCATTCCGTTTTTTATTTCTTTTTTCGAACATAAACATCCGCCATTGACGCAAGCTCTAAAAAGTCGAGCTTCTGAAATCATCTTTAAAGCTCAAACGGGTAAGAAAACCCATTAAAATCAAAGAGTTTGTATAAAAAAACGACGAAATATTCAAATCTTTACTTTCTTTTCTTGCAGAGATCAAGCTCCTGGAGTTCAAGCCATCTGTGATTGCTGCATCTGCTTTACTTGCAGCTTCTCATGAACTCTTCCCAATACAATATCTATCCTTCAGAAAATCAATTTCTCGATGTTCACACATTAATAAAGTAATTACCCGCTTACCTTTTCTCTCCACTTTCTATCGTTTTCCCGAGAAAATACATTATCGGGCCACTTTTATCTCACTTAGGACGTTCTTTCTCTGCAATACCAATCACCAACTTAATATTTCATATCATCAGTCATTTATTGTGACAGGACGACTTGTTTCGATGTTTTAGTGCAATGCAAGTTGTAGTGATTGACGGGTACGAGTCAGTTTTGGAAACGGGTCGGAGCTCCGGTACACCAGTAAATGTTTTAGACATCCATTTTACTACCAGCTCGGAAAGTGGAAGTGTGAGTGATACAGGTACAGCGAGGGTCAGTTCAAGAGTAGAGAGAGATGCGTAGAGAAGAAGAGTCGGTGGATGCTGAAATAATCCTACGGCTGTGATTGTTTCTGGCGCGGTAGTGAGAGGCTGATCGTCTGATCCATCCCTGCCGTGATCGCTTGGACCAGTTTGAGACAGACAGTAGAGCAGTAGAATAGGAAAACCTTTAAAAAAAGGATGGAAGAAAAGAAGGGAATGGTTGTACTGTGAGAGAGAAGAGGCTGATATCTCAAGGACGAAATCCGCTGCTGCAAAAGCTCTGCAAACTTATCAGGACTGCTCAGATAAAATCAGATTTCTTTTAATTCTTAAGTACTATTTGTTTTTGCTATATTGTTTTAGTAGGAGCCAGAGACAAAAACGTAACTTTGAACTGTTGGGTTGCGCTCTGTGATTTTGTTTTGGTTTCTTGTCTGGCCATGTCTGTTAGTATATCTGCAGAAAGAACGATAAGGATAAATAATAATTAGCAAAGTTGATTAGATCCAAAGTATGGTGAGACTTCCTTTTCGAAGATATCTGATTTCTGAACGTGGAAGATGATGGTAACTCAACAATGGGCAACGGGACAGATGGATTTATTTCAGAGGACCTTGTTAGTTCAATCAACTTACACCCATTTGAGTTCTCCCCTTTCGCATCTAGCCCTTTTCAAATCCGTCTGTTTTGAAGGCTCTAAACCTTCAAATGGGTTGAGCTTAAATCTCGAAAACCCTTGATTTTTCTTCGGAACATGTGAAATCCGCGAACTTAATTGGGGAGGTAAGAATTAAATTCAATTTAATTTCCTAATATACCTTAATGGGGCAGAGACCTTAAGGAGAAAACCCCCTCTTTATTATTTCAGCAACCCGTCAAAGGAATAGGAAAGGCCAGAGAACATTTGAAGGAGCTGTTGTGACCGGTGAAGATTGAGAGAAACCTTTGCCAACTCTGATCTTTGCTTCTTCACGGTAATCATCAGTAAGTTGCCCCCGTTTCTCCGCCACTGCCCTTTCTTTGGTGATGTCTAATGTGAAACAGAAAAACAACAAAAACACCTTAGCTATGAGCAGAAAACAGAGTAGCAGCATCGCACGTGCATTACTGGTCGAAGAAGCTTCTCAGCTCTGATCAAAGGGAGCTTCATCTGTTCTGCTTCTCCTGCAAGCTTCTCTTTCTTTTATTTTTTTTTTCTCTTACAATTTGGGCCATTGCTCATTATTGATTAGAGCCATTACATTTGGCCAGATCCCAACAAACTCTCGTTCGAGGTCATGTGTGGGCTCCAACAAACTCGCTCTTCGCCGACAAATCTCGAGTTTCTCTTTCGACAAAATATGTATTAACATATCTGAACTGTTCTCACTATTGTGCACTTTTGCCAAGTGCAACTGCGAACAAGTCTCGAACCCAATGGTACTTCACATCAATATACTTGGATCTTGAATGAAACGACAAATTCTTGAAGAGTTGGATAGTGCTCTGGCTATCGCTGAACACAACGTACTTCTCTTAGTGCAAACCCAATTCCTCAAGGAATCTTCCCATCCACGAAGCCTCCTTGCAACCCTCCATAATAGCAATGTACTCGGCTTCTGTTGTGGACAACGCAACACACTATTGCAGCTTTGAATACCAAAACACGGCTCTCCCTGGAAAAGTCATCAAGAATCTTAAAACGAACTTCCTGGAATTAATGTCACCTGCTATATTTGAATCAGTATAACCAGCTAGCATAAGATCACTGCTACCGAAACACAGACACAGCCTGGAAGTACCTCGGAGATCTCTGAGTATCCACTTCACCGCTTTCTAGTGTTCTTTACCAGGATTGGAGAGGAACTGGCTGACTTATTCAACGGAATGAGCAATATCGGGTCGAGTACAAATTATGACGTACATCAAACTGCCAACTGCAGACGCATAAAGAACTCGACTCATGTCTACCTTGTCTTTCTTACTTGTAGGACATTGCTTCGTATTGAGCTTGAAGTGATCTGGAAGTGGAGAACACACAACTTTGGCCTTGTTCATGTTGAACAAGTACCTTCTCGATGTAGTCTTCTTGAGACAACCACAAGTTTCTCATTCTTCCTATCACGAGAGATCTTCATACCGAGTATATTTTTCACTGCACCCAAGTCTTTCATCGCAAAAGACTTGCTCAACTCTCCCTTCAACTTAGCAATCTTGCTAGTATCATGGCCTATGATCAACATATCGTCAACATACAAGAGTAGAATAACGAAGCCATCAATGTAATATCTCTTGATGAACACACAACGATCTAACGATGTCCGGTTGTACTCGTGACTCGACATGAAAGAATCAAACTTCTTGTACCACTGTCGTGGAACTTGTTTGAGGCCATACAAGCTCTTCTTTAACTTGTACACAAGTTGTTCTTTTCCTCTTACTTTGAATTTCTCGGGCGGCTTGATGTAAATCTCTTCCTCCAAGTCACCATGAAAAAATGTAGTTTTCACATCAAGTTGCTCGATCTCCAAAATTTAAGCTCGTCGCTAAACCAAGAGTAACTCGGATCGAGGACATGTGCACCACCAGTGAGAATATTTCTTCAAAATCGATTCCCTTCTTCTGACCGTACCCCTTCACAACTAACTGAGCCATGTACCTTGGCTGTAAGCTTACATTTTCGGTCTTCAACCTGTAGACCCATCTGTTATTGAGAGCTCTCTTCCCTTGTGGTAACTTCACCAAGTCATAAGTGTGATTTTCGTGAAGAGATTGCATTTCCTCTTCTATGGCTTTCAACCATTCTTTCTTCTCATCAACTGAAATCGCCTCTTTGTAAGTGTCTAGTTCTCCGGCTTCTGTAAGCATCACATACTTATCTAAAGTTTATTTCGTCGAAAGGCGCCGCTCTCTAGTGGATCTTATCAAAGGAGGTTCGTCTGGCAATTCTTGAACCTCTTCTTCGACTTGCTCAGTCGGTTCAACATCATCAGTTATGGGGACTTCGCCATTTGTGGGACCGATATCATGCTCCGGTTTTGTTCCCCCTTGATCGGAATGCTTTGCAGATGTAGAAATTGGATCCAAATCAATCAGATCATCACTGTACCTGTCTGCCATTTTTGCCTTATTGATGTCTTTCATGCCTTGGTCTTCCACGAACACTGTATCTCTGGTTTTGACTAGCTTTTTCTGCACCGGATCGTAGAACCTGTAGCCAAACTGATCAAGACCATAGCCTATGAACAGACGTGGCCTCATCTTCACATTGAGCTTCGACCGCTCGTCTTTCAGAATGTGAATAAAGGCCTTGTACCCAAAGATGCACAGATGATTATAAGGAACTTCTTTTCCTGACTATATCATATCCGGAACTTCGAAATCCAACGAAACATTCGACGTGAGATTCAAAACATGAATTATTGTACTCAAGGTTTCACCCCAAAAGGAGCTTGGCAACTCTGACTGCGAAAACAAACATCTCACCCTCTCAACAAGTGTTCTGTTCATTCTCTCAGCTAACTCGTTTAACTGAGGAGTCTTCGGGGGTGTCTTTTGATGCTGAATACCTTGCTCTCTGCAATACTCATCAAAAGGACCGCAGTACTCACCCCCATTATCTGTCCAAATGCATTTGAGCTTTACACTTTTTTCTCTTTTCACCCGAGCATGAAATTGCTTGAAGACGTCTAGCACTTGAACTTTTGACTTCAACATTTACACCCAAATTTTCCTTGAATAATCGTCGATGAAAGTCGCAAAGTACAACGCACCACCAAGTGTTCTTGTTTTTATCGGACTGCACACATCGAAGTAGACCATGTCAAGTATGTCCAGTTTCCGAGAGTGAGGAGTTCTCTTAAAGACTACTCGAGTCTGCTTGCCTACAAACAATGAACACACCACTTTAGAGAGCCCCTTTTTATACTTGATAGCAGGTTCTTCTTGGCTAAATTATCAATCCATTCTCGCTCATATGACTAAGTTGATTGTGCCAAAGTTCTACCACGCCTTCATGGTCCACCGTATGGACTATGGAATCTGCAATCTTCGTGTGCATCACATACAATGAGGAACATTTTTCTCCCTTCGCCACAATTTAAGAGCCTTTGGTGAACTTTCATTTTCCATCACGAAAGGTGTTGCCAAACTCTTCATCATTGAGCTTGCCGGTCGAGATCAAATTCATGCAGATGTCAAGGATGTGCTTCACACCTCTCAAAACCAAAGTGTTGCCGTTGTCAGTCTCCAAACTGCACGTCTCCAATACCAATGGCCTTTCAACCCCATTATTTTCCATCCTTACACTTCCAAAGTCACCGAAAGTGTAGGATATGAAGAAATCCCTCTGCGAAGTACCATGTATTGAAGCACCACTATCAATCACCCAAGTCGTATCTTGGCAGACGAGATTTACGAAGTCTCCATCGTACACAATAAAGAACTCTTCGGTGGCCATGACTACCTTCTCGCCTATATCACCTTCTTCGGTTTTCTTTTTCTTTCCCTTGACATTTGGATTCTCTCGAAGAAACTTTCGAAAAAATCTCTTGATGTGTCATTTCTAGCCACAATAATAACCCTTAAAGTTGGCGTATTTTGGCTTCGATTTCTGTTGCCTGGACCTTTGCTTTGACTCCTCTTTCTGTTTTCGATGATTAGGACGTCTGACTGTGAAGAAAAACCTGTCGACTTTCTTCTCATCTCTTATTCAGAACACTACTCTTGACTATATACATAGCTAAAACACCATCTGGGGCTGAGTTGGACAACGACATTCTAAACGCCTCCCACGAGTCTGGTAAAGTTCCAAGAAACATCAAACGCTGAATAGTTCTAGCGGTAGAGATAGAGACAAAAGAGCCTCGGCGGTAGAAGCCGAACGAATTACATCTTCCACTCACAAAACAACAACGTTTTACACTCACATCCACCTGCTCACATACGCAAAACACTTCTACCGCTCAGACCACGTGATATCCATGCGACTTCAATAACTAGGCAGATGGCATCTACCGTTCACAAACAACAAATCTCCTATTCACTTCTACCGCTCACAAACTGACAAACATTCTCAGCTCACATCTACCGATAGAACAAGCTGCGTCTTCCGGTCACTAGACGACAAAAATTCTCAATTCACATCTACCGATAGACTACATCTGCCGATAAACAGTAACTCAACTTCTACCGATAGAAAACATCTACCGATAGACCAAACACTCAACTTCTATCGTTAGAAAACATCTTCCGATAGGCAAAACTCTCAACTTCTACCGATGGACAACATCCACCGGTAGAAAACAGAACAACATTTCAACCATCCACACCCTAAGCCAGAACAACTCCGACTACTACAAGGACTTGTACAATTCACAGGAACCATTCTAAACTACTTAAATCCGTGCATTACTCCAAAATTTGGTAAAACCACTATTAAAACCAACAGAGTATCATTATCAGAAAAGTCTCAAAATGTATTCAAAAACATTAAAACTACCACTGTCATAAAAACTCTCAACATACTTAAATTGAATCATGGTTCCCTAAACCTTCTCATCTACTGCCACCAGTTAAACCGCCCCATCAGTTGCTAGATCGATGCATGAATGCATCCCCTCCAACCTGCCTAGTTCTCAGCAAACTCAGAGAACACGCTTGCTGCCACTTCTTCACCTACATCACAAAACTCATCTATTAGCCTAATGCTAAGTAAGTAAAGCAATAATGAAATGGATTGTTGAAACATATATTCTAGACATGCGGTTTCTACTTTTACATCTCAATTGCATATGCATTCGTTTATGGTCTGATCCCCCTGTGAAATTGGGAGTATGGATCACTTCTCCCAAAGTCATACATCCTCTCTCTTGATTAAGGGGCGGATTAGTTCCCTTAATAACTGTTCAGATCCCCCTGTGAAATTGGAAGTTGGATCACTTCTCCCAAAGTTATAAATCCCTTCATAAGTTAAGGGGCAGATTAGTTCCCTTAATAATTTATCTATTACAGTCTGTTCATTCCTTACCATGCCATTTCATGTAAATTCATTTTTGCATATTTTCAAAATATGATGCATGACATATAGACACATTCAAGCATACATAATCCTACTGTTTTGTGATGTAGGCTCGAAGGCACATGCATACTTCACTTACCTGGTCTCGTGGAAAATATTGGGTGGAAGACTACCTCGGGAGCTTACTCAAACCTAAAGTCATAGACAGAACATACATTAGACTTTCTCTAAACTCCATTCTAAACCGCTAGAACTTTAAATACACTAGTTTGGAAGCTTAGTTCATTGTGCATTCCTGATTTACCACAAAACCCGAACTAGCTCACTCATACGGCATTCTCAAAACTCACATTTATACTCTCCCTAATCATCGATAGCTACTAGTGCAGCAAGAAAATCGAAATAGAACTCACATAGTTTGGAGAAGAATCGAGTAGAAGAATCGTCTAGAGAGCTCTACTGCTTGAGCTGAAGACCGAAAAAAAAAATAGGGAATAGTGGCGACTACAGTGCATTAATCACAAAGTCTCTTTCTTTAAATAGGTTATTACTATAGGTCTCTATTTACCATTATGCCTTTACTTAGTCACTCATTAACCTAATCAATAATTCTCCCAATTTCATCCATAAAATGTATACTATTAGTTGATAAGATAAGTTGGTTCAATGGAACCGGGTGTTACAGCTGCTCGGGTAGAACAGAACAGAGAAGTTCTCTGTTTTTCTTCTTCGGTCGGCTCGGGCAGCGCTTCTCTGTTCGACGACGGGAGGCTGGGCTCGGAGAGGCGGCCGAAAAAATCCTTGGCTGATGGTTTCTGTTCTTCGCGGATGGCGGTGGCAGATGCAGACCAAGTCGGCGTGGTCTGCGCGGTCAGCAGTGGCAGAGCAGGTCGGTGGTGTCTCCTCTGTTCTTCGCCCTTCGCTGCGAGCTACTCTGTTTCTCTTCGCGGTGAAGAAAAACAACAGAACAACGAGAAGGAGAATTTCCTTTTCTTTTTTTCTTGTTTTTCTCTTTTTCCAATTTCCAATTTCCAATTTCTCTTCCAATAAATATTTGCAAATTCCAATCACTGAAATTGCAAAACCTGAAAAATCGTTCGATACCTTCGAAAAATCAAACCCTAATTTTTGAAACCTTCAACATGAAGCTCTGATACCGGTTGTTAGGATTAGACGCCCTAATCCACCCGTAACGAACGATCAGGAAACCGAAAAAGAAAATACAGAAAATAATGGACACCGAATTTTACGTGGAAACCCTAGAAGGGAAAAAATCACGGGCAGAGGAGATAATCACTAATATCAAATTCGGTGCAATGAATTTTGCAACTCAAGCATCAATATATAGAAAAAATGTAAAACCCTAATATATTGATATACGGGACCGAATCCGGCCCAACTAGAATTCGAGTCACACCAAATTCTAACAGCCTACTCTCCCTCTGCGTGACTGTTGGCCCAATTAAAATTAGCTTCTTTTCAGAGCTCGTTTTATATTACTCTTCAAGTGTTATTATGTCACGGTAAAGAGTAATTTAAATCATAACATTTAATATCCTTAACATAATATACCTTAAATTATTCTTTTTGATTAATCGTACTTGTATTTTTCAGTTATCAATAATTTGAATATTAACGTCAATTTATAAATTAAACCTTATTGTAAAAATTGATATTTTTATGTTAATTAAATTTTCATATTAATTTTTCACGTTAAAAGTTAGTCAACAAGTCATGGGTTGACTTGTTTTGCCATTTAGCGATCACGTTATATTTTTCGGTCAATTTTTCATTTATTGGAATTTGGTTTTTCACCATGAAGAGATTCAAAAACTCAAATTCGAGAGTTATGTTTGGTCTAGTTAAGTAGGTTTAAGATTTATTTAAGTTATTTAGTCAATTGAAAGTAAGAATCGACGAGGGAAGACGATTTTCACGTTAATTTTTTATTTGTATGTATATATGATTTACATGTTTACCGTTGATGTATAATTTTATTATTGTTATGAAAGGGCAAGGGCAGTGAATAACTAGAAATCGGTAACAACTTTTTCTTTATTTACTTGTTGGGTGATTTAGATTTTTTGGTGATGATTTATCTTTATTTGGGATGTATAAGATAACTTGGATCTGAATTTTAATATTTGCTATGTAGAGTTCATTGAACTGCTTTTACTTTATCGAATTATTATATGTGTATTCACTGTGTGAATCTTGACTTTTGATTGTATTCAAGTTTTCTGCTGCGAAATAAGTTTTGGACTGAGTGATCAAATTCTCTCTGAGAATAGGGTCTCCTGACCTAGCGTTTTGTTAGGTCCGCCTCCGGTTTCGACATATACTTCATTTTATTAAATGTTTTAACTCAATTTTTATCTCATACGACAATTTTTAATTACTTTTTTAAAATGTAAATTACATTTTTCATTTTATTAGCTTAAGTAGTCTATTAATTTTTGCTACGTAATAATATATCATATTTACTCAAGTAATAAATGAATGAAAATAATGCGTCAAAGTGTCATTTATAGGTAAACTATTAAGTATAAATCAAAATCTTGGCCAATAAGTTCCAATTTAGGTCAAATTATAAAGCAAATGTATAAAAAGAGAAGTCAGGAAGAGAAGACCTCGGTCATCATCACATTATTTGACTCGTAGTCAACATAGAAGGGTCCTTGCAAATATGTGTAAAACGAGGGAGGGGGGTTGACCAACTTTTATCCATCTGATGAAATTAAACAAAACTCTTAGTCATCGCTTCGATCCCAAAAATCTAAGCTTTTCCAAATGTTTTCATTCATATTTTTGAATATAATTAATTATTTTTATTTAATTTATTTCATTTTATAAAGACGTAAGAGATTTCCTATAATTACAATATAACACATAAATTTTATTTAGTATCTCTCTTGCACTTGGTCATGGTTGACCTCTTAAAGCTTTACTTAATGGTGTATTGGAAGAATACGTCTATATGGAGCAACCTCTTGATTATATGTATTCTCATTTTTCTCATCATGTTTGCAAGCACATGAATTATTCGACGTAAGCCATATAGAGTTTCCGAAAATTCTACCTAAATCGAGGAAAAAATCACTGGATCAAGGAGGAGGAGGAGGAGCTATTGAAACAGAGCGTAATAAAATCCTAAACTAAGTCTACAGTTCAAAGGTTCCAGGTGGGATAAAGCCTCTCACTCTGATTCTCGGATGCCACAACATATTATGTCAGTAAATAAACACTTTTCATAGTTAGCTCAAATGGAGATACGTATAGTATGCATGAGTGATTACATCAACTTTGATATTTCATGCAAAAACATGTGGAACTGAAGGTAAAGCAGATCATCGGAAAGCGTTTGCTAAGTATGTCCCCATATATTTTGAGGGAAGAATGAATCGACAACATCATCGTAGTTTACGAAAATGGGAAGATTAGAGAAGCCATCGAAATCTGCCAAGTTGAAAAGATTGTCTGCTACGAATGGTTCAGTCCAGAGATCTCCTGAGAGTGAAAAAAGGTCGTGTTCAGCATTGGAAGTTCTTGGACTGGATGCAGCTTCTGATGAGATTGACGAGCTATCCAAGATTTGATAAACAGAAGATGATGAAGAAGAAGAAGAATGAACAGTCGGAATTGCTTCTTTTTCTGAACTTGATCCACTTCCGTTGGAATTTGACTGGTCGTGATCGGAAAATTCTGACTTTTCCGATCTCTCCTCAGCCGCTGATTTTCGTGTGGTTCGTTTCTTCAGGTGAGTGTGCCAGTGGTTTTTTATTTCGTTATCTGTTCTTCCTGGCAATTTCGCTGCGATCATCGACCATCTGGGGAAGATTAACAAATAAAAAACAATGATCACTAAGCTTTCATTCAATAAAAAAATAGAATTTGATGCTCAAAAGTCATACTTATTTCCATGTTCTTCATGCAGTTTGATGATTAGATTCTCCTCTTCCTCGCTGTAGCTTCCTCGTCTTACGTCCGGCCGGAGATAGTTCATCCACCGTAGTCTGCAGCTTTTGCCACACCTCGCTAAACCTGAATAAAACCAGATGTTGAACCATTTTCATGTGGGTTCCTTCGAAATCAATTTCACGTCGAAGAAGTTTCAGACCAGAAAAATTAAGAGTCTAATACCTGCAAACCGAGGAAGCTCACGCCAGTTCCAATGGCCATATTTTTCAACAAAAGCTTTTAATTTTGTATCTTCTTCTACACTCCATGCTCCTTTCTTGACTCCATTTTTGTCAGTAAATGGAGCTCTAACCATTTTTCTATCTTGTCAGGACAGAACGAGAGAGTAGAAACTGCAAAACTATGATTTTTTTTTTTTTTTTCACAGCTGAGTTTACCAAATTCGTTCATGTTTATAGTGCTGAAAAGCAGGATCATACCAGAAGATGCCATGAAATTGCTGCGACGATGAATAAAGAGTAGTAGAATGAACAAGGAAACTTCAGAGAAGTGTTAGTGTGATGGGGAGAAGAAAGACTTGTCCATAAAGTGTGTTGATTTTGTAGTGTACCTGGAAGTTTACCTTTTAAAGACATCCGACAAATGATACGCGCGACACGCGTTTACAAATCTTAATTTAAGCTAAATATCTCTCAACTAGTATTTCAGATATAATTCCGACAATGCTAAAACGTGATTATTCAAGTCTACGCGAAACGCTTTCTACTTTAATAAAGTAGAATTACATTTCTTGAAAATTAACTGAAGCGATATCCCTAGTAAGTAATTAGTTCAATTTAGGATAATATGTTTGTTTACTCCTAGTTTTAATTTAGTCTCTGTAAATTTAATATAGTCTCTGTATTAATCAAGATAAATTATAAAAATTTAAAATAAATTATTAATAATAGCAATTAATAATTGTCACATTAGTCGGTAAGATTAGAACGTAGAATTATGAATAACTTAACGAGAAAATTAAAACAACAAGAAGTAAACTAAAAAGACCCATAAACTACATGGATTAGTAAATTAAAGTGAGTACTTGCATAGGTAAGTAGTCTGATAGCAATAGTGGACATAGTCCTAGTGTTCCTTCTTGTCAACAATATGCATGGTATCACATGTAGATAGGGTATCCCAGTCGAAAATGTGTTGTTTGTTGTCATCACTAACCTTATCTCAGCTGCCCACTAATGCTAGTTGGGCTCAATTTCGTGCACTGTACTATTAAGTTTTCAAACTTCTTCTGGATTCGAGTACACAAATAGTCCATTATTTGCTTATGTTTCTTGCCATTTTAGCCATCAGACTTCTTTCAAATCATTTCATCTTGTCAAAATAAACTAGTCTCTCACAAAAAGTGAAAGATTACGATTAGTTATACGGTGTCACACATGATGTTATGTGTGACACCGATAATGAATGCAATGACGAACAATATAAATATGCTGAAATAAATGAGACAGGAGGTTGTTAACGCAGTTCGGCAACCAGCCTACGTCTGCGAGGCCACGCTCAGATATAAAAATATTTCTTTGAGTTCACAAAGTTACAAGACAATCAGACTTATACAAATAAAGACTCCCTCTTATCTTTGTCGCCGCTTCTATCTAACTTCCCCAAGGGAACTGTTTTTGCGAGATCCCCTCGACTTAAGATCGACCTCTCCCGAGATCTAAAAAACAACAAGATCCCCTTTGTTGTTGATTCCTCCCAGAATCCGTGTTATGACAAGATCCCCTCGCCCACAATCAACTTGACAAGCTCCCCTTGTCTAAAAACAGAACTCCTTCTGAGTTTGAATGCAGCCTCCTCCCGAGACTGAGCTTCAATGAAGAACAAAGAAATATTATCTCCTAGGACACTTCCTGGAACACCAGAGTGTTGTCATCTGACACAATAATCAACACACTCAATAAATCGATGAAATCCACAGCATAAGAAGAGTGTGTAAAACAATCACAGACCTATACGAAGAAACGTAGGGAGTGCAAGAAAAACGACGGCACGCTAAGATGAAGAAAACTTCTCTCGTGAATAACAAAAATTTCATCCGCTGAAGAACAATCACTGACGACTCACAGTAAGTGTGAATGAAAGGATTAACAATTGCTGGACACGCACAATCGTCGATGTATAATAAAATCGCTTCAAAGAATAAAAACTTTTAGCTCTCAAGACTAATGGCTTCAACAACCTTCTTTAGAAAAACGGACTTAAATATAATAGGTAACAACTATATCTTCAATTTAATTCAGTAACCAAAGCAGAATTAATGCCGCAAGAATTAAGGAAAACAAATCTTAACAAATTCGGTTGAGGGACACACCGTGTGACACTTTAGGAAAGTATCTCTAACTTCCTTGATATGGCTCCGAAAATTTAGGTAAGCATCCCACGATTCATGTTATCTCGAAACCTAACAAATTTTACCAAATCTCCATCAAATCGGCTTACCAAAATAAAATTTTCCAAAAAACAAGTGCCTTTAGCTTTTTCAATAACTTTCCTATTATTCTTGTTTCCTTATTTTTCTCTTCCACAGAATCTTCATGATTGTTAATATGACGCCATCCAATAATCAGAATACAATATTTCTTGATCACCAAGAAATAAATTATCAATTTGGAAAAACATATTATCTCCATAAATATATATAAATATTGCCAAAAAATCAATGCCAACTTATATGCAATATCTTTGCATTTACAAAAAGAATGAATGTTGTTGAATGACTCATTGAGGTTATTAAGAGTCATCTCATATTATGGGACAGTAATTACTAAATGCGCGTCTTGCTCAAATGTTGTTAACTTTTCCATCTCCAACTGAAACTCACGTGTTGCTGCATATGATGCAATTTGTTTTCAAATTTAGCATACAAATGGAAAAGACAAAAATTTCGTTCGACTTCAAGAACAATTGCCTCTGGTGCTCATGCTAGACCATGGATATAAATAATGCATTTAATTGTAAGATCTAAAACTAAATCGAATATAATAATTTCGTTCAATGAAACATACTTTTTAGTACACCCACTATCACGAGCAATACGTACATCCAACAATAATAAGTTTAGAAACTATGTCAACTTCTCTTTCGACTGGCATTCGATGATGATATATACAACAATGAGATATATTCTTTAGTTACATATAAGAAACTGCCATAGATATTGCCTCTTGAAATGACACCCATCTAAAATATTGAGTATCAAAATACATATAAATTCTCTTAAATATCGTGTACAATGAGTAGTCAATCTTATCAACTCGACATGAAATTGCTTCCAATGTTAGACTTGCAAATCTCTTCTCCATAACTCCATTAATTTGCATATTGTTCTTCTCAATTATCTTCCTTGACCTTTAAAGCTCTCCTCTAGCCTTTGATGCTAAACTTGTCATCATGTTTACACTGTAATATTGTCCCACGCCTCGATAATAGATGTTATCTTTCAATGGGTATAACTTTTAAAGCTATTTAAATATTGTGTGCATGACGGCTCTTCATGACACATGACCAACTATGTACACTGTTATATGAAAAATTACTTCATCATGCATTTTTTATGCATGTAATTAGCATTACATCCCTCTCAACGTACAACAATCAAAAGTGCCTTTTTTTTTAAATTTAATATCATGATTATTTTTCATTGCATAATCTATGATTAATTTTTTAATTAAGAAAATGAAATAGACGCCTTATCCAACTTCCGGTTCACTCAAACTTATGCAATACTGCTTACTTCAACTTCTTCATTGGCATTGACATCTTTAGACTCCACGTATAACTTTATGAATCTTTTCAGTTTTCTAATCAAGGTTCTTCATCATTGCAAATATTTCTTTGATTTCCGGACACAACCCTTCAACTAATCTTTGGGCTGGCTCTAAATAGTACGATGTCTTCCACTCCTTGCTCTTATCTCTTTAGACATTTACTGGATTTCAAGACAAGAAATTTCATCCACACCACAATTGTCCATCACTTGTTTTTCCCTCTCAAATACAGTTTTTCAATAGTTCTCAAGAATTTCCTTATGCAATTATACTCTATTGATAATTTTTCCAAGTTCACGCCTGCACAAATAGCAATAAAACATATAAACAAAGCATACAGTTGCATGTGATTTCATAGCTAATTATAACCTCTCATGCAAAATAGAAAAGTCAGCATCAAGTAAAGATATAGCTAAATAGAGACGAATAAACTTAAGCCAATGCTGTTACAAGCTCCTAGAACTAATAAATTTTTTTTCTAATTTTTTAACTCAGACTAATTTAAGGATAAGGTAGTTGGCTTCACCTATGTAATTGACAATCCAAATTGAAATGAGAAAAGATTACAAAGGGAATGGATATCTAAATTAAGTTATCACAGTTGAACGAAATCATCCGAACAAAAACCTACATATGTTCTTGCATAAGATTGAAATGAGAAAAGAATGGGAACAAATTCTTTGAAATTAAACAACCCGAAAATTTAAGCCTTGATGACAACTTCCACATGTAATCATGATTTTGAAACCCTAAGAACTCACTGAAGCTTGGCAAAGAAAAATTCTTGTTGTGAAAAATAATTCGCAAGTATACGAGACGCAACAAGTAATAAAGTGGTAAATAGAGTGTCGAACCCACGAAGACTTTTTAATTAATAATCAAACAAAATTAATTTCAGTCTAATTTGAATAACGATATTTTAGTGAATTTGGATTTAAAATAAAGCAAGAGCAATTGATTAAATAATAGAAAATTTAACAAGTTTTAGAATAAAATGAAAAAGTTCTAGGGTTTCCGATTTCACCTAAATTAATCATATTTAGCATTCTTAATTCAATTCCTTAATTTCTATTTCTATGTGTTGATGATAATTTCACAAAAACTATTTATCAATCTCTCTCGAGTAATGATAAACTTATTCGACTAACGAATTATTACCTATTGGTCTCTAATCTTGAGAATTAATTGAATACATGAAGAACGAGAAATTAAGATACTACATGAACTCATTAGCTATCTCTAGTCTAACATTCTTTTCATGGTAAATTATTCAGTGCACGATTATTTATTACCTCTCGGTCTCAAAACAATCCTACGAACATGCTATTGTTGATCAGGCAATCACAACCTTTAAGAACATGATAATTTACTCAACACAATATCGAAACAGAAAATTAACCACTTGAATTAAAGGAAAAACTAAATAGTCATAATTGATAAATAGTTTTGTGAAATTGCCATCAACACATAGAAATAGAAATTAATCAAACCCTAAAATATGATTATGTTTTTTCCTTGAGCATCATAATCCTCTTCCAACGATTCATATGCAGGCTCTCCATTTAGTCCAAGAAACCAAAATACTCTTAGCCTTCTGTTGTGAATAAAATGTTTTTTGGTGGGAACAAGAATAATAATATCGCCGTTATAATACGTGAAGAGTACTGATCAAGATAATTCTCAGGAAAGACTATACTGGACAATCTCTTAGACATAATTACCTTTCTAAATAAGTTTCTAGAAAATGCTGGAGGGGCCATAAACAATCTCACATAAAATCTAGTCTTCTAGACAGAACTCATTTATACAGTACAATTACACCACTAAATAAGTAGTATGAGAAACAATAGCAGATGCAATCCAAAAAATATTATGAATATTTTTCCACACCGTGAAAATATAACGGCCAAGAAGTAAGAGAAATAATGGTTAAAATGAACACCAATAATTTTTACGTGGAAACCCAAATAAAAAAAACCATAGGGACCGAGTCCAGAAAGATCTCACTATGAAAAATAGGATTTACAATAATTTTTTATATATCAAATATTCTAGAAAATTTTCACTAAGAAAAATAACCACTCTTAGAATTCTCACTATATTCAAAGGTACTTCACCTATTTTTCCTCTCACTCTTTTCACAAAAGACACTCACTTCGAATCTGCCTTTTTTCTTTGCCAGAACTCTCTATTTATAGGGAGAGAGTCCTGCAAGAAGACACCATACTGCAAGATCCAAAAATCTTGTAGTATAGAGAGATGCAGAAGGAAGAGATTTCTTCCTTTTGCTTCTTCCATTTTTCATTTAATGAAATGGGTCCCTCATCATAATGGAGGGACTCCACAAATCTCCTTTTCCCAACTTATGATGAGTTATCTCCAATCTTGATGAGTTTCTATAGAATTCATATTTATTTTTTTACAAGATTTTTGTCATTATGTCTGAGCTATTATCATCAGTGTGAATTTTCTCAATATATACTTGCTTCGTATCCAATGATACCTGATATCTATGTATTTTGACTTCGAATGAAAGCTCAAGTTCTTGTTCAAATAAATAGTACTTTGACTATTGCAATACAAGATATACTTATCTTGTTTATGACCTAATCCTGTTATATATTTTTGCATATACAATATTTCTTTGCATGCTTCTGTAGCCGCAATAAACTCACATTTTGTAGTAGATAGTGCAACTGACTTTTGCCATTTAGGTTGCCATGATACAACTCTCTCTCCAAATGTAACCAGATACCCTGATATTGATATTCTAAAGTCAATATCTCTAGCCATGTTCGTATTAGTATAACCTACTAACGAAGGCTCTTTACTTCAAAAAAACAAATTAAATTCAGAAGTGCATTTAAGATACCTAAGAATCATTTAACTGTATTCCAATGCTCTGCCTGAATTTGTTAGAAATTGGCTGACTACTCCAACAGAATATGAAATATCAGGTCTCGTGCAAACCATGAATTACATCAAGCTACCAACTGCTGAGGCATACAAAATTCTTTGCATTTCTGTTCTTCCTTCTTCAGTGGAAGTGCTTTGTTAAGAAGTAAGTTTGAAATGTTTAGCAAAAGCAGTACTGACCGACTTTGCCTTATCCGTATAGAATCGGCTGAGAACTTTCTTGATATATTTCTCTTGTGATAACCATAATTTTTCATTCTTCCTATCACGAGTGATTTTCATCTCAAACATCTATTTCGGCGGTCCCAAGTCTTTTGTGGCAAAAGACTTGTTAAGTTCATTCTTTAACTTAACAATCTTTTCTCTATTTGGGTCAACAATCAACATGTCGTCGACATAAAGTAGGAGGATTATAAATGTACCATCTGTGAATTTTTTCACGAACACACAATGGTCTGAGGAAGTTTTTATGTATCCTTAATTTCACATAAAGAAATCAAACTTCTTGTACCATTGTCTCGGGGTTTGCTTTAATCCATACAGACTTTTCTTCAATCTACATAATACATGTTCCTTTCCCTTGACAACAAATCCTTCTGACTATTTCATGTAAATCTCTTCTTCTAATTCATCATGCAAGAAGACTGTCTTCACATCGAGTTGCTCGATCTCCAAATTGAAACTTGAAACTAATCCAAGTACCACTCGTATGGATGACATTTTCACGACAAGTTAATTTTTTTTCTCAAAGTCAACTCCCTTCGTCTGACCAAAGCTTTTCACGATCAATCGTACCTTATACTTTAGTTGCGATTTTTTGTCTTTAAGTCTATATACCCATTTGTTCGTCAACTCTTTTCTCCCCTTTAGAAACTGAACAAACTCATAAGTATGATTATCATTCAATAATCTTATCTCATCTTGCATTGCGTCCAACCAGTTCTTCTTTTATTGATGCTCCATAATTTTCTTATAGCACTCAAGTTCCTCGCCATCAGTGATCATCACATACTCGTTTATAGAGTACTTTCTCAATAGTCGACGATGTTTTGTTGACCTTCTTAACTCTGGTTCTGCAACTGGTTCAAGAGAAGTCTCTGTTTCTCCATGGTCAACATCAATAGTTGCTTGATCATTGGTTTTGCTAGCATCTCTCCCGTCAAAAGTTGATTTTATTTGATCAACTTTTACTAGATACTCATCAGTGATCTCCATATCTTTCTTCTTATCTTCAATGGTCTGATCTTCAAAGAAGACAACATCTCGGCTTCTGATAATCTTCTGGTCAATCGAATCCTAAAGCCTATATTAGAATGCATCTCTTTTGTATCCGAGGAATATATATTCCTTAGCTTTGTTGTCTAGCTTGGATATCTCATCTTTAGAAATATAGACGAATACTCTGCATCTAAACACCTTTAGATGTTTATAAGAGACGCCCTTTCTTGTCCATAGTCTGTTTAACACTTCTCCACTCAGAGGTGTTGATGGAGACAAGTTGATGATATTTAGTGCAGTATTCATTGCTTCTCCCCAGAATGTGATAACATGCACCTTTCATTCTCCACGATAGTTCTGTTCATTCTTTCTGCAACACCATTTTATTGAGGAGTCTTTGGAACAGATCTTTCGTGTCTGATCTTGTGTATTTTTGCAGTATTCGTCGAATGATCTCATATATTCACCACTATTGTCTGTGTGAATGCAATTTAACTTCTTTCCAATTTCTAGCTCTGTGAGAGCATAAAACTATTTGAAAATGTTAAACACCTCATCTTTCGTCTTGAGTGCATAAACCCAAACTTTCATTGAGTGATCATCAATGAATGTGAGCATGTATTGGGCACCTCCTAACATTTTTGTTGATATGAGATCGCAGACATCTGAATAAATAACACATAACACGTTTAGTTTCCTTGATGCAGAATTCTTCTGAAAGTAAACTCTGTGTTGTTTTCTTGCCAAACAATGAACACAACTTGAAAGAGATTTATTTATGAGATGTGGCAAACAATCTCTTTTGCCAAGCAATTGAAGTCCTTTTTTGCTCATGTAACCAAGTTGTTTGTGCCATAACTTAATGGACGAGTCATCTTGTGCTACATATACTGATTCTTCCTTCACAGTCACTTGAGTCACATACAAACTAGATTCTTTGATTCCTTTTGCTATAATTAGTGAGCCTTTGCTGAGCTCCCATTTTTTGGCAGCAAATTTGTTCTTGTAACCAGCCTCATCAAGAACACCGACTGATATTAGATTTATTCTAATATCTGGAACATGTCTGACATGTTTAAACACTAACTCACATCCTGTGTTGGTTTGGATACATGTGTTTCTTTTTTCAATTATTCTAGAAACGTGACTGTTATCCATTTTAATAATGTCAAAATCACCGACGGTGTAAGATGAAAAATACTCTATTTTTAAAGTAACATGATAAGATGCTCCATAGTCACACACCCAACGTGATTCATTCATCATGAGGTTGACAACATCTTCGCACATAATGATATGTTCACCCTCAGGGGCAGTTGCAGTCGTACTCTTCATTTCTCTTTTAGCATCTTCTGTGCCTTGTTCTTTCTTCAACTTCCAGCAATAATTTTTCATGTGGCCCATCTTGCCACAATGATAGTACTTAATGTCTTTTTTACTTTCTGACTTCGATCTTCCTAACGTGTTGGCTCAAGAGGCCCCACGTTCCTTTTATCTCATTCTCATTAATGATAAAGTCTCCACAGAAGAGTGCTCATTGTTCTTCTGCCTACTTTCTTCGTCAAAAACCACAACTGCAATATCATTGAACATCAAGTTTGTTTTGCAATGCCGTTGGCAAATATATAATGAAGTGATCATATGAATCTGACAAACTTTGAATTAAAAGTTCAGCTCTTTTATTTTCATCAATTTTGTGCTCCATTGCTATAAGTTGAAAAAAATAATATGTTTAGAGTATTGATGTAGTCAGTCACTGTTGTCGATTCTGACATCCAAAGAGTATACAATTTTCTTTTAAAGAAAATTTTATTATACCATGACTTCTTCTCATATAGTTTTGTCAGCGTATCCCAGATCTATTTGGCAGTTACCATTTTCGAGATACTTGATAAAATTCCATCTGTTAGAGTAAGATGCAAAATGGCTATAGCATCCTCATCTGCTTTGTTCCATTTCTCATTTTCAACGCTCATCGGTTTGTTGTCGATGGCCATGACACAACCATTTATCCGCAATAGCGCCTTCATTTTCAATTTCCACGGTGAGAAATTATTTTTGTTGAATTTTTCAATTTCAATCTTTCCTTCTATAATCACAAGGCTCTGATACCACTTATTGGGAATAAAAAACATTTGATGGGAACAATAATAATAATGTCACCGCTATAAGACGTGGAGAGTATTTATGAGGATAATTCCCAAGAAAGACTGTACTGGACAATCTCCTAGACAAAATTACCTTTCCAAGTAAGTTCCCAGGAAAGCCTGGAGGGATCCCAAACGATCCCAATTAAAATTCAGTCTCTTAGACTGAACTCACTTATATAGTACAATTACACCACTAAATAAGTAATATGAGAAACGATAGCAGATGTGATCCAAAAAATATTAAGAATATTTTTTTACACCATAAAACTATAACGACCAAGAAGTAAGAGAAATAATGGTTAAAATGAAAACCGAGAATTTTTACGTAGAAACCTAAATCGGGAAAAAACCACGGGGACCGAGTCTAGAAATATCTCACTATGAAAAATAAGATTTACAATAATTTTCTAGATATCAAATATTGTAGAAAATTTTCATTAAGAGAAATTACCACTCTTAGAATTCTCACTGTATTCAAAAGTACTACACCTATTTTTCCTTTGTCCCTCTTTTCACAGAAGAAACTCTTTTCGAATTTGTCTTTCTTCACCAGAACTCTCTATTTATAGGGAGAGAGTCCTGCAAGAAGACATCATACTGCAAGATCCAAAAATCTTGCAGTATGGAGAGATGCAGAAGGAAGAGTTCCTTCTGCTTCTCTCATTTTCATTTAATGAAATGGGTCCATCATCATAATGGAGGGACCCCACACCTTCCTCTTTCACACGACCCTCATCACCCTTTCCAATAGAGTTATCTGTGCTCCTATACCTAATTACTTTACACCTCGATGTCAAATTTGCCACAAAAATGGGTTACACAGTGGTTGTTTGCTGTACCATGTCTAATTAGGGGTGGGCAGGACCGGATTGCAGACCGAGAACCAGCCCGGACCACCGATTTTGGTCCGATTTCAGTCCCAGATCTTAGGACCACGGTCTGGTCCTCGATACCCAGTCCAAAATCCCACCGGTTTCGGTCCAGTCCTCGGTCCACAGCCTAAAATCCCAAAGAACCGGGATCGGATCGAAGCTCTGATTTTTCCCAAAATCCCAAAGTTTTGAAGCTCCATACCAGCTCCCAAGTGTCGAGTCCTGTGCTCTGTCTTTAGCGATTTGCATTTTCCAGTCTTCTTCAGCCATTCACATTCCAAGTCGGCCACGGCTAGTCCCTTGCCTCACGCTCGCCTGAGAAATAGGGCTTCGCCTGAGAATCTAAAATTAGGGTTTCGTGGAGAATAAGACAACCATGCTCTGATTTTTCCCAAAATCCAGAAGTTTTGAAGCTCCAGACCAACTCCCAAGTGCCGAGTCCTGTGCTCTGTCTTCAGCAATTTGCATTTTACAGTTGTCTTTAGCCATTCGCATTCCCAGTTGGCCATGGCCAGTCCCTCGCTTCGTGCTCGCCTGAGAAATATGGTTTTGCCTGAGAATCAAAAACTAGGGTTTCGTGGAGAAGAAGGCAACCTTGCAAAGCAAGTTTTGTTAAAAGCAGATTTCGAATGAGAAATAGGGGTGAGGGAAGCCATTTTTAGGGAAGAAGAGATAGAAGCAGAGACATTTTATAGCAGCATTCGATTGAGAAATACGTTGCTTTCAGGAAAACTTGAAAATGTTTAATACCCATAAACATTTTATTGTTAAAAAAAATAGTGGGATAAACCGGGACCGAACCGGGATTGGACCAAAAATGCGGTCCGATCCCGGTCTGGTCCCGGTTCCTCCTAGGACCGGTTCCGGTCTTCGAGAAAAAAATCTCAAAGACTTCGGGCCGGTTTCGGTCCGGGCTCGGGATCGGACCGAACCGGCCCGTGCCCACCCTTATGTCTAATGTGTCCTTAAAATCTTCTCCTGCTAAAAGTTTCAATATATGGCTTTACCCAAGAACCTCGCATGCCATCTCAGGATCCACCACCTCCACAATCTTCTTGGGTAATGGACACAAGTGTGTCTCCCTATTTATCTTGTGATATTGAGAACATCCAACAAGTTACACCTTAGACTGGCCTCGAGTAGATCACTCTTGGTTACAATGATTCTCTTCTAATATCTCACACTGACCATGCAACACTTTTGACTTCTTCTTCTCCTCTTAAACATAATAATGTTCTTCACACTTCTGATCCTTCACATAATCTTCTGTGCATTTTCAATCTACGTTGTGATAACAATGTTTATGTTGAATTTCATCTTGTCTTGGACAAGCTACCCCAATAGACTCTTCTCCAAGGCCAACTTCATAATAGTCTATACTGGTCCCTTCCATCCTCCATCTCAACTGTTCCACCTCACGTTCATCTTTAGTTTCCATACTATGGGACCGTCAACTTGGTCATCCTTTCATCTCAATAGTAGCTAAAAATTTTCCAATCAATGCAAATGCCATTTAGTAGTTCCTTTTCCTTTTGCAATGTTTGTTAAATGACAAGTCTCATAGACTGCCTTGTTCTGATTCTACATCTAGAGCATTAAAACCTTTTCATTTAATCCATTCAGCCATTTGGGGACCATCTCCAATTAATTCTAGTATTGATGCAAAGTATTTCCTATTGTTTGTCACTGACTATAGTTGTTTTTCTTGGATATATTTCTTAAAGACTAAAGATGAGGTTTATATGAAATTTCAACGTTTTCATGCTTTCGTTGAACACCAGTTTGGCTCTACCATTAAGCAATTCCAGTTTGACTTGGGAAGTGAGTTGTGTGCTCTCTTTTCCTTGTTTCTTTCACTCGACATTCACCATCAAATCTCATGACTCTATACACCGGCTCAAAACAGCCGAGTCTAGCTTAAAGAAAAAAAATCATCAAATTGTAGAAACGGCTCTTACTCTACCAAATCTATCTCATGTTCCTCTCACCTATTGGTCATGCTTTCCAATATTGAGTTTTTCTTATAAACCTACTACCATCTATTGTGTTGTCTAACAACCAAACTATAGTAGTTTATGCACCTTTGGTTGTGCATGCTTTCCATTTCTTCGTCTGTTTAATACACATAAAATTCTACGAATGTCTAGAGAGAGTATTTTTCTTGGTTTCAATCTATCTCATAAAAGTTATATCTGCTTTGATTATTCTCGCAATACAATTTTGATATCCCACCACATCATTTTTAATGAAGTGTTTTTTTTTTCGTTTCTCCTTCTCTAACCCGGTTCTTGCCTCACAATCTTTCTCTTATCCCATATCTTTCTTTCCTTGTTCTTCTGGGACCAGTTCTTCTTCTATATCACTCTCTACTTCCTCTTCCTCCTCTACTATCCCCTTTCCTTCTCGTGTCACTTGTGTTGCATGCTCCTCCCTTTTTACCCGAGCTTACTAATATGCATCCAACAACAACAAAATTTTTTTGAGATTTTCTAACACTAATATGATTTATTATAATTGTTTTACGTCTATTTTATAAAATAATTAACTAAAATTACAATAAATCGTACAAGTGTTAGAAAATCACAAAAAAATTTAGATTATCTTCTCATGATGTGGTGAACATGTAGTAAACTTTTAAAGTAAATTCAATATCATTTGGTATTTTTAAAAATTAATTTATACAATTTATAGTTCGGATTTTAAATTGGTTATTACCCTATTTCGAAAAACGGGGGCCTGATTTCGGAAACAGATCCCGTTTTAAATGCACGTGCACCGTGTCACGGTCCTACTTTTAAGGGGCGTAAACGAGACCGTGCGGCACCCAATATCTCACTTGTACTGGGTCAGCCAACGAGCGTGTCAACGGCACCGAGTGCCCACTTCGTTAGAGCGAGCTTTGAGTCTAACGAGTAAGCAACGAGCGAGCGAGATTAACCGAAAAGAGCATCATTGAGTATAAAGTATGCATAAAGAGTGTGTGTAAAAAGCCTTTTCATTGAATAGCAGCAAATTACAACTTTGGGTAGGGGGTCTACGTGCAGTCATGCCTCTCCCCCTAAAGAGCAATTCGGACCATCTCCACTATAGCAGGAGTAGACATGCTATGTGGGTGAGGAGTCACTTGCTAAAAATAGAAAGAAAAGAGTACGACATAATTACTAAAAAAGGAAATAAATCTACCTAGCAGCGTGGGCGGCCATAGGCAACATGCCTTGGACAAGCCCGGACCTTGACATTCTCCCCTATTTGAGCTGTTGACGACCTCGTCAACTCTGCTTATGACTTGAATTCTCTGATCATCTTTGCTGAGTCTTCCAAATCTTCTTGCTTCTCCCAAGATACCTCGTCGTCTCCAAGTCCCTTCCATCTTATCAGATACTCCTGGTACTGTCGTCGCCCGATGTTGACGTTCTGCTCTGCGAGGACTTCTTCAACTTCTTTCTTCTTGTAGTTGCTGGTAGAGATATTTGGTCTGGTGATGTCGTTCCTCTCTTCATCTTTGTCGTCTACATGGTAGGGCTTTAAATTGTTGACATGGATGACAGGGTGAATTTTGAGCCACGCTGGAAGATTAACTCTGTAGGAGGCTTTTCCGACTTTCTCTATGACTTCAATGGGGCCTTCGTATTTTCTAACAAGTTGCCTGTCCTTCTTTCCTCTGAAACGAAGTTGTTCAGGTAACAACTTAACCAACACAAAGTCTCCAGCCATGAACTCCATTGGTCGCCGCTTCTTATCCGCCCACTTCTTCATATGTTTAGAGGCACGTTCTAAGTAAGCACGAGCTATTTCCGTATTCTGCTTCCATTCTTTGGAGAAGTTGTATGCTTTTGGATTCTTCCCCAAATATGGCTGCTCCAACGTGTGGGGCATGATGGGTTGCCTCCCGCAGACTATTTCGAATGGACTCATCCCCGTCGAAGAACTCTTCTGACAGTTGAAGCTGAATTGTGCTATGTCGAGTAAACTGGGCCAATTCTTTTGATTTGTATTGATGAAGTGGCGTAGATATTCCTCCAGGAGGCTGTTGAAGCGTTCTGTTTGGCCGTCTGTTTGAGGATGGTAACTGGAAGATATGTTGAGACTTGACCCAAGCAAATTAAATAATTCGACCCAAAAAGACCCTGTGAATCGAGGATCCCTGTCACTGACGATGCTGTGAGGAATTTCCCACAACTTTACAATGTGTTTGAAGAAGAGTTGGGCAGTCGTCTCTGCGGGGCAGTGCTTCGTAGCTGCAATGAACGTGGCATACTTGGAAAACCTGTCGACGATCACCAGTATCGCTTCAAAGTCATTGGCAGACGGCAAATTGGTGATGAAATCCAAGGAAACACTTTCCCAAGGCATTTTTGGTACAGGCAATGGCTCTAGTAGTCCAGTAACCTTGTTTCTTTCAACTTTATCTTGTTGGCACACAAGACAAGTTTTGGTGTACTGTATAACGTCAACCTTCATTTGCGGCCAGTAGTATCCTTTTTTCAAGAGAGCATAGGTACGCTGCCATCCAGCATGACCGGCCCACAGGGTATCATGGCATTCTCGCAGAAGAACACGCCGCAAATTATTGCTTCGGGGTACATACAAACGGTTTCCCTTGGTGAAGAGTAAGTCATCTTCGATCCAGAATTGCCGAGTCTTTCCTTCCTTCACAAGTTGTATGACAGCTTGAGCTCTGGGGTCATTTTGAAGATTATCTCGAATACAATCTTTCAATGATCCGTTAACTTTACTTGCTTGAAGCTGAGATAGATAACATAGACTCGCGCATTCGGCCTTTCGACTTAATGCATCAGCCACTCGATTACTCTGGCCTGACTTGTGTTCAAAGCTAAAATCAAACTCTGAAATCAGTTCGTGCCAACGCGCTTGCTTGGCCGAGAGCTTTGGTTGTTCAAAGAAGTGACAAATTGAGCTGTTGTCTGTTCTCACGATGAACTTCGACCCAAGTAGATACTGCCTCCACATGCGTAGACAATGCACTACCGCTAGCATTTCTTTCTCGGAAGCAATGTACTTCCTCTCTGCTTCCTTTAACTTGCGACTTTCGAAGGCAACAGGATGACCATTCTGCATAAGGACTCCTCCTAAAGCAAAATCTGAGGCATCAGTTTCCACTTCAAATGGCTGAGTGACATCTGCTAATGTGAGTACAGGCTCTTGTATCATAGCTGCTTTCAAGTCAGCAAAAGATTTTTGACATTCAGAGTTCCACTCCCAAGGTACTCCTTTCTTTAAGAGTTCCGTTAGAGGTGCAGCTCTCTTCGAAAATCCTTCCACAAAGCGTCTGTAATAATTAGCAAGCCCGAGGAAGGAATGCAGTTCAGTGACAGATGTCGGGGTCTTCCAACTTTTGACAGCACTTATCTTTCCTGGGTCCATGCGAAGACGACCTTGCTCAACAATATGGCCGAGGAATTCGACGCTCTCCTGAGCAAAAGAGCATTTTTCCTTCTTCACATATAATTGGTTTTCTCTTAGCTTCTCGAAAACCAAACGAAGGTGCGCCTTGTGCTCTTCCAGCGTTTCGCTGTATACCACAATGTCGTCGAGGTACACTACCACGAACTTGTCAAGGTACCCATGAAATACTCGATTCATGAGGGTGCAAAAAGTTGCAGGAGCGTTCGTGAGTCCGAAGGGCATCACCAAGAACTCAAAGGCTCCATACCTTGTTACACACGTTTTCTTGGGTTCATCCCCTTCTGCAATCCTTACTTGATAATAACCTGATCGCAGATCAAGCTTGGTGAAGTACTTTGCTTTATATAATTGATCAAAAAGTTCAGTAATGAGCGGAATGGGATACTTGTTGTGCACTTTGATTTTGTTGAGTGCCCGGTAGTCTATACACATTCGCAGACTTCCATCCTTTTTCTTTTGAAACAATATGGGTGCTCCAAAAGGTGCTTTAGCAGGTCTGATGAATCCAGCTTCTAGTAGTTCATCCAATTGCTTTCTTAATTCTGCTAATTCTGGCGGAGCCATTCTATATGGGGCCTTTGCAGGAGGTTTGGATCCGAGGTTCAATTCAATCTGATGATCGATATCCCTTCTTGGAGGTAACGTCTTGGGTAAACACTCAGGCATGACATTCTTGAACTCTTCTAGGACTTTTGAGATTTCAGGACGTATCACTTCTTCCTTTTTTGTACTTAACTCCAACGGAACGACTATGTAAGTTGGATCATCGTGTTTCAGCCCTTTCTTGAATTGCATAGCAGAGAGCATCTTTGTGTTGGTGACATTTGGTTGTTTCAGAATTGCAGGAACAACGGTCGGGTTGTTACTGGTGATTATCAAACATTTCGCTGAGGGCATTGGGATGACTTTATGTTCCATCAAGAACTCCATCCCCAAGATAGCATCAAAGTCATCCAACTGAGCTACAACGAAGTCAATGGGACCTGTCCATGAGCTGAGTTTCAACTGGGCTCTCTTTACAATCCCAAGTACCGGCGTCGCTTTTCCATTCACTGTTTTCATCCTCCCATCATTCTTTTCTAGCTTCAGACCAAGACGGCGGGCTTCTTTTTCTGTAATGAAGTTATGAGTAGCTCCCGAGTCTATCATTGTACTTTTAGTAGATCTGCCATTAATGAAGGACTCCACATACATAAGACCCTTATCTGGGATCTTCTTTAATTCCTCCATCTGTTGTTGTACAGCTGATAAGAAAGTCATAGTCCCAACTTCGGCAAGTTCAGTGGATTCTTCTTCAACAACTTCTTGAACTAGGTTGTCATCCCGAACTGAAGCTTATAAGGCAGTTAAGGCCGATATATGCGGACACTCAGCTACTCGATGAGGTCCCTTGCATGGAAAACATGACATAGGCCTATTTGTGTTTCGTTGGTTGTTGCCATTCCTTGGTGCTTCGTAGCCTTCTCTTGGGACAAATTGTTTCTTTTCAACTGTTCCAGCGTTCGGTTTCTGGGATTTAGTGGAGTTTGAGCTACTGGGAGCGGTCTTCCTTGGTCCAAGGTTCTCGGAGTTATAATCGAACAACCGCTCAGCTGCGGCAAGTGCACTTGAAAGACTTTGCACTCTTTGTTCATACAATTTTGTTTTGGCCCACGGTTTAAGACCTTCGATGAAAGTGAAGATCTTGTCTTTTTCTGACATATCCCTTATATTCAGCATGAGCCCCGAAAACTGCTTGACATATTCACGGATGCTTGCAGTCTGCTTTAGTTCTCGGAGTAGTCTACGGGCATTGAACTCGACATTTCCTGGGAAGAATTGATCCTTCAATTGCCTTTTTAGTTCTTCCCACGTATCGATCACACATTCGCCATTACTGATTTCATGATATTTTGATCTCCACCAAAGTTTCGCATCACCAGTAAGATGCATTGTGGCCAAGGTCACTTTCGAATCATCATCCGTTTTAGTGGCCTTGAAATACTGTTCCATGTCGAAGATGAAATTCTCTATTTCTTTAGCATCCCGGGCTCCCCCAAAGGGTTTTGGCTCGGGGATTTTCACTCGACTGAATTCAGCAGCAGTAGTAGCTTGGGTCTGACTCCCCATGGCTCTCATAGTCAGGTTCAGTTTAATGTTGATCTCGGCAATCTCAGCCCTGAGAGAATCAAACATTGCTTTGAAGTCTTTGGTCACTTGAGACACAGTTTCAGACACTCGGGTATGAGCTAGATCGATCTCATCGACGCGCTCCAGGACCCCGATTATTGTACCTGTGGAACTTTCTCCCGTGTCAACTCCCCTTCCCTTTTCTTGTCGGGATTCGAGAGTCTCCACCCGATTCAGCAGCTCTGGAATCGGTATGGCGTCTATCCTATTGTGAATAGCCGCAATCTCGGTAGGAAATTCAGACATTTCCTTCATTCGTTCTTCTATGAATCGAATGTTATCCGGTATGTCTTGCAGATACCGTATTTCTTCTTCCAACTCGACGAGGCGCTCGAGTTGATCTGATGGTGCACTAGGCCTTTCCATCGTACTCTTCTTCGGCATGATTTCTCACGATTTGTAAGCCAACCTGTCTCTGATACCAACTGTCACGGTCCTACTTTTAAGAGGCGTATACGAGACCGTGCGGCACCCAATATCTCACTTGTACTGGGTCAGCCAACGAGCGTGCCAACGACACCGTGTGCCTACTTCGTTAGAGCGAGCTTTGTGTCTAACGAGTAAGCAACGAGCGAGCGAGATTAACCGAAAAGAGTATCATTGAGTATAAAGTATGCATAAAGAGTGTGTGTAAAAAGCCTTTTCATTGAATAGCAGCAAATTACAACGTTGGGTAGGGGGGTCTACGTGCAGTCATGCCTCTCCCCCTAAAGAGCAATCCGGACCATCTCCACTATAGCAGGAGTAGACATGCTATGTGGGCGAGGAGTCACTTGCTAAAAATAGAAAGAAAAGAGTACAACAGAATTACCAAAAAAAGAAATAAATCTACCTAGCAGCATGGGCGGCCATAGGCAACATGCCTTGGACAAGCCCGGACCTTGACACACCGCACGTTTAAGGGGGGGTCTCCACCCCCGACATCAACCCCCCTGTTTTCTATGTGGACAAAATCGGGGTGTGGTAAATTAAATTAGGCCCTAGTTTTAGGCAAAAAATGAAAACATCCTCTCATTTTTGAAAATCGGGGGCCCGACATGGTTTAATTTATTAAGTTTTTGATAGTTTGAGGTTTAGCTTGTTAGGTTTAATAGTTTATGGAGTGTTTTAAAAAAAATCTCATAGTTTGGGGTTTAAATTTGTTATTACCCTAAAATCTCGCATGATCGCAGTAGTCCTCATTGAAAGCACAGTAGCATCAAGCTACTGTTTTTTGTTGTTTGAATGGGAGTGCACTTGCACTAGGAGTGAGCGCAATAGCGCGCTACCTCTATTTGCGATGCCTTTTTTTTCTTCTCAAGCACATGAACGCTTCGACAGGCAAAGTAGCACGGACTCTTCATCAAGTTTACTGTTTTGCCATACTTAACATGATTTTATACTTGGATCTCTTTATCAAATTTGTTCATGTGAAAACACGAAAAATAAACTTGAAAATACATTAAAAACTCTCAAATTCACAGAGTTCACAATTGGAAATACCCGGGCCTCTGTGTAAGACAACTCATCAAATACTTTCAAACTTTAGATTTTGCTTGTACTCTGAGCAAAAGAGACAAATAAAATAAATAAATAATGCTAACCAACCTAACAAACTAAACTATGAGTATATCTATATATAATATCTAAACACATCTCAAAGAATGTATAAAAAATTCAGGTACTAATAATTTTTAGATATTACAAACAATTCAGCCTTCACTTCATATACTGATTTGTCTTGCCAATGGGTTTGCGTGTGTGCCTGCCGACATTTTTACACCGAACGAGACTTTTTGAATAACTTAGCCTTATTAATTTTGTTTTATAATCAAACACAAACATACAGTTTGTACAGTGACATGTTTTTCATATTTTCTTTTTTTAAAAAGAAAAAACAAACAAATAATTTACGACAGAATTTCTTTCAAAGTCCTCCTGTGTTTAGGAGTTTTCCACCCATTCAATATACATAAGGCTCACTCAAGATCATAATTTGTGTCGGGACGCAAAATTATGCTTTATTGACTCGATACTTTTTTTGGTTTTTTTTAGTTGAAAAGATAGATTTTTAACATATGATAATAAATATAAATTCAATGATCTAGGCAATTCGACATATTTAGCTTAAAATAACATAGCATAAAGAAAGTGAAATTAAAACAAAATGCTTATCATAACTTGAACCATTATTTTATCATTTTTGTACTTTGAATGTTATTAAATTCAAAGTGGGTAACAAGTTGAGATGTAAAATCCTACGCGCTCATATGATTCGCAGAACAAACAAATCTAACAAAATTTGTATAAATTTTATGTGTTAAATATCTATCCAAACATGTTATTATCACAGGCAAAAACTATTAAACAGATACTAGACTTGCTCACCCTAAGACAGACAAACAAGAAGCAAAAAATTATCCTAAAAACTCGTAGAATTTGGTGCGCCCCAAATTTTATACGGGCCAGACCAATTAGGCTCATGTTAGAATTTTCATTAGGGTTTTATTTTCTCTATAAATTCATCTAAGATAGAGTCGTAAAGCTCGTAGTTGTATTTTAGATATTCACAGTCAATTTGTTCTTCTACTCGTAGTTTTTTCTCGTTTATGATTTTTCCACGTAAATCTGGTGTCCCTCGTCGTATTTCTTTTTTGATTTTTCGTTCTATTTTTCAACAATTGGTATTAGAGTGAAGTTAAATGTCTTTTGAAAATCAGGTTTTGATTTATCGAATGTATCAAATAATTTTACAGGTTTGCAATTTCGGTGGGTAAAATTTGCAAATTTGGGGGGAAAAGAAAATAAGGAAATTAAAAAAAAAAGGTAATTTTTTCTTTTATTCTGTTCTTCTCGCCCAGGAGAAGAAGCCGCCGCCCATGAAGAGAGTGACGGTCATCGACAAAGAAAACGTTCCTCGCCGCTACCATCGCCAATCTGCTCTGACGCAAAGATGAGCCAGTCCGCCGCCGTCTCCACCCATCTCCGATCTGTTCTGTTCTGTTGAAGCTCCGTTGTCTGTTGCCTACATAGAACATGATCTGCTGTTTGTTGCGAAATTTAAAATTTGCGCCAAAGATTAGTGCAAACAATTGAAGATTTTTGGATTGGTATTTTGTTTTTGAACGGTTTTTTCAATTTTTGGCAGAAAATTTGATTTTTCGGGAGAGTACATTTGGGTGGATTTATGGATTTATTCTCATTTTTGGGAGCTGATTTTGGTTGAGATATCGTTTATTTTGAGCTTCAAATATTTGAAATTGAATATTCAAGAATTGTTGTAACACCCGATTTTACGGGGTTTTAGAATTTCCGCTATGTAATGACATTTTCGTAAATATTGAGAATTTAGCCCATTTTGTGAACGAGAAGTTTTATTAGAACTATATGAGTAAATTAGAGCATTTGGAGGAGTAAGGGAATTTTGGAGATGTAATGCTCGGTTTTATGAGTTTTGGGATTTTTCGTAATATAAAGGGTATTATAGTAAAGTCTGTTTTGCGAACGGAAAGTTTTGTTAGAACCCTAGTGGTTTCTTTGAATATTTGGTGAAATAAGGAAATTTGGAGAAACCGAATCGATAGTTAAATAACGAAATAGTTGAATATTAAGAAAAAAGGGCAAAATTGTCATTTGACAAGTCAATTTAACTTAAAGTCACAAATCCCTCTTCTATCCAACATTTACGTGATTTCTTCTCCAAAAACTCTCCAGCGACTATTTTTCTCTCCTCCTCCGTTCTTCACGATTCAACGGTTCCTCCACTCCAATCATCGATTTTTCTCCACGTTTTCTTCCCTGATTGACGTCCTACGTAAGATTCTACTATTTTGGAACGTTAGTTTTCGGGTTTTAGAGAGGCTATTCCTTAGGGTTTAGTTTAGGGTTTTGTGAAATCGATGAATTTTGTTAGAAATGGTTAGGTTTACCATATTTGCACTTAAATGGACGTATTTGTGATTATTGGATGTAGTTAGATAGTATTAATGCTTGGGTTGCAAATTTGGAGGTTGGAAACTTGTGAAAACTCCATTAATGAAGGTTTGGATAATCTCGAGCGCGAATTGCTCGACGAAATGCCCGAGTGACCTAAATTAGAGTTTTAGAAAATTTTCTTTAGTTAGGAGTTTCGTTAGTTTTTGGAATTCGATTTCCTATGACCGGTTTTGATAATCATTATTGTGGATTGGCTTAGGTGAACAAAGCTTACGGACAGAGCTCGGTGCGCTAAGGACCCGAGGTAAGTCTTCATGACTTGTTTGGTCGATTTGGCCTACATCATAAGAATGTATGTCGATTGAGGAATTGAAGAGTTAGGATGTTTTGGGTGTAAATAGGCTGGGTAGTTAAATTTTGTTGAGTTGATTGATGTTGTGTTGTTTAATGTTAGTTCTAATGCCTTTAATATTGTTATAGTATTGTGCATGTCCATGCATCACGTTTTTTGAAATAGCAATTAAAAATGAACTTCCGCATATGTTTTCATGAAAAGAAAATGACAAATGAAAAGGTATGAATGCACGTAATCACGGTCATGTCGGGGAGGTGGTTTAGACATGGTTGTCCTACAGGTGAAGCATGTTTTTTCCCCTGGGTAGATGAAAGGGGCTATCCAACTGCTGGATGTGCCGTTTTCATCTACTGAGAGCGAACCCCCGGTGACATCCCATATGAAATGTAATGAATGAAATGATTACATGATTTTATGAACTGGATATGCATAGCATGCATTCTCATTTACGTAGATTTATTGAGCCTTTATCTCATAGAATGTCTCTATGGTGTAGGTGATCTCGAGTAAGGTGAGGATGATGTTCCTCCTCCTGATGCACAAACAGGTTGAAGAAGGATGCCCGTGGGAGCAAATGGTTAAATATTTTGAGGTTTTGGGTATGTTAGATATAGATAATATGAAAATTGTATAGAGAACTCATTTTAGGGTGATTGGTTGTTGCGAAAAATCGTAATACGCAAGTGCACGTGTCGCAAAAGTAATAAAGTGTGTATAAGTACGAGTGTCGATCCCACGAAGAATAATTATGTTAAATATTGAATATCTAATTTTCAGTTTAATTTGAAAAGAAATAATAAGTGGTTTTTGGATTTTAAACTAAAATAATTCTAATAAAAATCAAACAACAATTTAAATAAAAGATTCAAAAATAAAGGAGTAAGATTATATAATGAGAAAATTTCCAGGGTTCCGACTTCACTTAACTAATCCTATTTATTAAACCTAATTCAAGTAATTAAATCCTATTCCTTCGTGTTGATGGCAATTTCACAAAAATATTCATCAATCTCTCTCGAGCAAAGACAAACTTATTCAATTAACGAATTATCACCTCTCGGTCTCTAATCCTGAGAATTAATTGAATACATTAAGAGTAAGAAATTATATTACCACTCAAACGCCCTAACTATCTCTAGCCTAGGGTCCTTTTTAAGGCAAACTATTCAGTGCACGGTTAAATTCTCCGCTCTCGCATCCCGAATTAACCCTAAAGTTCTTAGTTTTGGTGATCAAGCAAACCTAAGTATCACGTTCAGAATAGATTACTCAACACAGAACAGAAACAGGAAATTAAATACTTAAATTAAGGAAAATAAATAATCATAGCAAAGTTACGTCGAAACCCTAGAATAGGAAGTTTAGTTCATGCTAAAAGATAAATAAACAACAATAATAATAAATTCTTGCATAATTAAATAATAGAAATAAAAAAGAAAAGAAATATATCCTGTAAAGTTGCTTCTCTGCGTTGAAGATCGCCTTCTCTGTTGTGCTGTCCAGTCTCGCCGAATCCGAGCACTGCTCTCTACCGAAGCTCTCGCTCGCCGACTCCTCTGTGGAGAAATCGCCGACTTCCTCCTCTGTTTCTTGCTCTCAACGTCGCCGAAGCTGCTGCGCGCCAGAATCGTCGCCTCTACCGAATCCCGAATCCCTGATGCTTGTCGCCCTCTCCGGCTTGCTGAATCACCGAATTTATAGAATCGCTGCTCACCCCAGAATCGCTGACCTCGCTCTGCTCTGTCGCGCCCTTTAAATCGCAGACCCCCGAGCGCTGCTCTGTTCTCCCCTTTTAGGTGTTTTATTCCTTTCCTTAATCTGTTAGTGGTTGCAATTTTTATATTTCCTTCGATTAGGTTCTGATTAGAAGAATTTAACTTTCCAAACTTGTAGCCGCGCGCTGTTGCTCCCTCTCTCCAGAGAACGCCTCTGCTTTTAGGTTTATATGTTTTCCTTTTTACTCAATCCACGGCTTAGATTGAAATAAGTTGTCTTTCCAAAATTGAATTCATGTGGTGATCAATCGCTAACTTATGTCGATCAGTCAGCATCCTTTCTGTCTCTTGCATAATTTTCGACTTCTTTGTATAATTTGGCCAGTTTTCTGTTGCTTTTCTGCTGATCAATCGCCTGGGATGAGTGATCAATCGACATGTTCCTGTTTCGCCAACTAAATTTCGCCTCTCTTTTTCCTCTTTCTATTTTATCCTCTTTAAAATTAATTGCTCTGCACACTTACACAAAATATATCAAATTCGTTCAAATACTTGAGAAAAGCTTATCAAATCAAATATAGAAAGTATAAATAAGTGTATAAAATACACACTTATCACACCCCCAAACTTGAATGAAAGCTTGTCCTCAAGCGAACAAAAATAAGCATAGAAATCTAGCAAAGTTTATCCAAGAATTTCTAAAATGTAAAGTCTGCAGAATATTTAAAATTTCCATGGTAAAATTATCTAAATCATAGTTCGCAGTATTTCGTCTCAGCTTGATATTTGCATGCAAATAAACCATCTAAATAAACACTTTCAATAATACAACTCATGATATCACATTGAAAAAAACTTAATCAGAAATTCTTGTGTGTGTACATGTTCAAACTCATTCTCGTTTAACTGATAGATCTATAATTGTGTCTTATAAGAAGGGAAATCAAAAATATCTCTCAGGGTCACTCCATCCACTCTTATTGTTCATCAGTCTTGCCCATTATTCACTAATAACAAATATGAGTAAACAGAATAAAAGTCGATAGGTATTTAATTAAGCTTGTAATGTAAGGCCGGGTTTATAAGGTAGGAAATTTTTGGATTCAAACGAAACTCTAGAGCACAATCCATCCTTATGCCACCCTCACTTCTTACACTCACTTGAACTCTTTTCTAATCAGTTAACTCAATAATCCCCCCAAACTTGTCTCACTCTCTATTTTTCAAAACTAACTCTTTTTGTCAATGTCTTTACTAACAAACATAAAATACAAATAATAACAAATTAACTAGCATATAAGAAATTGTTCTACTACTGAACAATTCAACTTTCCAATTTTTTTTTTTTTTTTTTTTTTAATTTTTTTTTTTTTTTTTACAACTGTAATCACTCAAAAACATAAAAGAATAAAATCTCAAAATACTAACAACTTAGACAATTGACAAAAGAATTAGCTCTGATTCTCACCACTACTTTCTCCAACTCTCCCCATAATATGTACCACAACCCCGTGCTCAATAAACAGGATAGTCAAAATAATTTCAGGGTAGGCTAAGTTAGGGTTGACAAAATAGTGGTAAATAAAGGTTCAAATAGGAGACTAAGGGTGCCATTTAAATGACACAAATGAGGTATGTCAATAAAAGCTCAAACGATTCAAAAATGGCCTAAGTCATTCTCTTAATTCTGCAAAAATCACAATTTGTATTCATGAATGCAGGGCAAAACCACGAACAATTTAATACTCACTAATCACTCACTAAATTTAAATGGAGCTCACTCCCTTTCAGTGTTTACACTCAAACACTCCCTTACTGTGTTTAGGCTCTCGATCTCAAGACAACAATTTATATCATTATCAGCTAAATTTAAACAAGAATGAACATTTCCACACAAACAAGTCTAACTTCCTAAGCTCCACTCAATGCTACTATCATAGATCATATTATTTCAGAATCTATTCAGAAGTTGAAACATGCATTGATCAAAGGTGCAATCATCGACATTTTAAACAAATGGAATAAATAATCATACCATAGAATTTAAAATATTAAGCAGACTTCCTAAAAAATAATATCCAAATAAAAACCCCCCCAAACTTAATATAGACATTGTCCCCAATGTTAAATCAGTTTAAATGAGTAGGGTAAAGTAAAAGTACCTCATATCGTCTCAGGCAGCCGTCAGTGTGGTGGAACTTCGGTCGAAGGAACGATCAATCAGGATTTTTTTTTTTTTTTTTTCAGGAAAAATAAATTCAAAATAAACTAAAACTAAAGACGAAAATAATAATAAAGGTGAAACGTGAGAACAGAAAAAATAGTAATAACAATAATAATATTAATAAAGCAAAACGAAAATAAAAACAGTAACAAATAAATATAAGTAAATAAAGTTAATAATAATAATAATAATAATAATAAGAATAATAATAAGAACTAAATGAATTAATGGGTTACCTCCCACCAAGTGCGTGTTTTAACGTCGTCAGCTTGACGATATGCTGCGTCATGTGGGATCACGATATATAATGGAATTTGCATTTTTAACCGTACCGTCCCAATATGGTAACCATTGTTGCCCATTTACGAACTTATCATTTGCCAAAAGCTTGTTGTAGTCGGGTGGTTTCTTTATATGTGGTAGGACCCGTAATGGTGACTCCCCCAAACTTTCAACATGCTGCTTCCCATTAGGCTCAAAAAATTGTTTGGTTGACGTGAAGCTTCTATTGGGTACTCCAGTGATTTATACACCTTGAATGTGACATCTTCATCTTGTACGTGCAATTTAAGCTCTCCCTTTCTTAGGTCAATTACAGCACCCCCTGTGGCTAAGAATGGTCGACCTAATATTATAGGGATACCACGATCTTCCTCCATATCAAGAATCAAGAAATCAGCGGGAAAAATAAACTTGTCTACTTTGATGAGGACATCTTCAATAACCCCATACGGATGCTTTATAGAGCGATCGGCCATCTGTAGAACTACACTTGTGGGCTTTGCTTCACCGATACCAAGCCTCCAAAATATAGATAGAGGCATCAGGTTAATGCTCGCTCCCAAATCACAAAGTGCCCTTTCAAATATAGAATTCCCAATTTCGCATGGAATAGTGAAACTTCCTGGGTCTTTCAGTTTTTGTGGAAGCTTCCTCTGAATAATAGCACTGCATTCTTCTGTAAGAGCTATAAAACCACACTCCTCTATTTTGCGCTTGTGGGAAAGAATATCTTTCAAAAATTTTGCATATTTAGGCATTTGCTCGAGGGCCTCAGCGAATGGAATGTTGAATAGCAAAGGAACTTAGCAAACTGGTTATCAAACTTTGCATTTTTCAGGCGTTGTGGGAAAGGAACTTTGGGGATGATCTCCTTTGGAATCTGAGCTGGAGCGTCCAGTAGCTCTTTATCCTTTGATGTGGACTCGGATGATGACGAATGCACTCCGTCATGTGCGACCACTTTCTTATTTTCTTTGATACAACTTTCAATCACTGCTCCACTTCTAAGTGTGATGGCATTACACTGTTCTCTGGGGTTGATTTCAGTGGAACTGGGCAATGTACCTTGTGGGCGTCCATTTAGTGCAGCTGCCATCTGGCCCATTTGGATTTCTAAGCTTCGAATTTGGGCCGACTGGTTTTGTAAGGTGGTTCTCGTTTCAGCCATAAATTTATTTGTGTGCTCCCCCATTTCAGCAATTATATTATTGGTGCGCTCTCCCATCTTGGCAATTAAATCCTCTAGATTAGATTTGTTTTCAGGAAACTGAGGTCCCGGTTGATTAACTTGTGGCATCTGCATGGCGTTGTTCGGGTTCTTCCATGAGAAATTTGGGTGGTTGTTGCGCCCCCCATTATAATAATTACCTAAATTTTGATTCGTCGGTCTATTGTAATTTCCCACATATTGGGTCTGTTCAGAAGAATTGCTAGCCATTTGGTTCCCTTGCTGACAGTTTTCACTAGCATGTGGTCCTTGGCACCAATGACATTGTATGATTGGGGAATGAATTGCATTAACTGGAGCTTGAGTACCCTGGATGTGCTGAGTGAGGGATGCAATTTGTGTAGTCAATGCTTTTATCGCTTCCAATTCTGGGGTATTTGGTTGCCTCCTCAAAATCTGACGTTCAACCGGGCACTGATCATTATTGAGGGATAACTCCTCTAACAGGTTGAACGCCTCCTCTTCCGTCTTTTGTAATAGTGATCCACCAGCCGCTGAGTTGACAAGAGTCCGTGTAGAAACTGATAAACCAATGAAGAATGTCTGTATTTGCATCCATTGTGGTAGACCATGTTGGGGGCATCTTCTTAAAAGCTCCTTGAATCGGCCCCATGCTTCTTAGATTGTCTCACCATCAAATTGAGCAAAATTGGTGATCTCATTACGGAGTTTCGCCATCTTTTCGAAGGGAAAGAACTTGGATAGAAATTTCTGCACTAATTCATTCCACGTGGTAATTGAATCCGAAGGTAAGGAGTTCAACAAATTCTTTGCGCGATCTCTTAGTGTGAAGGGGAATAACCTGAGCTTGATAGCATCCTCAGAGACATTATGGTATTTAAAAGTATCACAGACCTCGACGAAGCTAGCAATATGATCCTTAGGGTCCTCATTAGGCAGGCCACAAAATTAAAACTGTTGGATCATTTGTATTGTTCCCGGCTTTATTTCAAAATTATTGCATGTGATAGCAGGTTTCCGAATTGCTGATTGAATCCCGTCCATGGATGTCATAACATAATCGAGCAAAGTTCGTCGTCCGACCTCTGCCACTTCAACCCTCTGTTGTAGATTTGCGTTTTGATCATCTGCCATAATTGCTTGTTTTGTTTCTCTTTGATTTCGGCGACAAGTTCGTTCAATTTCAGCGTCGAGAGGGATTAGGTTGGCAGTACCTAATTTTCGCATACACCTGTAATGTGCAAATAATATAATTTAAGCCTAGCAGCAAAAGAAAATTCAAATATAAACTAAAATCAAATAATTCAATAATAACAAAATTAATTCCCCGGCAACGGCGCCAAAAACTTGTTGCGAAAAATCGTAATACGCAAGTGCACGTGTCGCAAAAGTAATAAAGTGTGTATAAGTACGAGTGTCGATCCCACGAGGAATAATTATGTTAAATATTGAATATCTAATTTTCAGTTTAATTTGAAAAGAAATAATAAGTGGTTTTTGGATTTTAAACTAAAATAATTCTAATAAAAATCAAACAACAATTTAAATAAAAGATTCAAAAATAAAGGAGTAAGATTATATAATGAGAAAATTTCCAGGGTTCCGACTTCACTTAACTAATCCTATTTATTAAACCTAATTCAAGTAATTAAATCCTATTCCTTCGTGTTGATGGCAATTTCACAAAAATATTCATCAATCTCTCTCGAGCAAAGACAAACTTATTCAATTAACGAATTATCACCTCTCGGTCTCTAATCCTGAGAATTAATTGAATACATTAAGAGTAAGAAATTATATTACCACTCAAACGCCCTAACTATCTCTAGCCTAGGGTCCTTTTTAAGGCAAACTATTCAGTGCACGGTTAAATTCTCCGCTCTCGCATCCCGAATTAACCCTAAAGTTCTTAGTTTTGGTGATCAAGCAAACCTAAGTATCACGTTCAGAATAGATTACTCAACACAGAACAGAAACAGGAAATTAAATACTTAAATTAAGGAAAATAAATAATCATAGCAAAGTTACGTCGAAACCCTAAAACAGGAAGTTTAGTTCATGCTAAAAGATAAATAAACAACAATAATAATAAATTCTTGCATAATTAAATAATAGAAATAAAAAAGAAAAGAAATATATCCTGTAAAGTTGCTTCTCTGCGTTGAAGATCGCCTTCTCTGTTGTGCTGTCCAGTCTCGCCGAATCCGAGCGCTGCTCTCTACCGAAGCTCTCGCTCGCCGACTCCTCTGTGGAGAAATCGCCGACTTCCTCCTCTGTTTCTTGCTCTCAACGTCGCCGAAGCTGCTGCGCGCCAGAATCGTCGCCTCTACCGAATCCCGAATCCCTGATGCTTGTCGCCCTCTCCGGCTTGCTGAATCACCGAATTTATAGAATCGCTGCTCACCCCAGAATCGCTGACCTCGCTCTGCTCTGTCGCGCCCTTTAAATCGCAGACCCCCGAGCGCTGCTCTGTTCTCCCCTTTTAGGTGTTTTATTCCTTTCCTTAATCTGTTAGTGGTTTCAATTTTTATATTTCCTTCGATTAGGTTCTGATTAGAAGAATTTAACTTTCCAAACTTGTAGCCGCGCGCTGTTGCTCCCTCTCTCCAGAGAACGCCTCTGCTTTTAGGTTTATATGTTTTCCTTTTTACTCAATCCACGGCTGAGATTGAAATAAGTGGTCTTTCCAAAATTGAATTCATGTGGTGATCAATCGCTAACTTATGTCGATCAGTCAGCATCCTTTCTGTCTCTTGCATAATTTTCGACTTCTTTGTATAATTTGGCCAGTTTTCTGTTGCTTTTCTGCTGATCAATCGCCTGGGATGAGTGATCAATCGACATGTTTCTGTTTCGCCAACTAAATTTCGCCTCTCTTTTTCCTCTTTCTATTTTATCCTGTTTAAAATTAATTGCTCTGCACACTTACACAAAATATATCAAATTCGTTCAAATACTTGAGAAAAGCTTATCAAATCAAATATAGAAAGTATAAATAAGTGTATAAAATACACACTTATCATTGGTACCTGGATTGAGGATATATATTGTGTTTTGATGTTTTGGATAGTTTTACGAATGGGTTATATAGTTGGGTTACCATTTTTGATAATTTTGATGAACTTGCGTTGCATATGATAGGTATTGATGAAATAAGTTGAGTTTGATGATTGGATATGGATTTTGGATGATTTAGAGTCGGGTTTGTTGTTTTGAGATGAATGTGTCATTTTGAGTCGTTTTTGATTATTTTAGGTTGGGCATTTCGATTTATGGAGGTGTATTTTGGTGGAAATGTTAAGGGATGATTTGAGGGTTGATATTGAAGTGTTATTAGGTGATAAATTGAAGAAAAATGGCAAAGGAGGAAAAATGGGTCGAAGTGGTGTGCTGGGCGCGCGCAGGCAGGGCACGCGGGTGCGCGCTGCCCTGCATCAGCCGATCGATCGGCGGGGTTGCTGGAAAATCAAGAGGATGTGCCGATCGATCGGCGCCCTCAGCCGATCGATCAGCCAACAATGCACGCATTCTGGGCGCTGGGCGCTATGCGCTGGGCACTGGCACTAGGTGAGGAGAGGCGCGCGAGGGTGGCGCGATGCACGCACGGTGCGCGCACGGCACGGGCGCGCAAGGCGAATGCTGGGCACGTCCCATGCATGCCACTTGACATGTTTTGATGTTCTAAGCCTCTTTTGATGTTTCTCGACCTTAGACGAGTCATTTTGGGTACATTTTAAGTTAGACCTTAAACGTCGATAGATATGGATTGAATGCCCGAGTCCGTTCTCTAACGAATGATGAATGAAAAGAAAAAGAAATGAAAAATTTTATGAGAACGGGCGAGAGCAATATGTATGCACGTCACAGTCTAGGTTGTGGCTGCCCTGGCATGGGGTCAGGGTCGTCACAATTGAATATTCTGTTGAAGCCAGTTTTTGAGCAATGAGTTCGTTCAAATTTGATATCTCGTTATTGAATCGGAGAACGCCTAGGTTACTAACAAGTCTTTGTCCAAACCGGGAGAAACTAGGTCGATGGTTATTTGACTCAAGGTCCGATGTGTGAAGGGGGAGATTATTAGGGTCGGTCTCACATCGGTTGTGGAAAGGGTTTGATGATAGTTTATAAGTGTGAGGAAAAACATCACCCCTTGAGCAGGTTGAGAAGGCCAACACCACCAATACTATTTTAATCGAACAGAGCTTGCCACAAGCATTGAAGAGAAAACCCTAAAGTGAAAGGGTTAGCCACTGTCATTGTTGCGGAACAGTGAAGACAGGAAGATTTTAAGATTTGTTTCCTTGCACCAGAATTTCTTTAAAGATGGAGATTGTCAGAGTACAGTGTTCTTGATTCGCTTTGAGTTGGGTCGAGTAGTCCGTTGGATCTCTCATGTGGAATTCGTGTCAAGGTGGAGATTGTTAAAATTTGGTGTGACTCGAATTCTATACGGACCAGACCGTTTAGGCCTTTGTTTGGAATCTTATTGAGGTTTTGTTTTCTCTATAAATTCATGTGATAGAGTCGCAAAACTCGTGGTTATATTTTCGTACTTCATAGTCAATTTGTTCTTCTGCCCGTTATTTTTTTCCGTCTAGGGTTTTTCCACGTAAATCTGTTGTCCCTCGTCGTATGTTTTTTTTTTTATTTATCGTTTGATTTTTCAACAAAAACTACTAATTTAAGCAAGTGGAGAAATAACTCAAGGAAAAAGAAAATAAAAATTCAAGTCTATGAGAAACTAATAATTAGAGCCCACATTTCAGAGTAGATCAAATCGCGCACAAGTTAATAGAAGGGTAAATAAGAAACAAATAACATAATCAACAATATGTTTTTGTACAAATACCCAAACTTGAATTATACATCGTTCCCTCTGCCTCATTTCCCCCCGAGCTTGGTATACGAAACTGCATGATGCTCACATAAATTGGGGTTTTACGACGTCAAAATCTGATTCATCCTTATTTGTTTGTCGTACGCCATTTGTTATTCTGATCATGCTAGTTTATCTAGATAATATTATCTTAACAGGTAACTCTCCTCCTCATATGGACAAGCTGTTAAATTATTTACACTCAAAGTTCAAAGTCCGGGACCTTGGACCTCTATCCTTTTTTCTATGGATTCACCTTCACACCTACAGAAATGAGGTTCTCACAATCAAAGTACATATTTGACCTACTTCACTGTGCAAATATGGAATCCTGCAAGTCTGTCCCCACTCCCATGGTTGCTGGATAGATTTTATCACAACAGTCTGGAACATCCCTACGTGATGGCTCCTTTATCGCAACATTATTGGTGGGCTACAATACTGCTGCCTAACAAGACCAGACATTGCTTTCGCTATTAACAAAGTCTCTCAATTCATGCATGATCGTACCGATGTTCATTGGCAAGCTATTAAACGAATTCTGCGATATCTTAAAGGTACTTCATCTTTAAGTATCTCTTTGTTGCCCTCTGACAGCTACAACTTGACTTGCTATACAGACACCGACTGAGCTTTTTGTTCTAATGATAGAAAAAGCACAGGAGGTTTTTGTATTTTTCTGGGGAACAATCTCATTTCATGGTCCTCAGCTAAGCAAAAAGTAATTTCACGCTCCAGCACTGAATCAGAATATTGTAGTGTAGCAAATGGTGCGGCAGAATTACTTTGGCTCAAATCCTTATGAGGCGAATTGAGTATTTATTCCCCAGCGGTACGAAATTAATTTTCATTTTGTTCGGGAAAAAGTATCAAAGAAATTACAACAGGTAAAGTTTACTCATTTGGAAAACCAACTAGCCGATGCCTTAACAAAACCTCTTCCGCTCTCCAAGTTTGATCAATTTAAATCCAAACTTGTCGGCCTACGGCCTTGATCTTGAGAGGGGATGTTAATGTATTTACTGTTCAGTAGTTTTTAGTTTGGTTGTAATTAGTTTCGTTTGAGTTTGGTTGTAAGGCTTGGTTTTTCTTCTTCTCTATTTTCGATATATACTTGTAAAACAGATGATTTGATTAACTGAGACAAAGCCATCATTTTCCCTTTTCTCTCTTCTCTCCTTCTTCCTTCTCCCTTCTTCCTGCTCTTCACCGTGGTTGTCTTCTCCGACCACAAGCTTTCTCAAGCATCACTCCTTTAGCAGAATCTCAACGCTTTCTTGGTCTATTATCCTTTATCCAAATTTGCTCTTAAGGACTTAGGTCCTCTTTATCACTGTTTGGGCATATCTGTTTAACAACATCCTTCTGGTTTTACTTTATCTCATACTAAGTACATAGCAGATCTTCTATCCCGCGCAGGCATCACAAAATCAAACCAATTCCTTCTCCTATGGTTTGGGACATATTTTATCACTAAACTCATAGTACAATCTTAATTGATGGCTCTACACACATGAATGTTGTCGGTGCACTTCAATATTGCACTATGACACGTCTAAACATTGCGTATTATGTCAATAATGTTTGTCAATTCATACATGCACCAATGGATGTTGGCAAGCCGTAAAACAAATTTTTCCATATTTAAAGGGTACGACATATTATTCTTTACAATTTTCTAGTAACTGTTATTTCTCTTGCAAGTGTTTCACCGATGCAGACTGGGGAGACTTGTCTTGATGATCACTGTAGTATCAATGCTTATTGTATTTACTTCGGTAACAATTTGGTTTCTCGGGCTTCCTCTAAGCAAAAGTTTGTATCACGATCTAGCTTTAAGTCAAATATCGGGCTATTGCTAATGAGGCAACAAAACTCACATGATTCTTCTCTTTATTCTACATGAACATCATTTATGTTTCTAAGCTTCCGACTATATTCGGCGACAATATTAATGCGACTAACATTTCCACTAATCCCCCTCTCTAGAACATTCTTATATTTTGCAAGTTGTATAGTACTGCCGCATATGTTGAAAACAGTTGTATGAGTCTATAAAAGCACTCCCTGTATGAATGAGAATATACACTGAATGCAAAAGATTATTCTCTCGCAAATTCTGTTTTACATTTCTCTCTTTAAATTCTAAAATCTGTTTGAAGATTACAATTTTTGAGTCATATATTGGACTCTTTCACACAACAAGCTAATTTTGAAATTTTTAAGAGTAGAAAGTGTAGTTTTTGTAGAATTGTAAATGGTCCCGACAGCCTGACAATGATGTTCTTATATGTTGTTTTCATTGTTGGTGAATAGTCTAGCAATTTTTCTTTTTGGATATGAAAGATATGCATCCAATCTGTCACGCGACATTCATTCAATCCCATATGAAAAGATTAACCAGATCAATTAAATAAGCTATCTCCCCACAAAAGTTGGTCTGATGGAGATAGATTCTCCAATCCGTCAAAAAGATCAGTAGAGAAGTAGTAATCAGTGTCGGAAACAAATGGATCTGCCGAGAAATTATCATTGTATTCTACGGAATTTCCCTCCATGATCCAATTCGACTGCAATTCACTTGCGGATTGCAGTGAATAAGTTTGAGTCTCGTCCAAGTTTTGAAAAAAAGTTTGTTTCTCGAGAAAATTGAACTCGTTGAGTTGTTTTTGTTGTTGATCGTCCGTTCGAGCGCTGTCATGCATGGAATCATCAACTGTGTTTGAAAACGACGATGTTTCGTTAGAGATTAACGTTTGTTCGGGTTCACGTTTCTTCAGTTTTGTGTTCCAGTAATTCTTTATCCCGTTGTCTGTTCTTCCAGGTAGATGAGCAGCAATGACAGACCATCTGCAAAATTTCAAATTAATGACAATTTTTATTTTTTCATTTTATTTATTTATTTTTTGTGTTTCTGGAACAGAACATTTGAATCAAAACATACTTATTTCCTATGGATTCGTGTAATTTTAAAATGGTTTCTTCTTCTTCTTTGCTGTAATTTTCTTTCCTGATGTTTGGTCTTAAGTAGTTCATCCACCGTAGTCTGCAGCTCTTCCCACATCTCGAAAGACCTAAGCATGAAGGCAAGATTAGCAGACTGTCTTCTTGAATTAAAACTGGAAATACAAGGATGTAATCATTTGCCAACATTTTTTCATAACCTGCAAGCCTTGGAGATTATCCAACCTCTCTCTCTCTCTCTCTCTCTGAGTAACACTCTAGAGTTATTAAAGTTTCACTTATTTAGAGGAAAATATGTCACTATATCAAAAACAAAGTTGAATAGACAGTTCTGAGAATCAAATATAACATGATTTTCCATTTACTTAAGGTCTTATATTTTTTACTAACCATGGAAATTGATTACGCACCTGCAAACCTAGGAAGTTGACGCCAATTCCAGTAGCCATATCTGGTAACATAAGCTATTAGTTTGCTATCTTCCTCTGCAGACCATGTACCTTTCTTCATTACACTTTCACGAGTGCTCAAAGGGGTTCTACCCATTTTCTCTCAATACTTCTCTCTCTCTCTCTAGGCTTAAGCATCTGGGTGGGGGGAGAAATGAAAGTCTTGATTATTTATCTCAGACTCAGGAACCCAGAAACGAGTTTCGTGTCAGAATAGAGGGTCCAAACGGTCTTTTAAAAATATGAAAAACGAGTTGAAGTTGATCTCCAAGTACGAAGTTTCCCACACGTTTCTTGTAAATTATGGAACTCTTCTGTTTCCTCTCACCACTTGACTTTTGTTATTCACGGTACAGAAACAACAAAACGAAATGACAATTCGTAATTTCTTCTCATTTTTATATTAATAATTTTCCAAGTCAATTTTTTGAATTCTAACTTAATTATTGATTGAAAAATTTTCATAAGCAATTAACCTTCTGATACATAGAATTTTCTGTAAAATGGTCAAACCGACATGTTTGTGAGTCTTCATATAGAGAAATTTCGGAAGTGTTGAGTAAATTAGAAGTTTCGTCTGAAATAATTTTGGATGGATTTTACGAAAAGGTTGGAAATTCCAAAGAATCAGAATTTAAATTTTTAATTATATCTATATGTATGTATATGTATGTATGTATGTATATATATATATATATATATATATATATATATATATATATATATATGTATATCTAGATGTATGTGTATATAGATATATATAATAATTTGTATTATATTTTATATATATAATAAAAATTTTTAATAGACGAATTTTAAAGGGGATAGAACCATAAAACATTTAATAGTATCTCTCTCTCTCTCTCTCTCTCTCTCTCTCTCTCTGGAAAGGAAACCTTTAGTATTATTAAAATAAATAAAGTTTATTTATTTAAAAAGTTTATTATAAAATATAGGAAAAAGTACCATTTAGACTCCAACATATGGGGTCAGTGACCATTTGGTACCTAACGTTTTTTTTTTTACCCAATCAAACCCTAACGTATAAAACGTTTACAATTTAAACCCCACCGTCAATTTTTTAATTAAATTTAATAGATTTTTTTCAAAATTCCTAAACTACCCTTCTCTCTCTCTCTCTCTCTCTCTCTCTCTCTCTCTCTCTCTCTCTCGACTATTTTGGTAATGGCCGATACTCGAATTTCTGGTTCTTTACCAGCTTCACTGGGTTGACTCAGAAAACTTCAAATTTTGTCCATTTACACAACCATGATCTCCGGTGAGATTCCGGCGGAAATAGGTAACTGTTCTGAGCTTGTAAACTTGTTTTTTTACGAAAACAGCTTCTCTGGTTCACTCCTGCCGTCGATGGGTGTTGCGAAAAATCGTATACGCAAGTGCACGTGTCACAAAAGTAATAAAGTGTGTATTAAGTACGAGTGTCGATCCCACGAGGAATAATTATGTTAAAAGTTGAATATCTAATTTCTAGTTTAATTTGAAAAGAAACAATAAATTTAGTGATTTGGATTTTTAAAACTAAAATAATTCAAATAAAATAAGTGAACAATTTAAATAAAATATTCTAAAATAAAGAAGTAAGATTATATGTTGAGAAAATCCAGGGTTCCGATTTCACTTAGCTAATCCTATTTATCAGACCTAATTCAAATAGTTAAATCCTATTTCTATGTGTTGATGGCAATTTCACGAAAATATTTATCAATCTCTCTCGAGCAAAAATAAACTTATTCAATTAACGAATTATTACCTCTCGGTCTTTAATCCTGAGAATTAATTGAATACATTAAGAATGAGAAATTATACTACCACATGAACGCATTAGCTATCTCTAGCCTAACATCCTTTTCATGGCAAACTATTCAGTGCACGGTTAAATTCTCCGCTCTCGCATCCCGAATCAACCCTAAAGTTCTTAGTTTTGGTGATCAATCAAACCTAAGCATTACGTTCAGAATAGATTACTCAACACAGAACAGAAACAGAAAATTAACTAATTGAATTAAGAAAAATAAACAATCATAGTAAAACTACATCGAAACCCTAGAACAGGAAGTTTAGTTCATACTAATAAGAAAATAAACTACGATAATAGTGAAGAATTGCATAACGAAAATAATAAGAGAAAAGTAATGAAAAATATCCTGATCGCTCCTCTGCCGAAAATCGCCTCGATACTCTCTGTCGCCTCGCCGAATGCAGCCTCCAGAATCTCTCTAGGTCTGCTCTGTTTTTAATGTAATCTTTAATCTTGATCAATGGTTGAGATTCAATCTATCTTCAGTTTAATGGCTTAGATTAAAACACATCAGCTTTCCATATTAAACTTTGATCAGCGATCGATCTCTGCCAAGTTACAGAGATCGATCGCGGCATCTCTTGTGTAGCGATATGAATTGTGTGGCGATCGATCTCTGGACTTCATAGAGATCGATCGCTGCTTCCTTTATTTTCATTGCTGGAATATGTATTTGTCAATTACTTCTCCTTCTCTTCCATGTACGGCGATCGATCACTGGATTTATATTGAGATCGATCGCTGCTCTTCTATGTAACGAATCGCTGGCTTCTTCCAAATAAATGTAGCGATCTTCCTTCTCCTTATGCTTGGTGATCGATCTCTGGATAGCATAGAGATCGATCGCTGCCTTCAAATTTGTATGTATAGAGATTGATCGCTCTTGCTTCTCACTTAACTTGAATTTTAATTCTTTTTCACCTCCTTTTTCCAGCCTCCTGTTCTATATTTAATATCTGCGCACTTATCCACAATTTATTAAATTTCTTCAAACACTCAAGGAAAAACTTATCAAATCAAGTGTAAAAAGATATAAATAAGTGTGTAAAATACACACTTATCAATGGGCAAGCTCCAGTAGCTGGGAGAGTAACAAGCCATTAGCGGTTCCCATATTCATCAACTTTCTCTCCAACTTTTTCCTCAATTGCTTGCAATCTGGTTCCAGCAAAAGAATCAAGGCATGCTTTTAGTTGGTATCCCACTGCGCATAAAGGCAGAGCTGTATTGAGTTACCCATGTAAACTCTGACTGGACAAGCTACTAATAATTTGCATGTTTATGTTAGAAACATTTCTTCCAGATCATCAATTAGCTTCCAAGTAGTTCTCAAGTGAGAAAAGTCAATATTTTTGATTGAATGGAAGACAATTCAGTGATCTAAGTGAAGAAACAGGGTGGAATATAAACATTGCATACAGCATGACCCGTTTAACTTTTCAAAAATTTCAGACTGAAAAGCTTATCACGATGAACTGAGGATGGTGATGAGCAAATTGCCCAAAAAACAAAAACAAAATGTAAAAGCACGTACTGGGGTGGGGAACTTTATGAAGAACTCCAAGGATAATAAGAGTGGCACCTCTGCGAAGAATGTCGCCAACCATTCGAATCGCATTGACCGTGAGTTTAAGATCATTCTCGGTTTGATCCCTAGTTGCATCATAGGCGACGACCACATAAAAGGGCGAATGAGAATGTGCCATTGACGCTCTTCAACGAAATCGCCAAATGGTTCTTCTCAATCTTTGATGCAGAGTTGCAGAATATAAAAGAACTGTCAATGAAATAGTATTGGTGTATCTGGTGACAGTGACGCCACATGACGATTAGGATTGCGACCCAAATAATCAAAAATCCTGAAGAATTTTTGGAACTTCTCCTCTCGTTCTTCTGAGGAAATAGACAAATCTTGAAATTGTAAAAGGAATAAGAAATATACTGCAGAATATCCATTCAAAATCAAGGATAAAAATGGCAGAAGAGATCGCCGTCTTCCAAAGAGCCAAGGAGAAGATTGCTGAGGAATATTTGTTCCAAGACGGAATTATTAACCACAGTCGCAAACAAATCCACTGTTTCTCCTCTAAATCTCCGACAAAGATGATTAATCGACCATACGACTCAGCTTCGGAATCATTTTTACGAAAACCGCTAATGGCTTGTTGCATTCCTTCAACTTTGGGCGATTTGAAAAGTCTCCAAGCGCCTGATCTTTCCCAAAATTCACTCACTGGAGTCATTCCTCCGGGATTATTTAAGCTCCAGAATCTCACGAAGCTGCTTTTGATTCCAACGATATTTCGGGAAGAGATCACTTCTTCTGCGAAGAGGTCAGAGTTGATTCGATTGCATCTGTAACACTAAAAAGACGAATCCATCGCAGCCATAGATGAAGTCGGTGACGGTGACGGCACTTTCTGAACGGCGGTGACCTCTGTTCAGGGATCTGGGTTTGACCTCTGTTCATGGTCTGGTCTTCGGCCTCTGTTCAGAGAGAGAGAGAGAGAGAGAGAGAGAGAGAGAGAGAGAGAGAGAGAGAGAGAGAGAGAGAGAGAGTAGGGGTGTTCAAAACCGGTTTCGGTTCGGTTTTGGGGAGGAACCAAACCGAACTGATCGGTTTCGGTTTTGGATTTGCCAAACCGAAACCGGTTTTGGGGAACACCAAAACCGAACCTAAACCAAACCGAAAGTTTCGGTTCGGTTTCGGTTCTACAATCTATTTTTGTAAAAATATATTCTGAAGACAACATAATTTCCTAGAATCAAATGTCAAATAAAAGAATTCAGTAGTGTTTTTGTGTGGACAAAATCTCAATTAAAGTGCCCTGCGGCCTGCCTGCTTTCTTTCTTTTCTACACATTTTCATCCATTTGTTTAATTAAACAGCAGAAACTCTACCCCAGGAAGGCAGGAACAGTTCTTTGAGCCTGAAATCATCACAGCTTTTAGAGAACAGTGAAAAATGCAAATGCCAAAGGATATCATCATAGCTTTTACGCCTGTTTTTATTATAAAACTCCAACCAAAAACAAGGCCTGAAAAGAAATTGGTGGATAAGCTCAGAATTTACAGACACATCACAATCTAATTGCCAATCCCACCACTGTTAGATAAAAGGTAAACAGTAAGCACTAGTGATATTACAAAACAGAGAGCATTATGTAATTATACAGTGCAAAACACATATAAACAACACATATAAACATGCTAAGTAGTAAACATTGCTCGAGGTTAAAAACAGAGAGCAACATTGTCGTTTGTTTTTGCTGTCACTAACCAGGAGGAGAGCAAATTGCTCTCCTTCGTTTGTTTACAGAGAGCACGAGCAATTTTGCTCTCTGTAATAAAACCACAATTGATTTTGCTCTCTGTGGTTTTATTACAGAGAGCAAAATTGCTCGTGCTCTCTGTAAACAAACGAAGGAGAGCAATTTGCTCTCCTCCTGGTTAGTGACAGAGAGCAATTTTGCTCTCTGTGAACAAACGACAGAGAGCAATTTTGCTCTCTGTGATTTTTTTTACAGAGAGCAAAATCAATGATTTTGCTCTCTGTCGTTTGTTCACAGAGAGCAAAATCATTGATTTTGCTCTCTGTCAAACACAAAAACGAGCTAACTGCAAAGCATAGAACATCAACAAACCCGGTTATCGTTATTCGGTTGTCTGACGTGTGGTGATCGTGTGTCGTCGTGCTCTGTCGTCGTCGATACTCGATAGCCCGTAGCAGAGACTGAGAGTAGAGTCGTCGCCTCGTCGTCGCCGTCGCCTCGCCTGATCGTCCTTGTCTGCCGGGTGTCTAGTCGTCGAAGTCGAAGTCGCAGTCGCAGTTGAAGAATCGGGAATTAGGTCTTCGCGACTTCGCCGTTCGCTTCGCTCTTCTCTCTGCGCTCTTCAGTGAATGAATACTGAATTTTAATCAACAACGGTTCGGTTCGGTTTGGAGCGGTTTCACCAATCCAAACCGAAAACCGAACCGCATTAACCGGTTTTGAGAAATGCCAAACCGAAGTCCGGTTTTCAGTGGCTCAAAACCGGTCCGAACCGAACCTAATTCATCGGTTCCGGTTCGGTTCGTCGGTTCCGGTTCGGTTTGAACACCCCTAAGAGAGAGAGAGAGAGAGAGGGGTAGTTTAGGAATTTTGAAAAAAAATCTATTAAATTTAATTGAAAAATTGACGGTAGGGTTTAAATTGCAAACGTTTTATACGTTGGGGTTTGATTGGATGCAAAAAAAAAACGTTAGGTACCAAATGGTCACTAACCCCATACGTTGGAGTCTAAATGATACTTTTCCCTAAAATATATCTATATTAAATAAAATTCTTAAATTTCTATTAACTATAAATTTAAACCCGACCAAAGATTCATCCAAAAATATTTTCGACCATCTTCTAATTTACTCAACACCATTCATAAATTTCATTACACGGAGACTCCCAAATCTACCGATCTGACAATTTGATTGAAAATTTCATGTATCTGAACTTTAATTACTAACACGAATAAGTTGACGTCGAATAACACAAAAACACGAATAAGTTGACATCGAATAACACAAAAATTGACTTATTAATGTAAAATTATCTAATATTTCCCAATCAAGAGAATATCACCTACTTCTTTTAATATTTTAATAAATAATTTTGTAGAAATCTCATAACATTATTTCATCTCTTATACATTGTTTGTGTTAGAACCCGACTCGGCCCTGGTCCGGATCCTGACGGATAAGATTCTCGAGGTAGGAAATTCGTACCAACAACTACGACGATCACAACCTGGTCAACTAACAGACGTTAGCTAAGTGAGAAACCTTTGCACACAATGTACACATCCAACCTGACATCATGAATTATGATATCATCATCAAACCAACCAAAAATATATTTCATATTGAAATATTTACATCATCAATCAATACATTACGTTGAAGGACAACGGAAGCGTAAACGAAAGATAATTACACAACAGTCACGTCAAGTGACTTTCCACAAACCCCAGACCTATGCCTCATTGTACACTGTACCTTGTCTTGGTTTCTCCGTACTGGTGAATGTCCTCGATATCTGAAAAATATAAATATCCACGAAATGAGTCATTGGCTCAGCAAATAAATCTAACAGCTAAAACAGTTAGCCCTAACCCTATCCACACTATCCAGGCCAATACACCATCCTCCACCTAATCATTTGATTATTTTTTAAATCAACTTAAATCAAATATTGTTTTTTATTTGAAATTCATGACATTTATATAAAAATGTATGTGGTTCGTATTTCGAACCGTTTAAAATCCATCAACCAACCCTTTTTCAGCAATAGATAAATCCAATGTATTTAAATAAATATGCACGATTTAAAACCATTTTCTCAAACAGGTTTCCAAAATAGCAGTTTTAACATTCAAATTGACATGTCAAAAATGCAATCCACTCTAATTGACTCATATGACCATCACACACACTTACACGTTCCCGGGCTTTCACCGGTAGGACTTTGGGACACACACATTGCTGGCTCGCGAGGTTTAGGGATTTTCAGCCCAAAGAGGACGTTATATATAAGGCTTTTAATATTTTCATAGTTATACTTATCGCACACGAAGAGGCGAGACCAGGCTAATAGGTTCTTATGTTACCACGTTATTCATTCTCTCTCTTTCCTAAATGCATGCTTTAAAATTTTTTATAAAGCAATGTTATGCATGTACAAAACACATACAAAACACGTACTCACCCATGAATTTGATATTAAAAATTCAATATGCTCAATGCAAGATAAACAAAGTTTTCCAAAAATGCTACGTTTAATTATTTAATATAATCGAATTTAAAACCATCTTCCATAAAAATCCGATTTAAACAACATTTAATAAAACTCGGAATTAAACCAATTCTTTTAACAATTCATGTTAATTTGAATTAAAAACAACATTCATTTAATTCAATTTACCAAAAACGTTAGCAAATCCTCACTTCAACATTCAATCAAATCTATCATATCCAGTTCTAAGACAGGAATTTAAATCTATCTCTACCTATCAATATAATAAAGTCTAAACTTGTAACGACCCCAGTAGGGTCGAGACCAAACCATGACTCTTTTAGATTTATTCGTATAACCTTACTGTTCTTATTTAGGTTATTCCCCTGTTCATTTCTTCCTTTTTAAAAAAAAAAAACAATCAACACTTAACTCAAGACATCACACGCGATTTATTAAACATCGCTCAGTAATGAAATACAGCACACATCTGCCGGCGGGCAGTGTAGAATGCTTCAGCTGATGAGCGGAAGCTTCAGCTTTTAACTGCATCTACCGATAGAGAATAAACCCGCATCTACCGATGGTCACGTGCTCGCCACGCAACTCATAAATTTCCATCCAGCAGTAGACATCTACCGATAAACATGCGCAAACCACGTGCTCCTTTAATACATCTTCCGATAGAGTACATCTACCGGTGATTAAAATACACTACATCGCCCGATGACCAATCAGTAAAACATAAAGCTCACGCATGCCGATCGCTAGACGACAAGCACAGAGCTCGCTTCAGCCGGTAGTGAAAACCTACATCATCCGGTCACCATGTGCAATACACGTGACTCACTTACTTCATCCGATAGAAGACATCATCCGATGAATAACAAACGTTCGCCATCCACCCGTGACGTCAGCGTGATGATGCACTCGTCTGACTCCTATCTCACAGCTCCTGCCGATGACGTCAGCCGGATGATGCGCTCATCCAACTTCTGTCACACGGCAGTAAATCCTGAAAATCTTCAAACATCATTCATATACATCATTCATATACATCATTCATATACATCATTCATATACATCATTCATATACATCATTCATATACATCATTCATATACATCATTCATATACATCATTCATATTCATCATTCATATACATCATTCATATACATCATTCATATTCATCATTCATATACATCATTCATATACATCATTCATATTCATCATTCATATACATCATTCATATACATCATTCATATACATCATTCATATACATCATTCATATACATCATTCATATACATCATTCATATACATCATTCATATACATCATTCATATACATCATTCATATACATCATTCATATACATCATTCATATACATCATTCATATACATCATTCATATACATCATTCATATACATCATTCATATACATCATTCATATACATCATTCATATACATCATTCATATTCATCATTCATATACATCATTCATATTCATCATTCATATACATCATTCATATTCATTGTTCATAATCATCATTCATGCTCATCATTCATATTTTTCATTCATATTCATCATTCATATACATCATTCATATACATCATTCATGTTCATCGTTCATATTTTTCGTTCATGTTGTGTGGATTAAGGGAGAATTTGTGCCGGTAAAGGGGGTTTGACAGTGAGAGTGCACATAGTTCCCTTGCGGGTCGTATCATGGTCTTCTTTTGGATAGTGACATACGCCAAACCGCCCCCAACCCTCGCTTAATTCACGTTGCATAAATTTTATATTCTTATCTTGTTTGTGAGAAACATGCTCTTAAAACGTTTTCATATGCATAAAACATTCATGATGCATGAACATGAAAATTCTTAAATCCCCAAGCTACAGAACAGAGCACTATTCAACATAAAACCTTACCATTGAACTAATCATCAGCATAAACATTAGACAGTAACATCAAGGAACTTCTAATCACCATATGAGTTTTTACCTAGCATCCTTTGATGTAGGGTCCTAATGACCGAGAAACCTATACATTCACTTACCTGGTTTCCTTAGCAACTTGAGCTCATTTTCTTCAGACTTCTTCACCTAAAACATTTACATTGCAGTAGTTAAAATAAAATCCTAATAGTCCTAATCACTAGCCACCCTAGAGTCTAATAGATTAAATCATTCCCGAGTCCCTTAGTCTAGTTTCTCTGCGCACAGTCTGAAATCTAAAAACCATAACAGCCAGATTCAACTAGGATTAATCAAGATTGGTTATTTTAAATGTCCAGAATCGATTCGGAAAGGCATTACTAATCTCGGGTTTTCAAAATGTCCTTATTGTTACTCGGCCATTGAAGAATCCAAAACTTCAACACATAGCTTAACAACTAACAGATAGCTACATTGCTAAACGCGTACCTCGAGCACAAAGTAGCCGAGAGGTAAGCAAGGAAACCGATCGCCGAAGGAGGGATTTCCAGCTGACTGAGAACGAGAGCTCGGAAGAGAAGAAATTGTCGAGAGTAGAAGATGTCGGCTACAGTGGTTTAAAATGAAGTTTGAACCCTTTCCATTTTCTTTAAATACCGGTCTCAAACCTCCATTATTACAACTTTGCCACATAACCTAGTTTAAATCCACATGTAATTAATTAAGCTTGGTATAAAATTCTAAATCGTGAAGATTGAATAATCATGACCGTTAATTTAGTTAGGAATTCACCTGGTTGAAGCTGTCGGGTGTTACATCCACCCCTCCTTAAACAAAATTTTCGTCCTCGAAAATTGATCAATTAAATAGCTCTGGATACTTGTCCAACATGTCCTGCTGTCGCTCCCATGTAGCTTCTTCAATGCCATGATTTTTCCATAAAACTTTCACTAGCGGAATCTCTTTATTCCTCAGGGTCTTAACTGCAGATTCCAATAGCTGAACCGGCTTCTCTTCATACACCAGTGTTGGCTCCAGTTCAATATCTGATGCCTGGATAACATGCATCGGATCCCGTATGCATTTCCTTAACATTGATACATAGAATACATTATGAACTTTGTCCAATGATGGAGGCAATTGCAGTCTGTAAGCTGTACTACCAATTCTTGCCATGACAGAGAAGGGTCCAATAAACCGTGGAGTAAGTTTTCCCTTTTTGCCAAATCTTAAGACTCCTTTAAACGGTGAAATCTTTAGAAATACTTCATCTCCTACCGCAAACTCAAGATCTCTTCTTCTTTGATCTGCATAGCACTTCTGTCGGCTTTGCGCAGTCATCATTCTTTTCCTAATAATAGTAATCTTATCTGACATCTGTTGTAAAATTTTGGGGCCTAGAAGTTTTACTTCACCAACCTCATCCCAATATAGGGGCGACCTACATTTTCTGCCATGCAGTGCTTCATAAGGTGCCATACCAATGATGGACTGATAACTGTTATTATAGGAGAATTCCACTAAGGGTAAGTATCGACTCCAAGATGTCTGGAAATCCAGCACACACGCTCTCAACATATCCTTAAGTATCTGAATAGTCCTCTCAGATTGACCATCGGTTTGAGGGTGAAAAGCAGTGCTGAAAGACAATTTTGTTCCTAATGTGCCTTGCAAACTTTGCCAGAATCTTGAGGTGAATCTAGGGTCACGATCGGAGACAATAGACAAGGGGATCCCATGCAATCTGACAATTTCCTGAATGTACAGGCTAGCAAGTTGTTCCATTGTAAAAGTCATTCTTACGGGTATAAAGTGTGCTGATTTAGTCATTCTGTCAACCACAACCCAAATACTATCATGTCCTTTAGTCGTCCTTGGTAATCCCACTACAAAATCCATGGCAATGCTCTCCCACTTCCATTCGGGGATCGGTAGGGGTTGAAGAGTACCTCCTGGTCGTTGGTTTTCTGCTTTAACTTGCTGGCACACCATGCATGACTCAACAAACTTAGCCACGTCTCTCTTTAAATTTGGCCACTAATAATGTAACTTCAAGTCTCGATACATCTTGGTGCTACCAGGATGTACAGAGAAGGGGGATGAGTGAGCCTCGGCCAAAATCAACTTACGTAATTCCTCATTGCATGGAATATACCATCGATTCCTAAATTTCAAAATACCATCATTAGAGAGGCTAAACTCAGGGGAGGCGTACTTTAACTTACTCATCATGCTACTATTCTCCTTCGAATCCTTTTGCTGTGCCTCCTTGATCCTGTCCAAAATAGTTGGTCGAATAGATAAATCAGCCAGTAGCTGACAGTTCGGGAACTATTTCCAATTCAAACTTCTGAACTTCCTTCCTCAAAGGTACAGACATGGTTGATACCACTGGTTGCATCGTCTTAGACATTCTGCTTAAAGCATCGGCTACAGCATTAGCCTTGCCCGGATGATACTTAATTTCAAAGTCATAATCTTTAACAAATTCTAACCAACGTCTCTGTCTCATGTTTAATTCTTTTTGAGTGAAGAGATACTTCAAGCTCTTGTGGTCAGAAAATACTTCGCACTGCTGTCCATACAAATAGTGTCTCCAAATCTTCAGTGCAAAGACAACAGCAGCTAACTCCAAATCATGAGTGGGGTAGTTCTGTTCATAACTCTTTAGCTGCCTAGAAGCATATGCTATAACCTTGCCTTCTTGCATCAAAACACACTCCAGACCAACTTTAGAAGCGTCACAATAGACACTAAACTTTCCTTCTTCAGTTGGGAGAGTCAAAAGTGGGGCTGTCGTCAACTTCAGCTTAAGTGTCTGGAAGCCATCTTCACAAGCTTCGGTCCAAGAGTACTTAGTGTCCTTCTTTGTCAAACTAGTTAAGGGCTTAGCTATCATAGAAAATCCCTTAATAAACTTCCTATAATAGCCTGCCAAACCAAGAAAACTACGGACTTCACTGACATTCCCCGGTTGTGGCCAGTCCTTAACAGCCTGAATCTTGGTTGGATCTACTGATATACCTTCAGCAGAAATGACGTGGCCTAAAAAGTTAACCTTATCCAACCAGAACTCACATTTGGATAACTTGGCATAAAGTTGTTGCTGTCTCAGGGTTGTCAAAACTATTCTTAAGTGTTCTGCATGGTCAGCTTCAGTCTGTGAGTATATAAGAATATCATCTATGAATACAATCACAAACTTATCCAAGTATTTACGAAACACTCTGTTCATCAAATCCATAAAAGCTGCAGGTGCATTAGTCAGTCCAAATGACATTACAAGGAATTCATAATGTCCATAACGGGTCCTGAAGGCAGTCTTAGGTATATCACTCTCCTTAACCTTCAGTTGGTAGTACCGTGAACGCAAGTCAATCTTTGAAAACACTTTAGCTCCTTGTAATTGGTCAAACAAGTCATCAATTCGGGGCAAGGGGTACTTATTCTTAATTGTCAACTTGTTCAGTTCTCTGTAATCTATGCACATTCTAAGAGAACCGTCTTTCTTCTTAACAAATAAAACATGTGCACCCTAGGGAGAACTACTAGAGCGTATGAATCCCTTGTCTACTAATTCCTGTAGTTGGACCTTTAATTCCTTTAGTTCAACAGGTGCCATGCGATAAGGATTCTTAGATACGGGTACTGCCTCGGGATATGAATCAATTACAAATTCTATTTCTCTATCAGGAGGTAATCCTGACAAATCATCCAAAAATGCTTCAGGGAAATCTCGGACTATAGAAATATCTTGCAATTCTATCTTATTCCTCACCCGAGTATCCATTACACTAGCTAGGTAACTTTCACAGCCATCTTTCAATATCCGTTGAGTCACTAGCGAGGAAATAATCGGTATCTTACTTATTTTTGGTATGGCTTGGAAGGTATACCAATCTCCATTTGGGGGTCGAAACTCGACTAATCCAGACCTACAACTTATCGTGGCATAATGTCTGGATAACCAATTCATCCCTAATATAACCTCATATCTCTTCATGTCAATTACAATCAGTTCTACATATAACTTCTTATCTTCTAAGGACACAATGTCACCCTTCACTATCTGTTCGGAATGTAAGAATTTCCCTGACGGTAACATGACACTATATGGCCTATCAGCCGATAAGTATCCTAATTTATGCTTACAGACAAATAGGGTTACTATGAACGAGTGTGTGGCTCCTGTGTCTATAAGTGTATAAGCAGAAACACCACAGATCATAATTGTACCTGTTATGACCGTATGCTGCACAGCATCTTCATCCTCCATCATAGCAAAGACTCTGGGTGCTATTCTTGCTCGGTTGGGGTCTGGTGGCATGGGGCAGTCTCTGACTACATGTCTGACCTTGTCACATCTAAAACAGCGGCCAGAAAGTAACTTGCATTTGCCGGAATGGTTCTTCTGACAGGTGGGGCATAGAGGGGCCATTGGTCGCTTTCCTTTTCCCTGATCATCATTTGGATTGAAGGGTCTCTTTATACCTTGCTGTTGCTGTTGTGGTCCCCTGTTCTGTTACGGTTGCCATCCTTTGTTCTGATGTGGTGGCGGCTGAGCCTCTTTAGTGAACTTCCTTGTCTGTTCACGCTGTGCATAAGTCGTTATCTCAGCCTCTTCCAGTTCTAGAGCCTTAGCTGTCACTTCAGCATAGGGTACGTTGTGTATTCCAGCAGTCTTTACTCTCATGTACAGGCTCGGCTTCAATCCTTGAACAAATTGGTGGATCTTGTCTTCATCATCTTCAACAAATCGGAAAGCGAACCGTGATAAAGCCTCAAATTTACATATGTAATCTGTCACAGAGCCAGACTGGCGTAAACTCATGAACTCCTTCTTCTTGTTGGCCCGAATAGTCCTATTGAAATACTTGTCAAAGAAAGCAGTCTTGAACATTTCCCAGGTCATAGCTCCTGCATTAACGGTGCTCTGAATCGAGTCCCACCAGTGCCTGGCATCCAATTCCAGGTGGAAAATAGCATATGTTACCCTGTCCCCTTCCTCAACCTTTGCATACTTGAACATGTCTTCCATCTTCCGAATCCACTCCTCAGCATAAACAGGATCCGAAACTCGACCATTGAATGTCGGGGGTCAAAGTCGATGAAAACGTTCACCACCATGATCATGAGTTGCATTAGTACTAGAATTTGCTTGCTCTTCTCTAGCAGCTATCAGCTGTTCGATCTGGCGAGATTGGCGCATGACTTACTCTGTCAACTGAGCAATGGCATTGCTATCCTCATTGGTCTCCCTCTGCTGACCTCTAACCATTTTGGGGTTCCTAGACAAATAGTTATAAATACATCTTAACTTAAAGACATTTACTGGAATCATAAACACTTACAGTTGCTGGAGTGAACTCAGGTAGAAATCTGTGCTGGGAGGCAGTCTGCAGAATAGATTTTAGAACCCAATTTTGCTTTGATAACATAATTGTAACGACCCCAGTAGGGCCGAGACCAAACCATGACTCCTTTAGACTTATTCGTATAACCTTACTGTTCTTATTTAGGATATGCCCCTGTTCATTTCTTCCTTTTAAAAAAAAAAAAACAATCAAAACTTAACTCAAGACATCACACGCGATTTATTAAACATCGCTCAGTAATGAAATACAGCACACATCTGCCGCCGGGCAATGTAGAATGCTTCAGCCGATGAGCGGAAGCTTCAGCTTTTAACTGCATCTACCGATAGAGAATAAACCCACATCTACCGATGGTCACGTGCTCGCCACGCAACTCATAAATTTCCATCCAGCAGTAGACATCTACCGATAAACATGCGCAAACCACGTGCTCCTTTAATACATCTTCCGATAGAGTACATCTACCGGTGATTAAAATACACTACATCGCCCGATGACCAATCAGTAAAACATAAAGCTCACGCATGCCGATCGCTAGACGACAAGCACAGAGCTCGCTTCAGCCGGTAGTGAAAACCTACATCATCCGGTCACCATGTGCAATACACGTGACTCACTTACTTCATCCGATAGAAGACATCATCCGATGAATAACAAACGTTCGCCATCCACCCGTGACGTCAGCGTGATGATGCACTCGTCTGACTCCTATCTCACAGCTCCTGCCGATGACGTCAGCCGGATGATGCGCTCATCCAACTTCTGTCACACGGCAGTAAATCCTGAAAATCTTCAAACAACTCATACCGACAGAGGGTAACCTGTCCTTCACCAATCACATACTTCGTAGACATAAACTTAAACAAGTGTAAATCCTAAACTCGACAAGAATATAATTAGCGGAAAGCTTAGTTAAAACAGATTCTCCCATACTCTTATAATCATTCCCAAATTTGGTAATCCAACAAGACAATCACAGAATCCAGTATTCTAAGGGAAATCTCACTCTACTTAACATTTGTTCATCATAAATCTTACTGACATTATATGAGCATAACTATGGGACATTCTCGCCTGCCAGCCACAGACTCCCACCCTGAGCACCACCCTGCAACCAGCCTTAGACATCATCACTGAATTTGGAATCTTCACCTGTTAAATCTTCGCCTACATCATAAGGTATAAACTATAAGCCTAATGCTTAGTAAGGAATGCAATACTATCAAGTATGCATGAATACTCATTTTAAGAAACAAAAGCTCATAAATCTTTTTGTATTCATATTCATACTCAAAGTCTTCATTCTTGTTCATCATTCATATTCATTGTTCATAATCATCATTCATGCTCATCATTCATATTCTTCATTCATATTCATCATTCATATACATCATTCATATGCATCATTCATGTTCATCGTTCATATTTTTCGTTCATGTTGTGTCGATTAAGGGAGGATTTGTGCCGGTAAAGGGGGTTTGACAGTGAGAGTACACATAGTTCCCTTGCGGGTCGTATCATGGTCCTTCTTTTGGACAGTGACATACGCCAAACTGCCCCCAACCCTCGCTTAATTCACGTTGCATAAATTTTATATTCTTATCTTGTTTGTGAGAAACATGCTCTTAAAACGTTTTCATATGCATAAAACATTCATGATGCATGAACATGAAAATTCTTAAATCCCCAAGCTACAGAACAGAGCACTATTCAACATGAAACCTTACCATTGAACTAATAATCAGCATAAACATTAGACAGTAACATCAAGGAACTTCTAATCACCATATGAGTTTTTACCTAGCATCCTTTGATGTAGGGTCCTAATGACCGAGAAACCTATACATTCACTTATCTGGTTTCCTTAGCAACTTGAGCTCCTTTTCTTCATACTTCTTCACCTAAAATATTTACATTGCAGTAGTTAAAACAAAATCCTAATAGTCCTAATCACTAGCCACCCTAGAGTCTAATAGCTTAAATCATTCCCGAGTCCCTTAGTCTAGCTTCTCTGCGCACAGTCTGAAATCTAAAAACCATAACAGCCAGATTCAACTAGGATTAATCAGGATTGGTTATTTTAAGTGTCCAGAATCGATTCGGAAAGGCATTACTAATCTCGGGTTTTCAAAATGTCCTTATTGTTACTCGGCCATTGAAGAATCCAAAACTTCAACACATAGCTGAAAATAGAGCTTAACAACTAACAGATAGCTACATTGCTAAATTCGTACCTCGAGCACAAAGTAGCCGAGAGGTAAGCAAGGAAACCGATCGCCGAAGGAGGGATTTCCAGCTGACTGAGAACGAGAGCTCGGAAGAGAAGAAATTGTCGAGAGTAGAAGATGTCGGCTACAGTGGTTTAAAATGAAGTTTGAACCCTTTCCATTTTCTTTAAATACAGGTCTCAAACCTCCATTATTACAACTTTGCCACATAACCTAGTTTAAATCCACATGTAATTAATTAAGCTTGGTATAAAATTCTAAATCGTGAAGATTGAATAATCATGACCGTTAATTTAGTTAGGAAGTCACCTGGTTGAAGTTGTCGGGTGTTACAAAACTAGCTATTCTAGTCGTTAGAGATATTTACCGTATGTCGGTTCCACCTCTTTTCTCAAAATCTCCACCGACCTCAACGATTTCTACGCCAAAACACTTTCTCGACGCGCTGATCACTTTACCCTAAAGGACGGATTGACGAATCTCAACTCTCCTTTTCACTTTCTCCTCTTTTTCCTCACAGTTTTTATTGGTTTTTCTTCTATGTTTCACCCTTTTTCTCCTCCGTACCTTTCTTTCTTTCTCTCTCTCTCTAATTCTGCTTCTCTTCCAAGTAGAAACAGCTACCTAACCCTTTTATCAAATAGTAAATCATAGTTAAATTACCAATTCATTAATTTATCCTCTCCAAAAATTAATTTGTCCTTAAATCTTTGGTTATTTACCATAAAACCAAACTTAATTAATTCTTAATCATAATTAACTTTAATCTAATCCAATTAAATTAGTTTTAATCTAATTATTTTTAATATATTTCAATTCGTCAAATTTCGCCTCTTAATTTATCATTTCATCAATCCACAAATTAAAACGTATAGTTTTTCATTCATTTCCACAAAATATCCTCAAAATACTATTAAATTGAGTTCTACAAATTTTTGAACCGTTACATCTTGCCTAAGAATATTATATAATATATATAGCAGTCAACAAGTTTATTTAAAATGTTTAATGGTTGTTAACAGAGTAATTATAATGGACACTGAAGTATAAAAGTATTTTTCATTAACACCTTAAATTTTTATTTCATCAGTTAAAACCATATAGTTTAAGACATTAACAAATGATACTTTGTTGTTAACATCCGCTAGATTCTGTTAAAGTTCGTTAAATTTCTCTCTCTCAAACTAAATTTGCATAAACCCAAAAATAAACTACTAATTTTTTATGTCATTATGTGTAACGACTGACCAGGTTCCCCTGGCCCAGCCGTGCAGTCCGCACCACAGGCCCAGACACTGCCATGTGGCAGCCACACAGGCCCACCACGTGTACTCATGATCTTCTCCCACCACCTGGTAAATTGGACTTTTTGTCTTTCTAGTGATTCGAACCCTGGCTCCCAGGTCTACATAACCAAGAGTTCACCATCTCTGGTACCACTTAAACTAGCGTTTTTTTGAAACGACTCCACCCCCTGATGGGCTAGGCCGTGCAGTCCGGCCCACTAGCTAACCGACACTGCCACGTGTGTAACACCAGGTTTTACGGGATTTTGAAATTCCAGAATATAATGGTATTTTTGTAAATATGTCAAATTAAGTCTGTTTTGCGAGCAAAGAGCGTTATTATAATCCAAATAATTAATATGGATTTTAAGAAAATTTCAGAAATTTTAGGGGTTGTAACGCTAAATTACGAGAATTACGTTTCTCGTAATATAAAGGACATTTTAATAAAAATAGTAAACGAGGTCCGTTTTGCAAACGGACAAATTTAATAGAACCCTTGTAATAAGTTGGATTTATTGGTGAAATAAGGAGATTTGGAGAAACCGACTCGCTAGCTAAATAACGAAACAAATGACGAAACAATTAGAAAATCAAAGGAAGGGCAAAACGGTCATTTGACAAGTCAAAATTATAAAACAAAACACAATTCTTCTTCTTCTCCAGAACACTTCACGTGATTTCTTCTCTCCCTCTCCCTAAGGTGATTTTTCATCGCCTCTCACGGCGTTCTCACTTCCGACGCCCGTTCTTCCTCCGGTTGACCTCCGTTCTTCACGTTTTCTTCCCCAAACTCGATTATAGATAAGGTTATATGGTTTTGGAAAGTTTATTCATAGTTTTTGGGTTGTTTAACGTTAGGGTTTACGTTTAGGGTTTCGTTAAAAACGTGATTTAGGGTTTGAAATCGATAGGTTTACTGAATTTATGAATGTATTGAACGTATGGAGCGTTATTGGACGAAGTTGAGTGATTTAGGACTAATGTTAGGGTTTAATGAATTTTTGAGATTTTTGGAAAAACTCGCTAATGGTGGTTTAAGGTATCAAGCGTAAATTGTTCGATAAAATGCCTCGATTAGTTAAATTAGAATTTTAGGAAACTCCTTTAGTTAAGGATTTCATTAATTTGGACGTTAACGGTTCAAACGCGTTTTAATGATAATTGTTGTGAATTGCCTTAGGTGAACTACGCTCGTGGACGGAGCTAGTATTGCAACGAACGCGAGGTAAGTTCTCGTGACTTACTTTGGCCGATTGGCCTACACCGTACGTCAAAGTCGCGTCGAGGGGCTATTAATCTATTGTGTAGGCCAAAAGGGGTCTGTCACAATACCACATCGCCCAAAATGAAATGCACTATGTTCTCATGTAAAGTGATGTGGCCTGAAAATGGGCTATTGATCTATTGTGTAGGCCAAAAGAGGTCTGTCGCAATACCACATCGAACCTCATATGCACAGTATGCATTTGCATTTATGAAATTTGCTGAGCCTTTAGCTCATAGATTGTCTGTATGGTGTAGGTGATCTTGATATATGTGAAGACGAGATCCCTCCACCCGAGGAATGATGCAGTTGAAGGAGGATGGCCCGTGTGAGTGTGCTGGACAGTCGATGCGCCTTTTGACCAGTGGGGATGTACGTAAGTATTTTGAGGACACGATAGTTAGGTTGTAGAAGAAATTTTATAGATTGAACATATTAGGGTGCTTGGAATCTGGTTAGTTGATAGATTTATGTTTTGATGTTTGAAAAATCTATTTTATAAACTACCTTTGGAAAGTCTTTTATAGGACATATATTGGAAACTGTTTGGTGATTTAAAACAGGGTGAGTTGTTTAGTTTTAAACGGATCCACGCAGTTGGATTTTGTTGAACTTATATTGAGTTAATTGGGTTTTAGGTTACGTTTTGAGTCGTTTATTTTGGGTGATTGACGAAGTATGAAATGGATGAGGTTATGAATGAGTTTATGTTAAGAGGTTATTGTGTTTGTTGGAGTATATGTGGTATGAAATTAGTGCATGGATGGAGGAGGAAAGAAAAAAAAAAAAAAGGAAATGGGAGGCGAGCTCCTTAGAAAAAATGGATTCCAGGGAGACTGCCGACCGATCGCCCAAAGTAGGGATCGATCGGCAGTTGTGATCGCCACTCCCTGGAATTTCTAGGGAGTGTGCCGATCGATCTCCCATTTTGGGCGATCAATCGCCGGTGTGAGGGGCGAACGATCGCCCCTCCTTTTTATGTTTGGCGATCGATCGCCTGCCAAAGGGGCGATCGATCGCCCTTTACATTTTTGGGACATTTGTCTCTTTTGCCTTCAAGTCTTGGCCGATTGACTTGTTAGTTTTAATTGTTTTAAATAATTGTTTTATGTTTTAATTCAATTGTTTTATGTTTTATTCAATTGGTTTTACAAATAGGCTTCGAACGATTTTAACGATATAGTCTACGATTTAAATTCCGCACAAATTTACGAGGTATTACGAGGATAAAAAAAAATATCTGGGAAAATAAGGGTACAGTGTTAGGGTCGCTACAACGTGGTTTCCCTCAGGCCGTCCCACGTGTACTCACGATCTTCTCTCACCACTTGGTAAATGAGAGTTTTTGCCTTCTCAGAGATTAGAACCTTGGCCCCCAGGTTTACATAACAAAGGGTTCACTATTTACCAGGTGGTAGGAGAAGATCGTGAGTATACGTGGGACGCCCTGAGGGAAACCACGTGGCAGTGTCGGTTGGCTAGTGGGCCGAACTGCACAACCTGGCCCATCAGTGGTTGGGTCGTTACATTATGTCATTAAATTTATTGGATAAGTATAATTAAAGGTGAGACTGGTTCTTTGGAAATGAACCTGATTATATTGAGATCTTCATTTTAATTTTAAAAAAAGAATCAAAAGTATGAGATTATTTAGTTTTTTTTTTTTTTTTTTTTTGTAATTTTTACGAACTACAGTGATTCGGTTCAAATTTAGAATGAAACGAAACCGAGTCTACATTTGACTATCATAAAATATTACTAGTAATTAACATTTTTTTATTAAAAAATTAATTATCTTCTCATGAGAATATTATTGCGTATCAAAATTAAATCAAATAAACAAACAAAATAAATCAACTAAATTTTTTAGCATAGTATAAACTCAGACAAAATAAATTAATAGTACACTTAAAGAATCTAATAATATATATTAATTTAATAATTTAAATAAATAAACTGGAAAGCAGACGTTAATCTTGAGTTGGGTTCATCATGGTTGCGTTGGCCGGATATATAAACCCATGCGGCTAGCGTTTCTTAGTCTTCCATAGCTAGCTGTCACTTCCTCTCACCTCTCAGAAAATAAGAAACTCTTTGATGGCAAAAGCTAAAACCCCATTCGTTAAGCCATTTATGTAAGAGAGAGGGATCATAAAATTAACGTTTTAAACTATTATAATAGATAGTTCACATGCATTTCAAATGATACATGTTTTTGTATAAAATAATTTATGACAAGGACCAAGAAAGAAAACGAAGGGATTAACGTATGGTCGAAAAACCTACGAGGTTGATTGACATTAATTTTCAAAAAACATAAAAACAAAAGTGTAGTCATTTTCATTAATAAAATATATAATTTGCCATCGAGTTTATTATTTTAATCTCAGTTTAATCACACAAACCTCAAGTATTATGCCATTAATCTTAAACCGTACTCGAAAGGCGAGGTCTATCTCATTTTTTTTGTTCTCTATAGCGAGAGCCAGCTCTTGAAACGCAGGCTCCTGCTCCCGACAATAAAAAGTGAGCAGGAGCCTCTTTCGAACGAGCAGGAACCCACACCTAGACGGTAGACTCTCCCTCTAGAGATTTGAATAAGTGAGAAATGTTCAAACAACTAAAAACTTGAAGATTTATATATGTAAATATATTTAAATGGAATAGAAAGTCTATAGCATTGTATTATAGAAATTGCAAACAAACGATGACTCTATTAATTTAGAGCAAACAATTGTCACCATTTTCCCTTCTCCATTTACACCAGACTCTCCACTCCCAATGGTTCGCAGAATTTCTCCATGAGTTGCTCAACAAAGTCTCAGTATGAGTTTTTGATCGTGAGTTTTCTAGAATGAAAGAACCTTATTAGATTGTTCAGGTTATTCTTTTTTGCTTTGGCTTAGATCATATTTTCAGAATCGCTTACTATCCACACAATTATCCAAAGTAGGATCACTAATATTGGGAGAGAAGAAACTAAAAATCCACTCAAAACAAAAACAAAATGACATCCAAAAATGAGCCGAGTGAAGCATTTTTACAAGCAAACAGATGCACATTGAAGGAGTCAAAGATTCATAAAAAGAAAAACCTATTCAAATTCATCGATCAAAACTGATTAATAAAATTGCGATTTCTAGAAGGTGATCGTTTGTTTGCAATTTCTATATTACAATGCTATATATTCTTATTCCATTTCAATAAAATAAATCTTCAAGCTTTTGGTTGTTTGATCACTTCTCCAAGTCTCTGGAGCGGGAGCTCGCTATTTAAGTGCGGGCTCCTGCTCGTTTTTCCATCCTCTCGAGCAAGAGCTCGCTCTCGAAAGGGGAGCTCCTGCTAGTTCTTTTGTGCTCGGGAGAAGGGGCCCGCTCGTGAAAGGTGGGAGCCCATTGTGGGAGCTTGTGTTTCAAAACTGGGATCCTGTTTTAGAGAACAAGAAAATGAGGGGCAGCTTGCCTTTGGAGAGCAGAGTTCTACTGAAGATTATTTTGTTAACGAAATATGGTTTAAGGGCGAGCTTGTTAACAAATATAGTTTATGGTCGAGTTTGTTAATGAGCCTAGATTTTAAAGTTTTTTTTTGGTACTTATCCTATATTAAATAATCCTTTTGAATCTCAACTCATTCGAACATTAATTATTTAAGAAAATTTTTTAGTTAACATGAATAAGTTGACATTAAATAACGCAAAAACTTAACGTAGAAAATTACTATTAGTAACATAAAACTTAGCGGATCTTTCACAATCAAGAGCATATCACCTTCTTCAAATTTTCCTAATGGTGTTTTCAATCGTAAAATCTAGACGTTATTCTATCCAAGGTAACTTCAATTTATCTAATGCTATTTTCTTATTTTAACTACGTGATAACTTCAAATTTTTATCTATTTGAGTATTTGACCAAAAATTACATGTGACCAAATAATGATGAATCACCACAATTTGAGTCAATGCATGAAAAATTCATCTCGAATAATGCAAAAATTTACTTGGAAATTTAATTAATAGAGAGTTATTTTATTTTATTTTACAAAGCATACGTCGATAACAAAGATCTTTATTCGACTCTCTCTAAAGTAGATAGTGGTAAAATAACAACTAACAATGTTAAATCATATAAGATTAAAAGAATTAGAGAAATCTCATTTAAAATAAGGTTGGCCCACATTGAAAAGATTTCTTAAGTTTATTATGTTCTTGGCTTGCGTTGTGAATTACACACGGGCACTATTAAAGATGAAGAACGAAGAAGAAATGAAGAACACAAGATTTAAGTGGTTCCGATAAATCTGTCTTACATCTACGACACAAAACTCGAGCAGTGAACTTTATTCAAAACTCAGGAAAAATAAGTGTTTCCGTAATACTAAAATATGCAAACGAGCATTACCTCAGAATACAAGAAAAATATTACCCCAAGCTATATCACTCAGATTTTCTCTCTCTTTTTATTCATTCATATATTAATTTCCTCTAGCTCATTGTCCCTTTGTATTTATAATGAAATAATAGAACTTTTAGAATGAATTGGAAAACCGCTACAAAACAAGGGCGAATAAAAAACCAAACTTTTGGACAAATATTTACAATCTTCTCCTCGGTTCCAGTTTTAAAAATTTAGCTGCTATCCATTGCTTGAGCTTTCTCCTACATTGTAACACCTGCTATTTTATATTAATTAAATTCAAGTGTCATCTTCTTGACAAATGTTCTTATCCAGGAGAATAATTCCTACAAGAAGGAGCCTGAGCGGATTCTAGGCAAATAGTTTCGAGTTTTTCGCGACAGGTAGATTCCCTTAGTTTGTGTGCTTGGAAAAAACACACTGAGCGGAAATCATTTGATTGTTTCCCTCGAGGTTGTATTGAATTTTGGGAGAGAAATTCCTTAAGGTGTGGCCTATCAAGACTTTCATAGTTCAGAGTTTATTTAGGCCGGTACCGTTTTTATTACTTTTACAATCATTCATGTGAAATAAGACTCAAGTGACGTGGGCTATGACACAAAGATAAAATGATTCATAGGATTTCCCTGCGAACCACCGATTGTTCGTTGGGTAGGTCAGTCAGACTCTTCGAGGGTCAAATCAATTTTATCATATTCTATCTTGGCTCCGCTCACAGGTCGGACAATTTATCTTCAATGCCCTTACACTTTTGAGTCATCGTGAGGAACGTTTTCTTAATTTTTATGCATATTTTTAGATGCTACAATATTCAAAATTTTGCTTCTCATTTACAATTGACATTATTATTATTTTAAAAAGCTCTAAACGAATACTCTGTGCAATTCTAAGCACTTGTAATGAGTTTTATTATACATAGATATTTCTACAGAAGCCAACCCAAAATATTTTATGCATGCACAATGTAAAATTCGTCATTTTTATATTCATAAAGTAAGACTTTAGATATATTGGATGTGAAAATTAATGAAAAACTTGAGTTTTGACAAGGTTCATGGCTTGAACATTGTTCCGACGTCTCTAGTCAGCCATTGTATGAATTTGTTCAACTAGGGATGATGCAGGTTTGGTCGGCCACAAAGGATGATCGTCCGGTCGACCATGGATGCGGGTCCAATCAACGTGGGGTGTAGGTCCTGACTACCATGGATGGGATGTGGCAATCTTTGTGGCCAAGTGTCTAAAACATGTTAGTAAATCAAGGAAAAAATATCAGAAACTAGGATGTTTATTGCAACCCTTCATATTCAAAAGTGAAATTGTGAAAGGATTACATTGAATTTTGTCTTCGATCTTTTGAGCATCCCACAATAGTTCATTATTGTGTTGGTGTAGCGACCATAATGTTGTACCCTTAATTTCCCGTACAATATTTTTTTTTATCCTTACAAACTTTAAACCTAAAATTTAAGCAGAATTTAAATTGAAATCGAAATCGTTAATATTGCTAAGAAAATCGTTTAAATAAATTCTAAAATCAATTAAGTAAAATAATTAAAGCATATAAACAAACAAACCAATGAAACAGACAAAAACATGGGCAAAATGGACAATTGTCCCACGAAATGTAGGGGTGATCAATCGGCTGCATGGCAGCCGATCAATCGGCTGCCCAAAAATAAAGGGGGGCGATCAATCACCCACGATCGATCGCCACACTCTCTGGATTTCCAGAGAGTGGCGATCACCACTGCCGATCGATCACCTCCTTAGGCGATCGATCGGCAGTCTCCCTGGAATCCATTTTCCAGAGAGCTCACCTCTCATTTCCCTTTTTCTTCTACCTGCATACACACTACCATTATTCTTCCGTCATCCATTACTTCTAAAAATCAATCCTTCACAACAATATTTTAACGTAGACGCCCAACAAACGTAGTCCATTATTAAACTTGCAACATAACTAGTTAAATCCACATGTAATTAATTAAGCTGTATAAAATTCTAAATCGTGAAGATTGAATAATCATGACCGTAATGTGTTAGGAAAGTCACATGGTTGAAGTTGTAGGGTGTTTACAAACAACAGATATCTAGTCGTTAGAGATATTTACCGTATGTCGGTTCCACTCTTTTCTCGAAATCTACCCCGACCTCAACGATTCTACGCCAAAACACTTTTCTCGACGGCTGATCACTTTACCCTAAAGGACGGATTGACGAATCTCAACTCTCCTTTTCACTTTCTCCTCTTTTTCCTCACAGTTTTTATTGGTTTTTTTCTATGTTTCACCCTTTTTCTCCTCCGTACCTTTCTTCTTTCTCTCTCTCTCTAATTCTGCTTCTCTTCCAAGTAGAAAAAGTCTTACCTAACCCTTTTATCAAATAGTAAATCATAGTTAAATACCAATTCATTAATTTATCCTCTCCAAAAAATTAATTGTCCTTAAATCTTTGGTTATTTACCATAAAACCAAAACTTAATTAATTCTTAATCATAATTAACTTTAATCTAATCCAATTAAATTAGTTTAATCTCATTATTTTTAATATATTTCAATTCGTCAATTTCGCCTCTTAATTTATCATTTCATCAATCCACAAATTAAAACGTTATAGTTTTTCATTCATTTCCACAAAATATCCTCAAATACTATTAAAATTGAGTTCTACAAATTTTTGAACCGTTACATCTTGCCTAAGAATATTATATAATATATATAGCAGTCAACAAGTTTATTTAAAATGTTTAATGGTTGTTAACAGAGTAATTATAATGGACACTGAAGTATAAAAGTATTTTTCATTAACACCTTAAATTTTTATTCATCAGTTAAAACCATATAGTTTAAGACATTAACAATGATACTTGTTGTTAACATCCGCTAGATTCTGTTAAAGTTCGTTAAATTTCTCTCTCTCAAACTAATTTGCATAAACCCAAAATAAACTACTAATTTTTATGTCATTATGTGTAACGACTGACCAGGTTCCCCTGGCCCAGCCGTGCAGTCCGCACCACAGGCCCAGACACTGCCATGTGGCAGCCACACAGGCCCACCCGGTACTCATGATCTTCTCCCACCACTGGGTAATTGGACTTTTTGTCTTTCTAGTGATTCGAACCCTGGCTCCCAGGTCTACATAACCAAGGGTTCACCATCTCTGGTACACTTAAACTAGGGTTTTTTTGAAACGAATCCACCCCCTGATGGGCTAGGCCGTGCAGTCCGGCCCACTAGCTAACCGACACTGCCACGTGTGTAACACCAGGTTTTACGGGATTTTGAAATTCCAGAATATAATGGTATTTTTGTAAATATGTCAAATTAAGTCTGTTTTGCGAGCAAAGAGCGTTATTATAATCCAAATAATTAATATGGATTTTAAGAAAATTTCAGAAATTTTAGGGGTTGTAACGCTAAATTACGAGAATTACGTTTCTCGTAATATAAAGGACATTTTAATAAAAATAGTAAACGAGGTCCGTTTTGCAACGGACAAATTTAATAGAACCCTTGTAATAAGTTGGATTTATTGGTGAAATAAGGAGATTTGGAGAAACCGACTCGCTAGCTAAATAACGAAACAATGACGAAACAATTAGAAATCAAAGGAAGGGCAAAACGGTCATTTGACAAGTCAAAATTATAAAACAAAACACAATTCTTCTTCTTCTCCAGAACGCTTCACGTGATTTCTTCTCTCCCTCTCCCTAAGGTGATTTTTCATCGCCTCTCACGGCGTTCTCACTTCCGACGCCCGTTCTTCCTCCGGTTGACCTCCGTTCTTCACGTTTTCTTCCCCAAACTCGATTATAGATAAGGTTATATGGTTTGGAAAGTTTATTAATAGTTTTTGGGTTGTTTAACGTTAGGGTTTACGTTTAGGGTTTCGTTAAAAACGTGATTTAGGGTTTGAAATCGATAGGTTTACTGAATTTATGAATGTATTGAACGTATGGAGCGTTATTGGACGAAGTTGAGTGATTTAGGACTAATGTTAGGGTTTAATGAATTTTTGAGATTTTTGGAAAAACTCGCTAATGGTGGTTTAAGGTATCGAGCGTAAATTGTTCGATAAAATGCCTCGATTAGTTAAATTAGAATTTTAGGAAACTCCTTTAGTTAAGGATTTCATTAATTTGGACGTTAACGGTTCAAACGCGTTTTAATGATAATTGTTGTGAATTGCCTTAGGTGAACTACGCTCGTGGACGGAGCTAGTATTGCAACGAACGCGAGGTAAGTTCTCGTGACTTACTTTGGCCGATTGGCCTACACCGTACGTCAAAGTCGCATCGAGGGGCTATTAATCTATTGTGTAGGCCAAAAGGGGTCTGTCACAATACCACATCGCCCAAATGAAATGCACTATGTTCTCATGTAAAGTGATGTGGCCTGAAAATGGGCTATTGATCTATTGTGTAGGCCAAAAGAGGTCTGTCGCAATACCACATCGAACCTCATATGCACAGTATGCATTTGCATTTACGAAATTTGCTGAGCCTTTAGCTCATAGATTGTCTGTATGGTGTAGGTGATCTTGATATATGTGAAGACGAGATCCCTCCACCCGAGGAATGATGCAGTTGAAGGAGGATGGCCCGTGTGAGTGTGCTGGACAGTCGATGCGCCTTTTGACCAGTGGGGATGTACGTAAGTATTTTGAGGACACGATAGTTAGGTTGTAGAAGAAATTTATAGATTGAACATATTAGGGTGCTTGGAATCTGGTTAGTTGATAGATTTATGTTTTGATGTTTGAAAAATCTATTTTATAAACTACCTTTGGAAAGTCTTTTATAGGACATATATTGGAAACTGTTTGGTGATTTAAAACAGGGTGAGTTGTTTAGTTTTAAACGGATCCACGCAGTTGGATTTGTTGAACTTATATTGAGTTAATTGGGTTTTAGGTTACGTTTTGAGTCGTTTATTTTGGGTGATTGACGAAGTATGAAATGGATGAGGTTATGAATGAGTTTATGTTAAGAGGTTATTGTGTTTGTTGGAGTATATGTGGTATGAAATTAGTGCATGGATGGAGGAGGAAAGAAAAAAAAAAAAAGGAAATGGGAGGCGAGCTCCTTAGAAAAAATGGATTCCAGGGAGACTGCCGACCGATCGCCCAAAGTAGGGATCGATCGGCAGTTGTGATCGCCACTCCCTGGAATTTCTAGGGAGTGTGCCGATCGATCTCCATTTTGGGCGATCAATCGCCGGTGTGAGGGGCGAACGATCGCCCCTCCTTTTTATGTTTGGCGATCGATCGCCTGCCAAAGGGGCGATCGATCGCCCTTTACATTTTGGGACATTTGTCTCTTTGCCTTCAAGTCTTGGCCGATTGACTTGTTAGTTTTAATTGTTTTAAATAATTGTTTTATGTTTTAATTCAATTGTTTTATGTTTTATTCAATTGGTTTTACAAATAGGCTTCGAACGATTTTAACGATATAGTCTACGATATAAATTCCGCACAAATTTACGAGGTATTACGAGGATAAAAAAAAATATCTGGGAAAATAAGGGTACAGTGTTAGGGTCGCTACAACGTGGTTTCCCTCAGGCCGTCCCACGTGTACTCACGATCTTCTCTCACCACTTGGTAAATGAGAGTTTTTGCCTTCTCAGAGATTAGAACCTTGGCCCCCAGGTTTACATAACAAAGGGTTCACTATTTACCAGGTGGTAGGAGAAGATCGTGAGTATATGTGGGACGCCCTGAGGGAAACCACGTGGCAGTGTCGGTTGGCTAGTGGGCCGAACTGCACAACCTGGCCCATCAGTGGTTGGGTCGTTACATTATGTCATTAATTTATTGGATAAGTATAATTAAAGGTGAGACTGGTTCTTTGGAAATGAACCTGATTATATTGAGATCTTCATTTTAATTTTAAAAAAGAATCAAAAGTATGAGATTATTTAGTTTTTTTTTTTTTTTTTTGTAATTTTTACGAACTACAGTGATTCGGTTCAAATTTAGAATGAAACGAAACCGAGTCTACATTTGACTATCATAAAATATTACTAGTAATTAACATTTTTTTATTAAAAAATTAATTATCTTCTCATGAGAATATTATTGCGTATCAAAATTAAATCAAATAAACAAACAAAATAAATCAACTAAATTTTTTAGCATAGTATAAACTCAGACAAAATAAATTAATAGTACACTTAAAGAATCTAATAATATATATTAATTTAATAATTTAAATAAATAAACTGGAAAGCAGACGTTAATCTTGAGTTGGGTTCATCATGGTTGCGTTGGCCGGATATATAAACCCATGCGGCTAGCGTTTCTTAGTCTTCCATAGCTAGCTGTCACTTCCTCTCACCTCTCAGAAAATAAGAAACTCTTTGATGGCAAAAGCTAAAACCCCATTCGTTAAGCCATTTATGTAAGAGAGAGGGATCATAAAATTAACGTTTTAAACTATTATAATAGATAGTTCACATGCATTTCAAATGATACATGTTTTTGTATAAAATAATTTATGACAAGGACCAAGAAAGAAAACGAAGGGATTAACGTATGGTCGAAAAACCTACGAGGTTGATTGACATTAATTTTCAAAAAACATAAAAACAAAAGTGTAGTCATTTTCATTAATAAAATATATAATTTGCCATCGAGTTTATTATTTTAATCTCAGTTTAATCACACAAACCTCAAGTATTATGCCATTAATCTTAAACCGTACTCGAAAGGCGAGGTCTATCTCATTTTTTTTGTTCTCTATAGCGAGAGCCAGCTCTTGAAACGCAGGCTCCTGCTCCCGACAATAAAAAGTGAGCAGGAGCCTCTTTCGAACGAGCAGGAACCCACACCTAGACGGTAGACTCTCCCTCTAGAGATTTGAATAAGTGAGAAATGTTCAAACAACTAAAAACTTGAAGATTTATATATGTAAATATATTTAAATGGAATAGAAAGTCTATAGCATTGTATTATAGAAATTGCAAACAAACGATGACTCTATTAATTTAGAGCAAACAATTGTCACCATTTTCCCTTCTCCATTTACACCAGACTCTCCACTCCCAATGGTTCGCAGAATTTCTCCATGAGTTGCTCAACAAAGTCTCAGTATGAGTTTTTGATCGTGAGTTTTCTAGAATGAAAGAACCTTATTAGATTGTTCAGGTTATTCTTTTTTGCTTTGGCTTAGATCATATTTTCAGAATCGCTTACTATCCACACAATTATCCAAAGTAGGATCACTAATATTGGGAGAGAAGAAACTAAAAATCCACTCAAAACAAAAACAAAATGACATCCAAAATGAGCCGAGTGAAGCATTTTTACAAGCAAACAGATGCACATTGAAGGAGTCAAAGATTCATAAAAAGAAAAACCTATTCAAATTCATCGATCAAAACTGATTAATAAATTGCGATTTCTAGAAGGTGATCGTTTGTTTGCAATTTCTATATTACAATGCTATAGATTTTTATTCCATTTCAATAAAATAAATCTTCAAGCTTTTGGTTGTTTGATCACTTCTCCAAGTCTCTGGAGCGGGAGCTCGCTATTTAAGTGCGGGCTCCTGCTCGTTTTTCCATCCTCTCGAGCAAGAGCTCGCTCTCGAAAGGGGAGCTCCTGCTAGTTCTTTTGTGCTCGGGAGAAGGGGCCCGCTCGTGAAAGGTGGGAGCCCATTGTGGGAGCTTGTGTTTCAAAACTGGGATCCTGTTTTAGAGAACAAGAAAATGAGGGGCAGCTTGCCTTTGGAGAGCAGAGTTCTACTGAAGATTATTTTGTTAACGAAATATGGTTTAAGGGCGAGCTTGTTAACAAATATAGTTTATGGTCGAGTTTGTTAATGAGCCTAGATTTTAAAGTTTTTTTTTGGTACTTATCCTATATTAAATAATCCTTTTGAATCTCAACTCATTCGAACATTAATTATTTAAGAAAATTTTTTAGTTAACATGAATAAGTTGACATTAAATAACGCAAAAACTTAACGTAGAAAATTACTATTAGTAACATAAAACTTAGCGGATCTTTCACAATCAAGAGCATATCACCTTCTTCAAATTTTCCTAATGGTGTTTTCAAATCGTAAAATCTAGACGTTATTCTATCCAAGGTAACTTCAATTTATCTAATGCTATTTTCTTATTTTAACTACGTGATAACTTCAAATTTTTATCTATTTGAGTATTTGACCAAAAATTACATGTGACCAAATAATGATGAATCACCACAATTTGAGTCAATGCATGAAAAATTCATCTCGAATAATGCAAAAATTTACTTGGAATTTAATTAATAGAGAGTTATTTTATTTTATTTTACAAAGCATACGTCGATAACAAAGATCTTTATTCGACTCTCTCTAAAGTAGATAGTGGTAAAATAACAACTAACAATGTTAAATCATATAAGATTAAAAGAATTAGAGAAATCTCATTTAAAATAAGGTTGGCCCACATTGAAAAGATTTCTTAAGTTTATTATGTTCTTGGCTTGCGTTGTGAATTACACACGGGCACTATTAAAGATGAAGAACGAAGAAGAAATGAAGAACACAAGATTTAAGTGGTTCCGATAAATCTGTCTTACATCTACGACACAAAACTCGAGCAGTGAACTTTATTCAAAACTCAGGAAAAATAAGTGTTTCCGTAATACTAAAATATGCAAACGAGCATTACCTCAGAATACAAGAAAAATATTACCCCAAGCTATATCACTCAGATTTTCTCTCTCTTTTTATTCATTCATATATTAATTTCCTCTAGCTCATTGTCCCTTTGTATTTATAATGAAATAATAGAACTTTTAGAATGAATTGGAAAACCGCTACAAAACAAGGGCGAATAAAAAACCAAACTTTTGGACAAATATTTACAATCTTCTCCTCGGTTCCAGTTTTAAAAATTTAGCTGCTATCCATTGCTTGAGCTTTCTCCTACATTGTAACACCTGCTATTTTATATTAATTAAATTTCAAGTGTCATCTTCTTGACAAATGTTCTTATCCAGGAGAATAATTCCTACAAGAAGGAGCCTGAGCGGATTCTAGGCAAATAGTTTCGAGTTTTTCGCGACAGGTAGATTCCCTTAGTTTGTGTGCTTGGAAAAAACACACTGAGCGGAAATCATTTGATTGTTTCCCTCGAGGTTGTATTGAATTTTGGGAGAGAAATTCCTTAAGGTGTGGCCTATCAAGACTTTCATAGTTCAGAGTTTATTTAGGCCGGTACCGTTTTTATTACTTTTACAATCATTCATGTGAAATAAGACTCAAGTGACGTGGGCTATGACACAAAGATAAAATGATTCATAGGATTTCCCTGCGAACCACCGATTGTTCGTTGGGTAGGTCAGTCAGACTCTTCGAGGGTCAAATCAATTTTATCATATTCTATCTTGGCTCCGCTCACAGGTCGGACAATTTATCTTCAATGCCCTTACACTTTTGAGTCATCGTGAGGAACGTTTTCTTAATTTTTATGCATATTTTTAGATGCTACAATATTCAAAATTTTGCTTCTCATTTACAATTGACATTATTATTATTTTAAAAAGCTCTAAACGAATACTCTGTGCAATTCTAAGCACTTGTAATGAGTTTTATTATACATAGATATTTCTACATGAAGCCAACCCAAAATATTTTATGCATGCACAATGTAAAATTCGTCATTTTTATATTCATAAAGTAAGACTTTAGATATATTGGATGTGAAAATTAATGAAAAACTTGAGTTTTTGACAAGGTTCATGGCTTGAACATTGTTCCGACGTCTCTAGTCAGCCATTGTATGAATTTGTTCAACTAGGGATGATGCAGGTTTGGTCGGCCACAAAGGATGATCGTCCGGTCGACCATGGATGCGGGTCCAATCAACGTGGGGTGTAGGTCCTGACTACCATGGATGGGATGTGGCAATCTTTGTGGCCAAGTGTCTAAAACATGTTAGTAAATCAAGGAAAAAATATCAGAAACTAGGATGTTTATTGCAACCCTTCATATTCAAAAGTGAAATTGTGAAAGGATTACATTGAATTTTGTCTTCGATCTTTTGAGCATCCCACAATAGTTCATTATTGTGTTGGTGTAGCGACCATAATGTTGTACCCTTAATTTCCCGTACAATATTTTTTTTTATCCTTACAAACTTTAAACCTAAAATTTAAGCAGAATTTAAATTGAAATCGAAATCGTTAATATTGCTAAGAAAATCGTTTAAATAAATTCTAAAATCAATTAAGTAAAATAATTAAAGCATATAAACAAACAAACCAATGAAACAGACAAAAACATGGGCAAAATGGACAATTGTCCCACGAAATGTAGGGGTGATCAATCGGCTGCATGGCAGCCGATCAATCGGCTGCCCAAAAATAAAGGGGGGCGATCAATCACCCACGATCGATCGCCACACTCTCTGGAATTTCCAGAGAGTGGCGATCACCACTGCCGATCGATCACCTCCTTAGGCGATCGATCGGCAGTCTCCCTGGAATCCATTTTTCCAGAGAGCTCACCTCTCATTTCCCTTTTCTTCTACCTGCATACACACTACCATTATTCTTCCTTCATCCATTTACTTCTAAACATCACATACTTCACAACAATATTTTTCAACGTAGATCGCCCAACACTCGTACGTCCACTATAACCTCACTCAAAACCGACTCAAAACTTAATTAAAATGTTACCAATTTTCATAAAAACAAACCGCGTAGATCCATTTAAAAACTAAACGTTTCCCTTCTGTTTAAAAGAAACTCCAAGCAGTTGTATAACATTTAAATAAAAGGTTTAACAAACATTTTATAAACAAGTTACCAAAACATCAAAACATAAACCTATCAACCAACCAGATTCCCAAACATCCTAATATGTTCAACTACACAATTCCTTCTACGATCTAACTATCGTATCCCCAAACTACTTACATCCATTCCCACGGGTTAAAAGGCGCATCGACTGCCCAGCACACTCACAGGGGCCATCCTCCTTCAACTACATCATTCATCGGGTGGAGGGATCTCGTCCTCACCTATATCAAGATCACCTACACCATACAGACAATCTATGAGTTAAAGGCTCAGCAAGTTTCATAAATGCAGATGCATGCTATGCATATGAGTTTCAGAAATCATGCAACATTTTATTATCATTACGTCGCAGACAGAATATCACCGAGGTCTCAGCCTATTAGATGGAGAGGACACGTTCCGCGATTGGACAACCCTCTCCACCTAACGGGAGGGGGTACACGCTTACACCCGTATACAGCCGTGCCTGAGCCCCACCTCGCATGACCAGATAACAGATTACGTAGATTCATTTCGTTATGGGCGATGTGGTATTGTGACAAACCCCTTTTGGCCTACACAATAGATCAATAGCCCCCTTTCGGGCCACATCTCTTTTCATGAAAACATAGTGCGGAAATTCATTTTCCATGCATAATTGAAAACCATGATGCATGAACAATTAAGTGCTTAAAGTAAACATACATCATACATACCATCGAGACATTAAAAGCATAACCTATAAAAGAACTAATCTTAACTACCTAACCAAAACATTTAAACAACCAAGACTCCAATGATCCTCGACGCGACTTTGATGTACGGCGTAGGCCAATCGGCCAGAGTAAGTCACAAGAACTTACCTCGCGTCCGCTGAACTTCAAGCTCCGTCTACGAGCGTTGTCTACCTAAGCAATTTGCAACATTCGCCGTTAAAACGAGTTTAAACTGATAAACGGCCGAATTTACGAAACCCTTATCTAAAGAAATTTCTTAAAACTCTAATTTAACTCATTAAGGCCTTTTTATCGAGCGATTCACGCTCGACACCTCAAAATATCCATTAACGGAGTTTTCGAAACCTCGAAAATTCATCAAACCTTAATGTTCCTCAACGAATAGACCAACCTTCGTCCAATACGCCCAATATGTCCATTATATTCATAAATACGGTAACTCTATCGATTTCAAACTCAAAATCACGTTTTTCGCAAAACCCTAAACGAAACCATAATCGCTTTAACTCTCCGAAAATCGAAGTAAACCTTCTAAAAACCATAGAATCATACCTAGGGTTGGATTTAGAGGAGAAAACGTGAAGTGTTGAAGGTTGATCGGAGAGGAATCGCTGTTGGAGTGGAGAACACCGTGAGGGAGGAGAAACCGTCACCGAGAGAGAGAGAGAGGAGAAATTTTTAGAGAAATCGTGAAGTGCTGGAGAAAGAAGAGAAAAATGTGGTTTTTAATAAATTTTGACTTTTCAAATTACCATTTTGCCCTTCCTTTGATTTTCTATTTGTTTCGTCCTTTATTTCGTTATTTAGTTAACGATTCGGTTTCTCCAAACTTCCTTATTTCGCTAATAAATCCAACTTATTACCAGGGTTCCATTAAAACTGTCTGTTCGCAAATCGGACCACGTTTACTATTTTTACCACAACGTCCTTTATATTACGAAAAACGTAATTCTCGTAAAATTAGCGTTAAACTCCTAAAATTTCCGAAATTTTCTTAAAATCCATATTAATTATTAGGATCGTAATAACGCTTTCATTTCACGAAATCCACGTAATTTGACATAATTACAAAAATGTTATTGCATATTATAATTATAAAATCCCGTAAAGAACCGGGTGTTACATTTCATCCACCTTATTTAAAATTTTGTCCTCAAAATTTGATCATACAAACAACTCAGGATACTTAGTCATCATATCCTGTTGTCGCTCCCAAGTAGCCTCCTCCACGTCGTGGTTCCGCCATAAAACTTTGACTAGCAGAATCTCTTTGTTGCGCAAGACTTTGATGGAAGACTCCAATATACGTACAGGCTTCTCTTCATAAGTCAAGGTAGGCTGCACCTTGATTTCTCTTGCCTCCACGATATGCGATGGATCGCGCAAACATTTTCGAAGCATGGACACATGAAATACATTGTGGATGCCTTCCATTGAAGCCGGAAGCTGTAGTCGATACGCCATCTTCCCGATCTTCTTCAAAATAGGGCAGGGTCCCAAATATCGAGGGCTTAGCTTGCCCTTTCTTCCAAATCACATAACTCCCTTGAACGGAGAAATCTTCAAATAAACCTCATCACCTTCTTCAAATTCCAGTTCCCTCTATCTTGTGTCAGTATAACTTTTCTGTCGGCTCTGAGCTATCTCGATACGCTGTCTGATAACGGCAATCTTCTCTGTCGTTTGTTGTAGAATCTCGAGACCAACAATACTAGCTTCGCCAACCTCGTCCTAATATAATAGAGACCTACACTTTCGCCCATACAAAGCCTCATACGGAGCCATACCGATGGTAGCCTAGAAGCTGTTGTTGTAAGAGAACTCAATCAGTGGCAAATATCTGCTCCACGATCTTTGAAATTCCAACACACAAGCCCTGAGCATATCCTCCAGAATCTGATTTGTTCTCTCTGTTTGACCATCAGTCTGAGGATGAAATGCCGTGCTGAAATTTAACTGAGTTCCCATAGCTTTGTGCAGACTCTTCCAGAACTTTGATGTAAATCTCGGGTCTCGATCGGAGACAATCGAAACTGGTACTCCGTGCAATCTAATAATCTCCTGTACATAAAGCTCGGTGAGCTGATCCATAGAAGACGTCATCTTCACAGATAAGAAATGAGACGACTTTGTTAATCGGTCCACAATCACCCAGATGCCGTCATGCCCTTTCGTTGTTCTCGGGAGCCCCACAATAAAATCCATGGAGATCTGTTCCCATTTCCACTCCGGAATCGGCAGTGGCTGTAATGTTCCGGCCCGGCCTCTAGTGTTCCGCCTTAACCTGTTGACAAACTAAACAGGTTTCAACATATTTCGCAACTTCCCTCTTCATGTTCGGCCACCAGAAGTGTTGCTTTAAGTCCCGGTACATCTTGGTACTTCCCGGGTGTACAGAATAAGCTGAAGAATGTGCTTAGGCCAAAATTTCTTTCTTTAACTCCTCTTCGTTAGGCACGTACCACCTATGCCTGAATTTTAGAATACCATCATCTGACAAGTTAAATTCAGACAAATCTCCAGATGTCATGTTCAATCGAAGCTCCTCACACTCCATATCTTTCTGTTGAGCTTCACGTATCTTATCTAGAATAGTCGGCCTGAGAGAAATGTTGGTGAGCATACTGGACAACTCTGCCACAATCTCCACATCGAACTTCTCAATCTTAGACCGCAACGTAACCGACATCGCTGCAAGTGAAGGCTGACTCGCAGTAGGAATTCGGCTCAAAGCATAAGCAACCTTGTTTGCCTTTCCCAGATGGTACTTAATCTCAAACTCATTGTCTTTGACGAACTCTAGCCACCTTCTTTGTCGCATATTCAGTTCCTTCTGCGTAAACAGATACTTCAGGCTTTTGTGGTTGGAAAATATCTCGCACTGCTGGCCATATAAGTAATGCCTCCATATTTTCAGTGCAAAGACCACGACTGCTAATTCCAGGTCATGCGTAGGATAGTTCTGCTCATACGGCTTCAACTGCCGAGAAGCATACGCGATAACCCTCCCTTCCTACATAAGCACGCATCCAAGCCCAACTCCAGATGCATCACAATATATGCTGAACTTATCACCTTCAACAGGCAATGTCAACACTAGAGTTGCAGTCAATCTCTACTTTAACTCCATAAAACTGTTGTCACAAGCAGCCGACCATATAAACTTTTCGTTCTTCCGAGTAAAGCGTGAATGAGGAACTGCAATCTTCGAAAATCCTTCAATGAATTTCCGATAATATCCAGCCAACCCAAGAAATCCACGTACCTCTCGCACGTTCTTAGGCTGTGGCCAATCTCTGACCACCTGAATTTTGCTCGGATCCACAGAAACCTCTTCCTGTGATATAATATGGCCAAGAAAACTGACCATATCCAGCCAAAACTCACATTTGGAGAACTTTGGATATAGCTGGTGTTGTTGCAAAATTCTTAGAACAATCCGCAATTGCTCTTCATGCTCCTCCTTCGTCTTAGAATAAATCAAAATTTCGTCGATGAAAACTACAACGAACTTATCTATATAATCCTTGAAGACGCGGTTCATCAAATTCATAAACGCTGCAGGGGCATTACTAAGTCCAAAAGACATAACAAGGAACTCATAATGCCCGTACCTCGTTCGGAACGCCATTTTCTGAACATCTTCCTTCCGGACCTTCAACTGGTAATAACCCGAGCGTAGGTCAATCCTGGAAAACACTCGGGCACCCTGTAGTTGATCAAAACAAATCATCTATCTGGGGCAGTGGATACTTATTTCTCACTGTAAGCTTATTCAGCTCTCTGTAATCCACGCACATTCTGAGAGTCTCGTCTTTCTTCTTGACAAATAGAACGGGTGCACCCCAGGGTGAAAAACTGGGTCGTATGAAACCTTTATCCAGCAACTCCTCAAGCTGAGTTTTCAACTCTCTCAATTCAACAGGCGTCAATCTGTACGGATTCTTAGACACTGGCGCGGAGCTCGGATATACATCAATGGTAAATTCAATCTCCCTGTCCGGTGGTAATCCGGGAAGATCATCAAGGAATATCTCAGAGAATTCTCTGACTATAGGAATGTCATTTGGCTTTACTCTACTGAGCAACTGAGTATCAATTACTGTGGCCAGATAAATAGAGCACTCACCTTTAAACTGTTCGTTGACCTTCATGGAATAGGAGATAGGCGATCCACTCAATATGGTCATCGCCTGATAAGCAAACTCGGCTTTACCCGGGGTCGAAAAGTCACAATCCCAGATCGACAATCGATAGTGGAGAAGTATTGTGATAGTCAGTCCATCCCTAAGATGAGATCGTACCGCTCTATGCTGATAACTATCAGACAAGCATAAAGGGTATTATCCCCCACTGAGACGACATTGCCCTGAAGAATACGATCCGACTGCATATGCTCTCCTAAAGGCAGCATCACTCTATACTCGAACTCCGCTAACTCGGACTCTAATCCAAATCTAGTCATGCACGCAGTTGAGATAAAAGAGTGCGTAGCTCCCATGTCTATCAAAGAAAATATCGCTACGCCCATAATCAAAATAGTACCTGCTATCACTGAGGGCTGAGTCTCGTCCTCAACATCGCCAGACTCGATAAAGGCAAAGATCCTGGGCATGACTCTCCTCTGATCTCTGCCCAACTGATCTCGGCCCAACTTTGGGCAATCTCTGACAAAATGGCCGATTTCACCATATCTATAACATTTGTTAGTGCCCACCCGGCACTCTCCACTATGTTATCTCTGACATTTAGGGCACCAAGGTATCTGAGAATCCCCCTGTACTTGTTTGCCCTTCCCTTGATCACCACCTCCCTCTGATGGTCTCTTCACGCCTCTCTGTTGCGGCTGGGGTTGTTGTACTTTAGGTTGCCAACCGCAGTTTTGTGACTGAGGACGGATGTCACGGAAAAAGCCCTTAGCTAGCTCTCTGGGCTTGACACAAGTTGTGACGACCCTAATACTGTACCCGATTTTTCAGTACTATTTTTTTTATCTTTATATCTTAAATAAATCTCATACGTGTGAGCGGAATTAAAACTTTTTAAATCGAGATCGAAGTCTAAGTTTATAAACCATTAACAAACTTTAAAACAATTTAAATAAAACTTCAAACAATTAATTAAAACCATTAAAACGATCGGCTAGCGAAACAAGACAAAACAGGGGCAGAAGGGACCTTTGTCCCAAAAATGTGAAGGGCGATCGATCGCCCATAAACAGGCGATCGATTGCCAAATTGGAAAACAAGGGGGGGAACGTTCGCCCCTCATTGTGGCGAACGTTCGCCACACTCCCTGGATTTTTCCAGGGAGCGGTGACTGTAAGGGGCGATCGATCGCCCCTTTATGGGCGATCAATCGCCAAGTCCTCTAGATTTTTTTCCAGAGGACTTGCGCCCCCTCTTTCTCCTTTCTCTTTTTTTTTTCTTTCCTTCTCTTAATTCCTTCACTTCCCTGTATGCATACTTCACTAACACCCTAAACCTTTCAATAATCATCAACATACACTAACTCACAACCCCATCGATTTCTCATTTGCCAATCACCCAAATAAATGACTCATAACACGTTAGAAGCATAACCAAAGCACATTTAAAACATAATCCGTTTTCGTAAAAACAAACTGCGTGGTTCGGTTTAAAAACTACAAAATTTACCTAATACCAAACATTTACAAAATACATTTTCAAAACGTTTTAAAAACTCAAAACGTAACCTATCAACTATCAGAACCAAACACCCTAAAATGTTTCTATACAACCATTAGCCCGACAATTCCCAAAAAAATCCTCAAAACACCTAACCATGAGTCCCACGGGTCCAAATGCACCTCGACTGTGCCAGCACACTCCCACAATCATCCTCTATCAACTGCATCACTCCTCAGGTGGAGGGATCTCGTCCTCACTTATGTCCAAGTCACCTACACCATACAGACACACTATGAGATAAACATCTTAGTAAGCTCTACGTTAATGCAATGCGTGTTGTGAAAATGAGTTCGTAAAACCATTCAACGTTTTCATTATCTTTACTCTGGTTGTCACCGAGATCTCATCCCCCTAAATGGAGAGGGCACATCCAGCGGTCGGACTTCCCTTTCCACTTAGAGGAGGGGGGTACACGCTTACAACACGTACAGCCATGCTTGAGCCCCACCTCGCGTGAGCATAACATACATGAGTACATATTAGATGCGGTATTGTGACAGACCCCTTCGTGCCTACACACTAGATCAATAGCCCCTCTCCAGGCCGCATCGCCATTTTCTTTAAAACATTGTGCAGAAATTCATTTTCTATGCGTAATTTAAAATCGTGATGAATGAACAGTTACGTATTTAAAGTAAACAAACAATATACATACCATCAAGACAATAAAAGCTATTAAAAGCATATCCTATCTAACTACCCAACCAAAAAAATTTAAACCAAAAGCGTCACCAAAATTCCTCGAGACGACCTCGACGTACGGTGTAGGCCAATCGGCCAGAGAAGATCACGAGAACTTACCTCGTGTCCGATGCAATCCAAGCTCCGTCAACGAGCGTTCACCTAGAGCAATTTCACATTATTATCGTCAAAACGAGTTTAAACTATTAAACGTCCAAATTTAACGAAACCTTAACTAAGGAAATTCCTTAAAACTTTAATTTGATTCCTTGAAACACTTTTATCGAGCGTTCAACACTCGATACCTCAAAACTTCCATTAACGAGTTTTTGAGAAAACCCCTAAATTCTTTCAACATTTCTCATAAATCGACCTAACTTCGTCCAATAACATTCAATACGTCCATTATATTCCCAACTAAGGTAAACCTATCGATTTCTAGTCCTAAACCACGTTTTTACGAAACCCTAATCGTTTAAACTCCGTAAAAACTGAAACAAACTTTGCTAAAACCTTAGAATACTAGGGTCGAGTTTGGAGAAGAAATCGCGAAGAAAACGAGACGATCGGATGACGAATCGTCGGAGAGGAGAGAATCGCCGATGAATCGCCGAAGGAAGGAGAGAATTCGCAGGAGAGAGAGAGAGTGAGCCGTGAAGAAAAAGAAGAAGAGTGTAATATGTTATAATATTGACTTGGCAATTTACCATTTTGCCCTTCCTTTGTTTTCTATTTGTTTCGTCCTTCGTTTCGTTAATTGTCTAACGATTCGGTTTCTCCAAATTTTCTTATTTCACCAATAAATTCTACTTATTACTAGGGTCTTATTAAAACTGTCCGTTTGCAAAACGGACCCCGTTTACTATTTTTACCAAAGTATTCTTTATATTACGATAAACGTAATTCTCGTAAAATTATCGTTAAGCTCCTAAAATTCTCGAAATTTATCTCAAAATCCTTATTAATTATTAGGATCGTAATAACGCTTTCTTTTTGTAAAATGGACTTGATTTGACATATTTACAGAAATGCCATTTACATTAAAATAATAATACTCCGTACAGCCGGGTTTTACAATCCATCCACCTTATTTAAATTTTGTCCTCAAAATTTGATCATGCAAACAACTCGGATACTTGGCCATCATATCTTGTTGTCGCTCCCAAGTCGCTTCTTCAACCTCGTGGTTCCGCCATAGGACTTTAACTAGCGGAATCTCTTTGTTGCGCAATACTTTGGTGGACAACTCCAAAATACGTACAGGCCTCTCCACATAAGTCAAAGTAGGTTGTACCTCGATGTCTTTCGCCTCCACGATATGCGATGGATCGTGCAAACACTTTCGAAGCATAGATACATGAAATACGTCGTGGATGCCTTCCATTGAAGCCAGAAGCTGTAATCTATACGCCATCCTCCCGATCTTCTTCAAAATAGGAAAGGGCCCCACATATCGAGGGTTTAACTTGTTCTTCCTTCTAAATCGCATCACACCTTTATACGGAGAAACCTTCAGATAAATCTCGTCACCTTCTTCAAATTCCAGTTCTCTCCGTCTTGGGTCAGCATAGCTCTTCTGTCGACTCTGAGCTATCTCGATACGCTGTCGAATAACGGCAATCTTCTCTACCATTTGTTGTAGAATCTCAGGACCAACGATGCTGGCCTCGCCAACCTTGTCCCAATATAACGGAGACCTACACTTTCGTCCATACAGCGCCTCGTACGGAGCCATGCCAATCGTAGCCTGGAAGCTGTTGTTGTACGATAACTCAATCAGAGGTAAATATCGGCTCCACGAGCCCTGAAACTCCAGCACACAAGCTCTGAGCATATCCTCCAAAATCTGATTCGTCCTCTCTGTCTGACCATCAGTCTGAGGATGAAATGTCGTGCTGAAATTAAGCTGAGTCCCCATAGCTTTGAGCAGACTCTTCCAAAACTTCGATGTAAATCTCGGATCTCTGTCTGAGACAATCGAAACTGGTACTCCGTGCAATCTCACAATCTCCTGCACATAAAGCTCTGCGAGCTGATCCATCGAAGACGTCATCTTCATAGCTAAGAAGTGGGCCGACTTTGTCAATCGGTCCACGATCACCCAGATGCCGTCATGGCCTTTCGTCGTCCTCGGAAGCCACACAATAAAATCCATGGAGATCTGCTCCCACTTCCACTCTGGAATCGGCAGTGGCTATAGTGTTCCAGCCAGCCTCTGGTGTTCTGCTTTAACCTGTTGACAAACTAAACAGGTTTCAACATACTTGGCGATCTCTCTGTTCATGTTCGGCCACCAGAAATGTTGTTTTAAATCCCAGTACATCTTGGTACTTCCCGGGTGCACAGAATAAGCTGAAGAATGTGCTTCGGCCAAAATCTTTTTCTTTAACTCCTCCTCGTTAGGTACATACCACCTATGCCTGAACTTCAGAATACCATCATCTGACAAGTTAAACTCAGACACGTCCCATGAGGTCATGCTCAATCGAAGCTCCTCACACTCCATATCATTTTGCTGAGCTTCCCATATCTTATTTAGAATAGTCAGCCTGAGAGAAATGTTGGTGAGCATACTAGACAACTCTGCCACTATCTCCACATCGAACCTCTCAATCTCAGACCGCAACGTAACAGACAACGCTGCTAGTGAAGGCTGACTCACAGAAGGCATTCGGCTCAAAGCATCCGCGACCTTGTTCGCCTTTCCAGGATGGTACTTGATGTTGAAATCATAGTCTTTGACAAATTCCAGCCACCTTCTCTGTCGCATATTGAGCTCCTTCTGCGTAAACAGATACTTCAAACTCTTGTGGTCAGAAAATATCTCGCACTGCTGCCCATATAAGTAATGTCTCCAGATCTTCAGTGCAAAGACCACGGCTGCTAACTCCAGGTCATGCGTAGGATAGTTCTGTTCGTACGGCTTCAGCTGCCGAGAAGCATACGCGATAACCTTTCCTTCCTGCATCAATACATAACCGAGTCCAACTCCAGATGCATCAAAATAAATACTAAATTTGCCACCTTCAACAGGTAGTGTCAGTACTGGAGCTGTGGTCAATCTCTGCTTTAACTCCATAAAACTGCTGTCACAAGCAGCCGACCATATAAACTTCTCGTTCTTCCGAGTCAAGCGTGAGAAAGGAACTGCAATCTTCGAGAATCCCTCTATGAACTTCTGATAGTAGCCAGCCAACCCGAGAAATCCATGTACTTCACGCACGTTTTTAGGCTGTGGCCAATCTCTGACCACCTGGATTTTGGTCGGATCCACAGAAACCCCTTCTTCCGATATAATGTGGCCAAGAAAATTGATCATATCCAGCCAAAACTCGCACTTAGAGAACTTCGGATACAACTGGTGCTGGCATAGAATCCTCAGAACTATTCTCAAGTGCTCCTCGTGTTCTTCCTTCATTTTTGAATAGATTAAGATGTCGTCGATGAAAACAACAACAAATTGGTCAAAGTACTCCTTGAAGACTCGGTTCATCAAATCCATAAATGCTGCAGGGGCATTAGTAAGTCCAAATGACATAACAAGGAACTCATAATGCCCATACCTCGTTTGGAACGCCGTCTTCTGAATGTCTTCCTTCCGTACCTTCAACTGATAGTAACCCGAGTGTAAGTCAATCTTGGAAAACACTCGGGCACCCTGTAGTTGATCAAACAAATCATCGATCCGCGGCAGTGGATACTTATTCTTCACCGTAAGCTTATTCAGCTCTCTGTAATCCACACACATTCTGAGGGTCCGGTCTTTCTTTTTGACGAATAGAACGGGCGCACCCCAGGGTGAAAAACTGGGTCGTATGAAACCCTTGTCTAGCAACTCCTCCAACTGAGATTTCAACTCTTTCAACTCAGCAGGCGCCAATCTATATGCATTCTTTGACACTGGCGCCGAACTAGGATAAACATCGATCACAAATTCAATATCCCGATCTGGTGGAAAACCAGGGAGATCATCAAGGAAGATCTTAGAGAATTCTCTGACGATAAGAATGTCACTCGGCTTTAATTCACTGAGTAACTGAGTATCAAATACAGTGGCCAAATAAATAGAGCACTCACCTTTGAACTACTCGTTGACCTTCATTGAATAAGAAATAGGCAATGCACTCAATCTGTTCATCGTCTGACAAGAGAACTCGGCTTTACTCAGAGGTCCAAATGTCACAATCTCGGATTGGCAATCGATGGTGGCATAGTAGTGAAAGCCAGTCCATCCTTAAGATAAGGTCGTACCGCTCTATGCTCAGAACTATCAGACAAGCATAAAGGGTAGCATCCCCCACTGAGACGACATTGCTCTGGAGAATACGATCCGACTGCATAAGCTCTCCCGAAGGCAGCATTACTCTATACTCGACTTCAGCTAACTCAGACGCTAACCCCAATCTAGCCATGCATGCAGTCGATACGAAAAAGTGTGTAGCTCCCGTATCCATCAAAGTAAAAACAGTCATGCCCATAATCAATATAGTACCTGCTATCACAGAGGGATGAGCCTCGTCGTCGACATCACCAGGCTCGATAAATGCAAAAATCCTCGGCATAATGCTCCTCTGATCACTGCCTGACTGATCTCGGCCGGGCTTCGGGCAATCTCTGACATAATGGCCGACTTCACCACATCTGTAACACTTATTAGTGCCCACTCGGCACTCACCGCTGTGCTCCCTCTGACACTTGGGGCACCAAGGCATCTGTGAAGCCCCCTGTACTTGCTTCCCTTTGCCTCGATCGTTGCCTCCCTCTAAAGGTCATTTAACTACCCTCTGTTGTTGTTGCTGAGGCTGTGCTCTCGGTTGCCAGCCCTTATTCCTGATCTGGGGGTGAATTTCTCAAAAGAAGCCCTTAGCTGGCTCTCTCGGTTTGACAAAATCCCTATCAACTGCCTCAATCTCTAGGGCCCTGGCCACAATCTCGTCATAGGATACATTCCGCACCCCTGATATGGTAAGACGCATCCGAAATTCCTGACCAAGTCCCCGTAAAAATCTGCGTACCTTGTCCTCATTCACGCTGACTTGACGTGGCGCGAATCAGGACAGTGCTTCAAACTTCCTCACATACTCGGCAATAAAACTAACCTGCCGCAACTGCATAAATTCAACCATCTTCGCCTCCCGTACGGTATGGTTGAAATACTTGTCATAGAATACTTCTCTGAACCTCTCCCAGCTCATAAGAGTCACATCCGTGGCAGCCTTGATGGAATCCCACCAAAATCGAGCATCCAATGCTAGGTGGTAGCTAACCAATGCAACCTCTTCTCCGTCCTCAATGTTAGCATAGGCCAGCATGTCTTCCATAGTTCGAATCCACTCCTCGGCTGAAGAGGAATCCGTAGACTGTCTGTTGAATATCGGAGGTTGGAGCTTCTGGAATCTCTCCATCCCCTTATTGATAGGAGTTGCTGCCTCCTAAGCTCTAACGCCCTCGCGGTCAATTAAGGTGCCCAGTTGTTGGGACTGCCTTTCCATCTGTTGGGTCTGACGCTCTATATGTTGGGACTATTTGGCAATGAAGTCCTTGAGAGTGTCTATCGTATCGTTTCAGTCATCTCGGTCATTTTGGTCATTACCTCGACGCACCATAGTTATATACTCCTATATAAAAGTTAAAACAAATATTCTAAGAAACTAGAAATCAGATAAAGCTATAAACGTACTTACAGTTGATGAAGAATGTCCGCGTAGTGCCTGTGCAGTCGAGCAGTCTACAGAACCGATTTTAAAACCTGGGGCTCTGATACCATAACTTGTGACGACCCTAATACTGTACCCGATTTTTCCGTACTATTTTTTTTTATCTTTATATCCTAAATAAATCTCGTACGTGTGAGCGGAATTAAAACTTTTTAAATCGAGATCGAAGTCTAAGTTTATAAACCATTAACAAACTTTAAAACAATTTAAATAAAACTTCAAACAACTAATTAAAACCATTTAAACCATTAAAACGATCGGCCAGCAAAACAAGACAAAACAGGGGCAGAATGGACCTTTGTCCCAAAAATGTGAGGGGCGATCGATCGCCCATAAATAGGGGATCGATTGCCAAATTGGAAAACAAGGGGGCGAACATTCGCCCTTCATTGTGGCGAACGTTCGCCACACTCCCTGGATTTTTCTAGGGAGCGGCGACTGTAAGGGGCGATCGATCGCCCCTTTATGGGCGATTGATCGCCAAGTCTTCTGGATTTTTTTCCAGAGGACTTGCGCCCCTTCTTTTTCCTTTCTTTTTTTTTTTTCTTTCCTTCTCTTCATTCCTTCACTTCCCTGTAAACATACTTCACTAACACCCTAAACCTTTCAATAATCATCAACATAAACTAACTCACAACTTCATCGATTTCTCATTTGCCAATCACCCAAATAAATGACTCATAACATGTTAGAAGCATAACCAAAGCACATTTAAAACATAATCTGTTTTCGTAAAAACAAACTGCGTGGTTCGGTTTAAAAACTACAACATTTACCTAATACCAAACATTTACAAAATACATTTTCAAAACGTTTTAAAAACACAAAACGTAACCTATCAACTATCAGAACCAAACACCCTAAAATGTTTCTATACAACCATTAGCCCAACAATTCCCAAAAAAATCCTCAAAACACCTAACCATGGGTCCCACGGGTCAAAATGCGCCTCCACTGCTGATAAGTGTGTATTTTGCACACTTATTCGTGCTTTTCATTCTTGTTTCGATTAGTTTTTCCTCGAGCGTTTGAGTTTATTTGATGATTTTGGTGAGATTGTGCAGGTAAGTTGAGTTTTAACAGGTAATGGCGGAATTGGTTCGAAATTAGGAAATAAAGACAAAAGTGAAGCAAAGAAGAAAAGGCGATCACAATCGATCGTGTTCAACTGCGATCGATCGTGATCCGAGGAGATTTTCTCTCAGAATTCCAGAACCGGCCCGATCGATCGGGCTTTGAACCTCGATCGATCGTGATCGAGAAAAGTTTCGTTCAAAATTTCCCGAGCCAGCCCGATTGATCGGGCTCAGCACCTCGATCGATCGTGATAATATTGCGATCGATCATGATTGCGGGAAAATATTAAAATCTGATTTTTCAATTAATTGATCGGGTTGATCTTGGCCGTTGATTGATGGACCGCGGTCTTAAGTTGAGAAAAGATAAAAGTCTGAGGAGGAGGCAAGTAAGAGAGAATAACTGAAGAGAGAGAAAAACCGTACGGGACATCGGAGGCCGGATCGAAGCGATTAGCGAGGAACGGGCGAATTCGACGGAAACTTCACAGTGTTTTCTTTCTTCTCTTCTTTTCTTATATCATAAACTATTTTATTCTCTCTGTAGTTTTCTTTAACTTTTTCATGAACTAAATTTTCTATTCTAGGGTTCGACGTAACTTTGTTATGAATATTTATTTTTCTTAATTCAAGTTTTTAATTTTGTGTTCCTTTTCTGTGTTAAGTAATCTATTCTGAACTTAATGCTTAGGTTTGCTTGATCACCAAAACTAAGAATTTTAGGGTTAATTCGGGATGCGAGAGCGGAGAATTTAACCATGCATTGAATATTTTACCATAAAAAGGACCCTAGACTAGAGATAGTTAGGGCGTTTAAGTGGTAATTCAATTTCTTGCTTGTAATGTATTTAATTAATTTAGGGTTAGAGACCGAGAGGTAATAACACATCAATTGAGTAAGTTTATTAATACTCGAGAGAGTTTAATAAACAACATAGAGAAATAACCATCAACACGAAGGAATATGAACTAATTACTTGAATTAGGATTACTAAATAGGATTAGCTAAGTGAAATCGGAACCCTGGAAATTTTCTCTTCACGTAATCTTTAACTTTTTACATTCAATTATATTATTTAAATTGTTTGATTTATTTATTTGAATTATTTTAGTTTAAAATCCTAAATCATCAACATATTGTTTCTTTTCAAATTAAGTTGAAATTTAGATATTCAATACTTAACATATTTATTCCTCGTGGGATCGACACTTGTGCTTGCACACACTTTACTACTTTTGCGACACGTGCACTTGCGTGTAATTTTTCGCAACAAGTTTTTGGCGCCGTTGCCGGGGAATTAATTTTGTTATTATTGAATTATTTGATTTTAGTTTATATTTGAATTTTCTTTTGCTGCTAAGCTTAAATTGCATTATTTGCACATTACAGGTGTATGCAAAAATTAGGTACTGCCAACCTAATTCCTATCGACCTTGAAATTGAACGAACCTGCTGTAGAAATCGAAGGGAAACAAAGCAAGCAAATATGGCAGATAATCAAAATACAGATGTACAACCGATTATCGAGACTGAGGGAGTCGGGCGACGAACATTGCTCGATTATGTTATTCCATCCATGGACGGGGTTCAATCAGCAATTCGAAAACCTGCCATCACGTGCAACAATTTTGAAATTAAGCCGGGAACAATACAAATGATTCAACTGTATCAATTTTGTGGTCTGCCTAATGAGGACCCTAAGGATCATATTGCTAGCTTCGTCGAGGTCTGTGATACTTTTAAATACCATAATGTCTCTGAGGATGCTATCAAGCTCAAGTTATTACCCTTCACACTAAGAGATCGCGCGAAGAACTGGTTGAATTCCTTACCCTCGGATTCAATTACCACGTGGAATGAATTAGTGCAGAAATTTCTATCCAAATTTTTTTCCTTTGAAAAGATGGCAAAACTCCGCAATGAGATCACCAATTTTACTCAATTTGATGGTGAGACAATCTATGAAGCATGGGACCGATTCAAGGAGCTTTTGAGAAGATGCCCCCAACATGGTCTACCACAATGGATGCAAATACAGACATTCTTCATCGGCCTATCAGTTTCTACACGGACTCTTGTCAACTTAGCAGCTGGTGGATCACTATTACAAAAGACGGAAGTGGAGGCGTTCAACCTGTTAGAGGAGTTATCACTCAATAATGATCAGTGCCCGGTTGAACGTCAGATTTTGAGGAGGCAGCCAAATACCCCAGAAATGGATGTGATAAAAGCATTGACTACAAAAATTGCATCCCTCACTCAGCACATCCAAGGTAATCAAACTCCAGTTAATGCAATTCATTCCCCAATCATACAATGTCAGTGGTGCCAATGACCACATGCTAGTGAAAACTGTCAGCAAGGGAACCAAATGGCTAGTGGTTCATCTGAACAAGCCCAATATGTGGGAAATTATAATAGACCGACACTTCAGAATTCCGGTAATTACTATAATGGGGGGCGCAACAATCACCCAAATTTTTCGTGGAAGAATCCAAACAATGCCATACAGATGCCACAAGCTAATCAACCGGGGCCTCCGTTTCCAGAAAGAAAATCTAATTTGGGGGATTTAATTGCCAAGATGGGAGAGCGCACCAGTAATATGATTGCTGAAATGGGGGAACACACAAATAAATTTATGGCTGAAACAAGAACAACCTTGCAAAACCAGTCAGCTCAAATTCAAAGTTTGGAAACTCAAATGGGCCAGATGGCAGTCGCATTAAATGGTCGCCCTCAAGGCACATTACCCAGTTCCACTGAAGTCAATCTTAGAGGTCAGTGCAATGCCATAACACTTCGGAGTGGAGCACTGATTGACAATAGTACCAAAGAAAATAAGAAAGTGGTCGCACATGACGGAATGCATTCGTCATCATCCGAGTCCACACCAAAGGATCAAAAGCAAATGGCAGCTCCATCTCAGATATCAAAGGAGATCATCCCAAAAGTCCCTTTCCAACAACGCTTGAAAAATGCAAAGTTGGATAAACAGTTTGAAAAATTTTTGAACGTATTCAAGCAACTTCATATCAACATTCCTTTTGCCGAAGCCCTGGAGCAAATGCCAACATATGCAAAATTTTTGAAAGAGATTCTATCACACAAAAGGAAGATAGAGGATTGTGGTACAATCACCCTGTCTGAAGAATGTAGTGCCATAATTCAACGGAAACTACCACAAAAGTTGAAGGATCCGGGTAGTTTTACGGTTCCATGTGAGATTGGAAACTACATCTTCGAGCGGGCGTTATGTGACTTGGGCGCAAGCATCAATCTAATGCTTCTTTCTATTTTTCAAAGGCTTGAGCTAGGGGAAGCAAAACCAACTAGAGTAATTTTACAGATGGTCGACCGATCAATCAAACATCCAAGAGGAATAATTGAAGACGTGTTGGTTAAGGTCGACAAATTCATATTCCCAGCAGACTTTGTAGTTCTCGACATGGCGGAGGATCGAGACATACCTATTATTTTGGGCAGGCCATTCTTAGCTACAGGGGGTGCCTTGATTGATGTTCAGAGGGAGGAGTTGAAATTACGCTTGCAAGATGAAGAAGTGACGTTTAATGTCTTTAACTCCATGAAGTATCCGACGGCTAGCGATGATATATTTAGAATTGATTCTCTCGACTCAACGGTGGACGGAGTTTCTCTTCAGTCTAGTGATCCTTTCGAGGTTGCTTTACTAAATCATGATGTGTTTTTCGATTTTGACTCTTCTGTGCAGGAATTTATTTCATGGATGGATTCGTTCGAGCCAAATCGAAGAAGGTATTTCGAGAGTTTGGGGGAGCCACCAGTTAGAGTCTTACCTTCTATTGAGAGTCCACCCGAGTTGGAGCTAAAGCCACTACCGTCTCACCTCATGTATGCATTTATTGGCGCTAACTCAACTCTTCCAATCATTATTGCAGGCGATTTATCTAAGACGGAGGAGGAGAAATTATTGCGTATACTTCGGACATACAAGGTGGCTATAGGGTGGACACTGTTAGATATCAAAGGAATCAGTTCTTCATTTTGCATGCATCGGATTTTAATGGAAGAAGAGCATCAACCATCTGTAGAGCATCAACGCCGTTTAAATCCAGCCATGAAAAAGGTTGTGCAAAAGGAAGTTTTAAAGTGGTTGGACGCCAGGGTTATCTATCCGATCTCAGATAGTTCGTGGGTGAGTCCAGTGTAGTGTGTTTCAAAGAAAAGTGGGATGACAGTGGTCAAGAATGAAAATGATGAGTTGATTGCATCCAGCACAGTCACTGGTTGGAGAATTTGTATCGATTATCGTAAGTTAAACAAGGCTACTCGCAAAGATCACTTTCCATTTCCGTTTATTGATCATATGCTAGATGGACTTGCCGGCCACGAGTATTACTGTTTCCTTGATGGATATTTCGGGTATAATCATATTTCAATTGCCCCAACAGATCAGGAAAAGACCACATTTACCTGCCCGTATGTCACGTTTTCTTTCCGCCGGATGCCTTTCGGATTATGCAATGCACCAGCTACATTTCAAAGATGTATGATGGCTATTTTCTCAGATATGGTGGTGCGATTCATTGAAATCTTCATGGATGACTTTTCAGTATTCGGATCTTCATTTGACTCATGTTTGAATAATCTATCCAAGGTGCTCGAGAGGTGTGTTGAGACAAATCTAGTGCTTAACTGGGAGAAATGTCATTTCATGGTGAAAGATGGAATTGTACTAGGCCATCGTATGTCAGCACAAGGTACTGAGGTGGACCGAGCTAAAATTGTTGCCATCGAGAAGTTACCACCGCCGACGACAGTAAAAGGCGTGCGGAGTTTTCTAGGGCATGCGGGATTCTACAGAATGTTCATAAAAGATTTTTCTAAAATCGCCAAGCCGCTATGTCAATTATTGGAAAATGGAGTACCATTTATTTTCACTGCAGAGTGTCTTGCCGCTTTCAGTGTTTTAAAGGAGAAACTTGTGTCAGCCCCAATCATAGTCGCACCTGATTGGGAATTACCATTTGAAATTATGAGTGATGCCAGTGATTTCGCGGTAGGAGCAGTTCTGGGGCAGAGAAAGGATAAGATCTTCCATACAATTTATTACGCCAGCCGCACTCTCATTGATGCCCAACTAAATTATGCCACCACTGAGAAGGAATTGTTAGCAGTAGTCTTCGCATTCGACAAGTTCCGTCCCTATGTTATCAGCAACAAAGTCACAGTTTATATGGATCATTCAGCTATTAAATATTTGATGGAAAAGAAGGATGCCAAGCCTCGGTTGATTCGATGGGTATTACTTCTGCAAGAGTTTGATATTGTGATCAAGGACAAGAAAGGCACATAGAACTTGGTAGCTGATCACCTATCTCGGTTGAAAACACGAGCTCATGTATACGATAGTGACGTTCAAATAGCTGAAGATTTTCCAGATGAAAAGATCATTGCAATCTAAGCGTTACTGTGGTATGCTGATTATGTGAATTTTCTTGCCAGTGGGGTTATACCGTCCGATTTGTCGCATCACCAAAAGAAGAAATTTTTCGCCGATGTAAAGCGATATTATTGGGAAGAGCCGATTTTATATAAACATTGTGCCGATCAAATCATCAGACGTTGTATCCCAGAAGATGAAGTGACCTCTATATTAAAACATTGTCATTCTCTGGAATGTGGCGGACACTTTGGTGGTAAACGAACAGCAGCTAAGGTACTTCAGTGTGGATTTTACTGTCCCACTTTGTTTAAAGATGCATATTCATTTGCTGTAGCTTGTGATCGATGTCAACGGACCGGTAATATTTCTCGCCGTAATGAGATGCCTTTGACTAATATTTTGGAGGTTGAGCTGTTTGATGTATGGGGTATTGACTTTATGGGACCGTTTCCATTGTCGTACAATAACAAATACATTCTTTTGGCGGTGGATTATGTCTCCAAGTGGGTTGAAGCAATAGCATCCATTTCTGGGGTATTTAGCTGCCTCCTCAAAATCTGACGTTCAATCGGGCACTGATCATTATTGAGGGATAACTCCTCTAACAGGTTGAACGCCTCCACTTCCGTCTTTTGTAATAGTGAAATCGAAGGGAAACAAAGCAAGCAAATATGGCAGATAAAATCCACACTGAAGTGCACGTGTCGCAAAAGTAGTAAAGTGTATGCAAGCACGAGTGTCGATCCCACGAGGAATAAATATGTTAAGTATTGAATATCTAAATTTCAGCTTAATTTGAAAAGAAACAATATGTTGATGATTTAGGATTTTAAACTAAAAAAATTCAAATAAAATAAATCAAACAATTTAAATAATATAATTGAATGTAAAAAGTTAAAGATTACGTGATGAGAAAATTTCCAGGGTTCCGATTTCACTTAGCTAATCCTATTTAGTAATCCTAATTCAAATAATTAATTCCTATTCCTTCGTGTTGATGGTTATTTCTCTATGTTGTTTATTAAACTCTCTCGAGTATTAATAAACTTACTCAATTGATGTGTTATTACCTCTCGGTCTTTAACCCTACAATCAATTAAATACATTACAAGCAAGAAATTGAATTACCATTTAAATGCCCTAACTATCTCTAGTCTAGGGTCCTTTTTAAGGTAAAATATTCAATGCATTGTTAAATTCTCCGCTCTCGCATCCTGAATTAACCCTAAAATTCTTAGTTTTGGTGATCAAACAAACTTAAGCATTAAGTTCAGAATAGATTACTCAACACAGAAAAGGAACAAAAAATTAAAAACTTGAATTAAGAAAAATAAATATTCATAACAAAGTTACGTCGAAACCCTAGAAGAGAAAATTTAGTTCATGATAAAGTTAAAGAAAACCACAGAGAGAATAAAATAGTTCATGATATAAGAAAAGAAGAGAAGAAAGAAAACACTGTGAAGTTTTCGTCGAATTCGCCCGTTCCTCGCTAATCGCTTCGATCCGGCCTCCGATGTCCCGTAGGGTTTTTCTCTCTCTCGTTATTCTCTCTTACTTGCCTCCTCCTCAGACTTTTATCTTTTCTCAACTTAGGGCCGCGGTCCATCAATCAACGGCCGAGATCAACCCGATCAATTAATTGAAAAATCAGATTTTAATATTTTCCCGCAATCACGATCGATCGCAATAGTATCACGATCAATCGAGGTGCTGAGCCCGATCAATCGGGCTGGCTCGGGAAATTTTGAACGAAACTTTTCTCGATCACGATTGATCGAGGTTCAAAGCCCGATCGATCGGGCCGGTTCTGGAATTCTGAGAGAAAATCTCCTCGGATCACGATCGATCGCAATTGAACACGATCGATCGTGATCGCCTTTTCTTCTTTGCTTCACTTTTGTCTTTATTTCCTAATTTCGAACCAATTCCGCCATTACCTGTTAAAACTCAACTTACCTGCACAATCTCTCCAAAATCATCAAATAAACTCAAACGCTCGAGGAAAAACTAATCGAAACAAGAATGAAAAGCACGAATAAGTGTGCAAAATACACACTTATCACACCCCCAAACTTGAACGAAAGCTTGTCCTCAAGCGAAAAGAAATCAACACAATTAAAGTTATATCCCCATCCTCAATCAAAAAGACTAGCCAAGACATCATGATCAAACAATCTAGATTGCAAATTTCAATAATTCGTCTTAGAGTGACACAAATATACCCAAACATCTTAGATAAACTCTTTACAATTAGTAACTTGTAATAAAACATCAACACTAGCTTATTAAGAGTTCCTCGTGTGTGTGTGTGTGTGTTCATGCCAAATTTTCTCAAATTGATAGGTTAGCACACGTGTCTAAGGTAAAAGCAAACACTCTTAAGGACACTCCATCACTCTGATCGTTCTCCAGCGTTGCCCATTATTCACTAGTAACGGAAATCAGTAAAACAAAACAAAAGTCGATAGGACTTTCATTCGGCTTGTAACGTTCGGCCAGGTTAGAAGGTATGAATTTTTAGGAGTCAAGGCTAATTAGAGAGCACTATTCATTCTTCCTTATCTCAACCACTCAACATTTTCTTCAATCTCTTCTCGCTTAATGAGATTTGTTCACACTTCCTTTTTTTCTCTCTCTCACCCCCAAACTTATTTCACTCACTGTTACTCAGTTCTAACTCCTTTATCATTAGTGCACTAAAATTTAAACAACATAAATAGAATTGAAAACTAACAATTGCACTTTTTTTTTTTTGGGCGTCTTTGACGTCTTTCTTTTTCTGTACAACAACACGAATAGAGGAATGAAAACAGAAAATAATGAACATATCATAAGACAAAGAAGTTCTTGTTAGCCCTCGCCATCCTTTTCTCCTATTCTCCCTCGACCAACGATAATAACCTAGTGCTCTTGTGGTCAGATAGGCAAAATAGTTTTAAGGTAAGCTCACATAACGGTAACAAATGAAATGGTCAATCATAGGCTCAATGAGGTGACTATGGGTGTCGATAACAGACACAGAAAGGGTGTGTTCAAAAAGGCTCAAACGATTCAACAATGGCCTAAGTCATTCTTTCATAATGCTAAACCAAGTTTTGCATTCGCGAATGCAGGGCAAAACTAAGAATGAATCATTTCTCACTGTCTCTCACTACTTTAACTGGAGGTGCTCTCCCTTACAGTGTTTAAACTCAATCGCTCACTTACCGTGTTTGATTCACTCTCTATAGACTGCATGTGCTATGACTAACAAAGTAAGTCAAAAGAAGATGAACACGTGCGCAACAAGATGAGAATCTCAAAATAAACCAGAGTCAATGTAATTATCACAAGTTCTAAATACTTAGAGCTATCCAAGAAGCAAAGGCATACATGCAATCACAAATTCAGTCATTGACACTCAAATCAACAATCCAGACAATATGACCACAAAAAGTTTTGGCTAATCAGAGAGTACGCTAAAATTTACCCCAACAACTGCGCCATCACACTCCCGCAATCATCCTCCGTCAACTGCATCACTCCTCAGGTGGAGAGATCTCGTCCTCACCTATGTCCAAGTCACCTACACCATACAGACACACTATGAGATAAAAATCTCAGTAAGCTCTACGTAAATGCAATGCGTGCTGTGCAAATGAGTTCGTAAAACCATTCAACGTTTTCATTATCTTTACTCTGGTTGTCACCGAGATCTCATCCCCCTAAATGGAGAGGGCACATCCAGCGGTCGGACTACCCTTTCCACTTAGAGGAGGGAGGTACACGCTTACAACACGTACAGCCGTGCTTGAGCCCCACCTCGCGTGAGCATAACATACATGAGTACATATTAGATGCGGTATTGTGACAAACCCCTTCGTGCCTACACAATAGATCAATAGCCCCTCTCCAGGCCGCATCGCCATTTTCTTTAAAACATTGTGCAGAAATTCATTTTCTATGCGTAATTTAAAACCGTGATGCATGAACAGTTACGTACTTAAAGTAAACAAACAACATACATACCATCAAGACAATAAAAGCTATTAAAAGCATATCCTATCTAACTACCCAACCAAAATAATTTAAACCAAAAGCGTCACCAAAATTTCTCGAGACGACCTCGACGTACGGTGTAGGCCAATCGGCCAGAGAAGATCACGAGAACTTACCTCGTGTTCGATGCAATCCAAGCTCCGTCCATGAGCGTTCATCTAGAGCAATTTCACATTATTATCGTCAAAACGAGTTTAAACTATTAAACGTCCAAATTTAACGAAACATTAACTAAGAAAATTCCTTAAAGCTTTAATTTGATTCCTTGAAACACTTTTATCGAGCGTTCAACACTCGATACCGCAAAACTTCCATTAACGAGTTTTTGAGAAACCCCTAAATTCTCAAACTTCAACATTTCTCATAAATCGACCTAACTTCATCCAATAACGTTCAATACGTCCATTATATTCACAACTAAGGTAAACCTATCGATTTCTAGTCCTAAACCACGTTTTTACGAAACCCTAAACGAAACCCTAATCATTTAAACTCCGTAAAAACTGAAACAAACTTTGTCAAAACCTTAGAATCGTACCTAGGGTCGAGTTTAGAGAAGAAATCGCGAAGAAAACGAGACGATCGGAGGACGAATCGTCGGAGATGAGAGAATCGCCATTGAATCGCCGAAGGAGGGAGAGAATTCGCAGGAAAGAGAGAGAGTAAGCCGTGAAGAAGAAGAAGAAGAGTGTAATATGTTATAATATTGACTTGGCAATTTACCATTTTGCCCTTCCTTTGTTTTCTATTTGTTTCGTCCTTCGTTTCGTTAATTGTCTAACGATTCGGTTTCTCCAAATTTTTTTATTTCACCAATAAATTTTACTTATTACTAGGGTTCTATTAAAACTGTCCGTTTGTAAAACGGATCCCGTTTACTATTTTTACCAAAGTATTTTTTATATTACGATAAACGTAATTCTCGTGAAATTATCGTTAAGCTCCTAAAATTCTAGAAATTTATCTCAAAATCCTTATTAATTATTAGGATCGTAATAACGCTTTCTTTTTGTAAAATGACTTGATTTGACATATTTACAAAAATGTCATTTACATTAAAATAATAATAGTCCGTACAGCCGGGTATTACACAAGTCGCCCGTGCAGCCTCAAAATCCAAGGCTTTAGCTGCAATGTCGGAATAAGGCACATCAATAATCCCCGATACAACAATGTTTATCCTAATCTCCGGGTTTAGCCCCTCCATAAACTAGTGCACCTTGTCTTCGTTATCACTTACTAGGCGCGGTGCAAATTTCGATAGGGCTTCAAACTTCCTCATATAATCTGCAACTGAACCTGTCTGCTTCAGCTGCGTAAACTCATTCCTCTTCGCCACCTCACAGTGCGGCTGAAATACTTGTCGAAAAATACGGTCTTAAACCACTCCCAAGTCATAACTGATACATCTGTCGTTGATTTGATCGAATCCCACCAAAAACGGGCGTCCAACGCCAAATGGAAGGCGACATAGTCCACCTTACTCCCGTTCTCTACCTCCACATACCCAAGCATGTCCTCCATCATTCGGATCCACTCCTCGACTAAAGTGGGGTCCGATGATTGTCCATTGAATACTGGGGGTTGCAATTTTTGAAATCTTTCCATGCCTCGATGGTTTGGAACGACTACATCTCGGGCTTGACGATCCTCTCGATTTACTAAACGCTCGATTTGTTGTGCTTGCCTGTCCATATGCTAGGCCTGACGGTCCAGCAAGTCCGTAAGTCGGTCGATAGCCTCGTCTCTAGGATCTTTTCCTCGAACCATCTTATATCTATCCTATAAAAGTTAAAACAGATAATCCTAAGAAATCGAAATCAATTAAAGCTCTTAAACATACTTACAGTTGATGAAGGATGTTCGCGTAGTGGCTGTGCAGTCGAGCATTCTACAGAACCGTTTTTAAAACTCAGGGGCTCTGATACCATAAATGTAGCGACCCTAATACTGTACCCTTAATTTCCCGTACAATATTTTTTTTTATCCTTACAAACTTTAAACCTAAAGTTTAAGCGGAATTTAAATTGAAATCGAAATCGTTCACATTGCTAAGAAAATCGTTTAAATAAATTCTAAAATCAATTAAGTAAAACAATTAAAGCATATAAACAAACAAACCAGTGAAACAGACAAAAACAAGGGCAAAAGGGACAATTGTCCCACGAAATGTAGGGGCGATCGATCGACTGCATGGCAGTCGATCGATCGGCTGCCCAAAAATAAAGGGGGGCGATCGATCGCCCCCACATTAGGCAATCGATCGCCCACGATCGATCGCCACACTCTCTGGAATTTCCAAAGAGTGGCGATCACTACTGCCGATCGATCACTTCCTTAGGCGATCGATCGGCAGTCTCCCTGGAATCCATTTTTCCAGGGAGCTCGCCTCTCATTTTCCTTTTCTTCTACCTGCATACATACTACCATTATTCTTCCTTCATCCATTTACTTCTAAACATCACATACTTCACAACAATATTTTTCAACGTAGATCGCCCAACACTCGTACGTACACTATAACCTCACTCAAAACCGACTCAAAACTTAATTAAAATGTTACCAATTTTCATAAAAACAAACTGTGTGGATCCATTTAAAAACTAAACGTTGCCTTCCTGTTTAAAAAAACTCCAAGCGGTTCTATAACATCTAAATAAAAGGTTTAACAAACATTTTATAAACAAGTTACCAAAACATCAAAACATAAACCTATCAACCAACTAGATTCACATCCTAATATGTTCAACTACACAATTCCTTCTACGATCTAACTATCGTGTCCCCAAAATACTTACATCCATCCCCACGGGTCAAAAGGCGCATCGACTGCCCAGCACACTCCCACGGGCCATCCTCCTTCAACTGCATCATTCTTCGGGCGGAGGGATCTCGTCCTCACATATATCAAGATCACCTACACCATACAGACAATCTATGAGCTAAAGGCTCAGCAAGTTTCGTAAATGCAGATGCATGCTATGCATATGAGTTTCAGAAATCATGAAACATTTTCTTATCATTACGTCGCAGACAGAATATCATCGAGGTCTCAGCCTATTAGATGGAAAGGACACGTCCCGCGATTGGACAACCCTCTCCACCTAACGGGGGGTACACGCTTACACCCGTATACAGCTGTGCCTGAGCCCCACCTCGCATGACCAGATAACAGATTACGTAGATTTATTTCGTTATGGGCGATGTGGTATTATGACAGACCCCTTTTGGCCTACACAATAGATCAATAGCCCCCTTTCGGGCCACATCTCTTTTCATGAAAACATAGTGCGGAAATTCATTTTCTATGCATAATTGAAAACCATGATGCATGAACAATTAAGTGCTTAAAGTAAACATACATCATACATACCATCGAAACAATAAAAGCATAACCTATAAAAGAACTAATCCTAACTACCCAACCAAAACATTTAAACAACCAAGACTCCAATGATCCTTGACGCGACTTCGATGTACGGCGTAGGCCAATCGGCCATAGTAAGTCACGAGAACTTACCTCGCGTCCGCTGAACTTCAAGCTCCGTCGACGAGCGTTGTCCACCTAAGCAATTTACAACATTCGCCGTTAAAACGAGTTTAAACTGATAAACAGCCAAATTTACGAAACCCTTAACTAAAGAATTTTCTTAAAACTCTAATTTAACTCATTGAGGCATTTTTATCGAGCGATTCACGCTCGACACCTCAAAACCTCCATTAACGGAGTTTTCCAAACCTCGAAAATTACCAAACCTTAATGTTCCTCAACGAATAGACCAACCTGTAGCGACCCTTACCCGTATCCTAATTTTTTTCGAATTATTACATATATTTTTTTTTATCCTTAATAAACTTTATAATAATCGAGCGGAATTTAAATCAAAGGCTAAATCGTTAAAAACTTATTCATATCTAATTTAAAACCAATTAAAAGAAACATAACCATTTAACTAAACTTAAATCAATTAAATAAAACTTAAAATAATAATTTAAAACAATTAAATTAAATAAAAACCATCGGCATGGACAAAAAGGGGACGTTTGTCCCAAAAGTGAGGGGCGATCGCATAACGGCGAGCGATCGCCCTTTGGCGATCGCGTAGTTTCGCCAGCGATCGCCTGTGAGGCGATCGCTGCATATGAGGGGGCGATCGATCGCCATGCTCTCTGGAATTTTTCAGAGAGCACGGCCGTGGGTGGCGATCGAACGCCCCTACATTTGTAACGACCCCTATTCCCAGTAAGATATTGTCCGCTCTGGGGATTGGGTCGTAGCCCAATATCCTCCCCTCACGGCTTTGTTTGGCGAGAACTTCTCGGAAGGTCACCCAACCTGGAATTTCTCTCGCCGAAGCACTTTTAACTTCGGAGTTCTTATGGGATCCGTTTTCAATCGTACTCCAAAACGCGTCTTACTATCTTGGGAGGGTCTCTTTACATATGTTTCATTTTCACATACTTTCCCAAGCGATGTGGGATTGTGACGACCTGTCACCTTCCAGTTCGCCCGCGCGGACGTACCGCCATCTGGGTTCCAGTTCGTGCAGCCATCGTACACATACGTACACATCCGGGTCATCACAATCACCCCCCTCGGGGGCCCAACATCCTCGTTGGCCACATTTCCAGTTGGGTACAAGCTCTGATACAACCTTCGTCCAATACGCCCAATATGTTCATTATATTCATAAATACGGTAACTCTATCGATTTCAAACTCAAAATCACGTTTTTCGCAAAACCCTAAACGAAACCCTAATCGCTTTAACTCTCCAAAAATCTAAGTAAACCTTCTAAAAACCGTAGAATCATACCTAAGGTCGGGTTTAGAGGAGAAAACGTGAAGGGTTGAAGGTTGATCGGAGAGGAATCGCTGTTGGAGTGGAGAACACCGTGAGGGAGAAGAAACCGTCGCCGAGAGAGAGAGAGGAGAAATTTTTAGAGAAATCGTGAAGTGCTAGAGGAAAAAGAGAAAAATGTGGTTTTTAATAAATTTTGACTTTTCAAATTACCATTTTGCCCTTCTTTTGATTTTCTATTTGTTTCGTCCTTTGTTTCGTTATTTAGCTAACGATTCGGTTTCTCCAAACTTCTTTATTTTGCCAATAAATTCAACTTATTGCTAGGGTTCCATTAAAACTGTCCGTTCGTAAATCGGACCACGTTTACTATTTTTACCACAACGTCCTTTATATTACGAGAAACGTAATTCTCGTAAAATTAGCGTTAAACTCCTAAAATTCCCAAAATTTTCTTAAAATCTATATTAATTATTAGGATCGTAATAACGCTTTTAATTCACAAAACCCACTTAATTTGACATAATTACAAAAATGTCATTGCATATTATAATTACAAAATCTCGTAAAGAACCATGTGTTACAGTTGGTCATTAGTTGGCCAAGTCTCCCTGTTTTGTTCTTATCCAAGTAGACTTTTCTTAGTCCAAATTGAACTGATTGTTATCAATAAGATCATTTGTCTTCACAATGTTTCCACCAATATCATCTCTAAAAACGGTCATATGTTTACATCTAAGTTTTGAAGAGCACTTGAGAAAGTACTGAGTACATAGTTGAATTTCAGTATGACCCATCATCCTCAAATTGATGGGTAGTTAGAATGGACTATCCAGATTATTGAGAACATGTTACGAGCCTGTATCCTAGATTTCAGTGATAGTTGAGTGAATCATCTTTCGTTAGTTGAGTTTGTTTATAAAAACAGTTATAATACTAGCATTGGCATCTCGCCATACAAAGTTTTGTATGGAAGATAGTGTCATTCGCCATTTTGTTGGGCTGAGGTCGAAGGTGTCCCTTGGGCTAGATCTGATTCAAGATACTATCGAGAAAATCCATCTAATTCAAAGAAGTTAAAGACGGTGTAGAGAAGGTGGAAGAGTTATGCTGACCTTGGAGGGGAGAGGTTGAATTCGATGTTGTGTAGTTTGTGTTCTTGAAGGTTCGTCTAAGGCATGGTATCAATCGATTAAGAGAGAAAGGGAAGATGGCTCTAAGGTACATTGCATGTTCTAAATTGTTGAGAGAATTAGCAACGTGGCATACAGACTTAATTTGTCTCCTCAGTTTGGGTACAACCACGTTGTATTCCATATATCCATACTAAGGAAGTAGACGACAGACTCGTCACATGTCATTTCTTGAACTAACGTTCTTATCCAAGAGAATATTTCTTATGAAGAGGAACTTGAACGGATTTTGGCCAGAATTTGAATTCTTCGTCGTAGGGAGATTCCTTTTGTTCTTGTGTTGTGGAAAAATCACTCTTAGAAAAAAACTATTTGGGAGGAGCTCGAGTCAAAGATTTTTCGAAAGTACTCTTATTTCTTTGACGGTTCCTTGGAGTTGTATTGAATTTCAAGGGTAAAATTCCTTTAAGGGGGGAACATTCTAAAATCAGTCATTTTTATATTAATAAAATTCCAAGTAAATTTTTTTTGTTTTATTCGATATCAAACTATTTCGTATTATTGACTCGAATTATTATATTTCATTAACATTCGGCCACGTGTGATTTCTTCAGTGTAAAGGTCAAATTTGTAAAAATGAGAGTTATCGTGTAGTAAGAAATTCAAAATAGTGTTAGGGAAGTCAAAGTTACTTCGGATAGAATTTTAGATAATGTTTAGATTCTCGTCTAGTCATACTAGTCATAATTAAAAATTTTATTTAATATATATTAAAATTTTAAAATAAAATTTTTATAAAATAAGATTTTTTTTGTTTACCGAACGAGCAAGAGAGACCAAGAAAGACAATGAGAGAGCCAAAGAAGAAATGAAGAGTTGTCGACATTACATTCGAGTTCTAGATGTACCCGATCAACAAGTTTTGTGAAGAATCTTAAAGGGTAAGTATAAATCTAAATTTCGTTTTGATTAGTTATCCGTTAGTTCGTAAATTTTGTTGGATTCCAATTTTTTCAAGCATGACATCTCAAAATCTTTAGTTATTTTTGTTATATAATTGTGGATCTATTGTTTATGTATGATTTTATACTGATTAGAGGTGAAAATCTATAAAAAAAAAACAAACAAACAAAAGTCAAGTGTTTTACGAGATTTGTGGCTTTGAATGTCGTTTTTACGAGTCTCCAGTCGACCATTGTATGAAGTAAGTCGATCGATGCTAGTCCAGTTGACCACAGATGTGGGTCATGTCAGCTAGGGCTACAGGTTAGGACTACAATTATACTTGACAGGACTACTGTGACAGAGGCCTAGTCGCTTGATGTTGGAGTCTAGGCGATCGCATTATTTATTTTAATGAAAATTTTTCATCGTCCAATTGTCATGTCACTTCAGCTTGAGTTTCTGTCCCCAAGATAAGACTCATCCATATTCCCTAGTGTTCTACGAGTGATTTATTACGTCACTTTGTTGTACTTGCTGACAATTTTATAGATTTCGATCTTGTGCTCGAGAGTGTCATTCCTTCTAGTAAGAAAGTCAATCTTGGTCGAGGTAAGAATTTTTTTAATGTATTACATATACATCATGATTTTTTCAAGATTTTTTTTTTTTTTTAAGATATCATATATAAAATTTGACATATTCTGTTTCACAACATATCAATTTTTGCCATATAACATTACCTCATTTCATTTTATGTAAATATGTAATGGTCCTTCGATTTTTTTGGGTAGTGAATTAGGTTCCTTGTTTGTTATACATCTTCTCCTGTGTAAAAGTGTTTTATTTATACATAAGTCGTGGTATTGGACATCAATGGCGTCGTGTCCTTGAATTCTAATAGAGGTGTTTAACGAGCGGGCTGGCGATGCTCGACTCGCTACTGTAACGAGTCGAGTCTGACTCGGTCCCGTGAGACGGGCCGAGCCAAGCCTAAGGGCTGGACTCGCGAACCTGCTAGGGACCATACAAAACGAGCCGGCTAACGGGCTGGCTCGTTGGCTCCGCAGACCAAGCTTGCGAGCCAGCCAGCCAGCCCAGCCTCAGCAACAACGGTCATTTAACCATTGCTTTGCTACCCGCCTGTCTCCCTCGCCTGAGCAACTACTACCTCCAAGTGTTTATCGGAGAAAAACAAGTCAAAACTCAACTTACCGTTCGATCTGCCTTCACCAATGGTGTAGATCTTCACGAGTGAAATGTTTTGAGACTTGATTCGAGAGAAACGGAGTCCAGGTGTCAACCTTCGTCTCTCCTCTCTCTCTGCTTCACTCTATCTCTTTTCCATCTAGTTTGCACGGTCCAAAAAAAAAAAGAAGAGTTTTTTTAACCCTTTATCTTCTTTTCTTTATTTTATTATTTTGTTTATTAATAATAAATTTAATTATTATATTATGTAATATTATTTTAATTAATAAAATAATAATATAATATAATAAAACTTATATAAATTGATTTCGACACTCGACCTTACTTTGACAGACAATAAAATTCTACTTAGTGACATCCAACTCACAAATTTTGACCGATTGACTAAACGTACACGTAGAATAAAACGACAAAAACAATTTAAATATCTGACACGTTATCAGTTAACAACGCGAAAAAATTACCCATAAAATTAAAAGTCATTAAAATTCTCAGTTTTTCCATGTATAAACTCTATGCAATGACTTTATTTGATAAGTTTTTTCAACTTGTATTTTTTATGCAAATTTTTAATTTTATTTTAAAAGAAAATTTTTAAAAATTTTATATTATATTAATATAAGTTAAAAATATTTATATATACTTAGCTCGTTAGGCTCGTTGAGCCGGCTAGGCTCGTTTAACTCATGGCTCGCGAGCCGGCTCGAGTTAAAATTTTTTCAGACTGGCTCGTTAGGCTCAATAGGATTGTTAGGTTCGGCTCGTTTAATTCAGTAAGCTCGGTGAACCAGACTATTTCTAGCTCGGCTCGTTTGTCATCTCTAGATTCTAATTTCTAAACTTGGTTAGCATATTTTATTGTCGTTCAATTAGGGGTGGGCAGAACCGGACCGCAGACCGCACCGGACCGCGGACCGCACCGGACCGGAGGTTTTGGTCCGGTTTTGGTCCATGGGTGATGGACCGCGGTCCGGTCCTCGGTCCACAGCCTAATTTCCCGAAGAACCGGGACCGGACCGAAGGACCGAATTTAATAGAAATTCGCCCGATCTCTGCTGCTCACTTGCGTGTTGCTGTTGTTGTGCTCTGCTATCCCAGTGGCCAGTATCCCGACGCGAACACCAGGCGAACGCGAAGTCCCGAGTCCCGACCTCCGACCCTAACACCGTGGTGGGGAATGCACTACAACCTCTCTCTCTCTCTCTCTCTCTCTCTCTTTCGACACACAGGGAAACATGGGAGACGTGAATCTCTTTTTGAGGGCGAGGGCGAGGGTGGAGGAAAGAAGCTCGCGAGGGAAGACATATCTCTAATCTCTCCGTCTTGATATCTTCTCTATGCGCTTCGTCTTAGCCGAAGAAACGAGTACCCTTTTCTCGCCAACAGTCTCCAAGATTTGATGTGAGTTGTGCTATTTTGAATATGAAAGTATTGTCCTTTCTGAAATCCATCTGCTTGACTGCAAGTTTAGTGATTGCAAACTAGGTCTGGGTTGTTCGTTATCAAATTCAACATTTTTTTGAGTTTACTGGTTGCTTTGCTCTTTATAGATCAAGATACGAACAGAAATGTAGTCGATTCAAATGCTTTCCCCTCTGTTTTTCGTTCAATTCAAACGTAAAACAAAACTGGAAATATATCCTTAAATGTCTGGACATGAAATTGGTCTATTTTTCCATGCTGTTTGGAGATGGATGTTGCGGAATGTGGTGGTCAATGCTGAAAGTTCAGTGAAAATTTATCAATTACTGGGTCTGAAAAGGAGCAAAGTCAGAAGCCCTTGAGTTCTAACGCTTTTTTCTTCACTGCTAGAGAGATTTGTTAAGCGAAATTGAGCGAATTTTTTCTTTGAAAAAAAAAAAAAGTTTGGGCGGAACCGGGACCGAACCGGGACTGGACCGAAATTTTCGGTCCAGTCCAGGTTTTGGGATTAAAAATCCCGAAACCGTTCTGGCCGGTTCGGTCCAAGCTCAGGACCCCGTGCCCACCCCTAGTTCAATATGTGTTGACTAGTCTTTGAATAATCGTTCTTCCCCTTGCGCATTTGCAGGTATATGACCTTATTTTCCCGAGAATTGTTTTCTACGAAAAATAGTGGAAGCATTGTTTTATGTGTAGCTACCTGTCACGATCCGGAGGTGGACGTAGATAGAAACACCGGGTTTAACAACTAGATCCTTGGAGAGAACCTGACCGTCCAACCTAAGGTTACGTTTAACAGCGGAAGACTTTAAACAAAATGAGTCATGACCCACAAATGATGGATCGAAATCCACGTAGCGATCATATAAAAATAAGATAGTGCAAAACTTTAATAATATAATAACATACTGTGCGGGAAACATGAAGCCCAGCACCCAATAAAATATGTAAAATTTGTTTTATCATTTTCTTTCAAAATCATGATTAGTTATAAAATGTAGTGAATGAGTTTATATTCAAAAACGTCTTTTTCAAGTTAAATCAGGCTCCACGACGAGCCAATGATTTTTAAATCATCAAATTCTTATTACCATTTTAAAATAGGCTTATACATACATAGGTATCTATAAACTAAACTGTCATCATTTTCGTTAGAAAACAATCTCCTTTTATTTCTCGTTCGAAACATCCTATATCACAATCTTTGTCTTAACATCGTTTGTCTACACCTTATAAAACTCATACATTAGTTAGTTCTTCAATATAGACCCTAATATTATTCTCAAGCTGAGAAATATCCAGAATAGAGAGAAGCAATGGCTGCTGATCTTAAAGCTCTCGAGGATAATTCAACACAACCAGATTGTTTTACTGTTATTCTAGTTTATGTAGATAATGCTATTGTTTCAGGAAATTCAAACAGCGTAAAGATGCTATTAAGCCCTTAGTTGATACTGAATTCAAGTTAAAAGATTTAGGAAATCTCATTACTTTCTGGGATTAGAAGTCACCAGAAATGACAGAGGCATTTCATTAAATCAGCAGAATTACACATCAGAATTTCTCACTGAATTTGTTCTGGGATTAGAAGTCACCAGAAATGACAGAGGCATTTCATTAAATCAGCAGAATTACACATCAGAATTTCTCACTGAATTTGGTTATTTGGGATGTAAATCAGCTTCAATACAAATGGAACCTAAATGTAAACTCTATGATGAAGATTTATTGCCGGAAGATTCAACAGTTTATGTCATAGCCCGAATACCATACAAATCATTATAATTAACTGAAACCACAATGATTCACCACTCACATGCAATGGGCCGCATAAACTATGAAAAATTCAACACACGGATAATACTAAAGTCACATTATGTACATGACAAACTTGGACTCTTCAATCCATCTTGCCTTCACCTTTTATTTCATGTGTTGCCACTACTTGTTCTTGCAAAATTAGAAAAACAACTAAACTTTATAAAATTTAGTAAGAATCATAATATAAGGATTAACCAAACTGAACTGATATCACATCTAATTATGTACGAAATGCCCTACATGATTAGTCATCACAACCATTGTTTCAAAATTTAACATCGATCAACTCTCAAACACACATCTCATATTTGTATGTGTTAATACTCTAACAATTTCTTACGTGAAATACTTCTTTATGTAATATGTGTATTGTGCATTTATGTGAATATTTAGCCATATGATTTAAATAATCATAGCTTAACTATACTCTATTCTCATGTACAATTTATTCTCAATTATCCTTAACTCCATGTGCAATTTATTTCGTGCACCTTATTTTCATATTATGAATATCATGCGATTATGATCTATTTAATGTCTATTTCTATTTCACACTCATATATATCATGATTCATATTTACCTAAATTATCTAGACATGTTCTATTAATGTTTAAACTCATGCTCTTTACAAAATCTTCAAGACATTTCTAATTAATATCAAGGGTAAAGTGCAATTTGGCCCCTATAACTAAGTGAAATGGACAATTTACACCGTAAACTTGGATAATGGACAATTTAGCCCCTACAACTTGGGTAAAGTGCAATATGGCCCCTACCGTCACATTTTCTGTTAAAAAGTCACGTTTTTTACACATGTTCATTTTTTCTTCCAAAAATGCCCCTACCAACATTTTCTCCGACTCACTTCAATCCTCCATTTTTGGATGATTCTTCTAACAGACGGCGGGCTGTCTGTTTTTGTTCATTTTCACAGTGAAGAAAAACAGAGCCCTAGACTCTCTCCGTGCAAAGAAGAAACGCCTTCGTCGAGGAGAAAAGTGAAGCCAATCACTCGCCGCCGATAGCAAAAAGCAGATCGACCAAACCTTCGCCGCTGTTCTCTGTTCAGAACCATCGCGAAAACCCCTCTCTGTTAAGAAGACGGGCGGCATTCAGAACGCTCAACGCAGAACCATCGTCCAGTTCGCCTCTCTCGTCTGAACTCAGTTCCGATCAAACAGGGACATTTTATCGGGTGTCTCTGCATCTCAAGGTTACAGACCCTTAGCGAGAACCTGTACGATTCCTCCGTCCGGTCATCAACAGATTGAGACCTCTCTTACCTTCGCCGATCCTCCTACATCACTGAGCATTTCCTTGCCCGGAACTGAACCGCCAGAACTCTCGAATCACGAATCTGGGTCCAATCATGCTCGGAGCTCCAGCCAGGGAGTCAACCTGCAGGAATTGAAAGCCTTTTTTCCCGGAGGCATCAGCATTGCATCCTCCAGGCACAGCTCAAAGCGACCAGTTCAGCGGGATGGAGCACGAGAGGCAGTTCTTCAGCGCGGAGTTTTTGGCTGTGATGCAGGAGATGATCAGAAAGGAAGTAAAAAACTACATGTCTGGGTACGAGCAAAAGGGTCTTTGCCTGCAGAATGAGGCAATCAGAAACGCCGTCGTAAAACGTATAGGAATCAGCAGGATTGAGTAAAGGCGCAACCCGCGCCAAGTAATCATCTGGGTGGCAATCGCCATAACGAGAAACTTAACAAACATGCCAGAAATCAGCCTCAGCTTCACTCTTTCTTCGTTTTTCTTAAGTTCGTTCACAATTTTACCTTCTTTGTTTTTTTTTTTTTTTTTTCCTGTGGTGGTCCTTTGGATGAAGTACAAATCATAATAATTTCAGTAGTGTACAGAGGTACAAAAATGGGAAATGGGTTTGAAAGGAGAGAGAATGTTTTTTGTTCATGCTGTATTTTAGGATCATGGATTTCCGATGGTGTAAAAATTTCAGCAGTCAATTCCATTCAATTACAATTCAAAATCAAGAAATATTGGGTTGTTTACGATTATCATCTTCAAACAGAAGTCTGTTTTCCATTCCTAAGTTGCGATCAAAACAGAAGTCTATTGGAGAAGTTTGGTCAGCAGGAAAAGACATAACCGATTTGTCTGCATTCATCCAGTTGAGAGAGCAAAATTTAAACTTGATCTTGATTGAGAGAAAGAGGGCTCAAATTCAATAATTTACAGTTGAGTGGGGCCTATCAAATTTATGGCTTGTGGAAAACAGCGGTGAATGGTGATCAGATATGGCCCTTGCGAAGTTGATTTTGTTTTCTTCAGTTTGTTTTAGAGCAAGTCGAGCTGTCTGAAGTTTCAACAAAACACCCGGAACCTCCATTATTGCTGTCAGCCGGACTGCTTCTTTCTTCAGCTCCGGTGATTAACTCAACAAACCTTGATTTTTATCTTCCCAGTAAATCCTTTTCATTTGGATCCATCACTGTCGTTGTATGAATCGAAGCAGTTTTCTAAGGTTGACCAAATGAAGCAGCCAGTTTGACATTGTCAACTAGGAAATTATTCTCTCGCAAAGGTTGGTCGATTTCCACTTTGACAGATTCAGATTGGGCGGGTGATCGGAGAAGCCTTGATTTCTCGGAGCATTCTATGCTACACATTTTCATGATAGAAGCATTTCAACTACTTGACCCATAGTAGGTCTCTCATCTCTATCTTCCCTCAAGCATTTTACAGCAACTTTTACCAAAGCTTCCATCTTTCCCACTCTGTGGGAAAGAGTGGTTTCTGACCATCCAGAATTCAAACTCCAACGACATGGCTACTCTGCTGCTTCGTCTGCCATTGTTGTGGGGCGAGACTGTTGGGTTTTATCTTTGCTAGTACGATTAACGAAATTCAACATAGTTTAACAGCAGGATGTTCATTGAGCGTTCTGAATGCCCCTCGTCTTCTTAACAGAGAGGGGTTTTCGCGATGGTTCTGAACAGAGAACGGCGGCGAAGGGTTGGTCGATCTGCTTTTTGCTATCGGCGGCGAGTGATTGGCTTCACTTTTCTCCTCGACGAAGGCGTTTCTTCTTTGCACCGAGACAGTAGGGCTATATTCTTCTTCACTGTGAAAATGAACAAAAACAGAGAGCCATGGCGGATTGAAGAGAGTTGGAGAAAATGTTGGCAGGGGCATTTTTGGAAGAAAAAATGAACACGTGCAAAAAACGTGATTTTTTAACGGAAAATGTGACGGTAGGGGCCATATTGCACTTTACCCTAGTTGTAGGGGCCAAATTGCCCATTATCCAAGTTTACGGTGTAAATTGCCCATTTCACCTAGTTGTAGGGGCCAAATTGCACTTTACCCTAATATCAAACTCAATATTGTTTACATGTAAAGAATATGAAATGCATTTCTCACACGCTTCTCATACCATGATGCATGAATCAATGCAAGTGTGTGCATCAATGCCATGATAAGTGAAATCACATCATATCAAGCACCTTTTTAATTAAACGATCTCATGTTATTAAGTAGGGTAAAGTGCAATTTGGCCCCTACAACTAGGTGAAATGGGCAATTTACACCATAAACTTAGATAATGGGCAATTTGGCCCCTACCGTCATATTTTTCGTCAAAAAATAACGTTTTTTGGCTTGTTTATTTTTTTTTTTTTTTCGAAATGCCCCTCACTGGACCGAACCGGACAGGACCGGTTCGGCTAATTCCACTCTAGTTTTTTTTTTTTTTTTTTAAATTCTCGAAAAAAAAGAAGACAGAGGAATATAATTAAAAAAAAAAAAATTAGAGTGGAATTAGCCGAACCGGTCCTGTCCGGTTCGGTCCAGTGAGGAGCATTTCGGGAAAAAAAAATAAACAAGTCAAAAAACGTTATTTTTTGACGGAAAATATGACGGTAGGGGCCAAATTGCACTTTACCCTAGTAGTAGGGGCCAAATTGCCCATTATCTAAGTTTATGGTGTAAATTGCCCATTTCACCTAGTTGTAGGGGCCAAATTGTACTTTACCCTATTAAGTATTATATTAACATGTTAAATGAATGTCAATATACATAATCATCATATATAAAGTCGCACACATATGTACATTCTACCCACTATTTTACAGTAACGTCTATATGTCTAAAAGATTACTTCCATGGCTAGAGATTTGGACATATCTTTCTAGACATCCTCTACTGTCTAGAACCATGTCTGAAAGAAAACTAAAAGGGTTAGCTATCTAAGTTAGATGTAATGAAATTTTTCATAAATTTTGAGTTTTTAGCCTTTGACTGATCGAGCACTCTCATTACCCTATCAACCTCCAACATTTTCGAAAGCATTTAAAGTCTAAAATGTGAATATGCTAGTGGTCCCGGTCGACCTCCCTCTTATAGGTCGACCTCTAAGCTACCTGAGAGCATATTGGGTGATTCTGTCATTCTTCAAGTCGTCTGTTTTTCAGACTAGGTGGACTTCTCTTTCCCTCAACTCATATTTTCTACTGAATTTAACATGTTAAATGATGCAACTTACATAATCATCATATTAAAGTCGCACACATATGTACATTCTACCCACTATTTTACAGTAACGTCTATATGTCTAAATAATTACTTCCAGGGGGCTAGAGATTTGCAACTCAATGGGAACTTACAAGTCACTCCTCTTCTATTTTCTGACGTTATGTACGTCACACTATCCATCACAGGTAAGTTAACTATTGAGTTCGAATGTTATCAATATTATATCTCGCAATACGATTCCACACAAAAATAATTTATTATGCATGATTTGAACATCTTTACTTTGAATGCATTTGATAGACTAATAATGCATTATATATGAGTATGCAAATCTTGTTTATATGACAAGCAAAATGATGTATGAAATATGATCACATATCTTTCTAGACATCCTCTACTGTCTAGAACCATGTCTGAAAGAAAACTAAAAGGGTTAGCTATCTAAGTTAGATGTAATGAAATTTTTCATAAATTTTGAGTTTTTAGCCTTTGACTGATCGAGCACTCTCATTACCCTATCAACCTCCAACATTTTCGAAAGCATTTAAAGTCTAAAATGTGAATATGCTAGTGGTCCCGGTCGACCTCCCTCATTATAGGTCGACCTCTAAGCTACCTGAGAGCATATTGGGTGATTCTGTCATTCTTCAAGTCGTCTGTTTTTCAGACTAGGTGGACTTCTCTTTCCCTCAACTCATATTTTCTACTGAATTTAACATATTAATCATGACATAAACACATTCAAAGTACTTCAAAACCATAATTATGGTATATAATTCCTCAGTTAGACAATTTCACTCTAATACGATCGAAATCAAGCATTTATTCAAGTAATGCTTTCTGGAGTGGATAATAAACATGCATGATTAATCTATACCCTGATGCTTTCTTGGTGATTCTTTAGTGTCTGGAGATCCAAGAAAAGAAAAGCGGTTTCTCAATCTTTTGTTGAAGCATAATAGAATTGTGGCTCAAACTACTTTGTGAGATCATTTGGATACAAACTTTATTAAAGAACTTCAATATTTAAATTCCAAGATCAGAGTTGATTTTTTTGTGAAAATCAATCTGCTCTTCATATAGCAGTCAATCATGTTTTTCATGAGAAGACAACAACTGCAGCGTGGTTGTATTAAATTTCTTCACGTATCCTCTAAATTATCTTTCTTCCTCTAATAGCTATTGCTCTCTGTAAACGATGAGAATGAATAATGAAATATCAGTTTCCATTTTCTTTTTGGAACAGTTGAATTCAAATATCCCGACTCTAACAAAACAAATTGCTATAAAGGTTACCATTTGCTAATTATCTTGAGTAACGTGTAGCAATTTTTGGCATCAAATTGGGGTAGACAGACACCCTAGCTGCAGTTGAGCGCAAGTTTTTTGTACAATGGTGTTCTTCCGGTTAGTAATCAATCTCTGCATATAGTATTAGATTAAATAATCAGGCTAATGATTCTCAACGATCTTTGCTCCCTGCCGTTTTCGTCGTAGTGCACTTACCCTGCTCAACTGCATACCGATGTATTCAGCTTTAAAAGTCCTCTCCCTTTTTCTTTCTAGCTTGATCCTTCCATCTCTGTCTTTCCCCTTAGGCAACTGATGCATGCTCTTAGCTGGTTGATTTGCTCCACACAGGCGACCAAAGTAGTATAGAGGATCTATATAGCAAGATGAATAAGACACTATGCCTTTAATGTTGGTTGGCCGAACAAGTTGTACAAATTCTTTAATCTCTGTAAAGCATGCATGATCAGAGTATGGAACTGAGTAAATGTACTCGTGAAACCTTTCTGCGCATCCTATGTTTCCAGTTGGCTTATAACTCCAGCTGCTACTGTTCTTTTGGTAACGAGAAGTTACAGGAGAAACGAAAAGATTGTCATCATGTTGACGGTGTTTCACAACCCAAGGGAGACCAGAAGGCATGATTCCAATTGTTGGCCGCATTGAATTCAGATCTATTAGAGTTTCGACACTAAAACTGTAACGAGGAACAGCTCGAACCCTGGTAAAAGAAGTCTTGGTTGTGAATATGTCATGAAACCCTAGTAGATGCATTGTTTGCAAGCGCTCTGGCCAGACCCAAATCTTGAAAGAAAAAAGTAGAACAGTATAAAAAACCTAAAACTCTTGGACTGTAATCCATAAACAAGTTATCAACCTTTGACTTCAGTCCAAAGTTACAGCATGTGAATTGAATTGATTAAGTGAATGCATATTGCACAAAGAGGAAGTAGAATTTGCTTACAAGCAAAATACTGAGTCAATTTCAAGCCAAAGAATGATGTAGAAGCATTTACAAACTGAAGTGTACAACGATTACTTAACTGACCTTTATATCAAGTGCACGTGATATACATTGTAAGAGATCTTCCTTTCCCAATGTGTCGATGCCAATAATGATGTCGTGCTGAGGATGGGACACAATGATATCAACAATCTGTGAGAAGTAATCAAAGAGTTAAATCAGCAAAAACATGGAGCAGTATGTAGCAGTACCTGTCTGGTCATAAAAATTGATTGGATAAGGTCGAGAAGTAGGCATAAATTTTAGAGGTTCAAGCAAAGATGCTATTGAACAAACTGATTTTATTATGGTACACAGCAAGTCCTTAGACATAATTATGCAAATCAGTCATACATGGTGAGAATGCTTTCTTGCCAAACTTCAATCTAAAGCAAGAAGATTACTGAGCAAATTATGCTTTATCTCACGTAAGTTTACAGCACAACAACTCAGCATAATGTTACAATAGGTTGCAAAACATCTGACAAAATCAAGCTTATAAGTCATAATGCTGAAAGATCTAGGGTCTTGTTGAACATTTGATTCAGTTACTACTGCGCATAAAAATATGACTACAATTTTACAAAATATCCCGGAAAAAGTATATGAATGTGCACCTGCTGGGCAGCGATTTCGCGAGAGGGAAAAGCATACGAAGGATTGCAGTAAGTATTATCAAGATAAAGGATGTCAACTGGGTTCTCCTTGAGAGCCTTGAGAAGCGTTTCCCTTCCTTTATTTGCTCTCTCATCCATTGCTTCCCATCGAAAATCGCCAGTGTAAAGTAAGCAGCCGGAATCTCCACGAAACAAGAACATGACTGCACCTGTCATGAAATAAAATAAACAAGTCCCATAAAATAGGCAGGCGACTTCAAAACAACAGGCAAGCTATGGCAATGTCAAATTGGAATAATTAATAGTTAAAAGGGAAAAAAAAAAAAAAGGAGAAAGGTCTCAGATAATATTCCAATTTGTATAACAAATTACATGTTTCCTAAAATTAATTCTCCTAGTCGGTCGCTAAAAAGCTAATTATTATTTTGAATAATTCTTTGGAACTGATGCTTATCAACTGGAAATTAACAACGAAATCCTACCTGGACGATGGAATAAATGATTGGCGAAAAGGTAACGAGAAGAAGATTATAGTAATTTGTGAGATCAAATAAATGTGTACCGGGATCAACTCAATATAATCGGTCAATAAATGGCTAATTATTCTTTTCAATCATTATTTCCGGTCGAAAGGCAAACTACTGTCGAGCAATTAGAATCTAACAAAGAAATTGTACCGGGACAATGGTGCGCATCGATCGCAATGACCTCTAGTAGAGTTTGAGATCCGGTGGAAGGAGAAACGAGAGATACAGAATGCCAAGAGCCAGTATCAACGACTCGAATCAGAGCGAGATTAAAGTTAGGGAACTTGTAGGGAAGAAGCTTAGCGGTGAGACGAGAGCAGAAGAGTGGGCCTTTTGCCCAGGAGGAAGACAAGCCCTTGGTGTGATCGGAATGAAGATGTGTGAGGAAATAGACTTGACTGCCTCCAGTCCATCGGTCTACTGAGATCAATCCCTTCTCCATTTTCGAGCAGATATAGCACAGGAGGTTCCACTTTCAAGAAGCTCCCCAGAACTTTGTGAAAACTTCATCCATTTTTCAGTTGCAGCAAAGAATCACACGCAAATTTGGCAACATTTCAATATTTAAAGATTCTGTGTTTTCTGGGTGAGCGTCTGAACGAGGTCTGCGCCTTGAGGTGATATTGAGGGAGGAACAAATAATAGCGCCTGTACCGGTTCGGTCCGGTTTGATTCTATTTTAATTTTAGGAAAACTGAATTGAGAACCAACCTATCATAATTGAAAGTTCTATATTCTAATTATTTAAAATAGTAAACATCAAATAAAACACTGAACTTTGGTCTTTTTCAATTTAAACACTCAATGATTTTTTTCGTCAATTAAAATTTCAAACTATCCACCGTTAATAAATTGACTGACTTTGTTACATGTAAGTTAAGTCGGACTTGTATTTTTATTGATCATCTTCCCTCTTTTGAATGAAGCTTTGCAAATGCACCCACATTCTCATAACGATAAATCTTCTGCTACTTTTTTGATATCTTTTGATAAACTATTTTCTTTTTGTCTGATTGTTTGAAATCGCCTATCACTTCGCCTAGATGATCAACCATTATTGACGAGCTACTTTGCCTAGGCCCTCCTTTGGCTTTACTCTAGTTAACTTTTTTGACATCTGACGCAGATCAAAGTTGTACTTACTTAAAATGTAATCGAATATTGTTGCTCTGATTTTTTTACTCTCTGCTTCAAATCCACAATTTTGTCATACTTTTCCTCTATTTCTTGTTGGGAAAAAATTGAATAACTATGAACAGTACTGATTATGATAATTTTAATGAAAGAATACTCTTAACAGTCTCTTTAGACAGAATTACTTTTTTAAATATGTTCTTAGGAAAGGCTGAAGGAGTCACAAACGATCTCACTTAAAACTCAGTCTCTTTAGACATAACTTACTTACATTGTATAATTACACCACTAAATAGGCGGTTTAATAAATGATAGCAGATGCGATCTAAAAAATATCAGGAATATTTTTTCACAGTGTTAAAATATAACGGTTAAGAAGTAAGAGAAATAATAGCAGAAATAAACACCGAGAATTTTACTTGAAAACTCAAATTAGAAAAAATTACGAGGACTGAGTCTAGAAAGATATCACTATGAAAAATAGAATTTTACAATATTATTATAGAAACTGAACATTCTAGAAAATATTCACTAAGAGAAATTCACCACTCTTAGAACTCACAATGTGGATAAAAATATCTTACTTATTTTTTCACTCACACTCTTTATTTTCAGTCCCTATAAATAATTCTCACTCTACTATTCTCTCATTCTTTACTGAACAACTTCTTCCTTTTTTTGGATGCATGAATGCTCTTTTCAAGCCTCTATTTATAGAGGATTGAGGGAGACACATTCCTCAAAATGAGAAATGAAGGCTACAAGAAGAAGGAAAAATCTTCTTCTTGCAGCAAATGGAGACTTTAAAAATCTTCATTCACACACAAGGGTCCCTTATCATTCAAGGAGGGTACAAATATCTCCCCTCTCGACTTATGATAAGGTATCTCCAATCCTACTGAGCCTCTACAGAATTCGTATTTGTTCATTTGCAAAGTCTTTGTCATCATATCTGAGTCATTGTCATCTTTGTGAATCTTCTCAAGATACACTTGTTTGTTGTCCAACACACCTTGTATTCAATGATACTTGATATCTATATGTTTTGACTTCGAATGAAAGCTCGGGTTCTTGCACAAATAAATAGCACTTTGACTGTTACAATACAACATATACTTATCTTGTTGATGACCCAATTCTATCAGAAATATTTGCATTCACAAATTTTTTTATAGGCTTCTATAGCTGCAATAAAATCAACTTCTGTCGTAGACAATGTAATTGATTTTTGCCACTTAGATTGCTATGAAATTGCTCTCCCTCTAAATGTAACCAAATACCCTGATGATGAACAACTTCTTCCTCTTTTCGGATGCATAGATGCTCTCTTCAAACCTTTATTTATAGAGGATTGAGGGAGACACATTCCTCAAAATGAGAAATGAAGGCTACAAGAAGAAGGAAAAATCTTTTTCTTGCAACAAATGGAGACTTTAAAAGTCTCCATTCACACACAAGGTCCCTTATCATTTAAGGAGGGACCCTACAAATCTCTCCTCTCTCGACTTATGATGAGGTATCTCCAATCCTATTGAGCCTCTATAGAATTCGTGTTTATTCCTTTGCAAAGTTTTTGTTATCATGTCTAGGTCATTATTTTCTGTGTGAATCTTCTCAAGATACACTTGCTTGTTGTTTAACACATTTCGTATTCAATGATACTTGATATCTATGTTCTTTGACTTCGAATGAAAGCTCGGGTTTTTGCTCAAAGAAATAGCACTTTGACTGTTACAATACAACATATACTTATCTTGTTGATGACCAAATTCTGTCAGAAATATTTGCATTCACAAAATTTCTTTACAGGTTCTGTAGTGCAATAAACTCAGCTTTTGTCGTAGACAATGTAACCAATTTTTGCAGCTTAGATTTTCATGAAACTGCTCCCTCTCAAAATGTAACCAAATACCCTGATGTTGATCTTCTGGAATCAATGTTTTCAGTCATGTCTGCATTAGTATAGCCTACTAACAAAGACTCTTTACTTCCAAACACAAACTAAATTCAGAAGTACCTATAAGATATCTAAGAATCTACTTTACTACATTCTAATGCTCTTTGCTTGGATTTGAAAGAAATTGGCTGACTACTCCAACAACATGTGAAATATCATGTATCGTACAAACCATGACATACATCAAGCAGCCAATTGTTGAGGCATATGGAATTCTCTACATTTCTGCGCTTTCTTCTTTAGTAGAAGGACTCTGTTAAGAAATAAGTCTGAAATGTTTAACAAGTGGAGTACTAACTGGCTTTGCCTTATCCTTATAGAATCGGCATAGAACTTTCTTGATCTATATCTTCTACGATAGCCATAACTTTTTGTTCTTTCTATCGCGAGTGATATTCATCCAAAGTATCTGTTTTGCGGGTTCTAAGTCTTTCATGGCAAAAGACTTGCTAAGCTTTTTCTTTAACTTAGCAATCGTTTCTATGCCTCGGCCCACAATCAGCATGTCAATGTCACTGATATAAAGTAGGATGATTATGAATGTATCGATCGCAAACCTTTTCACGAATACTCAATAGTTTGAGGAAATTTTTCTATATCCTTGATTGACCATAAAAAAAGTAAAACTTCTTGTACCATTGTCCTGGGGCTTACTTTAATCCATACAGACTCTTCTTCAATCTACAAATCAGTTGTTCTTTTCCTTTTACAACGAACCCTTCTGGTTGTTCAATGTAGATTTCTTCTTCTAGTTCTTCGTGCAAGAAAGCAGTCTTCACGCCGAGTTGCTCGATTTCCAAATGATGTCATTTTATCTTGCATCACATCTAATCAGTTCTTCTTTTGTTGATGCTTCATAACTTCCTCATAGCACAGTGATCATCACATACTTGTTCACAGAATATCTTCCCCATGGTCGACGATCTCTTGTTGACCTTCTTAACTCTGGTTCTATAGCTAATTCCTCTATTTCTTCTTGGTCAACATCATTGGCTGCTTGATCACTATATTCTCCAATATCTCCCCTGTCAAAAGTTGATTTCACCAGATCAACTCTTACTAGATGTTCATCAGTGATCCACATTTTTATTCTTGTCTTCAATGGTTCGATCTTCAAAGAAGACAATATTTCGACTTCTAACAATTTTCTTATCAACTGAATCCCAAAGCCTGTATCTGAATGCATCACTTTTGTATCCAAGGAATATGCATTCTTTAGCTTTGTTGTCTAACTTGGACCTCTCATCTTTGGGAATATGGACAAACGTTCTGCATCCAAACACCTTTAGATACTCATAAGAGACGTCTTTTCCTGTCCATAGTCTATTTGGCACTTCTCCACTCAGAGATGTTGATGGAGATAAATTAATAATGTTTATTGCAGTCTTCATTGCTTCTCTCCAAAATATTTTGGGAAGTTTTGAATGTGATAACATACACCTTATCTTCTCCATGATCGTTCTGTTCATTCTTTTTTCAACACTATTTTGTTGAGGAGACTTTGGAACTGATATTTTATGTCTGATCTTGTGCATCTTGTAGTATTCATCGAATGATCCCATATATTCGCCAACATTACCTGGTTGAATACATTTTTACTTCTTTCCAGTTTCCTGCTCTGTTAGAGCATAAAACTATTTGAAAACGTTAAACATCTCATCTTTTGATTTAAGTGCATAAACCCAAATTTTTATTGAGTGATCATCAATGAATATCACCATATATTGGGCACCGCCTAACGTTTTCGTTGACATGAGACCATAAATATTTGAATATGTGACTTTTAACACTTCTGGTTTCTTGATGCAAAATTCTTTTGAAATAAAACTCTGTGTTGTCTTTCAGCCAAACAATGAATACAATTTGGCGAAGATTCATGTGTGAGATGTGGTAGACATTCTCTCTTGCCAAGCAGTTTAAGTTCTCTTTCGCGCTCATATGACCAAGTCGTTTGTGCCATAACTCAATGGATGAGTTATCTTGCGCAGCATTTACAGATTCTTCTTTCACAGTCATTTGAGTAACATATAAACTAGACTCTTTGATTTATTTAGCTACAACTAGCGAGCCATTGCTGAGTTTCCATTTCCTATCAGCAAATTTACTCTTGTAATCGGTATCATTAAGAGCGCCAACTGATATTACATTTAGTCTAATATCCAGAATATGTCTGAAATCTTTAAACACCAACTCACAACCTGTGTTGTTGTGCATACAGATGTCACCCTTCTCAATTATTTTGGAACCGTGATTGTTCCCCATTTTCACAATGTCAAACTCGCCACTAGTGTAAGATGTAAAATATTCTACTTTTGCAGTAACATGATAAGATGCACCAGAATCACATACCCAACCTGATTCATGAGTCATGAGGTTGACAACATCTTCACATATAATTACATCTTCACCCTCAGAGGGAGTTACAGTTGTACTCTTCGTCCTTTAGCACATTCTGTGACTTGTTCTTTCTTCGACTTCCAACAATCTTTTTTTATATAGCTCATCTTGCCATAATTATAGCACTTGATGCCCTTTTTACTCCTCTACTTTGACCTGCCTGACGTGCTGGCTCCGGATAGCGCAATAGTGTCTTTATTTTTAATTTCCACAGTGAGAATTATTTCCATTGAATTTTCAATTTCAACATTTCTTGCATAATAACGAGGCTCTGACGTCACAGTGTTAAAATATAACGATCAAGAAGTAAGATAAATAATAGCAGAAATAAACACCGAGAATTTTACGTGAAAACCCAAATCGAGAAAAAATCACGGGGACCGGGTTTAGAAAGATATCACTATGAAAAATAAGATTTTACAATATTCTTCTAGAAATCGAAAATTTTAGAAAATATTCACTAAGAAAAATTCACCACTCTTAGAACTCATAATGTATACAAAAACATTGAACCTATTTTTTTTACTCACTTTTTTTTTCAATCCCTTAGAATAATTCTAACTCTAGAATTCTCTCATTCTTCACTAAGAACTTCTTCCTTTTTCAGATTCAAGGATGCTCTCTCTTTAAGCCTCTATTTACAGAGACTTGAGGAAGACATGTTTCTCAAAATGAAGAACGAAGGCTGCCAGAAGAAGATTTTTGCAGTGGTGACTTTAAAAGTCTCCATTCACGCGTAAGGTCCCTTATCATTTAAGGAGGGACCCTACATTTCGTCATTCTTGTCGCTCGCATCAATCTTTCTATTTATTGTAGTTTCCTTCTCGTCTTTCAAAGCTCGATTTCGATTCTCAGTCTTTCTATGAAAGCATTGTGCAACAAAACAGCAGTTTCTTAGCCGATCACACGATCACTTATTCACAATCTCATCGATCTTCTCCCCATTTCTGCGACAATTACCGATGAACTCGATTTAGATTTTTTTTTTCCAAAGTTTCATGTATAATTACAGGTTCCCTGCTTCTCTTCTGTTGAAGTTCTTACTTCTTTCTTTGTTTTCTTGGTTTCTCCCTGGATAGACTCTAACTCATCACACACATGTAAGACTTAATCATGCTCTCATAATAGTTTCTCACTTTCATTAAGGAGAAACAACAGGAACGTGAACATATTGATTTTCACAACTTTATCATTAAAAAAGAAAAGATAAAAACTTACTTGAATCCATTATGCAGTTTTGATAAACAAAACTCAGAAAAATAGTTTCTTTCTCTTCACCTTAAGTTTTCTTAAGCAGTGATTTTGATGGAGAAATCACTTACGTTCTTATCATTCGGTAGAGAGAGGACCATTCCTTATTTATATATTTTTAGTTTGATCAATATCCATCAATTAATCAAGTAAAAACAAATAAACTCAAATCAATAGGATTTGAGCACATAGGGCCATATTACTTTGGGTTTTATCAATGACGTTTGGGTTTCATAATATTTAACTTTAATAGTGTGATTTTTCATTAAGTGACTGTTGGTCTTCAAAAGTTTGGAGTTTTCTAGAAAAGAGTTTTTCATAGAACAGAGACATAGCCGATCAATCGCTCAAAACATGCGATCAATCGGTTAAGTCTCTGTCAACCAAGCAGTCATTAAACATAAGGGTCAATCGATCATAATCTTAACGCAATCAGTCGATGTGCAATGCTTAATGCAATCGGATGATGAGCAATAGACGATAATGCAATCGGTCGATGTGCAATGCTTAATGCAATCGGTTGATGTGCAATAGACGATAATGCAATCAGTCGATGTGCAATGCTTAATACAATCAGATGATGACGATAATGCAATCGGTCGATGTGCAATGCTTAACGCAATCAGATGATGTGCAATACTTAATGCAATCGGTCGATGTGCAATAGACGATAATGCAATCGGTCGATGTACAATGCTTAATGCAATCGGTCGATGACACTCGAACATAATATTCAATAGCAGAAATATCATTCGATCCATTATTATTCACACTTCATTCATCAGAAAATCCAACATTCTCCCACTTGGCCCGTATGACATTATCAAATCCGTTATAATATTAATTAAACATTATATCACTATTGAATATATAAACTAATATGGATCATAGCGGTTGTATATCATTTTATCGACACAGTGTCTTCTATATATCACAATACCAATTATATATTCAATATGATCTTTAAGCAGGAATAACATAACAGTCCACATCAGTGTCTTTCAAAAAAACTAATCATGTTTCTATCTTCATTAATTCATAATATCATTATGAATGCATTCATCATAATTTAAACAAAATTCACAAATGTATATCAGAAACTATCAATAAAGAGCTCAAGAGTGCCAATTATATAAAGAACACATCATAAACATAAAGTTAACTTTCAGAAATGCCCATTCGTTCGACATGTTCAGTAAATGTCTTAGGTGGCAATCCTTTTGTTAATGGATCCATAATCATAAGGTTGGTGTTTATGTGTTCTATTGATACTCTTTGTTTATGAACTTCTTCTTTAACAGCTAAGTATTTCAATTCAATATGCTTAGCACCTTTGGAATACTTGTCATTTTTAGAAAAGAAGACTGATGCGGAATTATCACAATAAATTTTCACCGGCTTGGCAATACTGTCGATAATTTCAAGTCCTGAAGTAAAATTTCGTAGCCATAAACCTTGAATTGTGGCCTCAAAGCATGCCACAAATTCAGTTTCCATAGTGGATGTAGCAGTGACAGACTGCTTTGCACTTTTCCATGAAATTGCACCGTTGGCTAAAAGGAACAAATAGCCAAATATGGATTTTCTTGTATCCACACTGTTGACTTAAGTAGTGTTTAAGTCTAACGATGTTTTTTATGATGTATTTATAAGTTAAGAAATGTAATTTGATTATGTTTAATATATGAGAATAATGAATTATGCATATGAGCTTAATCGGTTGGAAATGCCCTTGAAAAGAGTATTTAGTAGTCTAATAAATGTGGTTAAGTGTTCAGGGTTTAATAGCAAAACAGGGCTGAAAATGTTGTACATTCAAAGACCACATCTACCGATAGCTAAACGACAAAGGCGGAGTCATTCAAAGACCACATCTACCGATAGCTAAACGACAAAGGCGGAGTCTTTCAAAGACCAACTTCTACCGCCAGCTAAACGACAAAGAATTACATCCAACGTTGACAGACTCTCAAAGAAGACTTCTACCGATGATATTATAAAGAAGACTTCTGCCGATGGTAGTGCAAAAAAGACTTCTACCGATGACATTACAAAGAAGACTTCTGCCGATGGTAGTGCAAAGAAGACTTCTACCGATGACATTACAAAGAAGACTTCTGCCGATGATAATTGCAAAGAAGACTTCTGCCGATGGTAGTGCAAAGAAGACTTCTATCGATGGTGCTTCAAAGAACAACGTCTACCGATGGTGGTTCAAGATTTTAAGATTACTTCTACCGATGGCGGTTCGAGTTTCTAATTTGCATCTACTGATGGTGGTTCAAGATTATAAAGCAACTTCTGCCTCTGGACAATATATTTCGCCAGATTTAAAAACAAAATACCACGAAGGAACAGTGACCTCGTCCAGAACTTAAACTCCAGAGCATTAATGGTGACGAGCGAATAAAAACTTCAGAAAGCAACGGCTAGCTGTCTATGTACGGATGCTGCTCCAACAGTAATAAAAATTTCCATATTCAGATAAGGAGCATTTAAGTCCAAGAGCCGATTGCAGACATAGTATTTAAGCCAAGAAGATAGCTCGAAGAAACAACTTTTGCAAAAATTCTTATTGAGCCCTAACGAGCCGAAATCTTAATACTCTGTATTCTACATCTCTCTACTCTGTAACTTGAGATTCAATCTTTGAGAGAGTGTAGTTTGTACTGAAATCTACAAACTTACGATTGTGTAAAAGGCAGTGGATTGTCGCCCGTGAAGAACAATCTGATTGTTGTAAAAGGCTGTAGATCGACGCCCGTGAAGTGCAATCTGATTTTTCTCTAAGGAGAAGGAAAAGATCTTCAAGAGGGAAACCTTGAAGCGTGGACGTAGACAGGTTTTGGCCGAACCACGTAAAAACTCTGGTGTTATTGTTTCTCTCTCTTTACTTTTATTGCTTGTGTGTTTACTATAAATCGAATAATCGCATACCAGAGAGTAAGCAACTAGATTAAAAAAATAAATTTAAAAAGTCTAATTCACCCCCCTCTTAGACAATATCGATCCTACAATTGGTATCAGAGCAAGGTTGTATATTGTCTAAGCTGTTATTTAGAAAATACTGTGTTATTCGTTCAATGGCATTCAACACAAACTCCACATACGTAGAGGGACAAGTTATTAATAGACCTCCTTTTTTTTATGGCTGTGATTATGTATACTGGAAGGCAAGAATGAGAATATTCATTCAAACCATGGACTATGATATTTGGAATATAATAAAGAATGGCCCTTTCAAGGCCATGAAAACTAAAAATGGAATTACTATTCCGAAGGACTCTCATGAATTAACAAAGTCCGATAAGAGAAATCTTAGTCTAAATGCCAAAGCTATAAATACTCTATACTATGCACTGAACTGAGATGAGTTTAATAGAGTTCAAGGATGTGATAGTGCACATGAGATATGACATTTGTTAGAGGTCACACACGAGGGAACAAACCAAGTAAAGGAAAGTAAAATGAGCATGTTAGTACACGAGTATGAACTGTTTACCATGTTAAAGAATGAGTCTATTTCATCTATGTTTACTCGGTTCACTAACATTACTAATGGTTTAAAAGCTCTCGGTAAGATTTATTCAGGTGAGGAACTTGTGAGGAACTTGTGAGGAACTTGTGAGGAACTTGTGAGGAACTTGTGAGGAACTTGTGAGGAACTTGTGAGGAACTTGTGAGGAACTTGTGAGGAACTTGTGAGGAACTTGTGAGGAACTTGTGAGGAACTTGTGAGGAACTTGTGAGGAACTTGTGAGGAACTTGTGAGGAACTTGTGAGGAACTTGTGAGGAACTTGTGAGGAACTTGTGAGGAACTTGTGAGGAACTTGTGAGGAACTTGTGAGGAACTTGTGAGGAACTTGTGAGGAACTTGTGAGGAACTTGTGAGGAACTTGTGAGGAACTTGTGAGGAACTTGTGAGGAACTTGTGAGGAACTTGTGAGGAACTTGTGAGGAACTTGTGAGGAACTTGTGAGGAACTTGTGAGGAACTTGTGAGGAACTTGTGAGGAACTTGTGAGGAACTTGTGAGGAACTTGTGAGGAACTTGTGAGGAACTTGTGAGGAACTTGTGAGGAACTTGTGAGGAACTTGTGAGGAACTTGTATTTTGGGAATATAATAAAGAATGGCCCTTTCAAGGCCATGAAAACTAAAAATGGAATTACTATTCCGAAGGACTCTCATGAATTAACAAAGTCGATAAGAGAAATCTAGTCTAAATGCCAAAGCTATAAATACTCTATACTGCATGACAACTTGTGAGGAACTTGTGAGAAAGATCCTTCGGTGCCTACCAAGAACCTGGCAACCCAAAGTAACAGCCATACAAGAAGCTTGAGATCTGAAAATTCTCAAACTTGAAGAGCTTATTGGTTCTCTCATGACACATGAGATAACTATGAGGGAAAATGAAAAGGAGGACAGTAGAGATAAGGAAATCTCTAAGAGGAAAGACATTGCTCTTAAAGCCTCCTCAAGCAAGTAAGAGGAATCAGAGGTTGAAGAAGATGAGGATGACATAGCCCTCATTACTAGAAAATTCAGCAGGTTTCTTCAACGCAGAAAGATGTAAGGAAGAAGATTTCCAAAGGGTGAGAAACCTCAAAGAGAAAAGGAAATCATGTGCTTTGAGTGTGGGAAGCCTGGTCACATAAAGGCTGACTGTCCTCAAGCTAAGAAAGTTCCCAAGAAGTTCAGGGAGCTATGAAGGCCACTTGGGATGACAGTGAAAGCAACACCTCTTCTGAAGATGAGGAGGTTGTCAACCTATGCTTCATGGCACACGAGAATGAGGTAAGTGTCTCCTCCAGTGATAGTGAAAGTGAGGAGGATAATTTAATTGATGCTTTCAATGATCTAGTAAAGCAATATAACATGCTTAAATCTAAGTACAACTCCTTAAAGAAGGAAAATGCAAACATGGTAGAAAAGCATGCTAAGGAGTGTAATCTGCATGTCAAGGAGATTGATGAGCTTAAAAGCAAAAATGAAGATTTGAATAATATTATTCTTAAATTTACTAATGACACCAAGTTATTTAAGATGTTATTAGGTAGTCAGAGAGCAAATTTTGACAGAGCAGGTTTAGGTTATGACAAGTCTAATAAAAAAAAAGCTTTTAAGAATTTCTTTGTTAAATCTTCTACCTGCCATGCTTGTAATGAGATAGGACATAAATCATATGATTGTCCTTTAAAGACTAGTAAGAAATCAGGTAGTAAATTACAGTGGGTTCCTAAAGGAACCAAAACTAACACTAGGACCCAAAAAATTTGGGTACCTAAGAAGACCAATTGATTACTGTTTTGCAGGTTGAGTGTTCTCCCGGGAAGAATCAATGGTTTCTTGACAGTGGATGCTCGAGGCATATGACGGGAGACTCAACAAAATTTGCTGTTGTCAACAAAAAGAAAGGAAACGTCACATTTGCTGGAAACCAGAAAGGAAAAATTGTTGGCATCGGTAATATTGGTAATCCTTCTAATTCCATCATTGAAAATGTTTTATTAGTAGAAAGGTTGAAACACAATCTGCTTAGCATCAGTCAATTATGTGACAAAGGATATAAAGTGATTTTTAAATCAAATGAATGTGTTATTAAAGATGTGGCTAGTAGTAAAATTCTGTTCAAAGGGTACAGAAAAGAGAATGTGTATATTATTAATTTAGATATCTTGGAACTTGTTGATGAAAAGTGTTTTGCTGCTAACTTGCTGGTTGATAGTTGGACTTTGCATAGGAGATTAGGACATGTAGGTATGGATACCTTAACTAAGATTACTAAGGATAATTTAGTTAGAGGGATTCCCAAGATATCTTTTGAGAAGGATAAAGTCTGTGAAGCTTGTCAAATGGACAAGCAGATCAAAAGTTCCTTTGCATCTAAGAATGCAATCTCTACTTCTAAGCCTCTCCAACTCTTCACATGGACCTCTTCAGTCCTTCTAATGTAGCCAGTCTAGGAGGAAAATTCTATGCATATGTCATTGTCGATGACTTCTCTAGATTCACTTGGGTATAATTTCTGAAGTCAAAGGATGAGACTTTTGATACATTTTCTAGCTTTAGGAAAAGAGTTCAAAATAAAAAGGAGCCCACCAATTCTGCTATTCGTAGTGATCATGGTGAAGAATTTGAAAATGGGAAATTTGAACTCTTGTGTCTCAAATATGGAATTGAGCATAATTTCTCCTCCCCTAGAACCCCTAAGCAAAATGGTGTTGTTGAGAGGAAAAATAAGTCTCTCCAAGAGCTAGCTCAGACTATGCTCAATGAAAATTCCCTGCCAAAATACTTCTGGGCTGAAGCTGTCTCCACAACTTGTTATGTGTTAAACAGGGTCTCCATAAGGCCTATTCTTGAGAGAACACCTTATGAGTTTTAGAATGGAAAAACCCCTTCGGTTAAGTACTTTAGAGCCTTCGGTTGTAAGTGCTTCATTCTTAACACAAAGGATAACTTAGGAAAATTCGATTCCAAATCTGACATTGGAATCTTTCTTGGCTATTCTCTCTCCAGTAAGGCTTATAGAGTATTCAATAGGAGAACTCTAGTTGTAGAAGAATCTGTCCATGTCAACTTTGATGAGATTCCTCAACCTACAATCAATGTGGATGAGGATGATTTCTTAGAAAAGCATTTCGACTCTCTCTCCTTAGACAAACGTGCAGAAACCATTCAAGGAGAAAATTCCCTAGAGCCTTCCTCAAAATTCTTAGAAATTGTTCCTGCCAAAGATGAATTTGATGCTCTGCCTAGAGATTGGAAGTATGTCAAAAATCATCCCTTAGATGAAGTCTTAGGTGATCCTTCTTTAGGATGGAAGACTGGATCTTCTCTTAGAAATCTATGTGCCAATGTAGCATTCATTTCCCAAATAGAGCCTAAAAAATTTGAATAAGCCGAATTTGATGAAAATTGGATAGTTGCAATGCAAGATGAGCTAAACCAATTCGAGAAAAACAATGTTTGGGAACTTGTTCCAAAAACCAGTCAATCATCCAATTATAGGAACAAAATGGGTGTTTAAGAACAAGATAGATGAATGTGGCATAGTTATTAGAAATAAAGCCAGATTGATTGCTAAAGGTTACAATCAAGAAGAAGGAATTGATTTTGAGGAAACCTTTGCACCCGTAGCTAGACTAGAATCCATTAGAATGCTCTCAGCCTATGCCTGCTACAAAAACTTCACACTCTTTCAAATGGATGTAAAGAGTGCTTTTTTAAATGGTTATATCTTGGAAGAAGTTTATGTGGAGTAACCCTTAGGTTTTGAGGATCATGAGAAACCTGACCATGTTTACAAACTTAGGAAAACTCTCTATGGACTTAAACAGACTCCTAGAGCGTGGTATGATAGGTTGAAGAATTTTCTTGAGAAAAGAAAATTCAAAAAGGGTAATACCGATTCAACCCTTTTTACCATGCAAAAGGACAATGACATTCTCCTTGTTCAAATCTATGTAGATGAAATCATATTCGGGTCTACAAATGTTTCACTGTGTGATGAATTTTCTTCCCTTATGCAAAGTGAATTTGAAATGAGTATGATGGGGGAGCTAAAATTCTTCTTAGGATTCCAAATTAGCCAAAAATCCGATGGTATTTTCTTCTGCCAAGAAAAATACATCAAAGACCTTTTGAAAAGATTTGGTTTAGAATCCTCTAAGTTTTCCAGGACTCCCATGAGTACCACAACTAAATTAGATAAAGATGAAAAAGGAATTAGTGTCGATATTAAAAAATATCATGGTATGATTGGTTCACTGCTATATCTGACTGCTAGTAGGCCAGATATTCTCTTTAGTGTCTGCCTCTGTGCCAGATTCCAAGCCGCTCCAAAAGAATCCCACTTAAATGCTGTCAAGAGAATATTTAAATATTTAAGTGGAACTTATGATCTTGGATTGTGGTATCCGAAGGGTACTTCTTTTGTTCTCATAGGATACTCAGATTCTGATTATGCTGGAAGTCTAGTTGATAGGAAAAGCACTAGTGGCACATGTCAGTTCCTAGGAGAATCTCTAGTGTCTTGGTATTCTAAGAAACAAAACTCTGTTGCATTATCAACTGCTGAGAGTGAATATATTACTGCTGGCAGTTGTTGTGTACAAATGTTGTGGATGAAGCAGACTCTAGAAGATTACAATCTATTCTATGATATGATTCCTATTCGGTGTGACAACACCAGTGATATAAATATTTTCAAAAATCTCATCCAGCATTCTAGAACTAAATATATCGAGGTTAGGTATCACTTCATCCGAGATAATGTTCAAAAAGGTGATATTTCTTTAGAATTTGTCAATTTTGTAGATCAATTGGCTGATATCTTTACCAAGCCTTTGGATGAAAAGACCTTCAACAATATTAGAATAAGGTTAGGTCTCATTCGAGTTGAGAAAAACTAAGGTTCTTCTTAGTTGGTAAATTTTGAGTGATAAAGCAGTTTGGTTTATGAAGGCATCGGAAGATGTATATCTACCGATATGCATCGGATGATATATTTTTTAATCTGTTGACAAGTGTCCCCTCATCGGGCGATATCGGTGTTACGTGTTTTGTCTTCATATATTCAGGCGAAGCCCTAATTTAAACTCACTTGTTTGAGACGCTTCCTTATTTTCGAGCTCTTTCAAAAGACCCTGCACCTTCTGTCGATTCCTCTCTTGCTTGGATTCAATTGCTTCTCTCATTCACATTTTCCCTTCCAGAAAGCTGTTCAATCAATTCAATGGCATCCATCCCACGCTATTCCTAAACCGGCCAAGAAGAAGGCTAAAATCTCAGCTCGTCAGCCACGAGAGATTCCTCGTGCAAATCAGTGGCCGTCTTTCTTCTTTTCCACTCAAGCTTCTGAAACAAGGTATCATGACGACTTCAAGCATAAAACTTTGATTCCATGTCGTGGTATTTACTTTGAGGATCTAGCTGGTTTGGACATAGTTGAACCCTTGAAAGATCTAGGGCTATTGAGACTGTTCGATGTTGAATCCTTTTATTACCCCGAAGCTATTCGGATGTTTTATTCTAATCTGAGTTTTTCTTCAGACCTCTCTACGATAACGAGCTATGTGTATGGAAAGCACATAGTTCTTACATCCCAATCAATCAATGTTGTTATGGAGGTTTCCCATTTAGATAGTCGTCCCCAATTCTATGAGTCAGGCCATGAGCCTCCATTCCTTGATTCTCCTTAGGGTCACCAGTTCTTAAAAGTTATTGCTCTAGACCAGAACCACATCCCTGATCATCTAAAGGGAAAACACATGTCCATAAGAGCTAGACTATTTCATCAGATGATAGGATACAACATTGTCCCCAAGGGTGGTCACCACGATGAGGTGAGTGGAATGAAACTATTTGTTCTGTTTGCACTTTACCAAAAGACCTCATTCAACCTGGGATTTATTGTTGTAAGACGGATAATTCAGGCAGTGACATCCAAGGCTACATCTCTTCCTTATAACCTGCTTCTAATGAAAATCTTTGCAAAGCTTGAAGTTGTATTTCCATAGGAAGAAAATCTCTTCCGTCTTCAACCTTACAGTTATTATTCCCTATCCACTCTGAAGAGAATGGGGATAAAAAGAACAAGAAAAGGAGATTTTGTCTTCGATGAGATTAAGAAAAAGGCTACTAAGGCAGCTTCTGTCAGGCTTGGGAAAAGGAAACTTTTCATGCTAGAAGAGTCAGTTCAAGAAGGAGGGGATGACTCTGAGATCCCTGCTTTTGACAATTCACCTTCCAATTCTCAGGTGTCTCGCTCCTATCCTCCTCCTCCAGCACCAAGACATCCTGCCCCATTCTCTCAGGCACCTACCTTTGAGGCAACCTCAGTCCCTCCTCTCTGCCCCCTCAATTTCTAGAGTGTCCTCCTTCTCCTCCACCTTCTCTTTTGTTGCCTTCTCTTCCTGATCCAGCTCCTATCTCTCCAGAAGTCCACATTGCTCCTCCAGTCCACATAGCTCCTCACGTCCAAACCTCCTCCCCAATCCCGTCATCTGCTCCTGCAACTCCCCAAACTTATCAGAGAAGATTTTCCATAAGTGAGGATCAGTTCAATAATTTGCAGTTCTGCATAGAGAGCCTAGGAACAACCCTCAGTTCTCTTAAGAACCAGATTGATGTGTCTGTAGATGAAAAGCTCAAACAGACTAAATTGGACTTGAGCAAGGATCTTGATGTAGTTCAAGATCAGCTCGCTAAGAAAATGGATAGACATAGAGAGATTTTGTCAATGGATTTTCGGTCTCTCAAGTCTCAATTTGATGCTCTTCGACCTGAACCGCCTAGCCCTCCTTCTTACCCAGAGGCTTGTTCTGAAGACCTCATCCCTCCAATCATAAGACCTGAGGTTGTTGAAGTTGTTTGCCTATTGCCTTTGGATCTTCAGGAGGCAGAACTGAAATTTCCTAATCCTGTTGCTCATTCTGTTCCCAAGCCTTCATCCGAGCCAGCCAGTCCCATGGATGCATCTCCTGCTGGTCCACCTGTAGAGCAGCCATCATGTCTGGACTTGGTGGTATCTCGCGGACCCTCTCCATCTGCTGCTCCTCTGCTAGAGCCTCCTACAAATATGGATTTGGTGGTTTCTCAAAAAACATTTCCACCTCCTCCTCCATGTATGGATCTGGTGGTATATCAAGAACCACTCCCTCTCGATCTTGCATCACTTCAAGCACTCGTGGATGCTTATTTCTCTCAGAACCTTGAAGTGCCTTCTTGGATTATCCAAGCGTTTTGGAGGCATTTTTTAGATTTCGTTTAAATAGGGGATATTTTTTTTGTACACAATTTTACTAATATCCACATGTTTGGTACTCTGATGTTTTTCTGATTCGTGTTGAATGCATTGCTTCTTATGTCTCTCTGCTCATTTTTGATAATATCAATGGGGGAGAAAGTATTTGATTTATGCTGATATGCGAACTGTAATTTGATATGACAGTACTGGTATGCATGGTTGAAATTTGTTTATGAACAGTGTTTGAAATTGGTTTGAATGCATATGTTGTGGGGGAGCTAGAATTATGGGGGAGAATTAACTAATCAAATTTATAGATTGTCATCATCAAAAAGAGGGAGATTGTTGACTTAAGTAGTGTTTAAGTCTAACGATGTTTTTGATGATGTATTTATAAGTTAAGAAATATAATTTGATTATGTTTAATATATGAGAATAATGAATTATGCATATGAGCTTAATCGGTTGGAAATGCCCTTGAAAATGGTATTTTAGTAGTCTAATAAATGTGGTTAAGTGTTCAGGGTTTAATAGCAAAACATGGCTGAAAATGTTGTACATTCAAAGACCACATCTACCAATAGCTAAACGACAAAGGCGGAGTCATTCAAAGACCACATCTACCGATAGCTAAACGACAAATGCGGAGTCTTTCAAAGATCAACTTCTACCGCCAGCTAAACGACAAAGAATTACATCCAACGTTGTTTTCCTTTAATACAATCAACACAAATATTAAAGTCAGTAAAATCCAAATTAGGAAGAATTTGATTTTTTCTCAATCTTTCCATTATTTCTTTGGAAATATAACCCAATCTTTTATGTCACAAATTAGCAGAACATTCATTCATCAAAACACGTTTCATTCTAACATTACAATGCTCAATAACAGGGTTTCAGTAAAACAATTATCAAGTTTTAACTTGTACAAACCATCATACAGAACACCAGTACCAATAAGAAGATTATCTTTATACAAACTGAAACATTCATTCCCAAACATACAGGAATATTCAACTGTATCCAGTTTTGATAATGAAATTAAATTTCGAGAAACAGTTGGAACATAAACAGTTGTAATAAATCTAATTGATGTCTAGTGTCTAACATTAACCGGTAAGTTCCAATAGTTTCAACTGAAACTTTCACCCGATTACCTATATAAATAAATCTTTCATTTGGGTTTATGGTTTGGATCATAACGAATCCCTGCATTGCATTAGAAACGTGAGTTGTACAACCAGAATCAATCCACCAAGTATTACAAGGAACCTCAGTTAAATTTGATTCGAAACATACAAAAGTATTATTTTTACCTTTCCTTTCGAACCATGCCTTACGTTTCAGGCAATCTTTCTGATAGTGACCTTGCTTTCCGCAGAAATGACACTTATCCTTTAGTGGTTCCTTCTTGTGGATTTGGAAAGAGGACTTAGCAACCGATGATAGTCCTTTCTTACTTTTTCCTCATTTCTTTACTGATTTCTTTCCAGCTCCTTCATAATTCATGAGATTGACAACTTGAGATCTTAGTTTCTTAAGCCTTGCTTCTTCCTGAATGAGCATATTTTGCAATTTATGCACATTCCATTTATTTCTTATAGTATTATAGCTCATATGAAATGAGTCATATTGAGAAGGCAAAGAATTCAGGATAAACGTCACTAGGAAGTTCTCATTCACTTCCATTCCCATGGACTTTAATCTTGCTGCCATGTTTGTCATTTCGACAACATGTTCATGCATGGTACGAGAACCATCAAACTTCATGGTGATCAAAGTACCCATTAGTGTTCCAGCAAGTGATTTATCAGCCGATTCAGACTGAGAACATTCTTCCACAAATTTCATAAATTCCTTTACACTTTCAGTTTTAGGAAATGTGGACTTGATGTTGTTGGCTACAGTCATCCGCATAAACATTAGGCATAGTCTGTTTGATCTTTCCCAAGCATTATAGGAAGATCTCTGGTCATCGCTACTAGAAGCAGTAATAGCAGCTGGTTTCTCACTTAGGAGTGTCAAATCAAGATCCAGAACACCGAGGTGAAACTGAACTTGTTCGCACCATTCAGAGAAATTTGGACTAGAAAACTTAACAACAGACGTGACTTGCGAATGAAGAGCAACATGAATAGATGTTGCAAATATAAAACATGCTTATACATTAATGCTTTGAGTCATAATGCAATCAGACAATCATAAATATATATATATTGAAGTTCTCAATTGGGTGACAAAACAATACATAATCATAAACATAATTGATGCTCAACTTGAATTTCACATAATTGGTAATCAACGTGCTCGATATAGACACGTTCGTTATCTTTGGATATACAAACACATCTACTCAAGGGATATTAATCACCACAATCATATTCATAATTATAAAATAACCAATCCACCTTTGAGCGATTCAACATATTTTATAATCATGAAAATCAATATACTCATGTTAAAATCATAATTTCCATCATGTCATTTAATTATTGAGTCACATACAACATGAGTAATTGACTTCAGTAAATTTGATATCTATAAAACCTTTATAATTCGGCCACTTTGGTGACTAACAAATTACACATAATTTAGATATCAAATTAAATAGGCATGAAACTTTCTCTATGCCAGTAAACATCATCAATTTATTTTGGTGAACAATAATTTTGAAATTTATTACTTTCACCAATACTTCATCCTTATTTGAACATCAAACAACATGCAATAGCAGAAATCATAAATCATTCATAACTGGAAAATCAATTGTTCATGAAACCTCGCTTTGATACCACATGTAAGACTTAATCATGCTCTCATAATAGTTTCTCACTTTCATTAAGGAGAAACAACAGGAACGTGAACATATTGATTTTCACAACTCTATCATTAAAGAAGAAAAGAGAAAAACTTACTTAAATCCATGATGCAGTTTTGATAAACAAAACTCAGGAAATAGCCCCAAAGTATGGAATCCTAGAAAAAGGTTGGCCCAACTTAAATGGGATATGATAGCTTCTTTATGGTCTAACATTCTTGCCAATACATTATCCTCATTCTGTTCTGGATTGTAATCTCTAATAAAAAATATAGCTCCATGAGCAAAAGCTCTTGTCATAATAAATCCTGCTATGTATTGATGATGGGCTTTTCTCTCATGCCTTTCTTCGTTCATGGTTCGATATTCTGGTGTCCTAGGCATAGAGGAACCACACCAATCCATCCCGAACTTGGTGATTAAACTCTACTGCGGTGATGATACTGTAGGGGAGGTCCTGCGGAAAAATAGCTTGATGCCAGAATGATAAAAAACTTAACACCTCTAATTCTTATTACTTTTCAATATGAAAAAAAAAAAAATGAAAAGGTCGTCTTATTCATATTCAAAACCCCAATTATAAAACCCCTTCTCTCCCACTTTTCTCTCTCACTTCACACCTTGGAACGCACCATTCTTATAGAGAGAGAGGCGCTTTCACATCCTCTTAACCCTAAATGGCTGGGGAGAGGAAAGGTTCCTTTTTTTAGGGTAGGGTACCCCCGGGAACAAATCTAGCGGAAACGGGATGGAGCCTGTAGCTCAGAGGATTAGAGCACGTGGATCACTTACGTTCTTATCATTCCGTAGAGAGAGGACCATTATTTATATATTTTTAGTTTGATCAATATCCATCAATTAATTAAGTAAAAACAAATAAACTCAAATCAATAGGATTTGAGCACATATGACCATATTACTTGGGTTTTATCATTGACGTTTGAGTTTCATAATATTTAACTTTAATAGTGTGATTTTTCATTAAGTGACTGTTGGTCTTTAAAAGTTTGGAGTTTTCCATAAAAGAGTTTTTCATAGAACAGAGACATAGCCGATCAATCGCTCAAAAGAGGCTATCAATCGGCTAAGTCTCTATCAACTAAGCAGTCATTAAACATAAGGGTCAATCGATCATAATCTTAACGCAATCAGTCGATGTGCAATGCTTAATGCAATCGGATGATGTGCAATAGACGATAATGCAATCGGTCGATGTGCAATGCTTAATGCAATCGGTTGATGTGCAATAGACGATAATGCAATCGGTCGACGTGCAATGATTAATGTAATCGGTCGATGTGCAATGCTTAATACAATCGGATGATGCCGATAATGCAATCGGTCGATGTGCAATACTTAACGCAATCGGATGATGTGCAATACTTAATGCAGTTCGTCGATGTGCAATAGACGATAATGCAATCAGTCGATGTGCAATGCTTAATGCAATTGGTCGATGACACTCGAACATAATATTCAATAGCAAAATTATCATCCGATCCTTTATTATTCACACTTCATTCATCAGAAAACCCAACAACACATCCTTAATCTTTCCTGCTTCTGCTTTTGTTACCTCAACTAATCTCTCCTGTTTCTGCTCCAATATATTCAATGTCTCTTCGCAGGATTTCAAAGCCGTTCTTGCCATCAAACTCTGAGCCTCTTCGTCGTCGATAACCACACCTTCGCAAAATTCGTCCTGAAGGCTAAAAATTCTTCCCTGCATTTCCTCAATTTGCTTCTCGATTCTGCATACTTGGCTAGCCAGGTTTCTTAGGAGCTTTTGACAAACTATTTCTCGGTTTGAAGACCCATAATTTGTTTATGAAGATTGTCAATCTCTGTCATGGCCTCAGCTCTGCTCACTACGGGTTTGAGAGTTGTTTGGGTTGATATAGTAATTTTCCAAGTAGGTGATTAAATTGAAAATATTTCATAGTTAAACGAATGAATTGTATAATTTTTAATGTCTAATTAATAGAATAGGTCAATTTGCTAACGGTAAATAATTTGATAATAAAATTGACGAAAAAAATTATTCAGTAAAAGCACTTCATAGTTCATTATTATATTTGATCTTTCACCCCTTTTAAAATTGGTAGGAACTGAACAAAATCTGTATTAGGTAGTTAGTTTTACTGTCATTTTTGAAGAACAAAATCTGTATTAGGTAGTTAGTTTTACTGTCATTTTTGAAGAACAAAATCTGTATTAGGTAGTTAGTTTTACTGTCATTTTTGAAGAACAAAATCTGTATTAGGTAGTTAGTTTTACTGTCATTTTTGAAGAACAAAATCTGTATTAGGTAGTTAGTTTTACTGTCATTTTTGAAGAACAAAATCTGTATTAGGTAGTTAGTTTTACTGTCATTTTTGAAGAACAAAATCTGTATTAGGTAGTTAGTTTTACTGTCATTTTTGAAGAACAAAATCTGTATTAGGTAGTTAGTTTTACTGTCATTTTTGAAGAACAAAATCTGTATTAGGTAGTTAGTTTTACTGTCATTTTTGAAGAACAAAATCTGTATTAGGTAGTTAGTTTTACTGTCATTTTTGAAGAACAAAATCTGTATTAGGTAGTTAGTTTTACTGTCATTTTTGAAGAATAGTTTTACTGTCATTTTTGAAGAACAAAATCTGTATTAGGTAGTTAGTTAGTTTTAATGTATTTTTTAAGAATTATTGATAAAAATTGAGAAAAAATAAAAGTGAAACCAAACTTAAACTGGACCAAAGCAAAGCAAACTAAACCTAAAGTTTGCTCAATTTTGGTTCAATTTCATATCTTGCTTAGTTCAGGGTACTTAAAATTAGTAACCGAATTGAGTCCACCTGTAAAAAGATTCTCCTCTCCATAGATAAATTTATTTCAATAATTAAAACACGTCTCAAAAATTTCAATTAACAAATTTTACTAGAAAGATATAATAAAAAATAGTTTTAATTGCATTAAAAAATCATTTTAAATAATATCTAGTTATTATGACTCGTTTGGCTCATCATCTGACCCAAGGTCAAGGGTCGATCCAGGCCTCGCCTATTCCAACGTAGTCCTGAATTTAAGTTATAGTTTGAACTTATAGTAGTGTTAGTGCAGCGAGGAGCACATGTGCTTACGGTAATTTGTTCTTCTTTTGTAACTTCCGTAGTATATAAATGAATGCCTACTGGATCATCCTATATAATCCGTAGAGGGGCCAGTTTTCTGTGCCCAACTGTTTACTGCCTCTGGAATGTTCCTGGACTCTTGAACATTTCATTTTCTTTGTAAATCTACTCTGCGTCGTCTAGCCTGTCTAGGTATGGCTGGCCGCAATAGAGGGATTCACAGCTCCCGCAGCGACGCTTGTGGAGCCACGCTTCAAGCGTCAGTAACCAACATTGAGCGGCGTCTCGAAGCTCTAGAACTGAATGTCCAAACGATTCTACGCCTGCTAGAAAATGGCAGAGCTGCTTCTGATCTTCCAAATGCTATGGCGACTGCAAATATTGGACGGAATGGACGGATGCAAGCGACACTTCCCGTCCAACCAGCTTCTCTCGGCGACTCTGAATGTGATGAAGAGATTGAACATGGGGATTCAAATCTGCAGAGGTATAATCCAAATTCACGTTTGCGTGAGGGCAATCTGATTATCATAAAAAATTGTTGTTCCTATATTTGATATCAATTTCAATATTGAGAGTTTTCTTGACTGGTTGGAAAGTGTAGCAATTTCCTTTCAGTACATGGATATTCCTAACGACAAACCATTCAAAACTAGTCAGTTATAAATTGTAAGGGGAGCTAGTGCAATGGACCACTAATTTTTCTTATAGTTTACTCATTTTTCTTTTTCTTTTTTAGCCTTCCTAATTAGGTCATACTATACATTGGAGATAAGCTACTTTTGAGGACTGATCGTTTTGGGTATTCTTTTCTTTCTCAATGGAGTTGTTTCTACAGAATGCTTATGAGAGCTCGAATTGTGGATTTCATTCTTCTCATGTTCTCGAGAAAGATAGTCACAGAAATACTATTTTGGCTGTAATTCACGACCTATCAAGTCTTCCTTTCTATCTAGAACCGATAGCTTCTCTTCCATATTTATATTCAAATGTTAATTTTCATATCTGACCATAGAACATTGATATTAGTATGGTTAACTTAATGAAATTCAAATTGACTGTTAAAATAGTTTGGTTTTTACCCTAGATGTATGCTATTGTGTCAACTAATTTTTAATGTGCATACAGCCATTTATTGCTGGAGAGGGAATTTGACAGCCAATTTGCATCCACAATTGATCACTTATTGGAGAAACTGGAGGTAATCCTATCACAAATCTAAAGATGATGGTTTACTTTTTACAAACATTACTTAAAATGAGAATATAGTACAACTCGTTCTAATGTTGAAATGGATTATGCAAACAAAATTATTTATTACTCTCTAACTTTCAATATTCTATCTTTTCTATATCTTTTTGGTAGTCAAAGGTACAATAGTTTTATTTTATCTCTCTGTGGTATTGGCAGGAATATGGAGATGATCTACAGACAGAACTATTCATTTATAACTTTACAATAGATTACGGAGTAAGAATGATCGACAATGACCCTTAAATTGCATTCTCACAAAAATCCATGATATGTCAAGTATATGTATATGGAAATGATTTGTTGATCATTTGCAGGACGAGTATCTGATCCTTTTACTTGAGGAACGTGGAACATACGTATTGACGAAAAAAACAACGAATAGACAACTTTGGCTTTCTTCTCCTATTAGGTACGAAATCTACTAAGTCTTGACCATGATAGTGATATTGTACAAGATAATTCCAAACATGACTATTAAATTTCTTATAAATTATCAACAATTTTTTTCATGTAAAACATATCATTTTGTAACGCCTCAAATTCTAAACTTCTAATTTTAAAACCCTAATTTGAAAATCTTAAATCTTTTCTCAATTTGATTTTATAAATCAGATTTAATTTCAAGCGTTATAACCATAATTTGTAAAATTTCAAAAAACTTGAATGAAAACATTACATGCCCGGAAGCTTAGAACAATGTTCAATCATTAAATAGTTTTGGTTAAAATTGAAATAAATGCAGAATTAAAACCATTCATAAAATTTTATCAATGTTGAAGTTAACATAAATCATTCAAAATTTCCACCGAAATAATTTATGAAATATTCCCAAAAACTTGAATCATACTAATTTAAATTTCTTCCTCAAACATTGTCTTCTTCTGTATGCTCGCTTGCCTATGGAAGGTTCTCGATCACAGTCAATTTTTGCTCAAATAAAAACTCACTTACATCACAAAATTATAAACTATGAGAATAACTCCGTAAGCGAAAATACGTGCATATGCAAAATTAACATTACTTTTGTCATATCCTGATTTAAAAGTTACATACTGGTTCGGAACTTACTTTTCAACCTTCGTTTAGACTTAGCTATCTCATTGTTGTTCAGAGTTTGTCATTTCATTTTCGTTTAGGTATAGCCATCTCATTGTCGTTCAGGCATAACTATTTCATTTTCGTTTAGGCGTAGCCATCTCATTTTCATTCAGGCTTTGCTTTCACATAATTTCCGTCAATTCCATCATATTCATACGCATACAAAATGTCCTATCAATTTTATTTTTATACAATTCTATGTCAATGTCTAAACATGCGTGGTCAAATATCGAAATCATGTAATAAAATAATTATTAGAAAATAACACAGATTTTGTGATGTAGGACCGTAGCTAAAACGTTGAAATAGGATTCCGAGAGATTAGGGTTATCGAGATTTTTTTTTGGGTACTTCAATTAATATCCTTCCTAATTAAAATATTGGTATTAAAATCTCACTTAAATAAATCCTATTTCAGAAGAATTTGGGAAAAAATTCTTTATGTGTGCTCGTAGGTCGGATATGGTCGAATTGGATCAATTTGGATAACTTTTGGAATCTTCCGACCTAAACAAAATATTTGACATTTATTTCTCACTTTAATAAATTCATTTCACAATGATTTAGGCAGAAATTCCTTACCGGTTAAATCTTAGATCGGTTTAGGTCAAATCAGGTTGAAATTTTGGTCGGTTCGGTTCAGTTGGACCGGATCTGGTTCAGTTGGACCGGCTCTGGATTAGTTGGGCCAGTTTTGGTTCGCTGGACTGGTTCAGTTTGCTGGGCCGGTTTAAGTGAACCAGTTCAGTTTTAAAGAAAATTGAACCCTTCTTTCTTCTTCCTTCATTCTTCTTCGCGTTCTGCCTTTTGTGTTCTTCGTCGATTGAAACACAGAAGCGTGTTTCTCGTCTTGGCCGAAGCTGCTGCACATCGAAGAGTTTTCTTTGCATTGGAGACTGCTCGCTGCGTTGGAGGAAGTTTGCTGGAAAACTCCTCTTCTAAGGAGCTGTTGCCTTCTCGGAGAACTTTGACTGCGACTGAGGTATGAGTTCTTTTTTGGTTTTAGAGAACTTGAGAGGGAGAGAGACCTGTGGTGTGATTTCCTCTTTCAATGAGCCTTTCTATTTATAGCAGAGGATCGTAATTAGCTCCTCCTAGAAATCTGAGTTCAACTCAAATTTTACGAGCTAACTACTCAGCATCGAATTTCCAGAGAGAAAATCTGACTGGTTTCTGAAAATTCGAGTGCAGCTCGAATTTTCCGAGTTGTAATTTGTCATGCATCTGATTTTCAGAGAAGAAATCCGACTGCATTTTTCCCTTAAATTCGATTTTAGGTTTGACTTGGTTTGATTTAAAGATTTCGAACTTTTAATCTGAATTTTGAAACTCTAAACTGTTTTAATGCCCCATTCTTAAAAGAAATTTCGTCCTTAAAATTTAAATTATTAATTGAATAGCTCCGGATAGGTCTTTCTCATGTCATTTTCTCTTTAACAAGTTGTTTCTTCAATGTTTTTATTTTTCCATAGCACTCTGACAAGCGAGACCTTCTTATTCTTTAATTTAAATTGACATTTCTTCATATGATAAGTCAGGATTGATTGCAAAGTCTAAAAATCTTATTGGTAAGACATGTGAGAAATTTGGTACATACTTCTTCAACATCGAGACATGAAATACATTGTGCACATGATTGATTGAATCCGGCAAATTCAACTGATAAGTGACTTCTCCAACTCTTCTTGAGATTTCAAATGAGCCTATAAATCTAGGGCTCAATCTTCTTTTTTTTCCAAAGCGCATCACTCTCATTGGCGAGATTTTCAAAAAAATTTGGTCCCCCACTGTAAACTCCAACTTTCTTTTTCTCCGGTCATCATAATTTTTCTTTCTACTCTGAGTCGTAAGAATTTTTTTCCGGATTAGTGCAACAATCTCAGAAGTCTGTCTCAAAATATCTGAACCCACAAGTATTCATTCTGGCATATAAAGCTTCATAAGTTGTCATCCCAATCGAATTTTGATAACTGTTGTTGTAGGCGAACTCTACCAATGACAAGTTTTTACTCTAATTTTCTTTGAAATCAATAGCACAAGCCCTTAACATATCTTCTAGGGTTTGAATCGTTCTTTCTGATTGTCCACTTGTCTGAGGGTGAAAAGTTGTACTGAAGTTCAACTGAGTACTCATAACTTTCTGCATACTCTTCTAAAATTTAGAGGTAAAACGGGTATCTCGATCAGACACGATAGAAATAGGCATACCATGAAGTCTGACAATCTCTTGAACATAAAGCCGGACATACTGATCCATAGTATATGTAGTTTTTACAGGGAGAAAATGTATTGATTTGATCAGTTGATCAACTATAATTCATATAGAGTATTGACCTTTAACTGTGTTAGGAAGGCATACTACAAAGTCCATAGTGATATGCTCCCATTTCCACCGACGCACTATGAGTGGTTGCAATGTACCAGCAGGTCATTGATGCCCCGCTTTGACTTGCTGACAATTGAGACATTTTTTGACGAATTTAGCTATGTCTACTTTCAATCCACGCCACCAATAATGCTGCTTCAAATCTCTATACATTTTGGTTGAACCAGGATTTACCGAGTAGGAGGTTGAGTGTCCCTCTTTAATCCAACATCATCAGGTATACACCGTCTCTTTTTGAACTGGACAATCTCGTCATCTGAGATAGAGAACTCAGACACTTTTCCAGCTTCTAGTTCGTCTTTTACCTTTCAAATAAATGCATCGCCACGTTGTTTATTCTTTATTTGCTCAAGCAAACTTGGTTGAAGCGTCATAGCAGATAATCTTTTCAATAATTAAAACGGTACAACTTCGATATCAGATTTCTGCATCTCCTCAGTTAACATTCCTGGAATCCACCGCAACGATGAAACTTGCGACGATGCTCTTCTACTCAATGCATCAGCAACAACATTAACCTGGCTAGGATGATAAATAATCTCGCAGTCATAATCCTTTACTAATTTCAACTATCTGCGTTGTCTCATATTTAGATCTTTCTGAGTTGGAAAATACTTCAGACTTTTATGATTAGTGTAAATTTCGCATATCTCTCCATAAAGATAGTTACTCCAAATTTTCAATGCATGAATCATTGCTGTAAGTTCCAAATCATGAGTTGGGTAGTTTTTCTCGTGATCCTTAAATTGTCTCGAGCCATAAGCTACAACTTTTTCTTCTTGCATGAGAACACATCCCAGTCCATACTTTGAAACATCACTCCACATATTTTCCTGATCCAGATGAGATGGTAAGTATAGGTGCTGAGACCAATATCTTCTTTAGCTCCTGAAAACTTTGTTCGCATTCACCCGTCTATAAATATTTGACATCTTTCTTGGTTAGTTTCGTAAGCGGGTTGACTAATCTTGAAAGTCTTTCTACAAATCTCTGATAATATCCTCCAAGATCAAGAAAACTCCTTATCTGAGCTACGTTTTTTGATTGTGGTCATTTACTAACAGTTTCAATCTTCACTGGATCCACTAATACTCCCTCCTTTGAAACAATGTGGCCGAGAAAAACCACTTTCTTCATCCAAAATTCACACTTGGAGAATTTTGCATATAACTTCTTACGTCTCAACGTTGATAAAATAATCTTCAAGTAATCTATATGTTCCTCCATATTCTTCGAGTATATAAGTATGTCTTTGATAAAAACTATCAAAAGGTCATCCAAAAATGTCTTGAAAATTCGATTTATTAAATCTATAAATGCGGCTGATGCATTACTCAATCTAAACGGGATAACTCGAAATTCAAAGTTGCCATATTTTGTGCGAAATGTCGTTTTAAACACATCATTTTCCTTGATCCTTAGATGATGATAGTCAGATCTGAAATCAATCTTTGAGAAAACTGCCGCTCCTTTTAATTGATCAAATAAGTCGTCAATTCTCAACAATGAATACTTGTTCTTAATAATGACTTTGTTGTGCTCTCTATAGTCGATATATGTCCTCATAGATCTATCATTTTCACAAATAATATTTGTGCTCCCAAGGTGAGAAACTCGGTTGAATAAATCATTTCTCCAATAAATCATCAAGTTGAGTTTTTAACTTCTTTAATTCAATTGGTCTCATTCTATAAGTAGCTTTAAAGATCGGTGCCGTTCCAGGTAGTAGATCAATGTTGAATTCAACATCTCTCGCAGGTGGTAATTTTGCCAGATCGTAAAAAAAAACATCTGTAAAATCACATACTATTAGCACCTTATCCAAAGTCGTGGCTCTTTCAGGTTCAGAACATATAGAACTTGCCAAAATTCTAATACATATTGAACTCAATAATCCTCTAGCTCGCATAGCTGATATCATTGGAACTCTCGATCCTCTAGAGTCTTTGCTCGATCCTCTAGAGTCTTGTAGAAATAAAAATGGCCTCTTTTCTACGCATTTGAATTTTACCATCATTCTTGCAACAATTAATAGTCGCATGAGTGCTTGGCAAGCCAATCACATTCCCAAGAATAACATCGTAATCGTACATTGTCAAAATAATTAAATTTGCCTCCAATTGGTTCCCCTCAATACACACATCGATATATGTCCTCATAGATCTATCATTTTCACAAATAATATTTGTGCTCCCAAGGTGAGAAACTCGGTTAAATAAATCATTTCTCCAATAAATCATCAAGTTGAGTTTTTAACTTCTTTAATTCAATTGGTGCCATTCTATAAGTAGCTTTAAAGATCGGCGCCGTTCCAGGTAGTAGATCAATGTTGAATTCAACATCTCTCGCAGGTGGTAATTTTGCCAGATCGTCAAAAAAAACATCTGTAAAATCACATACTATTAGCACCTTATCCAAAGTCGTGGCTCTTTCAGATTTAGAACATATAGCACTTGCCAAAATTCTAATACATATTGAACTCAATAATCTTCTAGCTCGCATAGCTGATATCATTGGAACTCTCGATCCTTTAGAGTCTTTGTAGAAAAAGAATGACTCTTTTCTAAGCAATTGAAATTTTACCATCTTCTTGCGACAATTAATAGTCGCATAGTGCTTGGCAAGCCAATCCATTCCAAGAATAACATCGTAATCGTACATTGTCAAAATAATTAAATTTGCCTCCAATTGGTTCCCCTCAATACTCAAGTTGAGTTTTAATCCTTCTTTAATACAATGTGCCATTCTATAAGTAGCTTTTAAAGATCGGCGCCGTTCCAGGTAGTAGATCAATGTTGAATTCAACATCTCTCGCAGGTGGTAATTTTGCCAGATCGTCAAAAAAAACATCTGTAAATCACATACTATTAGCACCTTATCCAAAGCGTGGCTCTTCAGAGTTAGAACATATAGCACTTGCCAAAATTCAATACATATTGAACTCAATAATCTTCTAGCTCGCATAGCTGATATCATTGGAACTCTCGATCCTTTAGAGTCTTTGTAGAAAAAGAATGACTCTTTTCTAAGCAATTGAAATTTTACCATCTTCTTGCGACAATTAATAGTCGCATAGTGCTTAGCAAGCCAATCCATTCCAAGAATAACATCGTAATCGTACATTGTTAAAATAATTAAATTTGCCTCCAATTGGTTCCCCTCAATACACACATCAGATTTTCTAAGAATAGAGTTAGCAAACATAACTTTGCCCTATGGTGTAGGTACTCTCAATTTATACTCTAGGGATTCTATTTTGATTTCTAACTTCATAACATGTTCAAGAGATATAAAAGAGTGTGTAGCTCCATAATCAATTAATATGCAAGAAAATATGCTAGAAATAAAAATTGAACTTGTCACAACAGATGCATTTCCTTCAGCTTTATCCTTGATCATGGCGAAAACTCTAGCAGCTGTCTTGGTTTGCTCTCTGCCATTCTTTGGACAGTTCTTAATAAAATATCTATGTTAACCGCACTTAAAACAGGTCATGGTATGAGCGTGACACTCTTCAGAATGTGGCTTCTTGCATGAGGGACACAGATATAGACATCGTCGTAGCTCTCTTTTAACATACTTGGAAGGTCTGTTAGTAGGTTCACTGATCATTGGTCGTTTAGATCCAACTTATTGTAGTTGCGGAATTTTACTCCTTGCTATCTGAGTTGCATAACTATACCTCTTTCTAAACTCCCGAGTTTTGTTGACTTCTTTCTCTCATTTCTCTACTCGCAATGCTTTTTCAACCACGAAAGCAAACAGGGAGTCTTTAGAAGTAATCAAATGGATATCCTTGAATATTTCCACTCTTAATCCTTGAATGAATCGTTTCACATTCATAACCTCATTACCAGCTATATGAGGAGCATAATGGAAAAGTTGCTCGTACTTGTACAACTAATTAATTACACTCCCGGTCTACTTTAAAGTCATAAATTCCCCTGCCTTTGCCTCCATCATGGAGTCTGTAAAGTACTTTTCATAGAAAAACTCTTGAAATTTCTCCCAGGTTATGATAGTGACTGAATGCATCACCTTCACAGAACTGGCTTGGAACCGGCGGACTGGACTGGACCGCCGGTTCGGGCAGGTTCTTGGCTGGTTCTGTGTGGTTGGGAACTGGTCTTGGTTCCAAAATTCTAAGAACCGGGAACTGCGGTTCCGTGCACGGTTCCGAGGTTCGGGAACAGGCACGGACCGTGGGACTACCGACCCATGGGTGGGCTAGGGAAATGGGTTATCCGACCCGGTCACCCATGGGTCGGATGCCCTAAAACTGAAGTTCACTTCAGAGTTCAGACTTCAGCAATTAGCGATCTCGAGTCCCCCTCTGCCGAGTCCCTGTCTCTATGACCCGAACGATAAAAAAATCGTTGGTTTTGCTTTGTCGGAGAGATGGGTGTGGCGAGTAGACGGTGTTCACACACTTCCCACATCACAAAAATCATCATCACCAGCTTTTCCGCCACAAGTCTTAGATTTTCATTTTCTAGAGTTGATCGTATCGGAGTACATACTCGTCTGCGATGGCAACTTGAGTGATTTTGACTTCTGGGTTTTATAGAAAATGGCAGGTGCGAAAATCTTCAATGGTGGCGGTGGTAGTGGTAGTGATGGTTCTGTGTGATCGTATCTCCTCTTTTGCTTCAGAATCAAGATTCAGAGCTTCTTAATAATTTACTGATTTATTGGATTTCCTCTTCTAGCTCTATGTTGATTTTCTCTATGTTAATGAACTGACATTCAATGGTAGTGATGTTGATTTTTGCTGTTTGATTTTTTCTGTTTTTGCTGTTCCATGTTGATGAACTGTTCTTGTTGGTAATTTTTGCTGTATGTCTTTTTCTTTTTTATTCTAAAACAGAAAAACAAACTTCAGCTTTAACATTTCTGAAAAAAAAAAATATAAATAAAAAATTGATGGGAGGAACCGATACCGAACCGGGACTGAACCAAATCTTCAGTACCGGTCCCTTCTGGGACCAGTTCCTGTTCTGAGATTTAAAATCTCGAAAAGCCTGGTCCGGTCTGGTTCCAAGTTGGAACCAAACTGGAACGGACCGTGTCCACCCCTACCACAGAGTCCCAGCAATAACGTGACTCCATTCGGAACATGGATGACGCGCAAACTACCTTCTCTTCCTCTGAAATATTGGCATGCTCGAAAATCTCATTGATGATCCTGCTCTAATTATCTGCCAGATTGCCATTAAATATTGGAAGATCTATTTTTTGAAATTTGTCGAAATCTAAATCAGCAAATTGAGGCCTATTAAGAATCTGGGTCTGCATATTACCTGCTTGGATCGTGGCAGTAGCCATCTTGGCTGCTGCATTAGTTGTCTGCAATAACTGTTCGATTTTCCTTACTTGCATCTCGATCATGTTCATCATTCGATCGAGTACAACATCCCGTTCATTTCTAATTCCTCTATGATTGGTCATAGTCTACATCACAAAGACTTATTTTAAGAAAATTTACCTTGATACATTTACTTTAAAGGGTACTACAAAATTATTAAACATACTTTTATAAAAAAAGATATAAATTTTAATACTCACTTATTTGCTGATTGACAATCTTCTAGGTGTACATGAGCATACAGATAAGTCTACAGAACCGTTTTATAAACCTGGTTGCTCTGATTCCAAACTGTAACGCCCCAAATTATAAATTCCCAATTTTAAAACCCTAATTTGAAAATCCTAAATTTTTTCTCAATTAGATTTTATAAATAAGATTTAATTTTAAGCGTTATAGCCATAATTTCTAAAATTAAAAAAACTTGAATAGCTTAAAATAATATTCAATCATTAAATAGCTTTGGTTAAAATTAAAATAAATGCAGAATTAAAATCATTCATAAAATTTTATCAATGATGAAGTCAACATAAATCATTCAAAATTTCCACCGAAATAATTTATGAAATATGCCCGAAAACTTGAAACATACTAATTTAAATTTCTTTCTTAAACATTGTCTTCTTCTGTATGCTCACTTGCCTTTGGAAGGTTCTCGATCATAGTCAATTCTTTCTCAGATAAAAACTCACATATATTACAGAATTACAAACTATAAGAATAACTCAATAAGCGAAAACACGTGCAGTTTCAAAATTGACATTACTTTTACTAAATACTGATTTAACAATTACACACTGGATCAGAACGTATTTTTCAACCTTCGTTTATGTCACATTCCTTGAACCGTACCCAATTTCCCGTACATATTTTTTTTTTTAATTTTTTTTTATACTTAAAACTTTAAATAAATTTTAAACGGAATTAAAACTGAAGTCGGAATCAAAACGTTGAAGTTCGTTTAGAAAATAACTTAAAACAAATACTAAATCAATTAAATTAAAAAACATGTAAAACAATTGGAAACTGAAAGGAGGGCAAAATGGGAAAGGCGTCCCATTTATGCAAGGGCGATCAATCGCCCCAAAACAGGAGATTGATCGCCCCAAAACAGGCGATTGTCGCATGGCGACCAATCGCCTTGCGGCGATTGAGCATGGCGAGCAATCGCCATTCGGCGATTGCTTGCTGCTCAGCGATCGCCACCCTTGGCGATCGCATTCCAGAGGAGGCGATCAATCGCCCTCCCTGGCGATTGATCGCCAACCTCTCTGGATTTCCAGAGAGGTTGGTTTCCCCCTCCCCATCCTTCGTTCTCCATTTCTTTTCCTCTCATCCCAGCATTCACATTATTCATATCACCAAATTTCAAGATTCAACAATACATATTCTATATCACTCTCAACCATACTTTTTCAACATTAACTCACACATACGTCGCTCATGACTACTCTCAAAACCAACTCGGAACACATTTAAAAACGTAATCTAATTCCATAAAAACAAATTGCGTGGATACGTTTAAATCCTAATCAAATCCTCCTGTTTTGAAATTACCCAAACAGTTATAAAATCAGTTTTCAAAACATTTCAAAACATCAAAACATAAACCTATCAACTATACAGAGCCAAGCATCCTAAAATGTCTATACAATTATCAGTCCAAAAACCCTCAAAATCTATACATACATCCCCACGGGTCGGTTAAGCATCGACTGTGCAACACACCACCGCAATTCATCTTCCGTCAACTGCCTCACACATCAGGAGGAGGAACGTCGTCCTCACCTGGCTCGATGTCACCTAAAACGTCACCTACACCATACAGGCACAGTATGAGCTAAAGGCTCAGTAAATTCTACGTAAATGCAGATGCGTGCAGTGCATATGGAGTTCGGAAATCATGCATAACATACAGAGCGTCGCAGACAGTATATCACCGAGATCTCATCCCCCTAACCGGAGGGGGCCCATCCAGCGGTCGGACTACCCCGTGCGGTTAGAGGAGGGGGGTACACGCTTACAACACGTACAGCCGTGCCTGAGCCCCACCTCGCGTGACCAGATAACAGATTACGTTCATTAATTACAGTACATGAGATGTGGTATCGGCCAGACCCTTAATCGGCCCGCACAATAGATCAATAGCCCCCAATTTCTGGGCCACATTGATTTTCTGAAAACATTGTGCGGAAATTCATTTTCATGCCAAGTTAAAATACGTGATGCATGAACAGTTCAATATAAATGTAAACAAACAAGCATGCGTACCATCAAGACTGTAAATGAAATAACCTACAAAAACGTTTAAACCTAACTACCAAATCAAAGCAATTTAAAACAAACAATCCACTAAGATCCTCGACGCGACATCGAAGTACGGTGTAGGCCAATCGGCCAGAGTAAGTCACGAGAACTTACCTCGTGTCCGTTGCAGCTCAAGCTCCGTCCACGAGCGTTGTTTGTCTGAGGCATAACACAACGGTTGATGTTAAAATGAGATTTAAACCGTTAAACGTCCAAATTTAACGAAATCTTAACTAAGGAATTCTCCTAAAATACTAACTTAGCTTAACGAGACATTTTATCCAACAAATAACGTTTGAATACCTAAAAATTATCATTAACGGGTTTTTCCCTAAAACTCGGAAATTGTAAAATCTTTAACCTTCGTCCTAAATCGATTAACTTGATCCAATAACGTTCATAATATTCAAAACTACGGCGAACCTATCGATTACGAACCCTAAATCGCGTTTTTAACGAAAACCTAAACGAAACCCTATTCGTTTAAACTCCGTAAAACCAAAAACTAAAGCTAGGAAACGTTAGAGACTTACTAGGAATCGGGTTTGGAAAAGAAAACGTGAAGGATCGGAGGTCGTCGGAGCGGAGTATCGACGTCGGAAGGAGAAATCGCCGTTGATCGCCAAAGGAGAAGGAAGAGAAGTCGCAGGAAGAAGAAATGGCGTGGAGAAGAAGAAAAATTAATGTTTTTAATTAAATTTTAACTTGGCAATTTACCATTTTGTTCTTCCTTTGATTTTCTATTTGTTTCGTCCTTCATTTCGTTAATTGTCTAACGATTCGACTTTCACCAAATCTCCTTAATTCCCCAACACGTCCAACTTATTATTTGGGATTTACTAAAACTGTCTGTTCGCAATTTGGACCTCGTTTACTATTTTTACTAAAACGTCATTCATATTATGAGAAACTTAATTATTCGGAATATAGCGTCAAAACTCCTAAAATTCCCCAAAATTCCTTAAAATTCCTATTAATCGTTAGGATCATAATAAAGCTTTCCGTTTGCGAAACTGATTTGATTTGACATATTTAACAAAAATACCACATATATTAAAATATTAATATAATATTTTAAATCCAAAATCCGTACAAGCCGGGTATTACAGTTTAGATTTAGTGATCTTATTGTCGTTCAGGTTTTGTTATCTCATTTTCGTTCAGACATAGCCATCTTATTGTCATTTAGTCGTAGTCATCTCATTTTCGTTCAAGTTTAATCATTTCATTGTCGTTCAGGCTTTGCTATCACATAATTTTCGTCAATTCTTTCATATTCATACGCATACAAAATGTCATACCAATTTTATATTTATATAATTCTATGTAACTGTTTAAACATGCGTAGTCAAATATCATAATCATGTAATAAAATAATTATAAGAAAATAACATAGATTTTGTGACGTATGGTCGTAGCCAAAACGTTGAAAACGTGCTATTTTCACTCACTTGGATTCGGAGAAATTAGGGTTATTAGGATTTTTTTTCCGGTACTCCAATTAATATCTTTCCTAATTAAAATATTGGTATTAAAATCCCACTTAAATAAATCCTATTTCAGAAGAATTTTGGCAAAAATTCCAACGTGTGCTATTAGTTCGAATATGGTTGAATTAGATAAATTCAGATGACTTTTGGAATCTTCTTGCCTAAATAAAATATTCGATATTAATTTCTCCCTTTAATAAATTCATTTCGCAATGATATAAAGATAAATTCTTACCGGTGAAATTTTATATCGGTTCGGGTCAAATAAGGTTGAAATTTGAGTCGGGTCGGTTCAGATGAACCGGATTTGGTTCGGTTGGACCGGCTCTGGCTTGGTTAGGCCAGTTCTAGTTCACTGGACCAGTTCAGTTTGTTGGGTCGGTATAAGTGAACCGGTTCAGTTTTAAAGAAAATTGAACCTCTCTTTCTCCTTCCTTCTTTCTTTTTCGCGTTCTGCCCTTGTGTTATTCGTCGACCGAAATACAGAAGCGTGTTTCTCATCTTGGTCAGAGTTGCTGCACACCGTAGAGGTTTCTTCGCGTTAGAAACCGCTTGCCGCGTTGGAGGAAGTTTGCTAGAAAGCTCTTCTTCTCAAGCGGAGTTGTTGCCTTCTGCGACTGAGGTATGAGTTCTTTTCTAGTTTTAGAGAACTCGAGAGGGAGAGAGAGCTGTGGTGTGATTTCTTCTTTCATCGAGCCTCTCTATTTATAGCAGAGGGTCGTAACCAGCTCCTCCGAAAAATCCGAGTTTAATTCAAATTTTCCGAGCTATGAACTACTCTGCATCGGATTTTCCAACTGTTTTCCGAAAATCCGAGTGCAGCTCAGATTTTTCGAGTTGTAATTAGTTATGCATCGGATTTTCAGAGAAGGAATCCGATTGCATTTTTCCCTTAAATCCGATTTTAAATTTAATTTGGAGATTTCGAATTTTAAATCTGAATTTTGAAACCCTCAACTGTTACACATTTCTTGTGTTGCAAGCTTCTGCAATTTTTATGTTTTGTTAATTTTACTCTCCACGCTCTTTTGTCGGGAACTCTCGGTTTCAACTGTTTGGGGCACTATAACTTATCAATTATCACCTAGGTATACACCTATGCTCATCATGCTTCAATAATACTAGTGCAGCAACCGTATTTGGAGCTTGTGATAGTGTCATATTAATGTAGTGGAAGAACTGTATTGTTTTGTAAATTCATAGGATTTGGTAATGGACATTTTTTCTTAGTAGGTGGCTGCTACACAACTGTCATTGCACTCTCTGTACATATTGCAACGGGATTAGGTTTCTAAGAGGGTATCTCAAACCATTGTGTATTTATTTTAAAACTCTGGTGCTCTGCAGATGTTAATAAGATATGAACGAACTCATATTATCCGAGGCCTTTTCTTTTTCTTTGCAATGTTATCTAGACTCACGTTTTATTGGAACCATAGATAGTTCCCAGAACTTTCTTATATATAAAATTTTGAAGTGGGAAATTGTATTTTAGTGCCATATTTTCTCTAAAAGCTCTGATATTCTTCTATATTTGTTCTAACCACTCAAAATTAAAGACAATATTAAAAGTACTTATATTTTTTCTCATAATTTAATATCACTGAGTGCGACTTCTATTTGACTGCGTGGGATTGTGACTGCAGCCGTCTCTCCTGGTTTGATTGGGATCAGAACAATGGAGCTTGGGTGTGTGATCGGAGTAAAAAAAATCTGATGAGAGTTTTAGAAACAGAATTGGAGCAACTCTTTGGAATTCCACCTGATCTTTCATAAGTTTGGGAGCAGCATACAAAGAACATGGTTGACATCTGCTTGGCAGTTTGGTTTGATACAAAGCTTTGGTTGTTTCTAAATCTTTAGCCCCATTCTTGTTAGTAACATGCTTTAACAATCTACTCTAGGCGATATGAGACGCTGTTGGTTCAAGTGCTTTTAGAAGTTAACGGAAAAGAAAATTGCAATTTGTTAATTATAGATAAGCATCCTGGTGATAGAAATTGGAATCAAATATAATTTCACCTGAAGAGAAAAACTAACAAAAAAACATTAGATGTCTAATACTATGGTTATTGTCAGACCCACGAGAGACCTGACACAAAACGAAAAATGACCTGACCCATAAACGAATCAGAGTTGTCCAATTCTTAACTTTAATTTATATTGTGGCAGTCCGTTCTGTAAAGACAAAAACGATTCAAAATTTTGTTGATTATAAGGATGTAATCTATGCTAGTGGAGTGCACATGCTCTCATCGTTTGAGAAAATAGAAAGTAAATGATTTATACGAAAAGTTCTTTTCTTTACTTAAAATAAAAAAACTGTGAGGTCTTTCAGTGCAAGACTGACAATATTGTAATGGGAAGAATAGTCACTCTATAGTTCATATTGTTTGTCTTGAACATCGGTCAAGGTCGAAGTTGAAGTTTAATTTATAGGTACAAAACATAGCTTAATTTGATGTATTGTTGTTCACTGTAGGACCTTCTTTGTTCAGCAGTTTGTTTTCTTTTGAAATTATCCTTTAGAAAATGTTTGTCTTTATAAAATTGTAGTTGGATTTACGAAAGAGAAATTTTCTGTTTGGATCAAATAGTTTTGCCGATGTTAGGGACTCAAAAAAGATTTGAGAAAGCTCGATATTTATTTTACTAGGGAAATTTATTCTTAGAAACAAAGCTCGCACTTCAGAGTAAAATCGTAAGGGTGGTTGCTGGAAATTTAGAATCTTCGGAGGTATACTTCTCTATAACCGATTGCAATGTATTTGGTTCAAACTTTGAATTCCTGAATGAGAAGATCGTGTTTTTAAATCCGAGTCATTGATTTTATTGGATAAAAATCGTGTGTTAATGATTGATATTACTGTGTGGGTTAATGATTTGGAGAGTTTTTGGTTGGAAGTTATGGAAGAATTCTCGCGAAACAACGGTCAGCGTTGAAGGAGATGATGCTGCATCGTGGCTAGAGCCCTTCCAGGTTGCGGCTCGGGTCGTTTTAGGCCGCGACTCAGACCATGCTGGCCGTGGACCAGACCCTGTTTGGGCCGCGGCTAAGGGTCTGATTTGGAACTTCGACCCAATCGTTTTTGGGTCATTTTAAGGACTGTATTGGGTTTGAATTGGACTCCCAACTTAATCATTCTTGGGTAATTTTTAAGACTAAAATCTTGAGATTTAATGTATGGATTTTAGAACCTAATTTTATGACGATATTATCATTAGGTGTGAACTTTAGAATTTAGACTTGATTCATTTTTGGGCTTTGGATTGCTTGGCCTAGATTATTGGTTGACCCATTGTGAGGTACAAGTGTATTTTTATGTCTAATATTATTGTTTTCAAAACTGGACATTTATTTTGACTATGCTTAATCTCTTGATCATCTTTGTCAAGTGTACCAAGATTAATCAAATCGTGAAGGAGTATTGTTTTCTTTACTCACATTCGACTGTTGAGGAATATGTTTATTTGGGTTAACTATAGTAATGAAATAATTTACTGTGTCATGTTCCTAAGTGCAAAACTCTAAACCTGTTCAGAGTTTTAAAGAAAATTGTGGCTTTAACGATCGTCGAGTATCGCGATTATTAATATATCGTTAGCATGGTGTAACAGGACTCTGTGACTAATTCTATTTTTACTGAAATTTTCATAATGTAAAGTAGAGTTTCTTTTATGTATATATCACGTTACAGTGGAATGTTTTCGACACTTGCCTTACTGTTTGATTGCTCAATTAATATTTATGAAAAAAAATTATAATTGGCATGCTCCCACATCTTTTCTTACTTAGTGTTGAATATAAAAACTACATTTCTTATTGAGTTTAGTCGACTTACCCAAAACAACTTTCCCTTTTAGATTATGCTCGGGGAGACTTCGATTAGTCGGCGAAGTTTTGAACTCGACATATTTTTTTAGTTTTATTTCATTTTTTAGTGACTTTTTTGGTGAGACACTAACTTTTATTCTTTTTTCCCTAGATTGATTTGTATCTAACTATTTGTGTACCAAATTTGTACGGGGTTAATTAATTGGAGTTATATATTGTTATAATATCTTGATGTTACTGTTGGACTTTTAGTTAGCACAAATGTTTTAGGTAGGGGTGTGCAAAACCTATTTCGGTTCGGTTTTAGGGAGGAACCAAACCGAACCGATCGGTTTCGGATTTATCGAACCGAAACCGGTATTTGAATATACCAAAACCGAACTGAAAGTTTCGGTTTCGTTTCGGTTTTACAACCTATTTTTTAAAAATTTAAATAACGTAACTCAAAAGGAAGCGAATGGGGATAACTATTTAGGGCTTCAGAGCACGCGTCCTCTCTTAACACATAATCTTTGCTTCATAATTACTTCCAACAATTACCAACAATTACAAACTACAGAACTATAAATCATAAAGATTAAAGATTACAACGTGAGCCATCACTGCTACAATTCTTGACAATCTACGTCATTATATCTGTTCAATGCCTGAGGTCAATCCCTTCGGTTGACAGCAATGCATCTCGTCCATCCAAACAATATTGAAGAACCCATTAACTTTCTTCGTAAGCAGATCCAGTCCTTCAGACAGTTCATCGGTTCTTCTTCTCAACTCCAAAACCCCGATCTGGAAATCTTTCGATTCCTCCGACTGGACACCATCGAGAATGAACGGATATAGTTTGATCATACATCTATCAACGGATTCGAGCTCCTTTATCGGAGTGAATCTCCCTTCAGAATATATGGTTCTGATTTCCAAATTTACCTGAGTCTGAAGATCTGCAAATGATTGCTCCCATTTGAACGTGTCGGAGACGTTCAGATCGAGTAAGTTTTTCGCGTTGCCGGAAAAGGCGGAGGCAAAGACACTGCAAATGAATAAAGTCTCCACTTTTACTCCATACATCGCCTGCATCAATCGACGATTTAGGGAAAACTCTTCAATATTCATTGTTTTTTGGTTTTTAATTCCAGGTCCGGTTCGGTTCGGTTTGTATCGATTTTGACCGATCCAAACCGAAAACCGAACCTAATTAAGCGGTTCCTACAAAATGAAACTGAAGATTGATTTCTAAATGGTCAAAACCGATCCGAACCAAACCTATTTCACCAGTTCCAGTTCGGTTCATCGGTTCCGGTTCGGTTTGCATACCCCTAGTTTTAGGCGCTGACTTTATTTTAATTTAAGTCTCCTGCTACTATTAAGGATTTGGTCGACTTGGTATAAGGTCAAAGGTAATTTGTAAGATGATCGAGCATTTTATTGTCAAAAATACTACTTTTGTATTTTTTGTTCGAAAAAATGATAGATTAAAAGAAAATTGGTCGTAGTTCCTCGATCAGCAATTTCATCTTTTTATTATGCTCGTCATCTTTTCATAACCATTGATGTAAGAGAACAAACAAATATTCCCCATTTCATAATTGTTATTTCCATCTAGATAGTAAAATGAGTGAATAGCAATATTTTGTGTTGTAATTATTAAGGTTACGTTTATACTACTTAGATCTCGCATCTTAACATGAAATTTATTATTGGAGTAATGTTGGGTATACTCTCTTATTTCACTCTATTAAAAAAATCGCTTACGTGTCAAATATCTATTTATGCAATTAATACAATAAATTATAAAAAGTAATTTTTTATATTAATTACATTTTAATTCTACTAATAATTATATGACATGCCAGTCAATTTTAAAAAAAAAAATGAAATTAGATAGTACATCTAACTTTAATTTTATTATTATAAAATAATATAAATATCTAAAGTAATACATTATATGAAGTAATGAGTGAATGATACAGAAATATCAAATCAAAATGTGAGATTAGAGTGTAAGTGCCAATGTAATATTATTATTTTTTATACCAAGTGTTAGGTTTTTAATTATACATCTAATAATAATTATCCACAACTTTTCATCGATACCAAATTTATCAAGGTGTCAATTGCGATCAAAATTCTTAATTTGATTACACTAAAAATTGTGTACACCAGTCACATACTTCAATTTTTCAAAGGATTTTCTGAGCAAGAAGCTTGAATTTTTGATGGTGGGGTTTTATGTTGAAGCACCAAATCTCTATCAATGGCCCCAAAAAAGACTTCTTTTGCAAACCAACAGCTGGACATGAGCAGAAGAAGAACACACAGAAAACATGTGGCAAATGAAAGATGGGCAGTAACCTATCAACCAACACAATCACTTGCCAGTTATGGGAAAGAATTGTATGGGTTTGTTTGGGTCTCAGTCACTCGGTGTATAATCAGTGGTAGGCTTGTGAGGTGATGAGCCAAACAGCGCACTCTGTCTACGTTGGATGCTTCAAGGCCAGCCACAAGCCAAATTTAGAGGTCCCCTTCTTACCTTACAACTCATGCCCTTGCTGCTGCCTTTTTAATGGTTGGTTTATCTTCTTCCACTCATTAACATGCGCGGTTTTAAGGTAAAACAATAGTATTTTATATGGGTTCGGGTCCAACCCGCTCCATTGAAAGCTCGAGTGAAAGAAAACAGGGTTTTTTCTAACGTCGAGCATTGACCTTTATCGCAATTCTCTCGGGAAGTTCTTCGTCAAGACCTTCTATTTCATGTTCTATTTGGACCATGTATTGTGTTATAATTTATAAAATAATTCCAAGAAAAATTGTTAGAGTAATTAACAAAAAAAAATTTAAACTACAAAATCGTTAACAAATTTGTTTTTAAACTATCTGATAACAATTTTATTCTTAAACTATACTATGTTAACAAAGTAACTCTCAACGGATTCTCGCTCCTGATGAGTGAGTGGGCGCCTACAATCTGAGAGTAGACTCTTTGTTTAACAAAATATAGTTTAAAAATGAATTTGTTAATAATCTCATGAGATAAAGTTTGTTCTTTAATTACCCAAATTGTTATTGCGTGGATGTTGTTGGTTAGTAGCACAGCGCCCAACTCTATTTTGCCAAAACTAGGTTATTGCTCTTTCAATCACTTGCTTGCTACAGTTTCCTACTTCTGGCTACCCTGAAATTTTAGGCAAAACATTTATTAAAAACCTCTTCCCAATGTCTTCTCTGGCCCACAGTTTATGTTTGCTGTAATCCCGTCCTACTCTTGGCTTGTTAGCCGAGTTATACATTAATCTGTTTTCGTTACATGGCTTAAATCACACGTAGGGAATGTCTAACATGTTGAGTTTCATGTGACAAATTTTAGAAATAAATATTTAAATTTTGTGTCATTAATTCCGAGAGGATGAATACGGGAATAGTCTTGAACCTACATGAATTTGTTTTTTTTTTTTTTATTTAATAGGAAAGAGTTAACACATGACGTAAATCACATACTACGCTATATTTCATCATCATTGAATCAAGTTCACTACTACAAGTTAATATAGCAAACCTACTTTGATAGTACCATGTTTATTGTTTTTGATTTCATCTCCAGATCCAACGGCTGAAACAGACTCTCAAGTCTCAACAACGCCCTTCTCTATCTCGTCTACCCAGTTCCGCCTTGCCGTGCCGAACTAATCCGCCTGAAGGCCGCCGTGACGGGTTGAGGTAGGACGGAGCAGTCTGAGGCAGTATTTGTGTCCTTCTTCAAAGCTCTAAATGAGTCTGCAGATTTGCGCTTTCTCTCATTCTCGCTCACTTCATCGCCGAATCCATGATCCTCTGTTGTCGTCGATGCGCAACCGTACTTAGACGAAATGTTTTGACGGAGATCATACTGCGGCGGAGTCGATGAATATGATGAATCCTAAGCGAAAAACGAAGTTAGAGAGAGAACAAGTTGATTTTAGGGAAAAGGAAAGAGAGAAATTAACTGAAATAAAAAAACTAATACCTGAGAAGAAAGATCGGAAGCATCGCCTCTCTTTCGCTTCAACGAAATCGTCAATTCATGAACAGATTCTCTACTACTTGAAAAAGTAGCAACAGACGGCACCACCTGATTGTCTCGATCTTCATCATGACTAACAACCTCCTCCTCCGCCAAATCATCATCCTCTTCCTCAATATCTCCTAAATCGTCATTATCTCGCATATCAATTTCGTCAAAATCCTCTTCCTTAGCTCCATTTTCTGCTCCGAGATTGCAATGCTCGCACACAGAAACCATACGCCCTAGCTTGGAACCGGAAGCTCTCCATTCAGACAGGGAGTTGCAAGTTTGACAGAGAAGGGTTCTACAATGTCTAGCAACAAGGAAGTTAGCGCCGTGAACGCCATCATCGCAGTCCCAGCACAAGCTCGCTTGGTCTGCGTCGCAGTAGACCCTAGCCGGAGCCTCACAGAGCTCGCAGTACCTCTCCGTCGCCTTCATCTTCTCTCTCCACAGACAGCCTCAAAAATATCCTTTAAAACGGAATTCTCTTTCCGCTTTTTTCTAACGATCGACTACAATGGCAAATGCGTAATTTACATAGGTTCCAGTCCGAGTGTCTCTGTGGTGTGGGTAGCTTCCACGTGTTGACTCCTGAATAAAGAGGAACGGCCTTTGTCTTTAATGTCCTCGCTCGCGATATTTTAAATTTTTATTCTCCACCCATGACATGGCCTCCACGTGGAGCTTCGATTGTACTAGGATCCTACATCTCTGACGTGGCTTTAGCGAGGTTTCCAAGCTTCTATTTCATTTGGGCCTAACGGCCCACGATCCTTAGGAATAGTCTTTTGTCTAAAATTTGTGATGCAAGTGTGTGCCGTCATACAATGTGTAAGTCATCATGCGATACATACGCACATTGTCATGTAATGCATCTTGTGTGAAATTTTTTTTTACAAAAAGTAAATCCGTTAAAAATATTGGGTGCAAACATTAATTCCTAGATTAAAACCGATGAATAAAAATTAAAAAAAATTTAAATGTTTTGAATGCAGTCAAGCAAACAAAGAGTTGTGTACCGAAGATGATAATACATTCAGGAATAGATACAAGATCAGGAGTGATAGTTAAAAACCAAGACCCGTAACAAGAAAAAAAGTTCAATAGACAATGACCAACCAACATGTTTTATGTAATAAAACGAATAAAAAATGTGAGAAAGAAAGTTAAAAAGGTAAAATGAAAATAATTAACACGTGAGAGTAGAGATGTTAAATCGAGCGAGTCGAGTCGAGTCGAATCCAGCTTCCACGTGTGACTCCTGAATAAAGAGGAACGGCATTTGTCTTTAATGTCCTCGCTCGCGATATTTTAAATTTTTATTCTCCACCCATGACATGGCCTCCACGTGGAGCTTCGATGTACTAGGATCCTACATCTGACGTGGCTTTAGCGAGGTTTCCAAGCTTCTATTTCATTTGTCTATTTCATTTGGGCCTAACGGCCCACGATCCTTAGGAATAGTCTTTTGTCTAAAATTTGTGATGCAAGTGTGTGCCGTCATACAATGTGTAAGTCATCATGCGATACATACGCACATTGTCATGTAATGCATCTTGTGTGAAATTTTTTTTTACAAAAAGTAAATCCGTTAAAAATATTGGGTGCAAACATTAATTCCTAGATTAAAACCGATGAATAAAAATTAAAAAAATTTAAATGTTTGAATGCAGTCAAGCAAACAAAGAGTTGTGTACCGAAGATGATAATACATTCAGGAATAGATACAAGATCAGGAGTGATAGTTAAAAACCAAGACCCGTAACAAGAAAAAAGTTCAATAGACAATGACCAACCAACATGTTTTATGTAATAAAACGAATAGAGCCGAGTCGAGAAACGGTTCACCGAGCCTAACGAGCCTGTCGAGCCTAACGAGTCGACCTTAAAAAATTTCCAACCCGAGCCGACTCGCGAGCCACGAGTTTAACGAGCCGAGCAGGCCCAACGAGCATAACGAGCATAACGAGCCGAGCATAACGAGCCAAACTTACATAAATAAAAATTTCAGATTGCATAATTAAAATATATCACAAAATATAACAAAGTCATAAGGTAAGCTATAATCACCCCAAACTTAAAATAAATATGGTCCTCAATACATAAAATAAACTAAAAAGTAGGCAAAAAATAGCGTAACTCATGACGTATCGGGCTAATTGTTGTCCTCACCCTCTTGTGGAGGGTGATATGACCTCAATAGATGCTCTAGGAAGATAGGTAAATGTGGATTTGCTGAATCCGAATGGTCATAATGAGTATTTAATGCTCTCACATATCATGCAAAGAAGTTTGTCTGCTCTAGTGAATGGTTTTGCATATTCGTCAACCAATGTTTGATACGGGTGTGATCTCGTGATAACTGTGTTTGCTGATCCAAAATATTTTCTAGTCTTTTTCTTAACATCGTGTTCAAAGCTAGTTTGTTGAGCAGCCAGATTGACAAACATTTGGCCTTGTTGAATTGTAAGATTTTCTAACATCTGCCCCACATCGTTAGTTGAGTAAGAGCGAGGTGGCACGACAGATGATGAAGAGGCGCCTTGATCGGGAGGCATAGTTGATTGGTTTTTATATCGCTGTTTTCGACGAGCCTCGACACGCTCTCTTTTTGTCTGCGCTATGCTACATTGTGTACTCGTCATAATACCATCTTTGATGTGCTGGATACGAGGCAAGGGCATTAGTTGAGGAGAAATCTCAGCATCAGCACCATGCTTAATGAATCCTAATCCATTGTTTCTAGTTGCGCCGTAAGGCCACTTAGCTATTCTTGAAATATTTGAGGAGACATAAACCTTTTGCTGGATCCAATGCTCATCAATTGAGCTCACAGGGACATTCAATACAGTGCATAGGTGCGTGATGAGAATGAGGTGGATATGGCCAACAGTGGTGGAACCCTTACGATATGCACTGATATTATTGTGGATAATTCACTCGACGTTTATGGAGTGACCAGTGAGAATGCAATGCAAGAGTACCGCCCGCTCTTTGGTGAGCATAGAATTCTGTGATGTCGGCATCAAGTTTCTCCTGATGAACTTGCACTAAGCTTGAGCGTAACAGTTGAAACAACTTAATATCAAGTGTAATGGTTGAGCTGGGTTGACGTTTGAGTAAACCCACTGTGAACCTCGGTGGCCCATCTCTTGTATGATCATCCCATAATCTGGTCTCTCTTCCATCATGATGTAATAATCATCTTGATTTAAGTTGTCCAAACCAAGCTTAGCATTAATGATCTCGGCTGAGAAGTGGATGATCTTGTTGCGAATTTGAATGGTACTGTCTAAATTTGATGCCCTGAGATTTGCGTAGAATTCCCGAACGACACTTACATTCGCATTACCACCTAATACAGCAAGAGTCTCCCATTGTCATTGCCTAAGCATGACTAAAATATCTCCATCAGACTCATCAGGTTAAAATTCGATTTTGCATATAAGAGGTTTATTTTTTGTCATGAAATCCATAAAGTATTTCTTTACCTCAGAGTTGATGAATGAGTGATTGATTTGGCTAACTAGAGATGAGCTTGAGTTGAAGAAGCTTTCAAACGTTTTGATGGCATTTTTTTAACCTGAAAGGTACACAAGATACTAAACACCAAAACAAAATTAAGTGTACATTAGTAATTTGTGTACAAGAAGTTCCAACTCACAAAATATAAAGAAAATTATTAATTTTTAAAATTTAGAATTCTCATGGACATTTAATCGAACAAGTGGTGTGCACAGTTATAAAATTTCGTTCAAATTGTTTTTGTATCACAAACCAATCTCAACAATCAAAATCAAACAATATAGCCCAAATTCGACAATAGTAAGCAAAAAAATTTCATTTCAGTATCAAGTAAATTTCTAATAATATTCAATTAAATTATCAAATTGCGAAAGAAATAGAACCTGGTCGGATGGCTGAGATTTACTAAGCTTCGACGGAGGATTCAGAGGTTGAAATTGTGGGGCGATTGACGGGAGGCGTAGCGAAGATTGACAGGAGCTTTGGCGGTTTTTGGCGTTGAGTTTCGTTGTTGGTAGCTTTCAGTTGAAGGGGCGATTGATCGAGAGGTTGCTGAAGTAAAATTAAATTTAATACCGACAGCTGATCAATCGCCCACATGAGGTGATTGATCGGTTGTCGCTCTATTTTATTCAGCGCGACAGCTGATCAATCGCCCCACTTAGGCGATTGATCGGCTATTCGACTGTCGCTAAGAATTAACACAGAGTGACAGCCGATCAATCATTCCACGTGAGAGAGTGATCGGCTATCGCGCTGTGTTAATTCTTAGCAACAGCCGATCAATCGCCCCAATTGGTCGATTGATCAATTGTCACTTGGTTTTCATTCTTACCGATAGCCGATCAATCGCCCCAATGCTCCTATTGATCGGCTGTTGTTTTTTAGCGACATTTATTTATAAAAAAACAAATATATAAAAATATAATCTTCATTATAAATTTGACATTTGCATCACTACAAATTAAACACATCCCAACTAGGTTTGTAGCACCCGGTTTCAATAAATCAAAATAAGTTATTAAACGGTGGTATATAATTTTTATGGTTAAAATTTAGTGAAATGTTGATTAGGTTGTAAATGACTTGGCAGGGGCAAAATGGTAATTGCGAATTTATATTGTGGATAAGGTATTTAAGGAAAGGTTTAGTGAGGTTTAGCCGCCACTGTTTTATTACTCTTACCTCTCAGCTCAAGCAGACTACCTCTGGGCGATTTTCCCCTCCGGTTTTCCCCAACCAAGGTGAGTTTTGAATCAACTACTTGCCGTTCTAGTGCTAGGGTAGCTGAAGGATTGCAATGTATGTATCTTCGATAAGCTGCGGGTGAGAGATTTGGGCTTTGGGGTTTAGTGATGTATCGGGAATGCTTAATCAGTAGAGCCCCAAACTGGCTTCCTTAGACTTCAGTAGTTAGATAAAGTTTAGTGGAGATCTAATCCATAATCTGTCAATGGTTTTAGGTGAGCAGATTTTTGGAGTAGCATATAGCCGAGCGATTTCCAGGAGCCAGGTAAGTAAAGTAATGTGTGAGCCTTCGGGCCTACATCACAAAACAGTAGGTTTATGCATGCTTGAGTGTTTCTTTTCTTTATGTCATGCATTAAGTTTTGAAGAATTACGAAAATGAATTTATGTGCAAGGTTATGATGAGTATGAATTGAATGAAACAGAGTAGCTGTTAAGGGAAGTAATCCGCCCCTTAACTGAGTAGAGGATTTATTACATTGGGAGAACTGATCCCACTCCCAAGGGAATTAAGGGATCTGTATTAGCTGTTAAGGGAAGTAATCCGCCCCTTAACTGAGTAGAGGATTTATTACATTGGGAGAACCGATCCCACTCCCAAGGGAACTTAGGGATCAGACCAGTTTATGAACGATGCACAACTGAGTTGAGAAAATTAGAAACTGCATGATCAGGGTTTATGTTTCAACATACATTTCATTAATGCTTTACTTGCTTAGCATTAGGCTAATAGATGAGTTTTGTGATGTAGGTGTTGAGGATACAGCAGGTGATTTCCCTGAGGGCATAACCGAGTAGATGAGGTTGGTGGAGCACGGCTGTGCAACGGTCAGGCATCTGTTGGGGCGGTTTGACTGGTGTCATTGACTAACAAAGATTAATTGACAGTATTTCAAATTTATTATACTGAGCTTTCATGACAGTAGAAATTCTAATGTTTTGGAATTCGCTTTTGAGTTTCTTTTCTGATAACGATATTCTGTTGGGATTTCAAGATAGTACTTATGAGTTTCTAGTGACACAAAGGTTTGGATTGTCTCTGGTTAGTTTTAGCAAGAATGAGTTACTTGAAGTTTTCAAAAGTATTCTTAGTTTTCTCTGAATTTAGTATTCTGTTGGTTTATTACTGGATTTGCAAGGGAAGCGATTAGAGTTGTTGTTTTGCTCTCTATCGACAGATGATATCTGTCGGTAGATGTTGAGTAAATTTTAAATTCTATCGGAAGATATCTTCAGAAAAGCCATCGGAAGATGTAAATTTTAAAGTCTATCAGTAGATGCTTTAAGGAGTTACGTGAGTAGCACGTGTCGGCAGATGTAGTCCATTCCATCGGAAGAGGGAGAAACCCGTTTGTCGTTTAGCGAATCGGAAGGTGTAGAGTAACCCGTTTGTCGTTTAGCGAATCGGAAGGTGTAGAGTAACCCGTTTGTCGTTTAGCGAATCGGAAGGCGGGGAGTCATATTGTTGTTATCGGAAGATGACGTGTGTTTGTCTATTGAGAGATGAAATTGCGCTGACTTCATCGGCAGATGAAGTTATGTTAACTTCATCGACAGATGAAGTGGTGTGTGAAGTTACCATGATTTCATCGGCAGATGAAGTTGTGGGTGAAGTTGTGTAGACGTCATCGGCAGAAGCCTTTGGTTTTCTGCTTCTGCTCCTTCCGTTGACTAGTCGTCGGCAGACGAGTTCAACTCGTGACGTCATCGGCAGGAACCTCGTTCCGTTTCCTTCCGTTGACTTTGTCGTCGGCAGATGAATTCGACTTTTGTAATTCCTTGAGTAGTCCATCATTTAAAACCTTATTTTCTCTTGACCGAATACTTTAAACATTTCTATTAATCTTTCCAACAATATTTTCACAGCTAGTTAAATCCCCATTATAGTTTTAAATAATTTTCCGCTGCAAAGTTTTCAAATGTTTTGAACGTTTAGAAAATGTCAAATTTTGAATGTCGAATGAAGTTTTAAATTTATTCGAAATTCCTTAGTTATGATTAAGTAATGAGTAGCGAACCGAGTTCAGATAACTCGGGGCGTTACAGTATGGTATCAGAGACATTCAGTTAAACCGTTCAAAAGATTACTCATCAGTGCCAATCGTTGCATGGAAGTACTCCAACAACTGTAAGTGTTTATGTTAGCTTTAGTTATAAAATGTTTATGAGAGTAGTTAACCCTGTGCAGGAAATTAGCAAAATGGCTAGGCGCCCAGGAAGACCAAGAATACCAAGAGAGATACCAAGTCCTAGACGTGAGGAGGACTCTAGTGTAATTAGGCAGCTGACAGAATTAATGCGTCAGCAGACTGATATTGTGCGTCAACAATCTGATCAATTAGGAGTGCTGTTGAATCGGGAAGCACAAGGAAGTGCTAACTCAGGTTCTAACAGTGAACATTCTGGAGATAGATTCCGGAGACTGAGACCACCCACATTTGATGGACATTCCTCCGATCCAGTCATTGCTGAGGGATGGCTTAGGAAGATTGAAAGTATGTTCAGGTGTGCCAACATAGGAGAAGAAGAGAAAGTCACATTGGCAACCTTTCATTTGGCTGGAGAAGCTCAGCTCTGGTGGGAGACAATAGAAACCACCACAGATGTTTTGACAATGCAATGGTCACGATTCAAAGACATTTTCTACGGGAAGTATTTCAATAGCACCGTCCAAACTACAAAGAAGTTGGAGTTTCTGAACTTGAAGCAGACAGGGTCTGTGGCCGAGTATAGTAGGCAGTTTGAGTCCCTGTCCAGGTTTGCTGGACACTTTGCTCACAAAGACGAGGATAAGGTGTTCAAGTTTGTGCATGGACTGAAACCAGAAATTTACCGAGGAGTTAAATTTTGCGGTATTAAAGGTTTGGCGTTAAGTGAAGTAGTGTCCACTGCTCTGGAAGTGGAAGAGGCCGAAAGGATGTGTGCTGGAACAAAGGAAGTCCCACAAAGGTTTGTTCAACCACAACAACAGAGAGGGATGAAGAGGCCGAATGAAGGCCAGAATAGCCAAAGATCAAGGAGGAAGGTACCGATAGTCAGAAGTATCCCCAGTGTCCGAAGTGTCTGAAAAGTCATTTGGGTGAATGCAGGTTTGGATCGGGAAAGTGTTTCAATTGCGATGAAGTTGGGCATGCTTTCAGAGATTGCCCGAGACCCAGAGTCACTCGGTGTTTCAACTGCGGCAAGGTTGGTCACTTTAACAGAGACTGTCCGGCCTTGAAGAATGGCCCTGCTGTGATTAAGCCAAGAATATTCTCCATGGTTGAGCCAGGCGATGATGAGCAGCCTGCTGTGGTGTCAGGTACTATACTGGTCAATTCCCTACCCGCTTTTACATTGATAGATTCTGGTGCAACACATTCATTCGTAGCATTGACATTTGCTGATAAGTTAGATGTAAAGCTTACCTCTACTGTGCATGTATTTGATGTTGCCTTACCCTCTGGTGAACATATGCACTCTAACCAAGTAATTCCTGATAGCAATGTATTGGTAGGGAACATGAATTTACCTGCCGATCTCATTATTATGGACATAATGGGATTTGATGTAATCCTAGGAATGGATTGGTTGTTTAAACATTATGCCACAATTGATTGTAGGACTGGAATAGTTAGTTTCCAACCCCCTGGTAATTTGAAACATACCTTTCAGGCCTCAAGGAAGAATGAGGTGATGTCTGTGATGACTTCCATTAACACTAGACCTTCCCTGTGTAGAGGGTATTTGTGCTTCTTAGCTAGCGTTTTAGACGCACGGCTTGTAGGAAAGGCAAATCCTCAGAATGTCCTAACTGTCCGAGACTTTCCTGAAGTGTTTTTAGATGACCTTCCTGGTTTACCACCCGATAGAGAAATCGAATTTGTTGTAGATGTTTACCCCGGAGCCGAGCCTGTGTCTAAAAATCCATATAGACTAGCACCAACAGAACTTAAAGAGTTAAAGAAACAGTTGGAGGACTTGTTGGAGAAGGGATTCATACGCCCAAGCTTCTCACCGTGGGGTGCACCTGTCCTCTTTGTCAAGAAGAAGGATGGATCAATGCGTATGTGCATTGATTATAGAGAATTGAATAAGTTAACTGTCAAGAATAAGTACCCTCTACCGAGGATTGACGACTTATTTGACCAACTTAAGGGTGCGAGAGTTTTCTCTAAGATTGACTTAAGGTCCGGTTATTACCAATTGAAGGTTAAATCCGAAGACATCCCAAAGACTGCTTTTCGTACAAGGTATGGACACTATGAGTTTTTGGTTATGTCTTTTGGTTTGACAAATGCACCAGCAGCCTTCATGGATCTCATGAATAGGGTGTTTCGTGAGTATTTAGATAAATTTGTTATTGTATTCATTGATGACATCCTAATCTACTCTAAAACTGAGGACGAGCATGCAAGGCATTTGGGTTTGGTGTTGGAGTTACTAAGACAGCACCAACTTTATGCTAAGTTTTCCAAGTGTGAATTTTGGTTGGACAGAGTTCACTTTCTTGGTCACGTGATCTCTGGTGATGGAATATCTGTCGATCCAGCTAAAGTTCAAGCAGTTAAGGAATGGCCCCAACCGAAGAATGCTACAGATATCAGGAGCTTTCTTGGACTAGCAGGGTATTACAGAAAGTTCATTGAGGGGTTTTCGAAGATTGCCACACCCCTCACTATGTTAACAAGGAAAAATGTAAAGTATATTTGGACTGATAAGTGTGAGTTCAGTTTCCAAACCTTAAAGCAGAAATTGACCAATGCACCTATACTAACCCTTCCTGTTGAAAATGGTAAGTTTAGTATTTATTGCGATGCTTCCAAAATTGGACTTGGCTGTGTTTTGATGCAAGACGGAAAAGTTATAACTTATGCATCTAGGCAATTAAAAGTGCACGAGAAGAATTATCCTACTCATGACTTAGAATTAGCTGCAGTGGTTTTTGCATTAAAGATTTGGAGGCACTACCTGTATGGACAAACTTGCGAAATATTTTCAGATCATAAGAGTCTGAAGTACATTTTCACACAGAAGGAGCTAAACATGAGGCAACGTAGATGGTTGGAATTTGTAAAAGACTATGACTTTGAGATTAAGTATCATCCCGGCAAAGCGAATGTAGTGGCAGACGCTTTGAGCAGGGTGACTCCATCGGTTTCTACGTTGATTCTAGACATACCGATAGCCTTAGAGACTGAATTCCTAAGGTTTAACCTTGAAGCAGTATCTAGCGTGTCAGCCATGCTTTCGGCCATATCTTTGAGGCCTACTATTTTGGGGAGAATAAAGGAAGTTCAAATGAATGACGCTGAGTGCAATAAGTATAAGCTGTACATAGATTCTACTGTCAAGACAGATTTCAACTGCTCGGCTGATGGAATCCTTAAGTTTAGAAATAGATGGTTTGTTCCAGCTAATGTCGAGCTTCGAAAGGAAATTCTATCCGAGGCTCATTCTTCTAGACTCTCTATTCATCCCGGAAGTACTAAGATGTACAGAGATCTCAAGCAGCATTTTTGGTGGCCAAGTATGAAAAGATGTGTGGCAGAGTACGTGGAGTCATGTTTGGTCTGCCAGCAGGTCAAAGCTGAACATCAGAGGCCTGCAGGAACATTGCAACCCCTACCAGTTCCGGAATGGAAGTGGGAACAAGTGACAATGGATTTTGTTACAGGATTGCCTAGAACAGCAAAAGGACACGATGCAATTTGGGTAATAGTTGATCGTTTGACCAAATCCGCCCATTTTCTGCCTATTAAGATAACATATTCGATGGATCAACTAGCAGAGTTGTATGTGCAAGAGATCATTAGATTGCATGGAGTTCCAAGCACTATAGTTTCAGACCGAGACTCTAGATTTACATCTAAGTTTTGGAAAAGTTTGCATAAGGCTATGGGAACACAACTTAACTTTAGCACAGCCTTTCACCCTCAAACAGATGGACAATCCGAGAGAACTATTCAGACCTTAGAGGATATGCTCCGAGCGTGCATATTAGATTTTCAAGGATCTTGGAGTAAGTATTTACCATTGGTAGAGTTCTCTTACAACAACAGTTTTCAGGCGACAATAGGAATGGCACCGTATGAGGCATTATATGGACGAAAATGCAGATCACCTTTGTACTGGGATGAAGTTGGTGAAGCACAACTACTAGGTCCTGATATCGTGCAGCAAACAATGGAGAAGATTGCCCTCATCCGACAGAGAATTTTGACAGCTCAAAGCCGACAGAAAAGCTATGCAGACAAGAGGAGAAGAGAACTGGAATTTGAAGTAGAGGATGAAGTTTTCCTTAAGGTGTCACCTTTCAAAGGAGTCGTGAGATTTGGAAAAAGAGGAAAGTTGAACCCCAGATTTATTGGACCGTTCACTATCCTGAAGAGAGTTGGGAAAGCAGCCTATCAATTACAGCTACCAGCTTCTATGGAAGGAATACATGATGTGTTCCATGTCTCTATGCTAAAGAAGTGTATACGGGATCCAACTCATGTCGTTGAACAGCAGAACATTGAGATTCAACCTACACTCACCTATGAAGAAAAGCCAGTAAAGATTCTAGATTATGCAGTGAAGGTATTGCGCAACAAAGAAGTGCCACTAGTGAAAGTCTTATGGCACAACCAGAACTTGGAGGAGACAACTTGGGAACGCCAGCAAGACATGATGGATCAACATCCGGAGTTATTCAGGTACTGAATTTTGAGGACAAAATTCTTTTAAGGAGGGTAGATTGTAGCACCCGGTTTCAATAAATCAAAATAAGTTATTAAACGGTGGTATATAATTTTTATGGTTAAAATTTAGTGAAATGTTGATTAGGTTGTAAATGACTTGGCAGGGGCAAAATGGTAATTGCGAATTTATATTGTGGATAAGGTATTTAAGGAAAGGTTTAGTGAGGTTTAGCCGCCACTGTTTTATTACTCTTACCTCTCAGCTCAAGCAGACTACCTCTGGGCGATTTTCCCCTCCGGTTTTCCCCAACCAAGGTGAGTTTGAATCAACTACTTGCCGTTCTAGTGCTAGGGTAGCTGAAGGATTGCAATGTATGTATCTTCGATAAGCTGCGGGTGAGAGATTTGGGCTTTGGGGTTTAGTGATGTATCGGGAATGCTTAATCAGTAGAGCCCCAAACTGGCTTCCTTAGACTTCAGTAGTTAGATAAAGTTTAGTGGAGATCTAATCCATAATCTGTCAATGGTTTTAGGTGAGCAGATTTTTGGAGTAGCATATAGCCGAGCGATTTCCAGGAGCCAGGTAAGTAAAGTAATGTGTGAGCCTTCGGGCCTACATCACAAAACAGTAGGTTTATGCATGCTTGAGTGTTTCTTTTCTTTATGTCATGCATTAAGTTTTGAAGAATTACGAAAATGAATTTATGTGCAAGGTTATGATGAGTATGAATTGAATGAAACAGAGTAGCTGTTAAGGGAAGTAATCCGCCCCTTAACTGAGTAGAGGATTTATTACATTGGGAGAACCGATCCCACTCCCAAGGGAATTAAGGGATCTGTATTAGCTGTTAAGGGAAGTAATCCGCCCCTTAACTGAGTAGAGGATTTATTACATTGGGAGAACCGATCCCACTCCCAAGGGAACTTAGGGATCAGACCAGTTTATGAACGATGCACAACTGAGTTGAGAAAATTAGAAACTGCATGATCAGGGTTTATGTTTCAACATACATTTCATTAATGCTTTACTTGCTTAGCATTAGGCTAATAGATGAGTTTTGTGATGTAGGTGTTGAGGATACAGCAGGTGATTTCCCTGAGGGCATAACCGAGTAGATGAGGTTGGTGGAGCACGGCTGTACAACGGCCAGGCATCTGTTGGGGCGGTTTGACTGGTGTCATTGACTAACAAAGATTAATTGACAGTATTTCAAATTTATTATACTGAGCTTTCATGACAGTAGAAATTCTAATGTTTTGGAATTCGCTTTTGAGTTTCTTTTCTGATAACGATATTCTGTTGGGATTTCAAGATAGTACTTATGAGTTTCTAGTGACACAAAGGTTTGGATTGTCTCTGGTTAGTTTTAGCAAGAATGAGTTACTTGAAGTTTTCAAAAGTATTCTTAGTTTTCTCTGAATTTAGTATTCTGTTGGTTTATTACTGGATTTGCAAGGGAAGCGATTAGAGTTGTTGTTTTGCTCTCTATCGACAGATGATATCTGTCGGTAGATGTTGAGTAAATTTTAAATTCTATCGGAAGATGTCTTCAGAAAAGCCATCGGAAGATGTAAATTTTAAAGTCTATCAGTAGATGCTTTAAGGAGTTACGTGAGTAGCACGTGTCGGCAGATGTAGTCCATTCCATCGGAAGAGGGAGAAACCCGTTTGTCGTTTAGCGAATCGGAAGGTGTAGAGTAACCCGTTTGTCGTTTAGCGAATCGGAAGGCGGGGAGTCATATTGTTGTTATCGGAAGATGACGTGTGTTTGTCTATTGAGAGATGAAATTGCGCTGACTTCATCGGCAGATGAAGTTATGTTAACTTCATCGGCAGATGAAGTGGTGTGTGAAGTTACCATGATTTCATCGGCAGATGAAGTTGTGGGTGAAGTTGTGTAGACGTCATCGGCAGAAGCCTTTGGTTTTCTGCTTCTGCTCCTTCCGTTGACTAGTCGTCGGCAGACGAGTTCAACTCGTGACGTCATCGGCAGGAACCTCGTTCCGTTTCCTTCCGTTGACTTTGTCGTCGGCAGATGAATTCGACTTTTGTAATTCCTTGAGTAGTCCATCATTTAAAACCTTATTTTCTCTTGACCGAATACTTTAAACATTTCCATTAATCTTTCCAACAATATTTTCACAGCTAGTTAAATCCCCATTGTAGTTTTAAATAATTTTCCGCTGCAAAGTTTTCAAATGTTTTGAACGTTTAGAAAATGTCAAATTTTGAATGTCGAATGAAGTTTTAAATTTATTCGAAATTCCTTAGTTATGATCAAGTAATGAGTAGCGAATCGGGTTCAGATAACTCGGGGCGTTACAAGGTTGACACCCATCTAATTATCAATCATGTGCAAAATGTCAAAAAAAAAATTACAAAATGAAAAAATACTTCAAAATTAAAATTACAATGCTAATCTTCAACGTCCAAATTTTTAAATTTTTTGAGTATTTCGTCCTCTCGTTGTTGGTTTCTCGTAATGGCGTCGTTCCAATCCTTCATGCAAATGAGTGCCTCCACGAGATCAGTGCAAGTTGTCTTCGGCATTCATGGTACACACACGTCCAACTGAACTAAAAGCAGACTCTGATGCTACTGTAGAGACCGAAGGTATTAGTCGATCACGTGCCATTATAGACAGAATATGATATGTGGTGGAAAACATTTTCTACCAATTTAAAATATTAAAATTTTCTTCGCGAGAAAATTGATATCGAGTGTCAAAATAAATTTCTAGTTCATTTCGCATAGAACTAGAGTAAGCATCTGTATCTAATTGATTTCAAATATCATGAATACCAAATTGTGAACCTACAATATTTCCACCACCACTACTTGAGCTAACATGTGAAGAAACACGTTAATGACTAACATTAGAATATTTAGATTCATAAGAAGAATATAAATTAGTAATTCTATGTGTTATTTGATCCATAGAAAATAAAGGAGTTTGTAAATTATTAGAAATTTTATTAACAATGAGATATACTTATCTTAACTTATATCTAGGATCCATTATACATACATAACAAAAAATAGGAGGAATGTCAAACTAATATTTTTTTAAATTTTGTTTCTATTTTATTAAGTATATCTCTAAATTCATCTATATGTCGATATTGTGCAAAATTACCCGTTAAGTTTATAAAAATGGGGAGAACAAGATGAGAAGTGAAATAATAAATTCCCGAACATTCATTTGTAGTATCATAAAATAGTTTTTAAAAAATCAAGAAATATATTAGCTACTTCGCAACTAGATTTATCAAGATTAATACTTTGTGTTTTTTCACTAATAAAAGTACAAATAACTTGCTAATATGACTAGCATTTTCCATCATTAAATAAGTAGAATTCCACCTATTATCTACTTTGATTTTTAATTTTCATGGTTTAAGTTGTGCAGCTTTACAAAAATCTCTATATTCTTGTTGCCTCGAATTAGATCCAATTATATAAGCAATTACAGATCTAATTGATTTAATATGAGGCAAAATATATGTCATACCATCTTTAACAACTAAATTTCAAATATGACAAACACATCTCATATGAAAAAGAAAATCTTGAGTAGTATCTAATTAAAAATAATTTTTAAAATGAGAAATAGCAGCATCGTTAGCACTAGCATTATCAAGTGTTATGCTAAATATTCTATCTTGAATGAAATATTCTTGCAATATCGTAACAAATATCTATAAATTGTAATAACAGTGTAGGGATATTTACAATTACAAAATTCTAAAATTCTTTTATTTAATTGCAAAGAGTCATCAATAAAATGAGAAGTTACAACTATATAGCCTATAGAATTACGTACACTCCATAAATCAGACGTGATACAAATAGACATTGAAATGGCACTTGAGAAAAATGAAATTAATTCATTTTTCATATTATTAAATATTTTAATAATATCAATTTTAGTTGTACTTCTAGAAACACGTTTAAAATTAGGAGTAACATATTAATTCAACACTATCGGTGAACGCTAAAGGCAATTCACATTGTGCTACAAGTTTTGCTATTTATTCTCTCATTTTATTTTGTTAATACAAAAAAGTGCCACTACCACTAGCATTTAATAATCTTTGTGTAGGGTTTCTAATTTGCTCGTTTAAGTAGCACTTTTGATAATGCCTATTTAGTGAGGTAGTTGAACTACCAGAAACATATGCATAATTTTTAATACAATATTTACATTGAGCTCTAGATTCTACTTTTCCACCAATTTTAATATCTTTCATTACAAAATGTTTTCATACTTCAGATGTTTTTTTTTTTGAGGTGATGAAGTGGATGTTGATACTTGTGCAGATAATTGTCCTATTGGAAATGTAGAATTTATTTTTCTAATTTCTTCAATATCATCATCAATATTATAATCATGTGGATCTATAACTAAAAATAAATTTTAAATAAGAAAATGATACCACAAACTAATGTTCAACAAAAAGCTCGTAGGTGGTGTGAATTGATCAACTCACTTATATGAAACCTAAAAAAAATTAATGTAACAAAATTTAAGTTAGTATAACTATAAATATAATTAAAAATTATGTAAATATATGTAAAAAAATAAACTAAATTTTACCTTCTTGAACCAAATTGAAGAATGAATTGAGAGCACCAAATGGATTGAGAGCAAATTGAGTACAAATTGATTGAGAGGAAATGAGAAAGATTGATAGAGATTAGGGTGAAACAAAATGAAGGGAGGCAGAAGAATTTATAAAAAAAATTGAGAGAATGAGGAGAGAGAGCCAGAGAGGCCAAGAGTGATTTCTGAAGAGATGCTCTGAAGCTCCAACGGTCACAGAACCGTTGCTGAGAATCTCAGCGCCTAGATTTCTTGCAGCTCTTAGAGCAACGGTATTGTTATCGTTTCTAAGAATTTCAGCCTGAGAATCTCAGGCTTCCTAGCAACGGTCATCAGACCATAGCTTAAGTGCCCTTTGCGGCTGTGCCCTCTTGCAGACGGCAGGAGAGGAGACGGGGCCTCCTGTCTGCTGTCGAGCATCGGATTCAGAGAGAGCACTGAGCTGGCCACTGGGCGTCAGAGCACATCGCGCACCCTGTGCGCAGCGTGCTCGATCGGGCCGATAGGTCGGCGCATCCAGCCGACCGATCGACACCTTCTCTGGTGTCATCGCTCAACGCCTGTCGCCTCATAATTGGGCGATTGATTGGCTGGGCTTGATTGAGCCATCGGAGACGACCAATATCAGGCGTTGGAGACGCCTCAGGGCGACAGGGCCCCAAGCTCGGCTCGCGAGCGACGAGCTCACGAGCCTAGTTGGTCGAGCTCAGCTTGGTCTGTTTGTGTGGCTCGAGCAAGCTCGGTCCGCTACAGTAATAAGCCGAGCCAGCCTGCCCGTTTAACATCCTTACATGAGAAACGTCAAATGAAGGGTTTAAAATAACCAATTAATTACTGTGGTGTGAATTAATCATGTTTAAAATTATTAACCTTTCATGAATAAACGTGAGTCAATGGGATTAACCGCATGCCTTACACAGTTAACCTGCATAATGCGGGGGTTATGTGATTAACCGATTGACGCCCCACGTTATGCGGTTAACTGCCTCATTCGAGACGGTTAAACGCATTTAGAATAGCGCAGTGGGTGCAGACACTCATACGGTACCCACGTAATGCGGTTACCCGTTGCTTTGAGGCTGGTCGACCGCCTATCACGTGAAGTCTCTGAAATATTCGGGTCAAAGAGTATACTATAGGCGAATATTTACTGAAGAGTATCAGAACGGTCAACCGTTATATGAATTCGGTCGACCATTGTAGTGCCGATTTAAGCATCCCTCCTCCTCTTGTTTCTCACCTCCACCGTTCCCCTCTCCAACTCTTCTATTACTTTGCGTAATTTGTTTTTGGGATTTCTTTCGAGAGTATACTCTGAATAGGTGATGTATTCAAATAAAATGTATTATCCATGAATATTGATGTGTATTTCATTAAATATTATTTTGCTACTATTTACTATTTTATTATTTATGAATTATTTATTAATATTTTAAAATTCTTTTAGAAATATTTTTTATATTAATTATTGATATGTGTATTTTACCCTAATTATTTTGTTACTTTTTATTAATTTATTATTTCTGAATTATTATTTATTCTTCATTTTCCTTTGAAGACGATGGATCTAAGAAGATTATAGAATTTAAATGAGCCAACAAATTTTGATGTCGATATAGATTGATATTCGTATACCAATAATGAAAAAAAAAGGGGCGTATTCGGCATCTGTAACTCTAGATGAGTAGCTGCGAACACCGGTCGGATTGGACGTTGATGAGATGAAAAGCTTACCAGTATGTGAAGAAAACCCAATGAATTTTTATTTGGAGAAAACATATAGTTATATAAAGCAAATTAAAGAGAAAATAAGAATATTCTTTAAAGAGGTTTTCGACATCACATTTGTCCAAAATGACAAGAAGCGACTGAAAGCTATATGCACGAACGGATATTAGTGGCGACTACATGGTTCGAAGATGCAAGGCGATGAGACCTATTAAATAAAGTCTTTGGTCAATTCTCACAACTGTGCGAGGGTAGTTGAGAATCGAAACGCTAGAGCAAAAAATCTTGCAATTCATTATCTTGACAGATTTAAAAGTCAACCTATGTGGGCTATCCCTTCCATCATCGAGACAGTCAGAAATGATTTCACTATAAACATTACGCATGGTATTGCCAAAAGAGCAAGAAACTTAGCTCGAATACTTAACGAAGGTAATAGCGATGAAGAGTACAAGCTAATCTGGTCGTACGCATCAGAAATATATAGATCAACTTTGGACAAGCACATTAGCAGTATATACTTATGATACAAGAAGTACTTTAATGGTATGTCAAAGATTGTATATGTGCATGGCTGCTTGCAAGACATGTTTGCTGCAGCACGGATGCCCTGTCATCTGTTTGGATGGTTGCCATCTAAAAGATTGTGTCCCGACCAATTACTCACGGCCGTCAGTATTGATGACAACGATGGAATATATCCTGTTGTTGTTGCCAATGTTGAAAAAGAAACCGAGGACACATGGACCTAGTTTTTGGGAATTTTGAAGCAAGACCTGAATATGAGATTGGGAGAGAGCTGGACAATTATTTCGGATCGACAAAAGGTATAATACATTTCCAATTGTTAGATAATTATATTGTTTAATGTTGACTCGAATTTTTCTTTCAAATATCAGGGGTTGCGGAATGCTGTTGAGACCGAATTTCCTTTCGCTGAACATCGCTTCTGCCTACGACATATGTATGCAAATTTCAAAAGTCTCTTTCGGGGCAAAGCGTACAGAGGCAATGTGGAAAGCGGCCAGGGCCCCCACCCATCATCATTTTGAAATATAAATGAGGAAATTATTTCAGCTAAACTCAGATGTCCACGCATGGCTTTGAAGAGGAGAGCCTAGATATTGGGCTAGTTATGCCTTTTATTCGATACCTAAGTGCGATATAGGCTTGAATAATTTGTCCGAGTCATACAAATGCAGTTCTATTGCCGGCCAGAGACAAACTGATTATCACCATGTTCGAGACAATACGAAAGGATTTGATGACTCGCACTGTCAAAAAATTTAAGAAGATGGCCCAATTAACAGACATTCTATGTCCCCGAAAAAAGAAAAAGCTTGAGGATCTAAAAATTTCAGCTCGAAACTGGAGTGCTCAGTTAGCGAAAGATGAACGATTTGAGGGCAACAACGGCTACGAACAATACAATGTCGACATGAATATGGGTGTGTGCGCGTGCACAAGATGGGAGCTGACTAGAATCCCTTGTATCCACTCCATTCTCTGCATTAATAAAATGATAGTGGAACTGGAAAGGTACATGCATCCCTACTATCACCGGGTGACTTATATGCAGATGTATTTATAATTTATTCAACCCATGAACGACCCACAAATGTTGTTGGCTATGACGGCATTCATGCCGCCCAAAAAGATATCATCAACTTGGTAGGCCAAAAAAGACAAGAGTGCGAGATGTCGACGAGCCGTTGAGTTTGAAAATTAGTAAGAAGAACTCGAAGATGACGTGTGGCATATGTCGGCAGCAATGACATAACATTCACACTTATTCTCACTGGGGATCCACTTTAGATGCTGCTGCACAAGATATGTTTATGAGTTTCAATGAATTTGAGGGAATGCAAGAATCTGCAACGCGAGGCAGAGGCCGAGATAGAAATCATTGAATGTAATGTTTGAAATTGGTTAATTAAATAAATACATTACATAGTTTAATTAATTAATTCATTGAACACGTGATTTAATTTTAATTGCACACATTAAGCTTTTACATCCTGAAGATATTTCAAATTGCAATTTTTTTAATTAATTAATTTAATTAATTAATTCATTGAACACATGATTTAATTTTAATTGCACGCATTAAGCTTTTACATCCCGAAGATATTTCAAATTGTAATATTTTTTTAAATAAAATTTTTTTATTTTAGTTTATGTTAAGAATACTTATCTATTAAATGTTATTCAAATTAGAATTATTTATTTATTTCAGTTTATTTAAACAAAAAAATTGAAAAAATGGACAGAGTTTCGTTTGTTTTATGACTCCTCTATAGTTATCTTCAAACAGTTCTTGCAAATTCAAATAACAAATATAGATCCAACAACCAGAATCCAGTACGTATAATAAATTTCAAAACATAAAATGAAAAGTAAAGTACATATAAATATAAAAACACATTAATTACTTTAATTCAATTAAATATACAAAGAAATTATCAATTTTAACCCTGTACTATACACATTCTTTCAGGTAGACCCCTATACTAAAAAAACCGACAAGTCAAACCTTGTACAATTATTCTGTTATCGATCTGAATCCTTTTAAAAGTTCCGTTAAACCCCTACTGTTAGTGCACATGCAGAATTCAAATTTATTAAAAAACATAACTTTTATCCTTTCTCTTCGCAATCTCCTTTGCTCTTCTCAATCATCTAGCCCTAAATCCCACCTTGCTCCCTCTCAAATTTTTCCAATGTACCAAACCCGAAATCGCAAGCTTCTGCCCCCTCTGATTTTTCCATTTTCCAGAGTCTCCAGCTCGAAATCGTGAGCTTCCTCCCTCTGTTGACTTAAAGAGTGTTGAAGTCTAAATATATTTTTGATGATGTATTTGTATGTTAAGTATGTAATTTGATTATGTTCATTAAATGAGAATAATGAATAATAAATATGAAATTATGTGTTTGGAAATATCCTTGAAAAGGGTATTTTAGTTGTCTAATGAATCTGGTTAAGTGTACAGGGATGAAAACTGATCTGCCGATGATCTGTTAAAAGTAGACAGTCATCGATCGCTAAACGACAAAAGAAGACTTCTTCCACTGGCAATTCAAAGAAGACTTATACCGCCAGCTAAACGACAAAAGAAGACTTCTTCCACTGGAATACAAAGAGTAATTCTGCCGCCAGCTAAACAGCAAAAGAAGACTTCTTCCACTTGCAATTCAAAGAAGACTTATACCGCTAGCTAAACGACAAAAGAAGACTTCTTCCACTGGAATACAAAGAGTAATTCTGCCGCTAGCTAAACGACAAAAGAAGACTTCTTCCACTGGCAATTCAAAGAAGACTTCTTCCACTGGCAGTTCAAAGAGAACTTATACCGCCAGCTAAACGACAAAAAAAGCTTACATCCACCGCTGGCTTTTTTCTAATGAGACTTATACCGATAGCAGTTCAGCATTTTAAAGCTACATCTTCTGATAGCGGTTCAGCATTGTAAAGCAACATCTTCCACCAGAATTCAAATTTACCGCGAAGCGATAGCGAAAGCCGCCCGAGCTTTAACTCCTGTCCACTAATGGCGAAGCACAAATACAACTCCAGAACGCAACGACTAGCTACTTTGTACGGATGCTGCTCCAACAGTAATATATTTCCTTATCCAGAAAGAAGCATTCAATGAAGATAGCCGATTCCAGACAGAGTACTTAAGGTGAAAAAGAAGCTCAAAATACGAACTTGCAAAAAAATCATTGTTTAGGGGTGTGCAAAACCGGTTTCGGTTTCGAACTTGCCGAACTGAAGCCGGTTTTAGAGCCTACCAAAACCGAACCTAAACCGAACCTAAACTTTCGGTTCGGTTTCAGTTTTACATCCGCAAATACTTGAGCAGAGGCGCTGCTAAAAAAGAAGATGGAACTCCTACTATAATCTGAAAGTAAATTAGAATAAAGCTTCTTGAAGTACTCATAGAGGCCGAATTTGAAGCCGCCTTGAACACCATATCCGAACAACTTGCCAGACCAACCCCTCCAAAGGAATGAAGAACCTTGTTCTCTCAAAAGGGTTGACAACCCAAAAGAAATATTGTTATACTTGATGGGATTTACCTACAAAAACAGCAAGAAAATCAGAGAAGCAGCAGTTGGGCGGGAAATTCAAATGTGATTAAAAGCAGGGGATTCTAATCAATCGATATTGTCAAACACAGGTAAAAATGGCGAATGAACAGAAACCACACATTTTTTGCCGGCAATGGATGTTGAATCATAACAGCCAATAAGTTTAAGCAACCCACAGATTATAAATATCAAAGAAATCACTAGCATGTCTCAATCTAGTTCTCTGTTAGTTCGAAACTACATCAAAAAGAGAAGAAATCGATGAACATAATTTTCCCATAAAGGAAGAAGAAACACAATTAAAACACCTGCATATTAACTTTGAGAACGTCGAAGGGGGTAATAGCGAGATGGGTAGTCTCAGAACTAAGTATTCCTCCAACAGCTCAGAGACCATAATACCCAGGTGAAAACTCCTCCATGAGCCTTCTCCTCTCCACCCCCTTCATCTTCCACTTCTTCTTCCAAACTACTTTCAGCTTCCAAAACCCAACATCTTTGCGGCGAGTAATCTGAGCGAACTTTCTGAAACGCTAAAACTCGAAGTCGGACTCGTAGCTATGGGAAAAGGGTGTAAAGTCATTAGCTGCCGTGCCGTGTGTCGTCTCTGGAGGAGAGATTCTGAGATGAAGAGTGAAGTGAAGACTAAGAGTGAAGACTGAAGGAGACCCGACGATTTAGGGCTTCTGGCTTTACTTTTGATTTTTTTTTTTCTTTTTTAGTTAAGGTCCGGTTCGGTTCGGTTTGTATCGGTTTTGGCCGATCCAAACCGACAACCGAACCTAATTCACCAGTTTCTATAAATTGAAACCGAACCAAACCGAACCTATGCTCAAAACCGGTCAAAACCGAACCTAATTCACCAGTTCCGGTTCGGTTCACCGGTTCCGGTTCGGTTTGCACACCCCTATCATTGTTGAGCCCTAACAAGCAAATTCTTGTAATCACTCTGTAATCTCTTCTACATCTCTCTGATCCTAAACTTGAGATTCAATCTCTGAGAGAGCGTAGACTGTACTGAAAAACTACATTCTTACACTTGTTTAAAGGCAGTGGATTGTTGCCCGTAAAGTGCAATCCAGATTTGTAAAGGCAGTAGATCGACGCCCGAGAAGTTCGATCTGGTTTTCTCGTGAGGAGAAGGAAAGAATCTTCAAGGGGGAGCCTTGAAGTGTGGACGTAGGCAAGTTTAGCCGAACCACGTTAAAAACTGTGGTGTCAACTTCTCTCTCTCTCACTTTCATTGTTTGAGTATTTGCTGTCTTTATTATCAATAGAACATAAGAGAGAAAATAGTTTTAGATAAACTAATTAAGTTTAATAAGTCTAATTCACCCCCCTCTTAGACAAATACGATCCTACAATTGGTATCAGAGAAAGGTTAATCATTTTCTAAGTTGTGTTTAAACACTCTGTGATATATATTTTCGATGGCATTCAACACTAACTTCACACACGTAGAAGGTCAAGCTATTAATAGACCTCCCTTCTTTGATGATAGGGATTATGTTTACTGGAAGACAAGAATGAGAATTTTTGTTCAAGCCATGAATTATGAGATCTGGAACATAATAGAAAATAGACCTTTCAAACCCATGAAAACTGATAAAGACATTAGTGTTCCTAAGTCTCCTCATGAATTTACCGAATCAGACAAGAAAAATTTGAGCCTAAATGCTAAAGCAATAAATACACTATATTGTGCACTAAATAGAGATGAGTTCAATAGAGTTTAGGGATGTGACAGTGCACAGGAGATATGACATCTATTAGAAGTTACACATGAGGGAGCAAACTAAGTTAAAGAGAGTAAATTAAGCATGCTTGTACATGAGTACGAATTGTTTTCCATGGAAAAGGATGAGATTATTTCTTCTATGTTTACTCGATTCACTAACATTACTAATGGTTTAAAAGCTCTTGGTAAGTTGTACTCAGGTGAAGAACTTGTAAGAAAAATCTTAAGATGTCTACCTAGAGCCTGGCAACCAAAAGTAACAACAATACAAGAGGCCAGGGATCTTAAAGTGCTCAAGCTTGAAGAGCTTATTGGCTCTCTGATGACTCATGAGAAAACCATGAGAGCCAATGACAAGGCAGATCTCAAAGAGAAAGAGATCAGTAAAAAGAAGCATATAGCACTTAAAGCTTCCTCGAGCAAACAAGATGACTCTAAGGAAGAAGATGAAGATGAGGATATTGCCCTTATTACCAGAAGATCCAGCAAGTTCCTCCAGAGAAAAGGATACATGGGAGGAAATTCTCTAGAGGAGAAAGGCCTCAAAAGAAGAAGGAGATCACTTGTTTTGAGTGTGGGAAGCCGGGTCACATGAAGGCCGACTGTCCTCAAGCAAAGAAGAATCCCAAGAAGTTTAAGAAGAAGGCTATGAAGGCTACTTGGGATGACAGTGAAGGTGACATCTCTTCTTCAGAAGATGAGGAAGTGGCAAATCTATGCTTCATGGCCAAGGAGGATGAGGTTAGTCATTCTTCTAGTGATAGTGAATCTGATGATGATGGTGATATGGTTGATGCATTTAATGATTTGGTTAAGCAATTTAGCATATTGAAGGCCAAATACAATTCGTTGAAAAGAGAAAATGCAAGTCTAGTTGAAAAGTATGCTAAGGAAAATAATCAGCATGAAAAGGAAGTTTCTGAACTTAAAAGCAAAAACGAAGACTTGAATAATATTATTCTAAAATTTACTAATGACACTAAGTTATTTAAGATGGTGTTAGGTAGTCAGAGAACAAATTTTGACAGAGCAGGTTTAGGCTATGACAAGCCTAATAAAAGAAAAACTTTTAAAAATTTCTTTGTTAAATCATCTGTTTGCCATGCGTGTAATGAAGCAGGACATAAATCTTTTGTATGTCCATCAAAAGCAAACAATATGAAATCAAGTGGTAAACTTCAATGGGTTCCCAATGGAACCAGGCCTAACTCTAGGATCCAAAAGATTTGGGTACCAAAGAAGACAACTTGAGTCTAAATATGTTTTTGATGATGTATTTGTATGTTAAGTATGTAATTTGATTATGTTCATTAAATGAGAATAACGAATAATAAATATGAAATTATGTGTTTGGAAATACCCTTGAAAATGGTATTTTAGTTGTCTAATGAATCTGGTTAAGTGTACAGTGCTGAAAACTGATCTGCCGATGATCTGTTAAAAGTAGACATTCATCGATCGCTAAACGACAAAAGAAGACTTCTTCCACTGGCAATTCAAAGAAGGCTTATACCGCCAGCTAAACGACAAAAGAAGACTTCTTCCACTGGAATACAAAGAGTAATTCTGCCGCCAGCTAAACGACAAAAGAAGACTTCTTCCACTGGCAATTCAAAGAAGACTTATACCACCAGCTAAACGACAAAAGAAGACTTCTTCCACTGGAATACAAAGAGTAATTCTGCCGCCAGCTAAACGACAAAAGAAGACTTCTTCCACTGGCAATTCAAAGAAGACTTCTTCCACTGGCAGTTCAAAGAGAACTTATACCGCCAGCTAAACGACAAAAAAAGCTTACATCCACCGCTGGCTCTTTTCTAATGAGACTTATACCGATAACGGTTCAGCATTTTAAAGCTACATCTTCTGATAGCGGTTCAGCATTGTAAAGCAACATCTTCCACCAGAATTCAAATTTACCGCGAAGCTATAGCGAAAGCCGCCCGAGCTTTAACTCATGTCCACTAATGGCGAAGCAGGAATACAACTCCAGAATGCAACGGCTAGCTACTTTGTACGGATGCAGCTCCAACGGTAATATATTTCCTTATCCAGAAAGAAGCATTCAATGAAGATAGCCGATTACAGACAGAGTATTTAAGGTGAAAAAAGCTCAAAGTACGAACTTGCGAAAAAATCATTGTTGAGCCCTAACGAGCAAATTCTTGTAATCACTCTGTAATCTCTTCTACATCTCTCTGATCCTAAACTTGAGATTCAATCTCTGAGAGAGCGTAGACTGTACTAAAAAACTACATTCTTACACTTGTTTAAAGGCAGTGGATTGTCGCCCGTAAAGTGCAATCCAGATTTGTAAAGGCAGTAGATCGACGCCCGGGAAGTTCGATCTAGTTTTCTCGTGAGGAGAAGGAAAGAATCTTCAAGAGGGAGCCTTGAAGCGTGGACGTAGGCAAGCTTAGCCGAACCACGTTAAAAACTGTGGCGTCAACTTCTCTCTCTCTCACTTTCATTGTTTGAGTATTTGTTGTCTTTATTATCAATAGAACATAAGAGAGAAAATAGTTTTAGATAAACTAATTAAGTTTAATAAGTCTAATTCACCCCCTCTTAGACAAATACGATCCTACACCCTCTTCGATTTTCTAGAGTCTCAAGCCCGTCAAGTTCCTCCCTGTCTCGTCTCTTCTTGGTAAGTCTCTTCTATGGCTGTCTTCTGGTGCTTGCTTATTGAATTAAAATAAGGGCTTTGTCTTCCGATGTTGAAGGAATCTGACTATATAAACCTACAATTTAAAAAAAAAAATACAGCTTACTGGGGGATTGAAATTTGTTTTCGTAATATGTTCTTGCCTTGTTCTTTCTTCCCTCTTTCTTCTTTCTCAATTTTTTGACTGAGTATGATAGAATTTTATGTCTCCGATTGGGTTAATATTTCTTAATCTTCTTGCTATCAAATCTATTTTTTGATGATTCAAAGCATATATTATTCAAACCCATTTTTTATAGATTCTAAGAACAACTAAAACTTGAGAGAAAATGTTGCATATTTCTCTGTTTGTGTCCTCTGCTCATTGCTATCACTGGGTAATCTATTACTTTGTCAAAAATAAACGCACACACTGTCCTCAAACATGTCGTAATAAATTACAGTTAGGGATGGTTTGATTACTTATGGATGTCTACACTTTTTCTCAACGTAATTTTTAACTTGTATTTTGTCTAACAGGAAATTCCAATAAGTGAATTTTCACTATACCATGGACATGAATATTCCAAGTTGCAGTTGCAATGAGCCATATGCTGTGGACATGAATATTCCAAGTTGCAGTTGCTTTGCGTGGACTTTCACTGGAATTCTTTGTGTTCATTCAATCCCTAACTATTTGTTTGTAGCTTATGAATTTAGTGTATGTAGCTTATGTTTAACAATCAAGAAATTGACGATGATGGGATTGATGTATTCATGAGTATTTGTTGTGTTATAAAAAGGAGTTTGATAAATTTAAGGGGAATGGTTTCAAAATCCAGTAAGAGGGCCGAAACAGATTGAGATTGACCATCAATCTATTTGGAAGAGGCGAGGATGAACATGAGAAACAAAAAAAAAAAAAAACAGTGCAAGTACCATGCAGAAACAAAAAAAAGACACAATACATCACAATTCATCAAAAATGCTCCTGGAACAATGCAAGTAACCAAGCAGAAACCAAAAAAATAAAAAATACATCAAAATTCATCCAAAAATGCTTCTGGAACAGTCTAAGTAACCAAACAGAAACAAAAAAGACAAAAAACATCACAATTCATCAAACAATGCTCCTGCAAAAGTGCAAGTAGCAAAGACAAAATTACATTAGTAGTACTTCCCCACAACATCTCCCTCTTTCTCTTTAGACCCCTTGGCCTCTTCCTCTTTGTCTTCCTCGGCCTCTTCCTCGGTCTCTTCCTCTACCGCTTCCAGCTCCTCGAGTAGTCGGTGTGGATGTACTAGAATTAACTCCTTCACACCTCCTGACATTATGTCCCACCCCATTGCACTTAGAGCATCTCATCACTCTATTTCTTTTAGAGACATTGGTACTACTTTCAGGCTCACCAGCATCTCTAATCCTCTTTTTTCGTGGTCTACCTGACTATTTTTTTTGTAATGATGGGATGATTGTAAGTGAAACAATCTCTGGCCACATACTCATCCCATTAACCAGAGCAATGTAGTGGGAATACATATCTAAGAAGGTTTGTCTATGGTAATGTTCGTGCACATACTCCTCCACTTCTTGTCTCAAATACCTTATGCAAGAGATTGAATGAACACAAGGAATTCCAGTCAAAGTCCACGCAAAAAAACTGCAACTTAGAATATTCATGTCCACGGTATAGTGAAAATTCACCAATTGGAATTTCCTGTTAGACAAAATACAAATTAAAAATTACGCTGAGAAAAAGAGTATACATCCATAAGTAATCAAACCATCCCTAACTGTAATTTATTACGACATGTTTGAGGACAGTGTGTGCATTTATTTTTGACAAAGAAATAGATTACCCAGTGATAGCAATGAGAAGAGGACACAAATAGAGAAATATGCAACATTTTCTCTCAAGTTTTAATTGTTTTTAGAATCTATAAAAAATGGGTTTGAATAATATATGCTTTAAAACATAAAAAAAAAAAACAGATTTAACAGCAAGAAGATTAGGAAATATTAACCCAATCGGAGACATAAAATTCTATTATACTCAGTCAAAAAATTGAGAAAGAAGAAAGAGGGAAGAAAGAACAAGGCAAGAACATATTACGAAAACAAATTTCAATCCCCCAGTAAGCTGTGTTTTTTTTTTAAAAAAAAATTATAAGTTTATATAGTCAGATTCCTTCAACATCGGAAGACAAAACCCTTATTTAATTCCATAAGTAAGCACCAGAAGACAGCCAGATAAGAAACTTACCGAGAAGAGACAAGACAGGGAGGAAATTGACGGGCTGGAGACTCTGGAAAATCGAAGAGGGAGGAAGCTCACGATTTCGAGCTGGAGACTCTGGAAAATGGAAAAATCGGAGGGGGAAGGGAGCTCGCGATTTCGGGTTTGGTACACTGGAAAAATCTGAGAGTGGCAAGGTGAAGATTTGGGGATTTAGGGCTAGAGGATTGAGCAGCGCAAAGGAGATTACGAAGAGAAAGGATAAAATTTATGCTTTTTAATAAATTTGGATTCTGCATGTGCACTAACCGTAGGGGTTTAACGAAAATTTTAAAAGGATTCAGATCGATAACAGAATAATTATACAAGGTTCGACTTGCCGATTTTTTTAGTATAGGAGTCTACCTGAAATAACGTGTATAGTACAGGGTTAAAATTGATAATTTCCCAATATACAACATAAGGAATACCTTAAAAGAAATATACAACATAAACTAAATTATGGTAAGGGTGGAGGTGGGACATCGTCACCCTCGCCGCCTCCGCCTCTGCCTCTGATGACCCAGATGTGTACGTATGAGAATGACTGTGGGGCAAACCTCAAGTTGCAGGGTAGATCCCAGACTCAAGTATAGGCAAATCTCTGGTTGTAAAGAGGGGGTCGTCACAATCCCACATTTCTTGGGAAAGTATATGAAAATGAAACATATGTAAGGAAACCATCCCAAGTTAGTAAGATGCGTTTTGGAGCACAATTGGCAACGGATTCCATAAGAACTCCAAAGTTAAAAGTGCTTCGGCGAGAGTAGTACTGGGTTAGGTGACCGCTTGGGAAGTCCTCGCCAAACAAAGTCGTGAGGGGAGGATATTGGGCTACGGCCAAATCCCCAGAGCAGATAATATCTTACTGACAAGCGGGTCGTTATAAATGGTATCAGAGCCTATACCCAACCGAAAATGTGGCCAACAGGGATGTTGGGCCCCCGAGGGGGGGTGATTATGATGACCCGGATGTGTACGTATGAGTACGACTGCGGGGCAAACCTCAGGTTACGGGGTGGATCCCGGACTCGAGTATAGAAAAATTTCGGGTCGTAAAGAGGGGGTCGTCACAATCCCACATTGCTTGGGAAAATATATGAAAATGAAACATATGTAAGGAAGCCCTCCCAAGATAGTAAGACGCGTTTTGGAGCACAATTGGCAACGAATCCCATAAGAACTTCGAAGTTAAAAGCGCTTCGGCGAGAGTAGTACTAGGTTGGGTGACCGACTGGAAAGTCATCACCAAACAAAGCCGTGAGGGGAGGTTATTGGGCTACGACCCAATCCCCAGAGTGGACAATATCTTACTGGAAAAAGGGGTCGTTACACTGCCTGCACGCCAACGCTCGAAGGCGTCTTCGAGCCGTATTTGAGACAATCTCATCAAATTCTGCCTCTCCTGCATGATGTCTCACCTCTGATCCCACATGTCGTGCATCCTGTCCAACCTCTGCCTCATCTCGACAAGATAGTTATTTATACTATCAAACCTCTTCTCTCACCTACTAGGCTCATGGTGGTACAATGGCGGCGCGGTGGCGTCCTCGGTGGCAGTGGCGTCGGAGTTCTCGATGGCAGTGGCGATGGCGTCCTTCAGCAGAATAACTCGAGATGTAGAGGCTCCAGGATCTCCCTTGGGCATCCAAGACTAGTCGACTTCGACCAGGCCCATCCGAGTAAGATGAATCCTGTCAAATTCATCGCCAGATTTGTGTGATCTTATATTCTATTCTATAGGCACATGAAGCTGAGATCGCTCTACGAACTTCCAAATCAATGAACTGAATGATAGACTCTTGTTTTTTGTTCTCCCACCTCATGCATGTGACTTACATTCATAAATCCTGGGTCAAACATCGTGCCGCTGTATAGTTCTACATAATATAGAGATCCATCTAGCTGACAAGATCTCTGTGTCCATCCCTTGGCAACAGGGTGTGCCTAATCAGGTTGTGAACAACCTGAAGGATCGTATTTGTCTAAGAGGGGGGTGAATTAGACTTTTTAAACTTAATTTGTTAATCTAATCAATTTCTCTCTTATGTTCAACTGATAAGAAAATGACAAATAATCAAACAATAAAAATGAAAGAGAGAGAAATTGACACCACAGTTTTTAACGTAGTTCGGCTAAGCTTGCCTACGTCCACGCTTTAAGGCTCCCCCTTGAAGATTCTTTCCTTCTCCTCACAAGAAAACCAGATCGAACTTTCCTAGTGTCGATCTACTACCTTTACAACAACTGGATTGCTATTCACGGGCGACAATCCACAGCCTTTACACTTTTACAGTAGGATGTAATTTTTTCAGCACACGCTACACTCTTTCAAAAATCAAGTCTCAAGTTTTAGAGTAGAGAGATGTAGAGGAAAAGACAGAGTATTGCTTGAATATGGCTCGTTAGGGTTTCAAGATTAATTTCAGCAAAAGTCTTTTTCCCGAGCTTCTTTCTTCTATTTATACTCTGTTTGAAATGAACTTCAAATTTGGAATGCTTCTCATCTGAAAATAGAAATATAGCCGTTGGAGAAACATCCGTACTTAGATGGCTAGCTGTTGCGTTCTGAAGTCGCTTTTGTTTGTCGGCCATTAATGGTCTGGAGTTAAGTCTCTGGACGACAAGCATTGTTGCTTCGTGGTTTATTTAAATTTCTGTCGGTGGATACTGTTCACCGGATGACTTCGCCTTTAGAGATCAGCGGTGTATGTTGTCTTTGAAAATCTACCAGTGGATGTCTTCAGAGGTTACTATTCACCGGATGACTTCGCCTTTGAAATTTCAGCGGTGGATGTCTTCAGAAATTTGTCGTTTAGCTATCGGTGGATGTCTTCAGAATTTGTCATTTAGCTATCGGTGGATGTCTTTAGAATTTGTCGTTTAGCTATCGGTTGATGTCACATTTGAATGCTAGCGGTGGATGTGCACTATTTTATCATTTTCTGCTAGCGGTGGATGCAGCCTTTAAACAACCAGCGGTGGATGTGGATTTTGAATCCCAGCGGTGGATGTGCAATTTTGTCGTTTAGCTAACGGTGGATGTGTTCTTTGAATTCCAGCGGTGGATGTGTTATTTTATCATTTTCAGCACTGTTTTGCTATTACACTCTGAACACTTAACAGAATTGTTAAACAACTACAATACCCTTTTCAAAGGGCATTTCCACTGAAGATTTCGAAACATATATATGAGGGACAATATTTAATTTATTAATCTCATATAATTAACTTAATCAAAATACACACAATTGAAAACACATCATCAAATACCACCAAGTCCAGACATGGTGGTGGCTCTACTGGAGGAACTATCGGAAGTGCAGCCATTGACCCTTGAAGATCAGATGTAGAGTCGGTGACATGGGAACTAAAAGGATCAGAGAACCTAAGCTCAGCATCCTGTATATCCAAAGGCATGAAGTTCACTTCCTGGTCAACCTCAGGTCTGATGATAGGAGGGAGGAAGTCTTCAGAACAAGCCGCTGAGTAACAAACAGGTCGAGGCGGTTCTGGCTGAAGAGCTTGAATGTCAGACTGAAGAGACCGAAAGTTCCTCGAGAAAGAGCCTTCAAGTCTATCCATCATTTTAGTCAACCTGTCCTAAACGGAGTCAAGGTCTATGCTCATGTCCAATCTGCACTGAGTGAGCTTGGCATCTAAAGATATATTCCTCTGATCCTTAACAGATGAGAGAGCAGTGCCGAAGCTTTCTATGTGGGTCATTAACTCAGTGAACTGTTCCTCACTTATGGATGATCTCCTCTGATAGGTCTTTGGAGTTTGAGGAGCAATTTGAAGGTTTGGATTTGAGGAGGTTTGGACTTGAGGAGCAGGGGGTGGAACTGGAGAAATGAGAGGTGGAGCCGGTAGAGATGGTAAAAGAGGAGTAGGTGAAGGAGAAGTTGGGCTCTCTGGAGGTAGAAGGGGCACAGATGAGTGAGTAGGAGGAGCCACAAGGGTATAAGATGGAAGGGCAGAAGGAATAAGAGAGCATGACACCCGAGAGGATGAAGGAGAATCAGCAAAGGCAGTGATTTCAGATTCATCAACGCCTTCACGAGTAGACTCATCCTCCTGTAGGGTAAGCTTCCTTTTCCCCAACTGAATAGTAGTTGCCTTAGAGACCTTCTTGCGGGTCGCATCAAAGACAAAATCCCCCTTTTTGGTCTTTTTGATCCCCATTCTATTCAAAGTGGAGATCGAGTAGTAGCTGGATGATTAAAGGCAGAAGGGATCATCTTCCTCTGGAAATTCTACTTCAAACTTCTCAAAAATCTTCATGAGAAGTAGATTGTAGGGAAGAGACGTAGCCCTGGCTGAGACACTTTGGATCATTCTTCTCAACACAATGAATCCAATGTTGAAGGGGGGCCGTTTGGTAGAGTGCAAAAAGAACAAACAGTTCCATGCCACTCACATCATCGTAGTGACCACCCTTAGGAATGATATTATACCCTATCATCTGGTAAAAGAGCCGAGCCCTGATATTGAGATGCTTACTCTTCAAGCGACTAGGGATGTGAGTTGGGTCTAGAGCAATGGTCTTAAAAAACTGATGACCCTGTGGAGAGTCAAGAAGAGGGGGCTCAGACCCTGTCTCATAGAACTAGACATGGTTATCCAAATGTGGGCTCTCCAGAAGTTCATTAATAAATTGGGATGTTAGAACTATGTGTTTTCCATACACATAGCTCGAAACAGTAGACAAGTCCAAAGGATAACTAAGATTGGAATAAAACATTTGGACGGCAACAGGGTAATAGAAAGATTCAACATCAAATAGCATCAATAACCTGAGACATTTCAAGGGTTCTACTAAATCCAAGCCATCTAAATCCTCAAACATTATACCTCGACTTGGAATAAGGGTTTTAAGCTTAAAATCATTGTGATACCTCTCTTCGGCAACTTGACTAAGGAAGTAGAGAGATGGCCACTGAGTTGCACGAGGAAGCTCTCGTGACTGACGAACTGAGGTTTTGGACTTCTTCTTGGCCGGTGCAGAAACTGCTCGTGATGAAGATGCCATTTCGACATATGAGGAACTTTCTGAACGAAAACGCGAAGAAGAGAAAGAAAACTTTGGAGAGTGGAACCGAAAGAGAGAAAGATTTTGGAGAAAGGGAACAGAGGAATAGGGCAGGAGTTTTGGAAAGGGCGCGAAGAGAAGAAACGTCTGAAACAAGTATGTTTTAAATGAATAAGGGTTTCGCCTGATTATAAGAAGACAAACTAGTAACACCGATATCGCCCGATGGGTGACACTTGTCATCTGATTCAAGGAAATATCTTCCGATACATATCAGTAGATATACATCTTCCGATGGTAAAAGGATGATGCATATCTTCTGATGCCTTCATTAACCAATCTGCTCTATTACTCAAAATTTACCAACAGAAGAAGAACCTCAGTTTTTCTCAACACGAATGAGACCTAACCATATTCTAATATTGTTGAAGGTCTTTTCATCCAAAGGCTTGGTAAAGATATCAGTTAATTGATCTACAAAATTGACAAATTCTAAAGAAATATCTCCGTTCTGAACATGATCTCTAATGAAGTGATATCTAACCTATATGTGTTTGGTTCTAGAATGTTGGATAAGGTTTTTTGAAATATTAATGGCACTGGTGTTATCACACCGAATAGGAATCTTATTGTAGAAAAGATTATAATCGTCTAGTGTTTGCTTCATCCAAAGCATTTGAGCACAGCAACTACCAGCAGCAATATATTCACTCTCAGCAGTTGACAATACAACATAATTTTGTTTCTTGGAATAACATGACACTAAAGATTTTCCTAGGAATTGACATGTTCCACTAGTGCTTTTTCTGTCTACAAGACTTCCTGCATAGTCTGAGTCAGAATATCTTACTAAGTCGAAGGAAAGACCTTTAGGATACCATAATCCTAGATCATAAGTGCCACTCAAATATTTGAATATTCTCTTAACTGCATTTAAGTGGGATTCTTTAGGAGCAGCTTGAAACCTAGCACACAAACACACACTAAATAGAATATCAGGCCTGCTAGCTGTTAAGTAAAACAGAGAATCGATCATACCTCTATATTTCTTAATGTCCACACATTTTCCATTTTCATCTTTGTCCAATTTGGTTGTGGTACTCATGGGAGTTCTAAAGGATTTAGCAGATTCTAAATCAAATTTCTTAAGGAGCTCCTTAATGTATTTTTCTTGATAGAAGAAAATGCCATCAGGAGTTTGACTGATCTAAAATCCTAGGAAGAATTTTAGCTTCCCCATCATACTCATTTCAAATTCACTTTGCATTAGGGAAGAAAATTCATCACACAGAGTGACATTAGTTGATCCAAAAATAATGTCATCGACAGATTTGAACTATAAGTATGTCATTATCCGATTGCTTGGTAAATAGAGTTGAATCTGTATTACCCTTTTTAAATTTCCTTTCCACAAGAAAATTCTTCAACCTATCATACAAAGCCCTAGGGGCTTGTTTTAAACCATAAAGAGCCTTTCTAAGTTTGTATACATGATTGGGTTTATCAAAGGCTTCAAATCCTAAGGGTTGCTCAACATAAACTTTTTCAGTGATGTAACCATTTAAGAATGCACTCTTTACATCCATTTGAAAGAGTGTGAAGTTCTTGTAGCAAGCAAAAGCTAAGAGCATTCTAATTGACTCTAATCTAGCTACAGGGGCAAAAGATTCCTCAAAATCAATACCTTCTTCTTGAGAGTATCCCTTAGCAACTTGTATAGCCTTGTTTCTTACAACAATCCCATTTTCATCTATTTTATTCTTGTAAACCCATTTAGTTCAAATGATAGGATGATCCTTAGGCCGTGGAACAAGTTCCCATACCTTGCTCCTTTCAAATTGATTTAACTCCTCTTGCATAGTCAAAATCCAATTATCATCATTCTAGGCCTCTTCAAATTTCTTAGGCTCTACTTGAGAAATGAATGTCACATTGGCATAGAGGTTCCTAAGAGAGGATCTAGTTTTTACTCCTAAGGAAGGATCACCTAAGACTTCATCTAAGGGATGATTTTTGACATACTTCCAATCTCTAGGCAGAGCAGAGTTTTCATCCTTGACAGGAACAATATCTAGAGAATTTGAAGAAGGTTCTAGGGATTTTTTCCCTTGAAGGGTATCTGTAGGCTTATCTAGGGAAAGAGAATCTAGATGTTTTTCTAAAGAATCATCATCATCCACATTGATTGTGAGCTGAGGGCACTCATCAAAGTTGACATGAACAGATTCCTCTACAACTAGAGTTCTCCTATTGAACACTCTATAAGCTTTACTAGAAAGAGAATAACCCAGAAAAATTTCAAGATCAGATTTGGAATCAAATTTTCCTAAGTTATCCTTAGTATTAAGAATGAAGCATTTACTACCGAAGGCTCTAAAGTATTTGACAGAAGGAGTTTTTCCATTCCAGAGCTCATAAGGTGTTTTCTCAAGAATTGGTCTTATAGAGACCCGATTGAGTACATAACTAGCTGTTGAAACAGCTTCAGCTCAGAAATACTTAGGAAGGGAGTTTTCATTAAGCATAGTCCTAGCAAGCTCTTGGAGAGATCTATTCTTCCTCTCAACAACACCATTTTGCTGAGGGGTTCTAGGGGAAGAGAAATTGTGCTCAATTCCATATTTGAGACACAAGAGTTCAAGTTTCTCATTTTCAAACTCTCCACCATGATCACTACGAATTGCAACAATGGTGAGCTCCTTTTCATTTTGAACTCTTTTCCTAAAGCTAGAGAATGTATCAAAATTTTCATCCTTTGACTTCAGAAAGAATACCCATGTGAACCTAGAGAAGTCATCTACAATGACAAAAGCATAGAATTTACCTCCTAGACTGGCTACAGTAGAAGGACCAAAAAGATCCATGTGAAGAAGTTGGAGAGGCTTAGAAGTAGAGATTGCATTCTTTGATGCAAATGAACTTTTGATCTGCTTGCCCATTTGACAAGCTTCACAGACCTTATCATTCTCAAAGGATACCTTGGGAATCCCTCTAACTAAATTCTCCTTAGTAATCTTAGCTAAGGTATCCATACCTACATGTTCTAATCTCCTATGCCAAGTCCAACTATCAACCAGTAAGTTAGCAGCAAAACACTTTTCATCAACAAGTTCAAGGATATCTAAATTAATAATATACACATTCTCTTTTCTATATCCTTTGAACAGAATTTTACTATTAGCTACATCTTTAATCACACATTCATTTGATTTAAATATCACTTTATATCCTTTGTCACATAACTGACTGGTGCTTAGCAGATTGTGTTTTAATCCTTCTACTAAAAGAACATTTTCAATGATGGGATTAGAAGGATTACCTATATTGTCGATGCCAACAATTTTTCCTTTCTGGTTTCCACCAAAGATGACATTTCCTTTCTTCTTGTTGACAAAAGCAAATTTGGTTGAGTCTCCCGTCATATGCCTTGAGCATCCACTGTCAAGAAACCACTAGTTCTTTGTGGGAGAACACTCAATCTGCAAAACAGTAATCAATTGGTCTTCTTAGGTACCCAAATCTTTTGGGTCCTAGTGTTAGGTCTGGTTCCCTTAGGAACCCATTGAAATTTACCACTTGATTGATTACTAAATTTTATAGGACATTCGTATGATTTATATCCTATTTCATTACAAGCATGACAAGTAGTTGGTTTAACAAAGAAGTTCTTAAAAGTTTTCTTTTTATTAAACTTATCATAACCTAAACCTGCTTTATCAAAAGTAGCTCTCTGATTTCCTATAATCATGTTTAAGTTCTTGGTACCATTTGTGAACTTAACCACGATATAATTTAAATCTTCATTTTTGTTTTTAAGATCAGCTATCTCTCTCACATGCAGATTACATTTCTTAGCATGCTCATCGACTAAGTTTGCATTTTCTTTCTTCACAGAATTATATTTAGCTTTGAGCATATTATACTGTTTAACTAAGTCATTGAAGGCATCTATTAGATCACCCTCATCATTATCACTGTTACAGGAAGAATGACTTACCTCATCTTCGTGTGCCATGAAGCACAGATTGGCAACTTCCTCGTCTTCTGATGAAGTATCACTTTCACTGTCGTCCCAAGTGACTTTCATTGCCTTCTTTTTGAATTTCTTGGGGCCTTTAGCTTGTGGACAATCGGCCTTCATGTGACCCGGCTTTCCACACCCAAAGCAGGTAATCTCCTTGTCTTTAGGTTGTCTTTCATTCCTGGGAAAACTTCTCTCTTGCAGCTTCTTCCTTCGGAGAAACTTGCTGAATCTCCTAGTGATGAGAGCTATATCCTCATCATCATCATCTTCTTCTTCCTCAGAGACTTCCTGTTTACTGAAGGAGGCTTTCAAAGCAATATTTTTTCTCTTTGTGACCTCTTTTTCCTTGAGGTCCTCCTTCTCGTTTGCCCTCATTGTGATCTCATGCGTCATGAGTGATCCAATGAACTCCTCAAATTTTAGAACTTTGAGATCCTTTGCTTCCTAAATGGCAGTCACCTTCGGCTGCCAACTTCTTGAAAGACATCTGAGAATCTTCCTGACCTGTTTTTCACTAGAGTAGGATTTACTAAGAGCTTTTAAACCATTAGTTATGTTAGTAAATCTTGTAAACATAGAAGAAACAGATTCAACCTTAGGCATAGAAAATAGCTCATACTCATGTATAAGCATATTCAGTTTGCTCTCTTTCACTTGATTTGTGCCTTCGTGTGTGATCTCTAAAAAGTGCCAAATCTCTTGAGCGCTCTCACACCCTTGTACTCTATTAAATTCATCTCTATTTAGAGCACAGTATAGAGTGTTTATTGCCTTGGCATTTAGGCTCAGATTTCTTTTGTCAAAATCTGTTAATTCATGAGACTCTTTAGGAATATGGACTTCATTTTCAGTCTTCATGGCCTTGAAAGGACCATTCTCTATTAAGTTACAGATCTCATAATTCATGGCTTGAACGAATATTCTCATTCTTGCCTTCCAGTATACATAATCACTACCATAAAAAAAAGAGGTCTATTAATAGCTTGACCTTCTATATGTGTGGAGTTTGTGTTGAATGCCATTGTAATAGTATCTTAGACAATATTTAACCTAGCTCTGATACCAATTGAAGGATCGTATTTGTCTAAGAGGGGGTGAATTAGACTTTTTAAACTTAATTTGTTAATCTAATCAATTTCTCTCTTATCTTCAACTGATAAGAAAACGACAAATAATCGAACAATAAAAATGAGAGAGAGAGAAATTGACACCACAGTTTTTAAAGTGGTTCGGCTAAGCTTGCCTACGTCCATGCTTTAAGGCTCCCCCTTGAAGATTCTTTCCTTCTCCTCATGAGAAAACCATATAGAACTTTCCGGGCGTCGATCTACTGCCTTTACAACAACTGGATTGCTCTTCACGGGCGACAATCCACAGCCTTTACACTTTTACAGTAGGATGTAATTTTTTTAGTACACGCTACACTCTCTCAAAAATCAAGTCTCAAGTTTTAGAGTAGAGAGATGTAAAGGAAAATACAGAGTATTGCTTGAATATGGCTCGTTAGGGTTTAAAGATTAATTTCAGCAAAAGTCATTTTCCCGAGCTTCTTTCTTCTATTTATACTCTGTTTGAAATCGGCTTCAAATCTGGAATGCTTCAAATCTGGAATGCTTCTAATCTGAAAATAGAAATATAGCCGTTGCAGAAACATCCGTACTTAGATGGCTAGTCGTTGCGTTCTGAAGTCGCTTTCGTTCGTCGGTCATTAATGGTCTGGAGTTAAGGCTCTGGACGACAAGAACTGTTGCTTCGCGGTTTATTTAAATTTCTGGCGGTGGATACTGTTCACCGGATGACTTCGCCTTTGGAGATCAACGGTGTATGTTGTCTTTGAAAATCTACCGGTGGATATCTTCAGAGGTTACTGTTCACCAGATGACTTCGCCTTTGAAATTTCAGCGGTGGATGTCTTCAGAAATTTTTCGTTTAGCTATCGGTGGATATCTTCAGAATTTGTCATTTAGCTATCGATGGATTTCTTCAGAATTTGTCGTTTAGCTATCGGTTGATGTCACCTTTGAATGCTAGCGGTGGATGTGCACTATTTTATCATTTTCTGCTAGTGGTGGATGCAGACTTTAAACAACCAGCGGTGGATGTGGATTTTGAATTCCAGCGGTGGATGTGCAATTTTGTCGTTTAGCTGGCAGTGGATGTGTTCTTTGAATTCCAGCGGTGGATGTGTTATTTTATCATTTTCAGCACTGTTTTGCTATCACACCCTGAACACTTAACAGAATTGTTAAACAACTACAATACCCTTTTCAAATGGCATTTCCACTGAAGATTTCGAAACATATATACGAGGGACAATATTTAACTTATTAATCAATTTATTAATCTCATATAATTAACTTAATCAAATTACACACAATTGAAAACACATCATCAAAAACATCGTTAGACTTAAACATAAGTTAAGTCAACACAACCCGAGCCTTGACGTTCAAGGATTTCGATCTTGGCTTCACGAAGCCTGCAATATTTAAATTGCAATGCATTTGCCTTATGAACTCCATTCCCTCTGTTGTCCGGACAAAATCACACTCTCGGGAAGAGTGATAATATTTCTCCGCGTCTTCTTTGTCAAATCCGATTAATTTGTTGATAACGCTTACAGAGACGACAATATCCGTACCGAATAGGTACGACTCCATGCACCTCGTCCTCCTTGTACTAACCAAGTTCGCATAAAATAGGCGAACCACTCTATCACAGCTATCTCCTTGCACGTCGTACACCCCTTGCAAGGAGATATTGTCAAACATCTCCTTGATCTCCAATGACTCTCAACCGTTAAAATTAACAGTCTTTCCATAAATAATCGAGCGGTTTGACGTATCTCACTCGAATTGCTCCTTACACGCCCGATTTTGAAATTCCATCGGCGACGGCGACGGCTGCGGCTCCTCCTCCCTATTTTTCGTCCGGGGAACCTTTCGACCAACAAAAATTCAAGGGGACATTTTCAGGTCGATTTAGGCGATTTCAGGAAGGATTTTTGGATTTTTTTGGGTTTAGGCTCAGATTTGTGGATTTTCTCAAATGCAACCTCATATTTTTGCAAAATCTCTGCAAAAATGGGTCGGCTGTGACGATTTCGACGTGGTTTTGACGATTTTGGGGTCGGTTTTGACGATTTTTGATCAAGTTTCTAACGATTTGGGCAGTTGAATTTGAAATTTCAACTAGCAAACCCCTCGAGTTTGGAAGATTACGGTTGCAAACGACTGAAACAGACGATTTCGGCGGCGAGGGACTGTATTTCTACGAGATAAAAGGCGTTGCGCAGAAGATTTTTCTTGACTAAATCTGCTTAAGGGTTTTAAAATCGCGAAGGCGATTAACCGTGTGAGGGTCTGCACCCCCTGCGTTGTTCTAAATGCGGTTAATAGTATCAAATGAGGCAGTTAACCGCATAACGCGGGGGGTTAATCGGTTAACCGCATAACCCCCGCATTATGCAGTTAACCGTGTAAGGCATGCGGCTAACCGCTGCACCCAATGCCGCTTTTTTGTACTTTCGAAAGTTTAAGTTTTTTTACGAATTTTTCTGATACTTCAAACTTTTTTATGCACTTAATCCGAATTAATAAGATTCCACTCGTAAAAGGGTTTAATAATCACATCACAATTACTCATTAACAGGGTTTAACTCATAAAGTAAAATAAAATAAATTTGATTTGAGTTGTTCTTTTGGTATTTAACACACAGTTTGGAAAAATGAAAATGAGGATTGAAAAGAAAATGCATTTAGGACTGCGGTTGTTAAAATCCAATTAATTAAATAAATGATTAAAAAATAAATTATTTATTCTTTTATATGTAGTTACATAGAGAAGGCTGATGGGTGAAAAATTATACGAATAAGAGAAATTTATTACAAAGACATCAAATTAGAGAGAAGAGTTACGTGAAATAAATTAAATTCAGAAAGCAAAAGACAAACCACCGCATAATTCTTGGGGAAGCTGTGATGAAATTTCATAGTAGTATCTATGCATAGATTCATTATTGTACCTCCAAGAGGTCCATACGATATCATTGAAGGTTTAGAAGAAATTGAAACAAAGGGGGCAGCCATCCAAGATTCAAAAGCATCAATATTTGGTTTGATAAAACATGTTTAGATCGTATATAGAACACTTACAAAGCATACCACATAACAGAAGTAGTGAAAACGTCATGTTTGTTTAAGAGATCTTTCACTGTCTCAGGACTGAACACGCGAGGGTAAATCGATTTCTCAAGTGCAGTATCATCCGATTCTGTGCCTGCAACGACACCCTAGCGATCGACTGTCAACAGTTGTAGCCCTGCTAGACGGTGGAACATCAATCCTATCCATCCCCAACTAAACAGCCTGCTTTTCTCATAAGAGCTCTATGATTGGAGGGTCTTATTTATTCGTCTGAGACAGGAGCTTTATTTAAATATACATAATTATTTTGATCAAGTAAGGCTCCATAGACAAGGTTGGATGTCGAATCTTTGGCTGTCGCCAGTCTGCTAGAGATCTGCGCGATTTGTTTGGTCTGCGATTTCCTCCATATATCTCAAAAGTTAAGAAATCCCAGTTGTTTTCTTTTTGTTTTAAAAAACAATTAAAAGAATACTTCAGCAGACATTCGGAAACCTTCGGTAAATTTCTCTCGTGATTCCATTTTCATTTTCGAGTATTTGTTTTTCTCCCAGTTGAAGAGGAGACCAGGCAAAGTAAAAGTCAAAAGAGAGAGATTAATGGAGGATGAAATCCGATACTATGACCGCTAAAAGCAAAATTCGATTCACAAAGCAGATGAGCAGAAAATGACGACTTTTTTTGTCAAACTTTTAGTGAAACTTCCACCCGCACTTCAAATTTTCAAGTACTTTATTAAGCGCAAAGGTGGAACCTTGCGTTTACTTTTTTAATGGTGGTCTGGCTTTAATGGCTAATTAATTTAGAAAGTTTTGCGATGACGAAAATAGCCCTGAAGCATCGACGAAGGCGATACGTAATTGCGAGAACATGAGCATCAGACCACGAACCAGTCTGTCATCAATTAGGCGACCGTCCTAGAACAGACGAAACCCCCCCTTTCAACCATTTCATTCTCTTTTCTCAAACTATAAATCGCCTTCACCCCCACTCCATCTCCACCAAGAATCTCCATTTCTCTAGAAAATAAAAGCAATGGCCGGTTCAAACAAAAGCGTTAGAGAAGATTTCGAAGATTTTCTGCCCCTAATGGCCGATAAACTGGGCGGAGAGGGGCTGATAAAGGAGCTCTGCAATGGGTTTCAGCTCCTAGCCGACAAAGACAGAGGGGTCATCACTTCAGAAAGCCTTAAAATGAACTCGGCGCTTCTGGGTTTGCAGGATTTCCAAGAAGAGGATCTTATAAGCATGCTGCGAGAGGGCGATTTAGACGGCGATGGAGCTCTGAATCAAATGGAGTTTTGTGTTTTGATGTTCAGATTGAGCCCTCGGTTGATGGAAGAGTCGTTGTTTTTGCTTCAAGACGCATTGGACTCTGACAACCGTGGGTTTGGAAGAGCAGGTTCTTCGCGAGGATCCGTTCAAAAGAAACGACGTCGGTTTGATTGATCCGATATTTTTTATTTGCTGCATTTTCATTTTAATTTTTTTTTTTTTCAAAAATGGAAAAAGACAAAAAGAAAAATAATCAATAAATAATAAAATACTCTTTCACTCTTTTTTATTCCTACTAGGGAATGGGAGGGGAAGGCACGTGTATCCCAGATTAACGTACAAACAATTTTTATTGGCTTTTATTTAGTAAAAAAGATTAATAGGATTGTTAGTCAATATTTACACTCCAACGATTAAAAAAGATTAACGTACAAAACATGGTGTTTGCAACTTCTGCGTAGAAATTTGAGAAATATTTTTAGTAATCTCAATTATGTGATAGTAACAACGAATTGTAGATTGAAATTTTTTATTAGAATAATCAAGTTCATAATTTAATATGGAGAAAAAATGCTTAAAGATTCCTCAGATTACTCAATTAATAATAATGAAACACTATGTGAAATTTATTATTTTAGTAGACAAATGTACAAAAAAGAAATATAAAAAAAGAGTGATAAGAAGGAACAAAACAAGATATTGTGGTAAGCAAAGGTTGTAAGTCAAATATCTCCTTTTTCATGCTTGTTCTACCAGCATAAACCAAAATTAGTTTGTAGCAAGTACAACAAACTCTTACAAATGATTCCTTAAAAGATTCATTTCTCAATAACCCTTCCGGTTACAAATGATTGCACTTTCATGTGTTAATTGAATCTTACAACTGTTACAGAGCGTCACTGTTTTCCTTGATTGAACTTGCGGGTGGCAATTGAATCTTTTATGACTCTTCAAACGTGTCACCTTTTCCGTTTCCACGATAAATAACTAGGTGAAAAAATATTAAGTATAATAGTCTAACTCTTTCAATAGATACAATCTCGAGTTTAAGAATAGAAGAAGTTAGTTTTTTATTTGAAGAACGAAGGCTAAAAATTGCTAATGAAATCAACAATACTTTGGCGTAGTTGGCACTTTCTTTGTTGTACAGCATATTGAACTTCAATTTATAATAACCTTCAACATTCTCGAGCAGTGATCGCCCTCTACTATTCATCCGTGTGTTTGTAATATAGCATTTATATATAGTCATTACATATAGCTTTTAGAGACATCAATTGAGCGTTGTGCTTTTGTAGATTAAGTTATGGGCTATTGCATCTGACATTTGCAGTTTGAGACATAGTCTCCGTAGAAGTATCAATTTGAATTTCTTGTCTCTGAATAAGATTTTCACAAGACTCTTCGGGGTGTCTGCGATTGGTGTTCACATATGTTTTCAGGCGTCAACAAATTGAATTTCAATAAACATCGCCTCATGATTGAGCTTCAGTAAGTTCCTCTTTGTATCTAATGATGACATTCGCTCTTCAAGTCTGAGCGTATGCAACCAATGTCCGAAGCTAAAATAACTCTCAAGATTGGGTGTCTGCAAGTTCTTCTATTTTGTATATGGCTCGGAATCGGGTGTTCAGATCTCATCTTAGGGGGCCAACACTGTGTTATCTTTAACACTTTGATTTTTTTCCAATTGATTCCTACATCACAATGTTATCTTTGTTGCATAGACTCTATATAAATATTAGTACATTCAAATACTCATTCTCAAGGATATTTTTAAAGTGAACATGATTTATATAATTTCAAAATATAATCATTTTCAACACATATTCAATCAACCAAATACATGTTTAATCAACATAATCAATATATTCATTCAAATATATAAATTCAATTTGATGTTATTACATCTCAGTATCTTAAAATAGTATATTCAAATTATTATATTGACCATCGAAGCAATTATGCTCAATTTCACGTTAAGTCAGCAATCTCTCCTTTTTTTACGATGACAGCATCTATTATAAGTCATGAATTTTTGGTCATTAACTTATCTTTAGTTTATGTATTCAATACTTCCCCTTATGATATGCTCTAGAGTTTGATTAATTTTTCTCGTATATGTTCGTTTGCCATATAATTCTCTATCACTTTGTAATTATAAAAAAAAAAGATTATCTACTGTCAGAGAAATAAATATAGCAGGGAAAAAATGCATCAAAACAAAATGTATTAAAGCATATAGATAACCAAACAATTTACTCCCCTTTAATACATGTCATATATTTTGATTTAAGATCTAACATTCTCTTTTCTTTTCATAAAACTCTTATTCTTTGTGTACTCTCTCCCTTTGATGTATAAAAAAAATTAGTAACCCTTATATTTTCTTTACCCCTTAGTTATTATCATAAAGAATTTATGCATTAACAACAATATGTCAATTCCAGATAAAAGCATATACTCTTTCTCCCCAAATATTCAAGTAAACATCAAGAAAAGAAAGATACAAACAAGGTTAAGAGCAATATATAAAAATAAAAAAATGGTCATCAGAGCAAAAGGACAAAAAAAAAAAAACCATAAAAAATGCGCTATTCAATCACGCAAATTTTTTATTCAAATATAGTCTAATATCTTTCGTTGCATAATAGACAAACTCAATAAATTAAGTTTCAAACCATCTACCAATAACAAATTTTCAATAAAGAGTTTGAAATATCAATTATATTGTCAATACCTATAATTTAACTCTTTTAATTTGTCATTTTTTCTTCTTAGTGGTGGAGGTAAGCTTCGAAGAGTTTCTTATCACATGCATTGAACATCCACTATCAAGGTATAATTCATTTTTTATGTAAGAATCTCCAACCTGAAAGTAAATTAAGTAGTTTTTTTTTGTACCCAAATTTTTTCGTCCTTCAACATTAGTTTTGATTCATTATGAACCTATTTAAATTTATCAAGAGATTTATAACTTTTTAACTTTTGATGGACACATAAATGATTTATAACCAACTTTATTATAAACGGTCTAACAAAAAAAACTATATAAATCTTCTTCTTTAGAAATGATTCATAGCCTAATCCTGGCTCTATCGAAAGTAACTCTTTATTATACTAAAAGTATAGTTAAAATTTTGATATCATTTGTAAATTTAAGCACAGTAATATTCAAATCATTATTCTTCTTTTTCAAGTTAACAATTCCCTTTTCAAAAGAAAAATTAATATTTGTATGCTTTTTCCCCAATTCCCTATTTTCTTTCTTTAATAATTATGTTTAGATTTCAAAATATTAAATTTCTCAAACAATACCTCAAATCATCTAATAATTCATTTTCATCATATTTTCTTCTAGGGTAAAGTGCAATTTGGCCCCTACAACTAGGTGAAATGGACAATTTACACCGTAAACTTGGATAATGGGCAATTTGGCCCCTACTACTAGGGTAAAGTACAATTTGGCCCCTACCGTCATATTTTCCGTCAAAAAGTAACGTTTTTTGGCTTGTTTATTTTTTTTTTCCCGAAACGTCCTTCACTGGACAGAACCGGACAGGACCGGTTCGGTTAATTCCACTCTGTTTTTTTTTTTTAATTCTTTTCCTCTGTCTTCTTTTTTTCGAGAATTAAAAAAAAAAAATTAGAGTGGAATTAGCTGAACCGGTCCTGTCCGGTTCGGTCCAGTCATGGGCATTTTGGGAAAAAAAAATAAACAAGCCAAAAAAGGTTATTTTTTGACGGAAAATATGACGGTATGGGCCAAATTGCACTTTACCCTAGTAGTAGGGGCCAAATTGCCCATTATCCAAGTTTACGGTGTAAATTGCCCATTTCACCTAGTTGTAGAGGCCAAATTGCACTTTACCCTTTCTTCTAAGTCATAAACGTCCGTTGCTAGTGTGAGGTGTATGTTTGAGCCAGGAGTGTGGGGCCCATGGAGAGAAAACGGAAGTGGCTGTGGAGGACATGGGGTGGGCCCCACATAAAAGAAGAATAATTTAAAATTGTTTGAAAGTTGGACTCATAGGATAATTTACAATTATTCCTCTACATTTCACCTAATTTAAGTATCTATCTTTTCTAATTGATTAATTCACATGAGTTTTTTAATTGAAAAATTCTAATTATCTAAACATCTCTTTCGATGGTCAATTTAAAATCTTGTTGTAAATTTAATTCACTATATTCCTACGAGAATTACAATCACAACAATTCATTGAGTTCATATTCTCTACGTGATTACAAACTAATGGAGGTATATTCCTATCAAACATAAATTCATGCTTTCCACAGGATAATTGAATGTTATTATGTCCGTATCTAACATACAAATCCTTTTTTCAAATATTTTATATGTGATCAAATTAATCTAATTAGTGATCAATGAATTAGATAAACAATACGGCTCAAACTAAATAAAAAACCCAATACAAATAAATAAAAATGAAAAATAGTAGAAATAAATCAGACTGCATTGTAGAGTTTGAATTGTAACCATAGATAATGAAATTACTTAATAGCGAATAGTGGAGAAACAACAAAAATATCGTTAGAAACAATTTCCATTAGAATCACAACAAAAATAAATATAGAGGAAAGAAAGATAAAACTAGCTCGACTTTCTGTGTTTATGTTTCATCACGTGATGCTATGATTTCCATGATGATCATAGATAATTGACTGTAAAAAATCTCCTTTTGTTGTTTTCTTGAGCTTCCAATCTTTTTTTATCGTTCGACGGGTCTTCTATTTATAGATCATCATTCAAATAATCTAATTGACTTAATTTACTCGTGTCGTTCGATGGGTCTTCTATTTGTAGATCATCATTCAAATAATCTAATTGATGTAATTTACTCGTGTCAGTAGTGTAGCACCTGTTATAAGCGCTCTAGTGTTGCGGAATCTTCTATGGAGGGCTTTAGCGCTCTCCACATTTTTTTGAAGTTCGCACGACTATCTTAGCTCCAGGAAGAACGCAGTAGCACTAAACTATTGCTTTCAGCGCTTTTTGTATGCGAGTGCTACAATGCTTTGTATGAGGCGTAGTAACGCTCACGCTCAAGTAATCAAGTTGCACAAACTTCTTCTTTCTTGCACTAGAGCACACTTGTGAGTATTGTAGCATTGGAACTTCATAAAATATATTTTTTGCCCTTGCAACTCAATTTTGCACTTCAATCTATCTATCAACCTCGTTGCACTGCCAACATACCAGAAACAATGCGAAAAGGTATTAAAAGTTGAAAAGAGTCTATTTATAAAAACCTATTTCTATGTTTTAGTTGAGCCAATACCATAGCAACATTTGAAATTTATACTAATGCCATGAAAGCTTTGCACGCTAGAACCAGAGACCTTTATCTAGGAAGTGAAATTTTTCATGACTTGTTCCCTCACGACATTGGACTCGTCTATGCCATGCTTTCGAGCATGACACGTGGTACAAAAGCAGAGGCCACAACTATGGTTGCTCATGCTTTAAGGCCCCAATCATTTTGGGCGCTGCAACACGAGTGCATTAGATTCCAAATTCTAGGAGTATCTTTTAGATGACCACGTCATTAATCATTTACCCATAAACTCATTGACATGTGAAATAGAATTAGGTTTCACGAAGAGTTTTGAACGGAATCTGTTGATAAGCCTATAAACTTATCAGATTGATAACCGTTAGTGGTAAGAGATTTTCAGTATTAGATTGTGATTTTATATCATGTTTTCATAACTATTTGGATAATATCTCTAAAAATGAAGACAAATCCAATTTCACAACATGGTGTTTTGTCATGACTCGAAAGTGGTCTACGACAGAAAACGGAGAAGAGAACGATCTGACTGTTAGGAATAATGAACCATCAACACGATAAATTATTATACTCGCAACGGAAGACTTGGGAAATCAAAAATAAACTAGAGTAGTCAGGGCCCAAAACATTAGGTTAAGATCAGAGGGATTCAATGATGATATTGTTGAAAATTGAATGATAACTAGAAAAAGAAAAAATCACAAAAATAAGAACACTGAAATTTACGTAGAAACCTCTTTTAAAAAAAAAAAATCACAGGTAGAAGAAAAATAGACTAAATGTCATTTAGTTTGTGACTGAAACATAATATATAGAGAAACAACAAAATATCGTTAGAAACAATTTCCATTAGAATCACAACAAAAATAAATATAGAGGAAAGAAAGATAAAACTAGCTCGACTTTCTGTGTTTATGTTTCATCACGTGATGCTATGATTTCCATGATGATCATAGATAATTGACTGTAAAAAATCTCCTTTTGTTGTTTTCTTGAGCTTCCAATCTTTTTTTATCGTTCGACGGGTCTTCTATTTATAGATCATCATTCAAATAATCTAATTGACTTAATTTACTCGTGTCGTTCGATGGGTCTTCTATTTGTAGATCATCATTCAAATAATCTAATTGATGTAATTTACTCGTGTCAGTAGTGTAGCACCTGTTATAAGCGCTCTAGTGTTGCGGAATCTTCTATGGAGGGCTTTAGCGCTCTCCACATTTTTTTGAAGTTCGCACGACTATCTTAGCTCCAGGAAGAACGCAGTAGCACTAAACTATTGCTTTCAGCGCTTTTTGTATGCGAGTGCTACAATGCTTTGTATGAGGCGTAGTAACGCTCACGCTCAAGTAATCAAGTTGCACAAACTTCTTCTTTCTTGCACTAGAGCACACTTGTGAGTATTGTAGCATTGGAACTTCATAAAATATATTTTTTTGCCCTTGCAACTCAATTTTGCACTTCAATCTATCTATCAACCTCGTTGCACTGCCAACATACCAGAAACAATGCGAAAAGGTATTAAAAGTTGAAAAGAGTCTATTTATAAAACCTATTTCTATGTTTTAGTTGAGCCAATACCATAGCAACATTTGAAATTTATACTAATGCCATGAAAGCTTTGCACGCTAGAACCAGAGACCTTTATCTAGGAAGTGAAATTTTTCATGACTTGTTCCCTCACGACATTGGACTCGTCTATGCCATGCTTTCGAGCATGACACGTGGTACAAAAGCAGAGGCCACAACTATGGTTGCTCATGCTTTAAGGCCCCAATCATTTTGGGCGCTGCAACACGAGTGCATTAGATTCCAAATTCTAGGAGTATCTTTTAGATGACCACGTCATTAATCATTTACCCATAAACTCATTGACATGTGAAATAGAATTAGGTTTCACGAAGAGTTTTGAACGGAATCTGTTGATAAGCCTATAAACTTATCAGATTGATAACCGTTAGTGGTAAGAGATTTTCAGTATTAGATTGTGATTTTATATCATGTTTTCATAACTATTTGGATAATATCTCTAAAAATGAAGACAAATCCAATTTCACAACATGTTGTTTTTGTCATGACTCGAAAGTGGTCTACGACAGAAACGGAGAACGATCTGACTGTTAGGAATAATGAACCATTCAACCATCGATAAAAATTATTATACTCGCAACGGAAGACTTGGGAAATCAAAAATAAACTAGAGTAGTCAGGGCCCAAAACATTAGGTTAAGATCAGAGGGATTCAATGATGATATTGTTGAAAATTGAATGATAACTAGAAAAAGAAAAAATCACAAAAATAAGAACACTGAAATTTACGTAGAAACCTCTTTTAAAAAAAAAAATCACAGGTAGAAGAAAAATAGACTAAATGTCATTTAGTTTTGTGACTGAAACATCAATATATAGAGAAACAACAAAAGCTTAATATTAAATATAGGCTCGACCAGACCAAACTAGCATTCGTATCACACCGAACTCTTACAATATCTACCTTCATACGAATTCTACATAAGAGATCCAATGCAAGTTTCTCGGCCCTACCCAAAGCAAATTCAGGACACGGAACTCTGACAATCTCTATCTTCAAATAAATTCCAGCGTAATGAAATAAATATACCAAACTCCAACAAAAACAATAACCACATCTTCCACAAAGGTCCCTGATGGGACAACTCAGCAACTAATACTAATCAAGTTTAAACACTGCTAAATCTTGAGAGATACACTTGAGAAGAACTTCATAGTTGTCACAACGAACTGCATCTGAATGTTTTGAAGCCTCCCCACTGGAATCTATACCCTCGAACACATTATAAACATAATCCACTAAACTGGTTTCACCATATCGCTGCGAAACTTTAACCTTCCACTTGGTTTTGCCATTTGCAATAGTACTAGGGGTGTACAAAACCCACCCGGACCGAAGAACCGGACCAGAACCGACCTATTTGGTCCGGTTCTGGTCGGATTTTCTCTTAAAAAAAATGAGTTTCGGTTCGGTTTTCGGGTTTAATGACAAAAACCCGAAAACCAGAACCGGACCGCACAAAAACAGAGAAAAGCCCTAATTTTCTTTTCGTTCTGTCGAGTGTCGAAGTTCAGTGCAGACTTCAGAGGAGAGGAGAGGAGAGATTGTCTCGCTCGCCTACGCCGAAGCCGAATCCGAAGCCGAAGCCTTCAATCTATCGTTCAATCTTCTCTCTCAGCCGTTGCCGACGCCGACGCCGACGCCGATGCCTTCAATCTGAACCGGAGCTCTCTGAGATTTGAGTAAGTATAGATATTCCCTTCAGCTCATCGTGCTTACTTCGTATCATTCTACGTTGTCCTTTATTTTACATTCATTATGCTGCTGTTTTTGGGAGACTCTTCGGGCGTGACCGAGAGCATTTGATTTTATTAGTTTTCTGAGCTACAACCTGCCAATCGTCGGTTTTGTTGTGTTGTTTTGTAGGTGTTTCATTGCTGTTGATTGGGTGTTGCTCTTTACCTGAATTTTATGTCATGTTGCTGTTAATCTCCGAGAATGTTTTTTTGCTGTTAATTTTGTGGGTGTTTTCTTTAGTTGGTTTTTTTGTTACTGTTTTTATTGCTGTTTTCCGATTATTTTGTTGTCCTCTATTGTTTTTGTTGCTGTTTTTATTGCTGTCTTCCGTTGTTTTTGTTGTCCTCTATTGTTTTTGTTGCTGTTTTAGTTTAGTGTTTCCTGTCCTCTGTGAAACATTCATTTTTTAATATAATGGTTGAAGAATGAATGTCATTGTAGCAGAATTTTGAGTGTTTAGAGATGGGAAAAGAAGCAAAATGGAAGCAGCAAAAAGTTGAAGTTGGAAGATGACTTGTTCTCCAGAAAAAGACTGAAGTTGGTAATTTTAGTTTTCAAACAAGATTAGTTTAGTTAAAAGGCAGTACGAAGCATAGTTTTTGGGAAATGACTTTCAATGCAATATTTATATTTTGTGGTGCTTGAATATTTGTATTTTGATTTGTTTTTTCTTCTGCTATTATTTCTTCAGCTAGAACAGCTTGTTCCCTTCCTCATGTTGTGAATGTTTTCTCAATTTTTTTCAAAAATTGCAGTTTGGTTTGAAATTTTTTTAGTTTTAATGGGAAAACCGGAACCGGACCAGAACCGGAACCGAAATTCTGGTCCGGTTCTGGTCCGGTCCATAATTTTTTTTTTATGGTACCGGTCCTAAAAAATAAAAACCGAATATTATTGGTCCGGTCTTAATTTTTTTCAAAACCGGACCGGACCGGACCACGTACACCCCTATGCAATACCACTCTTACTTGAAGTTAAAACCGATGATGATGTGGTGACGACCTCACACTGAACATCTGTAATAGGCTGACACATCAACTTTGACATAGAACTCGATCCCAACTTGAACTGCACTTGAGGACTCGAGTTTTTCTGAGTCTTATCAAACAATTTTTTAGAAGGCGATTCACAAGTTTAGCAGCTTTATTACCCGTTACTATAGAACCTTGCAATAGATACAAATTTGCAAACCTTCTGCGTCTCTTTAACATAACGAAATAACCCTTACCGATCTTCACAACTTCATATACAACGCTATACTTGTACCTTTTGAATCCATATTTCTCAATGAGATCAAATTTTTCTTCAACTAAAAGGAATATGTCACACATTATCCAGTGTCCTCACAACTCCATCAAACACCATGATTTTGAAGCTACCAATACCACCTATCTTATCAGATGTGTTATTACCCATTAACAAAACACTTTTCGAAATGTTCTCATACATCGAAAATAAATTCGATTGTAACTCATATGAAACAAAGAATTTGTATCAATAATTCAATCTTTATTTGGCTTTGAATTTCCCTTATACACCGCCAGTAGATCTCTACATCACTATAATCTTCTTCTTCTACAACAACTTCCTTAGACGTCATCGGTTATTTTTCCTTTTCAGCAACTCTCTTAACATTATGCAATTTTCAGCCCTTCGATCTAATGCTTCCCCCCTTCTTCTGCCAAAAATAACAGGTTCCATTTGTATAAACATATCTCGCATCTTCACCTGTCGAGAATTTCGTATTCTGATCCAATAATGAAATATCAAACTTAAACGAAGTGAAATAATAGCTTCAAACAGAATATTCGATGCCTAAAAAATTTGAAGCCCAATAAAAAATGATATTCTAACCAAAATCAACTCCCAAAATTACAATAAATTCCCCCAACAAATCAAACATTTCTGATAACTAAATTAGCACAAATAAGCAGCCAAAAGATTCAAATAAAATAGTTCCACAAAAATCCACAAATTACACACAATTGAATATGTGCAATCTCACCGTTCTCTTCCTCTCTCACTGTTCTATTTTTGCAGTTCCAAATCAGAGTCAGAGGGAGACGACTAGAACGAAGGAGAGGACAAATTGGAATGATGTTAGATCAAAGCAAATCGAAGTTGCTGGCTAGAGAACTCGACGGCTTCTGCATTCTCGGCAGCATTGGCAAATCAAACCGGAGGAGTAACTCGTGTCTAATCAGTGATTTTTGATAGGAAAAAAGGTGACGAAGTGTGCAGGCAGTGGCAGAAGTGAGCGCAAATCTTCTCTCCTGCTCGATGACGGGTGCTCTTCCTCAACAGCGACTTACAATTTCTCTTCTTCGATGACAAACAGCGGCACTCTCTTCTAGCATGATTTCTTCTTCTTGCTAAGAAGAAAGACGTGGAGAGAGAGAAACCGAAAATTCTCTCTCTTTTTCTTTTTTAATTTGTCTTTTTCCAAATTGCAATTTTTCACCAAATTTCAAAATTCAAAATTGTTCAATACCTCCTATAAATCATAAAATAATCTTAGAAAATCTTCAATGACGCTCTGATACCAGTTGTTGAAAATCGAATGACAATTGAAAAAAAGAAAAAAAAAACCAAAAATAAGGACACCAAGATTTATGTGAAAAATCTTTTCGAAAAAACTACAGGCATAAGAAAAATACACTATGATCAAATCAAAGTACAATATGCTATTGAATTTTGGACTCAAGCATCAATATATAGAGAAACTACAAAAAATTTTTAATATCAAATGAGTTCGACCCAACCTAAATAGGATTCAGATCAAACTGAAATATAACCGATATTATAGATAATGCAACGATAAAATCCAAATAATAAGGTTGTGCGAAAAAATAATTATTGTGATATGAAATAAAATAATACATTGAAATGATTGAAATAGGGATACTAATAATGTTTTACCAAAACACTCTAAAGAAATAACTAAAAACTAAGAAAGATGCAGAACTTAGTCATGTGTAAGTTTTTCCAAGTCTCCATTACAATGACCGAAAAGGGAGAGGTCATTTGAGTTAAATTGACAAAACTCAATAGAATTTTCAAGCGTTATGTTTAGTGTTTTCAAGAAAATGAGAAGTGTGCAGGTTCCAAGAACCCTTCAACGGGGCCAAGTATCAAAACGCTCTACTATACTATGGAGAATAATAAAATATAGTAACTACCGTAAGAATATAAAATCATCAGTAAAAAAAGAGCCACGGATTAGATTTAGAGATTTGCAAACACATTCTCGAAGAGTCAAGATGCACGTCAAACAAAGACCCTCACTTGGGTCAATCTTGGTACAAGCAATTGATACGATGAATAATAATTAAGATGCACAAAAAAATAATGATCAAATACATATTATAAAAATTAACATGTTGTAACATCGAACATGCCATAACGAATATGATATAAGTATTTAGGTTCTATGAAAACAATGAGTGTTGTGTTGAACACAATAAATAATAGCACATACCTCAATTTGTGTGTATAATAACACTGTTAAAACCGGTATCCAAGAAATCCAAAAGTCCAGTCCAAACTGTCAATCCCTAGTCTCTCTAATCATACTTATGTCAGTATTATTCCAAGACTCTCGAAATGTATGTTGCAACTTACACTTAGGTTAGGAACAAACTTGGAGACACTTAGGGAAATCCCAAAAAATGGGCCTAGAAAGGGCCCAACATAGTGACTCCCAAACAGAGGTGCTGCAACACCCAACTCGTGGGCACTGTGACTCCGTACTCATGATGTCGCTACGTTCACACTCGGGCATATGTGCCCACATGACACTCAATGTTGCTACGTTAAACACTCACTAACGCAACAAATTGATACGTGTTGAAAACCTGAACAATCTAGGTTTGTGACCAAGCGTCGCAACATAGTGTTCTACCATGCCAAAGCTTAACTTCTAGAGTTAATAGTATCGTGGCACTTGACTTTTCATACGGTAACGTATTCTGACCAGTTTGAAAGTTGATCTTTTTTTCAAATTCTTGACGTTTTTCTGTGGCAAATCCTAGTCATAGTAAATTTAAGGAGTTTTGTGCATCAAGCTAAAATCTGTATCCATCACCAAGCTAAAATCTGTATCCATCACTTTCAACTTTTCAACCAAAGATTAGAACTTCACCATTTAAAATTCCATTTTTGAATAAAACAACAGGATTGTGGGTTAAATCTTGACTTACCCCTAGTAAATTCTTTGATAATTTTCAGATGGTCCCTCCACTACAACGATTGTAGGTCATTTTGTTGTAATTCTGATCTAACTAAAATTTCAATGTTAAAAATTCGAATTTTGAGTAAAAAAATAACGAACCAATAATGAACACAACGTACAGATAAATATCTTTGCACTGGAATCTTAAATCTTCTTCTGTTAGACAAAACTTTCTCTCTTCAGCCATTTTCCTCGTTGGAATAAGAAATAAGGTCACGATGTTTAAAAAATGGTTTAAAGATTCTTCTCCAGACCCTCTGTCAAAAGCCAATCCACCTTTATTTCAAATTATGACAGAATGAAAATTGCTAATCCAAATAAGGTAGTGAATAAAATATTTATGACTTATCTTATTCTCTAATCAAAGCACCAGTTATCACATTCTCTCCACTTATGATTTTTTTTTTTCCGAAATTTAGAACAACTTCAAGAGTACCTTTGAATAAGTGGACATACTTAATGTACATCTCTGCTTCGATCTCACAAGTTGCTTCCATTTCTTTGTTATTCTTCCACTGAACTAAGAGTAATGGAACCTCAGAATGTTTGAGAACTCTAATCTCATGGTTTATTTGTTGGTTTTCTAGGTCCCTACGCATGGCGGAATTCACTATTATTCATAATAATAGTGACATGCGTTACTCTTTGACTTTAAAACTATTTTAAAATCATCAAAAAACCATAAATTGGATCGTTAGTCTAAAAGAAATTATTTTTGATAAATATGTAATTTTTCAAAATGTAAACAATTTATATTGAGAAAAATTATTAGAATTTAGATTGGAAAATAATAAAAGGAAATACCTTTATGGAGCAACGCTTTTACTCAGGTACTCCCATCTGATCTTAACAGCTTTAACTCAGGATCATGTGTTATTCCCGAAGACTTTGAAACCGTCGAGTCTTCTCTGAAGATCTTTACACTTTAAATTTCCTGACGTGTGGGCGTCCCTCTTACAAGAATAACACACTTTTATATTTCTGAAGAGACGTGTTCTCAACACATGAGACGTCTGTCTTCGATCTTAGAAAATGTTTTTCTAAAATCGAATACGGAAAGGTCGCACCTTTTCTCTCTAGGGATTTGCTCTCTATTTCTTATTTTCCCCTTTTTCAGTCGTCTTCTGTCAAATCACCTTTGACAATTTTATAGATCTATTATAAAATAATTTTTCAGATTTATTTTAATAAAAACTATTTTTTTAAAAAATAAATCTTAACTAATCAAATCTAATTTGATTAGCAGTTGATTTATCTGATAAATCAATTTATCGATTATTCATATAATCTAAAAACAGTTTTTAGAATGTATTTATGAAAACAACTTTTCAAGATAATCTCATCTTATGAGATTATTTAGATCTACTTCTAAACATTAAACAAACTATAAGTCAATTGTAGATCAAATCTAATTTGATCTACAATTCCAGATCTACTTTTATTCAAATTTCAAAAATCTGATTTTATAGTCTGTTAAATAACTAACCTTCAATTTAAATTTGAAGATCAAATCTCATCAAATCTTATCTGATGAGATTTTATCTCATCTGATGAGATTATTCAAATCTGATTCAAATCCCTTAAAAATATATCATCTAATGAGATATTTTATTTTGAATTCAAAATATAAAAACTATTTATATATTTTGAATAACAATATATTTATCAGAGTGCCTATAAATGATTAATCATAATTAATCATTTATATATTTATTCTTGTAACGTGGAAATTAAATAGTGATATAAGATGACAGAGGGACCGATGGACCTATAGTTCTAAGCTCCAATAATATTTGTTAATTAATATAAACTCTTTATATTAAATAACACAATTATTAACTATAGAGTATATTTAGTCAAAGTAATGTCCATTGATATAGTCATTATATATGTATTAATCCTCCATTAAGATTCGTAATAGAGCTAGGTATAAAATCCGTTAACCTCTCATATTACATCTTTATCCTTGACTACCATTAGTTCTTGATTGAATAATTAATTCATAATATTTATGAATTTGCTCGCTAATTATTCAATCCCTGAACTAACAAACAAGGGAATCTTGTATTATGAATTTCATTGTATCAATGTTAGCATTCTCAGCTACTCATTTAATTTATTCCCAAAATACAAGGTTTATGTAATGCAACTCATACAAAACTGTACCGAGTAAATCAAAGAATAAATTATAATGAAATAGGAGTCTACTAAATACAATGAATTAAGATCATACATATATGACCATCATTATGAAAAAATTAATTGTTCTTCATTCAACGGATATTATAAGAACAATATAATTTCATCTGGTCCAGTCCTATATAATCATATTATATAAAATACAATCACTTTATGTCACTACATATATAGTCGGGATATGACTACACGTTCTCAACAAAGTGAACTGTATTTATGACTTTATTAATTTGAAGATCTTTTACTTCAAATATAAGTCATGGACTATTGTGATTATTTCTTTTTAAATTTAATCCCACATATATCAGCATATATGTAAATTTAAAATTGCATAAATAATCAAAGATTTTTCTTTGAATTTACAAAGCATATCGAATAATGCAAACATAAAAATTAATCATAAAATTTATTTATTAATTACAGCAATAAAAATGTTCATAACATTTGCTTGTTGGGCACATTATTCCCAACAATCTCTCACTTGCCCTAAAGCAAATGAGACATGTCTCTAATCCCTAGTCCTTCAAGATGTTTATCAAAACTCTTTGCAAGATTCTCAGTGGTTGGAATCTTCAAAATGGCGACGTCTCCACGTTGCACGATCTCTCTAATCAGATGATATTTTCTTTCTATATGCTTTGATCTTTTGTGGCTTCTCTGTACTTTAGAATTCGCCACTGCACCACTATTATCACAATAAAGTGTGAGTGGTTTATTTATGTCTGGAACAACTTCCAGATCACTAAAGAACTTACGGAGCCAAACAGCTTCTTTAGCTGCTTCTGAAGCAGCTATGTACTCGGCTTCCATAGTCATGTCAGAAACTCCTCCTTGTTTGGTACTTCTCCAAACAATGGCTCCACCACCAAGAGTAAATACTGATCCAAATATCGACTTTCGATCATCTATATTAGATTGAAAATCAGAATCTGTATATCCTATAGGAATCAAATCCCTACCAGAATATACAAGCATCTAATTTCTCGTTCTCCTAAGATACTTGAGAATGTGCTTGACTACTATCCAGTGATCTAATCCTGGATTAGACTGAAAACGGCTAACTATCCTTACTGCATAGCAAATGTCAGGTCTTGTGCATAACATAGCATACATCAAGCTACCAACTGCTGATGCATATGGATAGCGTCTCATATCCTCTTCCTTTTGAGCCGTGTCAAGACACTGCTTCTTAGAAAGAGTAACTCCATGACAAGAAGGTAAATTACCCTTCTTTGAGTTATGCATTGAATATCTGACAAGCATCTTGTCAATATACAATGCTTGAGAGAAGGCTAACAACTTATTCTTGCGATCTCTAAATAGACGAATCCCAAGAATATAGCTCGCTTCTCCCAAATCTTTCATTTGGAATTGCTTAGCCAACCAAGCTTTTATGTCTGATAATAATCCTACATTATTCCCAATAAGTAGAATGTCATCGACATAAAGAATTAGAAAAACCACTTGCTTCTCCTTGAAGAGCTTGTATACACAAGACTCATCAAGACATTGCACAAATCCATAAGATTTGATCGCATCATCAAATCTCATATTCCATGACCTGGATGCTTGCTTGAGTCCATAAATAGACCTATGCAATTTACAAACCTTTTGTTTTGCATCCTGTACTATGAAACCTTCTGGCTGCTCCATGTAGATAGTCTCCTCATGTAACGCCCCGAGTTATCAGAACCCGGTTCGTTACCCAAAAGCCCGTACATGACTAAAATTTCTACCATATATTTTAAAACTTGCAGCGGAAATCATTTGAAATATTAAGAAATAATCGGTCAAAAGAATTAGAAGTTTGAACCGTGAAAACACTTTAAAAGTTGCAGAAGTCAAACGCACCTGCCGATGAGTAAAGTCAACGGAAGAAGCAGAAAACAGGAAAAATAGAAGACTCCTGCCGATGACGTCACCCGAATGAAAAACCAAAGACATCTCTCGGTAGACTGTATCTGCCGATGCCTAAACGACAATTCACTTCCTACATCTTCCGATGACGTCAGCACACATCTGCCGATGAGTTTACTGAGACATCAGCCGATGGACTTAAACCTACATCTACCGATGACGTCAGCACGCATCTGCCGATGAGTTTACTGAGATTCCAGCCGATAGACTTATACCTACATCTACCGATGACGTCAGCACGCATCTGCCGATGAGTTTACTGAGACATCATCCGATAGACTTAAACCTACACCCTCCGATAGAATTAACCTGTATCATCCGGTGGCTCATCTAAAGACATCTTCCGATAGACAACATAACTCATCATTTACCGATAGACATCATCTACCGGTAGAAAACTGAGTACATTTCAACGACTCTTCACAAAACATACACAACACTGTTTACAGAAAGGAATTTGCTTACTTTTCCAAGACCATTCAGAAACAGCTCAACCCACTACATTAATCAAATCCAGTAAAAATAACATTTAAAACACAACAGATCATGTTATCAGAAAAATCTCAAAACGTGTTTAAAATACTGAAACCACTACTGCTACGGAAACTTAGCATTTCTAAGTTTTAATCACTGTCAACTAAACCTTCTCACCAAACAGACATCAGTTAAATCGCCTCATCAGTTCACCAGGTTCGTGGCATGAGTGTGCTCCCCCAACCAGTCTATCCCTCAATGAACTCGGAAGAATCACCTGCTGTCACTTCTTCACCTACATCACAAAACTCATCTATTAGCTTAATGCTAAGTAAGCAAAGCAATGATGAAAAGAAAAGAATGAAATGCTGGAACATAAATTCCTAGACATGCAATTTCTACTTTCTCCTCTCAGTTGTTCATGCGTTGTTTCTGTTCAGATCCCCCTGTGAAATTGGGAGTTGGATCAACTCTCCCAAAGTACAAATATCCACTGTCTCATTAAGGGTTGGATTAGCTCCCTTAACAGTAAAGCTGATTCACTGTTCAGATCCCCCTGTGAAATTGGGAGTTGGATCAACTCTCCCAAAGTATAAATATCCACTGTCTCATTAAGGGTTGGATTAGCTTCCTTAACAGTAAAGCTGATTCACTGTTTCAATATGTTCATTCCTTACCATGCCAACATGCATTCAAATTCATTTTCGTATACTTTTAAAACATGATGCATAACACACACACAGACACATCCAAGTAAACACAACCCTAACGTTTTGTGATGTAGGCCCGAAGGCATACAAGCAAACTTTACTTACCTGGCTCCTCTGGAAATGCACGGTTTCAATCTGCTTCAGAAGTCTGCTCACCTAGGTCATAGAAAGGATGTCAATTAGATTTCTACTAAACCTCATTCTAATCTGTTCGGGAAATCAAGGGAAACTAGCTTGGAAGCTTAGTTCATTGTGCATTTCCGATTCAACACTACACCCGAGCTCGACCCTCTCACAGTATTCCTCGAAACTTCACACATTGTACTCCCTCAGCTATCTAGTTGTTAAAATCACAGACAAACTAAGAGAGCTTACCTAGGTTGAAGGAGAATCGAGCGAGAGAATCGCCAAGAGAGCTCTACTGCTCGCTGAAAACCCGAAGAGGAAGAGAAAAAAAAATGTGAAATGGTGGCGGCTACAGTTCATTAAACCCAATCTCTCTTTCTTTAAATACGTTATCCACTTTTAAATTGCCCTTTTACATAAATGTCCTTGCTTAGCCACCCGTTAACCTAGCCAATAACTCTCTCTCAATTCTACCATGAAATTGCACATCATTAATTTACAAGTTAAATTCGGTTTAATTGAAACCGGGTGCTACAGCTCAAGATGGCCATTCAAAAAAAAAAACCGTCTTGACATCCATCTGCCAAATCTCATAATCATAATGAGCAGCTATAGAAAGCAGAATACGAATAGACTTAAGCATTGCCACTGGTGAGAAGGTTTCTTCATAGTCAATCCCTTCTTTTTGGGTATAATCCTTAGCCACCAGTCTAGCTTTGAATGTCTCTACATTCCCGTCTCTTCCAAGTTTCCTCTTGTAGATCCATTTACACCCAATGGGTTTTACCCCTTCAGGTAAATCTACAAGATCCCAGACTGAGTTGGAATACATAGATTCCATTTCAAGTTTCATAGCTTCAAGCCATGCATCTTTGTCAGAGTCTTCCATTGCACATCTATATGTCAATGGATCATCCTTCCCATCATTGGTGATAGCAACTTGTGCTTCACCATTGTGTCAATATCGAGATGGTAGTCGTACTACTCTATCGCTACGACGAAATGTAATGATAGGTTGACTAGAAATAGTGGTGTTTCTTGTAACTTGTGGATCAACAACTGTTGTTGTAACAGGTCTAACCTGGTCAGATTGAATCTCTTCTAAGACAATCTTACTATGAGGTTTGTAATTTGTTATATAGTCATGTTCAAGAAATGTGGCATTTGTCGATACAAATACCTTATTATCTTGAGGACTATAAAACAAACCTCCTCTCGTGCCTACCGGATATCCAACAAACATGCAAACCTCAGTTCTTGGTTCCAACTTCCCGGTCTTACCTACTAGCACATGTGCTGGACAACCCCATATGCGAAAGTGTCTCAAACTAGGTTTGTGACTACTCCACAACTCAAAGGGTGTTTTAGGTATAGACTTAGATGGAACTACATTAAGTATGTAGGTTGCTGTTTGTAAAGCATATCCCCAAAACGATTTTGGAAGAGAAGAATAGCTTATCATGGATCTTACCATATTAAGCAATGTTCGATTTCTTCTTTCAGCAACACCATTTTGCTGAGGCGTGCCTGGTGCTGTTAGTTGGGAAACTATCCCATTTTCCAACAGATAATCCTTGAATTCACTGTCAAGGTACTCACCACCTCGATCTGATCGAAGACACTTGATTGTCTTACCTAATTTGTTCTCAACTTCAGCTTTAAAATCTTGAAACTTTCTAAAAGTTTCAGACTTAAGCTGAATCAGGTAAGTATATCCATATCTTGAGTAATCATCTATGAATGTCACAAAGTACTCATAGCCACCTCTAGCCCGTGTAGATATTGAGCCACATACATCTGAATGTATTAGCTCAAGTGTTTCTTGAGCCCTCTCGTCCTTGCCAATAAAGGACCTCTTGGTCATTTTACCTTCTAGACATGATTCACAAACAGGTAAAGATCCAACGGTTAGATCTTTTAAAGGACCATCCTTAACAAGTTTGTTAATTCTATCAAGATTAATATGACCAAGTCGTAGGTGCCAAAGATATGTATCATCAGTATGAGAAATCTTTTGCTTCTTGGATTTAGGCAATTCAACTTTGAATAATCTAGTATTCAACAGTGATGAATTTATGATGGACCTTATCATATAAAGTTCATTTTCCATTGAGCCTGAACAAATATTTAAACTATTTCGAGAAATAATAACTGAATTATTATTAAAAGAAATAGCATATAATTGTTCAATTATTCGAGAAATAGAAATGAGACTCCATTATCTCATAAGCAGTCTCACAGTTCTCAAATTTTGCACTGAGAACATCAGACATGGTTGCAAGCAAATAACAACGGGCTTTGATATTTGCTTTGATCAATGTATCATAAGCATCTTTCTGAGCTCGTTGAGCATTAGTCGGAGGAGTAGGAGGACATTTCTCTATCAGCACGAATTTCAAATTGTCGCCGTCTAACTTTTCAGTCGCAAGCAAATTTATCATTAATTGAGACATGATGCTGTAATAATAAATAAAATTATAATCAATTTTATGCTATAAAATTCAAAATGTTATGGCATGCTAGTATGATGCATGAACATGCTAATCACAAAAATATGTAAATGCTACTATAGCCTCGATAACATAATAAAACACCTTAGGGTAGAAATATTATCAATTAATAAATTTACTCAAAATATCTCATATTTTCGAAATTTATTAACTTACCGAAAATTTTGGTCAAAATATAACTAACACGTTTAGTTATATTTTCATGAGTGTGACCCACTGTTTTGGATTTATGAAACTTAACTTATAGTCGCCGTCGTAGGGTCGGACAACTATAAAATACATTTCATATATCCTATCTCTAGGAGACCAACCTTGGTATTGACCTAAGTGAACACTCTCCGTAGGGAGGATGAAAATCAAAGTCATCTCGGAGCCCCACTTAGATCTCACGGTGTTGTGCCAACAGTGGAGACCATGAGATGTTACGCCTAACTTCCCGCTCCCACTCATTATTTTGAATTAGTGATTATCGAATATCAAATATTTCCTCGTATCGATAAATTAATCATATTAATTTATCAATACTTAATTATTAATCTTATAATCATATTATAAAATTAATAATTTCAAATAATCAAATTATTTGAATTTTCTAAAATAAAATAAATTTTTAACAAATTAAAAATTATTTTATTTTTTATTCTCACATCATTCAACAAAATGAATTAATATTAGTTTTAATCAAATTAAAACTAATTTATTTAATAACTCTTTATTAAATCAATATGCAATTTAAATAAAATAAAATGCATGACATGTGAGAAATTTAAAATAAACCTAAACATGTATAATCTATATGACATGTAAATGCATGACAATATAACAAATTATATCAACATATAAAATAAATGAAATAGTGACCGGGTTGACCTTTGGGTATTTCTAAAATTACAAGTCCAAAATTAAAAAAAAAATAAAACTAAGATTCCTAATCTTCGTCTTTTCGTAACCGCTTCATCCAAATGATCAGCTTCAAAAATTCACAAATCAAATTTGTGAATTCATATCCGATTGGGCACCATCATCTATTTTCGTCAATAGATCAAATCTTTGACGAAAACTCCATCTAATATCTTGTAGTCTCAGATCTCCATCGTAAGATTACAAACTTGACAATAATGAAAAATGCATAAATCAAATAAATCCTAACCCAAACAACCGACTTAATTTCGATCACTATTTCATGCCATGCGAACATTCATTCACAAAATATATTCATAAATATATATAATGCATAAAATCTAATTCTAACACATATCACAATTTACATTAAATTGTATCATCAAAAATATTTTTAGACTAATAAAACTTGTCTCTGATACCATTTGTTGGTTTTCTAGATCCCTACGCATGGCAGAATTCACTATTATTCATAATAATAGTGACATGCGTTACCCTGTGACTTTAAAACTATTTTAAAATTATCAAAAAATCATAAATTGGATCGTTAGTCTAAAAGAAATTATTTTTGATAAATATGTAATTTTTCAAAATGTAAACAATTTACATTGAGAAAAATTATTAGAATTTAGATTGGGAAATAATAAAAGGAAATACTTTTATGGAGCAATGCTTTTACTCAGGTACTCCCGTCTGATTTTAACAGCCTTAACTCAGGATCAGATGTTATTCCCGAAGACTTTGAAACCGTCGAGTCTTCTCTGAAGATTTTTACACTTTAAATTTCCTGACGTGTGGGCGTCCCTCTTACAAGAATAACACACTCTTATATTTCTGGAGAGACGTGTTCTCAACACATGAGACGTCTCTCTTCGATCTTAGAAAACATTTTTCTAAAATCGAATACGGAAAGGTCACACTTTTTCTCTCTAGGGATTTGCTCTCTATTTCTTATTTTGCCCTTTTTCAGTCGTCTTCTGTCAAATCACCTTTGACAATTTTATAGATCTATTATAAAATAATTTTTCAGATTTATTTTAATAAAAACTATTTTTTTAAAAAATAAATCTTAACTAATCAAATCGAATTTGATTAGCAGTTGATTTATCTGATAAATCAATTTATCGATTATTCATATAATCTAAAAATAGTTTTTAGAATGTATTTACAATTAACTCTCTTGTTGTCTTCCACTTCTGCATAACTGAACATCTTCTCCATTGTTCGAATCCAGGTTTCCGCACAGGTCGGGTCTGTAGACAGTCCATCAAATGAAGGCGGCTGGAGTCGCCGGAATCTATCTCCACTGTTGTCACGTGAAGCATTTCCATGGTTATTATTGTTATTGTTCCCGCTGTCTTCTCTGGCCATCATACGTTCCACCATGCAGGACTGTACTCCCACCAGTTTGGTTAGTCGGTCAATGGCACGAGAGCTTTCGCTTGACTCTTCCTGATGCCCTCTCACCATTTCTAAGGAAACCTATTAACAGAATAACCTAATTTAATAAACAGAACCTTTTACAGAAATTTTAAACACTTACAGTTGGTGGAGCGATCTCACGTGGCGGTTGTGCAGTCAGACATTTCGCAGAATCGGTTTTAAAACCTTGTCTCTCTGATACCATAACTGTGACAGCCCCAACCCGATCGGGGTCCGAGGAGCCATCACTCCGGACATTTTACAGAAAACGAGACTATTATTTTTTTTGAACATTATGCTTTTAAAACATTGAGAGAGAGAGAGAGTGTTCTCTGGAGTAGAAATCATAACGGGAAAGAAAACAGTTAAAACCAAACTGCAGGATGAATTACAAAATACTTAAAACAAAATCAGAAGACGCGTTTATTTTTGAACCATTGGGCAAGGTGGACTTGAAGAGTGCAACAAAACATATGAGAAGAAAATGGTAAAAATAGGAAACAGAGGTGAACGATAAAGTAAGCAGATAGAGAAATAAATAGACAGGAATGGCAGGGAATTACTGGAAATATTGGCAGAAGACTTAGGCGGAAGACTGGCGGAAGACTTAGTTTTAAAAAAAAGGCAACGGTGGATGAAGTTTTAAAGAGAAACAGGCAGCGGTGGATGTAGGCAAAAATAAACAGTAATCGGTGGATGTAAGCATAAATGAACAGTGATGATTGGTGGATATAAATTATAAGGCAACGGTGGATGAAGTTTTAAAGAGAAACAGGCAGCGGTGGATGTAGGCAAAAATGAACAGTAACCGGTGGATGTAGGCAGAAATGAACAGTGACGATCGGTGGATATAAATTATAAGGCAACGGTGGATGAAGTTTTAAAGAGAAACAGGCAGCGGTGGATGTAGGCAAAAATGAACAGTAACCGGTGGATGTAGACAGAAATGAACAGTGACGATCGGTGGATATAAATTATAAGGCAACGGTGGATGAAGTTTTAAAGAGAAACAGGCAGCGGTGGATGTAGGCAAAAATGAACAGTAACCGGTGGATGTATATAAGACGAAAGTGAACAGTAACCGGTGGATGTAGAGTTTAAAGACAAAATTAACAACTTTTAACAGGAATCCATAAAAATAAAAGTCATGAAAACAGAAGGTATGAAAGCTTCAAACTTCAGAAAACGATTCAAAACATGATTTTGGGCATATCAGGGAAACACGACAGAATTTTAAGGAAACAGATTGCATGGATGGCTCTAAAATCAGAGATAATCCATGCACATCCTAAAGGAGAAAATATTCCAAACAATTCCAGAATACTTCAGAACATAAATTCAACTGTCAAATACAGAGGTTTTAAATACATCAACAACAGAACCTATACATTACAAAATTCCTAGCAGAGTTTTTAAACAAAACACAGGACTATAACAGAGTTTTAAAACAAAACACCAGAATTCCAGAAGAGTTTACAGATATGAACTTTACTTTAAAGACTTAAACCTCAAGACAGAAAATTATGTCTGGCTGCAGCAACCACCCCGAGAGCTCGAACCACCAGCCACCTATTCATCAGACTGAGGCACAAAGTCCTCATTTTCGGGTTCAGTACCTACATCAGGGAGTTCACCTATGAGTCTAAAACTCAATAAGAACATATATAAATGCAGTGATGCGTATGCTATGCATGGACTTTCAGAAATACGGCGACAGTACAGTACATTACATTTCAGCGGCAGAGGGGTATAAGTGGGGCTTATAGGGGAACTGACAATCAGTAGAATCAGTGAGTGCACAATAGGCACATACAGTAATACAGTATACATATATATAACAGTACAGTAACAGTGGGTCAGTCCCCGTCCCGCAATTAGCCGGTTCATTTCAATCAGATTTTATCTTGCTTAACTTCAAAACCGTGTATAGAAAACAGTTTTGCATGAACTTTCAGAAAATCGTGTATGCATGAACATTTTCAGTGCTTACAATTAAAACAGCAGACAGCAGAAATAACACAACAGAACCTAAAGGAAAAAACGACAACTCGGAATATAACTTCAACTTATCTACCCGAAACCTCCCGATAGTAGTAAAATCCTAGAGTCTCCGTGATGTAGGGCCTTAAGGGCCAACCTACGGATATGAACTTACCTGTTTGCTGCAGAGTTGATGTTCTTGATCGTCTCGGTAATGCACAAACCTGTACATGCACGTAAGGAAAATAAACAAGCTGCAAATGCTAACTAATAACTTGGTAGAATTAGCAGCAACTCCTTTTAAACTCTTAGGAAACAACAACGTGTTTTCATCCAAAAACAGTGAGGTTTTCACAAAATATCGAAACTTTAAACTTCCACAAAACTCACATTTTCACTTTTCCAAACTTGCTAACTTAGCAGATGATTACCTTTACTGGAGAAGACGGGAGAATGGAAGTCTTTTGGAAAGGTTGAAATCGCCAGAAAGAGAGAAAACAGAGAGGAAAACAAGAAACAGAGAAGAGAAATGAGGATTTCACGTAGGAGGAAGAACATGGCTTCTTCAACAAGTTGCCAAGTGTCAATCATCCATTGGCTTTCTCCCCCCAACCTTAATTCCTTCCCAATTTACCCTTCCATTGGTTCTTGACTAAATTTGTTAAATAAATTCTTCAACCTGGTTTTTCCATTAAACTCTTCGACAATTCATTAAAACATACATCAAATTTTATATAAAAATTCATCCCGCTAAATAATCCGGGGGAATAATTACAAGGGCAAAAATACCGGGTGTTACACTTACAACCCACCACGTATGCAAGACTCACAACATACCACTAATGATGACTACACATCCCCATCACATCACACACGTACCTACGACTTATAACATGCATACCATGACCAACCAACGACGACGTGACATCCACATCACATCACACATATACCTACGACTCGCAACCTGCATACCATGACCAACCAACGACGACGTCACATCCACATCACATCACACATGTACCTACGACTCGCAACCTGCATACCATGACCAACTAACGACGACTTCACATCCACATCACATACCTACTACTCACGACATACACACGACTCACAACATGCAAACAACTGTGGTGTAGGCCCTTCTGGGCAACTCTCAAACATTCTCAACCACACTACTACTTACCTGGCGTCCTAGCTCGCTGAGGATACTCGGTTCCCTGTCCACCTACGGCTCTACCTACGACAAACATTCAAACTTCATTAAAATTAGGTTTACATTCACCAATTTACTCACAAACTACTATTTCTAGCCTAATCCAACTAAAACCTAACTAAACGGGCCACTAATTTGGGTTCGGTAAAAACCGACCCGAAACTTCAAACGCTCGTAACTTTTGCGTCAGTTATCAAAATCGAACGATTCTAGCGGCCACGTACTCCCCTAATAACCTAGTTTAACATACCAAAAAGAATTCAAAACAAATAACAATAGCTAGGTCAAATCCTCCAAAAACAGAACCGGTTTTTACCCTAAATATCTAAAATTTCCAATTCAATCTGATTCTACCAATTTCTTCACCAATTGATCACCCTAACATCCAATTAACATAACCTAACAAAATTCCAAGGCTATACACAGCAAATAACTAGAATTGCCCGAACAGGGCTTGCTGCCTTTCGCCCAAACAAAGCCCTTCACGGCCAAGCGACCATAGCCGGTCCAAGGGTCGGCGAACCCACGTCGAAAGCAGCCAATTTCGGCCGGTGATCGGAGCTCAACACAGCTTGTCACCCACGGCCTCGAACAGAACCAGAACAGAGCAAAACCGAGTCTCACTTGTCAGTTCGTGTGCGAAAATAACCGAAGCCTGCTCGTCGCCGTTGTCTGGCCGGAGAACGTCAGAAACTGCGGTGGTTGTCGGAGCATGGACGTCGCTCGGGCTCTCACTCTCGTCGGGAGCTCAGGCTGAAGAAACAAAATGGCTTCTTCACGAAGCCATTTTGTTTCTATAAAATTTTTATTTTATTTTTTTAATTAACCAAATTACTAAATCACCCTCACGTGTTTAAACTAATTAACCCGTTAAAATCTCACACGAAAATTCTAACTAAACTTTTAATTTACTAGGTAAAAATTTCCGGGTTATTACAACCCCTCACACCATTCACTCTTCCTCTCACATGGAAGACTCCTCTCATCCAGCATCCCCCTTCCTTTATCCCTTCTTTACACCAAACAACTTACCACATTTTCTTCCATTCACTTCCTAACTCATATACTTAGAATAAATTCTAGGATTTTTACTATGCTCCCTTAACATACTCTAATCTAAGACGATTCACATTGAGAAAATTTTTAGGGTGTTACAAGATGCATTCAGCAGATCTTCAGATCATGAACCTCGCTATCTCTAGATAAATTTTGTTGTGCATCCTCAGGGCTTCAAGAGGATCTTTAGACAGTGACTCAAAGTGTACACAGTAGGTGTTGCAGGAGCACAATTTATGGGAGCTCTTCTTAAAGGCATTTTAAAATATTTTGAAAAATTTGCGGCCTAGGTTAAAACACATATTAGGCAAAGTAATTGCAAATCTCTTATATATCACCACACTATCTATTTTATTAATGTCACTTTCAAGATGGTAAAGTGGTTATTATACTAAAAATTATGTCACGCTCCTTGAGGAACCCAAGATAGAGCATGGAGTGACCCTGCCCAAAAGCGGACTAAACCGCTTGAACCTTATATTTAATTATTCTAATGAGCAGTAGACTTAAATAGGAATTAAACCCAACGCCTAATAAAATTAGGTTAAATCAAGGTCCAACAAAGATATCAAAGATAATACGATAATACAAGTCCATAATATAACTATGCTAGGAATAAAGTAAAATAAAAGTTTGACAAGGTAAAATATTTAACCTCACTAAACTAAAATGCTCAAATAAGACATGTCATTTTATATGAGAATATGTCTCAAAATCAGTTTTATAAAACAATGTATCATATGCTGGACAAAAAAATAAACTCTTACCTCAAGTAGACCTACCAAAACAAAAACCAAAACTCAAATAAAATACAAGTGTCCAGAAAACGTGTAAAGCTCAAAACATACTAATATATCACCATGTATTCATTAGTATTAATCTAAAATTCCCAAAACATTTTTTGGAACCTACAACTAGAATAGAAAGTAACTCTGGAATTAAATATGATAAAAATTCAACTTGGCACAATGTGGAGAAAACATGGAAACATACTCTTCATATATGCCTTGGTGTTATAACTCATTTGTATAATCTGGGGTGTGCCTCGGTGTCTTAAGACCTCGCCTTACCTGACTAACGTCGTGGCATAACTTTCCCATAGCGCACTAACACGTTTCCATCACCATGCCTTGGCATTTCAACCTCAAACATCCAGGTGCATTCCATGTCATCCTTTTGCAAACTCTGCAATTGACACAAAACACTGTGGCATGCAACCAATTTTACGTTGCGACATTGGCGTTTTCTATTTGGAAAACTGCCATGACGTTTTAGAACATAACGCCTAGGCGTTATGTTTTTCCAATTGACATCTCAGTTTCGATATGTAGATTCAACTTTTCCTATAATTTTCTACCTTCAATTCAATTTTAATTATCCATTAGTATTTTCGTGTATAGGGTGACGATTATTGGTCAGATTTTCATGCTATCCTTATTCAATTCAAAGTCCTGCGAAAATAACAAAAAATCTATCTTTTAAACTTCCACAAGCGATGAAACTTCGACTTACCTTTCTACAGTGACCGAGGCCATAACACTTTGATTCCAACACCATCTAATGGATTTTAGATCAAAACCCACGTTAAAATTCAGAAAATTCTAAAAAAACTTTAGGAATAAGAGAGAAAATTGATTTACCTCCTCAAATCCTCCCAAAATTCCTACTACTGATTCACTCCTCAGAACTTACGCACGACTAATTGGTTCATTGAAATTCTGAAAATATGCATACTGGTCCAATCATCGGATTAATTTTATCCAAATATACCATATAATTCCATAAAGGAGGAAAGGTTTTCAACAATTTACCTTTAATTCACAATCACCGAAATTTTGGATCCCATCGTCACTGAATTCTCTGTCTAGGCAATAACAGCTTCCCAAATTTTATCCAGACTAGGTTTTTTTGTTGGAAGATACAAATTTATAGAGTCTCGGGACCATCAGCAGAAGCTCATTTTTAAATAAAACCTTAACCACCATAAAATATTTAAAGTTTTAAAATCTTCAGAATTCACATAAATAGACGCATCAATAATAATAAATATCCATTTACACAAAAATCAAATTCAAAACTCATTATTTGCAGCAGTTCAAGAGTAGAGAAAGAAAGAATGAAAAGTGCAATTTTGGCATTAGACGAAGCCCAATAGAATCTCATGACCTGATATCTAATTCTCTGTGGTGTGATAGAGTCTGGGGCTTAATGGCAACGACATGTGTCAAGTGTCATTTCTTGTAGTGTCTTTCCATGCGTGAGATGAGCTTGTAAAGCAATGGATTTTTGCAACTTTAAGACGATCAAAGGACTTTCCAAAATTGTTCTTCATCACTGCTAAACATTTTCTAGAAGTAGAGGTAATTTTAGGTATGTGGATTTCTAAAATTGTGGTTAGTTTATGATGCGCCACGGGATTCATTCTCAAAATCTCCGCCCAATAAAAATTCTAACTTGATTGTTTATGTTGTAGGTACTTCTTTCGAAGCTTGGATGAAGGAGAATATCAATAAAATAAAAGGAGACAAACAAATGGATCAAAGGAGAAGTGATGGATCAAAAAGAAACATGCACCAACCACGGCCAAGCCCAAGGCCAAAACCTCCTAATTTATGTGCTTTTCTTATAAGCGATATAAATGGTGGATCAAGAGGATTAAAGCCTAATCCACAAAACATGGAGAAAGAACTTCCACTTGATGCATGTGGGCTAAAGCATAATCAAGCCCACCACGATGAGGAAGTTCAACCTCGGCCCTAACATGGGAAGAGTGCATGGTTACTGTAACGCCCCAATTTAAAAATCCTCAATTTGAAACCCTAATTTTAAAAACCTTAAATTTTTTTCCCAAATTGATTTGAAATCGAGCGCTAAATCATAATTTGAAAATTTAAATATTAACTGAAAACTTTAATTTCGTGGAAACTTTGTAATAAATTCATCAAAATCTTGAAACCATCACATAATTAAAACAATTTATGAAACTCTAGTTAATAATAAAATTCAACATAATCATTCAAAGTCTTAAACTGAAATAAAACATTAAATATCGTTTGAAAATTTAAGCATACTAATTTAAATCTTTTCCCTCGAAATCAACATTATTTTCTTCATCTGTATGCTCGCTTGCCACTGGAAGGTTCTCAATCGCAGCTAATTCTTCCTCAGATAAAAATTCACCTACATCATAAGTTAAAAACTATGAGAAAACTCAGTAAGTGAAAATACGTGCAAGTTGCAAAACTTTTACTTTTACCGAATCCTGTTAATAGTTACATACTGGTTGAAACTCAACTTTCTTTTAAGACTTAGTCATCTCATGACTTCGTCATCTTTTACTTTTACTTTTACTTTTACTTTTAAATTTCAAGCTCTTGCTATCACGCATTTGCCGTCAATTTTATCATTTCCATACACATGCAAATGTCCTACCCATTTTATATTTTAAACAATTCTATGTCAATGCCCTAACATGTTTGCTCAACCACTGAAAACGTGTGATATAATAAAACAGTAATAAAATAATATCTATCTTGTGATATAGGGCTGTAGCCAAAACATTGTAAAACATTGTATTTACACTTACTTGAATACCGAATGATTAGGGTTATCGAGATTTTTTCAATATCCAAGATTTCAATAATATCATATTTAATTAAAATCTTGGTATCAAATTCCTATTTAAATAAATCTAATTTTGAGAGAGTTTGGGCAAAATTCCTTACGTGTGATCGTGGATCGAATCGGGTCAATTTTTGACAAACTCCAAGAATTTTTCTAGCTAAATAAAATTCTTAATATTATTTTCCCACTTTAATAAATTAATTTCACAAGAATTTAGGTAGAAATTCATTACCGGTATATTTTTGGATCGGGTTGAAATTCGGGTCGAGTTTGGTTCGGAATGAACAATGTCGATCGAGTGATCAGTGCCAGTCGAGTTGGCTGGCCGGTTCGGTTCAGGCTGAAACGGTCTGGTCTAGGCTAAACCGGTTTACTGTTCGATCTAACCCTTTAAAAAAAACCGGTTCAGTCTAATAGTTTGGTTCAAAATTAAATTTCTGAACCAACTATTTCTTCTTCTTCTTCGTGTACACCCAAGGGCAGAGAACAGAGAGGGAGAGAGATCGTTAGAGAGCGAAGGACAGAGAAAACGAGAGAGACGAAGACCGAGTGATAGGGAGACTTACACCGCATGTGGTTGTCGATGGAGGCCGAGAGAGTCTGTCACGAAATTAGGGCTCGACCGAGGGGATTTTCGCCGGAGGACGTTCGACCAAAGGTCGAACTGTGCTGCTCGCAACGGTCGGAGGTCGGGTTGGTGTTTTTTAACGAGATAAGTTTTCTTTGCTCTCTGATTTTCAGAATGCTGGTGAGGTTTTTCTTCCTCATCGATCATCCGATTTAAAGGAAAAATATCCCAACATTTTCCTTAAATGTTGGTAGATGAATTAGGTATGGATTAATTTTTGTGTTGGGTTTTCTCCTACCCCATTCAATTCGTCAAAATCGTCGGTGGGATATTTTTTATTGTTATAATCTACCCAAGTTAAAAGAAATTTCATCCTTGAAATTTAAATACTTACCTGAAAAATTCAGGATAGATTTTTTTCATTTCTTCTTCTTTTTTCCTAAGTTGCCTCCTCAATGCTTTGATTCTTCCATAGAACCCTTACAAGCGAAATCTTCTTATTCTATAGTTCCTTTTCTTTTAATTCCAGAATTTTAATTGGTCTCTTTTCATAAGATAAGTCAGGATTTATTCAGAAGTATAGAGATCTCATAGGTAAGATATGCGAGGAATCAGGAACATACTTCTTCAACATCGATACATGAAATACGTTGTGCACATGCTTGAATGAATCTGGTAATTTCAACTGATATGCGACTTCTCCTACTCTTCTAGAGATTTCAAACGGGCCTATAAATCTGGGGCTTAACTTTCCTTTCTTTCCAAATGCATCATGCCTTTCATTGACGAGATTTTCAAGAAAACTTGATCCCCCACTGCAAACTCCAACTTTCTTCTTCTCTGATCAGCATAACTTTTCTATCTACTTTGGCCGTGAGAATTCCTTCTTCCGGATTATTTTACTTGTT